>CM067846.1:49947673-51197673 GCA_034509565.1 Triticum monococcum
CAACACCTTATGCAGGTTACAACCAAACACCATGTCGTATGTGCGCCTAATGCAATGCAGACAACCAAACGCCGGGTCAAAAATGGTTGTTTCATATAACTAAGAGCATGTAGGCAATCAAACTATGTGCATCTGAGTTTTTTTTGGTCCACATCCTCTCAAACCGGCTCAATAAAGACAGAGTTGCCGGACCAGATCGGATCGGCAATGTAACCAAACACGCTCCAAATTCATCCCCAAACGAGCCTAAACATTTCATGTCTTCTTCTCAGAGAAGAACATGGAAATGCTGAGGAGCTCATGGAGTGGCGCCATCTGCACCGTTGGACAAAGTATGGCGGATCCGTGCGCTCACGAGCCGCCCCAGCTCCCACGCCGGTGGTGTGTGCGATCTGCACGTGGGCGTATGAGTGGCGCGCTGACACGAACAAGACGGCAGTGTAATGAAGGGTCAGACCTGACGAAGGCGTAGGGGTCAAGTTAGCAAATCTGCCAACGTAGGGGCCAAGGGAGCGTGATCTTATAATAAAACATTAATAATAAAATATCTCCAAATGGAGCTCCGCTCACCACGTATGAATCTTTGGCTCTTTGCCACTGGCTTCTGTGTGTGGCGCTAGGAATCCCAAAGCTGAAAAAAGAAACGTATTCCGTCCTCTTTTGTACTATGGGCGAAGAATAAAACACAAACCATGTTTGGTATTAATTCGCATAATCTTGGTATTCTGTTGGATTTAATCTGAGCTAAAACTAGGAGATACTACAAAATCAATCCTTGTCCAAGTAAGTCCTTCACCTTCAACGCGAGGTGTTTGTGGAGTTTTTTTTTTCAATAAGACCGTGCGAAGAATTTGATAGCATTTGACCATGTGAACAATTTGATAGCATTTATACGTCTGCTTATGTGGTTATATCCACAATATATTAATATATAACTAGGATTTTTCATGTAAAATGATCATAAAAAAAGGGTGTACTTGTAATTTACCCTAAAACACTGCTCAAAGTTACCATTCAAACATACTAATTGTTGCTGATGTAAAAATACTTATTGACTGTGGCTGTATTTATTCAAATTCTCTCGAAAGAAAAAGACAAAATCTGCATATGCACAATTATGCCACCAATAAAACCACAATAGCTACATGTAGAGGAAAAACCCACATTACTATAAAGGTCATCCATCACCACCTGATCTCACTCGAACGACTGAAAACACGAACACCCCCTCCCACACTCATCAATTGAGTTATCGCTTGAATTGACCGCTCCCCTTTTCACGATACCATGTCGGCACCCCCTGATGGGACATGGGTTTGCATCCTAGCACCATACCTACTCTCGGTGCATTTCTCAAAGGACCTGAAAGGTAGTTGCCGACAGGTGGTCTACGAATTTGAATGCAATTTTTATTAATTTTGGTGTTCGTTGTACTGTCATGATTGAAGATGAATAGATCGAAAGTTTTCTAAAAAAAAGCAGTTTCATGCGAGCCAGTTAGATTTCCCAATTAAAATGACCAAAAAATGATCAACTTTTTATTGCCTAAATTTTTTTTAGTGTCATTTTTTACATCATCCGTTGAAGATGATCTTAACATTGCATTTGATTTCTCTTTTTTTTTAACACTCGACAGGTAGTAGAATGCAATCCCCGTCGTGCTACAGATACCTCGAACCCACACGCCACCGTCCATTCCCAATCGGACGGCCAAAATCGCAGACGTAACCTCACACACCCTTATATTACCTTCCGCCTGTGACCCCCCTTCGCCCACACGCCCGACTCGTGCTCGCCACGGCCGCACTACCCCCCAATCCCTCTATTGACCTCAAGGTGTTCGACCGCGCGCGCCGCCATGGCCTCCATCTCCGCCGCCGCCAAGGCCACCTCGGCCGCCTTCGCGCACAAGGTTCCCTTCCTCTCCCCTCCCCTCCCCTCGCCCCCCTCAAGCTTCTCACTCCGCTGACCCCTCCGTCCCCGTCCTCTCCCCGCCGCAGAAGGAGCTCGCCGCGGCGGCGCCGCAGCAGCAGCGCTTGAGCGCGGGCGCCAGTAGCCGGCGCGCGCGGGCCGGGCGCGTCCGCGCGGTCGCGACGCCGACCCGCGCGCCGCGCTCCCCCGCGTCCACCGGCTCGGTGAAGAGCCCCATGACGACGACGGAGAAGATCCTGGCGCGGGCGTCGGAGCGCGCGAGCCTCGAGCCCGGGGAGAACGTGTGGGTGGACGTGGACGTGCTCATGACGCACGACGTCTGCGGCCCCGGCACCATCGGGATCTTCAAGCAGGAGTTCGGGGAGGACGCCAAGGTGTGGGACCGCGAGAAGGTCGTCATCATCCCCGACCACTACATCTTCACCAGCGACGAGCGGGCCAACCGGAACGTCGACATCCTCAGGGACTTCTGCGAGGAGCAGAAGATCAAGTACTTCTACGATATCAAGGACCTCAGCGACTTCAGAGTATATCCCTTGCCGATTCGTTCCATTTAGAGCTTCCTGATTGATTGAGGCTCATGCGAGTAAAAGCAAGATTTATGCGCTTAAAAAAGCTTTGAACTCTTGGGTTGTAGGCGAATCCAGACTACAAAGGTGTTTGCCACATTGCGCTCGCCCAAGAAGGTCACTGCCGACCAGGCGAGGTATTTTTACTGCCTACATGAAGTACTGGAAGCTTGAGGTTTTGCTGTACAGGTTTAACCTGGTTCCTCTTGATGTAATAGGTTCTCCTTGGTACTGATTCTCATACCTGCAATGCTGGAGCCTTTGGTCAGTTTGCAACTGGAATCGGAAACACTGATGCAGGTTTTGTGATGGGAACTGGAAAGGCTCTTCTCAAGGTGTGCAAGCATGTTAAATTACTTCCGGATGGAATTTGAAAATAGTCTTGCCATGAAAACAGATGGGACATATCTTTCTCTGTCTGAGCAATCTTTGGTTCTGTATCTCAGTGATGTGTCAGGGTTTCTTCATTTGTTTCTCACATTCTGTACATTATTCTATCATACTATACTAAACTACAGTTTATTGCACAAATATGGAAACTTAAGATGTGCATTCGATAGAAGTGACTATAAGTTCCTTTTTGTTTATAAATTATATGCTGGTCCATCCAAAAATACTCAATCCAATGCAGAGATATTAGGTGTAGTATCCGATTAGCACCATTCAAACAACAGTTATCGATCTCTTTTCCATTTTTGCATCCTGTATGCTTCTCACATTCTGTTTATTTTTAGTGTGATAAAATATTGGTTTTTGAACATGCTATCTCTTTTCATATCGTGGAGAAACTTTTCTCTATTTCTTTCTGCATACAGTGTGTTCCCTATGGGAAAAATGGTGTTTTGATCTGTTTAATCTTATTTTCAGGTGCCCCCAACCATCAGGTTCGTATTAGATGGAGAAATGCCACCTTATTTACTCGCTAAGGATCTGATTTTACAAGTAAGCCAACAAAATAGTCTCGGTTATGCTAAATCTTATTTTATTTTTCGTCAGGAGTTTTTCATTGTAACCGAAATGTCTCATCCTTGGTCATATCTGTTTACAGATTATTGGCGAGATATCTGTATCTGGTGCAACATACAGATCGATGGAGTTTGTTGGATCAACAATAGAAAGTCTAACTGTATGTTCCATGTTCATAACTTGGTTAATCAGTTTTTATTTAATGTATAATTGAGCTTAGTGTTTTCACACACTTGCTAGATGGAAGAACGAATGACATTGTGCAACATGGTTATCGAAGCTGGTGGAAAGAATGGTGTTGTGCCTGCTGATGAAACTACATTTAAGTACCTTGAGGTATTGAACTACCATCTGAATGTTAATAGTAGGACCGAAGGAGTGTGCTTTTTTTCCCTTCAAAGTTTGAGATAACCACTGCGGGAAACAATTTACAGCTACTAGCTAACAATATTTTTATATCATGCTAATTGTGACATCATCTGCCATCCTCTACACTGCAGGGCAAGACATCGGTCGAATATGAGCCTGTCTATAGTGATGCTCAGGCCAGGTGATTACAGTCTCTCCTTGCTCTTCTTGCTCTTGAGACATGTACATCAATCTAGACAGTTGAATTAAAACTATATTTCTCATACAAACCTTCACTAGTTGACTTCGAACCTAATCAATAGTAAGGTTGTCTCTTTTGCATTTTATGGATAAAATGGTTGGTCCAAAGTCAAGTTGAACAAAGTTTCCAGTAAACAATGTTGTTGATTGCAACCAAAGTTTGCATATTGATTAATTATACAGAGAGTAGGGGTCGTGAAATACTTTGTGCAGGGCACTTACAATAAATTTAGATAACTGGTTGTTCACTACTTTCTTCAGCTGATCACAATAATGTGGAACCCATTAGGCTTGGACATAATTGGCTACCTGTAGTGCTTCTCAGTAGGCGACATCCTTTGGGAAATTTAGAATGTCCTTGTGCAGTTATAAGTTATCCTTCCTGTGTGGCACACACATAGCCATACAAGCTGACATTCACAAAATATTGCCCATATTTTCTGATGTCTTGCGTCCGAGAATTTGAATGCTGTTCTCGAGTTTGTGTTTTTTCCTTCTAGATTCATCATCAAATGGTCATTGTGTCATGTTATGAATGGTGTTATGACATATTGGCATATGTGCAAGCTTTGATGTCTGTTGTTCTAATATTTGATTGAATTTTTTTATTTCAGATTTTACAGTGACTACCGGTTTGATGTATCTAAATTAGAGCCAGTAGTTGCAAAGGTTTGTTAACTATTCTACTCGTTTGCATTCTCTCTGTTGTTTTTGTTAGTTCTCTTGTATAATGATGTAATCTCCATGAATGTGCAGCCACATTCTCCTGACAACCGTGCTCTAGCAAGAGAGTGCAAAGATGTCAAGATTGACCGAGTCTATATTGGTTCTTGCACTGGTGGTAAGACCGAGGACTTTATTGCTGCTGCAAAGGTGTTCTTAGCTTCGGTAAGAAGCTTCAAACCATCTTCTTGTAGCGTGGTGATATATAGTCAGGATTATGTTTTCTTTTTATGCATTTTGGCATACAGAGTATCGGCTATGTATTCTGAAACTTGCAGAGTATGATTATTTCAATGGTTTTCGACTTGTTTGTTTCTTATAAGTTTTGTATGTTGTCTTCCCTCTGTATACTTTGAACTCAACAGAGTAGTTATTAAAATAGGAAGTGTTGTAGGTTTTCTGTAATTAGGCCTGGCAGTGGGGCTACATAAGCTTAACCTGCAGTGCTAATGAATAGGCTAGTATTATTATCAGGACAGGTTCAGTATGCACTTTGAATTCGATTGGATCTACTTTTAGGACTAACTGGTATTGTTTGGGTTAAGGGACATACACATTGTTAAGCTAAATAAAGAGACCCGCATATTGTTCTTCTTTTACTGAAAGAGCCTAATGTGGGCCAGGTTTGGGCACAGCTAATTGGTCCTGTATACATGGACAACCATCAATGCACAAAGGGCATTAGTGGTTTCATATAGTTATGTTTAGATTATGGAGAACTTTTAAGGCCGTATGGGTTGGCATGTTCTGGGGTAAATGTACAAGGATTAAATTAAGTTGCGCTCTAGTTGTGACCAAGGACCATTTATAGAGAACAGTGATGCCATTGTTTGGATCATTATTAGAATTTAGGCATCTGCCTCGCCGTAAGAATTCCAACTTGGCTGACCGTATGGCTGAGCGACATAAAGTATTATCATTACTAACTTATTTATCAGTATGCAAAGCATCTTGGGCTATCCTATTCCTGTAGTTCTTTGTGCTCAATCCTAAATATGCACCTGTTACATATTGCAGTAATTAAATCACACAAACCATGATTACCTGACTTGCTACAAATTGTTTCCTTAATACAGGGCAAGAAGGTTAAGGTTCCCACTTTTCTCGTTCCTGCGACTCAAAAGGTGACAATTTTGTGATAAAATATACGGATACAATCATCTTCAGTTTGTGTTACTAAAAAGAATGTGAGATCTTGCAGGTGTGGATGGACGTGTATAGTCTCCCCGTACCAGGATCTGGTGGCAAAACATGTTCCCAGATATTTGAAGAGGCTGGTTGTGATACACCAGCTAGTCCTAATTGTGGTGCTTGTTTGGGTGGTCCTCGTGATACATATGCACGGATGAATGAACCTACGGCAAGTATCTTCTAGTATTTCTAAATATATTTCTATACAGTAGATATGCCACTTGATATAAATGTAGAATGGGGACTCGTGTGTTTTCTGACGTGTTAAGGCCGGTTAATTTTCTGGATAAGACATTTGACCTTGAATACTGATAAATGTTGCTTTCCTGAAAAAACAACATCCTCATATCCCCACATTGTTGGCTAGCTGGCTCCTGGCCGCCATCTCTCCTAGGGTTTCAGTTAAGGTATAAAATTGCTAGTCGAAGCCACCAGTTTGCTCTAGGCTGCCGTTCTCAAGCCTAAACACAATGCTCCCTCATAGTTTTGATCCCCTACTTAGAAGGCCTTACTACCACATCCTTCTGATTGGAGACACTTACTTGCATGAGACATCACATGCTAGATGTTCATGAAACCTACAACAGCAAATTCTGTAAAATACCTTTTTCATGTATCAAGGTAGAAGGCCTTCTTGGTGTGTTAAGAGAAATGTCAAGCGTGCTGCCACTCGGCTTTGTTGATAGATTGTTTTTTGGTGATCTCAGAGTCATGTATTTGGGTGCAGGTCTGTGTATCAACGACGAACAGGAACTTCCCGGGCAGGATGGGCCACAAGGAAGGGCAGATCTACCTGGCTTCTCCCTTCACCGCGGCGGCCTCAGCTTTGACGGGATATGTCACGGACCCCAGGGACTTCCTGTCGTAGAGATCTTGAAAACAATGAATTTGTGTTGCGGACCGTCCTGTACTGGTACTTTTTGTTCGTGTTCGAAACTGTAGTTTAGATGCGTCATGTGTGTGTCGTGCTGAGAAATAAGCTACTCAACGAGTAGCAGTTGTAACTGAGAAAGGTTCTGTTGTATGCTTTTTCATTGGCATTACCAGTGTGCTGTCAGGAACAAACATAACTGTTACATTATTCCAGAATGATACTGTATCTTAGTACATGATCTGGTAGCTGTTGATGTCGAACGGCGAGTACACCAGAGTACCCATTTCAGACGGTTGGACTTGTGCTTCACCGTCTTGATCTCTTCTTTGATTTTGCTGGTACATACCATCTTGCTGGATCAGAGGCGGCAGTGAGGTCGACTATGCAGAGAGGGCCGTTGATGTACTTGAAGCTGAACCGACAGTCAGTTGCTTGGTTTTCCTAACGAACAGCAGTGCCCATTTGCCTTCCTTTGTATGAGAACTTGCGACTTCTTTCAAAGAAAATTCAAAAAAGAACTTGTGACTTCTGTTCGAAACCAATCCCGTCTTATTGTTGAAGCTGTTATTAGTGCCAGAGCTACATGGAGCGAGTGGGAGATCTAAAGGTTGACAGAAAGGCGCCAAAGTTAACGGGAAAATAGTCACTCATCAACTATGCCTCAAGTCTGACTCTTTGGGAGCTTCGCTTAACACAGTTGGTCGAGCTACACACAAGCTAATCAGTGTCGTGTCCATATTTATTAATAGCTACACACATCCAGAAAAAAGCGGGAGAACATATGGTGCACCGAACTCCGGTAGCACATTTTAAAAATGCTTGAAAAATTCTGAAAAATAGGGCATTCACACAATATCAATGTATTTTTTTCAAAAAAAAAGAATACATGCTGAACTTTTTTTTGTAATATAGCATGCCCATTTTTTAAATACAGTGAACTTTTTGTATTATGTGGTGAAAAAAATTTAAATACACACTGAACTTTCTAGTAATATACAATGAATATTTTTATAATGCATGATGAACTTTTCCATAATATACGGTGAACATTTTCTTAATAATGTATTGTGCTGCGAACTTTTTATGTAACACAGTAAAGAGAACAAAAAAAGGGAAACAGAAAAAAAGCAACGAGAAAAAGAACCAAATCAGAAAAAGGAAAAAAAACCAGAACTAAACCACTGAAAAACCGGAAGCGGAAAACCACAGAAGAAGTCAAGAAACGAAAAAAAACCGCAAGAAACAGCAGCGAACGAACATCACCGCCAGCATCTGAGCAGAACAAGAAATGACACTCGACGGAGCAAATGCAATGTGATCAAGATGGTCAGACATCTTACCGGCGGGCGCAGCTGACCAACCGCAGATTTTGATTTTCAGCTTATTGCAGGTCATCCTGCACATGGCGTCACCGCCGCCGACGGCCTGGTTGGGGCTGCACTTGTTGGTGCAGAACGGAAAGCAGAGCAAGCGCGGCACGTCGTCGTTCGTGCACCCGGGGAAGCAGTCGTCGAAGCACTTGCAGAACTTGGACTTGGCGGCCACCTGCCCGGGCAGAAGCACCAGGAGAAGGAGCACGCACAGCGCAGCCATGGCGGCCGGCCTTGGCCTCTTCGCCTCCATCTCCCTCCTCGTGCAAGCTACTGCCTCTTCTTCTTCGGAATCAAGGGAAGGGAGAAGGAGGAGAGAACTGGTGAGGTGAGAGTGTGAGACTTTGTGTGGCATTGTGTGTGCTTATATGGGCACTGGAGATACGAGGGCAATATCGTCATTTGGCCCGGATATATAACTTGTAATGTATTTTGCTATTTCCTGGTAAAAAAAAATGGGCACGATTTCCCTAGCACGATTTCCTGTATGTTACGCGGCGGCGTGTTTTCGGCGAATGGACGAAGGCCAAGTGGAGCGTGTCCTGTAGCCAGTTTTGCCATGGTACTTGTTTTCTGAAGATAATACCACTCACCATGAAACTAACCTTGGACCTAAAAATGATTAGAGACAAGGGAATGCTGCTCATCACTGTTTTTGCAGGCAAGCCACTATGAAGCTGCCTGTGTTGATGTAGAAAGTTAACAGAATGCTGCTCTGATCCAATTCTGTTTATACAAGTGAACATTACTTTACTAGTATCTCTTTAGCTGTACAGCTACGTGTGAGAGACAAGACTTCATTGGCAATTTGGCATGACAGCAAGTAAATATTTCAAAGCAGTTTACAAGATTCTGGATGTAATAATTCCACTGGGGATATTTGGTGCCAGAAAAAAATGATTTCATTTTCATCTTGGCAGGCTAAATTTGTTTCTGATTAATGAGTATTGTTGCCATGATTTTTTAGTAGTATATTTTATTTGTCTTCCAGTGTGTGTAGAACAAGCTTAAACGATAGCTCAGGATGACTCCTCCCTTCTGACCAGCTAATTCTGATTGTGCATATTCTTTATTTCTCATACGATATTAATGAGTATATGCTGTTTTGGGAATATTCGGTAAATTTGACAGTAGTTGTGTTTTATATATCTAAAACTATCTTTGTTTCAAAACTGAGCAGTGTTTCTGATTTTTTTTGAGACTGTGTTTCTGAAATTACAGGTGTAAGTTTATCTAAATATCTCCCTAATGGCTCCTTGTTCCGTTTTGAGCTTTCTCTGGAATGTCATTGTGTCATGCGCTTTCATGCTCCTTGTTCCGTTTTGTCCAGTTTTGCCATGGTACTCGTTTTCTGAAGATAATAGTACTCACTATGAGACTAACTTTGGACCTAAAAATGATTAGAGACAAGGGAATGTTGCTCATCTCTGTTTTGGTAGGCAAGCCACTATGAATCTGCCTGTGTTGATGTAGAAAGGAAACAGAATTCAGTTCTGAACTTCTGATACAATGCTGTTTCTATATTCCAGTCTGAGTGAACAACTGAACATTCAGTACTGCGATCTCCTGGTAAATCAAATGGGCACAATGTGTCCTCTAGTCAGTTTGGCCATGGTATTCATTCCTGAAGATAATATGACTGATCACTCACTATGATATGAGATTTTCAACTCATCAAGAAGAAGAAGAATGTGATCAAGATGGTCCGTCGTCTTACTGGTCGGCGCCGCCGCTGAGTGACCACAGATCTGTATCTTGCAGGCCATCCTGCAGGTGGCGGCGGCAGAGCCGACGCCGACGCCATAGCCGGGCTGGTTGGTGTTGGGGCTGCACTTGTTGGCGCAGAACACATCGCAGGCGTAGCCCGGCACGTTGTCGTTCACGCACCCGGGGTAGCAGTCGTCGAAGCACTTGCAGAACTCCGACTTGGCAAAGATGATTTGCGTCCATGAGTACTCATTTAGAATGGTTGAACATAAATGGTTCAACATTCTCATGAAGTGCTCGAATCCAAACTATCAACCCATTGGAAGGAAGGCAATAAAAGCTGAATGCATGAGGGTTTTCAAGAAAGAAAGGGAGTTGCTTCAAGTTGCCCTAAAGGATGTGGACTTCATTAGTCTCACAACCGACTTGTGGACTAGCAACCAGACCATATCATATATGTGTGTGGTTGCACACTTTATAGATAAGGATTGGAAGATGCAAACACGTGTTCTTTCTTTCATAGATTTGGATCCTCCTCACTCCGGGCATGTGATTTCAGATGCTATCTATGAGTGTGTGACTGAATGGAAGATAGAGAAGAAAATTATATCCATCACACTAGACAATGCTTCAAACAATGATGTTGCGGTCAGAGGTTTGAAGGCAAAGTTTGCTGTTCCGAAAAGTATATACTTGCTGTTTTTGTTGTACATATGTTCATATACTTGTTGTTTTGGTTGAATATATGGTCATATTCTTGCTGTTTTTGTAGTACATATGCTTTGTTTGTCCATCACACTAGACAATGCTTCAAATATATGGTTATATGCTTGCTGTTTTTGTTGTACATATGTTCATATACTTGCTGTTTTGGTTGAGTATATGGTCATATTCTTGCTGTTTTTATAGTACATATGCTTTGTTTGTCCAAATAATGATATTTTGGTTTAACACATGCTCATATGTGTGCTGTTTTGGTTGAATATATTGTCATATGCTTGCTGTTTTTTTGTAGGTACGGACTTTGAAGCCAAATATTTCCATGTCCGTTGTTGTGCACACATTATCAACTTGGTGGTGCAAGATGGGACAACCATCATGGCCCCTTTGATAGAGAATTTGAGAGAGACGGTTAAGTATTTCAAGAAGTCACCGAGTCGCCTCCACAAGTTTGTTGAGACTTGCAAAATATTGGGTGTTGAGGTTGGCAACCATTTGCATCTTGATTGTGTCACGCGGTGGAGTTCAACATACCAGATGCTTGATACAGCCTGCCCGTATAGGGAAGCCTTGTCCTCTTATGCAGCTTCAAATGCCAACTATATATCAATGGGAGCCGGAAAAAGAAGAATGGGACAAGTTTGAAGTTATTAAGCCATTGCTCCTTTCTTTATCTCGTGTGACAACTGCGTTTTCAGGGCAATTATATCCCACCTCCAACATATTCTACCCTCACATTGTCAGCATCAAGATTGCTTTGAGAAAAGCCATGGCTCATGATGATGAATGCTACAAGAAAATGGGTGATGCAATGATGGATAAATTTGACAAGTATTGGGATGAGCCGAACAATGTCATGGTGCTTGCTACCATCTTGGACCCAAGGTACAAGATGAGGTATGTTGAGTGGTGCTATCACCAAATGTATGCTGTGGGGAAAGCAAATACTGAGAAGAATATTGTGCGCGGAGAGTTGGACACATTGTATGAGAAGTTTGTTGCGAAAAATAAGAAAGCTGAAGAAAGAGCTAGTGGATCATCAGCCAAGAACAATTGCAACACAAGTACCTCGATGCCACTTATGGATTGTGAGTTTCAGTCCTTCTTATCAGCAACTTCATCAACACCATCAAAAAGTGAGCTTAGAAACTATCTAGATGACTTGAATGAGGCAATGGATCCTATGTTCAATCTTCTTGATTGGTGGAGGGTGAATGCACCTAGATACCCGTATTAGCAATGATGGCAAAGAGGTTCTTGACTATCCCGGCTACCTCCATGTCTTCGGAATCAACTTTTAGCACGGGTGGAAGAGTTTTAGGTATGTCTACTTGTTACATTGGATGTTAACTTGTTAACTTGTCATCCTATCCTTGAACTTAGATATGTCTACTTGTGTGGTTTTAGATGACTACAGGAGTTCTTTGAAACCAGAAATGGTTGAAGCCTTGGTGTGCGGTGCTAGTTATATCAAAGGTTCTCACAAGGACTTCAATGTGGTGGTATGACTCCTATCTTTTCTTCTATGGTTTCTGTCTATTTCTTGTATGTGGCTAACTTCCAAATAATTAGGAGAGAGATGAAGATGAGGAGGACGATGTTGAGAATATCAAGTTGCCCAAGATTGTTGATGTGGGGGATAAAAACAATTGGTAACTATTCTTTTGACATGTTTCAGTTTTCATATCTTTACATGATCCCAATATGTTTCCAAATCTGTGTTACATGTAGATAATCGTCATGTTGGTGTTGCTCTTGCTACTTTGAAGATGGATGTCTACATGATCTTGTCATGTGGATTGTTGAGGTCAACGTGATCGTCTCGAGCCATTTCTTTTGTTGTCATGAACTTTGAATTATGTGTTTGTTGTGATGAACTTTGGATTATGTGTTTGTTGTGATGAACTACGGTCCTTGAATGATGTTGTGATGAACCATGCACTTTCAACGATGTTGTTGTGAACTTGTGATGAACTATGAACTTGGTATCATGTAGTTTTAGCTAGTCATTGTTTCGCTGTCAACATTTTCTCAGTTTTTATGTCAAAGTGGTAAGTTTTGTGCTATGCAAAATTTCTTCATGTGGCTATCAATATTTGATGCTTTGCTGTGTAAAGTTCAAAGGAAGTGATGTCCAAAATTCAATAGAAATGTTGCTGAATTCTTTCTCTCATATCTGTTCCATTATTACAATTTTGGTAGAAGAATTCATAGATGAAAGCTTATTTTTCATTACTATGACCTTTTGTTAAAACAATAGACTGCTGAATGTTCCACTTTTAGCAATATAAACTATTTGTTTTTCAAAATATGGGTTTAATGGCTGCAAAAAAAATCAAGACTGGACTATATACAGAGGTTCTGTACTTCTGGGGGAAAATGGCTTGCGAGCCGGCTCGGTCTGAGCCGAGCCGCCTGAAGTCGGCTCGTTGGCTGAGCGAGCCGAGCCGCTCCAGAGCGAGCCAAAGCCAGGCTCGGATCAAGCTCGGCTCGGCTCGGCTCGGCTCGTGTCCAGTCCTACTTGCAGAACTCCGACTTGGCGGCCGCCTCCCTGGGTAGCAGCGCCACGAGGAGGAGCACGCACAGCGCGGCCATGGTGGCTGCCCCCTTCAGCTTCTTCGCCTCCATCTCCTTCCTCGCGCAAGCTATGGGCTATGGCTTCTTCTTCTTCGGGATCAGGGAGTGGAGACAAGTGCTGTGGTGAGTGTGTGAGAGACTCTGGCAGTGACAGTGTGGGCTCTTCTTATATGGGCACCGGAGTTCCGTTCAAAGGGCATAACCGTCATTTAACCTGGATGACTCATGATGTATTTTTGGAGCATCAAGCATCGTATTTCGCTCTTTTCCGGAAATTGGGACGGGCGCGATTTTCCCTAGCACCGCCTCCGGGTTATGCGGTGAGTTTCGGCGAAATGGTTGATGGCCAAGTGGAGAGTGTGTCATTTAGCCAGTTTTGCCATGCATGGTATTCATTTCTGAAGATAATATCACTCACTGTGAATACAACCTTGTTGGACCTAAAAATTGATTAGAGACAAGGGAATGCTGCTCATCTCTGTTTAAGTAGGCAAGCCACTATGCATGAGTCTGCCTGTGTTGATGTAGAAAGGAAACAGAATGTGGTTCTGATCCAATTCATTTTATATATACTCCCTCCGTTCCAAATTACTGGTCGTGGTTTTAGTTCAAATTTGAACTAAAACCACGACGAGTAATTTGGAACAGAGGGAGTATATACTAGTACAGTGGATGCTATACCACTGCTATCTCTTTTCCTGTACAGCTATACACGTGAGAGTGATTCACAACTGCCTCACCATCAATCCGTGCGTTGTCGTCGTTTAGGTCCAGGTCAACATAACCCAAGTCATCATCCTCGTTGTTTCGGACCACGTCATCATGTTCCTCTTGAAAGAACACTCCCTCGTATGTCATGGGATTTATGTTGTAGTAATCATCATCGTTCGGGTCCGGTAGCTTACCATGTGGCGACACCTTGAACACAACTTCCCAACCCTTTAGGTACTCTTTCTGGCATGGGTAAGGTAGATAATATACTTGTGTGGCCTGGGTAGTGGCGATAAAGAGATCAGCTCCAGCATAAACGGTTGATAGTTTAACTTCAACTAAACAAACAGAAGGCGTATGTCTCAGACCCTTTTTGGGGTCGAACCATCGGCATTTGAACATATTGAGACTTAGAGGTTCGCGGCCACGTTTGAATGTAAGCTCGTATATTTTTTCTACCCTTCCGTAGTAATCTACTTTATTATCTCCTTCGGTGAAGACTCCGGTATTTATGGTTTTAGGATCAGGCCGACTGTTCTGGTGCTCTTCTGTATAGAAGCGATACCCATTCACATCATACTTTTGGCATGTCATGATGGCAGGGTCAAAACCCATGGAAACCCATCTCAAATCTTCATCCATTGATTCGTTCGGATCATTTCCCTACAAGTTTAATTGAAATTATAGGGTGCATGAGTTTAATTGGAATTGTACAGTGAAATAGGTAATAGGGAAGTGTGAAAAATTACTTTCTCCATGAACCACGCAACGAATTTTTTTGTTCCATCAGCACCCTTTCGGAGAAGAGCAAGTGCCTCCGCTTCAGTAGGAGGCAGCATTCCTGTCCACTCTTCATAAATGAATGGACTACAATAAGAAAAGCGGTATAAGAACTAGACAAAGTGAACATAAAAATTGACTAAAAGAATGGTGCAAAGGTATTACCTCATCCACTCATCCTTAACTTCATTGATGTTGTGCAAGATATAGAACATGACATCCTCCCACTCATCTCGTGGCATGAGATAAGGTGTCGAGCATCCAGCCCTGCCACCTTGCCCGATGAATAGAGGCAGCTTGGGTTTATACTTGGGTTCTTCTGTATTGTATCGAGACACCTTATTGTGCAACGTGGGAACATGGTCCGGATAGTAGGTTGTCCTGAGGTCTGCCACCTCCTCTAGGATAACTGCCTCAGCTATGGAAGCTTCAGTCTTAGCTTTGTTTCCACATTTCTGTCTCAGATGCTTGTTCTATCTCTCAGGGCCGTACTGCCAACGACTCTGCACAGGGCCCCCCAACAATACCTCGTTCGCGAGGTGCAAAATGAGATGTGTCATCGGAGTAAAGAAGCCTGACGGGAAGATCTTCTCTAGCTTGCGCCTTCTTATGCATTTCTTTTATCTTCTTAGGACATACTTCTTTAGCACAAAGTGTGCGGAAGAAATGCCTTAACTCCGCAAGCACACGCCAGACACGCTCGGGAACATAGCCCCGAACCACCACTGGCATAATCCGCTCAATCCATACATGATAGTCATGACTCTTGAGCCCGGTCACTTTGCCCGTTAAAAGATTGACCCCCCTTACTTATATTCGACGCATAACCATCAGTGAACTTCACGACGTGTTTCAGCCACTTCAATGCCTCCATCTTATGATCCATTTTAAGTACGAAGTCAGCATCTGGCTTGAACCAAGATTTTTGACTGCCTGTGGGAGGCTGCATGTGTAGACGTGGTCTATCACAAATATTCTGTTGATCGACTCTAGCATTAACATTATCCTTTGTCTTATCAGGAATGTTGAGGATCGTGCAAAAAGGGACTCTGCGACATTCGTTTCGGTGTGCATCACGTCGATGTTGTATGGAAGTTTCAGGTCCTTAAAATAGGGAAGCTGCGTGAAGGGGGTAATGTGAGTCCAGTTGTGCGTCTCACCATAAGCTTCAAAACATTTTTTCCCTTTACGTTTTCCTTTGCCCTCGCCCTCGTCTTCGCCTGTGGCTTTGCCTTTTCCTTTGCCTTTCCTTCGTCGGCAGGCTTAAGAGCTTTCAGCTAAGCAAGCACATCCGCACCAGAAAACGTTGGAATCTCGTTTACTTCATGGACAACTTTGCCTTTTGTGAAGTTCTTCTTGTCTTCCCTATCAGGATGGTCTGGAGGGAGGAACTGTCGATGCAGGTCAAAGGCAACATACTTGCCACCCTTCTTCAGCCAAATGAAATCAAGGCCTGCATCTGCATGCACACTGGGCAAGGCATCTTTCCACTTGTACATCATCCGCAGAACAGGGCATAGTCGGGAATGTCATGCATGCAATATTGTAGCCAAACTTTCATCAAGAAATTTTTCTGCAGATGCCAGTCGTATGTCAACCTCGGGAAGTACCAAGAATGGTGCAAATCATCCACCAACGGCTGCATAAACACACTCAAATTCTTCCCCAGATATTCAGGCCCCGGAATTATAAGCGACAGAAACATGGTCTTGCGTTGCATTATGGCGTCGGGAGGGAGATTGAGCGGAATACAAATACGGGCCAGCAGCTGTATGGATTAGACGACATACCATATGGGTTGAACCCATCACCTGTTATAGCAATTCTGACATTCCCAGCCTCGGCTGCTTCCTCCGGGTACTCTATATCGAATGACTTCCATGCTTCACCTTCTGATGGATGTACAATTTTTTTTTGGATTGTACCTTTTCCCTTCCTTGTGCCACTTCATCATTTTGGCAGACTCCTCGGTGATGAAAAGGCGCTGCAGTCTTTTTATAAAATCAAGATAACGAAGAACCTTCACAGGGATTTTTAGCTGCTGCTTCTAACCATGCTCATCGACCACCTCAATATACCGAGATGAACCGCACTTCCTACAGTAGTTGTCATCCGCATACTCATGCCTAAACAAAAGGCAATTCTTTGGACAAACATGTATTTTCTCATAATCCATGGAGAGCGCCTTCATGATTTTCTTCGTAGCGTATATGGTTTTCGGCAGTTCATGGCCCTCAAGCAGGTTGTTAGCCCATACTCCCAGGAATGCTTCGAAACAACCTCGGCTAGAGCCGTACTCAGCCATGACTCCCACCAGTTGTGAGATGGCATCTAGCACAGACAGCTTGGCACCCTCATAAAGAGGTTTCTTTGACGAGGCCAAGATATCCAGGAAGGCCTTTGCGGTTTCCTCTGGCTCCTCCGGTTCATTCGCTGAATGTGATGGAGGTGTCGGCTGTGCAGCAAAGACATCATCTAGCATGTCTCTAACGCCATCGTCCTCATAACCAGCGACGCGTTGTCGTATCACCTCCTCTCTACCACGGTCCCGCTGGGCAAAGTTTATCGGCATATTAAAGTTGGGCATAAATCCATGCGTGCGAAGGTGCTTAGTCATCTCACTCTTATCTCTGCGCATACGTCTCTTACATTTGGCACACAGGCATTCTGGCACAATCCTCATTTGACTACGGAATATCTCTTTTAAAAACACATCAGTTTTCTTGACCCACTCTGTTGTTACTTGATTCCGACAGAAAACCCCACTATACATCCACTGATTATCTGCCATCTCTGCTATATTGGAAGCCACACAACAAAATTAAGGATTCATTTACTCACATCAATATTTTATTTTTACAAGGTTGACGAGAAACGACATTTAATCCACCTACATCTCTAATAGGTAAACATGGGTCCTAATCCCACCCGAGAATGTGTAGATTGAGTACATTGTCCATGCTCTACCCCATTCCGAGACAAAATTTTGGCAGCACCTCCCCGCTGTTCTCCAAATACACGTCTCGGCAAAATGCCGAGAGAATGTGCATCCGGAGAATAACAGGGAGGCGCCACCGAAATCCTGTCTCAGAACGGGGTAGAGCATGATCAACATACCCAATCTACACATCCTCGGGCTGTCCGTGGAAAGCGCTGGACAATCTGAAAGAGCTGCGATGATAAATATGCAATTGAATGCATATTTATCGATGCAATCCTTTCAGACGGGAGACGCCTAGGTTATGCGACTTGTTGTGAAAATGAAATCTACTAAAAGAGGGTAGAAGGTGAAGGTGGATTCGTAGCTCACCCTCCGCTGTAGAGGAAGTAGTCGAGCAGCGGCAGGATCACGGACCAAACCCAGACGATGCTGGCTCCAGGGAGATGAAATACCACAAAGCCTGTAAATTTTACTGACTCAAAAAATTTGAGGGCACCACATCACATAAAGCATTGACACTTCAAACTATGAAAAAATCATATTGCTAATGACATCTAGTCAAGGTTTTAGATCATTATGATACTTCAAATCCTAATTTTCATCAGGTGTCAAATTTTGTTCTTCAATTTTTTTAGCAAGATCATCATGATAAAATAACTACTCATCAGATACCAATTTTGTCAACATCACAAAATGAAACTATAGGTATTTGACAACATCTCAAATATACCAATTTTGTTCTTCAATTTTTTTTGCGCATCTCACATAGCTATTTGACAACATCACTAACTTGACCAAAGACAAAACTAACCAATATACATCAATCCATCCATTCATCCATATTTCAATACACATGCATCTATCACATAACAAGCAGTAAAAAATGCAAAAAGAAAAAAGAAAAAAAGCTCACCGGGGCGGCCGGGAACGGTGAGGCAGGGGCGGTCGGTGTAGCGGGCGAGCAGGGGGCGGCGGTGGAGGGCCTGCTGAGGCAGGGGTGGCCAGGGACGGGAGGGCCTGGCGCGCGGGCCGGCAGGAGCCGCGGCCGGCGCGCGATCGGGGGAAGGCCGGGGCGGAGGTGGGGTCGGGGGGAGGCCGGGGCGACGGCGGGTGGAGACGGTAGTGGGGGAGGCAGGGGTGGAGACGGTGGGGACGGCGGGGGCGACGGCGGGTGGAGACGGCGATGGGGAGGCAGGGGTGGAGTGGGCGGCTGCAGCAAGGGTCGGGCGCGCGGGATCGGGGTCGGGGAGAGATAAGGGGAGCGAGTGGATAGGGCGCCCGGCGGATGGATAAGGTGAGCTATGCCGATGGCTAAGCCGTCGGCATTGGAGAAGACGCCACGTGGCACCTACGCCGACGGCTTAGCCGTAGGCATATTTTTTTCTATTTTTTATTAGTAACAAATTTAAAATTTTAAAATAAATGTACTACTAATTTATTATAATCCAATAGTCTAACCCATCACAAGACCCTACCCAAGGCTGCCGACACGGCCGTTTCCCCCCTCCGGTGTGGTCCACGACTATCGGGGGCTAGCTATCCCTTCACGAATCATAATTTTATCGTGCTCTGAGTCTTCAATAATATCCATGCCGCACCGTTACTGCAGACGTCCGTGAGCAACGTCCGGGGCAAACCCACTACAAAAACCTGCCTGTGTAGACCCGACGCGTCCGGTTCCCCCTCCAGGTACCGGCGACGGCGCCGTCCATGATGGGGGCCACACCCGGGAGACGCGTGCCACCTCTTCGGACATGCCACAACACGACCCCGCATGTATGAGGGGCCGGTGCGACGCTCCGGTGGCATTGCTACCCCCAAGGGCCCCCGTCCCGCCTATCCCTCCAGCGGTTGACCACAAGATCTAGCCCTTTGACTTCCCACGGACGGGTTTTGACCAATGGACCTCTCCACCCGGTTGTGTCAGGTTAGCACAGAGGGACACATGGGAGCAACATCCGGGCCAAACCCACAGCTACCTCCCCTCCGAGTAGACCCGACGCGTCCGTTTTCCCCCTCCAGGTGCTGGCGGCGGCGCCGTCCGTGAGGGGGGCCATGCCCTGGAGACGCGTGCCACCTCTTCGGACATGCACAACACCACCCCGCATGTATGAGGGGCATGTGCGACGCACCGGTCGCATTGCTACCCCCCGAGGGCCCCTGTCCCGCCTAACCTTGGAGCAATTGACCATGAGATCTAGCCCTTTGACTTTCCACGGACGGGCTTTGACCAATGGACCTCTCCACCCGGTTGTGTCAGGTCAGCATAGAGTGACACCTGGGAGCACCATCCGAGCCAAACCCACAGCTACATCCCCTCCGTGTAGACCCGACTCATCCGTTTCCCCTCTCCAAGTGCCAGCGGCGGCGCCGTCCGTGAGGGGAGCCATGCCCCGGGGAAGCGTGCCGCCTCTTCAGACATGCCACAACACCACCCCGCATGTATGAGCGGCCGGTGCGACGCTCCAGTGGCATTGCTACCCCCTAGGGCCCCCGTCCCGCCTAACCCTAGAGCGGCTGACCACGAGATCTAGCCCTTTGACTTTCCACGGACGGGCTTTGACCAGTGGACCTCTCCACCCGGTTGGGTCAGGTCAGCCCAGAGGGACACCTGTGAGCAACATCCGGGCCAAACCCACAACTACATCCCCTCCGTGTAGACCCGACGTGTCCGTTTCCCCCCTCCAGGTGCCGGCGGCGGCGCCGTCCGTGAGGGGGGCCACGTCCTGGAGATGCGTGCCGCCTCTTCGGACATGCCACAACAC
The DNA here is from genome assembly GCA_034509565.1 of Triticum monococcum. NCBI lineage: Eukaryota > Viridiplantae > Streptophyta > Magnoliopsida > Poales > Poaceae > Triticum > Triticum monococcum. The sequence continues at coordinate 49,968,109 of CM067846.1, forward strand.
CACCCCGCATGTATGAGGGGCCGGTACGACGCTCCGTTGGCATTGCTACCCCCAGGGCCCCGTCCCGCCTAACCCTGGACCGGTAGACTACGAGATCTAGCCCTTTGACTTTCCACAGACGGACTTTGGCCAATTGACCTCTCCACCCGGTTGTGTCAGGTCAGCCGAGAGGAACACCTGGGAGCAATATCCGGGCCAAACCCACAGCTACATCCCCTCCGTGTAGACTGGCGTGTCCGTTTCCCCCTCCAGGTGCCGGCGGCGGCGCCGTCCGTGAGGGGGGCCACGCGCTCGGTGATGCATGCTGCCTCTTCGGACATGCCACAACACCACCCCACATGTATGAGGGGCCAATGCGACACTCCGGTCGCATTGCTACCCCCAGGACCCTCGTCCCGCCAAACCTTGGAGCGATTGACCATGAGATCTAGCCCTTTGACTTTCCACGGATGGGCTTTGACCAATGGACCTCTCCACCCGGTTGTGCCAGGTCAGCCCACAGAGGGACACCTGGGAGAAACGTCCGAGCCAAACCCACAGCTACATCACCTCCGTGTAGACCTGACGCGTCCGTTTCCCCACTCCAGGTGCCGGCGGCGGCGCCGTCCGTGAGGGGGGCCACATCCTGGAGATGCGTGCCGCCTCTTCGGACATGCCACAACACCACCCCGCATGTATGAGGGGCCGGTGCGACGCTCCGGTGGCATTACTACCCCCCAGGGCCCCCGTCCCGCCTAACCCTAGAGCGGTTGACCACAAGATCTAGCCCTTTGACTTTCCATTGATGGGCTTTGACCAGTGGACCTCTCCACCCGGTTGTGTCAGGTCAGCCCAGAGGGACACCCGGGAGCAACATCAGGGCCAAACCCACAGCTACACCCCCTCCGTGTAGACCTGACGCGTCCGTTTCACCCCTCCAGGTGCCAGCGGCGGCGCCGTCCGTTAGGGGGGCCATGCCCCGGAGATGCGTGCCGCCTCTTTGGACATGCCACAACACCACCCTGCATGTATGAGGGGTCGATACGACGCTCCGGTCGCACTACTACCCCCAGGGCCCCTGTCCGCCTAACCATGGAGCGGTTGACCACGAGATCTAGCCCTTTGACTTTCCACGGACGGGCTTTGACCAGTGGACCTCTCCACCTGGTTATGTCAGGTCAGCCCAGAGGGACACCTGGGAGCAACATCCGGGCCAAACCCACAGCTACATCCCCTCCGTGTAGACCCGACGCGTCCGTTTCCCCCCTCCAGGTGCCGGCGGTGACGCCGTCCGTTAGGGGGGTCATGCCCCGGAGATGCGTGCCGCCTCTTCGGACATGCTACAACACCACCCGGTTGTGGTAGGTCATCCCATAGAAACACTTGGGAGCAACCTCGCCTCCGTATAGACCCGATGCGGCTGTTTCCGCCCTCCAGGTGCCGGCGGCGGCGCCGTCCATGAGGAGGGCACACCGCGGACGTGAGGGGGTCACACTCCGGAGACGGGTGCCGCGCGTTTGCAACCACCACAAAACTTCTGTCAGCATAACTGTTTTTGATTTTAATAAAATATAAGGACCTATGTTCAAAAGAACATGACGGCATATTATTAATGTGCTCAAAAAATACAAACTATATATATATATTCATTTTCTATGGAAAAAATTACAAACTACACATATATTCATATAATAATACATTAAAAAAGCATATGCTACATGTCAGTTAATATAATAATACATAAATAAAAAAACTATGCTGGCGGCATTGCCGTCGGCATAGAGACGACAGGGTTTAGGTGGGCGGCGTGCCGCGGATCGGTGACGTGGCGGGTATGCCGACGGCCGCCGTCGGCATATGTGCTGGATGGTGCGCCGCGGATCGGTGACGTGGCATGCCGAGATATGCCGACGGCCGCCCGTCTCGACCGTCGGCATAGATTTGATGGCGTTAGCCGCTGGTCACAGGCGGGGTCGTCGGGCCCACTGCTATGCCGACGGCTGCTGTCGGCGTGTTTGCAGCTAGGCCGACGGCCATTTTGTGCCGACGGGTGCCGTCGGCTTAGCTTGGGGTAGCCCGACGGCCAGGATGTGGCTGTTGGCATAGCTCCAAGTAGGCCAACGGCGGCCGTCTGCATTGTTTTGGCCGTCGGGGAATCCCGAATAGATGTGGCGAACCAATCGTGGAATTCTGATTTCGGAGACGGTAGGTTGGTGGTGGATCGGCACCATGACAGGATCTCATGCCAAACTTGTCGGGTGAAGGAGCAGCCCGCTAGCAGGTGTTGCATGGTCTCTGGTTCTTGGTCACACAGGAGACAAAGGGAGGCATGCGACATACCACATTGTGCCAGTCTATCCGCCGTCCAGCACCGCCCCTGGTTGGCGAGCCATAAGAAGATCTTGACCCGCAGCGGCGCCCACGATTTCCAAGTCAGACGCCATTTAGAGGCTGTTTGGTTCCTAGCCACACAATGCCACACTTTGCCACACCTAATCTTAGGCAAGTTTGACCAAGTTAGGTAGGTGTTTGGTTCTAGCCACACTTGAGGCAAGAAATCTTTCATGAGCAGTGAACCCCACATGTCATAGATACAAAAAGTGTGGCAAGATTCCCTTAGGCAAGCCAAAGTGTGGCTAACAATTTGAACAACTCAAGTAAGGCAAGTGTGGCAAAAATCATATGGCAACATATGGCAAAGATGGTCACAATCCAAACAGCCCCTTAGGCTCGATAGTCGATCCAGAGAACAGGGCAAGGTAGCACCAGACTTGGCGGAGTACGCGTCGTTCGGCGTCCACCGCCAAAGGATGCGGTCTGGGACGTCACTGAGAGAGATGTCGTGGAGCTTGGTCCAGAGCATGACGTACTGGATCAGGGCCTCGATGCCAAGCGCCATGAATATCCCGCACCCAGTCACGGTTGGCGAGGGCGTCACGCATGCTACGTGTCTTGTGTCGGCGGCGAGGAATCAAAGCGTGAATGATGGGCGCGATCTCACTGATGCACGAGCGGTCCAGCCAATGGTGCCTTAATATACTGTGTATATGGCTACAATCCCCATGATCAACTTTATACTGTGTATATGTGCCTTAATATCGAGATACTCATTTTATTGGTTGCTCCTACAATCACAGAGAGGTTCAACATCGTACATATATGGCTACAATCCCATGATCGATCGACAAGCCCTTCATATGCCTTTTACTTCTCCTACTAAAACGTTAACAGCCTAATTGAGGGCCTTAATTCTGGCTCCATTTCTTGTTGCAGTTTTCCACGTAGATGGGAGCGTCAGCTGCATCTGCAAAATCATGAGAACAGAAACAGAAACGACACTTATCAGAAGAACAGGAAACACAGAGTCGACGGGGCAAACACAATAAAAGAGCCGAGCATAGTATTTCGCCATTTCCAGCACAAATCAAATGACTATGATTTGATAGCGCCGCATCACCGCTCGATTGCGTGGCGTGTTTCGGCGAATGGGTGATGGCCAATAACTATATATAATAACTATATATGAGAATAACCTCAGATCTTAAACTGATTAGACAAGCCCTTATGAAGATGTTTGTGTTGATGTAGAAAGAAAACTGAATGGGACGCGGAGTAACTGGTCACGAGCACAGATGTGCTCGATATCCTGTGCGTTCGCTGCTGTGTGGGGATCTGGGCTGATTCTTTATACGGTGGGCTAAGAATTGCTGGTAAATGGGCACTGTGTGGGAATACGTATGTGGCAGACCTGGGAAGTGGGCCAGTTCAGGACGGCCGTCAACTGGTGACGGGCTGAGCCGTGGCCCAGTTTCACCTACGTCTGTCTGATCCGTGGCTCCGATAAGTCTCTTTCGTTCAGAGGGCGGCAGTCTCGAACGGAATGCAGTTCTAGTATCTTCTTCCTCAACTCGGCCGCCATTTTTGGTAACTGACGAAGGAGAGAGATAGTGAGGGAGAACAGGTGGCCGACGCGCAAAATGGAGTTCCTCGTGCAGCCAATCATGAGGTATGTCAGTCAGATGCATTTTTTGTCCACCGTAGCGTGCGATTTGAAGAGTGGAGCTCAGGCGGCTGAGGTTTTCTATGCTTTCTCCGCCACAGATCCACTCTGATTGAGGAGGTCGGAAGATTCGCCGGCGGATGGTACTAGGCGAACGTTTGTGCGGGTGGCACCGCAGGAGGCCACGGGTGTGAGCGGCGAAGAGCAGATCTGCCGGGTGTGGAGCGGCGGCAATCGACGGGGAAGATGGATCCCTAGGAGGATCTTGGTTGGAATAAGAGGTGAGGGGAACTGGATTTAAATCGATCAGTGCTATGAGGAATTTCAGTAACCTATTTTCAAGCTATGTATGGCCGTGCTGTGTTGTTGACTGAATTGTTTGCGGCAGTAGATAGCCGATGCACCTTGTCGATTTAAGATTAGTAGACACAGCATTGCAATTATAATATAGCTGGGGGAGGCCGTACTAAACTCTAGAACTGAGCAGTGGAGCCATTTATATAGATTTTGAGAGCACATTAAGTATACTATGTACATAACAAAACTCTGTAGATCCACGACAGTAGTCGACAGGTAGTTAATTAAACATTCATTAAAAATGGTGCAAAATGTGGAATCTGCAGTTGGAAATGGAAATGCTGTAGATGCTATTCAGTTTGTCCTATGTTTTGTCCTGCTGCATATAAGACGAACGAAATGAGTGTAGAAAGTCGATGTAAAAATATAGCATAAATGAGAAACAATGCAAAGTGGTTTCAAATGGATGATTGACGGCACCAAGTTGTATGGTTCTATGTGGTCATGAAAATAGGCCTAGAGCATATGGAGAGTCTGCAAAACTCAAAAGCGCTAGATAAAAACTACCCGCAGCTGATTCCATAAGATTTTTGGGAATGCATAGGTGCTGACACGAGTAATCTCGAGTGCAGGGTGAGGATCGGTGCTGCTGCCCCCGGAAGGACGCCTTGAGGCATCGGAATTGTCCACCGGGAAGATGAACCTACATGCACTTGGTTGGGCTAAGAGGTGCATCCTCATTAATCTCTGTGAGTAGTTTTCAATTTTTCGCTGGCATGGAGCAGGTTTGCATGAATAGGTTTGGGCATCTGGTAATTTTCTTAGGCTGAGTTCTGGTGGGCATGATGGTGTATAATGGATTATCAGATGTAGATCCCCTAGTAAACTTGTGTGGATGAAGCATTAAATTTTTGAGAGAGAAGTTAACCATGATCCTGGACACCTGTAGTGAATAGGGCATTGGTATTTTGCAAGACAGTTGGGAATGTTCGGCATTTAATTATCGACACGGAAAATAGAGAAGTATAATGTTGAACCTGATGCAATTCTCTGTTGATCTTCAGAAATGAGCAAGTGCTACCTGTAATGAAGTTTATTAGTAATTTGATGGCTGAAGATAGACCAGTCTCCTGCAAGTTTTAATATATGTAGCTAGAATTCCGGGTACATGGCCTGTGGAATTATAGTGTGATATAATTAGCAATGGATTGTCAGATGTAAATCCGTAGTCTAAACTGGTATGAATGCAGCGTTTAATTTTTGAGAGAGAAGTTAACCATGATCATGGACACGTGTAGTGAATAGTGCATTCGTATTTTGGAGGCATATCTATCTCCTCCGTGGTAGATGGCGAATCCAGGGTGTTCTAGTCTCTAATTTGTTGACTCATCTCTTTTTTTTGTGGCCATGGTTGTGTGCAGGTTTCTGTTTGTTGAGGAGGTGGATGAGAGCACGGCTCCAATGGATCCGGCGGATCCGTTTGTCGTGGTTTCGCTCCCGGGTGCCGTCCAGGCGACAACAACATGCAAGGGGGCTGGCAGTTCGCCAGCGCTGGCCATGAGTGTGGACGCACAGATTTGCGAGGAGGGAAGGGGCGGGAAGGATAGACGTGAGTCGTCGCTGCAGGTATCGGAAATGTCCATGGGTAAGATGACCCCGCTGCCACCTGGATGGGCTAAGATGTCAGTCAGCTCGAATCCCTTTTGCGGTTTTCCATTTACTGCACTTTGGAAATTGATATAGTTGCGAAGTTTACAATTGCAAGCAGAGTGTGACAGTGGATTAGATGGGGTTCGCATCAAAATGATGTAGGATTAGAAAAATTGGTAGGCCTCTCAATGGTTATAATGTGCATTCTGGGCATGAATCGACTGGTACAGTCAGCCCACTTTGGGTGTGGTTTTCATGGGGTTCCAGGTACAAGACATTGAAAATAGAAACATTCTATTGTTGGTGCTTGTGAGCGGCGGAAAATGCATATGAAAGCTCATTATTGTGGGACGGTTTTAGTTCTTTTCGTGTTTCCTGAGATGGGCTAGGTGTAATTGCTGTTCGATGTAGCTGTTTGGTTCGGAAAATGTGGTCAGTTGTTAGATTTAAATTTTAACAGCTGCATTTATGAGGCTGTTGGGTTGGGAAATGTCTGCATCTCTTGGATTTAATCCCTGTTTCATGGGGATGTTGGGTTTGGAAGTGTGGCACAATTCCTAAGGCATGGGCACTGCAATTGCAGGGTGAGGATAGGCACGGCCGCTCATTGCAGGAAACCATGCCCGTCGTGTGTGACTGCATTTGAGAAAATTATAAGGGGGTATGCAGAGAACCCTTCGGAGAACGTCATTGTGCCGATTCTGGGCGCAAGCTTTGATTCGCTAGGAGAAGCTTATGATTTCTACAACCTTTATTCCTGGGAGAGAGGATTTGGAATAAGGTACAAGAAGAGTAGAGTGAATGTCGAGAGGATGAAGGGCATGCAGGAGATCGTGTGTGGGTGCTCGGTATGTGCCGTCAGCAGCCAGCATAAATTCTTTTCTATTCCTTTTTCTTGTGGGGAATTTATGCACACGCTGTGAAATTTTCTTGCAGGGAAAGGCTGGCGTGGAGAACACTAGGTCCTGCCGGTGTGAGTGTCCTGCGCTGATCAGATTACTCAGATCAGAGGACAATGAGTGGTACATCGTTCAGCACAGGAGAAGCACATCCACTCTGTCTAGCCAAATTTTGGCAGAAGATTCATTGGCCATCCCACAAACACATTGATGTGTACAGTCGTGAGTTGTGACTTGATCAAGCAGGTGAGGCAGAACAATGTCAACCTTGCAAAAAATGTACAACATTGTTGGGAGTTTTTTCGGGTCAATGGAGAATGTGCCGTTTACGAAGAGGTCTCTGAAAAATCTATGTGGAAAGATTAGCTAGGAGCAGGCAAATGACGATGTGAGGAAGACAATGAAAGTGTTTGCTGAATTGGGGGCAAAGGATCCACACTTTACATACCATGTGCAGGCAGACAAAGAGGGTCGGATAAAGAACTTGATGTGAGCGAATGGCAGCAGCAGGCTGAAGTACGGTTTCTTTGGTGATATAGTGATGTTTGATACAATGTACCGGACTAACCTTTACGACATGCCCTTGAGACTTTTTGTTGGGGTTAACAACAATTTTCAGAGTATTATACTGGCTGGTGTACTGGTATGCGACGAGACTGAGGAAAGTTTTGAGTGTGTCTTTTCAGATTTTCTACAGATGATGAGAGGCGTGGCGCCGAAGACAATACTCATTGGTAATATGGCTTGTTTGATGATGTAAGATGATAACCTTATGGTTCTTTCAGGATGAACTGATTAACTTGCTTATGTCATAATTGCAGACCAGAATCGGAAGATGAATTGCATAAAAGAAGAACACGTTTGGACATGGGTGATGTCCAGGGAGCAACCTCGGAAGTCTGTGAGGTGTAAGAATTGTGGGGTTGAGGGCCATAGGAGAAACACCTGCACTAAGGCAATGGAGATGAGGTTAGCAAATGTGGGATGCTGGAGTGTAGTGCTAGGCCCGACGGGCTGATTTTTGTTAGTTGTAAACCTGTGATGTTGTGTTGTGGATTATTTTAGATTTTGCGTTGCACTCGTTGGCAGGCTGAACTGCAGTTAAAAAATCTAGTGTTATTTCAGTAATTAATTGCCCATGGTGCGAATCATGGCTGTTGTCGTAGTTAGCTGCTTGATCTTACTGATTCTTGCAATTTGTATGTTGAATCCTTGGGGTGATCTTGCTTATTTTTGCAGTATGGTTTGTTCTGTTGAATGATCTGGTCATTCAGATCTGGGGTGGCGGCGCTGTGAAAGAATCTTGCTTTTTTTTAGGGGTAGTGAAAACATCTTGCTGTGTGGAGGGGTGGAGAAAAATAAAGAGGCAGACGGCGCCCGTCATTACGTCTGAGCTGTGGCCCAGAACGGTGTCCCGCGTCTGAGCCTTCCCGTGTTAGACGGCAACCGTCCCATTGATTGCGATAGTTGGTGGGCCATGGCCCGAAATTTGTGCACATGTACTAACTGGAATACCCTGACACATACGGTGGGCTGGTGTGGATCGAGATGCCAACGGGCGATTCAGATAACGGGCGCATCTGTGATCGAGCTCAGAATAGCACTTCCGAACTGAATGCAGTTTTTGATACATTGCTGTTTTTATATAACAGTGGAGGTTATACTATGTTTGGTAATATCTCTTTAGCTGTAGAGCTGCGCGTGAGAGGAATCAGATTTCATTGACATGGCAGCAGGTAAATACTTCCAACCAGTTTACAAGCTTCTGCCTTTTGGATGTAACAGTTCCAGTGTACCACAGACAAGCCAGAAAAAAAATCTTCGAGTTTTTTTTTTTTTTTGCGGTGGTAAAAGAGTTTTATTCCTCATTCATAGGGTTACAATCAGATGGCAACAGCTCCTCCACACAGGGAGGGCCCCGCCCAAGCCATACAGCTATAGTTCTTTCTGTACGACTATACATAGCCAAACGATCTGCTACCCTATTTTGTTCTCGTCTAATTTTCAAAGGGATAAACTCTCTTTCACCCAACAGATGACGAATCTCCGCAACTAGGTGGCCATAAGCCGAACGGGATAGGCTCTCTCCTAACAAAGCTGAAAGAGCCTGAGAGGAATCCGATTGAACGATGATAGGAAGATTGCAATGCTAAATTGCCAATGCCATTCCTTGCATTATTGCATGTAGTTTCGCCTCGAGCGCATCATTGCAATTGAAGATATATCGGTAGGCTGCAAAGATAACCGAACCATCATGTCTTCTTAGTATCATGCCTGCTGCCGCTGATTCATCCGAAGCTAAGAACGACCCATCCACCGAAAGCGCGGCTTGGCCCTCCGCCGGTTGCGGCCATGGTAACTGCACCGCCGCACCGCGTGGCTTGATCGGGTCTTCACATTTCATTGGCATCTTCCCCTTGATGATCTCCTCAGTAGAGTACCTCCTAGCCAGCTGTAATGAGTGCATATAGCTTTGGAGGTAGTCAGCCGTTACTGCCGGAGCCGGTACCTCTTTACCGTGCGCCAGATCCGACCGCAACGTCCATATCCTCCAAATTAACATGATAGTACAATCCCGCATAGCATCATCACAGTGCATAAGGATATTCAGAAGCCATTCTTTACCTGTATCTCGAAGCAGTATAGGATCAGGGAGGTTCCATAGTGAGCGCATCTGCGTCCACACTGCTCGAGCATGATCACATGTAACCAGCGCATGGAAGCTGGTCTCTTTTTCCGTACCACAGAGAGGGCATGTATCACGCGTGGATATGTGCCTATATTTCTTGCAGTGGTTCGTAGCTAACGCTCCTGACACCACCTTCCACGCCATGATTCTCATTTTGAGCGGCACCCGAGCATCCCACACTCGCCTCCATATGGTCCTGTGTCCATTAGGGCTAGTGCTAGATGATCCCCCTGCTTGTGTCGCCTGGGTCTCTGCTGCTAGATGATAGGCGCTCTTAACAGTAAACAACCCGCTCTTCTCTGGAAACTAAGCCAGAAAGTCCTGGCCTTGTCGTGGCGACGTCCGTATCTTGATGATTTCGCGGATGTCCATATCCCAGAAGTATTGCCGTAACATCTGCATATTCCATGCACCTGCCTCATCAAGGAAGTCCGCAACCCAATTATATCTGCAGTTCCTCTTCGGGGTGATCGGTTTGAAGTCATACCTCCTCGGGATCCAAGGATCCCTCCAAGTCTTGATTAGCGATCCATCATCCACCCGCCATATAAGACCCTTCTTCAACAGCTCAAGTCCAAACATAATTCCCTTCCACACATCCGACAAGCTAGATGGGAAAACTGTATTGAGCAGATTCCCATTGGGATAATATTTCGCCCGGAGTAGGCGTGCACATAAGCTGTCCGGGCTATCGAGCAATCTCCAGGCTTGCTTTGCAAGTAATGCCTGGTTAAAAGCCCTCATATCTCTGAATCCCATGCCTCCCATGTCCTTGGGCAGAATCATTTTCTCCCAACTAAGCCAAGCCATTTTCCTCTTGCCTTGTTCAACTCCCCACCAGTACTGTCTCATCATACGTGTTAGATCATCACACACAGAAGCCGGTAGCCGAAAAACACTCATAACATACGTGGGGATTGCTTGTGCCACCGCCTTGATCAAGATTTCTTTATTCCCCGATGAGACATATTGCTCACTCCAATCAATTAATCTTTTCCTCAGTCTTTCCTGTAGTGATTCAAATTTCCCCTTATGCACTCTACCTTCCGGAACTGGAAGACCGAGATACTTTGGCTCAAACACCTGTTGCGTAACCTCAAGTGTGCTCTTGATTTCATCTACCTCCACAGTCGAGCAATTGTTTGAAAAAAGAATGGAACACTTCTCTGGGTTAATGAGCTGACCCGTTGCTGAAGTATAAGTGTTCAATAGTCCCTTGACAATGCTCGCTTGCTGGCCAGACGCTTCAAACATCACCATAGTATCATCCGCAAAAAGCAGGTGAGAAATAACTGGTGCACCACGACAGATAGACACACCCTTCAGGGACCCTTCCTCCACTGATTTTGAGAATAAAGCAGATAGGGCATTAGCAACAAAAAGAAATAAGAATGGTGATAAAGGGTCACCTTGCCTCAGTCCTCTAGAAGGGATAAAACTCTCAAGCAGTTGTCCATTGAATTTGACGGAATATTTGACTGACTTGACACAAACTATAATCCACGAGATCCACTGTTGGGCAAAGCCCCATTTGCCAAGAGCTTTCTCCAGAAAGTCCCAATCAACACGATCATATGCCTTCGATAAATCAAGCTTGTAAGTACAGGCTGCTTGCCTGTTCTGTTTCAACGATTGTATATGATGAAGGCATTCAAAAGCAACTATAGAATTGTCAGAGATAAGCCTCCGTGGGACAAAGGCACTCTGATTTTCTGATATTAACTCCGCAAGCATCGGCCTTAGCCTGTTCACCAAGCACTTTGAAACGATCTTATAGATAACATTGCATAGGCTTATCGGTCTAAAATCTTCGAGTTACATGCGGCAAATTATCTGTTCTTTGTTTTATACAGGCAAGCAGCATCTGGAAACCTTGCAGATGTTTAAAACCCTTCTGAATTCATGCCGCAAATCATGTACTGAAGTATCCGCCATGCGGAAAATGAGCCTACTTTGGTGCTACACACAATTGTGTCTATGCTGATAGGCACAGTTATGGATGTTGTGTCTGCCAGTTTAAGATCTGAGCTTATTATCATAGTGATTTTGTGCGTGTGCTTTTTTTTGGGGGGGGGGGGGGGGGGTGAATTTTTTTTTGAATCCAATGAAGTAGTCTGACCTGGGAGTTTGGGAAGAAGAAGCTCCAAGAGTTGAACTGAATTGTGCCTGCATTAGCCTGGTGCTATTTTCTACTGCATAAATGGCTGGCGATTCAACAAGAGCCGGGTTCCATGCTACTTTTCCTTCTATTTTGAGATGCTGTGAAGCCATGGATGTTGGATTTCAGCTTCCCAAACTTTTGATTTTATGAGTTGGCTAACATTTGAAATATATTTTGAGCTAGCATTTTCTTTTTTGGTATTATGAGCTAGCTTCTGAAGAAAATAAAATGTCTCACTTGTTCCTGGCAAGAAAAAAAAAATCGAAGGCTCAATTTGCTTCTGAAGAAATGATTTGGTTATTCTTATGAGGACAGGGAGAGCAGTCAAACCAAAGGCAAATCCTTATTAGCCTTGATTTGCCTCTACACATAGATAACTGCCTTTGGTTTTAAAGTTTCAGTACCAATGCCACTTTGTTTCTTGGAGATGTTATTATTTCCTCCTTTGCTTCGATGGCTTGGCTAACATTTGAACTTTCACTCATCTATGGGATAAGTTATAACGAAAACAAAGTCGGACACAGAGGATTTACATTTGGTTGTTACGAACTTACGATCCAGTCATGGGAATGCCAAATCAAAGCCAAATTAACTTTATATTGTGTATGTATGCCTTACACGTTACATATCGAGATACTCATTTTATTGGTTGCTGCTACAATTACGGAGAGGTTCAACATCATATATACGATCACATGATCGACAAGCATTTTAGATATCTTTTTACTTCTCCTAAAACGTAACAGCTTAATTGCGGGCCTTAATTGTGGCTCCATTTCTTGTTGCAGTTTTCCACGCAGATGGCCGCATCAGCTGCATCTGCAAAATCATGAGAACAGAAGCAGATATGACACTTGTCAGAAGACAAGGAAACGCAGACTCGACGGAGCAAACGCGATGTGATCAAGATGGTCCGACATCTTACCTGTCGGTGCCGCTGACCAGCCGCAGATTTCGATATCCAGCTTGTTGCAGGCCATCCTGCACATGGCGTCGCCGCCGCTGGCGGCCTGGTTGGGGCTGCACTTGTTGGCGCAGAACACTTTGCAGAGGAAGCGCGGCACGTCGTCGTTCGTGCACCCGGGGAAGCAGTCGTCGAAGCACTTGCAGAACTTGGACTTGGCGGCCACCTCCCCGGGCAGCAGCACCAGGAGGAGGAGCACGCACAGTGCGGCAATGGTGGGCGGCCTCGACCTCTTCGCCTCCATCTTCCTCCTCGTGCAAGCTACGGCCTCTTCTTCTTCGGGATCAAGGGATGGGAGGAGAGTGCTGCTGTGATGAGAGTGTGAGAGTTTGTGTTGAAGTTTGGGTGCTTATATGGGCACTGGAGATATGAGGGCAATATCGTCATTTGACCCGGATATATAACTTGTAATGTGCTGTAGTATTTTGCTATTTCCTCGTAAATCAAATGGGCATGATTTCCCTAGCACGGCTCCGGGTTATGCGGCGGCGTGTTTTCGGCGAATGGATGAAAGCCAGGTGGAGTGTGTCCTGTAGCCAGTTTTGCCAGGGTACTCATTTTCTTAAAATAATATTCCCTCCGATCCACTAAAACCACAGCACTTATTATGGATAGGAGGGAATATCACTCACCATGAGACTAACCTTGGACCTAAAAATGATTAGAGATAAGGGAATGTTGCTCATCTCTGTTTTCGTAGGCAGGCCACACTATGAATCTGCCTGTGTTGATGTAGAAAGGAAACAGTCTGATACAATGCTGTTTCTATATGCCAGTCTGAGTGGACAACTGAACATTCGGTACTACTATCTCCTGGTAAATCAAATGGGCACGATTTCCCTAGCATCGCCGCCAGGTTATGTGGCGGCATATTTTCGGCGAATGGATATAGGCCAGGTGGAGTACGTGTGTCCTCTAGTCAGTTTTGCCATTTTATTCATTCCTGAAGATGATATCACCGATCACCCACTATGGACATGGCAAGGCTGCTCATCTTTGTTTTTGTAGGCAAGCCACTATGAGTCTGCCTTTGTAGATGTAGAAAGGAAACAGAATGCCGTTCTGATCCAGTTCTGTTTATATACCAGTCGAGTGAACAACTGTACATTACTCTACTAGTTTCGCTTTAATTAGCTGTACAGCTACGCGTGAAGAGATCATACTTCATTGGCATGACAGCAAGCAAATACTTCCAGGAAGTTTACAAGGATGCTATTCCAGTCTGATAGTTGGTGCCAGAATAAAATGATCTCACTTTCATCTTGACGGGCCAAATTTGTTCAGATAAGTAAATCATGATCACTTACTTATTGTGGCCGTGATTTTTCAGTAGTAGTATACTTTATTTGTCTTCCAGTATTGTGTAGAACAAGCTTAAACGATAGCTCCCGATGACGACTCCTTTCTGACCAGCTAATAGTCTGACTGTGCATATTCTTCATTTTTCATACGATATTAATGAGCATATGCTGTTCTGGAAATATTCAGTAAATTTGACAGTAGGCGTGTTCTATATACTACTATCTATTAGTGTGTGTGTTTTTCAAAACTGAGTTGTATTTCTGAATTTACAGTTGTAAGTTTATTTAAATATCTCCCTAATGTCTCCTTGTTTAGTTTTGAGCTTTTCTCTGAAATGTCATTGTGTCATGCGCCTTCATTAAATCAATCATATGCTAGCTACTGTCATTGCTTACCTTTATGTCCCTTATTTTGCGTGTTTTTTGTTGTTAACTTCGCACCTCAATATTTAGAAGCACTGTTCTGAATAATGAATGTTGAATCCCATCAGTAGTCTCAGTCTGATGTTAGCTAGGAATGTTGGGAAGAAGTTCTTGTGAGTTGAACTGAATTTGCACTTGCCTTATCCTGGTATTATTTGCTACTGCATATATGGCTGGCGATTAAACAACCAGCTCTAATATATGGTTCCAGTGCTACTTTTCATTCTTTTTTTAAGATGCTATGAAGCCTTGGGTGTTGTATCAGTTGCCTAAATTTTTCTCATCTCTGGGTTAAGTTAAGGGGGAAAAGGTCGCACCTTTTCGTCGCAAAAAAGACAAAAAACTTTGGAAATGCCAAATCAACGCCAAATGAACTTCATATTATGTATATTATGCCTTACATATCGACATGCATACTCAATTTATTGGTTGCTACTACAATCACAGCCATTCAACATCATATTCATATATATGTAATGATCCCATGATATGATCGACAAGGTAGCTCTTCAAATCTTCTTCTCTTCTCCTAAAACGGAGCGGTTTGGCGGTTAATCAGGGCCATCTGGCTCAGCTTCCTGTTGCAGTTCTGCACGCAGACGTCGGCGCCAGCTGCATCTGCAGAAATTGCAATGCAAGAACAGAAATCATCAGAACAAAAGATGGAAGTATTCTTGTCAAAAAGAAAAGAACACGCAGATTTTCAACTCATCAAGAAGAAGAAGAATGTGATCAAGATGGTCCGTCGTCTTACCGGTCGGCGCCGCCGCTGAGTGACCGCAGATCTGTATCTTGCAGGCCATCCTGCAGGTGGCGGCGGCAGAGCCGACGCCGACGCCATAGCCGGGCTGCAGGTTGGTGTTGGGGCTGCACTTGTTGGCGCAGAACACATCGCAGGCGTAGCCCGGCACGTTGCCGTTCACGCACCCGGAGTAGCAGTCGTCGAAGCACTTGCAGAACTCCGACTTGGCGGCCGCCTCCCTAGGCAGCAGCGCCAGGAGGAGGAGCACACACAGCGCGGCCATGGTGGCCGCCCCCTTCAGCTTCTTCACCTCCATCTCCTTCCTCGCGCAAGCTATGGGCTATGGCTTCTTCTTCTTCGGGATCAGGGAGTGGAGACAAGTGCTGTGGTGAGTGTGTGAGACAGTGAGAGACTCTGGCAATGTGGGCTCTTCTTATATGGGCACCGGAGTTCCGTTGAGAGGGCATAACCGTCATTTAACCTGGATGACCCATGATGTCTTTTCCGAGCATCGAGCATCGTATTTCGCTGTTTTCGGGAAATTCGGACGGGCGAGATTTTCCCTAGCACCGCCTCCGGGTTATGCGGCAATTTTCGGCGAAATGGTTGATGGCCAAGTGGAGAGTGTGTCATTTAGCCAGTTTTGCCATGGTATTCATTTATGAAGATAATATCACTCACTGTGAATACAACCTTGTTGGACCTAAAAAAATGATTACAGACAAGGGAATGCTGCTCATCTATGTTTAAGTAGGCAAGCCACTATAAGTCTGCCTGTGTTGATGTAGAAAGGAAACAGAATGCGGTCCTGATCCAATTCTGATATATATACCAGTACAGTGGATGCTATACCACTGCTATCTCTTTTCCTGTACAGCTATACGCGTGAGAGAGATCAGACTTCATTTTGGCATTCCAGCAAGTAAATACTTCCAAGCAGTTTACAAGTTTCTTTTTCACATTTCGGATACTTTGCTTAATGAAGGGGCTGCGTGCATCATTCTGATGTAGAGGCCGTGGGGTAATCCTCATTTTCTAAAAAAAATATGTGGCAAACTATCTGTTCATTCTTTTACACAGGCAAGAACCAGCTGAAAACCTCGCATATGTTACAAACCCTTGTGAACTCATGCCGCAAATCATATACAAGTATCCACACTGCGGAAAATGAGCCTAATTCGATGCTACATGCAACCGTGTCTATGGCTCTACGCTGATAGGCACAGTTATGGATGTTGTGGCTATCGGTTTAAAATGGGCACGATTTCCTAGCGTCGCCTCCGTGTTATGCGCGGCGTGTTTTCGGCGAATGGATGAAGGCCAGGTGGAGCATGTCCTTTAGCCAGTTTTGCCATGGTACTCATTTTCTGAAGATAATACCACTCACCATGAAACTAACCTTGGACCTAAAAATGACTAGAGACAAGGGAATGCTGCTCATCTCTGTTTTTGTAGGCAAGCCACTATGAATCTGCCTGTGTCGATGTAGAAAGGAAACAGAATGCTGTTCTGATCCAATTCTGTTTATACGAGTGGACATTACTCTACTAGTATCTCTTTAATTAGATGTACAGCTACGCGTGAGAGACAATACTTCATTGGCAATTTGGCATGACAGCAAATAAATATTTCCAGGCAGTTTACAAGCTTCTAGATGTAGTAATTCCAGTGGGGAATACTTGGTGCCAGAGAAAAATGATTTCATCTTGGCAGGCTAGATTTGTTTAGATAAGTAAATTATGACCACTTACGTATTGTGGCCGTGATTTTTCAGTAGTAGTATACTTTATTTGTCTTCCAGTATTGTCTAGAACAAGCTTAAACGATAGCTCCGGATGACTCCTCCTTTCTGACCAGCTAATGGTCTGAGTGTGCATATTCTTCATTTTTATACGATATTAATGGGTATATGCTGTTTTGGGAATATTCAGTAAATTTGACAGAAGTTGTGTTTTATATATCTATAACTATTTTTGTTTCAAAAGTGAGTTGTGTTTCTGTTTTTTTTGAGACTCTGTTTCGGAAATTACAGTTGTAAGTTTATCTAAATATCTTCCTAACGGCTCTTGTTCCGTTTTGAGCTTTCTTTGGAATATCATTGTGTCATGCGCCTTCGTTAAATCATATGGCAGCTACTGTCTACTGATTTGCCTATGTTCCTTTATGTCCCCTTTTGTGCGTGTTTTTTGTTGTTAAATTTGCGCCTCAGTATTCAGAAGCATAGTTCTGACTAATGAATAATCCCATTAGTAGTCTCAGTCTGAGCTGGGAGTTGGGAAGAAGTTCCTGTGCGTTGAAATGAATTTGCACCTGCCTTAGCCTGGTGCAATTTGCTACTGCATATATGGCTTGCGATTCAATAAGAGCCAGGTTCCAGTGCTACTTTTCCTTCGCTTTTTAGATGCTATGAAGCCTTGGATGTTGTATCAGTTCCCATAGTTTGGAATTCCTCTATGGGTTGGCTAAGAATTGAAATATTTTATGAGCTAGCTTCTGAAGAAAATAAGATGGCTCACTTGTTCCTGCCAAAAAGTCGAAGCCTAACTTGCTTATGAAGAAATGATTTCCTTATTCTTAGGAAGACAGGCAAACCAAAGCCAAATAATCAGTATTAGCCTCTGTTATTAAGTTTCAGTAGAATGCTACTTTGCTTCTGGGCGTGTTATTTTTTCTCCTTTCTCTGATCTGTAGCGAAGGCTTCAATTTCAATGGC
Organism: Triticum monococcum; assembly: GCA_034509565.1. Classification (NCBI taxonomy): domain Eukaryota; kingdom Viridiplantae; phylum Streptophyta; class Magnoliopsida; order Poales; family Poaceae; genus Triticum; species Triticum monococcum. The sequence goes on from CM067846.1 coordinate 49,985,927, forward strand.
TTGGCTAACATTCGGATTTTTTTCTCATCTCGGGATAAGGGGGTGAAGGTCGCACTTTTTCATCACAAAAAAGAGAAAAAAACATTGGAAATACCAAATCAAAGCGTAATTAACTTCATATTGTGTATACATGCCTCGCATATCGAGACACTCATTTTATTTGTTGCTGCTACAATCATAGCCACTCAACATCATATATATGTAATGATCCCATGATCGACAAGCAAGCGAGCTCTTCAAATCCTTTTTTCTTCTCCTAAACCGGAGCAGCTTGGAGGTTAATTGGTGTGGGCCATCTGGCTCAGTCTCCTGTTGCAGTTCTGCGCGCAGACTTCGGCGTCAGTTGCATCTGCAAATCGCAATGCAAGAACATAAATCATCAGAACAGAAGAAGAATGATCCTTGTCAAAAGAAGAAGAAGAAGTCTTACCGGCGGGCGCCGCTGACCAGCCGCAGATGTTGATACTCAGCTTGTTGCAGGCCATCCTGCACATGGCGTCGCCGCGGACGGCGGCCTGTTTGGGGCTGCACTTGTTGGCGCAGAACAGTTGGCAGAGGAAGTGCGGCACCTTTTTGTTCACGCACCCGGGGAAGCAGTCGTCGAAGCACCGGCAGAACTTGGACTTGGCGGCCACCTCCCCGGGCAGCAGCACCAGGAGGAGGAGCACGCACAGCGCGGCCATGGCGGCCGACCTTGGCCTCTTTGCCTCCATCTGCTGCTTCCTCGTGCAAGCTATGGCTTCTTCTTCTTCAGGATCAGGGAATGTGTGGAAGATGATCCAAGCGTCTCAAGTCTCAACTCTTCGTAGAGAGCCCGCGTTGGTTTATATTGATTATATGGGGGGCTTATCCCATCAGCGCATACATATTTGGTTACAATCCTTGAGGATCAAGGGAAATCACATAGAGAGAGAGATATTGTAGAGAATACAAGGAAGGTTACAATCAGAAGAAATCTCCTAAACAATATCCTTCTAATACAAAGATATGAGCCAAGTATATTGCCCACTAATATTACGTTCAACACCCGTGTGCGCGTGTGCTCAAGGCAAGATATTTCCCCGAGAACTCAATCATATCTGCAACATGTCCCTCAGGGGGCTCTTTCACCTTTCGGAGTATACTCCATGGCCGAGACTTGTTGTGTGAGGGTCTGATTTGGAGAGTAGGGGACGGCTCCAATATTAATATTCACCACGCCAACTGGATACCTAGGAGCGGCAGCATGCAGCCTTTGGGTGCGATGTACATACAGGGAGTGACGAGGGTGGCGGACCTATTATCACCAAATGGTACTGCGTGGAACCAGAACCGGCTGGACGAGATGTTCTCTCCCGAAGATGCAGCAGTTATCAAACAAATTGCGATTGGAGGCCCAGGCACGGAGGACTTTTTAGCATGGAATTATACTAAAATTGGTGTGTTCACTGTGCGCTCGGCGTACCACCTCAGGATGGCTGTGAACAGTGTGTTCACTGTGCGCTCGGCGTACCACCTCAGGATGGCTGTGAACAGACTGCGATCCGGACGGCCGGAGTCGTCCAGTTCGGTCAATAAGCACAAGGGATTTTTGGGGCTGTGGGATACAAGTGCGCCAACCAAGGCCAAGATACATATGTGGAGAGTCATCCGTAATGGCTTGGCTGCAGGGTCAGAGCTCCATCGAAGGCGAATCAAACCTGGTGTATTCTGTGTCGTTTGTGAACGTGAGGAGACGATCATGCACTGGTTTTGGTCGTGTCAACATTCAGTCCAGTTTTGGGACCAGCTGCGCTCAGAAAAGGGAGTCATGGTGGCTGCTCCACCGATCTTCACCGGCTCCCAGAGCGAGTTAGCCAACTGGCTGCTTGGTTGGTTTGCCGCTGCTAATGACGACGAGAAGGAGATAATGATCCACGCATTATATGGCCTTTGGTTGGCCCGCAACGACACAAAGAATGGGAAACGTATTGATGCTCCACATGAAATCATAGAACGAGTCTGTTTGTTTGTGAAGGAATGGAGGGAAGTCCATGTGAAGCCAGACAGTCTGACCAAACCTGCTATTATTCAGAGATGGCATGCGCCAGATGACGGGTGGGTCAAAGCAAACGCTGATGGTGCAACATCACGGCATGGTCGAAAGGGAGGAGGCGGTGTTGTTCTCCGGGATAACAACGGGGGCTTCCTCGCTAGTGCATGTCACTTTTTCCCCACGGCTGCTGACCCGGTAGTAGCAGAGATTATGGCATGCAAGCGTGCTCTGTTGGTTGCGACAGAAATTAATGTTCAGAGGGTACACGTCGAGCTGGACAGCTAGGCTCTCGTACAAACTATCAACAACCCTGAGAAGAACATGTCTGCTTTAGGGCCTTGGCTAGAGGAGATCAAGACCATGCTACGTAGTTTTGTTGATTTTAGAGTCTCGTGGGTTAGACGTTCCGCAAATGTTGCCGCGCATAAATTAGCTAAGTTAGGGGTAGAAGAAGAACTATGTAAGGTTTGGTTTGGATCGCCGCCAGAATGCATTCTGGATGTGATTGCGGACGAGATTCCAAACTTCGTTTAAGAAAATAAAGCGGTGACATTTACCCTAAAAAACACCCGCCCTTAATCACAACTGCACAAATTGAGATTACGTCTGAACTCCTCAAAGCTTCTTGTGGGCAATGTTTTAGTAAATCCATCTGAAAGCTGATCTTTGGACAGGATAAATCTGATTTCCAATTGTTTGTTAGCAACTCGTTCTCGAACAAAATGAAAACCGATCTCAATATGTTTAGTCCTGGCATGGATCACTGGATTTGCACATAAATAGTAGCACCAAGATTATCACTCCAAAGGCATGGAGTTTGTATGTGTGACACCCCAAGTTCTTTGAGTATAGACTGTACCCAAATAACTTCAGCTGTAGCATTTGCTAGTGCCTTATATTCCGCTTCATTACACACCATGAAATTAAGTTTGGGCCATAAAAAATTGCAAAACCATCAGTGGACCGTCTGTCATCTAAGCACCCAGCCCAATCTGCATCGGAAAAGGCACTTATGCGAGTAGAGGATGATTTACTGAATGTTAGGCCAATACTAGCGTTTTCTTCATATACCTCATAATACATTTGGTTGTCGTCCAATGAGCAGTGGTGGGAACTAACATACTTTGTTAACCGCAAAAGATATATCAGGCCTGGTGAGAGTCAAGTACTGAAGCACACCAACTATACTTCTGTAACTTGTGTTGTCTTCCTGGTTCAGGAGTTCTCCTTCTGTCAAGGATAAATGTTTAGAACTTGACAATGGAGTGGGAGAGGGTTTGCGGTCATGCATGCCAACTCGTGAGTTAATATATCAATAGCATATTTTCTTGTGATAAATGTAAACCATCTCTGGTTTATTTTACTTCAATGCCCAAAAAGAAGTATAAATCGCCCAAATCCTTAAGGGCGAAGTCTGAGCTCAAATCCTTAAGCAAGCCTATGACTGCCTTATTAGATGAGCTAGTCATAATGATGTCATCAACATAGATAAGAACAAATATGATTGTGTGCATCTTGTTGTAAATAAATAGGGATGTGCCAGACTTGGAAGGAACAAAACCAAGAAACTGTAGTTTGGCACTTAACCGAGAGTATCAGGCTCGTGGTGCTTGCTTTAGACCATAAAGAGCCTTATCAAGTTTGCACACATGAAACGGTGCATTCTTGTCCTCAAACCCAGTAGGTTGTTTCATGTACGCCTCCTCTTTCAGAACACCATGAAGAAACACATTTTGCACATTAGCTGCCTTAAACTCCATCCCCTGTAAACATCAATAGATAGGACAAGATGAATAGTAGCAGCCTTGACAAAGGTGTCCTCATAGTCAATATCATATCATTGTTTAAAACCTTTGGCTACAAGTCATGCTTTATAGCAATCAATAGTTCCATCTGATTCTGAAGACCCACTTACTATCAATTAAAATTTTACCTTGACTTCGAGGAACTAAATGACGTGTATTGTTGGTTTGCAGTGCTTTGTACTCTTCCTCCATAGCCTTCTTCCATTGTGCATCACCAAGTGCATCCGTGAGATTGCGGGGTTCACCTGCTGCAGTACATGACAAACCATACATAGCAATATTTTTATAGTTAATCCATTGAGTAACTCCCCTTTGAAGTCATGTGCGTGGAGGCGGTGCGCCAGCAGGAGGACTTTGTGGCACTGAAGGAAATATGCCCTAGAGGCAATAATAAAGTTATTATTTATTTCCTTATATCATGATAAATGTTTATTATTCATGCTAGAATTGTATTAACCGGAAACATAATACATGTGTGAATACATAGACCAACAGAGTGTCACTAGTATGCCTCTACTTTGACTAGCTCGTTAATCAAAGATGGTTATGTTTCCTAACCATGAACAAAGAGTTGTTATTTGATTAACGAGGTCACATCATTAGTTGAATGATCTGATTGACATGACCCATTCTATTAGCTTAGCACCCGATCGTTTAGTATGTTGCTATTGCTTTTCTTCATGACTTATACATGTTCCTATGACTATGAGATTATGCAACTCCCGTTTGCCGGAGGAACACTTTGGGTACTACCAAACGTCACAACATAACTGGGTGATTATAAAGGAGTACTACAGGTGGCTCCAAAGGTAGATGTTGGGTTGGCGTATTTCGAGATTAGGATTTGTCACTCCGATTGTCGGAGAGGTATCTCTGGGCCCTCTCGGTAATACACATCACTTAAGCCTTGCAAGCAGTGCAACTAATGAGTTAGTTGCGGGATGATGTATTATGGAACGAGTAAAGAGACTTGTCGGTAACGAGATTGAACTAGGTATCGGATACCAACGATCGAATCTCGAGCAAGTAACATACCGATGACAAAGGGAACAACGTATGTTGTTATGCGGTCTGACCGATAAAGATCTTCGTAGAATATGTAGGAGCCAATATGGGCATCCAGGTCCCGCTATTGGTTATTGACAGGAAATGTGTCTCGGTCATGTCTACAATGTTCTCGAACCGTAGGGTCCGCACGCTTAACGTTACGATGACAGTTATTATGAGTTTATGCATTTTGATGTACCGAAGGTTGTTCGGAGTCCCGGATGAGATCACGGACATGACGAGGAGTCTCGAAATGGTCGAGACGTAAATATTGATAGATTGGAAGCCTATGTTTGGACATCGGAAGTGTTCCGGGTGAAATCGGGATTTTACCGGATTACCGGGAGGGTTACCGGAACCCCCCGGGAGCCAAATGGGCCTACATGGGCCATTGTGGAAAGGTGAAAGGGGCTGCCAAGGAGGGCTGCGCGCCTCCCCCCTCCCCTATTCCTATTAGGACTAGGAGAGGTGGCCGGCCACCTCTCTCTCTTTCCCTCTCCCTTTTTCCAAGGAGTCCTAGTTGGAATAGGATTGGGGGGGGGGGGGAGTCCTACTCCCGGTAGGAGTAGGACTCCTCCTGCGCCTCCCTCCTTTGGCCGGCCAGCCTCCCCCCTTTCATCCTTTATATACGGGGGCAGGGGACACCCCAAGACACACAAGTTGATCCTTGAGATCGTTCCTTAGCCGTGTGCGGTGCCCCCTGCCACCAAATTCCACCTCGATCATACCGTTGCAGTGCTTAGGCGAAGCCCTGCGTCGGTAGTACATCAAGATCGTCACCACGCCGTCGTGCTGACGGAACTCTTCCTCGACGCTTTGCTGGATCGGAGCCCGAGGAACGTCATCGAGCTGAACGTGTGCTAAGAACTCGGAGGTGCCGGAGTAATGGTGCTTGGATCGGTCGGATCGGGAAGAAGACGTACGACTACTTCCTCTACGTTGTGTCAACGCTTCCGTTGCAATCTACAAGGGTACGTAGACCAGACTCTCCCCCTCGTTGCTATGCATCACCATGATCTTGCGTGTGCGTAGGATTTTTTTTGAAATTACTGCGTTCCCCAACAGTGGCATCCGAGCCTAGGTTTTTATGGTTTGATGTTATATGCACGAGTAGAACACAAGTGAGTTGTGGGCGATACAAGTCATACTGCCTACCAGCATGTCATACTTTGGTTCGGCGGTATTGTTGGACGAGACGATCCGGACCAACCTTACGCGTACTCTTACGCGAGACCGGTTCCCTCGACTTGCTTTGCACATAGATGGCTTGCGGAAGACTGTCTCTCCAACTTTAGTTGAACCAAGTGTGGCTACGCCCGGTCCTTGAGAAGGTTAAAACGGAGTCTATTTGATGAACTATCGTTGTGGTTTTGATGCGTAGGTGAGATGAGTTCTTACTTAAGCCCGTAGCAGCCACGTAAAACTTGCAACAACAAAGTAGAGGACGTCTAACTTGTTTTTGCAGGGCATGTTGTGATGTGATATGGTCAAGGCATGATGCTGATTTTATTGTATGAGATGATCATGTTTTGTAACCGAGTTATCGGCAACTGGCAGGAGCCATATGGTTGTCGCTTTATTGTATGCAATGCAATCGCGATGTAATGCTTTACTTTATTACTAAGAGGTAGTGATAGTCGTGGAAGCATAAGATTGGCGAGACGACAACGATGCTACGATGGAGATCAAGGTGTCGCGCCGGTGACGATGGTGATCATGACGGTGCTTCAGAGATGGAGATCACAAAGCACAAGATGATGATGGCCATATCATATCACTTATATTGATTGCATGTGATGTTTATCCTTTTATGCATCTTATCTTGCTTTGATTGACGGTAGCATTATAAGATGATCTCTCACTAAATTATCAAGAAGTGTTCTCCCTGAGTATGCACCGTTGCAAAAGTTCTTCGTGCTGAGACACCACGTGATGATCGGGTGTGATAGGCTCTACGTTCAAATACAACGGGTATAAAACAGCTGCACGCGCGGAATACTCAGGTTATACTTGACGAGCCAAGCATATACAGATATGGCCTCGGAACACGGAGACCGAAAGGTCGAGCGTGAATCATATAGTAGATATGATCAACATATTGATGTTCACCATTGAAAACTACTCCATCTCACGTGATGATTGGTTATGGTTTAGTTGATTTGGATCACGTGATCACTTAGAGGATTAGAGGGATGTCTATCTAAGTGGGAGTTCTTAAGTAAATTTGATTAAACTGAACTTAAAATTATCATGAACTTAGTACCTGATAGTATCTTGCTTGTTTATGTTGATTGTAGATAGATGGCTCGTGCTGTTGTTCCGTTGAATTTTAATGCGTTCCTTGAGAAAGCAAAGTTGAAAGATGATGGTAGCAATTACACGGACTGGGTCCGTAACTTGAGGATTATCCTCATTGCTGCACAGAAGAATTACGTCCTGGAAGCACCGCTGAGTGCCAGGCCTGCTGCAAGAGCAACACCAGAAGTTATGAACGTCTGGCAGAGCAAAGCTGATGACTACTCAATAGTTCAGTGTGCCATGCTTTACGGCTTAGAACCGGGACTTCGACGACGTTTTGAACGTCATGGAGCATATGAGATGTTCCAGGAGTTGAAGTTAATATTTCAAGCAAATGCCCGGATTGAGAGATATGAAGTCTCCAATAAGTTCTATAGCTGCAAGATGGAGGAGAACAGTTCTGTCAGTGAGCATATACTCAAAATGTCTGGGTATAATAATCACTTGATTCAATTGGGAGTTACACTTCCGGATGATTGTGTCATTGACAGAATTCTCCAATCACTGACACCAAGCTACAAGAGCTTTGTGATGAACTATAATATGCAAGGGATGAACAAGACTATTCCCGAGCTCTTCGCAATGCTGAAAGCTGCGGAGGTAGAAATCAAGAAGGAGCATCAAGTGTTGATGGTTAACAAAACCACTAGTTTCAAGAAAAAGGGCAAAGGGAAGAAGAAGGGGAACTTCAAGAAGAACGGCAAGCAAGTTGCTGCTCAAGAGAAGAAACCCAAGTCTGGACCTAAGCCTGAAACTGAGTGCTTCTACTGCAAGCAGTCTGGTCACTGGAAGCGGAACTGCCCCAAGTATTTGGCGGATAAGAAGGATGGCAAGGTGAACAAAGGTATATGTGATATACATGTTATTGATGTGTACCTTACTAATGCTCGCAGTAGCACCTGGGTATTTGATACTGGTTCTGTTGCTAATATTTGCAACTCGAAACAGGGACTACAGAATAAGCGGACACTAGCAAAGGACGAGGTGACGATGCGCGTGGGAAACGGTTCCAAAGTCGATGTGATCGCGGTCGGCACGCTACCTCTACATCTACCTTCGGGATTAATATTAGACCTAAATAATTGTTATTTGGTGCCAGCGTTGAGCATGAACATTATATCTGGATCTTGTTTAATGCAAGACGGTTATTCATTTAAATCAGAGAATAATGGTTGTTCTATTTATATGAGTAATATCTTTTATGGTCATGCACCTTTGAAAAGTGGTCTATTTTTGATGAATCTCGATAGTAGTGATACACATATTCATAATGTTGAAGCCAAAAGATGCAGAGTTGATAATGATAGTGCAACTTATTTGTGGCACTGCCGTTTAGGTCATATCGGTGTAAAGCGCATGAAGAAACTCCATACTAATGGGCTTTTGGAACCACTTGATTATGAATCACTTGGTACTTGCGAACCATGCCTCATGGGCAAGATGACTAAAACACTGTTCTCCGGTACTATGGAGAGAGCAACAGATTTGTTGGAAATCATACATACCGATGTATGTGGTCCGATGAATATTGAGGCTCGTGGCGGATATCGTTATTTTCTCACTTTCACAGATGATTTAAGCAGATATGGGTATATCTACTTAATGAAACACAAATCTGAAACGTTTGAAAAGTTCAAAGAGTTTCAGAGTGAAGTTGAAAATCATCGTAACAAGAAAATAAGGTTTCTACGATCTGATCGTGGAGGAGAATATTTGAGTTACAAGTTTGGTGTACATTTGAAAAATTGTGGAATAGTTTCGCAACTCACGCCACCCGGAACACCACAACGTAATGGTGTGTCCGAACGTCGTAATCGTACTTTACTAGATATGGTGCGATCTATGATGTCTCTTACTGATTTACCGCTATCGTTTTGGGGTTATGCTTTAGAGACGACCGCATTCACGTTAAATAGGGCACCATCAAAATCCGTTGAGACGACGCCTTATGAACTGTGGTTTGGCAAGAAACCAAAGTTGTCGTTTCTTAAAGTTTGGGGCTGCGATGCTTATGTGGAAAAGCTTCAACCTGATAAGCTCGAACCCAAATCGGAGAAATGTGTCTTCATAGGATATCCAAAGGAAACTATTGGATACACCTTCTATCACAGATCCGAAGGCAAGACTTTTGTTGCTAAATTCGGAAACTTTCTTGAGAAGGAGTTTCTCTCGAAAGAAGTGAGTGGGAGGAAAGTAGAACTTGACGAGGTAACTGTACCTACTCCGTTATTGGGAAATAGTACATCACAGAAAACTGTTTCTGTGAGACCTACACCAATAAGAGAGGAAGTTAATGATGATGATCATGAAACTTTAGATCAAGATACTACTGTACCTCGTAGATTAACCAGAGTAAGATCCGCACCAGAGTGGTACGGTAATCCTGTTCTGGAAGTCATGCTACTAGATCATGATGAACCTACGAACTATCAAGAAGCGATGGTGAGCACAGATTCCGCAAAGTGGCTTGAAGCCATGAAATCTGAGATGGGATCCATGTATGAGAACAAAGTATGGACTTTGGTTGACTTGCCCGATGATCGGCAAGCAATTGAGAATAAATGGATCTTTAAGAAAAAGACTGACGCTGATGGTAATGTTACTGTCTACAAAGCTCGACTTGTCGCAAAAGGTTTTCGACAAGTTCAAGGAGTTGACTACGATGAGACTTTCTCACCCGTAGCGATGCTTAAATCTGTCAGAATCATGTTAGCAATTGCCGCATTTTACGATTATGAAATTTGGCAAATGGATGTAAAAACTGCATTCCTGAATGGATTTCTGGAAGAAGAGTTGTATATGATGCAACCGGAAGGTTTTGTCGGTCCAAAGGAAGCTAACAAAGTGTGCAAACTCCAGCGATCCATTTATGGACTGGTGCAAGCATCTCGGAGTTGGAATAAACGCTTTGATAGTGTGATCAAAGCATTTGGTTTTATACAGACTTTTGGAGAAGCCTGTATTTACAAGAAAGTGAGTGGGAGCTCTGTAGCATTTCTGATATTATATGTGGATGACATATTACTGATTGGAAATGATATAGAATTTCTGAATAGCATAAAGGGATACTTGAATAAAAGTTTTTCAATGAAAGACCTCGGTGAAGATGCTTACATATTAGGCATAAAGATCTATAGAGATAGATCAAGACGCTTAATTGGACTTTCACAAAGCACATACCTTGACAAGATTTTGAAGAAGTTCTAAATGGATCAAGCAAAGAAAGGGTTCTTGCCTGTGTTACAAGGTGTGAAGTTGAGTCAGACTCAATGCCCGACCACTGCAGAAGATAGAGAGAAAATGAAAGATGTTCCCTATGCTTCAGCCATAGGCTCTATCATGTATGCAATTCTGTGTACCAGACCTGATGTGTGCCTTGCTATAAGTATAGCAGGGAGGTATCAAAGTAATCCAGGAGTGGATCACTGGACAGCGGTCAAGAACATCCTGAAATACCTAAAAAGGACTAATGATATGTTTCTCGTATATGGAGGTGACAAAGAGCTCACCGTAAGAGGTTACGTTGATGCAAGCTTTGACACTGATCCGGACGATTCTAAATCGCAAACCGGATACGTGTTTACTTTAAACGGTGGAGCTGTCAGTTGGTGCAGTTCTAGACAAAGCGTCGTAGTGGGATCTACATGTGAAGCGGAATACATAGCTGCTTCGGAAGCAGCGAACGAAGGAGTCTGGATGAAGGAGTTCATATCCGATCTAGGTGTCATACCTAGTGCATCGGGTCCAATGAAAATCTTTTGTGACAATACTGGTGCAATTGCTTTGGCAAAGGAATCCAGATTTCACAAAAGGACCAAACACATCAAGAGACGCTTCAATTCCATCCGGGATCTAGTCCAGGTGGGAGACATAGAGATTTGCAAGATACATACGGATCTGAATGTTGCAGACCCGTTGACTAAGCCTCTTCCACGAGCAAAACATGATCAGCACCAAGGCTCCACGGGTGTTAGAATCATTACTGTGTAATCTAGATTATTGACTCTAGTGCAAGTGGGAGACTGAAGGAAATATGCCCTAGAGGCAATAATAAAGTTATTATTTATTTCCTTATATCATGATAAATGTTTATTATTCATGCTAGAATTGTATTAACCGGAAACATAATACATGTGTGAATACATAGACCAACAGAGTGTCACTAGTATGCCTCTACTTTGACTAGCTCGTTAATCAAAGATGGTTATGTTTCCTAACCATGAACAAAGAGTTGTTATTTGATTAACGAGGTCACATCATTAGTTGAATGATCTGATTGACATGACCCATTCTATTAGCTTAGCACCCGATCGTTTAGTATGTTGCTATTGCTTTTCTTCATGACTTATACATGTTCCTATGACTATGAGATTATGCAACTCCCGTTTGCCGGAGAAACACTTTGGGTACTACCAAACGTCACAACGTAACTGGGTGATTATAAAGGAGTACTACAGGTGGCTCCAAAGGTAGATGTTGGGTTGGCGTATTTCGAGATTAGGATTTGTCACTCCGATTGTCGGAGAGGTATCTCTGGGCCCTCTCGGTAATACACATCACTTAAGCCTTGCAAGCAGTGCAACTAATGAGTTAGTTGCGGGATGATGTATTACGGAACGAGTAAAGAGACTTGCCGGTAACGAGATTGAACTAGGTATCGGATACCAACGATCGAATCTCGAGCAAGTAACATACCGATGACAAAGGGAACAACGTATGTTGTTATGCGGTCTGACCGATAAAGATCTTCGTAGAATATGTAGGAGCCAATATGGGCATCCAGGTCCCGCTATTGGTTATTGACCGGAAATGTGTCTCGGTCATGTCTACAATGTTCTCCAACCGTAGGGTCCGCACGCTTAACGTTACGATGACAGTTATTATGAGTTTATGCATTTTGATGTACCGAAGGTTGTTCGGAGTCCCGGATGAGATCACGGACATGACGAGGAGTCTCGAAATGGTCGAGACGTAAAGATTGATATATTGGAAGCCTATGTTTGGACATCGGAAGTGTTCCGGGTGAAATCGGGATTTTACCGGATTACCGGGAGGGTTACCGGAACCCCCCGGGAGCCAAATGGGCCTACATGGGCCATTGTGGAAAGGTGAAAGGGGCTGCCAAGGAGGGCTGCGCGCCTCCCCCCTCCCCTAGTCCTATTAGGACTAGGAGAGGTGGCCGGCCACCTCTCTCTCTTTCCCTCTCCCTTTTTTCCAAGGAGTCCTAGTTGGAATAGGATTGGGGGGGGGGGAGTCCTACTCCCGGTAGGAGTAGGACTCCTCCTGCGCCTCCCTCCTTTGGCCGGCCAGCCTCCCCCCTTTCATCCTTTATATACGGGGGCAGGGGACACCCCAAGACACACAAGTTGATCCTTGAGACGTTCCTTAGCCGTGTGCGGTGCCCCCTGCCACCAAATTCCACCTCGATCATACCGTTGCAGTGCTTAGGCGAAGCCCTGCGTCGGTAGTACATCAAGATCGTCACCACGCCGTCGTGCTGACGGAACTCTTCCTCGACGCTTTGCTGGATCGGAGCCCGAGGAACGTCATCGAGCTGAACGTGTGCTAAGAACTCGGAGGTGCCGGAGTAACGGTGCTTGGATCGGTCGGATCGGGAAGAAGACGTACGACTACTTCCTCTACGTTGTGTCAATGCTTCCGTTGCAATCTACAAGGGTACGTAGATCAGACTCTCCCCCTCGTTGCTATGCATCACCGTGATCTTGTGTGTGCGTAGGAATTTTTTTGAAATTACTGCGTTGCCCAACAGGCACTCCAGCTCAGAGAAATCGGAACGCCCCATATTCCAGCCCAGAGATCAAGGAGATGTCTTCTGGAATACGACATTGCTTAGTATAGAACAAATCAGCTCTTTATTACAAGCTATATGGATACGAGGGGATTACATCGGCATGGCGACACTACGCCTGCCACGGTTGCTCCATGCAAGCAGCAGAACAACACGAAGCAACGGAATAACTTTAGCAGCGGAACAACGACGACGGTGATGAACTCCACTCCGTAGGCACTCTGACTGAAACACTTATCCTAGCTTGTAAACAAGGGATCAACGGCAAACAAGCAATCAAATCCGGCATGACCTGCAAACTGGCATGACACACTAGGTCAGTACATTGAATGTACTTGCAAGCGCACAGCAACCAAGAGCAATCAAGACAGACAACATCATGGCAATTACAGGTTAACAAGGATTAACATGATACTATCATAGCAATCATAGCATGAACAAGATGAACATGATACAAGTAGAACAATATGAGCATGGCATGAACATAAGAACATGATTTTACTAGCATATTCAATACTTCTCTGATCTTGAACATGAATATTCATTTGTGAGTAGTTACTTTTATTCTTGAGGACGTGGGAGAAGTCTTGTTATAAATAATCATGTGAATTTGGTATTCGTTCGATACTTTGATGATATGCATGTTGTCCTTCCTTTAGTGGTGTCATGTGAACGTCGATTCCATGACACTTCACTATATTTGGGTCTAAGGGAAGACATTCCGTAGTAATAAGTAGATGATGGGTTGCTAAAGTGACAGAAGGTTAAACCCGAGTTGATGCGTTATTCTGTAAGGGGCTGATTTGGATCCATATGTTTCATGTTATGGTTAGATTTATCTTAATTCTTCTTTCGTAGTTACGGATGCTTGCGAGAGGGGTTAATCATAAGTGGGTTGCTTGTTCAAGTAAGAACAACAACCTAGCACCGGTCCACCCACATATCAAATTATTAAAATAGCGAACGCGAATCAAATCAACATGATGAAAGTGACTAGATGGTAATTCCCATGTGTCCTTAAGAACGCTTTGCTTTATATAACAGAACGTTTCGGCTTGTCCTTTTCTATAAAAAGGATTGGGCCACCTTGTTGTACCTTTGTTAATTTTGATACTTGTTACGAATTATCCTGCTACAAAACTATCTGTTACCGCTACTTTCAGTACTTGTAGAGAATACCTTACTGAAAATTGCTTATCATTTCCTTCTGCTCCTCGTTGGGTTCATCACGTGCGTCTCCGCACAGCGCCAGGCTGGGCACGTGGCAGGGTCGGGTTGGGGCGGGCTGCTAACCGGACCAGTGTGCGTCTCTTGCCGCGGATCGGGCGCCAATCCCGAAGCTGCTACGCCAGGCGGCTGCTATGCCTGATATGAGAGCATGATTAATAATATAGCCAAGAGCCGGCTATATGGAGTTGTCATGTCACTTATAGCCAACCTAATAGCCCACCCATACAATGATTAGCCATACTAGTATGTCATATAATTAATATATGACACACCTCTTTCTCTCACAAAGCTTATTGAGTCTCGTGCTACAGTTGGCAATAAGTTTGTAGCCCGCTTCTCTTCTCTCTCCTCTTTTCTGTCCTGCAACTAGGCACAAATCTGATGTGATATCTCTTATAGCCCGCCTACATCACTCTATTGTACTTGCTCTGAGGCGGATACGCCTCGAATGCCACCAGCAGTTGTGTCTCTCCCTGGGAGACACATAAACTGATGGTTTTGAGTGCTACTTGTAGCTGCATAATCACTATTTTCCTCTGAATTTTTTTTGCATCATGGGACAACTAAGATACACAATTAGTAGGAGGGTTAGTCATAGTTGGATCAAGACAATTATCAACCCGGAATTGGAAAGGTGTGGTGGAAGGAGAATTTCTTTGCGAAGTAAAGCATCGGCGTTGTGGTGGAGTTGCTCAAATGGAAATTTGGTTTCTTCAAAAACAACATCTTTAGAGATATAAACTCGACCAATGGGAACATCTAGACATTTGAATCCCTTATGTTGAGGGCTATAGCCAAGAAAAACACATTGTTTCGAACACCAATCCCTTACATTTCAAGAATTTAATTTCTCGTATTCGCCACCCCAATCTGATTGAACAACAATAATTTTGCAATCAAATTTTCTTTCAACAAGAGCCTAAAAATTGTGAAAGACTTGCAATACATCGGATCATTTCTTAAGAAGATAAATCAAAAAGTAGAATGTGTGAAATTCTAGAAACACATTTTTTTTGAGGAAAAAGAGTAACACTGCATTACTCTTGAGCCGATTCCATGTCAGCTCTCATCTCTTCCACTAAATTGCAACTTTGTACGCGTCTCCCTTTTTTCTCGCCCGGGCCGCCAAGCAGTGAGCCAATTTGTTCTGATTCCTGTTGACATAGTCCACCCGAGCATTTCTGAATTTTGATAGTTCAATCTTGGCATCGTGTATGACTGAAAAACAGGCAGAACGGTTGCTGGCTTCAGATTGGATTTCTTTTGCTAAGAAGGAGCAGTCTGTTTCCGCAATGATGGGCCCTCTGAACGGAGCCGCTAAAGTTTGGAGCCCCGACAACAAAGCTCGGGCCTCCGCTTCCTCAACCGACGAGCAACACTCGATACTTTTAGACTGCGAGAAGACCACCAGGCCCCTGTGGTCGCGAGCTACTGCACCAATACATGCCTGCCCACTGTCAGCCAAGAAAGAGGCATCAGTATTCAGTTTCACCAGGCCATTACTTGGGGGGCACCAAGCACCAGAGGACGCCAAGTTGCAGCCCGATCTCAGTACCTCCATAGGTCCTCCCGCTGACTCCTTTCCAACAGAAGCATTCCTGAGCTGCCCCAGACCTTGCTTGTCTTTCATATCTGAAATAGATACATAGCTATTGTCGTTTATCTCCTCTACGCATTGCTGCAGGAATAAAGCCGATCTACTAACCAACTCTTTCCCTGTACTATGAAAATAGTCGTCCCGAAGAAACCAGCAACGCCACAGCAGCAACAATACTTTTGTTCTTGTTTCCATATTGCATAGCCCTAATAAATTTTGTAACCAGTCCTCCCCAGTAAACTGAAAGAGCGTTTCGCTGGGGATGTTCCAGACCTTTCTCATCTCCGTTCTTAGGGCTCTGCTCTTGGTACAAGAGACTACAACATGGTGTTCATTTTCCTCTCCCATTCCACAAATATTGCAGGTACTGTCCATATCCAAAGTACGCTTCCATTTGTTCAGCTTGGTCGGCAGCGTATTGGTGGCCGTCCTCCACCCGAAGATTTTGATCTTTTCTGGTACCTTGGCCTTCTAGATGATGTCCCAAATGCTACGGTTGTGTGATGCGTTCGTAGAACTCGATGCCGCACCCTCAGCCTGATCTTGAAGTGAGGCCGCCAGCTTATACGCACTCCGGACAGTGAAAACTCCAGACTTCTCATAATTCCACACCAAAGTATCCTCCGCAGCCGAATTCGGGATCCTGATGCTACATATCGCATCCGCATCAAAACCATAAAATAGCTGGTGAATCAGTTCCGAATTCCATCCACTTCCATCTGCAAGCATCAATTGATTCACCCAACGCAATCTGGACCGACGAATGAGGTTAGCAGGTTTCAGACCACTCTCACGAGGGATCCACCGGTCCCGCTGGATATTAACCTTTCTCCCATTTCCGATCCTCCAGACAATGCCCGCCTTCAGGAGCTCGAGACCATGCTCAATGCCTCGCCAAACCGGAGAAGCATCCGAAGCAAAAACCGTGTCCAGCAGCTCCCCCTTAGGGTAGTATTTTGATTTCAGCACTCTCGCGCACAGACTATCAGGCCACTGAATAAGTCTCCAAGCTTGTCTCGCTAACAAAGCTTGGTTGAATAGTTTCATATCTCTAAAACCGATACCCCCTCCTCTTTTAGGCTTGATCATTCTCTCCCAAGACATCCAGTGGACTTTCCTCTGCCCATTTTCTTCTCCCCACCAGAAGTTCCGGATAAGTTTCTCATATTTATCGCAGAAACCTTGTGTCATCTTGAACACCCCCATGCAGTATGTTGGGAGGGATTGAAGAACAGACTTGATGAGGACCTCTTTTGCGGCATGGGACATGAATCTTTCAGACCAATCCGAGCATCTCTTGATGAACCTCTCCATGATTGGTTGAAAAGATGACTCTTTCATACGCCCCTCTGCCGTAGGTAGCCCCAAATACTTACTCTCGAACGTAGAAGCCGTTATCTCAAGTACACTTTTGATTTCCTCCTGGACATCACTTGGGCACACTTCACTGAACATGATTGAGCACTTGTTGTAGCTTAGGAGTTGACCCGAACCCCTTTGAAACTCATGCAACACTTGCTTCACACCCTCGGCCTCCTCTTTGGAAGCTTTGAAAAAGAGTAGGCTGTCGTCGGCGAACAGGAGGTTTGACACACCCGGGCTGCCTCTAGCGATCATAAGAGGAGTTAACCTTCCCCGCCGAATCTCTTTGTCCAGCAGGCAGGACAGGCCATCGGCGACGAAAAGGAAAAGGTAGGGACTCAGCGGGTCGCCCTGGCGAAGTCCTCTCGAGGGAAGGAAAAAGTCCAGCAGCTCCCCATTATATTTGACTGCATATCTCACTGACGTAACACAGCACATAACCCACTGAACCCATTTGTGATCAAAACCCAACTTCAATAGAGCCTTTTCCAGGAAGCCCCAATCCACACGATCGTAAGCTTTCGCCAAATCCAATTTGAAGGTGCAATGAGTATTCCTAGGCAATTTGCTGTTCTGGATCTTGTGAAAACACTCAAAAGCGATTGTAGCATTATCCGTAATTAGGCGCCCTGGGATGAAGGCACTTTGGGTTTCCGAAATGAGCTCATCCAGGAAGGGTCTTAGGCGATTCACCATACACTTAGAAATTACCTTGTATATCACATATTTCACATTGCATAGACTGAAGGGCGAAAGTCCTTCAATTGCTCCGGGCTGTTTCCTTTGGGTATGAGTGCTATGACTGTATCGTTGGTACCCTCCGACATAACTCCCTCTTGAAAAAACTTCAGGACCGCGTTCACCACATCTCTCTTAACGGTGCCCCAATTCCTTTGGTAGAATCTGGCGGGAAAACCATCGGGTCCGGGAGCCTTTAGAGGGCCGATCTGAAAAAGTGCGTCACTAACTTCCTTCTCTGAGAATTCTTCAACCAGTGCCGAATTCATGTCACTTGACACTCTGTTCGTCAAATAGTCTACAATGACATTAGGGTCCACTCCACTTTCTTTAGTGTACAAATTTTCGAAAAAGTTTGTTGTCATCTCCTGAAGCTTGGCCCAATACTCTACCCAATTCCCATCTCCATCCTTTAATTTACTGATGTTGTTTTTCTTCCTCCTCCACATAGCTTTGCGCTGAAAGTACTTTGTATTTTTATCTCCCTCCCGCAACCAAAGAGCTCTCGACCTTTGCCTCCACATCATTTCTTCGCGATGCAACAGTTCGTCCAAGTTCTTAGACGCCGCTTTAATTTCTTTATCTCTGGATGCTGAAGCAGGGCGAGACCAAAGATACTCCAGCTGCTTCCTCATGGCCGCGGTTTGCTTAATTATGGACCCAAAATTTCGTTTTGCCCAATCATTCAGAGTCTTTTGCAAGACTGACAGTTTTTGTGATATCTCAGACAAATTTTCAGCCGGTTTATCTTCATTCCACTTGCTCACTATAGATTTAGTCAACGAATCCGTTCTTTCCCACATGTACTCGTATCGGAAGATTTTGTTAATAGGACGCCATTCCTCTCTCTGACCAAATCTGAGCAATAAAGGAAGGTGGTTTGATCTGGATGTACACAAGTGCTCGATTGAAGCATTTGGAAAAATTGCATTCCACTCTTGATCAGCCACCCCTCTGTCTATCCTTGCCTTCACATTGTCCGCTCCGCTCTGTTTATTGTCATATGTCCATTTCGGGCCTTTGAAGCCAAGATCCAACAAATTACAGTCAGCAAGCACCTCCCTGAAATTTGCCATGTTCCTTTCGTTTCGCTGAGATTGGGAAAAGTGCTCATGTTGTCAAGCTATCTCGTTAAAATCTCCTATCATGAACCAAGGTTCATTAGACCTCGGTTTGATTCTACGCAGGAGATCCCACATGTGGTGCCTCTCACTGGCTTTAGGTTCTCCATACACAAATGTACCCCGCCATAGCCGACCATGGGGATTTAGACGAACCAACACATCGATATATCGCGGGCCAATAGCGAGTTTCTTTATTTCAACTTGCTCACCATAGAAGAGAGCTATACCTGCACCTTTCCCTATTCCACAACCCACCCCAAGATTCCCTCTGCGTTGGCCCGACGTGGCCGTTCCCCCCCGGGGCACGGCGGCATCGACGCCCGTGAGGGGGGAGGGGGCACACCCCGGAGCCGCGTGCCTGCGCCTGCCACCACGTTTCCACAATCATAGGAGGGCCCACCGCAACACCTGGCGGCATTGCTACCCCCCACAGGTACCCGGCCCGTCCCGTCTAACCTCTCCGTGACACGACAGAAGAAGGCCAGTGTGGGGGGCAATCGATATATGTTTTCTGTACATTTAAGTTAATGAAATTAGTATTGGAAAAAAATAAAAAATAAAAAATAAAAAGAGAAAATACAAAAAATATAAAAATATTATTAGAAATCTATGCCTACGGCCTAGCCGTCGGCATAGCTACGGCCACGGAACGGTAGATCCCTTGACCGATGACGTGGCGTAGGGCGGGGATCAATGACGTGGCAAAAACCATGGGCCAGGCCTATGCCGACGGCCTAGCCGTCGGCATAGAAATGCCACCCCACAGGACCAGCGAACGATGCAGATCGATGACATGGCGGCGCGGCGGATCGATGATGTCGGCGTAGCTATGCCGACGGCCATCGTTAGCCCGTCGGCGTAGCCTGACGCCGTCAAACTGCCGTCGCCGCCCGGGTAGACGGGCCCACGTGATATGCCGACGGCCTGCTCTATGCCGACGGTGAAGGAAATATGCCCTAGAGGCAATAATAAAGTTATTATTTATTTCCTTATATCATGATAAATGTTTATTATTCATGCTAGAATTGTATTAACCGGAAACATAATACATGTGTGAATACATAGACAAACAGAGTGTCACTAGTATGCCTCTACTTGACTAGCTCGTTAATCAAAGATGGTTATGTTTCCTAACCATGAACAAAGAGTTGTTATTTGATTAACGAGGTCACATCATTAGTTGAATGATCTGATTGACATGACCCATTCCATTAGCTTAGCACCCGATCGTTTAGTATGTTGCTATTGCTTTCTTCATGACTTATACATGTTCCTATAACTATGAGATTATGCAACTCCCGTTTACCGGAGGAACACTTTGGGTACTACCAAACGTCACAACGTAACTGGGTGATTATAAAGGAGTACTATAGGTGTCTCCAATGGTGGATGTTGGGTTGGCGTATTTCGAGATTAGGGTTTGTCACTCCGATTGTCGGAGAGGTATCTCTGGGCCCTCTCGGTAATACACATCACATAAGCCTTGCAAGCATAATAACTAAGATGTTAGTTATGAGATGATGTATTACGGAACGAGTAAAGAGACTTGCCAGTAACGAGATTGAACTAGGTATTGGATACCGACGATTGAATCTCGGGCAAGTAACATACCGATGACAAAGGGAACAACGTATGTTGTTATGCGGTCTGATCGATAAAGATCTTCGTAGAATATGTAGGAGCCAATATGGGCATGCAGGTCCCGCTATTGGTTATTGACTGGAGATGTGTCTCGGTCATGTCTACATTGTTCTCGAACCGTAGGGTCCGCACGCTTAACGTTACGATGACAGTTATTATGATTTTATGCATTTTGATGTACCGAAGGTTGTTCGGAGTCCCGGATGTGATCACGGACATGACGAGGAGTCTCGAAATGGTCGAGACGTAAAGATTGATATATTGGAAGGCTATGTTTGGACATCGGAAGTGTTTCGGGTGAAATCGGGATTTTACCGGAATACCGGGAGGGTTACCGGAACCCCCCGGGAGGCAAATGGGCCTATTGGGCCTTAGTGGAAAAGTGAAAGGGGCTGCCATAGAGGGCTGCGCACCTCCCCCCTTTCCTAGTCCTAATAGGACTAGGGAAGGTGGCCGGCCACCCCTTCTCTCTTTCCCCCTTGAGGATTCCTATTAGGAATAGGATTGGGGGGGAGTCCTACTCCCGGTAGGAGTAGGACTCCTCCTGCACCCCTCTCCCTTGGCCGGCCGAACCCCTCCCCTTGCTCCTTTATATACGGGGGCAGGGGGCACCCCATAGACACACAAGTTGATCCTTGAGATCGTTCCTTAGCCGTGTGCGGTGCCCCCTGCCACCAAATTCCACCTCGATCATACCGTTGTAGTGCTTAGGCGAAGCCCTGCGTCGGTAGTACATCAAGATCGTCACCACGCCGTCGTGCTGACGGAACTCTTCCTCGACGCTTTGCTGGAGCAGAGCCTGAGGATCGTCATCGAGCTGAACGTGTGCTAAGAACTCGGAGGTGCCGGAGTAACGGTGCTTGGATCGGTCGGATCGGGAAGACATATGACTACTTCCTCTACGTTGTGTGATCGCTTCCGCAGTCGGTCTGCGTTGGTACGTAGACAACACTCTCCCCTCTCGTTGCTATGCATCATCATGATCTTGCGTGTGCGTAGGAATTTTTTTGAAATTACTACGTTCCCCAACAGTGGTATCAGAGCCTAGGTTTTATGGTTTGATGTTATTTGCACGAGTTGAACACAAGTGAGTTGTGGGCGATACAAGTCATACTGCCTACCAGCATGTCATACTTTGGTTCGGCGGTATTGTTGGACGAGACGATCCGGACCAACCTTACGCGTACTCTTACGCGAGACCGGTTCCCTCGACGTGCTTTGCACATAGATGGCTTGCGGAAGACTGTCTCCCCAACTTTAGTTGAACCAAGTGTGGCTACGCCCGGTCCTTGAGAAGGTTAAAACGGAGTCTATTTGACAAACTATCGTTGTGGTTTTGATGCGTAGGTGAGATGAGTTCTTACTTAAGCCCGTAGCAGCCACGTAAAACTTGCAACAACAAAGTAGAGGACGTCTAACTTGTTTTTGCAGGGCATGTTGTGATGTGATATCGTCAAGGCATGATGCTGATTTTATTGTATGAGATGATCATGTTTTGTAACCAAGTTATCGGCAACTGGCAGGAGCCATATGGTTGTCGCTTTATTGTATGCAATGGAATCGCGATGTAATGCTTTACTTTATTACTAAGCGGTAGTGATAGTCGGGGAAGCATAAGATTGGCGAGACGACAACGATGCTACGATGGAGATCAAGGTGTCGCGCCGGTGACGATGGTGATCATGACGGTGCTTCGGAGATGGAGATCACAAGCACAAGATGATGATGGCCATATCATATCACTTATATTGATTGCATGTGATGTTTATCCTTTTATGCATCTTATCTTGCTTTGGTTGATGGTAGCATTATAAGATGATCTCTCACTAAATTATCAAGAAGTGTTCTCCCTGAGTATGCACCGTTGCCAAAGTTCGTCGTGCCTAGACACCACGTGACGATCGGGTGTGATAAGCTCTACGTCCATCTACAACGGGTGCAAGCCAGTTTTGCACACGCGGAATACTCAGGTTAAACTTGACGAGCCTAGCATATGCAGATATGGCCTCGGAACACAGAGACCGAAAGGTCGAGCGTGAATCATATAGTAGATATGATCAACATGACGATGTTCACCATTGAAAACTACTCCATCTCACGTGATGATCGGTTATGGTTTAGTTGATTTGGATCACGTGATCACTTAGAGGATTAGAGGGATGTCTATCTAAGTGGGAGTTCCTAAGTAATTTGATTAACTGAACTTAAACTTATCATGAACTTAGTACCTGATAGTATCTTGCTTGTTTGTAGATAGATGGCTCGTGCTGTTGTTCCGTTAAATTTTAATGCGTTCCTTGAGAAAGCAAAGTTGAAAGATGATGGTAGCAATTACACGGACTGGGTCCATAACCTGAGGATTATCCTCATTGCTGCACAGAAGAATTACGTCCTGGAAGCACCGCTAGGTGCCAGGCCTGCTGCTGGAGCAACACCAGATGTTATGAACGTCTGGCAGAGCAAAGCTGATGACTACTCGATAGTTCAGTGTGCCATGCTTTACGGCTTAGAATCGGGACTTCAACGACGTTTTGAACGTCATGGAGCATATGAGATGTTCCAGGGTTGAAGTTAATATTTCAAGCAAATGCCCGAATTGAGAGATATGAAGTCTCCAATAAGTTCTATAGCTGCAAGATGGAGGAGAACAGTTCTGTCAGTGAGCATATACTCAAAATGTCTGGGTATAATAATCACTTGATTCAGATGGGAGTTAATCTTCCAGATGATTGCGTCATTGACAGAATTCTCCAATCACTGCCACCAAGCTACAAGAGCTTCGTGATGAACTATAATATGCAAGGGATGAACAAGACTATTCCCGAGCTCTTCGCAATGCTGAAAGCTGCGGAGGTAGAAATCAAGAAGGAGCATCAAGTGTTGATGGTCAACAAGACCACTAGTTTCAAGAAAAAGGGCAAAGGGAAGAAGAAGGGGAACTTCAAGAAGAACAGCAAGCAAGTTGCTGCTCAGGAGAAGAAACCCAAGTCTGGACCTAAGCCTGAAACTGAGTGCTTCTACTGCAAGCAGACTGGTCACTGGAAGCGGAACTGCCCCAAGTATTTGGCGGATAAGAAGGATGGCAAGGTGAACAAAGGTATATGTGATATACATGTTATTGATGTGTACCTTACTGGAGCTCGCAGTAGCACTTGGGTATTTGATACTGGTTCTGTTGCTAATATTTGCAACTCGAAACAGGGACTACGGAATAAGCGGACGCTAGCAAAGGACGAGGTGACGATGCGCATGGGAAACAGTTCCAAAGTCGATGTGATCGCGGTCGGCACGCTACCTCTACATCTACCTTCAGGATTAATATTAGACCTAAATAATTGTTATTTGGTGCCAGCGTTGAGCATGAACATTATATCTGGATCTTGTTTAATGTGAGACGGTTATTCATTTAAATCAGAGAATAATGGTTGTTCTATTTATATGAGTAATATCTTTTATGGTCATGCACCTTTGAAGAGTGGTCTATTCTTGTTGAATCTCGATAGTAGTGATACACATATTCATAATGTAGAAGCCAAAAGATGCAGAGTTGATAATGATAGTGCAACTTATTTGTGGCACTACCGTTTAGGTCATATCGGTGTAAAGCGCATGAAGAAACTCCATACTGATGGGCTTTTGGAACCACTTGATTATGAATCACTTGGTACTTGCGAACCGTGCCTCATAGGCAAGATGACCAAAACACCGTTCTCCGGTACTATGGAGAGAGCAACAAATTTATTGGAAATCATACATACCGATGTATGTGGTCCGATGAATATTGAGGCTCGTGGCGGATATCGTTATTTTCTCACCTTCACAGATGATTTAAGCAGATATGGGTATATCTACTTAATGAAACATAAGTCTGAAACATTTGAAAAGTTCAAGGAATTTCAGAGTGAAGTTGAAAATCATCGTAACAAGAAAATAAAGTTTCTACGATCTGATCGTGGAGGAGAATATTTGAGTTACGAGTTTGGTGTACATTTGAAAAATTGTGGAATAGTTTCGCAACTCACGCCACCCGGAACACCACAGCGTAATGGTGTGTCCGAACGTCGTAATCGTACTTTACTAGATATGGTGCGATCTATGATGTCTCTTACTGATTTACCGCTATCGTTTTGGGGTTATGCTTTAGAGACGGCCGCATTCATGTTAAATAGGGCACCATCAAAATCCGTTGAGACGATGCCTTATAAACTATGGTTTGGGAAGAAACGAAAGTTGTCGTTTCTTAAAGTTTGGGGCTGCGATGCTTATGTGAAAAAGCTTCAACCTGATAAGCTCGAACCCAAAGCGGAGAAATGTGTCTTCATAGGATATCCAAAGGAAACTGTTGGGTATACCTTCTATCACAGATCCGAAGGCAAGACATTCGTTGCTAAGAATGGATCATTTCTAGAGAAGGAGTTTCTCTCGAAAGAAGTGAGTGGGAGGAAAGTAGAACTTGACGAGGTAACTGTACCTGCTCCCTTATTGGAAAATAGTACATCACAGAAAACTGTTTCTGCGACACCTATACCAATTAGTGAGGAAGCTAATGATGATGATCATGAAACTTCAGGACAAGATACTACTGAACCACGTAGATCAACCAGAGTGAGATCCGCACCAGAGTGGTACGGTAATCCAGTTCTGGAAGTCATGCTACTAGATCATGATGAACCTACGAACTATGAAGAAGCGATGGTGAGCCCAGATTCCGCAAAGTGGCTTGAGGCCATGAAATCTGAGATGGGATCCATGTATGAGAACAAAGTATGGACTTTGGTTGACTTGCCCGATGATCGGCAAGCAATTGAGAATAAATGGATCTTCAAGAAAAAGACTGATGCTGACGATAATATTACTGTCTATAAAGCTCGACTTGTCGCAAAAGGTTTTCGACAAGTTCAAGGGGTTGACTACAATGAGACTTTCTCACCCGTAGCGATGCTTAAATCCGTCAGAATCATGTTAGCAATTGCCGCATTTTATGATTATGAAATATGGCAGATGGACGTCAAAAATGCATTCCTGAATGGATTTCTGGAAGAAGAGTTGTATATGATGCAACCAGAAGGTTTTGTCGATCCAAAGGGAGCTAACAAAGTATGCAAACTCCAGCGATCCATTTATGGACTGGTGCAAGCATCTCGGAGTTGGAATAAATGCTTTGATAGTGTGATCAAAGCATTTGGCTTTATACAGACTTTTGGAGAAGCCTGTATTTACAAGAAAGTGAGTGGGAGCTCTGTAGCATTTCTGATATTATATGTGGATGACATATTGCTGATTGGAAATGATATAGAATTTCTGGATAGCATAAAGGGATACTTGAATAAAAGTTTTTCGATGAAAGACCTCGGGGAAGCTGCTTACATATTAGGCATAAAGATCTATAGAGATAGATCAAGACGCTTAATTGGACTTTCACAAAGCACATACCTTGACAAGATTTTGAAGAAGTTCAAAATGGATCAAGCAAAGAAAGGGTTCTTGCCTGTGTTACAAGGTGTGAAGTTGAGTCAGACTCAATGCCCGACCACTGCAGAAGATAGAGAGAAAATGAAAGATGTTCCCTATGCTTCAGCCATAGGCTCTATCATGTATGCAATGCTGTGTACCAGACCTGATGTGTGCCTTGCTATAAGTTTAGCAGGGAGGTACCAAAGTAATCCAGGAGTGGATCACTGGACAGCGGTCAAGAACATCCTGAAATACCTGAAAATGATTAGGGATATGTTTCTCGTATATGGAGGTGACAAAGAGCTCACCGTAAGAGGTTACGTTGATGCAAGCTTTGACACTGATCCGGACGATTCTAAATCGCAAACCGGATATGTGTTTACTTTAAACGGTGGAGCTGTCAATTGGTGTAGTTCTAAACAAAGCGTCGTAGCAGGATCTACATGTGAAGCGGAGTACATAGCTGCTTCGGAAGCAGCGAACGAAGGAGTCTGGATGAAGGAGTTCATATCCGATCTAGGTGTCATACCTAGTGCATCGGGTCCAATGAAAATCTTTTGTGACAATACTGGTACAATTGCTTTGGCAAAGGAATCCAGATTTCACACATCAAGAGACGCTTCAACTCCATCCGGGATTTAGTCCAGGTGGGAGACATAGAGATTTGCAAGATACATACGGATCTGAATGTTGCAGACCCGTTGACTAAGCCTCTTCCACGAGCAAAACATGATCAGCACCAAGGCTCCATGGGTGTTAGAATCATTACTGTGTAATCTAGATTATTGACTCTAGTGCAAGTGGGAGACTGAAGGAAATATGCCCTAGAGGCAATAATAAAGTTATTATTTATTTCCTTATATCATGATAAATGTTTATTATTCATGCTGGAATTGTATTAACCCGAAACATAATACATGTGTGAATACATAGACAAACAGAGTGTCACTAGTATGCCTCTACTTGACTAGCTCGTTAATCAAAGATGGTTATGTTTCCTAACCATGAACAAAGAGTTGCTATTTGATTAACGAGGTCACATCATTAGTTGAATGATCTGATTGACATGACCCATTCCATTAGCTTAGCACCCGATCGTTTAGTATGTTGCTATTGCTTTCTTCATGACTTATACATGTTCCTATAACTATGAGATTATGCAACTCCCGTTTACCGGAGGAACACTTTGGGTACTACCAAACGTCACAACGTAACTGGGTGATTATAAAGGAGTACTACAGGTGTCTCCAATGGTGGATGTTGAGTTGGCGTATTTCGAGATTAGGGTTTGTCACTCCGATTGTCGGAGAGGTATCTCCGGGCCCTCTCGGTAATACACATCACATAAGCCTTGCAAGCATAATAACTAAGATGTTAGTTATGAGATGATGTATTACGGAACGAGTAAAGAGACTTGCTAGTAACGAGATTGAACTAGGTATTGGATACCGACGATCGAATCTCGGGCAAGTAACATACCGATGACAAAGGGAACAACGTATGTTGTTATGCGGTCTGACCGATAAAGATCTTTGTAGAATATGTAGGAGCCAATATGGGCATCCAGGTCCCGCTATTGGTTATTGACCGGAGATGTGTCTCGGTCATGTCTACATTGTTCTCGAACCGTAGGGTCCGCACGCTTAACGTTACGATGACAGTTATTATGAGTTTATGCATTTTGATGTACCGAAGGTTGTTCGGAGTCCCGGATGTGATCACAAACATGACGAGGAGTCTCGAAATGGTCGAGACGTAAAGATTGATATATTGGAAGGCTATGTTTGGACATCGGAAGTGTTCCGGGTGAAATCGGGATTTTACCGGAATACCGGGAGGGTTACCGGAACCCCCCGGGAGGCAAATGGGCCTATTGGGCCTTAGTGGAAAAGTGAAAGGGGCTGCCATAGAGGGCTGCGCACCTCCCCCCTTTCCTAGTCCTAATAGGACTAGGGAAGGTGGCCGGCCACCCCTTCTCTCTTTCCCCCTTGAGGATTCCTATTAGGAATAGGATTGGGGGGGAGTCCTACTCCCGGTAGGAGTAGGACTCCTCCTGCGCCCCTCTCCCTTGGCCGGCCGAACCCCTCCCCTTGCTCCTTTATATACGGGGGCAGGGGGCACCCCATAGACACACAAGTTGATCCTTGAGATCGTTCCTTAGCCGTGTGCGGTGCCCCCTGCCACCAAATTCCACCTCGATCATACCATTGTAGTGCTTAGGCGAAGCCCTGCGTCGGTAGTACATCAAGATCGTCACCACGCCGTCGTGCTGACAGAACTCTTCCTCAATGCTTTGCTGGATCAGAGCCCGAGGATCGTCATCGAGCTGAACGTGTGCTAAGAACTCGGAGGTGCCGGAGTAACGGTGCTTGGATCGGTCGGATCGGGAAGACGTACGACTACTTCCTCTACGTTGTGTGATCGCTTCCGCAGTCGGTCTGCGTTGATACGTAGACAACACTCTCCCCTCTCGTTGCTATGCATCACCATGATCTTGCGTGTGCGTAGGAAATTTTTTGAAATTACTACGTTCCCCAACAGACGGCCCCCGTCGGTATATTCGGAGAAACGCCGACGGCTTATCTATGCCGACGGCCCCCGTCGGCATAGATGGTTATACGCCGACGGCCTTTCTATGCCGACGGCTTTAGTTGGGCCGTCGGGGTATGCCCATATATGCTGACGGGGGCCGTTGGCATAGATATGCCCGTCGGCAACTGCCTAAATTCTGGTAGTGCTTGTCGTGTTAACGGACTGCCTAAGTGTTGGTGTCGATGCTGATATGTTCCTAGGTGCCCCTTGGGTCCCAGGTGTTGCTCAACGTGTCGAACTCTATGGCGATGAACCGGTCTGTGCCATAGGCTTGGCTCAGGCCATCATTACCAGGGAGACCAAGGTTGCCCCCGCTTGAGTCTGGCGGCAATCTTGAAGGGTAGCTGGAGAGGAAGAAAGCCATGCCACCCTCCATGTTGCCGCCACCGGCGTTGGGCCCGATCACGAAGGTGAACTGCGTGGTGAAGCTCGATACCTCACCGGTGATACTGTCATAGAAGGGCACTGGGTGAGCGTACGCCATCCTCCCAATGCAGTTGTTGTTGGTGATTCTCCGTGTGAGGGAGTTATAGGTGAGGTCGACCAGCTTCCCGTGCAGGCCCGCATCGCTCTTGAGTTGGAGGTCTTTTAGGGCATCTCCAGCCGTTGGCCCCTCAGGAGGGGCAAAAAATCGCCCCCGGGGGTGCACCGGCGCTAAACCGCGCACTTGGGGCGTGATGCCCCCCAGTCGCGCCCCCACGGGTTTTTAAAATGTTCAAATTCGGCGCAAACACAATGCAATCACGAGCGAGTTCGTTCAAATTTAAACATATTTTACAAAAAAAAACTACCGCGGGCTACCCCCGCCGTCTCCCTCGCCGCCCGCCTCGCCGCCCGCCCACGTGGTTCTACATGCCGAGGAAGCTGTAGAACCGCGTGTAGTCACCGTCGTCGTCGTCGTCGTCGCCCCCGTCTACGCCTCTGCCGTCCCTGCTGCATCCCTCCCCCGGTTGGCGCGGCGGGTTGGACGGTTCGGGGGTGTTGTCGTCGTTGCTATCGAGGACGACGACACCGTCCTCGTCCTCGCGCCCACGTTTGCGGGCGGCGATCTCCTCCAGGTCCCGGTGCTGCCGGACCATCTGCTCGCGCACGTAGTCGTCGCGCGACCACCGCATGGCGTCCTCGTCGGAGAAGCCGCGCCGGGCTATCTCCTAGTACTCTGGGGGGAGGCTGGACTCCACCTTGTGCTCGACGAGGGCGCCGGAGCTGCGGGTACGCGCGCTGACAGGCGTGTCCTGGGGCTCCGGCTTGACGGGGCGGAGGTGGAGGCAGGGAGAGCCGCCGGAGCTGCGGGTACGCGCGCTGACAGGCGTGTCCTGCGGCTCCGGCTTGACGGGGCGGAGGTGGAGGCAGGGAGAGCCGCCGGACGAGGAGGAGGACGCCCCGGTCTCCATGCGCCTCGGTGTCCAGGAGCTTCCCCGGCGGCGTGAGAAGGACGGGGGAGCGGGGTACTCGAGGCGCGGCATGTTGCCGCCCTCGATGTACTCGAGGACGGCCTCCAACGTGCGGCTGGGCACGCCCCACCACCGGCGCCGGCCATCGGAGTTGAGCCTGCTGAAGGGCACGACGCCGTTGGTGGCCTCGAGCTGCTCGGTGTGACGGCGGCGGAAGTAGGGCTCCCAGAGCGGGCTGTCGGGGACGTACCGTGGTCCCTCCCTCGCCGCCCGCGGCAGGGACGCGCGGATGCGTGCGATCTCCGCATGCCGCGTCGCCCCGGTGGGTGGTGGTGGCACCGGCACGCCACCGGCGCTGATCCTCCAAGCCCCGGGCACCCGCATGTCCGGCGGGACCGGGTACTCGGCCTCGAAAAGGAGGCGAGCCTCGTCCTCGTGCAGATGATGGCGCCCGAATCCGTTCGCCGCCGCGCCGTCGCCTGGAAAACGCTCGGCCATGCTTTCTCAACTGGTGACGGCGAGAGAAGGAAACGGGGAGAAATGAGCACGTCGTCGGTGGATGATCGGGGTGAGTCTCTTCGGCGCGCTTGCAGTTGGCTTTTATAGGCGGAGACGCCGCGTGGTAGGCTTGGCCGGCGCGTTACGCGTGGCGTGATTGCGTGGCGGCCGAGGGACGCGCCGCCCAGCCTTCACTATGCCGCCCGTGAGGCATCAATGGAGGCTGACCGGCGCGGCAGCGTGCGGCTGCTTTGGCATTGATTCGCTGCGGGAAATGAGGCGATGAGGACGACGAAGGGGCGAGAACAGGGTAGAGTCGCTGACGCGGCGGGCCCGCGGCTCTTCGCGCCAAAAACGATTCGCCCGGCGCCCCCGAGCGACCCCCAGCGCGCCGGGTTCGGGTTGGGTCCGCCGGCGCCAATTTCGGCCCGAGCCGGCGAAAACTGGGCTCTTGGGGGCGCGACTGGGCCGATTTTTTGGCGCCGGCGGACGAAAAGATGCCTGGGGGGCCTTCTTGGGGGCGCGGCTGGTGATGAAGCTATGTACGTAGTGTAGGGGCATGGACCTATCCGAACTGACCTACCCAAGGACATCTCCAGAAGAAATCATCTTTCAATCGACTTGGAGGTGTTCCACTCGACAGACTCGAAGATACTCGACCACGAAGCAACCACTCGACCAAGACCAAGCCACTCGACAGTCAGGAGACCTAAAGGCACTCCGCATGCTAACGATCGGTTATTAAGTAGCTTTTATGGTCATCATAGCACTTTATTACTAGCGTTACCAGTAACGCCCTGCCTTAATGTACATTGAACCCTTTGTAACGTGGGCTGGCTAGGGTCCTGGCGCACTCTATATAAGCCACCCCCCTCCTCCGAGACAAGGGTTCGCACCCCTGTAATTCATACACGCATAATCCAGTCGACCGCCTCCGGGCTCCGAGACGTAGGGCTATTACTTTCTCCGAGAAGGGCCTGAACTCGTAAACCTTGCGTGCTTACAACTTCTCCATAGCTAAGATCTTGCCTCTCCATACTTACCCCCCTACACTACTGTCAGACTTAGAACCACGACAGTTGGCGCCCACCGTGGGGCGGGTGTTTTAGCGTTTTGTTGGAGGAGTTGCGATCTTTTCCGACCCGAATCATCATGGTTTTCGGCGGAGTTTTGGTGGAGGGCCGCGAGATCCGTCTCGGCGCGCTCATGTTCATCGCCGACGACTCCGCTTGGCTTCAGGAGGCTCCGCTCGATGTGGACGCACTCCCTGTCCGCGGGGCAACGCACTTTAGCACGTGCGTCCGCGGCGTTCTCCTGCGGCAACCGTCGACCCCCTACCGGTCGGCTCCTGTGTTGTCCTCCCTCCCTATTTCCCGCCGGCGCAAGCGCTCCGGTCGGTCGAGACTTCAGCGGTGGGTGAGACACGCGGTGGCACGCCAGTCGGCCACCCCTCAAGTCGCGGCGATCGAGCCCAACGAATCCCTCTAAGGCCTGTTCGACTGGCTCCGCAGAGACCGCATCCGAGTGCGACAGCAGCGATCCGGCGACAGAGGTTCTGATGGTCGATGTACCGCCCAGTCCTCCCGGTTTTCCTCGCACCGACAGAGGCGCGGGTGGAGGCGACCCGTCGCGTCCCCATGAGGAATATCTTCCCGAGCCTCTCACGTCGCTGCAGAGAGAAGAACTTCGCCGCCGGAGCATGGATGCACTGCACACTCCTATCGTTGGAGAAACCCCCGAGGCTCGTGCCTTGGAAGACGCGTGCCTGGCAAACTTGGCCGAGCACACTCGACTGGAGAACCTCCAGCGAGCACTCGACGAGCGTGCGCGACAACAGGTTCCCGAATCCAGTCGACGTCAGCTCTTCCCGCCCCCGCAGGTATATCAAACTCCGATTCAGAATTTAGCAGCTGCAGCCCGTATAATAGAGTCGATCCAGCCTTCCCAGTCGGAGGCTGGCAGAGGCTTGCTGCAGATCAGAGCGTTACTCCGGGTAGCAGGAGACCAGAATTCCGTTGTTTCTCAGTCGTGGAACATGATTCACAGCAGATCCGTTGCCGCGGACACAGTCCAGTCGGCTCATAGCCCAAGATCGCCCCCGAGGCGTGAAGGACATGGGGACCGGCGTACTCAGTATGGGAACCGTGACCAATATGATCACCGATTCGATTGTGATGATCGACGTCGAGTGGCCACCCCCCCCGAGGAGCGGGTCATATGCACCTCGACAACAGGATGACAGGCGCCCTCGTAGTGTTGGGCGAAGGATTCCAGTCGACTCCAGGGAGCCAGGCTTTGATGCGAGATCCATTCTCGTTCAAGGTTTGGTCGACAGGAACAGAGCTCACCGGGAAGGTCACGATAGAGATGCTCCTGCCAGCAGCAGACCACATGTTTCAGGGCCAGAGTGCTTTAGTAGAGCCATCAGGGCCGCTGTGATTCCTCCCAACTTCAGGTTGGCGACTGGAGTCAGCAAGTTCACTGGCGAGTCCAAGCCCGATACTTGGCTTGAAGACTACCGAGTGGCCGTCCAGATTGGCGGCGGCAATGATGAAGTGGCCATGAAACACCTGCCTCTCATGTTGGAGGGCTCGGCCAGAGCATGGCTGAACCAGTTAGCACCCAGCAGCATTTACACTTGGGAAGATCTCGCCCGAGTGTTTGTCACCACATTTGAAGGAACATGCAAGAGGCTGGCAGGGCTGACAGAACTTTGGTCTTGCGTGCAGAAGACGAATGAAACATTGAGGGATTACATTCAGAGATGGATCACATTGCATCACACGGTAGAGAATGTGTGTAACGCCCTCGATGCGGCTATGTCTCCCACGTGTCGAGGCACGGCTTAGAGACATAGGCGCATTGAAAGCAATGTCGCAAGTCGGGAATCATTACACAACCCAAGTACATATATAATATAAAGGGGGGGAATAAATATAGTTGGCTTACACTCGCCATGTCACATCAAAGTACATAAATAACATCCATCATACAATCACTCATGGCCCGACTACGGCGCCAAAATAGAAAAGACCCCCAACAAGCGACTAAACCCTGAATCGAACCTCGAATAGGCACCACTACTGATCATCAGGAAAAGACACATAGTATCGCTGAGAGTCCTCGTCGTACTCCCACTTCAGCTCGAGCGCGCCATCCGGAGGAGTACCATCGGTCCCTGCATCTGGTGTAATAGTAATCTGTGAGCTACAAAGGACTCAGCAATCTCGCACCCTCGCGATCAAGACTATTTAAGCTTAATAGGTGGGAAAGGGGTAATGTAAGTAGAGCTGCAGCAAGCGACTAGCATATATGGTGGCTAACTTATTCGCAAAGGAGAGCGAGAAGAGAAGGCAAAGCACTAGCGGAAACTAAATAGAGCGGCCTACGCAAACATAACTCCAACGCCGTGTCCACTTCTTGGACTCCGCCGAGAAGAGGCCATCACGGCAACACACACCGTTGATTCATTTTAATTAATTAAGTTCAAGTTATCTACAACCGGACATTAACAAATTCCCATCTGCCCATAACCGCGGGCACGGCTTTCGAAAGATCAATCCCTGCAGGGGGTCCCAACTTAGCCCATAACAAGCTCTCACGGTCAACGAAGGAATAGACCTCCACCCAGGACCCACCGATCAGACTCGGTATCCCGGTACAACAAGATGATTCGACAGGTCAAAACTAGTCCAGCAACACCGCCCGAATGTGCCGACAAATCCCGATAGGAGCTGCACATATCTCTTTCTCAGGGCACGCTCGGATAGGTCAAGCTACGAGTAAAACCAACCCTCGAGTTTCCCCGAGGTGGCCCCGCAGGCTGCCTGGTTCGGACCAACACTCAGAGGAGCACTGGCCCGTGGGGGGCTAAAATAAAGATGACCCTCGGGCTCCGGAAACCCAAGGTAAAAAGAGGCTAGGTGGCAGATGGTAAAACCAAGGTAAAAAGAGGCTAGGTGGCAGATGGTAAAACCAATGTTGGGCATTGCTGGAAAAGCTTTAATCAAGGTGAACTATCAAGGGGTTCCCATATAGCCCAACCGCGTAAGGGACGCAACAATCCGGGAACATAGCACCGATATGACGGAAACTAGGGCGGCAAGAGTGGAACAAAACACTAGGCGAGAGGCCGAGCCTTCCACCCTTTACCAAGTATATAGATGAGTAAGATAACATAGCAATATAATGATATCCCAACAAGTAAATAAATGTTCCAACAAGGAACGGCTCCAATCTTCACCTGCAACTAACAACGCTATAAGAAGGGCTGAGCAAAGCGGTAACATAGCCAATCAATGGTTTGCTAGGACCAAGGTGGGTTAGGGGCTCAATCATGGCAATTGGGAGGCTGACAAGCAAGTGGTAGGCATCGTAGCATTGGCAAAGCAAAAGAGCGAGCAAACTAGCATAACAAAGATAGTAGTGATTTCAAGGGTGTGATCATCTTGTCTGCACAGTTGTCAGAGTTGACTGGATCCTCAAAAGCAAACTCAACGGGCTCCTCGTTAGCGAACTCGTCTCCCGGCTCTACCCAACAACACAAACAAGCAACAAGGATACAATCAACCACGTGCAAAGGCAACCAATAAGATGCAAAGATGATATGCTATGCGGGATGCGATGCGGGATGCAAAATGCAAGATGTAACAGGAAATGCATGAACCTGGCCTCAACTTGGAAAACCAAGTGTGCCACTGGATAGAGGGGAAGAAATCCCCTGAAAACGATATAAAGATCATGGCAATCGGATCTACGGTTTAGAAATGGCAAGCGTTTTACTAAACGAACCGATCTGCGATTTATAGCAAGTAGGCTCCTAAATGCAAGAAAATGAACATGCTACAGCCACCAAACATGAAAAAAAATTGCATGGCAGTTATGTACTCAAGAAGCTTAACAAATCATCAGGACTGAGGCATAGGCAAATTCATCCATTAATGGCTTCAAACAAGCATGGCAAAACTGAATAAGCAAAACAGATTTCAGACTTCGCGAAATTAACGCTAGTCTGGAATTTCAGACCACGTTGCTCTCTTCGGAGCAGCAAAACAACATGATGCAAAACCTGAACATGGCAAGTAAGAGCATGGCATGGAGCTACTCAACAAGCTTAACAAAACACCCAAAATGACCTGGGGCCAAAAGGGTTCACAAAATACTCTACCGAGCACACGAACATTGATGAAACACAATCAGTTTTCAGACTTAGTGAAAACTGGGACATGCTGAAATATAACTCATGGAGGCATGTAAACGAGCTCGGTGCACTCACTACGGTGCAAGTCATGGCAAGGAAAGCATAGATACATTAAGAAGGCACAAAATTCTAGCTAGACATTGCAAGAACAATGGCATAGCATACATGGATCACTAGCAATCACTCCGGCAAAATCGCAAAAGAG
The DNA here is from genome assembly GCA_034509565.1 of Triticum monococcum. Taxonomy (NCBI): domain Eukaryota; kingdom Viridiplantae; phylum Streptophyta; class Magnoliopsida; order Poales; family Poaceae; genus Triticum; species Triticum monococcum. Next base: position 50,021,935 of record CM067846.1, read on the forward strand.
TTCACTATCTGCCCAAAACAGCAACTATCCAAAAGTTGAGCTCGATTGAGTCAACCTAGGGGGCTCCAACATAACAAGTAAAGACATGGATGGATTAAGCACAACAAGCATAACAAATCACCCTTACTGATCATCCTCAAAAGAGGCACGGATCACTAGGAAACAAGCTGGACATGTAGCATCATGAACTAAAACATCTCAGACTTAGTGAAAATCACTAAGTCCCTGAAATCGGTAAACTCAGGCAGCCCTCTTCGCAAGCTTGCACAAGACAACACACACATCCTAAAAATACATGGAAGGCACCTCTGGAAAGAAGACAACATGCTTAACAATTCATCCCAAAGGGGCACAGGCATATCATGCACGGATTAAATATGGCAAAAATGACAAAAGTGCATGTTGAACTAACAGATCTGCAATTTAACTCATGATGCCTCCTTCCAACAGCATTTTGGGCACCAAGATGACCTCGAATGCAAATGATGCAATGGAATGAAATGATGTACTCGTCGAGACGAAGATTTTGACATATCATATGCCCAAATCGGAGCTACAGATGCAAAGTTATGGCAGGTCAAAGTAGCAAGAAAATTAGGGTTTGGGGATGAAAAAGTCAACCGAGGAGTTTCCAGATCTAGATCGGCACGGTTCCCGACGCACGCCGGCGCGCACTGTAGCAGCTCCGGAAACCCGGCGATGGCGCGGCGGCCGGGGAGGAAGAAGGACGCCGGGGGGTCACCGGAGCGGCGGATCCGGCCGGACCCGAGGCCGGTGAGAGGAGGGGGCGCCGGGGGGCGGTCACCGGCGCCGGGCGGCGAGGCGGCGGCGGCGAGGCGAGGAGGTCCGGTTCCGGCCCGGCGAGGTGCGCCGGCGACGAGGCGGCGGGGCGAGGACGGCGGCCGGCGACGTGGAAGAAGGGCGCGAGGCGCGCGGTTCCCTCTGGCCCGTGCGCGGGCGCGGGCGGGCCGGCCACGGGCCGCGACGGGCTCCGACGGCGGCGGAGGAGAGGGAAGGAGGCGGCGAATAGGAGGCTGCCACGTGGCAGCGAGGCGGTGGGATTTTTCGTCCGGCGGCGGGCGGACACGTCCGGCCGCGCGGAGATGATTTTTAGGGTTTCGGAGGTGGGAGGAGATCCGAAAACGGGGGGGGGGGGCTTTATATAGGCATAGAGGGAGCTAGGAGAGTCCAAATGAGGTGCGGTTTTCGCCCACACGATCGTGATCGAACGACCGAGACGATGGAGCTGAGTTTGGTGGGTTTTGGGCCAAAATGGAGGGGTGTTGGGCTGCACACACACGGGGCCTTTTCGGTCCCTCGGTTAACCGTTGGAGTATCAAACGTAGTCCAAATGACCCGAAACTTGACAGGCGGTCTACCGGTAGTAAACCAAGGCCGCATGGCAAGTCTCGGCCCAATCCGGAAATGTTTAATCCCCACACACGAAAGAAAGCTAGAAATGGCCACCGGAGGAGAACGAAACGCCGGAATGCAAAACGGACAACGAGGAAAATGCTCGAATGCATGAGATGAACATGTATGCAAATGCAATGCACGTGACGACATGATATGAGATGCACGAAAAACAAATCAACACACGGAGACAAAGACCCGAACCCGAGAATTAAATATAACTTAATGCCCGAAACGGCATAAGTCGGAGTACAATTGGGGAAGGTTACATATGGGGCGTTACAACACTCCACCACTACGAAAAGATCTCGTCCCGAGATCTAGGACTGAAAGAACCCCGGGTACTCAGAACGGAGGTGATCCTCGCGTTCCCAGGTAGCTTCACGGTCGGAATGGTGTGACCACTTGACTTTGAGAAACTTGATTGACTTGTTGCGAGTTTGGCGTTCAGTCTCTTCAAGGATTGCAACTGGGTGCTCACGGTAGGAGAGATCTTCTTGGAGCTCAATGTTCTCGAAGTTGACGGTGTGCTCAGGCATCTTGAAGCACTTACGGAGTTGCGAGACGTGGAACACATCATGAACATTGGCAAAGGTTGCAGGAAGCTCGAGTTGATAGGAGAGGTCGCCTCTCTTGCTGACGATCTTGAAAGGCCCGACGTATCTGGGGGCAAGATTCCCTTTGATACCGAAGCGACGAGTCCCTTTTATAGGAGAGACGCAGAGGTAGACATGATCTCCGATGTCGAAGGCCAAATCACGGTGCTTGCTGTCGTAGTAGCTCTTCTGACGAGATTGGGCTGCTTTGAGGTTATCACGAATGACCTTGCACATTTCTTCTGCCTCTGTGATCAGGTCATTACCCAGCAGCTGACGTTCACCGGTTTCAGACCAGTTGAGAGGTGTACGGCACTTCCTACCATACAGAATTTCAAACGGGGCCTTGCCGGAACTTGCTTGGAAACTGTTGTTGTACGAGAATTCAGCATAAGGAAGACAATCCTCCCACTTCATGCCGAAGGAGATAACACAAGCCCTAAGCATATCTTCAAGAATCTGGTTGACACGCTCGACTTGACCGCTTGTTTGAGGATGGAAAGCAGTGCTGAAGCGAATGCTGGTGCCCATGGCCTTCTGAAAAGAATCCCAGAACTTGGAGGTAAAGATGCTGCCACGGTCTGAAGATATCACTTGAGGAATACCGTGCAGAGAGACAATACGAGAGGTGTAGAGCTCCGCCAATTGAGCTGCAGTGATTGACTCTTTGATAGGCAGGAAATGAGCCACTTTGGTGAGCTTGTCGATGACAACAAATATAGCATCATTGCCACGCTTGGACTTTGGAAACCCAGTCACGAAGTCCATTTCAATGTGGTCAAACTTCCATTCTGGAATGGCGAGAGGTTGGAGGAGACCCGCTGGCCTTTGGTGTTCTGCTTTCACTCTTCTGCAGACATCACATTCATTAACGAATTGAGCGATCTCGCGCTTCATTCGAGTCCACCAATAAGTTTGCTTCAGGTCATGATACATCTTCGTGCTCCCAGGGTGGATGGAGAGGAGAGAGTTGTGAGCCTCATTCATGATCACTTTACGAAGTTCACCTTTGGGCACAACAATTCGATCCTCGAAGAAGAGAGTGTCCTTGTCATCAAGTCGGTAGCACTTGTACTTGGACTGACTCTTTGCAATACCAATCTTCACCTTTTTCACCATAGCATCAAGAAGCTGGGCTTGGCGAATCTGGTCTTCCAAGGTAGGAGAAACTTGAAGGTTGGCGAGGAAACCTTGAGGAACAACTTGCAGATTAAGTTTGCGGAAGGCTTCACAAAGCTCGGGTTGATAAGGCTTGAGAATCAGACTGTTGCAATATGCTTTTCTGCTCAAAACGTCAGCAATCACATTAGCCTTGCCTGGAGTATACTCGATACTCGGATTGTACTCTTGAATCATTTCGACCCATCGAGTCTGCCTGAGGTTGAGATTAGGCTGAGTGAAGATGTACTTGAGACTCTTGTGATCGGTGAAAATGTCCACTTTCCTTCCCAAGAGAAGATGTCTCCAAGTCAACAATGCGTGCACAACTGCCGCCACCTTGAGATCATGAGTGGGGTAGTTCTTCTCATTAGGCTTCAACTGGCGAGAGGTATAAGCAACAACTTTCTTCTCTTGCATCAGTACTGCACCGAGACCTTGGAGAGAGGCATCACAAAAGACCTCGTACGGCTTGGTTTCATCAGGCGGAGTTAGAACTGGAGCAGTGATCAATTTCTCTTTGAAAGCGTTGAAAGCAACATCACACTCCGGAGACCAAACGTACTTGACGTGCTTCTGAAGAAGATTTGAGAGAGGCTTCGCGATCTTGGAGAAGTTTTCAACGAATCTTCGGCAATAACTTGCAAGACCGAGGAAGCTACGGAGTTGCTTCACATTCTGAGGAGGTTCCCAATTAACGATTGCAGACACCTTCTCAGGATCCACGGAAATGCCCTTGGCAGAGATAATATGGCCAAGATAAAGAACCTCATCGAGCCAAAACTCACACTTGGAGAACTTGGCATAGAATTGATGTTCCCTTAGCTTGTCAAGAACCAAACGCAAGTGTTTGGCATGATCTTCCTTGTTCTTCGAGAAAACCAGGATATCATCGAGATAGACCAAAACAAAGTCGTTGGTGTAGGGGTTGAAGATGAAGTTCATCATGCGAGAGAACGTCGGAGGAGCATTGGCGAGGCCAAAAGACATAACAGTGTATTCATATGACCCATAGCTTGTTCTGAACGCCGTCTTTGGAATATCTTGTTCACGAATGCGAATTTGATGATAACCCATACGGAGATCAAGCTTGGAGAATACTTGGGCACCCTTGAGTTGCTCGAACAGCTCATTAATGTTGGGAAGTGGATATTTGTTCTTGATGGTCTTCTTGTTCAATGGACGATAATCAACACAAAGTCGGTCCGTTCCATCCTTCTTCTTCACAAAAAGAACACCACAACCCCACGGAGAAGTACTAGGCCGAATGAGACCCATCCTTTCTTGCACATCGAGCTGTTTCTTCAACTCCTTCAACTCTTCGGGGCCGAGCTTGTAAGGCCGTTTGCACACCGGTTCCGTACTGGGCTCAAGTTCAATAACGAATTCAACCGGCCAGTTTGGAGGCATGCCTGGGAGTTCTTCAGGGAAGACATCTTGATACTCACAAACAACCAGAATCTGCGAAATAGCATCCAATTCACCCTTCTCATTGAGAGAGAACAACCGGATGGTATTATCCCGAGCAGCAAAGACAATGACATCTTCAGAGGAATGAGTCAGTTGAATCTGCTTGGCTGCACAATCCAGCTGAGCTTTATGTTTAGAGAGCCAGTCCATCCCAAGAATAAGATCAATATCAGAATTGCCAAGAACCATTGGAGAAGCCAAGAACTTGAAATCGCCCAACGTGATAGAGACATCTGGCACCTCCAGACTTGCACTCAATCGTTTGCCAGGAGAAACAATATCCATTTGTTTACCCAAATGCGAAGAAACGAACTCATGCTTGGTAAAAAATGGCTTTGACATGAAACAATGCGATGCACCTGAGTCAAAAAGAACTTTTGCAGGAATATCATTAACAGGAAGGTTACCCATGATCACATCTGACGAATCCTCTGCCTGAGCTGCGTTCACCATATTGACCTTGGCGTGCTTGGGATTATGCTTGACCACAGCTGTACTTGCCGATCTGACAGGAGGAGGAGGAAGACGCCTCTGGTTGAAACACTTGTTGGCATAGTAACCCTTCTGTTGGCACTTGTTACACGTGACCTCTGAGAGCGGACGGTGATACGGAGCACTTGATCTTCGAGCTTGAGACGAAGTCTTGTTCTAAAAGCCTGGGTTGGGTGGGTGGGATGAACCACTGCCACCTTTGCTCTTCTGCTGATACGGCTGACGGAACGGAGGAGGTTGAAGCCAATACTTCTGCTGCTTGGCCACTTGAGTAGAGGACGAAGACGTAGTGTCTCTGACTCGCTTCCTGGAAGCATCACACCTGAGCTGAGCAGCCTCTTGCTTCAGTGCCATGTTGTAGAACTCATCGTATCTCAGCGGCTCGAAGAGGACAAGAGCGAGCTGAATTTCTTCATGAAGACCACCCCTGAACTGATAGATCATGCTCTTCTCATCAGGAACATCCTGCTTGGCAAAACGGGCGAGCTTCTGGAACAACTTGTTGTAGTCATAGACAGACAAAGAGCCTTGCTTCAGATTGCGGAATTCTTCACGTTTGCTTTCAGTCACACTTTGAGGAATGTGATGAGCTCGAAAATCACGATGGAAATCATCCCAAGTGATCAAACGTCCACCTCTGGAATCCCGGTACTGCTGAAACCACTCTGCGGCCTGATCCTTGAGCTGGAAAGACGCGAACTTGACGAAATCTTCAGGTCTGACGTTGCTACATTCAAAATGCTTGCCCAGATCGACTAACCAATCATCAGCATCGGTAGCCTCAACGCAGTTGCTGAACGTCTTTGGACCATTTGCGAGGAACTGATTCAGAGTTGCAAATTGGTTCTGGTTGTTGCCTTGATTTCCTTGACTGCTTTGATTCCGCTCTTGGATGATTTGCATGATCAGCTGAGTATTTGCATTAGTAGCAGCCATCACAGCCTCCATGCTTCCGGAGGAGGCAGAGGTGGCGGAGGATCTTGATTCTGGTTCTGACTGGTGCTCTTAGCGGGAGCCATCCTGAAGAGGTTGACCACCATTAGCACACAAATAGAGAAATATTGAAGGTGAATCCAACGGAATGAAAATTGCAACATAAGTCTTCACATCCGAACAAAATGAACGAATGCATTTCTCTTGAAGTGGTCACATATTCCTAAATTGCGAAGCCACGAAGAATCAGGTAGAAGAGGTACATCAACGAGGGATGGAATCAACATATGACGTCGAAGCAGAACGGATACCACAACTCGAAATAAAACCAAGGGTTGGCTTGCGGAATAAGCCGGAACAAACACATGATAGAAATTTCGTCCGAAGTGTTCGTGGTAGGACCTACACGGGCTCGACCGTACAGCACCATCATGTACAAGGCAGTGCACATGACATACGAAGCGTCCCCGAGTCAGCATAGCCAAGGACTCTTTAAGACACAACGAGGCCACTGTAAAATCGACCGTGAATAGGCGAACCACTAGACGTCGAACCCCAATTTCATATCACACATCTGTTGGAAAGATATCCTAAGGCTACTTGAATTCCCACCTATGAAACTCCCGAAACTTTCCGGTTATGCAATCAGGTGTTGGGGATACAGGGGAAGCATAATATCTCACCCAAGCTAGCAAATCCTACATCCAGCTGCATCCATCCTTCAACACATAACCAAGAAACCTTCGGAAACCATCTAACTCAACCTTCGAAAAGCATCCGTTATACAAGTTATGGCGATACTCCCGAACTCCCGCCCCAGTACTGGGTGGCGTCGAGGTTATCTCACCAACGAACTGCATAAAGGAGATTTTCGATGTCACGCACATATCTCAAGTATACCAGAATTGCAACGATAGAATTATGATGACAACACCTCAGAGCTCAACTCCCCGGGACACTTCCACTAAACCCCTGACAGGAGGCACCAAGACAGTATTCTCATCATAAGCCATCGGAACAAAACTAAGATACTCGCGTGATCCTAAAAAAAAATTTAGTGAAATTTGAGAAGAGAAGAGTCAAAACTCTACGTCAGGATGCCTTACCAGAGCGATGAGGAGACTGGGAAGTAAAAAGAATTCCTAAGCTCTCCGATATATAATTCCTAAGGACTCAAAACTTTTTTCTAGACACAACTCGGCTGCTAAAAACGATCAATCAATGGGGCTCCTAAGGTCGGGGAAGGCTCTGATTACCAACTTGTAACGCCCTCGATGCGGCTATGTCTCCCACGTGTCGAGGCACGACTTAGAGACATAGGCGCATGGAAAGCAATGTCGCAAGTCGGGAATCATTACACAACCCATGTACATATATAATATAAAGGGGAAAAAATAATAGCATAGTTGGCTTACACTCGCCACGTCACATCAAAGTACATAAATAACATCATCATACAATCACTCATGGCCCGACTACGGCGCTAAAATGGAAAAGACCCCCAACAAGCGACTAGGCCCTGAATCTAACCCCGAATAGGCATCCCTACTGATCATCAGGAAACGACACATAGTAACGCTGAGAGTCCTCGTCGTACTCCCACTTCAGCTCGAGCGCGCCATCCGGAGAAGTGTCATCGGTCCCTGCATCTGGTGTAATAGTAATCTGTGAGCCACAAAGGACTCAGCAATCTCGCACCCTCGCGATCAAGACTATTTAAGCTTAATAGGTAGGAAAGGGGTAAGGTAAAGTGGAGCTGCAGCAAGCGACTAGCATATATGGTGGCTAACTTATTCGCAAAGGAGAGCGAGAAGAGGAGGCAAAGCACGAGCGGAAAACTACATAGAGCAGCCTACGCAAACATAACTCCAACGCCGTGTCCACTTCCCGGACTCTACCGAGAAGAGGCCATCACGGCAACACACGCAGTTGATTCATTTTTAATTATTTAAGGTTTAAGTTGTCTACAACCGGTCATTAACAAATTCCCATCTGCCCATAACCGCGGGCATGGCTTTCGAAAGATCAATCCCTGCAGGGGGGTCCCAACTTAGCCCATAACAAGCTCTCACGGTCAACGAAGGAATAGACCTCCACCCAGGACTCACCGATCAGACTCGGTATCCCGGTACAACAAGATGATTCGACAGGTCAAAACTAGTCCAGCAACACCGCCCGAATGTGCCGACAAATCCCAATAGGAGCTGCACATATCTCTTTCTCAGGGCACGCTCGGATAGGTCAAGCTACAAGTAAAACCAACCCTCGAGTTTCCCCGAGGTGGCCCTGCAGGCTGCCTAGTTCGGACCAACACTCAGAGGAGCACTGGCCCATGGGGGGCTAAAATAAAGATGACCCTCGGGCTCCGGAAACCCAAGGTAAAAAGAGGCTAGGTGGCAAATGGTAAAACCAATGTTGGGCATTGCTGGAAAAGCTTTAATCAAGGCGAACTATCAAGGGGTTCCCATATAGCCCAACCGCGTAAGGGACGCAACAATCCGGGAACATAACACCGATATGACGGAAACTAGGGCGGCAAGAGTGGAACAAAACACTAGGCGAGAGGCCGAGCCTTCCACCCTTTACCAAGTATATAGATGAGTAAGATAACATAGCAATATAATGATATCCCAACAAGTAAATAAATGTTCCAACAAGGAACGGCTCCAATCTTCACCTGCAACTAACAACGCTATAAGAAGGGCTGAGCAAAGCGGTAACATAGCCAATCAATGGTTTGCTAGGACAAAGGTGGGTTAGGGGCTCAATCATGGCAATTGGGAGGCTGACAAGCAAGTGGTAGGCATCGTAGCATTGGCAAAGCAAAAGAGCGAGCAAACTAGCATAACAAAGATAGTAGTGATTTCAAGGGTGTGATCATCTTGTCTGCACAGTTGTCAGAGTTGACTGGATCCTCAAAAGAAAACTCAACAGGCTCCTCGTTAGCGAACTCGTCTCCCGGCTCTACCCAACAACACAAACAAGCAACAAGGATACAATCAACCACGTGCAAAGGCAACCAATAAGATGCAAAGATGATATGCTATGCGGGATGCGATGCGGGATGCAAAATGCAAGATGTAACAGGAAATGCATGAACCTGGCCTCAACTTGGAAAACCAAGTGTGCCACTGGATAGAGGGGAAGAAATCCCCTGAAAACGATATAAAGATCATGGCAATCGGAGCTACGGTTTAGAAATGGCAAGCGTTTTACTAAACGAACCGATCTGCGATTTATAACAAGTAGGCTCCTAAATGCAACAAAATGAACATGCTACAGCCACCAAACATAAAAACAAATTGCATGAAAGTTATGTACTCAAGAAGCTTAACAAATCATCAGGACTGAGGCATAGGCAAATTCATCCATTAAGGGCTTCAAACAAGCATGGCAAAACTGAATAAGCAAAACAGATTTCAGACTTAGCGAAATTAACGCTAGTCTGGAATTTCAGACCACGATGCTCTCTTCGGAGCAGCAAAACAACATGATGCAAAACCTGAACATGGAAAGTAAGAGCATGGCATGGAGCTACTCAACAAGCTTAACAAAACACCCAAAATGACCTGGGGCCAAAAGGATTCACAAAATACTCTACCGAGCACACGAACATTGATGAAACACAATCAGTTTTCAGACTTAGTGAAAACTGGGACATGCTGAAATATAACTCACGGAGGCATGTAAACGAGCTCGGTGCACTCACTACGGTGCAAGTCATGGCAAGGAAATCATATATCCATTAAGAAGGCACAAAATGATAGCTAGACATGGCAAGAACAATGGCATAGCATACATGGATCACTAGCAATCACTCCGGCAAAATCGCAAAAGAGTTCACGATCTGCCCAAAATAGCAACTATCCAAAAGTTGAGCTCGATTGAGTCAACCTAGGGGGCTCCAACATAACAAGTAAAGACATGGATGTATTAAGCACAACAAGCATAACAAATCACCCTTACTGATCATCCTCAAAAGAGGCATGGATCACTAGGAAACAAGCTGGACATGTAGCATCGTGAACTAAAACATCTCAGACTTAGTGAAAATCACTAAGTCCCTGAAATCGGTAAACTCAGGCAGCCCTCTTCGCAAGCTTGCACAAGACAAGACACACATCCTAAAAATACATGGAAGGCACCTCTGGAAAGAAGACAATATGCTTAACAATTCATCCCAAAGGGGCACAGGCATATCATGCACGGATTAAATATGGCAAAAATGAGAACAGTGCATGTTGAACTAACGGATCTGCAATTTAACTCATGATGCCTCCTTCCAACAGCATTTTGGGAACCAAGATGACCTCAAAGGCAAATGATGCAATGGAATGAAATGATGTACTCGTCCAGACGAAGATTTTGACATATCATATGCCCAAATCGGAGCTACGGATGCAAAGTTATGGCAGGTCAAAGTAGCAAGAAAATTAGGGTTTGGGGATGAAAAAGTCAACCGAGGAGTTTCCAGATCTAGATCGGCTCGGTTCCCGACGCACGCCGGCGTGCACTGTAGCAGCTCCGGAAACCCGGCGATGGCGCGGCGGCCGGGGAGGAAGAAGGACGCCCGGGGGTCGCCGGAGCGGCGGATCCGGCCGGACCCGAGGCCGGTGAGAGGAGGGGGCGCCGGGGCGCGGTCACCGGCGCCGGGCGGCGAGGCGAGGAGGTCCGGCTCCGGCCCGGCGAGGTGCGCCGGCGACGAGGCGGCGGGGCGAGGACGGCGGCCGGCGACGTGGAAGAAGGGCGCGGGGCGCGCGGTTCCCTCTGGCCCGTGCGCGGGCGCGGGCGGGCTCCGACGGCGGCGGAGGAGAGAGAAGGAGGCGGCGAATAGGAGGCTGCCACATGGCGGCGAGGCGGTGGGATTTTTCGTCCGGCGGCGGGCGGACACGTCCGGCCGCGCGGAGATGATTTTTAGGGTTTCGGAGGTGGGAGGAGATCCGAAAAACGGGGGGGGGGGGCTTTATATAGGCATAGAGGGAGCTAGGAGAGTCCAAATGAGGTGCGGTTTTCGCCCACACGATCGTGATCGAACGACCGAGACGATGGAGCTGAGTTTGGTGGGTTTTGGGCCAAAATGGAGGGGTGTTGGGCTGCACACACACGAGGCCTTTTCGGTCCCTCGGTTAACCGTTGGAGTACCAAACGAAGTCCAAATGACCCGAAACTTGACAGGCGGTCTACCGGTAGTAAACCAGGGCCGCATGGCAAGTCTCGGCCCAATCCGGAAATGTTTAATCCCCACACACGAAAGAAAGCTAGAAATGGCCACCGGAGGAGAACGAAGCGCCGGAATGCAAAACGGACAACGGGGAAAATGCTCGAATGCATGAGATGAACATGTATGCAAATGCAATGCACGTGACGACATGATATGAGATGCACGAAAAACAAATAAACACACGGAGACGAACACCCGAACCCGAGATTTAAATATAACTTAATGCCGGAAACGGCATGAGTCGGAGTACAATTGGGGAAGGTTACATATGGGGCGTTACAATGTGCCTGACCACCAAGCAGTCTGTGCCTTCAAAGAAGGCGTCAAGTATAGGGAACTGAATCTGAAATTAGGTCGGACCAGAGATATGTCTGTGAACCAGATGATGGAGATTGCCACCAAGTACGCTAATGGTGAAGATGAGGATCAACTCAGGAGTGGCAAGCTCAAATCAGTCGCCCAAGAAACTGGAGGAAATCCCAATCGGAAACAGAAGCGGAAAGCCGAGCCGGCTGCTCCTGGGGAAGCCTTAGCTGTAACCCAAGGAAATTTTAAAGGGAAACCTAAAGGACCTTGGAACCCCAAGAAAGTTAAAGACCAGGACAGAAATGATGTGTTGGATTTGCCATGTCTCATCCACACCAAGAAAGATGAAGAGGGTAATTTCATTTACCTGAAACATACCACTCGACAGTGTCGACTCTTGATCCAGCAGTTCCAGGGCAAGCAGCCCAAAGATAAGGAAAAGGAGTCGGACAAAATTGAGGACAAGGAAGATAGTGACGACGGATACCCTCAGGTCAATTCCACTCTGATGATTTTTGCTGATGTTGAAAGCAAAAGTCGACTAAAAGTTATCAACCGAGAGGTGAATATGGTCGCTCCGGCGACACCCAGTTATCTGAAGTGGTCTCAGACTGCCATAACATTCGACCGGCCCGATCACCCAACGCACATCGCCACCCCTGGGAGGCAAGCTTTGGTGGTCGACCTAGTTGTTGAAGGCACTCGACTGACCAAAGTCCTGATGGATGGTGGCAGTGGTTTGAACATATTATATGCTGAGACGTTGAAAGGGATGGGCATTCTGATGTCCAGACTCAGTGCCAGCAACATGAGTTTCCATGGAGTCATTCCTGGGAAGAAGGCTGAATCACTCGGCCAGATTGCTCTTGATGTGGTTTTCGGTGATTCCAAGAATTACCACAAAGAAAAGTTAACATTTGAAGTTGTAGACTTCCAGAGTGCCTACCACGCTATTTTGGGCAGGCCGGCTTATGCACGCTTCATGGCCCGACCATGTTATGTGTATCTCAAAGTGAAGATGCCTGGCCCCAAAGGTGTGATCACTATTACGGGCAATCGGAAGAAAGCGGAAGAATGTTTTCAAAAAGGTTCGAAGATCGCCGATGCTCAGATGGCAGTGGTGGAGTTGCAGGAATACCAGAAGACTGCAGACCCGAGTGATTTGTTGCGAGCCAAGAAGGCCGCTACAGAATCAGCTTTTCAGTCAACTGGCGATACGAAGACAGCTCACATCCACCCGACCGACCCCAGCGCTGCTCCAACTCATATATCGACAACACTCGACTCCAAATAGGAAGAAGCGCTCATCCAGTTCCTCCGTGAGAACTGGGATATTTTCACATGGAAGCCTTCTGACATGCCGGGTGTTCCCAGGGAGCTGGCTGAGCACCGCCTAAGAGTCGACTCAAAAGTAAAACCTGTCAAGGAACATCTCCGACGGTTCGCCGTCCAGAAGAGAAAGGCCATTGGCGAGGAGGTGGCTCGGCTCTTAGAAGTGGAGTTCGTCCGAGAAATCTACCACTCCGAGTGGCTCGCCAACGTTGTTATGGTCCCCAAGAAGGACAAGTCACTTCGCATGTGCATTGACTTTAAACATATCAATTGGGCCTGCCCAAAAGATCATTTTCCTCTCCCCCGCATCGATCAGATAGTTGACTCGACTGCGGGATGTGAGCGACTGTCTTTTTTAGATGCCTATTCCGGGTACCATCAGATCCGTCTGTATGGACCTAACAAGATTAAAACAGCCTTCATCACTCCATTCGGGTGCTTTTGTTATGTTACCATGCCGTTAGGCCTCAAGAATGCCGGAGCCACATTCATGAGGATGATTCAGAAGTGTTTGCTCACCCAAATCAGTCGGAATGTGGAGGCGTACATGGATGATATTGTGGCCAAGTCATGGAAGGGTTCTGACCTGCTGACTGACCTTGCTGAAACCTTTGCCAACCTCAGGAGGTATGATATCAAGCTTAATCCATCAAAGTGCACATTCGGAGTTCCTGGCGGAAAATTACTCGGTTTTCTCATTTCCGAACGGGGAATCGACGCCAAGCCTCTTTACCGATTGATGAAGAAGTCCGACAAGTTCGAGTGGACTCCTGAAGCTGATGCAGCGTTTGTAGAGCTCAAAGCTCTGCTCTCCACCCAGCCGGTGCTTGCTGCCCCAATCAGCAAGCAGCCTTTGCTGCTTTACATTGCAGCCACAGGACAAGTCATCAGTACGGTACTTACGATCGAGCGGGAAGAAGAAGGAAAACCTTCAAAGTTCAGCGCCTAGTATATTATATTTCTGAAGTCTTGACCCCATCGAAGCAAAGATATCCTCATTATCAGAAGCTTGTATATGGAATTTATATGACCACAAAGTAAGTTGCTCACTACTTCTCTGATCATCCCATTACAGTCGTCAGCGACGCTCCATTGTCAGTGATCCTGCATAATAGGGATGCAACTGGTCGAGTAGCAAAATGGGCGATTGAACTCCTTCCTCTAGATATCAAGTTTGAGGCAAAGAAAGCTATCAAGTCCCAGGAAATCGCAGATTTCGTCACCGAGTGGATTGAACAGCAACTGCCGACTCAGGTTCACTCAGAGCATTGGACTATGTTTTTCGACGGCTCCAAGATGCTGAATGGTTCCGGTGCCGAAGTGGTGTTGGTCTCCCCCAGAGGAGATAAACTCAGACATGTTCTTCAAATCCACTTTGATTCCTCCAATAACGAGGCAGAATACGAAGCACTTTTATATGGGTTGCGCATGGCCATTTCACTCGGTGTCCGTCGCCTCATGGTCTATGGCGACTCAGATTTGGTGGTTAATCAGGTGATGAAGGAATGGGACGTCAGAAGTCCAGCCATGACTGGTTATTGCAATGCAGTGAGAAAGCTGGAGAAGAAATTCGAGGGGTTGGAGCTTCATCACATACCCCGACTGAAAAATCAAGCAGCTGATGATCTGGCAAAAATAGGTTCCAAAATAGAAGCCATTCCCAGCAATGTGTTTTTGGAACACATCCACACACCATCAGTTCAGGAGGATCCCTTCACTGAAGAGGCCCTACAGCCAAAAAGTGCCATATATCCGACTGAAGTTGAAATTCCAGCTGTGGTCGACCTGATCATGGAAGTCTTGGTCATCACTCCCGTCTGGACAGTACCGTACATAGCGTACATCCTAAGGAAAGAACTCCCAGAGGACGAAGAAGAGGATCGACAGATCGTCCGTCGATCCAAGGCCTTTACAGTCATAAAGGGACAGTTATATAGGGAAAGCGCGACTGGGGTCAGCTAGAAGCGTATTACACCAGAAGAAGGTCAGATGATCCTTGATGATATCCACTCGGGGACCTGTGGTCATCATGCGTCCTCTCGGACCATTGTGGCTAAAGCATATCGAGCGGGATTCTACTGGCCAAGAGCCAATGAAATGGCAAAAGAGATAGTCGACAAATGTGAAGGATGTTAGTATTACTCCAATATGTCACACAAGCCCGCGTCAGCCCTGAAAACCATTCCACTCTTCTGGCCCTTCACTGTTTGGGGGCTGGACATGGTTGGACCACTAAGAATGGGTAGGAGCGGCTTCACTCATGTACTGGTAGCAGTCGACAAGTTCACCAAATGGATTGAAGCCAAGGCTATCAAGAATCTTGATGCTTGCACTGCTGTCAGTTTCACCAGAGAGTTGATATTCAGATATGGAGTTCCGCACAGCATCATCACTGACAATGGGTCAATCTTCGATTCTGACAAATTTAGGGCCTTTTGCGCCTCTCAGGGCACTCGGGTCGACTATGCTTCGGTCGCTCACCCCCAGTCGAATGGGCAAGCAGAAAGGGCAAACGGCCTAATTCTCAAAGGACTAAAACCCCCATTGATGCGTGATCTCAAGCACGCAGCAGGTGCATGGGTCGACGAGCTTCCATCAGTCCTTTGGGGATTGAGGACAACCCCGAACTGATCGACCGAAAGAACCCCATTCTTTCTGGTCTACGGAGCCGAGGCAGTCTTGCCAAGTGACCTGCTTCACAACGCTCCCCGAGTCGAGCTCTACTTTGAAGATGAAGCAGAACAAGCCCGGTAGGACGCAGTCGACCTCCTCGAAGAAGAAAGAGAAATGGCCATGATCCGATCGACCATCTATCAGCAAGACTTGCGTCGATTCCATGCCAGAAACGTGAAGAGTCGAGCCTTCCAAGAAGGAGACTTAGTCCTCCGAGTGGATCAGCAAAAACCACACGAACTCGCTCCTACTTGGGAAGGCCCCTTCATAGTCACCAGAGTCCTCCACAATGGAGCATACCACCTCTACAATGTCGATCGCCAGATTGATGAGCCACGAGCCAGGAATGCGGAGCTCCTCCGCCCCTTTTATACTTGAATTCTCACTCGGATGAGATGTAATAAGAAAAAACTCCTGTAGTTTATTTATCAAAGACAAGAGCGTTATAATTTTCCTAGTGATTATTATTGTTTTTGTTTGCGTGAGAAATCCCCCAGTGGGTGGCTTAGCTGCGAATCCGCTTCGCCTAAGTTTGTAAAAATAATTTCCTACCGAGTAGCGAGCCAGCCTCCCACTCGGGGGCTTAGCTGCGAATCCGTTTCGCCTAAGTATTTAAAAAATCCTACCAAGTGGAGAGAAACCCTCACACTCGAGGGCTTAGCTGCAGTCCAGTACTCGCCTAAGATTCTCTCACTTGGAGACTTAGCTGCAGTCCGGCACTCGCCTAAGTTTGAAAAATTCTACCGAGTGGAGAGCAATCCTCCCACTCGGGGGCTTAGCTGCAGTCTAGTACTCTCGTAAGTTCTCTCACTTGGAGACTTAGTTGCAGTCTCGCACTCGCCTAAGTTTGAAAAAAATCCTACTGAGTGGAGAGCAATCCTCCCACTCGAGGGCTTAGCTGCAGTCCAGTACTCGCCTAAGATTCTCTCACTTGGAGACTTAGCTGCAGTCCGGCACTCGCCTAAGTTTGAAAAAATCCTATCGAGTGGAGAGCAATCCTCCCACTCGGGGGCTTAACTGCAGTCCAGTACTCGGCTAAGTTCTCTCACTGGGAGACTTAGCTGTAGTCCGGCACTCGCCTAAGTTTGAAAAAATACTACCGAGTGGAGAGCAATCCTCCCACTCGGGGGCTTAGTTGTAGTCCAGTACTCGCCTAAGTTCTCTCGCTTGGAGACTTAGCTGCAGTCCAGCACTCGCCTAAGTTTGAAAAAATCCTACCGAGTGGAGAGCAATCCTCCCACTCGGGGGCTTAGCTGCAGTCCAGTACTCGCCTAAGTATCTGAAAATCCTGCCGAGTGGTGAGCCAGCCTCCCACTTGGAGGCTTAGCTGCAGTCCAGTACTCGCCTAAGTACGAAACACATCTGAATCCTCAAGGACGACGAGGTGCAGGTCAACTGCCACCTTTTCCATAAGAGCTTCGCCACAAATACAATGTGCGCTCCGTCCCGCTCTGTAGTAACAAGATGCAGGTCGACTACCACCTTCTCCTTCAGAGCTGCGCCACAAATACAAAAGTTGTCTCGAATGAAGAATGATTCCCACTCGACGGGGGATTCATGAAGATATTTAACGATAAACCAAGTTCAGATAAACCCTAAAGGTTTCGGACCACAGATCGAAGTGCTTGGGCTTTCAGCCCGAAAGAGTTTAACGGTTACAAAAACCACTCGGCATCCTGAGGCAAATTTAAGGTGAGGCGTAAAAGTTTGTTCACTCCGCGGGAGGAGGACTAGCAGGCTCGGCGAACTCGTCTAGGTCGACACCGTCGGCGATCCGAGTGGCTGCAGCGATGAAAGTCTCCATAAAAGATCGGAAGTCATGCTTCTGGGTGTTGGCGACCTTGATTGCCGCTAGCTTATCTTGACGCACCTCCTTGCAATGGACGCGAACCAGAGATAGGGCCACATCAGCTCCACACTGGGCAGAAGATTTCTTCCACTCCTACACTCGATCAGGGATTTCATTAAGTCGAGTCATCAGGGACTCGAGATCATTCTGGGGCGTGGTCTCTGGCCAAAGTGCCGGGTCGATCCACGACATGGCGACCTTCAGTCGAGCCAAGTAGTCCACGACACCATCGATGCGGGATTCCAGTCGGAGCAGATTCATGGCAGTTTCATCTTTTACGGGAGAATTGATTGGGTCCAAACCTGGCTCAATCCTCCCAGTCTCCTCCTCGAAGTTCTGGCAAAACTCTGCATTCACGATCCAAGGATTAGTCAATTTTCGTACACTGAGTCGACATAAAAAAATCAGTCGGAACAAAATGTGCACCTTCAAGCTTGATGAACAACTTCTTGGCAAGGCTCCTCAGATAGCTCTCCAGATTGTCCCTCCTGCGAGCAATGCTTTCCATCTTCTCGCCCAGGATGAGATTCTCCTTCTTCTAGCGCGAGCACTCCTTGTTGGCGTCATTCGGAGCAGATTTCAGCCTGGTATTCTCTTCTTCCAACTGGCCGGCCGAAGCTAGTTTCTGTTCAGCTAGAGCGGTTCTGTCGTTAGCCTCCTTTCGAGCAGCATCCAAATCCTGATCCTTCTTCGCCAGAGCTTCTCTCAGTTTTTCTACAAAGAAACGATGCCTGATTCAGAAAGAGCAGAAGGGTACTCAAGCCTAAGACAGACCAGTCGACAAATTCATTTTACCAGTGGCGTCGTCCTTGACCCTTTGCAGCTCTGTCTTGGCCAGCTCCAAGTCAAGGTTCAGTTGGATCTGCTGTTTCTCCAAGTCAGCAAAGCGAGCTCCAAGATCACAAGATTTCTGAAATCAAAGGGGAGAAGTTATTTTTACAGCGAAAAACAACAAAGTCAATAAGTACTAAGGCTACGGTCGACTGCCCGCAGTCCACCATAGCCTCGGGGACTACACCCAGTGGGTGCACTTTGCGTGCCCCCACCGGTTCTGATCCCACTCGACCGGCCCGCCGGAGTCGAGTGCAGGGAGTAAAAAAAGAAGAGAGAAAGAACTCAGACAGAAGTTGGTCCATTGACCCGGATTTTCTAGAAGGAGGAGATGACAAGGACTTAAGGATGATCAAGTGTCGGCTTACAAGAATATTTAACCCGGAGTGCAACCTGTCAATTTGTTCTTGTGTTTATGTTGCAGATCAGTTTAACATGGATAAATTGTCAGGACCCCGATCCTAGGTCACACCGATCTAGCATGTAACACATCATATCACTTTGTGGCCTCACGCACGGTATTCCCACGGGTGCCACCTTACCTGGCCCGGGACCGTTTGCGCCTTTTGGCTCACGTATATGATAGTGTCGCTAGCATCCATATGATAGAGAACCCGGGCCGACATGGCTAGTCGTGAACCCAAAGCGGCACTAACCTATGGGGACATGCATACATGATTCACATCGAGCGTGTCGGTCAGCAGCGTGTGAATCCGGGCTGTAGCACTGGGCTAACAGGACTCCGGTAACCCGGGCTATAGCAGGCTAGGCAGGACTCCGGATGTCACCGCGTGACATTTCCCCGAAGGGACAGACACAGGAACAAAGTGAAACACATGCCGGCTAGTCAAGTGTCCTGAGAAGTAGTGCTGGGCTAGCAGGACTCCAATGAACCGGGCTGTAGCAGACTACTATCGCTCAGAAAGCACTAGACTACATTTCCCCATATGATAGGCTGCCAAGGATAAACAACTAGATTGTCGGATCCCACTCATACTAAGCATTTCAATCATACACACAATATGCCCGGTATGAGTACATACAACATGGCATCACAACAAGACTCTACGACTCAAGTATTTATTCATTAGGCTCCGAGGAGCGAGATATTACAAACATGGGTGTCATGACCCAACAATCATAGCATACAAGTCAAAGCACATGCGAAAGCTTAACATGTCTGAGAACAGACATCTACAAATGAAAAAGGCTAAGAAGCCTGACTATCTACCCGATCCTGCCGAGGGCACAAGATCGTAGCTGAGGTATCAAGATAAACATCGAAGTCCACGCGGAACTACTAGCGAGACTGAAATCTCTCTGCAAAACATAAATTAAGCAAACGTGAGTACAAAAGTACTCAGCAAGACTTACATCAGAACTAAACTACATATGCATCGGTATCAACAAAGGGGGGTGGTGGAGTTTAACTGCAGCAAGCCAGCTTTGACTCGGTGGCTATCCTAAACTACGACTGCAAGCAACTCTTTGAGGTGGCGCACACGAGTCCACACATTCACCATTCAATACACCACTATGGATCCGCTCCCGTCTCCCTACGAGAAGGCCATCCATAGCACTCACGCTTATCTTGCGAGTTTTAGGGTATCCACTTTCACTTGTCTATGAACTGTTATAGGTAACCCAGAAGTCCATTACCGCGGACACGGCTATTCGAATAGATGATGTTAACCCTGCAGGGGTGTACTTCTTCACACACGCTCTCACCACTTACCGCCGTTTACACGACATGTACTCGACAACCTTCAAGCGGAAGCCCAACGAGGGTGTCGGCCACGGCCTACCTAAACACCTAAGTCTCTAGTCCAGGTTTATCACCTATCCAGGTTCCATCCGCAGGGAGTCCGGCCGAGGTTTCCACATACGGCCCTGAACGATGTGTACAGGGTTCCAAGACACCAAACGGGCGCCTGGCATGCCCGGCCATGGTGTATCTACCGCAACATAGCCCACCCCTGGGGTCAGTGCTACGCACGGCCGCCAACACATATCCTATAAACACCAGAAACTAGTTGCAACTCCTGGACAGAGGACAAGGGTGATCAAGAAGCCGAGAGGGTCCATTGGTTTCGGGCCCAATGCGTGGTAGTAACTGTTTCATGGATCACAAACACAGAACTCAGTTCCTAAGAACGGTTTCAATGAGACAACCCACCATGTACTCCTACATGGCCTCTCACCGCTACCTCTACCAAATCGTGTTCACACACTTAGCTCACACACAGTAGGACATGTTCACACATCTCCGATTCATCCCCGATGAACTGACTCAACTCTAAGCAGTAGCAGGCATGACAAACAAGCATGAATGAGTAGGCACATCAGGGCTCAAGCAACTCCTACTCATGCTAGTGGGTTTCATCTATTTACTGTGGCAATGACAGGTCATGCAGAGGATAAGGGGTTCAACTACCGCGGCAAGTAACAGAGGAAACGTGTTGTCCTAATGCAGTAAAAGAGAGCAGGAGCGAGAGAGGGGGATTGTATCGGAATGAACAAGGGGGTTTTGCTTGCCTGGCACTTCTGAAGATATCATTGGGTCTTCATCAGTGTCAACGATCACATCGTCGGTACAACGTCTATCGAGAGGGGACAGATACCGGCAACAGAGAAAGAAACACAATCAATGCAATGCACAATATGATGCATGATCATGACATGTCAATATGCTGTAGTTTGAGCTAATGCAACTAGCAACATGTTAAATGGAGTTGGTTTGAACACTATGTTCAAATTCAAATTCAAACTATGAATTCAAATAATGCATTATCATGTTTTGGACTAAACAGTGAGGTTAAGTTGTTCAAACATGCATGAAAATTCCATAATCCGATTCCTTGGATTTTTCTGATAATTTTTCATATATAATTTATTTCATTTGGAGTTACGGTTGATTTTCTATGATTTTTAGAAGTTTTGGGCATTTTTTGGAATTTTCTATATAAAATTAAATCCAGAAAAAGAGTTACTGCGTCAGTCTTGCGTCAGCGTGATGTCAGCAAGTCAAAGGCACGGTCCAGGTCAAACCCGACCAGTGGGGTCCACTGGTCAGTTTCACGGGGCTAGCTAGAGTCACTGACAAGTGGGGCCGGTCAAAGGCCACGTCAGCATGGTCAAAGCTGACGCGTGGACCCCGAGTGCAGGGGGGTCCAGGGGGTGTCGTGGCACTCGGGGTAGCCTCCAGCAGCGACGAGCAAGCAGGAGGTGGCTCGCGCGTGGACGCGCGCGGCGAGCACGCGCCTTCGTCCTCCTGGCAGGGGAGGAAGATGGCGGGGAGGAGGCCAGTGGGCTGGCCAGCGAGCTGGGCCGGCCAGGCAAGTGGCCCAGGTAGGTCCTTCTCTCTCTCTCTCTCTCTCTCTTTCTTTTATCTAATTCTGTTCTGTTTTCTATTTTGCAGGTTTGTTTTGAATTTGGTTTTGAACCCAAATCAATTTTGTTGCTTCTGGAAATATTTTTCGAAGCTAAAAGAATTAAACCAAAGCTCCATAAAATATTTCAGAATTATTGGACATATATTCATTTAATAGTATATATAAATCCAATTCAAATAATTATTGATTTAAAATCAGAGCCCAAATAATTCCTTAGAAATGTTCCAAAATTTTGATTTGATTTATAACTCTTGCCAAAATTGTCAGAGCTATTTCTAGGGCATTTTGGATTTACTGATTGCAATTTTAGGGTTTCTTGCCCCTTTATTAAAATGATTTCCGAGGCTTTCAATTTCCTCATTTCAAATTTCAGAATTTAGACATGGTGCACACATGAAGCTAGCCTAGAGCATTACCAGAAGCTAGGGATGTGACATAAATCCAAATTAAACTTGGGGGCTAATGTCGGGGATATACCCCGCGATATGACCCGGCCAGATGTATAACCCGGCCGGACGTGTCGACTCACTAATGACCTGCCCTGACTGGACGACTCACTAAGTGACCCGCCCGAGCCTGGCAACTTATGGGTGACCTGGCAAGCGGATCAAAGGAGCGACAAGACCTGGGGGCCCAAGACGCTCAAGACCCAGAAAGCCGGCTACGTTATGGTAGGCCGGCTTAAGAGGAAAGGCGTGAGGAATATCTCCTTTACGAGGAAGCAACACCCCGGACTTGTAATCAACTTGTGAGAGAAGATAGACTAATCCTAGTCCTACTAGGACTCCACATGTAACCCGCCCCTCTAACTGATATAAGGAGGGGCAGGGCTCCCCAAAGAGGGACAGGGAAGAAGAAACAACCTCTAGGGCTAGACACAAAGAGCCGGCTTACCGGCGACTCTTTCATGAGCATAATGAGACCTAACAAACAGCATGTAGGGCTATTACCGGATGATGTTTCCCGGGGCCCGAAGCTGTCTAAATCCTTGTCTTGTGTGTTGCGTGTCTAGTCCCGCTCAACCCCTTCAAGCTACCACATAGATGCGTTGGCCTCGCGACTAAGTCCTGACACTAAGGACATCTGCCGTGACAATTCCACGACAGTTGGCGCCCACCGTGGGGCCAGACGCACGGTAGTGTTGAGTTCTTGGAGGGATCTTTTCTAGGATTTGAGAAATTCGCAATTTTCCAGTTCAACTAAAGCCGGCGTGGAAGATTCACATCAACTTCAAGTTCGTTAGATCCAAAGTGGGGGAGTTTCCGTTTGGTTCAGCAAGGATTCATCAGATCTGACGGGTGCGAATCACAGATACGTAAAAGGGCAAATTTCCGATCGAGTTATCGGATCAGACAAGGGATCGGGCACTATTTGGAAATTGATTAGCCTTATATCTGATTTACTCAAACAAGGTAGAAGACAAAAAGACCAAAAGCAATTACGTTCCCAATCCAAAAAAGGAAACAAACCACGACCCGGAAGTTTGGGCGTGAAACTCGTTTTGACTGTTTTCCATGGGGCCGGTGGCCCCTGAGCCGCCGCAGCTCTCCACGTCCGAGTCCGGGTCTGCCTCCACTTGTGAGCCAGCCTGCCGCATCAAATCACCGTGTCGTCTCTCTTGGTTCCCTCTGGGCTGCCCCCGTGATGAGCCGACCTGTTGACCAGCGAGGCTCGCGTCATTTTTCTGCTGCGGCCCTGCGCGTCCACCGGACCAGTCTCAGGAGGCTGGTTGACTGACAGGATATTTTCTGGGGTTCAAGTGGAACTCAGCCATATTGCAAAATTATATATGAACACTACTTATGAGCAATCCATCATCCGAACAAATCATGTGATATTCATCTAAAGTTTATTTTTCTTAACACATATTGTTTTTATCAAAGAACAATTACTTGGTCTTGTAATATTTTTACAGGACCATTACGAAAAGGTGTCGCCTAAGGGGGCGCATCAACATCACTTTTTGCATTGGTATTTGTCCGTGCTAGGATGCTCGACGGATATACGTGCAAGTCGCCGCCCCGATGTTCGGATTACATCCGTCCGCACCTGTTGCCGATTCAAGCATCTACACCGGTTAAACAACATCACGTTTGACTCGCCGCTCGCGCCGCTTTACAAACGCCATGGACGACTCGTCCATCTGCCCTCACGGCGGCTCACGCGTCCGCACCGGTTCACGCGTCCGCACTGGCTTACAATGCCACGGCCGACTCATCTGTTGTTCGGGCGAATCAGGTGATATCCCTCTAAGTATAATTTTAGCACATATTGTTTTTGTCAGAGAGCAATTACTTTGGTCTTTGCATTTTATGTGCAGGACAATTGGTCGTTGCAAAGTCAATGGCCGGATCATGGATATATGAATTGCGTAATTACTGTCATGTGCTAGCATATGACCGTGCCACAAGGATCAAAGAATATGTGTGCAAGACGCCGCCCTTGTGGCCCGGACTACTTCGACTCACCGGGACCGCACCCGCGATGAACTCGCCCGTCCGTGCCGGTTTACAACACCGGTGAAGATTTTCGCCGTCCGCACCGGCTTACAACGCCGCAGCCGACTCATCTGTCGGGGCCGCCACTGATGCTGCGGTCGTCTCTGCCGTCCGTCTCTCGCGGCCTGGTCTACATCAACACACTAGGCCACACCTGTCAGCATGAGCTGTTTATTGAGTATGAGCAAGTCACCGCTCGGGAAGCCGGTTTTCTCTTCCAACAAATTGGAGGCAAATTATCATATATTATCAACCGCCGTCTGCACTGGATGGCTCAATGGGCAGGCGCACAAATTGCCACCACTACAGTTTGATTAAGCTTCAAACAACTAGTTGGAGGGAACCATTGGCCGAGTTGCTGACACGGCTCATACGGGATCATTTATAACCCGCCGCAGTCACCTAAACCTTCTATGGATTCACACTGCGTTATCAACGCCAATGATATACACCTTCTTCTATGGTCAAATATGGAGAATCTCAAGCCAACTCTTTGAGTCATCTTGAGACTCAGGGGCTATAATGGTATGGCTCGGCAAAATTAGCCGGTTTCAATGAATTCAAGAACTCCGGGTCATTGAAGGGAAGATAACCCGGCCCCGGAGGCTACTCTTTATTGGCGAATATTTAAAGGCCGTCAGAAAAATTTCTGGCTCAAAATGAAGATTCCAGTTTAAAATATAGCTCAAGAGACATCTCTCTCCCGCAAAGCTTTGAAGCTATCAAATCCGGTTCAAAATCCGGCTCAAGGTAAATTTGTCTTTCACAAAGTTTTGAAGTTTTTAAATCTGGTTTAAAGTTCCGGCTTCAAAAAGATTTAAATCTCTCGCAAGTTCGAGTTCTCAGAAAAATTAAAGGTTGCCAAAAGAACTTGCTGCCATGATGCACGGTTCAAACTTGGATATCCTGCCTTACGGCTTATCTTATTATGATCACTTGGGGGCTTCCTGCTCATCGAGCATAGCTATCAATACCCTCTTGATTGGCTCAATGCCAAAATTTATATGGTCACTTGGGGGCTTCCTGTTCAAACATAGGTCGTATTCGAACCAAAGAGAACATAGCTGTCGATACCCTTTTGATTGGCAAACTGCCGAACCTACTTGGGGGCTTCTTGATCGTATCTGAATCATAGCTCAACCCCTTTGGGAATCGACGTGGATCGTATTCGAATCAGCGTCGTTAAACAACTCTCAAGGTCATTTGGGGGCTTCCTATTCAAACATAGGTCGTATTCGAACCAAAGAGAACATAGCTGTCGATACCCTCTTGATCGGCATCGCCAAAGCCACTGGGGGCTATATGATCGTATATGAATCTTAGCTTAACCCCTTTGGAACGGTTTACTGATCGTATCCGAATCAGAAGCCTCAAAAAGTTTTATTCTGTCTCCGGTAAAGTTTATTGCAGCCACAATTACTTAAGTTGAGACCTTTTTTGGATTATATCTCAAATGTATATAAGTGTTTTATGCTTAACCCGGCTTGACTTTTGACTATAAGTTGCCAGCTTATGACAATCATCATCTATGTGGAAGCATTGGCTTCTAAGGATTGGGTTATCACCCTTACTGCACAGGTCATGTAAACTGACAGTACAAATTCAATATCACAGTGGTTATATGTGAGGTATTATGACCCTCCCTATGACAAACCGCCAAGGGTTCTTGTGATCTACTTGTGTGCAGGGTAAGACTACATTTGGGTGGTTACCCGCCCTGGCTCTTGACGTTAAGTCGCCAGGGCATATGTTGTTTAAAACTCTATGCAGGATTTGCAGAATTATGACTTATATAAATGCTTCAGTCCAAGCTCATCACTGAAATTGGTGTCTCAAAAGGGTTATCAGTTATTGATTTTCTCAAGGGCTATAGGCCACCGGGTTACAAAAATTCTGGCTTACAATGAATGCGCATTAAGTCGTCATCGGCCAAGAGCCGCCAGGTATTTAAATTCCGGATTTACTTGTCAACCGATGAGGTATTCAAATCTTTAAATAGCCAAAACTGGCTGGATTTTCATGATGACATTAAATGATTGAGGTTTTCATATCAGGTTATATTATTCAAATCTTGAATAGCCAACATGGCTGGATTTCTATTGTGATTATCAATAACCAGTGTTATGATTGAGAGGTTTTCAAAGTCACTTTAGCGCAACGGCTATTATTTTTATCAATGGATATGATTTATTCTACAATGGAAGGAATAGTCCCGAGTCGCTGCAGGCTTACGATCCGGCACTTGGGGGCTACATTATTCAGATTGGGATTATATCAAATATGCAAGTCCCATGTCACTGCCAGCATGCACCATGGCACTTGGGGGCTAATGCAAAGTCATTTTTATTGGCCTTATTGAAGACCCGACTCATCCCATTGTAATGAGCCGGCCCTTGGGGGCTACCAATTGCTCCTGTTAAAATTCAAGATACACAAGCCTTATTCCATTATATATTGAAGGATCCACTGCTCAGTTGGTAAAACATAAAGCTCTTAACCTTGTGGACGTGGGTTCAAGCCCCAGGATGGGGGTTACATCATATGATATTATTTTCAATGAAAAGTCTCAGCTTAGTATTATCTTACTAAGCTGGCCCTTGGGGGCTACACGTTACTGCTCAAATTTACATCATCATATTTACAAAGTCCCTACTCATTATTACATAATGACCCGACACTTGGGGGCTAATGCATATTGCTCTTTGCTTAAGACAATTCTAGGATGACCCGACTACACTACTATGACTATAGCCGACTCATGGGGGCTACACAACTGGATTTCATTTAAAGCCATGGTGATAAGTCCCGGCTTATTCATGATAATTAAACCGGCCCTTGGGGGCTACATGTATTATGGATATAAGGGAGAAATATCTTCAAATTTTCAGTTTGAGTAAATCAGATTGACTCGGTGTCTGCAAAAATCATAAACCGACGTCAGCGACAATTATGACTCGACATCATCTATTTATAACCCGACAATTTTGGTAATCATAAACCAGCAAGTTTTATATCTCAAGTTGGCTGAATATAAGTTGAATATTTGAAGACCAATATTTTTTTCAAGTCAGAGCATTGAAGGCCGACTCAAATGGATGCTTTATTTACAATATTTCTTCTACAAGCAAATTGATTACGAAGTTGGTCCATTGACCCGGATTTTCCAGAAGGAGGAGATGACAAGGACTTAAGGATGATCAAGTGTCGGCTTACAAGAATATTTAACCCGGAGTGCAACCTATCAATTTGTTCTTGTGTTTATGTTGCAGATCAGTTTAACATGGATAAATCCAAATTAAACTTGGGGGCTAATGTCGGGGATATACCCCGCGATATGACCCGACAAGATGTATAACCCGGCCGGACTTGGCGACTCACTAATGACCCTCCCTGACTGTACGACTCACTAAGTGACCCGCCCGAGCCTGGCGACTTATGGGTGACCTGGCAAGCGGATCAAAGGAGCGACAAGACCCGGGGGTCCAAGAGGCTCAAGGCCCAGAAGGCCTGCTACGTTATGGTAGGCCGGCTTAAGAGGAAAGGCGTGAGGAATATCTCCTTTACGAGGAAGCAAGACCCGGACTTGTAATCAACTTGTGAGAGAAGATAGACTAATCCTAGTCCTACTAGGACTCCACATGTAACCCGTCCCTCTAACTGATATAAGGAGGGGCAAGGCTCCCCAAAGAGGGACAGGGAAGAAGAAACAATCTCTAGGGCTAGACACAAAGAGCCGGCTTACCGGCAACTCTTTCATGAGCATAATGAGACCTAGCCACAAACAGCATGTAGGGCTATTATCGGATGATGTTTCCCGGGGCCCGAAGCTGTCTAAATCCTTGTCTTGTGTGTTGCGTCTCTAGTCCCGCTCAACCCCTTCAAGATACCACATAGATGCGTTGGCCTCGCGACTAAGTCCTGACACTAAGGACATATGCCGTGACAATTCCACGACACCACTCGACCAGACCGAGTGGAAGAGACAAACTATCAGTTCGGTTTACACTCGACAAAATACAAAGACTACAGTCGACTGCCCGCAGTCCACCGTAGTCTCGGGGACTACACCTAGCGGGTGCACTCAGCGTGCCCCCACTAATTCAAAGTTCAATCAACGCACCCAGTGGGTGTACTAACGCAAAGATTTTCGGAGCAAAGATTTTCAGAAAGAGTCTTCAGATATCATATCCTAACAGAACAAGCGGCGACCAACTAACCTGGACGTTGCTTTGGAGAGCCGAGCTGGCGTCGTAGGCAGCCTGACTGGCGTCCCGCACCATCTTCATCTTCTCCATCATGAAGCCCGCCTAGCGTATAGCTTCCCTGGCAGCATTCACTTCGTCTTCTGGGACATGATGGGTCGCAAAAACTGAAGGTGGGTCGACATGGGCCTGAGCAGTCGACGAAGAAGGCAAGGCACTCGACAGTGGCATGGCGAAGGTAACAGAACCCCGATTGGCGTCGCCAGTGTCCTGAACGACTGGTTCCGCCCTCGGTGTCGACTGTAGCGCCTTGCTTGCAGGAGCTTGCCTATTCTTCCTTGTCAAATACCTCTCGGGCTCTTCATCATCATCGGGGAGGTCAATAATGTTGGGAGCTGTGCAAAGTTCAATTGCCAAAATCACGACACCCAATGATGTACATTGCAGTTGAATCGACCGAACAAAGACAATATGACAGAAATCATACCCAGATTAGAAGTGACCGCATCCTCCATCACCTCATCATCGTCCCTGTAAGCTAAGGTCCCGGAAGTGGCAGCTGAAAGTGCAACTATTCCTA
Organism: Triticum monococcum; assembly: GCA_034509565.1. Taxonomy (NCBI): domain Eukaryota; kingdom Viridiplantae; phylum Streptophyta; class Magnoliopsida; order Poales; family Poaceae; genus Triticum; species Triticum monococcum. The sequence goes on from CM067846.1 coordinate 50,050,881, forward strand.
GGTGGTTTTGGTAATTCATAACAACATATAGCTCATTGAGCTAATGCTATTCCAAGATGATCATTTTAGGAAAGCTCAATGATTGGCATGGCATGGATGGTGAAAGTGGAACCCTCAAAATGCTAAGGACAAAGGATTGGCGCTAGCTCATATGCTCAAGACTCTTCATTTTACATTTTAGTGGTCCAAGATCACATTGAGTCCATAGGAAAAGCCAATACTATCAAGGAGGGATGAGGTGTTGCTTAATGAGCCTCTTGCTTCATGTGCTTAATGATATGCTCCAAAATCCTCAGCTACTTTCCCGTATCCACATTTGACCTAAACCCAAAGCCAAACTCGACCCTACCGATTCTTTCAACCCGGCGCCACCGAGTTTCACTTGTCATAGCCATTGCCAAACCCTAAGCAAATCGGTTCTACCAATAGGGATCTCGGTCTCACCGAGATGGGATTGCAATTTCTCTGTTTCCTTTTCGTAACTTTTCGGTCTCACCGAAAGAGCGGATCGGTCCCACCGAGATTGCAATGTAAGCTCACTGTTTCCTTTTCGTAACATTTCGGTCTCACCGAGAAGAGCGAATCGGTCCCACCGAGTTTGCCTGACCAACCCTCTGGTTAGCTTATTAACAAATCGGTCTCACCGAGTTTGTGTAATCGGTCTCACCGAGATTACGTTATGCCCTAACCCTAACCATATCGGTCCTACCGGGTTGCATGTCAGTCCCACCAAAAATCTCTAACGGTCACTAGGTTTACTATTTCGATCCGACCGAGTTTGTTGATTCGGTCCCACCGAGATTGGTAAATTGTGTGTAACGGTTGGATTTTGTGTGTAGGCTATATATACCCCTCCACCTCCTCTTCGCTCGTGGAGAGAGCCATCAGAACACATCTACACTTTCAACTCATATGTTCTGAGAGAGAACCACCTACTCATGTGTTGAGGTCAAGATATTCCATTCCTACCACATGAATCTTGATCTCTAGCCTTCCCCAAGTTGCTTTCCACTCAAATCTTCTTTCCACCAAATCCAAATCCTGTGAGAGAGAGTTGAGTGTTGGGGAGACTATCATTTGAAGCACAAGAGCAAGGAGTTCATCATCAACACACCATTTGTTACTTCTTGGAGAGTGGTGTCTCCTAGATTGGCTAGGTGTCACTTGGGAGCCTCCGACAAGATTGTGGAGTTGAACCAAGGAGTTTGTAAGGGCAAGGAGATCGCCTACTTTGTGAAGATCTACCGCTAGTGAGGCAAGTCCTTCGTGGGCGATGGCCATGGTGGGATAGACAAGGTTGCTTCTTCGTGGACCCTTCGTGGGTGGAGCCCTCCGTGGACTCGCGCAACCATTACCCTTCATGGGTTGAAGTCTCCATCAACGTGGATGTAGGATAGCACCACCTATCCGAACCACGGAAAAAACATCCGTGTCTCCAATTGCGTTTGAATTCTCCAAACCCTTCCCTTTACATTCTTGCAAGTTGCATGCTTTACTTTCCGCTGCCAATATACTCTTCGCATGCTTGCTTGAATTGTGTGATGATTGCTTGACTTGTCCTAAAATAGCTAAAATCTGCCAAGAACTAAAATTGGGAAAAGGTTAAGCTTTTATTTGGTCAAGTAGTCTAATCACCCACCTCTAGGCATACTTTTGATCCTACAAGTGGTATTAGAGCTTTGGTCTCCATTTTCTTTGATTTCCATAGCTTTTGGTGGTCATAGCCTTGGTTTCACAACCTAGGAGAGTATGGCGTCTAGCGAGGGAAATTATCACCGTAGAGGTCCTTACTTTGATGGTACTAATTTTGCTAGTTGGAAGCATAAAATGAAAATGCATATTCTTGGACATAACCCGCCGTTTGGGCTATTGTGTGTGTTTGTTTGCAAGGTGACTTCTTTGATGGGAGAGAACCAAACCGTGTAGCTACTGCGGATGAGTTGAAGATGTTGCAATACAATGCTCAAGCTTGTGATATTCTCTTCAACGGATTGTGCCCCAAAGAATTCAACAAAATCAGCCGTCTTGAGAATGCAAAGAAAATTTGGGACACTTTGATTGATATGCACGAAGGTACTGACTCCGTCAAGGAATCCAAATTGGATGTGCTTCAAAGTCAAATTGAGAAGTTCAAAATGAAGGATGGTGAAGGCTTCGCTGAAATGTACTCTAGGCTTGCTCTCATCACAAATGAGATTGCCGGCTTAGGAAGTGAAGAGATGACCGATAGATTCATCATCAAGAGGATTCTAAGAGCCTTGGATGGAAAATATGATACCGTGTGCACATTGATCCAAATGATGCCCAATTACAAAGATCTCAAGCCAACGGAGGTAATTGGAAGAATTGCTGCTCATGAGATGTCACTTAAGGATAAAGAGGAACTTCACAACAAATCAAGTGGTGCCTACAAAGCCTCATGTGAAGCCCCTACATCATCAAGTGAGAAACAAAACTTCAATGAAGAATTGAGCTTAATGGTGAAAAACTTCAACAAGTTCTACAAGAGTAAAAGCAAAGATAGAAGCTCCAAGTCAAGGTCCTACAATGACAAAAGATCTTCTAGTCGAGAGAGAAACTACTACAATTGTGGAAGACCCGGACACTATTCCAATGAGTGTACGGCTCCCTACAAGAGAAGAGAAGACTCTCCAAAAAGAAGAAGCAAAAGAAAAGAATCACCACCAAGAGAGAGAAGGAGTAGAGATGATCGTTATGAACGAAGACACTCACGGAGAAGCAAGGATTCAGAAAGGAAGGAAAAATCATCAAGGAGCTACACAAAACGAAGACATCAAGCTCATGTTGGTGAATGGGTATCCGGCTCCGACTCCGACAACCACTCCGAGAGAAGTTATCACTCCGATTCCGAATATACTCAAGATGAAGGTGTTGCCGGTCTAGCACTTGTGTCAACCAACTTCTACAACATATTTGAATCACCAAATGAAGGAATTGGAAGATGCTTCATGGCCAAAGGTCCTAAGGTAACACACCCCGAGTATGTTGATTTTAATAGCACTACAGGAATCAGCTACTTTACCGTCTACCACGGCGGATGGCAAAGGCCTGAACGGCGGACGGCAAAGGCCTTTGCCGTCAGCCGCGGACGACAAAAGGCTCCGGCAACGTAGGCTCCGGTAAACAGTTTCTTTGCCGTCTGCTACTGACGGCAAAGTCTTTGCCGTCTGCGGCGGACGGCAAAGAGAGCGCGGCAGACGGCAAAGAGAGCGGACGGCAATAACTGCGCTGTCAGTCCGTTAAGTGGCTAACGGCAGGCCTTTGCCGTCCGCCGCTGACGGCAAACTTTGGAAGGCCTTTGCCGTCCGCCGTGTGATGTCAGCTGACGTCACTACACGGCAGGCCTTTGCCGTCCGCCTCTGACGGCAAACTTTGGAAGGCCTTTGCCGTCTGCCACTGTAGGCAAACTGACCAAATTAGTCAGCCTCCCAGGAAGCACAGCTGCCTGCCACGTGGCCTCTTTGCCGTCCGCTACTGATGGCAAAAAGCCCTTTGCCGTCGGTGGCTGACGGCAAAGAGCCTGTATATTGTCTCTTTTTTTCTGTTTTTTCTTAATCCAACAATTTTCACAGCAAATATATCACATATTTAACAGCAAACATATCCAGCACATAATTCCATATACATATATATAACATAGCAAAGTTTCATCAACATATATAGCAAGTTCCATCCATACACATTGTTCCATATACATATTACATAGCAAAGTTTCATCAACATAGCAAGTTCTATCATAGCAAGCTAGATACAATGCAAAGTTTTAACAAAGAAAAAGCAAGCACTCCATCCTAGCAAGCTAGCTTCCATGAAGTGAGTGAAATCTGCAAAATGGTAAATATGAAGTTAGAAATTGGTGAATAGAACAAGAAGAAGACTATAACAAGAAGTATATGTCATTTATGACCTAACTTAGGTGGAATGGATCATTTATGAGCTAACTTAGGTGGAATGGATCATTTATGAGCTAACTAAGTTGAAATGGGTTGTTTATGAGCTAACTTAGTTGGAATATATCATTTATGAGCTAACATAGTTGAAATGGGTCGTTTATGAGCTAACTAAGGTGAATGGCATCATTTTTGAGCTAACTAAGGTGAAATGGATCGTTTTTGAGCTAACTAAGGTGAAATGAATCGTTTTTGAGCTAACTAAGGTAAAATGGATCGTTTTTGAGCTAACTTAGTTGAAATGGGTCATTTATGAGCTAACTAAGGTGAAATGCCACGTTTTTGAACTAACTAAGGTGAAATGGATCGTTTTTGTGCTAACTTAGGTGAAATGGATCGTTTTTGAGCAAACTTAGGTGAAATGGATCATTTAAGAGCTAATTTAGGTGAAATGGACCGTTTTTGAGCTAACTAAGGTGAAATGGATCGTTTTTGAGCAAACTTAGGTGAAATGGATCATTTAAGAGCTAATTTAGGTGAAATGGATCGTTTTTTAGCAAACTTAGGTGAAATGGATCATTTAAGAGCTAATTTAGGTGAAATGGATCATTTTTAGCTAACTTAGGTGAAATGGATCGTTTAGGAGCTACTCTAGGTAAATTGGGTCATTTTAGAGCTAACTTGGATAAACTGGATCATTTATAAGCTAACCTAGGTAAGATGGGTCATTTTGGAGCTAACTTAGGTAAAATGGATCGTCTATGAGCTAACTAAGCTAATTATGCAATTTTTGACATAAGTAAGCTAAGTACAGATCGTTTTAGAGCTAACTTAGGTAAAATGGATGGTTTTGGAGGTCAGTAAGCTTATTAAGTCATTTTGGAGGAGAAGAAGCTAAATCTAGGTCATTATGGTAAGCATTGGAGGAAATAAAGCTAAGTCTAGGTCTTTATGCATGTGTTAAGCAAAACACTAGATAAACTTACCAAGATCCAGGAGGTGTAGGAGCGGGGTGGCTCATGTCGGTAGCTGGAGAAGGATCGTGCGATGCTTGTCTGGAGTTACGTTGCACCAAAGATCATTTCCAATGTCTTGTTAGCATGATGACACTCAAATGTTAAGACTAGCAAGTAATGTCCATTCAAATAAAACTCACCATGGTCCCAGGAGCAATCACTGGCATCGGCGGAGCGGTCTGACCTGTCTTCTCACACACAGACTGCACATTTGGTTTTGACGACTCAGTCATACTAGTTAGTAATGAGACAAACACTACATGAATGTTTTGGCTAATCTACAGAAGAAACTTACCACAAGGAGCTCGTACATGGCCCTTGCCTGCATGCAATTCCGTGCCCTCTCCTCCTCCATCATCTTTGTCGTCCTCTCCTCCAACTCCCGCTGCCTCTCCGCCGCCTCTGCCAGAAGTTTCTCCGTTCTATCTCTCTCACTCTGTATAGCAGCCTGCAACACCACTCACATGACCATTTGTAATCATTGATGGAAGCGCACACAATGTAATGGAGAAATATAACAGAGTACGTATCACTAACCTTGATGGCGAGTTGCACTGGCCGTTCACGAGGCCTTATCTCAGGAGCGGAGCTCGACTGGCGCGCCTTGATCTCCGGGAGAGTGCTAGGACAACGGATAAGTCCATCTCCAATGGCTATGGAGCCATGGGACCTCCCGCCACCAGATATCATCAACAGCTCTGGATCAATGGGACCCTGGCTCGGGTTAAAGTCCCCCCCTTTCCTCGCCTTCCCCTCATCTCTATATCTCATGAGCTTGTTGTGGGAGGAGATGTTGGTGAAGTTGTTTGCATCATCGAGGTCAGACTGAGAGAAAGCCTTGACTTTCTTGAAAGAGGCAGTGTGGGCCATGGCATATAGGTCGTACACCTCTGGCACCTTATCCGCCTTATTGTAGCGTGCCTGAAAGAGAGAAACAATGAAAATTAGTAATTAAAGGGCTCAAGCTAGCATGATGAATGAATTGCATGAATCATGAAGCAAACCACATACCCAGTTGCGCCCGAACTGATATAAGTTGGAGCTGCCTTGATGGTGTGGCACACCTTCCATTTGGGCACGTTTGTCCTTGGCCTCCTTGTGGAGGGCTAGCCATCGTTGTGAGCACCACTCATCGACCAACACCTCCCAACAATCCATCCGATCCGCACACCATCTCGGAGGCGTCTAAGTTAGCAAATAGAAACTTGAGCGCTACGGCTAAGAATTACTAAATGAAGGAACTTAAGTAGAGAAGGCCTTAAGAATTACCTTCATGTACTGCTCCTTACTCAGGAACTTATCGCGGCACGCCGGCTTGGTCTTCTTGATACCACGCAAGGTGTAGTAGTCTCGAACAGCCTGCACCCGAGCCTCGTGCCGTAAGTTCTGGAGTAGGCGCTTGCAGATGTTCTCGATAACATGTGCCGCGTCCTCCTCGTATCCCTCCTCACACCTGTAGAATGTCTGCAATCAAATGAGACAATGTTGATTAGTACAATTAATAACTAGCTAGTTGAAGATTTTTAAATGTGTAAAGGAGAAATTACCCAGAACTTTCTGATCACCATGTCTGCCATCGTGTCGCACACGACACTGTCGATAATCTCATTTGGCGGGGCCGGGGCAGCCACGTAGTGCTCCCAGCTCAATCCAAGCTCTGGAAGCCGACCCTCACCAGGCAACGTGACAAACCCCGGGAAGTTTTGCCGGCAAAGAACTCCAAGGACGGAGTTGGGCCGGCGGACACTATGATGGTGGTCCCAACCCCTGCAGCATGACAAGGCCAACGCATTAGTTATTTGAAAAAACGTGAATGCACAAGGTACAGAAATATTAAATGCACTTACGTCCTCTCCCCATCAGGGAAAATCAACCACCTCTGCTCGCGGGTCACCGGCACGGACGGGAGCCGTGTAGCACCACGCTGGTAGATGGTGCCCCCCTCCTCCTCAAGATCAGTCGGCTCCCCGCCATCATCAGCATGGCCACTTGGCTCCTCGGGCTGATCCGGCCAGGTACCCCATCCGGACGTGTGCTCCTCCGGGGTCACATGGGCCGAACTCTCGTGGGCCGAAGACCCGTGGACCGGAGGCTCGTGGACCGGAGTCCGTGTAGCCTCCTCCTCGGACGAGTCCACCCTAGCAGTCACGTGCTCGGGTGAAACGGCTGGGGGTGGCGGCGAGGAAGGCACCGTAGCAGTCACCCTACCTCCTCTCCCACGACCACGTGCCCCACCTCCTCTCTTCCTACCTCGTCCCCTGCTGGGCACCGCGGTCGATGAAGAAGGGCCCGGCGGTGTGGCCATACTGTCCAGCAACGCTCGGCGGAGAGGTGCGTCTGGAATGGAAGACCTCAGACCATGCTCCCGACCAGCGCCCACCATCTTTCAACACCTGCCATGACAAACAGTAAACGAAATTAGTACAACATAAAAAAAGACCGACATGAGTAATAATATGTGTATCACTTAAGTGTATCATCATCAAGTACAACATAAAAAAATGTAATACCTGACACTACTAATAATCTCGATCAGTATCATCAATAAATGCATAATCATCATCATCACTTTAATCAATGACGGGCTCATAGGGTTCATTGGCATCAACATGTGCAAGGCCACCTTGACGTAATCGGTCAAGCATTGACAGGTCATCCGCAGCAGTAACCTCTTCTTGTTCCGGCTCTTCTTGTTCCTCCTCTGGGGTGATGTCGGATTCATTGTCGCTATCTACTTCAATGTTTTGGGGTGAAGTATAGCGGTTCTTGAAACGCTTTTTGGAAAGACGTGTCTCTTGGAAGAATTCTCCTTCATATGTGTCTGGGTTAATGTGAGGTTCATAATCCTCTTCCTTTGGGGGAGAAAGTCTAGCACGTGGCGGCACTTCATAAACGACATCCCAACCTTTCAGATTTGGATTAGTTTGGCAGGCCCACGGTAGATAGAATACTTGGGTCACCTGTTGAGCCATAATATAGACATCAGGAACATCTAAATGAGTGCTTTGGTTGATTTCAACTAGCCCTACATGTTCATGAGTCCTTCTAGTCTCCTTCGGCTGAAACCAATAACATTTGAAGACTACGACATTCGGTGGGTTTTCACCATAGAACAGAAGTTCATAAATTGCTTCAACTCTCCCATAATACTCGGTACCTCCTTCGCCGATAGCAGATACACAACAATTTGTTGACTTTCGGTCCGCCATAGATAGCTCTTTGCCATAGGTACGAAAGCGATACCCGTTGATGTCGTACTTGTCAAATGAACGGACCTTATAGTCAAAACCATTAGCCACTTGTCTCAATTCGGCGTCCATAGACTCTGAATTAGCCTACAGGTTTAATATGAAAGGATTGTTGCATTATGCACAAATTAGCGAATGAAATGAAATTGTCTAATAGAAATTACCGTTTGTTTGAACCAAGAGATGAAACCGGGATAGCCACCTCCTTGCTTTGCGAGAAGCTCATACTCTTCGACGGAATCCTTTTGGATCTCCGCTCCATACGAGAATATGGTGACGTATCGACTGTATGACATATCCAGGAATAAGAGTAGTTCAAAGGAAATAGAAGTTGCGAAACAATGTACCGAGAACTTACTCGATGTACGGCCGCACTTCTATCAGGTTGTTGAAGATATACAACGAAATGGTCCGCCATTCTTCGTTATCCAAAGATACTGGATGTGAAACACTAGCTGGTGCGAGATTCCCTTTGAATAAGCTGAGGTTGGATCCACCCTTTTTAGGCTCGTCAGCATTGTACTGAGGCTTCGGATTATGCAAATGACGATTTTTGGCTTCGTAGTGCGCTGTTACGAAGTTTGCCACCTCCTCTGTAATGAATGCCTCAGCCATCGATGCTTCAATTCTACGTTTATTTTTACATTTTTCTCGAAGCGTCTTCTGCATCCTCTCAGTTGGGTAGCACCAACGATTTTGCACGGGCCCTCCCAATCTTGCCTCAGTCAGGAGATGCAAAATCAAATGCTGCATTGGATTAAAGAAGCCCAGTGGAAAGATCTTCTCTAACTTGCAGATCAACTCCGGCGCCAACTCTTCCATTTCTTCTAGCACGCCAGGCGATAGTTCTTTCGCACAAAGAACACAGAAGAAATAGCTGAGTTCTGCCAGTACTAGCCATTCATCCTCAGGGATGAAGCCACGCAACATCACCGGCATTACCCGCTCAATCCATATGTGCCAATCATGACTCTTGAGACCAAATATCTTCAGTTTATCAAGATTTGCTCCCCACTTTAGATTCGCTGCATACCCATCGGGGAACATCAACTGCTGTTGCACCCACAAGAGAATTTCCCTCATAGCTGGCCTTCCAAGATTGAACCATGCCTTTGGCTTCGTCCAGTTCTGCTTTCCTTTCGGTCCTTTCATGTTTTGTAACGGCCTATCACATAGCGCCTCCAGATCGACTCAAGCCTTAGTATTATCCTTTGACTTCCCATCTATGCCGAACAATGTACCAAAAAGTGCCTCGGCGATATTCTTCTCAGTGTGCATCACGTCGATGTTGTGTGGGCAAAGGAGGTCTTTGAAGTAAGGCAGATCCCATAAGCATGTTTTGTGAATCCACGCGTGCTTAGTATTATACCCCTTGAAGTACCCTAGACGTTGTGGATCTGGCTCGAGAGCATTTAACTGATCCAGGGTCTGTTGGCCTGTCAATGCAGGTGGTGCAGAGTTTTTGAAAACTCTACCCCTGATGAAGTTCTTCTTGTCTTTCCTGAACTTATGGCGAGGATCCAGGAACTGTCTATGCATGTCGAAGCAAGAAAACTTGCGACCGGCCTGAAGCCAACAAAACTCAAGAGCTCCCTTGCATGTGGGGCACGGGAACCTTCCATGCACACACCAGCCAACGAATAGCGCATACGCCGGCAAGTCATGCATCGAGTACATGTACCAGACACGCATTATGAAGTTCCGTTTGCTAAAGGCGTCGTATGTCCTGAACCCATTATCCCAGGCTTCTTGCAATCCGTCCTTAAGCGGCTACATGTACACATTCATATTTTTGCCCGGATAGTTGGGTCCTGGAATTATCAACGTCAGGAAAATGTTCTTTCTTTGCATAATCTGTCCGGGGGGGGAGATTGAGTGGAAAGACAAATACGGGCCAACAACTGTATTGGGCTGCCGTCATACCAAACACACTGAACCCATCCGTGCTGATGCCGACTCGAGGATGCCTCGGATCTGCCGCTTTGTCAGCATGTAATTCATCAAACTTTTTCCACGCAACACCATCCGATGTGTGTACCATCATCAGATTCCCATCTGCATCTAGTTTGGTTCTTTTGCCTGTTTTGTGCCATGTCATCTGTCTGGCCGTCTCTTCGACCATGAAAAGACGTTGAAGTCTTGGTACAATTGGCATATACCGAAGAACACTAACCGGGATTTTTGTCTGTGTCTTCTCACCCATACCGTTATCTACCACAATATACCTGGAAGACTTGCAAATGGGACAATAGTTCAAGTCCGCATAGTCAAGCCTAAATAAGGCACATCCTTTCTCACAGGCATGTATCTTCTCATAGGGCATCTTCAGTGCACGGAGGATTTTGTCCGACTGGTACAGGTTTGCAGGCATTACATGGCCTTTGGGTAGAAAGCGTCCAAATACTGTCATAATTGCGTCATAGCATTCTCTGCCCAAGTTGAACTGAGCCTTCAGAGCCATTACTTGTGAGATGGCATCCAACTGACAAAGCTCAGTGTGCTCGTGGAGCGGACATTTCGAAGACTCCAACATTTCATTGAAGGCCTTTGCAGATTCCTCCATCTCCCCGTCCGAATCCCGAGCATCATCATAGCCTTGCACCATGTTTTCCATCCCGGTACCATGCTCGTCGGTGCGACGATGATCCACCTCAGCTCGGTCACGTTGGGCAGACTCACCATGAAATGTCCACACCATATAATCGGGCGTAAAACCACTCTTCTGCAGGTGTTTGCCCATTTCATCCTTTGTCTTCTTTTCCCAATTGCCGCACCGGAAACAGGGGCACCAGGTTTTCTTTTGGCCATTTGCAAATGCGGCTTGCACAAACCCCTTAGTTTTTGTGAACCATTCAGCGCTCCATTTGTTCTGACCAGTGTGACCGGTATACATCCAAGCACGGTCACTCATCTTGACTTTCAGAGCTACTGGACACACAACAATTATATATGTAATTCACCATGTATATATTCATCAGTTGATCTACTTTGTCAATTTTATTACGTCCATGCAACCTACACTCTAATAGGTAATGATAGGTCCTAATCCCACCCGTGTATGTGTAGATTGGGTTCATTTTCCCATGCTATGCTCCGGATCCGACGCAAAATTTCGGCAGCACCTCCCCGCTGTTCTCCTGATACACGTCTCTACAATAAACAGAGAGGATGTGTACCCAGAGAACAACAGGGGAGGCACTGACGAAATATATGCGTCAGATCCGGAGCAAAGCATATGGGAAAACGAACCCAATCTACACATACTCGGGCTGTCCATGGATAGCGTTGGACAATTCGAAAGAATCAAGGTTATAAATATGCAAATGCATGCATATTTATAACTATGACGCTTTCGAACGGGAGACACATATTGGTTACGCATATTGATGATTCAAGACACATATATAGCTAGCTATCAAGTTTCATCGGAATAGATCAAATAATTAATGGGGGAGGAGGACTTGTCATTTGTGCTCACCCACGAACGAAGGGGCAGAGCTCGTCAAACGCACGACGAGGTCGTCAAACACCAAACCTCGCAGCGATGAAACAACTGCACATTTAAAACTACACGATCAACACAATTATATATGATGTTTTTCATAACAAAATTGAAAAATATATGACCTAACTAATAATTCACAAATATATGACCCCGTCGGCCTCTGGAAGGCCAAAGAACACCTTTTCGGGAGGTGTCGGGGGTCGGGGTGTCCTGTCGGTGTCGGGGTGCCGTGTCGGAGTCGGGGTGCTGTTTTGGGGTCGGGGTGTGGTGTCGGGGTCAGGGGGTCGGTTGTCGGGGTGTGGTGTCGGGGTCGGGGTGTGGTGTCGGGGTTAGGGGGTCTGGGGGGTCGGGTCTCGGGGGGTCGGGTGTCGGGGTATCGGGGTGTTGTGTCGGGGTCGGGGTGTGGTGTCAGGGTGTTGGGGGTCGGGGGTCGGGGTCGGGGTGTCGGGCCGGGGTGTCGGGGTGGCGTGTCGGGGTCGGGGTGTCGGAGGTCGGGGTCGGGGTGTCGGGCGTCGGGGGTCGGGGTGTCGGGCCGGGGTGTCGGGGTGGCGTGTCGGGATCGGGGTCGGGGTGTCGGGGGTCGGGGTCGGGGTCGGGGTCGGGTTGTCAGGCCGGGGTGTCGGGGTGTCGTGGGTCGAGGTCGGGGTGTCGGGGGTCGGGGTGTTTCCTTCTATCCTTCTTCTTCTTTCCTTCTCTTCTTCTTCTTTTTTCTTCTTCTTTCCTTTCTTCTTCTTCTTCTTCTTCTTCTTCTTCTATCCTTCTTCTTCTTCTTCTTCTTTCCTTTCTTCTTCTTCTTCTTCTTCTTCTTCTTCTTCTTCTTCTTCTTCTTCTTCTTCTTCTTCTTCTTCTTCTTTTTTCATCTTTTTTCTACTTCTTTTACTTCTTTTCTTTTCTTCTATTCTTCTTCTTCTACTTCTTCTACTTCTTTTCTTCTTCTTCTTTTTCATCTTTTTTTCTACTTCTTTTCTTTTCTTCTTTTTCATCTTTTTTCCACTTCTTCTTCTTTTCTTCTACATATTCTTTTTTCTAACACTAACACTAAATTTTCTTCTTTTCTAACACTAACACTAACACTAACAATTAAACAAGAATTAAACAGCAAAAAAAGAAAAACAGAAAAAAAAACTCACCGGAGCAGGGGGCGACGCTGGCGCCGGGGTGGTGGGTGGGTGGGGGGCGGCGGGGCTCCGGGGCAGTGGGATGGCCGGGCGGCGGGGCGCAGGGGCGGCGAGCTCCGGGGCGCAGGGACGGCGAGCTCCGAGGCGCAGGGGCGGCGAGCTCCGGGGCGCGAGCCTGGCTCCGGCGCGGGCGACGGGACGCCGGGGCGGTGGCGGGTGATGGGGGCGACGGGGCGAGGGGAGGTGGGGCAAGGGGGCGGCGGGGCGAGGGGAGGTGGGGCAAGGGGGCGGCGGTGGGTGGCGGGGGAGGCGGGGCAAGGGGGCAGCGGTGGGTGGCGGGGGAGGCGGCGGGTGGCGGTGGTCGTCGGGGAGGAGAGGGAACAGAGAGAGATGGGCCGGGCGGGGTGGGGCGCCGTTAGTAACCTAAACGGTTGCCGTCCGCCCCCCTTTGCCGTCCGCTTACTTACTCTTTGCCGTCTGCTAGCAGACGGCAAAGAGGGGGCGTTAAGTTTTTTTTAACCAGCTCGTCAGTGGGTCCCCCCTCCCTCTTTGCCGTCTGCTAGCCGACGGCAAAGAATCTTTGCCGTCCGCTAGCAGACGGCAAAGAACTGGCTGATGGCAAAGAAGGTCTTTGCCATCAGCCAGTTCGTTGCCGTCTGCTTTTTGGTAGCTAATGGCAAAGAGCTGGCAGATGGCAAAGTAGCTGATTCCAGTAGTGTAGTGATGAAGATGACTTGTTAGGTGATGATGATTTACTTGTTGACAACTCTAGTGATGAATACTATGATGAAACGTGAATTAATCATGCTAATCAAGATAAAACGAATGACAATGATAAGGAGAAGATTGAGGCTCTAACTAAAGAACTAAACACTCTTAAGTTAGCTCATGAAACTATCTTCGAAGATCATCGAGAACTTTTAAGAGCTCATGAGAAGTTACGCTTTGAAAAGCTCAATCTTGAGCAAGAGCATGAGTTTTTAAAGGCAATCAATGATGATCTCCGCAAGAAAAGTTCTTCTTACATTGCCAAGCGTTTACTCTTATCCACTTACATGCCTCAAGTCAAGTCTAGTAACAAGAACAAGAAAGATTCTGCCTCTAGTAGTAACAATGATCATGCTAAATCCAATATTGTTGCTTCTAGTAGTTCTCTTGATTCCACTAATTATTCTCTTAGCCAAGTTACACTTGAGCAAGAAAATAGCTTATTGAAGGGAATTATAGAGAAAGGAGAGTACAAAAGCCTTGCCGGGAGTAAGCAATTCGAGGAAATTGTGCGCAAGCAAGGAAGGCACAAGAAGAATCAAGGTGTTGGTTTAGAACGAAAGTTCAATGCCAATGGAGTTGAGTGGGAAGAAGATCAATACCCCAAGAAAAAGTTTGTTCCTCAACAAGAGAAGTATGATCCTACTTCCTTCAAGGGGACACAAGCTCAAGATGATCTTCCACCACAAGACTACAAGCAAAAAGGCAAGGACAAGCTTCAAGAGGAAATTGATGCATTTGAAGAAGCTCCTAAGACCTTAGTCAAGTGGATTCCCAAGACCACTTCAAGTTCCACTTCATCAAGTACGACTACAACTCCAAGGATTCCCATCAAGATGGTGTGGATCCAAAAGAAGAAGAACTAGAGAGTTCTTGAGGGTGACTCCGCCAACATACTTCACTCTTATCATTTTGGCAAGAACAAGTGCAATCAACTTCCACATCTTGCACTAGTTCAAGGAGTCACAAACCCTCTTGTTGGTAAGACAAGGGACAAGGTAACCTAATAGTTTTCATGGACATCATCTTGTGTGTGCGTCACTCTATGTCTATGGATATCCTTGTTTGTTCCTTGTGGGACTAACCCATGTAGGTATTGAAAGTGCAATTCACTCAAATGGATAGCTCCAAGTGATCTACATCAACATTGAGCATCCACATCTTCAACATCTACATGAAGTCATCATCGACAAAACCCAAGGTTAGTTCATCCCTCTTAGGGGGGATATCACATCTAGGGGGAGCTTTACTCTAAGACTTGAGATAAAGCAACTCTAAAGATGTGAACACAACAATGCTTTATGTAAAAGTGGTAACCCCACTTGAGCTTAAGCGATGAGTATGACCTATGATCAAGTGTTCTCATTTGACTCCTAAGTCAATATACTCATATATAGATGACCTAGTCATCGCCAATTGATTGATAGATGCTAGAATTGGTTGTGCATGCTTTGTCACATATTTCAATTGCCATTTTATTGTGTGAGCATGTTGGTTGCATATTTTACTCATTCGAGGACATCCACTTGTTGTTTTGATTATTTGGTTTTATTTCCTTTTGCCAAGTGGATGGACAAGAATGCCTAAGAACCTCCTCTAGCTATCTATGCTTTTCTCGTCTCAAACTCTATTCATTCTACATCACAAAATTTGATCAAGTCAGGTTCGAACCACTCTGTGTGAGGAGCACTTGGAGTCCCCGATTTGTCATAGACTTAAACTTCCAAAACCTCTTTGTGATTCTCGGTCTGACCGATATCCTACTTTCGGTCCTACCGAGATCATGAAGTTGATGTGAATTTTCGATCTTGGTGCAACCGATTTGAACCATTCGGTCACAACGAGTTGCAATAACTATATACAGTTTTGCATCTCGGTGCCACCGAGTTGTTCCACTCGGCCACACCGACAGGGTCAGGCTATATATAGGCACGGGCAAAAATTTGGAAATTTCTCTGAACCCCTTCGCCCGTGCGATAGCTCCCTCTGCCAACGTGGTCTCCGGATCGTCTCCTCGCCGCCAGCCGCCTCCAGTCGCTGGTCTCCATCGCCTTCAACGGAATTCAACCCCGCCATTGCCGCCGTAGCGAGTCTCCGCTGAACTAGGGTATGGATTCGATCTTTGTGCTATCCCCAATCTGATTCCTTGCACATTGTGATCTTATTGTTTCTAGCCACGATTGAAACACTCCTATCTAGTCAATGCGTTCGTAGAATAGGATTGATTCGAGAATTTTAGGGTTAGGTTTCCGCCGAAACCATCTGAGACTCACCGAGTTGAAAAACTCGGTCCCACCGATTTGGCTCATGCCATTGCACAAGTGAGACTCGGTCTGACCGAGAATTACTAATCGGTGTGACCGATTTTGGAACTTTGTGAAACCCTAGCAGTCTCGGTGCCACCGAACTGTGACTCGGTCTGACCGAGTTCACTAGTTTAGGTTCCAAAACTGCTTCGGTATCACCGAGTTTAAAAATCGGTAGATCCGAAATGATTTCTGTGGGAAACTAAAACTAAGATTTTGAATCATTCTTTTGCAAAAATCTCTGCATTTTGTGATGCTCATCCACTCTACCTCATCTATAAACTATTCACAGGGTCAGCAGTCAGCTTGTTCATCATGTCAGATCAGAGTGACAGCCAGAATGTGTCAGAACAGCAAGTGCACATGAGTGAGCGCACTAGTCCCTCCAGTTCTTCAGATGAAGGCAGCATGAGCACCCCTAGCAACCTGCCAAAAGCTGCCACCAGACAAAGGAAGAAGAGAACCTCAGACTCAGATGATGAGGACTATGTGGCAGAAGAGGAAGCAACTTCCAAGAGAGTTGTGCTCAAGAAGGAATATGGCCCAGCACAGAGCACAAAGCCAGGATTGAAAATTAAAAGGCCAACAGGAAGGCAGCCTATGCCAAAGGCCAGAGCTTCAACTCAGATTCCTGAAAAGCCTGCACCCAAAGAGGCTGCTGCAGAAGGGAAGAAGAGGAAGGAGAGGATCAAAAAGACCACTGCTAGAGTGCTTGGGAGATCCTCAATCATGAGAGATTCTGAAGAGGAAGAGGAAGAAGAGGTTGCTGCTCCAGCACCTAAGATACCAAAGCTGATGGATGATGCTATAAGATCAGGGGCTACTGCATCCAAGCCCAAGGAAGCACCCAAGGCTGCATCAAAGGCCAAGACAGCTCCAAAGAGGAACACAAGGAGCATACCAGCTGCTGAAAAGAACAAGGCCCCAGTGCCTGACACTGCAGAAGAAGAGGAAGGCCAAGTTCTCAGGAAGCTAAAGCCCAAGATCCCAGACCACAATGATGCTCATCCTGTGGCTGAGGACATGAAAATCAGAAGAGATTCAGGGATGAGGAAGTGGAGAGAAGCAGACCCGTATGCTTCAAGGAGAAGAACTGCTGTCGACTACAGGTTCCACACAAAGGAACAACAGGACTTCTATGAGACATTTTTGCTTGATAAGAAGCCCATTGTTTGTGACATGAGATGGGTTGATTGGGAGTACATCAAGGACAAACGAAGAACACTATCTTGGAGTGTATGACAGCTTCATGGGTTGTGGAGTTGCAGACTTTGTTGGGCAGAAGCTCACAAAGTGGAATGAAGAGCTCATCATGCAATTCTACTCCACAGCACACTTCTATCCAGATGGCATGATAGTGTGGATGTCTGAAGGCACTAGATACCAATCTACAGTTGCTGAATGGGCTCAGCTGATCAATGCCCCAGAAGAGCAGGAAGATGACTTGGATATCTATGCCAAGAAGAAGATGGATCACAATTCCATGTCCAACATGTACAAGGAAATTCCAAATACAGCTCTTGAAACTTTCAACTTTGGCTCAGTGCATTATCTTCTGTCAGGGCTGCCAACCATTAACTGGATCCTTAGGCACACCTTATTGCCCAAGTCATGTGATCACAAGATGATCAGAGGCCATGCAATAAATTTGCTTCATATATTTGATGTGCCATAGAAATTCAAGGTCATGAGCCTCATAGTAGAGACTATCAAGAGGACTACAGCAGATCAGAAGAGGAGCTGTGGTTATGCCCCTCAGATCCAGGAGTTGATTAACTCAAAGATGGGCACAGGCATATACCTTCTGGACAAGGAACACCTGCCCATCCATCCAGACTTTGAGGACAATCAAGTTGTCATGAATCAGAATGAAACATCATCTGCACAAGCACAAGCAAAGAAGGAGAAGGCAAGGATGGAGAAAGCTGCCAAGATGCCAACTCAAGAGGAGGCATCTGAGTACTTCTTGAAGAACAAGCAGGAGCAGCTCGGTTACTTGATTGCATCCACACTGAGGATTGAGAAAGGACTGGCCACCCTCAATCAGAATCAGAAGAGCTTAGAGAGGAAGAACAAAAGTTCTATGACATGGATGTCAAAGTAACAGAGATTCAGTCTGCAGTGGAGCAACTTCAAGATGACATGCAGGAGAGGAGAGGGAAGACTACAACTGATGCATTTGCCAGAGTGCCACGAGCTCAGAGGTCGACTGCAGTGCCAGTTCCTGACACCAGAGCGACCACCTCAGCTCCAGCCACAGCACCAGCCCAACCAGCTCCAGCATCTACTTCAGCTCCAACTCAAACCACGTCTACAGAAGGCTTCGTCCTTGGAGTGATCCAGACTCCACCACCACCAGAAGATCAAGCCTGAGAGTCGATCTAGCACTATGCATTTTCTAGGAACTTTTTTGGTAACTTGTTGCCAAAGGGGGAGAAAAATCTATAGATCACAGGCTTCGAGAGAGAGAGAGAGAGTGTTGCTTTTATTCTCTCTTGCTTTATTTGGTGGTTTTTCAATCTTTGTTTGCTTTTGGTTGAGATACTTTGATATGCTTGTGAGACATTGATGATCATGTGTTTGATCATAAGCTACACTTATGCATGCTTGATATATCCTATCTATCTTATGTGATCATTCACTTTCTTTGGTGATGAGTGCATGTATTTCATTCTTATCTTTTTGAGCGTTCCATCAAGATGTATGTGACATGGAAGAGTAACCCATGACTCTAACTCTTTGTGCATTTGCAGTCCAAAGCAAATTTTAAATATGGACAAATTTAGGGGGAGCTCTTACTTATCACATACTTCTCAAAGCAACGATATATTTCATTCTTATTATTATTTGTCGAAGCTTTGATCTATATGTTGTCATCAATTACCAAAAGGGGGAGATTGAAAGTGCAACTATCCCTAGGTGGTTTTGGTAATTCATAACAACATATAGCTCATTGAGCTAATGCTATTCCAAGATGATCATTTCAGGAAAGCTCAATGATTGGCATGGCATGGATGGTGAAAGTTGAACCCTCAAAATGCTAAGGACAAAGGATTGGCTCTAGCTCATATGCTTAAGACTCTTCATTTTACATTTTAGTGGTCCAAGATCACATTGAGTCCATAGGAAAAGCCAATACTATCAAGGAGGGATGAGGTGTTGCTTAATGAGCCTCTTGCTTCATGTGCTTAATGATATGCTCCAAAATCCTCAGCTACTTTCCCATATCCACATTTGACCTAAACCCAAAGCCAAACTCAGCCCTACCGATTCTTTCAACCCGGCGCCACCGAGTTTCACTTGTCATAGCCATTGCCAAACCCTAAGCAAATCGGTTCTACCGATAGGGATCTTGGTCTCACCGAGATGGGATTGCAATTTCTCTGTTTCCTTTTCATAACTTTTCGGTCTCACCGAAAGAGTGGATCGGTCCCATCGAGATTGCAATGTAAACTCACTGTTTCCTTTTCGTAACATTTCGGTCTCACCGAGAAGAGCGAATCGGTCCCACCGAGTTTGCCTGACCAACCCTCTGGTTAGCTTATTACCAAATTGGTCTCACCGAGTTTTTGTAATCGGTCTCACCGAGATTACGTTATGCCCTAACCCTAACCATATCGGTCCTACCGAGTTGCATGTCAGTCCCACCGAAAATCTCTAACGGTCACTAGGTTTACTATTTCGGTCCGACCGAGTTTGTTGATTCGGTCCCATCGAGATTGGTAAATTGTGTGTAACGGTTGGATTTTGTGTGGAGGCTATATATACCCCTCCACCTCCTCTTCACTCGTGGAGAGAGCCATCAGAACACATCTACACTTCCAACTCATATGTTCTGAGAGAGAACCACCTACTCATGTGTTGAGGTCAAGATATTCCACTCCTACCACATGAATCTTGATCTCTAGCCTTCCCCAAGTTGCTTTCCACTCAAATCTTCTTTCCACCAAATCCAAATCCTGTGAGAGAGAGTTGAGTGTTGAGGAGACTATCATTTGAAGCACAAGAGCAAGGAGTTCATCATCAACACACCATTTGTTACTTCTTGGAGAGTGGTGTCTCCTAGATTGGCTAGGTGTCACTTGGGAGCCTCCGACAAGATTGTGGAGTTGAACCAAGGAGTTTGTAAGGGCAAGGAGATCGCTTACTTCGTGAAGATCTACCGCTAGTGAGGCAAGTTCTTCGTGGGCGATGGCCATGGTGGGATAGACAAGGTTGCTTCTTCGTGGACCCTTCGTGGGTGGAGCCCTCCGTGGACTCGCGCAACCATTACCCTTCGTGGGTTGAAGTCTCCATCAACGTGGATGTAGGATAGCACCACCTATCCGAACCACGGGAAAAACATCCGTGTCTCCAATTGCGTTTGAATTCTCCAAACCCTTCCCTTTACATTCTTGCAAGTTGCATGCTTTACTTTCCGCTGCCAATATACTCTTTGCATGCTTGCTTGAATTGTGTGATGATTGCTTGACTTGTCCTAAAATAGCTAAAATCTGTCAAGAACTAAAATTGGAAAAAGGTTAAGCTTTTATTTGGTCAAGTAGTCTAATCACCCCCTCTCTAGACATACTTTCGATCCTACAGCAGCACTGATGGTTCCAAAGTTTGTCCAGTTAAAACAAGAAAAAAAACAGCGCGGAGCATCGAGTGAATACAAAGAGAGACACTCACGCGGAAGCGACCGGGATATCAATCTCGATCTTTGGCAACGCCTTCCGAGTCTTCGGCTCTGCAACTTTGGGGTGCTTTGGCGCCTTCTCAGTCGGGGTTGGTGAAGAGATCCGAGGACGCTTCGAAGACTGACCAGCCTGAGCAGTTGCCTTTTCGCGGGTGCTCGGTCATTCTTGGTCAAGCTTGGATCGCCTCTCCCTGCAAGGGGGCGACTCGACTTCTTCTCCATCGCTTGAGTCGTCGCTTCCTCCATCCCCTTCACCATCGGAAGTCCACTCGCCACTGTCGCCGCCACTCGCCTCGCCTTCCAGAGCTTGCTCTTGCTCTTCGTTGGGCATTGAATACATTTCAATAATGGCCTGAAAGAAAGCAGGGAGAACAAAGTCAGTCAACGCAGTATAGGCAGCTACGCGAGTGAATTCAGATTACAAGCAAAAAACTCAGAATCAGACCTTCTCTAGTGCATGAGACTGGTCGAATGGGGGAACTCTCCTGGCTCCCCTGGGGTTATCCTTGTTTCCGGTAATGCCCGACAGCCACTTCTCCAGTGTGTCGTCATCGACCTCCTCCGGGTGAATCTGAGTGGAGTCTTCAAGACCCGAATACATCCACATCGGATGGTCTCGGGCTTGAAGAGGCTTGATGCGCCGCTGAAGGAAGACCTCCAAGAGATCCATACCGGTGACGCCGTCACGGATAAGCTAGACCACTCGCTCGACCAGCACCCTCACCTGCGCTTTCTCCTCTGGGAGCACCTTCAAAGGGGATGGTTTCCTCACTCGGTCCATGGTAAAGGGAGGGAGGCCAGTCGACTGCCTTGGTGTCGACTGGTCTTTACAGTAAAACCAGGTCGACTACCATCCGCGAACTGAGTCGGGAAGAATCATGGCCGGAAAGGAGCTTTTCCCTCTCATCTGGATACCAAGACCCCCACACATATGGATCAGTTGAGTCCTCTCATCACTCGGATTAGCCTTTTTCACTATCTGGGAGCGACAAGTGAAAATATGCTTGAAAAGACCCCAGTGAGGCCGGCAATCCAGGAAATTCTCACACAAAGAAATGAAAGCAGCGAGATAAATGATTGTGTTGGGAGTAAAATGGTGGAGTTGTGCCCCAAAGAAGTTCAGAAATCCTCGAAAGAAAGGGTGAGGAGGCAAGGAAAATCCACGGTCGACGTGGGTGGCAAGAAGAACGCGCTCACCCTCCCGGGGTTGCGGCTCGGATTCCTTCCCCAGAAGCCACACCGAGTCATAGGGGATCAGCCCTCCCTCGGCCAGGTCGTCGAGGTCTTCTTGGGTGAGCTTCGAGTGGATCCAGTCGCCCTGGATCCAGCCCTTCAGCAGGCCGGTTCGTGAGGAGGATCCGCCCCGACTGGTCACCTTCCCCTTCGACCTCGTCGTTGCCTTCTTTGCCCGCTCCAGAGCCGCTATCTTCTCCTTCCCCATCGTTGTCGGCGAGACGCGTACGGAACGGTGGTGCGAGGGTGAGAGCGAGCGCAGCGGAGGAGCGTGAAGAGGAGAAGAGATAATGGGGACGCACTGTTCGGGAGACCCCGGTCCAATGCCTTATATGAGGCCGCTTCCGAGTGGCTGACTGGTAGGACCGGGCGGTTCTGTCAAATCCCGTAACAATCACGCGCGCGATACGTGGCGAAAAAGGTGGCGCGGGGATCGAGGCGGCTCCTCTCTATCCCATCCGATTACTGCGGCCTCCCCCGTCCTGTGCGCTTCCCAAAATTCGGATCCCACAAAATCTGCGGGCAGCGGAACAACTTGTCAGACCAAAGATCTCCTCCGCACCGTCACTCGGAGCCTTTCAAGTAAAGAAACTCACTCAACAAAAACCTAAGAATGGATCAAGGCAACTGCAAAGGAAGCCGCTGCCATCGCTCAGGTTCATTGATCCGAAACAAGAAATGCTCACGGCATGAAAAATGAGTCGGAGAAGTGCTCAATCCCTTTCCCACTCAAACCTCGATCCATTCGGGGGCTAATGATGAAGCTATGTACCTAGGGTAGGGGTATGGACCTGTCCAAACTGGCCTACCCGAGGACATCTCCAGAAGAAATCATCTTTCAATCGACTTGGAGGTGTTCCACTCGACAGACTCGAAGATACTCGACCAAGAAGCAACCACTCGACCAAGACCAAGCCACTCGACAGTCAGGAGACCTAAAGGCACTCCGCATGCTAACGGTCGGTTATTAAGTAGCTTTTATGGTCATCGTAGCACTTTATCACTAGCATTACCAGTAACGCCCTGCCTTAATGTACATTGAACCCTTTGTAACGTGGACTGGCTGGGGTCCTGGCGCACTCTATATAAGCCACCCCCCTCCTCCGAGACAAGGGTTCGCACCCCTGTAATTCATACACGCATAATCCAGTCGACCGCCTCCGGGCTCCGAGACGTAGGGCTATTACTTCCTCCGAGAAGAGCCTGAACTCGTAAAACTTGCGTGCTTACAACTTCTCCATAGCTAAGATCTTGCCTCTCCATACTTACCCCCCTACACTACTGTCAGACTTAGAACCACGACAGCTGGAGATGCCCTTATGCGGGGGGGGGGGGGGGGGGGGGAGGGTGCACCCCAATAGCACAACAGACAATCTCTTAGCCGTGTGTGGTGTCTCCCTCCATAGTTACACACCTCGGTCATATCGTCGTAGTGCTTAGACGAAGCCCTGCGTCGGTAACTTCATCATCACCATCACCACGCCGTCGTGCTGACAAAACTCTCCCTCAGCCTCAACTTGATCAAGAGTGCGAGGGACGTCACTGAGCTGAACGTATGCTGATCGCGGAGGTGCCATACGTTCGGTACTTGGATCGGTTGAATCGCGAAGACATTTGACTTGTTGGCAATAAGCCATGCTTGTGCCCGTCCGGTGGTGACCGGCGTCAACACGACAGTTCTGGTCCATGATGGGCACGGGGTGTGTGCCGGCGTGAGTCCATGCTCACGTTCCTGACGTGAAAGACTTGCATGCACAGAGGCTGTTGCGATCTGTTGGAGCTAGCTACGTGGTGTGCGCGTGACTCGCGTGGGGTTAGTTAGTGCATGAATCAGATCAGCTGGATAAGGTTGTTAGCTAGTGCGTGAGTGCCGGCCAAGTTAATTGAGTTAGTGGCCGGTGTGGTGGCTGGGTCATGTGAGTGCGAGTGCTGGTGTGTAGCTTGGCTATAAAAGCCCATGCCGTGTATTGATGTAAAGTTCACCGGTCTGTTGCCGCGCCACGGTGACGGTATGAGCCGAGCCGGGGTATGTGCCCAGTAAAATAAGGTTGTTCGTGTGGCGGGGTGTTCGTGCGCCGGAAATTTCTTATGTCTTGTGTCTTCTTCTACCTCTAGCTGAGAGTGAGAGAGGGCTGCGGTTCCAACATTTGGTATCATGCGCTGGTTCATCTTTGGTGTCGTCACCTTGCCGGCGGTGGCGGCGTTCATTGGCGGCTGCGCGGTAAAGCTTCAGGCTATGTGTCGGCCTATGGAGGTGGGCGGCGCTGGGGCTGTCATGGCGCGTGGTGGAAGCGGCGGGCGCTGATGTCGTACGTGCGGCGACCGCAGAGCCCGCCGAGGCGCTGCGTGGTGGCGCAGCGGCGCTACACGGCGGCGTGGATGCTGCTATGGCTGTGGTGCGGCATCCGGGAAACGTCGACAACGAGTATAGCACGGTGGCCATGGTGCGGAGGCCGGGCGGTGCGGTACAGGCCGTCGCGTGCAAGGGGCCGCCGGCAACGAGTACAAGACGACGACGACGACAAGGTCATGGCTTAGGGGGTGAGTGTTGGCAATAAGCCATGCTTGTGCCCGTCCGCTGGTGACCGGCGTTGACGCGACAGTTCTGGTCCATGATGGGCACGGGGTGTGTGCCGGCATGAGTCCATGCTCACGTTCCTGACGTGAAGGAGTTGCATGCACAGATGCTGTTGCGATTTGTTGGAGCTAGCTACGTGGTGTGCGCGTGACTCGCGTGGGGTTAGTTAGTGCATGAATCAGATCAGCTGGATAAGGATGTTAGCTAATGCGTGAGTGCCGGCCAAGTTAATTGAGTTAGTGGCCAGGTGTGATGGTGCATGCATGGGTTAGTGGCCGGTGTGGTGGCTGGGTCATGTGAGTGCGGGTGCTGGTGTGTAGCTTGGCTATAAAAGCCCATCCTGTGTATTGATGTAAAGTGCGACGGTCTGTTGCCGCGTCACGGTGACGGTATGAGCCGAGCCGGGAATATGTGCCCAGTAAACTAAGGTCGTTCATGCAGCGGGGCGTTCGTTCGCCGGAAAAATTGCGTGCTCCATCTTCCACCTTCATTTGTGCGAGTGAGAGAAAGTGAGCGGCAACAACACGACTTACATCAACCGCGTTACTAAACGCTTCCGCTTTTGGTCTACGAGGGTACGTAGACACACTCTTCCCGCTCATTGCTATGCTTCTCCTAAATAGATCTTGCGTCATCATAGGTAAATTTTTTAAAATACTACGTTTCCCAACAACTTTTACTTTTCATGGCTAACAATATCCATAGGTGACCACCATACCAACACTTTCCAAGAAATTTAATATTTGACAACATAAAGTAAATTCTTTTTTTTGCATTTTTGGACTGGGCATTCCTAAGACCTTTGCCTTACTCTCGTGCAATTCCAAGTGAATAAACACTCATCTTGAGAATAACACATTCAGCATGGAAAATATTAGCCACCCCTCACCTCTCCACGAGTGAAACAAACACACAAAAAAGAAGTTTATTTTGAAAATTAGAGATGGCACATGCAAATTTTCTTAGAACGGCAAAAGAATACCGCATATAGGTAGATAGAGTAGACTCATGTGGCAAAACAGGTAAAAAGGATTTTGGATGCACAAGTAGAGATCATACTTGGTGCAAAATGAAGGCTAGCAAAAAATTGGGAAACGACCAACTAAGAAAGGATAATCTCATAAGCAAGCATTAAGCATAAATAACACCGAATAATGCACCACAAGTAGGATATAATTTCATTGCATGACTATTGACTTTTGTACTTGCATAGGGAATCACAAACCTTAACACCAATATTCTTACTAAAGCATAATTACTCATCAACATAACTCACATATCACATCATCATATCTCAAAACTCTTACTAAAAATCAAGTTTATTTTGTCCAATGATCTTCATGAAAGTTTTTTATATCCTTTTTGGATATCTATCACTTTGGGACTAATTTTGATGTGTTGCTTTTCATAAGCTCAAACAAATATAAGTGAAGATCATGAGCATAATTTTTCTTTGTCTCAAAATAATTTAAGTGAAGCAAGAGAGAATTTCTTAAAATTTTTACTAACTCTCAAATAAATCTAAGTTAAGCAAGAGAGCATTTCTTAAAAAATAATAAGCACACCGTTCTTAGAAAGTTATAAGTGAAGCACTAGAGCAAGTCCTATTGCTCATAAAAATTGAAGTGAAGCGTAGAGAGCAATTCTAAGAAGTCAAGACATAATTTTGTCTCTCTCAAATAGGTGTGTCCAGAAAGGAGTGATGACTTAAAACACAAAAGAAAACAAGCAATGACTCATATCCTACAAGACGCTCCAAGGAAAACACATATCATGTGATGAATAAAAATATAGCTTTGAGTAAAATACCGATAGTTGTCGGAAGAAAGCGGGGATACCACTCGGGGGCATCCCCAAGCTTAGTTGCTTGCTCATTTCTGGATAAAAGCTTGGGATGCCGGGGCATTCCCAAGCTTAGGCTCTTCTATCCTTCCTTCATCCATCGTAAGATAATCTAAAACTTGAAAACTTCGATCACACAAAACTCAACAAAACCTTCATGAGATCCGTTAGTATAAAAATAATAAATTACTACTATAAGTGATGTATCAAACCAATTCTTATTTTGTTCATGCATTATATCTACTGTATTCCAATTTTTCGATGGAAAAAACTTATCAAAGAAAACCATAGAGCCATCAAAATAAGCACACAACACAAAAAAAACAGAATCTGTCAAAATAGAACAGTCTATTGGAATTTGACTATTTCGAATACTTCTGTAACTCCAAAAACTCGGAAAAATTAGAACGACCTGAGAAATTTGTATGTTGATCTACTTCAACTGGAATGAGTATTTTATCGCTCTCTGGTATATAAAAATGACAATTATTTTCGTGAGCTAAAAACTTTTTGTTTTTTCAGTAAGATCAAACAACTATCACCCAAGAAGATCCTACAGGCTTTACTTGGCACAAACACTAATTAAAACACAAAAAACCCAATCAGAATAGTAGCATAATCATGCTAACACTCAAAAGCAGGAAGCGAAAAGCAAAAATAAAATATATTCATTGGGTTGCCTCCCAACAAGCGCTATAGTTTTACGCCCTTAGCTAGGCATAAAGCAAGGATCGAAGTTTTGTCATCCTTCATCTTCCTAATTTTCTTTGGGGTATTTTCATCATGGGGTTTTGTAAACACAATATAAAACATATTATCCATGGAAACCTTAGCATCCCTTACTTGGTTTTCATCGTAACCACTCTGATTTTCCGCAACAATCCAAGAGTAGTGTTGATTATCATTATTAAAAACTTGTTGGATTATGTCTAGAACGGGGACTTCCTTTTTAAGATTCTCATCAAAGATCTTATTTTTCCCAAGCAAATGTCTTAGTGCATAGTCACTATTATAAAGAATTTCATCTATCATGGGCTTTTCACGATTCATACCATAAAAATCAAAGATTTCCCTAGTTTCCCGTATTACGTAATCAAACTCATTCATAAGAATGAGAGTGGCCAACTTTTTGGATCTAGGATTCATTATTTCGGGAAGCTCAAAAAATAATCTTTGCAAGGTAGGATGGGTATGAATTAATTTACTTTCAAGTTTCAGAACTAGTGCTGAAATAGCATCCGCATAAGATCTAGTTGTTTTAAGTATAGGAGCATCATCAAGACTTAGATTCCCAACACAATTGAAAAATTCTTGGATACGTTCTTTTCCCATAACGTTTCCTTGCCCCAAGATAAAAGTTTTAGCATCCAGATTGCTCGTACGTCCAATTTTAGGAGTTAGGCCATCATCTGTTGGTGCCATACCAAAGTCACTCATGATTGCAATCAAAGGATAGATCTGACGAGAAACGGCAAACAGAAAAGAGAGGCAAATAAAACAACAAATTTTTTGTGAAGTAGGGGAGAGGAAAATGAGAGGAAAATGACAAATAATGTAAATTGCAAAGAGATGACATTTGTGATTAGGAACCTGGTATATGTTGAAGATCCTTTCTGGTAACGGCACTAGAAATTCTTTTTGATGTCGCTTGAAGCTACGCCGGTATTTCCACAAAGAGGAAGGGACGATGCAGCATAGCGGCAGTAGGTATTTCCCTTAGATATGAAACCAAGGTTATCGAACCAGTAGGATAACCAAGAAACACAACGTAAACAACCCTTGCACACAAATATAACAACACCTCGCAACCCGACGTGTTAAACCGGTTGTCTATCCCTTTTGGGTAACGGTGCCAGAAACGGCACGTGACGGGAAAAAGTTGTAATAGATTGATAGATCGAACGCCAAATAAAATAAATAAGAATAAATTGCAGCAAGGTATTTTTGGGTTTTTAGTTTAATAGATCTGAAAATAAAAGCAAATAAAAATAGATCGCAAAGGCAAATAATAGAGAAAGAAGATCCGGGGGCCGTAGGTTTCACTAGTGGCTTCTCTCGAGAAAAATAGCAAACGGTGGGTGAAAAAATTACTGTTGGGCAATTGATAGAACTTCAAATAATTATGATGATATTCAGGTAATGATCATTACATAGGCATCACGTCCAAGATTAGTAGTCCGACTCCAGCCTGCATCTACTACTATTACTTCACACATCAACCGCTATCCAACATGCATCTAGTGTATTAAGTTTATGGAGAAACGGAGTAATGCAATAAGAACGATGACATGATGTAGACAAGATCTATCTATGTAGAGATAGACCCTATCGTTTTATCCATAGTAGCAACAATACATATGTGTCGGTTCCCTTACTGTCACTGGGATCAAGCATCGTAAGATCGAACCCACTAGAAAGCACCTCTTCCCATTGCAAGACAAATAAATCAAGTTGGCCAAACAAAACCCAAATATCGGATAAGAAATATGAGGCTATAAGAGATCATGCATAAAAGAGATCAAAAAAACTCAAATACTTTCATGGATATAAGAAGATAGATCTGATCATAAACTCTAAGTTCATCGATCCCAACAAACACACCGAAAAGAGTTACATCATATGGATCACCAAGAGACCATTGTATCGAGAATCAATAGAGAGAGATGAAGCCATCGAGTTACTAACTATGGACCCGAAGGTCTACAAAGAACTACTCACGCATCATCAAAGAGGTACCAATGGAGGTGGTGAACCCCATCAGAGATGGTGTCTAGATTGGATTTGGTGGTTCTTGACTCTGCGGCTGCTGGATTAATATTTCGACTACTCCCCTAGGGTTCTAGTATTTTTGGGGTATTTATAGAGGAAAGAGGCGGTCCGAGGGGCACCCGAGGGGGGCACAACCCACCAGGGCGTGCCTGGTGGGTTGTGCCCACCTCGAGGCACCCCCCAGGCGTAGGGGCACAACCCACCAGGGCGTGCCTGGTGGGTTGTGCCCACCTCGGGGCACCCCCCAGGCGCAGCCAGGGCCCCTTGTGTTCCTTCTGGCCCATAAACAATTTACGTGAGGTTTCGTGGCATTTGGACTCCGTCTGATATTGATTATCTGTGATGTAAAAAATATGGAAAAAACAGGAACTGGCACTTGGCACTATGTCAATAGGTTAGTACCAAAAATGATATAAAATGACTATGAAATAATTATTAAACCTCCAAGACTGATAATATAATAGCATAGAACAATAAAAAATTATAGATACGTTGGAGACGTATAAAGCCCAGTTCCTTTTTCTTCTTTCTTGGCCTCCCCTAGATAGGAGGAGAGTTTCCCCTCCAGTCCTTGGCCGACATGGCTCCCAGAGGGCAGGAGCTCCTCAGAGATTGGATCTCTCTCTCTCTCTCTCTCTCTCCGCGTGTGTGTGTGTTTCTCTTTCGTTTTGCGTTTCTGTTTTCTGGCCCTACACCATTTCTTATACTCCTGGAGATCCATAACTCCGATTGAGCTGAAATTTTAACACGATTTTCATCCGGATATTAGCTTTCTTGTGGACAAAGGACACCTCCAACCGACTTACGGGGTAGCCATGAGCCTGCCTGGTGCACCCTATGGTACAGAGAGCGCCATCTGAGCTCGTAACTCCCTCGAGCATAGTCTTGCGTCGATTCTTTTTCCAAAAAAAGTCATGCATTCCAAAAAAACTCCATAAAATTTTATCGCATTTGGTACAGAGAGCGCCGTCTGAGCTCGTAAATCCCTCGAGCATAGTCTCGTGTTGATTATGTTTCCAAAAGAACACATGCATTCCAAAAAAACTCCGTCAAATTTTATCGTGTTTGTACATCGTTTGATATGGATTTTCTGTGATACAAAAAACATGCAACAAATAGGAACTGAAACTTGGCACTAGATCAATATGTTAGTCTAAGAAAATCATATAAATTTTTGCCAAAAATATGTAAAAGTTATGGGATATTAGCATGAAATAATAAAAAATTATAGGTACGACGGAGACGTATTAGCCATGCACCCTCTTGGCACACCGGACACATCCCCGCTCGAAAGCTAAATCCACGCCAGACAAGGTCTCATCTGCACTAAGCCTCCATGAAGGTGTATTCGAAACGGCCTTGGATTTTTACCACGACCTCCAAGGGTCGTGGGAAGACGCCATGCCAGGTCCCGTGAATTTTAGGGAATTTAAACGGCAGTAAGACGGGCGCCGATGGCCCCCCGTGCCCCTCCCCCTGAGAGGGGCCCACCCTCTCGGCTATGTGCGCACAGCCTCAGCATGGATAGGAGACCGTGTGCGGGGACACCCAGCCCATTCCGTCCATGATTTCATGTGGCCGCTGTCCGACTCTTGAATTTCCCGCATAAACCCTTGGATATGCGGGAAATGCACGGAATATGTCTGGCGGGCCCCGAAAAAGCCTAGGACCTGGCACGTGCCTTCGAACGGAAGCTCGCGAGTGCAAAAAAAAATTGAGGTCAAAGGAGGAACGGGCCCTATACGGCCTTCACAAACCGGACGCATCCCCGCTCGAAAGCCTAGATCCTTCGCCAGACAAAGTCCCATCTGCATTATGCATTCGTGAAGGCGTATCCAAAACAGCCTCGGAGTTTTACCACATCCTCCAGGGGTCATGGGAAGATGTCGTGCCAGGTCACGTCAATTTCTGGCTCCCGGGAATTTCCGAGGATTGAAATGGCAGCAAGACGGGCGCCGGCGGCCCCCCGGTGCACCTCGCGCCGAGCCCACCCTCTTGGCTTTGTACGTAGGGCCTGGGCATGGACAGAAGACCGCGGGTGGGGAATCCCATCTCTTTCCATCCATAGTTTCGTGTGCGCACTGCCCCGCTCTTGAATTTCCCGCATGAACCCCTCGAAATGCGGGAAATGCATGAAATATGGCTGGCAGCCCCCGAAAAAGCCCAGGACCTGGCACGTGCCTTCGAATGGAAGCTCACAGCGCAGAAGAAGTTTCGAGGCCAACAAAGGAATGGGCCCCACACACCCTTCAAAAACTGGACGCGCCCCCGCTCGAAAGCTAGATCCTTCGCCGGACAAGGTCTTGTTTGCACTAAGTCTCTATGAAGGCTTATCCGAAATGCCCTCAGATTTATACAACGGCCTCCATGGGCCGTGGGAAGACGCTGTGCTATGTCACGTCTATTTTCGAGATCCAGTGAATTTTCGGGGATTTAAACGGCAGCAAGACAGGCCTCGGCGGCCCCATGCCCCTCCCTCCCTCCCCCCCCCCCCCCCCCCCGGCGTGGCACGCCCACCCTCTCGGCTATGTGTGTAGGGCCTCGAAATGGACAGAAGACCGCGTGCGGGGTCTCCCAGCCCATTCCGTCCATGATTTCATGTGACCGCTGCCCCACTCTTGAATTTCCTACATAAACCCCTGGAAAATGCGGGAAATGCAGGAAATATGGTTGCCGGCCCCCAAAAATCCCAGGACCTGGCACAGGCCTCCAGATGGTAGCTCATGACCGCAACAAAAAATTTGAGGCCAACAGAGGAACGGGCCCTCCACCCCGTCCAAAAACCGAACACATCCGCCGCTCGTGCCTTCGAAATGGGAGGCCCTAGCTAGCTCACCTTGGGGTTGTTGTGTTGAGGTGGTAGGGGTGGCCGGCAGCAAAAGGTGTCCGATGATGGGGTTGTAAGGGCGGTGATGGCCGGCCACGAACTTGGGGGTTGAAGCCGTGCGACGAGGAGGGTGCGAGCGTCCTCGAGCGACGCTGGATCTGACCAATTGGCTCATGCAGCGGCGACCGGTGGGTATAGGCCCGGCGACGACGAGGAACCACACGGGGACGTGCAGCGGCGACAAACTGTAATGTACTCGGTGACAATGTTATTTTAAGTAGTGAGAGCAACCCTCATAAAGGGATTTCAACTCTTCTAACTATGAGGTGGTACTAAACTTCCCACCACCTGTCATACTTATAGAGATTAACAGGAATTATTGTGTTATATGAGCCAAAGCCCATCTATATTCAACAAGTTTTACCACGAGAGCACAAATATACACCAAACAGAATAACATTCTCTTGAAAATATGAATCTTCATACATATAGTTACAGCTGACATGCATTTTCACATATGTACTGAACCAACGAAGATGACAACCTTTGCTCAAAATAATATAACAGCCGGGGTCCCCTCGCCCCCTTCTCTATATATAATGGTCATTGTGTCACCCTACCTCGCCGCTCTAGGCTTCGGCAGTCACGAGCTCTACAGCGTCAGCCATGGAAACAAGAGATGTGATACTACTTATCATCGCTTTCTTGACATGGAAGGATGTGAACAACATTGCAAGAACAGCTAATGAGAAATTAACTCTATATACTACTGTAAAGTCATGTTATTACATGCATCATAGACACTTTCAAATGGATAGTAGTAAGAAACACTTCTAGACCCAGGAAGCTTCTTGAACTGCAACGACTCAAGATGGAGCGTGATGATGCCAATTTTTGTCCAGAGGAACACCGTATTATTGTCCTCGGCAAATCCTATTACGAAAATATATGGTCCTTCTTTCTTTGGATCCAAGGGAATTTTCAGTAGTTTGTCCAGTTCAATAGTTTTTCCAATCACCCATGAAGCAGCACCATTATATTCGGTCCTCCACTGCCATAATTTGGCGCTGAAGCCTGACAGAGAGAGGAAACCCAGCCCACCATCTTCCGCTTGCACAACCGAGAATTGGTTATTGCTCCCAATCGCACACCCAGTAGCCATACGCACTGGCAATCCTATCACATCAAGGCTCCGTCTCTCCAAATCATACTCGGGAATTCCAACCGAGGCAGCTCCAAGCAGCCAGTATAGGGAATTCCTAACCAGCACAGCGGGTTCAGAGGATAACCCGTTAAAACACCAGTCAGATAAAGGGTCCGTCGAAGACATCAGTGGCAACGATGTTGATGTAGAGACGAGATTGCTCCATACGCCGGTATCTGACGAGTAAACACTAGCGACCGCTCGTTTTTGGTTGCCGTTGCCTACCAAGACCACCTGGAAGTGGCCAACATCTGCTGCAGCCCGAAGCACCGCTCCATTGAAGGGTTTTCCTGTGTCGAACCCCGGGGGAGTGCCTTGACGATGCTGCTCACCAGTGATAGGGTTCCACACTAGAACATGGCGCTTCAGTGGTTCGGAGTTCCCGATACGAATCAGCACGAGGCCATGGCGGCATCCCAGAGGGGTGAAGTATTTGTCGTCGCGATGGCGCCGCAAGGACAATCGCCCGGGCGAGACACGGTTGGGGGCCTTGAGAGTAGGTAAATGAGAGGTCTCGAAGATTACTGTCGTAGAAACCGATGATCGGAGGGTTGCGGTGATGGTGACGACGGAAGCGGCGGGAGAAGCCCGGGTCGGAGATGAGGACGCGCCAGCGCCTACACCCGGCGGAGGCACGGAGAAGGGATGACGGATGCGGAGGCAGGCGAAGGAGGATCTCCAAGAGCAAGTCATCAACTTCCAGGGGCGTCCTGGGGTGTGGGCGAAGGCTACTGCTCATCTCGCCCTCCTCACGGGTCATGCAGGATGCGGTGGAATCGGCGAAGCAGCACCGGCCCAAAGTGAATCGCGGAGCACTGGCGCACCTTCAACTTGTAATATTAGCTGCCGGATGAACTGCTGTGCGGAACTCGCGAGTTTTTTATTGATCGATATCTGAATCCCTGGTAGACGCTACAACCTACAGCTCATTATATAGGTGGATAAGTGACCGTACTCAAGTCAGACTCTATCCCAGAGGAACAATTCCGCACAGGGTTCAAACCGACACGTATACAACACGGACTCTGATTCTTGTCCACACACACAGAAAAAAAAACCTGAACACCGATTCTAACTAGGACGTCTGTCGGGTGTACCCCACATAACAAGCTATCATGGTTAAAATCAGCCAAAACAGAGTAGTGCTAGTGCGAAGTTTTTGATTTAGTCAGGAAACTCAGCGTAAAGTCGAGGGTTACGTCCGCATCCACTCCATACATACAAAGAACTCGTGCAAGGTGATCTAGGTCAGCGGCCGCCACCGGCCACCACTTCACCCTCCTCACGGCTCTTTCCGACCCTTTGCGTTGTGGCTATGCTTGCAACTGCAGCATGAGGTGATTGTATTGGCAATTGAGAGTTGGATGCTAGCTTGGTGTCCTGACAAGAGATTTCACTGCCAGCCCTATTGTCCCCTAGTGTTATAACTAGGGTTTGCTGTCCTCCGGCAGCTCCTGCTGTCCGAGAGTTTTCCGTTCATCGTTCATCATCGTCTCCGCCGATCGGACACAATGAATCTAATCACTTGGAACTGCAGTCGTATGCTTTCGCCCACGGCAGTTCGAAAGCTCTTGGATCTTCAAGGGCGTTTGTAAGCATATGTAATTTTCTTGTCTGCATCCCATCTGGATATAGCTAAGGCAACTGAGCTAAAGGTGAAGCTAGGTTTTGATCTTTTTCATATTGTTGATTGATAGTGACGGACGATCGGGAGGTCTTGTCCTTTTTACAATCTGTTAAATGAAGTGGTGTTAAATTATTCCTCGCCTAATTTTGAAGATGATTTTTACAGCAATGCTTATGGTCACATGGAGTTATGATTCCGAGATCTGTCTGAACCATGTCAATCCTAACGTTTCTTCCTTTCGCAATAGGTAGCACCTTATATATTTATGTTTATTTGTTTACCTGCCATTAGTTGGATGTTTTTGCTTTATGAGGTTAACTCTTGTTGTTTGTTATACAATCACTGGCATGCACTGCTAGAATTTTGTCCCGAGTTTCAAGATTTCGCCGAGTTTATTCTGTTGGGAACTCGGCAAAATTATGCCTGCCCAGTTTGATCCAAAATTCAACTCAGTAGTGATAAGCAACTCGGCAGAGCTCTAGCTTTGCCAAGTTCTGATGAAAAAGTACTTGGCGAACAAAAAAACTCGGCGGAATATCAAGTTCGCCGAGTTCCCAACCGAAGGAACTAGACAAAGTTTGACATGCGGACCATACCTTGCAGCAGGCGAAAGAGCCATGATGGTGGCCTTTGTTTGCCGAGTTTCATCTAATGGAAACTCGGAAACATTTTCAGATTTTCATATTTTAAAATTAGAAATCCAGGCATGCCCATCTTTGCCGAGTTCCAGATAGATTTTCATATTTTAAAATTAGAAATCCAGCATGCCCATCTGTGTTATGTCTAACTATGTTCGTACTTAGATAATATTTGTGTATCATGACTGATGTATTATGGGTCCTTGTGACGCTGGCCTGTAATATACTCCCTCCATTCCTAAATATAGGGTGTATAGTTTTTGGCACGGAAATTAAAGAACGCATGTGGAGGGAAAATTTCACAAGTTTTGGGAGAGACTACACCTGAGTAGTTGACATGAGAAAATAGAGGAGCTTGCCCTATGTAAGGAAATGTAATCAAATCCCTTAAAAAGTTATCCAAATGAGTGGTGCAAAGCAATACACCTTATATTTCAAAAAAATTCTCAAAAATCTATACACCTTATATCAAGGAACAGAGGGAGTAAGATTTATGTTTAAATTTGTATCGTAGAGTTGTGTTGTGATATTGACATCAGTCATGGTTCGTGATCGTGCATGATACGTGTATGCTTAGTGCACGATTATAAATGAGGGTGTCACAGTGGTCGAGGAGGAGCCTGAGAGGAAAGGGGCAGAAGACAACGAAGGAGATGGACTTGCTGATGGGTGCGGATTGTCGGAGCGGACGGAGCATCAAATCGGGTGCACACGAGTGGAGCACTCCATGACAGAGCACGAGGGGATTGAGGGGATCGGGAGGCAGGGAGAGAGTGGACATGGGGGATCCTTTGTTGAGGGGTTGGAGATGGGGGATCTGGGCTAGGGTTATATAGCTAAGGCAATTGAGCTAAGAGTGAAGCTAGGTTTCACTAGTAAAAAACAGGGCTTTGGTCCAGGCCTGACAAGGGCATTAATCCCGGTTCCCTTACGAACCGGGACTAATGGGTGCATCGGTCCTGGTTCGTGAGGCCATGGCGCCGGCCGGGGCTCGGCGGCCATTGGACCCGGTTCGTCTGACCGCATTGGTCCTAGTTCCAGACACGAACCGGGACCAATGAGCCTTACTCCTGGCCCACAACCTTTAGTCCTATTTGGTGGCTGGAACCGGGACCAAATGTGGTCCTTTAGTCCCGTTTCTAGCCACAAACCGGGACTAAAGAGAAGCTGATATATAGTGCACGCGCGCTCAGCTCAGCTCACTGCTCTATTTTTTTGGGAGAGGTGTGTGAGAGGTGTATTGTGCTCTAGCTCACCTCCTATGCACATGAGGTGTTCGATGAAATGCCCGAGCCACACTGAAGTTTTCTCCTCTCGAAGCTCCTTGTCCAACCTCTATTTTTCTCAAGATTTGTCTAGGTTTGGCAGTCCATCATGTCCCGTCCTTGTCCTCATCGTCGTCGATCGCCCGCGCCGATCTCGTCCCCGTCACCACCGTGGTGCGCCTCTCATCTCTAGTATAAAAGGGGGCAACGGTCCAGGTCGGGTCAGCCCATTAGTCCCGGTTCAGTCCAGAACCGGGACCAATGGGGGATTGGACCCGGTTCGTGAGCCCAGGGGGCCGGCCAGGCCACGTGGGCCACTGGTCCCGGTTCGTCTGGACCTTTTGGTCCCGGTTTGTGGGACGAACCGGGACCAATGGGCCTCGCTCCTGGCCCACCACCATTGGTCCCGGTTGGTGGCTTGAACTGGGACCAAAGGCTCCCCTTTAGTCCCGGTTCATGCCACCAACCGGGACCAATGAGGTGACTATATATACCCCCTCGCGTAAGAGCAGAGCACACTGCTCTGTTTTTTTCTGGCCGAGGGGGAGAGGGCTTGGTGGTGCTCTAGCTCACCTCCTATGCACACAAGGTGTTCGATGGAATGCCCGAGCCACACTACTTAAGATTTCTCCTCTCCAAGCTCGACCTCCAAGCTCCATTTTCCTCAATATTTATATAGGTTTAGCGGTCCGTCACGCCCTGTCCCCGTCTTCACCGCCGTCGATCACCCGCGCCGAGCTCATCGCCGGCACCACCGTGGTGATCCTCTTGTTCTTATTTTTTTTCTGAAAGGAAAAATATTCTTACTTGTATGTTTACATAGAACCTTGTATTATTTTCTTACTTTTATTATTGCATCTTATATAGTGCGATGGTTTTGGTATCCGCCCCCGCCGGCCCTCGTCCTGTCTATGATTCAGATGTGCTATATATACTATCTTTATAACTATTGGTTCATTTATTGTTTATGAAAATTATGCCGACCAACGTGACATAGATTTTATTTATGTAGGATGTATGTGAATCGGAAATTCCAACCGACCCTATTGTCGAGAGGTTAAATATAGTTGAAGAAGAAAACAATTTGTTGAAGGAAAAAATAAAAAAAATTGAGGAGGAGAAGATGATATTGGAGTTGCATGCTGCGGATGTCGTCGATGATCACAAGATCAAGATGGATGCAATGCGCTTGAAGATTAGAAAGATTAGAAAATATGCCATTCATATCGAGGCTTGATATCATTATGCCGTTGGATCAATTGTTACCTTGGTTGCGATTATGATCGCATTTGTTTTCGCATTAAAATGTTTTACATAGTTTCAATGTATAGTTTAATTAATTAGATGCTCTGGAGAGCTATATGTTGTTAGATGAGAACTATGTATGTACTTTGGTTTTAATGTGATGATGAACTTCTATTAATTTGGACACTTAATTATATATAATGCACGCAGATGAACCGGCAATGGATGTACGGTGACAGACACACCTCCGAGTACATTAAGTACTGACGGCAAATCTCCCGTTTCCTGTAGTGCATGTTCATCATAATTGTTGTTGGTGCTAACTTGCTTTGTTTTCATGTAGTACAACATTGCGCAAAACTTGTTCAAAGAAGAGGAGAGGAAAACTAAGAAGGGGAAGATCAAGAAAGGAAGGATATTTACTTTGCCTAATTGCTATGAAGTGTTGAAGGATGATGAGAAATGAAAGAAGCGTGAAGATTTGGATGATTTGCATTTGAGCAACAAACAGAAGCGAACAATTAAGTTGGATGATGATGAGGATGATGAGGATGATGCATCAAGTGGTGACGGCAAGAGAAGCCCCACACCCAACTCGGTTTCATACTCGAAGCCAAAGCGACCGGATGGGTGCAAGAAAGACAAAACCGAAAAAAAGAAGAGGAAAGGAGATGATGAGCTAAAAAATGCTATGGAAGCTATTGTGAAGGCAAGAAAAGAAGCCAACGAGGTGAGGAAAATGGCAAGGAACCAAGATGCCGCGGCCGAGGAGAGGAGGGTGGCGGCCGAGGAGAGGAAGGTTGCTTTGGAGGAGAGGAAGGTGAGCAATGAGGAGCGAACAAGATTATTGAAATGGGAGAAGCACTTGTTTTTCTTGGACACATCTATCCTCAATGAGGCGCAAAAGGAGTATGTCAATCTTGCCCGTGAAGAAGTCTTGATCCAAAAAAAAGCCATGATACAATGGGTGGCGGTGGCCTCGGCGCCATGGGTGGCGGTGGCATTGGCACCATGGGTGGCATGGGTGGCTTCGGAGGTACCGTGGACGGTGCAATGGGAGGCATGGCTGGCTTTGGAGCACCCCCTGACGCTATGGCCACCATGGGAGGCATGAGTTTTGCTTCTCTCATGGGAGGCATGGGTGCACCTCCGGCCGTCATGGGCGGAATGTATTTCGATGTGCCTCCTCGCACACATTCCCATGAAGATGCCATTGAAAATCTTGCCAACACCGTCAGAGCATCACGTGATGCGGTGCGCGATGAGGAGAGGGAGGAAGATTCATCTTCGGAGACGAAAGAATTGGCTTCCGAAGATGAGGACGAGGACGAAGACGAGGACGAGGAATGATGTGTCTTTCATTTGTGTATTGAACTTGATTTGCATTTTGAACTTGGTTGGATGAACTTGTGGGCATGATTTTGAACTTGTGGGCATGAACTTTTCTTCATCAACTTGTTTGTGTGAAATATTATATGTCATGTTCGTTGCATTTCGAATGTTTCATCAACTTCATTTTGTGTTCAAAATGCCATATGCAATGCACCAGCGAGTTGCGCTCGCTGTTGGAGCGGCGCGCGTGCTGCATTTTAGCGCGGCTGCTGGAGCCAGCGCTGCGCCGTGCCAAACCAGGCGATGGCACGCGGCAAGTCAGTTTTTTGCGCGCGGCGCGTTCGGCGCCTGTTGGAGATGCTCTAAGACTGTGGATTTTAGAAGTTTTCATCTACATGAGACTTTTGGTTGAGTTTATAGGATGAAAATTCATAAGTCTGTTTCTAATGATTTCTTTTCAGTTTCATGGAAAATATTCAGTCACTGTGCTTGAGTAATAAAATTATCCAAATCCTTCAAAATATCTTGAAAGCCATTTTTTCTAGGGTTGGACGCAGATTTCCTGTAGAATGTGCAATATAACTTCTTTTTCTTGTGCTTGTATTTTAAAATTTCTAAGCAAATAACCATAAAAGCCCATCTATAAGGTAAGAAGTATGCATGCTCCCTTTCCGTCCACAAAAAGATGATGAGTTGGGACAAAACATGATCTCGAAATTACAACTTTGATCTTTATTTTGTACAGTAATATGAGAGTAAAACCAAATAAAATTGAGATTTCATGGGTCTACTTTTAGATATAATTATACCCATATAAATTATACACATATGAACAAAAGTGCATAAAAATATATTGATAGTCCAAGTTTTAAATGTTTTTCTACACACTAAATTGATAGACAAATTAATTAGACATGTGTCTAATGCGTCAACTTTTTTGGACCGGTGGGAATAAGAACTAAATAACTCAATCTAGATGCACTCACGCCATCCTTAACCACCAGTATGTAATACCCATCCATCGTCCACTGCCAGGCCATCTCCACCAACCACAATTAGAATCTACAAAAGCTGCCTAGGTCTTATAGTTACATGTCCCCTAATGCTAAAATTTAAACACGTCAAGGAGCTTTACGAATTTTAGAGTGTGACGAGACAAAGCTGAGCACAACATACAAGGCCTTCATCTCCAGCCGTTCAGCGCCCCAGGGGCTGAAATGGCGCCTCCTGGGGGCTCGCCGATGCTTTTTTCGCCTTGGGGACGGTCGGGTTCCCAACCGCCGCCTCAAGTCGGCCCTAGATGCCGGTTTTTGAAAACCAAAATTGGCCAAACTTCGTACAGAATGACACAAATTTCAAGAAAATTCAGGCATTTTCATTGATATTTGTACAAACTTAAAACATAATTTAAAACTAAACTAAAACTATTACTACGCCGCCGCTGCCACCGAGCCTTCTACATGTCGAGGAGCTTGTAGAAGTTCGTGTAGTCGCCGCCGTCGTCGTCCTCGTCCTGCACGCCGCCTCCGTTGTTCTTGCTGCAGCCCTGTCTTGGGTCGCCGTGGCGGACGGGGTTGGACGGCCCGGGCGCCTCCTCGTCACTGTCCTTGAGGATGATGACGTTCGGGTACTCCATTGGCAGCTCGTTGCCGCCCTCGAGGTGCTAGAGGACGGCGTGGAGCGTGCACCCGGGGACGCCCTACCATAGGCGGCGGCCGTCGGCGTTGTGGCGTCCCCTCACCGGCGCGTTGTTGGTGGAGGCGAGCTGCTTCTTGTTGCGGCGTTGGAAGTACGTCGTCCAGAAAGCGTGGTTGCTGGCGGCGTACTTTGGAAGGTCTTGCACCTCCTCTGGCAGGGACGCCCGAACGCGCGCGATCTTGGCGTGGCGGTGCTGGGACGGGGACACCTCCGGTGTTGAGCCTCAATGAGCCCGACACAAGCGTGTTCGGCGGCGCCGGCTAGTTCACCTTGTGGAGGAGGTATGCCTCCCATTCGTGAAGGTGGCGGCGGCCGAACCCATTCGCCACCGCTCCGTCGCCTGGGAATCGCTCACCCATCGGTGGCATAGAGAGGGAGGGGGCGGCAAAGGAAAGAGGTCGTCGGCGACGGCCACAGAGAGAGAGAGAGAGAGAGAGAGTGTACCGCACGCGATCTCGGCGTGGCGGTGCTGGAACGGGGACACCTCCGGTGTTGAGCCTTAATGAACCCGACACATGTGTGTTCGGCGGCGCCGGCTAGTTCACCTTGTGGAGGAGGTATGCCTCCCAGTCGTGAAGGTGGCGGCGGCCGAACCCGTTCGCCACCGCTCCGTCGCCTGGGAATCGCTCACCCATCGGTGGCATAGAGAGGGAGGGGGCGGCAAAGGAAAGAGGTCGGCGGCGGCGGCGAGAGAGAGAGAGAGAGAGAGAGGCTGCGGCGAGGGAGTGTGCGTCTTGTGGAGAGGGAGAGTGCCTTTTATAGCGGCGGGTTGACGGCAAGCGGGCAACACCGTGTGGATGCGTGGCGGGAGAGGGCGGGTCCCGCGGTGGCAGCACGCCGCCCGTGGGGAATCAATGGAAGGCTGACTGGCGGCAACCTTCGCATTGATTCCCACGGGAAAACGAGGGGAGGAGGAGGACGAAGGCGCCCAGCTGCTGACTCGATGGGTCCA
Source organism: Triticum monococcum (assembly GCA_034509565.1). Taxonomy (NCBI): domain Eukaryota; kingdom Viridiplantae; phylum Streptophyta; class Magnoliopsida; order Poales; family Poaceae; genus Triticum; species Triticum monococcum. The sequence continues at coordinate 50,092,641 of CM067846.1, forward strand.
CTTGTTTTACCACCAAATTCATTTCCCTCGGCGCCCCACCACGCCGCGTTCGGCATGGGTCCGCCGGCGCCAATTTCGACTCTAACCGGCGAAAACTGGGCTCATGAGGGCGCGACTGGGCCGTTTTTTCTAGCCGGCGGTCAAAAGGGGGCTGGGGGGGGGGGGGCTGTTTGGGGGCGAGTGGAGATGCTCTAACAATGCCTCGCCACATCAAGACCTGCCGAATGAAAGAACCCCTCAACACTGGGATGCAACTTTTTTGTCAACATTGAAGTTCAACCCCTCAACATTGAAGTTCAATGTTCAACTCCTCAACATCTAAACTAAACTAAACGAGTGTAGATTTTTTTATCAACATTGAAGTTCATGTCAAAACCTAAATTTTGCCATGTCCTTCATGCACGAAAACACAACCAGGTTTTCACCGAGTAGTCTTTTCTTCTTCTAAAGTTTCATATATTCTATAAATTTCTTACCATTTTCAATGATTATTCTATGCAGTATAGCATGGTATAGACAATATTTTGTCTCATGGTATTTTTTTTTGACAAAGCTATTGGGCATCTCAGATTCTTAGATGTTATTGTATGTATGGTGTAATTAGTGAATTTCCCATTTCCTAAAAAATTGTTGAAAATTTCTTGGTATTTAACTTGCTAAATTAAGCACTATAATCCTATCAAATTATACAAAAGCAGTGGGAAGTTTCTGCGACAAAGACAATAGTAAGTACTGAGTCAGAGATATTCATCACATTATTGGACATCAGTTTCTATATCCTGTACACAAAGATAACAATTTCAATTTAAATCAGACATGTGTCGTTGTTGTACAACTAAACAATATTCATACATGAAAACATTTATAAAATCAGAGCATTTGGGGTTTTTCTACCTGAGCTGGTACTGGTACTTTGGCCTTGTGGTGGACCAATACCTATAGATACATGAAAAGGACAAATAACACAATAAATTATAAATGTTAAATGCATACAAAGTGTTGGAAATATGCCCTAGAGGCAATAATAAAATGGTTATTATTATATTTCTTTGTTCATGATAATTGTCAATTGTTCATGCAATAATTGTGTTATCCGGAAATCGTAATACATGTGTGAATACATAGACCACACGTCCCTAATGAGCCTCTAGTTGACTAGCTCGTTGATCAAAAGATAGTCATGGTTTCCTCACTATGGACATTGGATGTCATTGATAATGGGATCACATCATTAGGAGAATGATGTGATGGACAAGACCCAATCCTAAGCATAGCTCAAAGATCGTGTAGTTCATTTGCTATAGCTTTTCCGAATGTCAAGTATCATTTCCTTAGACCATGAGATTGTGCAACTCCCGGATACAGTAGGAGTGCTTTGGGTGTGCCAAACATCACAACGTAACTGGGTGACTATAAAGGTACACTACAGGTATCTCCGAAAGTGTCTGTTGGGTTGGCACGAATCGAGACTGGGATTTGTCACTTCGTATGACGGAGAGGTATCTCTAGGCCCACTCGGTAATGCATCATCATAATGAGCCCAATGTGACCAAGTGGTTGATCACGGGATCATGCATTACGGTACGAGTAAAGTGACTTGCCGGTAACGAGATTGAACGAGGTATTGGGATACCGACGGTCAAGTCTCGGGCAAGTAACATACCGATTGACAAAGGGAATTGTTTACGGATTGATTGAATCCTCGACATCGTGGTTCATCCTATGAGATCATCGAGGAGCATGTGGGACCCAACATGGGTATCCAGATCTCGCTGTTGGAAACCCTAGGGGTGAGGGGCGCCCCACTTGGCTTGGGGGGCAAGCCACCCCCTTGGCCGCCGCCCCCCCCCCCTTTGGAGATGGCATCTCCTAGGGCCGGCGCCCCCCCTAGGGGTCCTATAAATAGTGGGGGGAGGGAGGGCAGCCACACCCTAGCCCCTGGCCTCTCCCTCTACCTCCCGTGACACTCCTCCCTCTCCCTGTGCTTGGCGAAGCCCTGCCGAGATCACCGTTGCTTCCACCACCACGCCATCGTGCTGCTGGATCTTCATCAACCTCTCCTTCCCCCTTGCTGGATCAAGTTGTTGGAGACGTCTTCCCAACCGTACGTGTGTTGAACGCGGAGGTGCCGTCCGTTCGGCGCTAGATCATCGGTGATTTGGATCACGACGAGTACGACTCCATCAACCCCGTTCTCTTGAACGCTTCCGTGCGCGATCTACAAGGGTATGTAGATGCACTCCTTTCTCCCTCGTTGCTAGATGACTCCATAGATTGATCTTGGTGATGCGTAGAAAATTTTAAAATTATGCTACGTTCCCCAACACAAAGAGCACAATATAAGATGAGGAGATATGTCATAGGAAGTTTTGCTTATACGAAAAATACGTGTTCTTTCATATGCAATGCAGGTAAGTAACTTTGCATGTGAGATGTTCACGCAGAGGTCTAGAGTAGCTCTTGCATAATTAAAAACAATAATTTTAATGCAGAAGTGCAACATTCAAAATCAGGTGCAGTAACACTCCACTACAGTTTTGTTTCTTTTTGAAGGAGTTACATCGTGACAACTTGGACCACCTATTTCTATATTTTGACAGATCGAACCACAATTTAGCTGGATATTCCACTTAGAACCATATTTGAGATTTTAGCGAACCTGAAATGATAAAAATAGTGGATGTTCACATCTGAATTGAGTATTAGAAGTAATCCTACCTATTTTAGAAAAAAACTCACATAAGAGCTGAATATTTGAGTCGATGGTTCAAAGTAAAATAGTTAGTTTAAATGTGGATCAAATTGTAAAAAATCATGCATAAAAGAATTCAGAGAAAATTCAAATATTATTCATAGATAGACTTGATCATAAGCCCACAATTCATCGGTCTCAACAAACACACCGCAAAAAGAAGATTACATCGAATAGATCTCCACGAGAGAGGGGGAGAACTTTGTATTGAGATTCAAAAAGAGAGAAGAAGCCATCTAGCTACTAACTATGGACCCGAAGGTCTGAGGTAAACTACTCACACTTCATCGGAGGGGCTAGGATGACGTAGAAGCCCTCCGTGATGACGGCCCTCTTCCAGCGGAGCTTCGGAACAGGCCCCAAATGGGATCTCGTGGATACAGAAAGTTGCAGCGGTGGAATTAGGTTTTTGGCTCCTGTTCTGATTGTTTGGGGGTACGTGTGTATATATAGGAGGAAGGAGTACGTCGGTGGAGCACCGAGGGGCCCACGAGGCAGGGGGCGCGCCCTAGGGGGGGGCGCCCCCCACCCTCGTGACCTCCTCTTTGATCCCTTGTAGTAGGGTCCAAGTCTCCTGGATCACGTTCGGTGAGAAAATCACGTTTCCGAAGAATTTATTCCGTTTGGTCTCCGTTTGATATTCTGTTTATCCAAAACACTGAAATAGGCAAAAAATAGCAATTCTGGGCCGGGCCTCCGGTTAATAGGTTAGTCCCAAAAATAATATAAAAGTGGAAAATAAAGCCCAATATAGTCCAAAACAGTAGATAATATAGCATGGAGCAATCAAAAATTATAGATACGTTGGAGACGTATCAGGCATCCCCAAGCTTAATTCCTGCTCGTCCTCGAGTAGGTAAATGATAAAAAAAGAATTTTTGATGCGGAGTGCTACTTGGCATAATTTCAATGCAAATCTTCCTAATTGTGGTATGAATATTCAGATTAGAAAGATTCAAGACAAAAGTTTGTATTGATATAGAAAATAATAATACTTGAAGCATACTAACAAAGCAATTATGTCTTCTCAAAATAACATGGCCAAAGTAAGTTATCCCTACAAAATCATATAGTCTGGCTATGCTCCATCTTCCCCACACAAAGTATTTAAATCATGCACAACCCCGATGACAAGCCAAGCAATTGTTTCATACTCTAACTTTTTAAAAACTTTTTCAATCTTCACGCAATACATGAGCGTGAGCCATGGATATAGCACTATAGGTGGAATAGAATGGTGGTTGTGGAGATGACAAAAAAGGAGAAGATAGTCTCACATCAACTAGGCGTGTCAACAAGCTATGGAGATGCCCATCAATAGATATCATTGTGAGCGAGTAGGGATTGCCATGCAACGGATGCACTAGAGCTATAAATGTATGAAAGCTCAACAAAAGAAACTAGTGGGTGTGCATCCAACTTGCTTGCTCACGAAGACCTAGGGCAATTTGAGGAAGCCCATCATTGGAATATACAAGCCAAGTTCTATAACGTAAAATTCCCACTAGTATATGGAAGTGACAACATATGAGACTCTCTATATGAAGAACATGGTGCTACTTTGAAGCACAATATATGAGACTCGCTATATCATGGTGCTACTTTGAAGCACAAGTGTGGAAAAAGGATAGTAGCATTGCCCCTTTTTTATTTATATTTTTTTGGGCCTTCTTTTTTTTTGGCCTTTCTCTTTTTTGGTACAATGCTCTATTGAATGATGATAATCACACTTTTATTTATTTACAACTCAATGATTACAACTTGATACTAAAACAAGGTATGACTCTATATGAATGCCTCCGGCGGTGTACCTGGATATGCAATGAATCAAGAGTGATAAGTATGAAAGAATTATGAAAGGTGGCTTTGCCACAAATACTATGTCAACTACATGATCATGCTAAGCAATATGACAATGATGGATGTGTCATGATGAACTAGATGGTGGAAAGTTGCATGGCAATATATCTCGGAATGGCTATGGAAATGCCATAATAGGTAGGTATGGTGGCTGTTTTGAGGAAGGTATATGGTAGGTGTATGATACCGGCGAAAGTTGCGCGGTATTAGAGAGGCTAGCAAGGGTGGAAGGGTGGGAGTGCGTATGATCCATGGACTCAACATTAGTCATAAAGAACTCATATACTTATTGCAAAAATCTAGAAGTTATCAAAGCAAAGTATTACGCGCATGCTCCTAGGGGGATAGATTGGTAGGAAAAGACCATCGCTCGTCCCCGACCGCCACTCATAAGGAAGAAAATCAATAAATAAATCATGCTCCGACTTCATCACATAACGGTTCACCATACGTGCATGCATGCTACGGGAATCACAAACTTCAACACAAGTATTCTTTAAATTCACAACTACTCAACTAGCATGACTTTAATATTATCACCTCCATATCTCAAAACAATTATCATGCTTCAATCTTTTCTTAGTATTCAACACACTCAAAAGAAAGTTTCACAAATCTTGAATACCAAGCATATTATTATTAGGCAAATTACCAAGCTATTAAGAGACTCTCAAATTAATTTAAGTGAAGCATGAGAGATCAATAGTTTCTTTAAAAAAAATTCACCACTGTGCTCTAAAAGATCTAAGTGAAGCACATAGAGCAAAATTATCTAGCTCAAAGGATATATGTGAAGCACATAGAGCAAAATTATCTAGCTCAAAGGATATAAGTGAAGCACATAGAGTATTCTATCAAATTTTAATTCATGTATGGATCTCTCAAAAGGTGTGTACAGCAAGGATGATTGTGGTATACTATCAAACAAAGACACAAATAATACAAGACGCTCCAAGCAAAACACATATCATGTTGGTGAATAAAAATATAGCTCCAAGTGAATTACCGATGGAAGTGGACGAAAAGAGGGGATGCCTTCTGGGGCATCCCCAAGCTTTAACTTTTTGGTGTCCTTGGATTATCTTGGGGGTGCCATGGGCATCCCCAAGCTTAGGCTCTTGCCACTCCTTGTTCCATGATCCATCAAAAGGAATCACCCAAAACTTGAAAACTTCACAACACAAAACTCAAAATAGAAAACTCGTGAGCTCCGTTAGCGAAAGAAAACAAAAGACCACTTCAAGGTACTGTAATTAAATCATTCTTTATTTATTTTGGTGTTAAACCTACTGTATTCCAACTTCTCTATGGATTATAAACTATTTTACTAGCCATAGATTCATCAAAATAAGCAAACAACACACGAAAAAACAGAATCTGTCAAAAACAGAACAGTCTGTAGTAATCTGTAGCTAGCGCAAGATCTGTAACCCCAAAAATTCTAAAATAAATTGCTGGACGTGAGGAATTTATCTATTAATCACCTTCAAAAATAATTAACTAAATAGCATTCTTCAAGTAAAAATGACAGCAGTTCTTGTGAGCGCTAAAGTTTCTGTTTTTTACAGCAAGTTCAACAAGACTTTCCCCAAGTCTTCCCAACGGTTCTACTTGGCAAAAACACTAATTAAACACAAAAAACACAACCTAAACAGAGGCTAAATAATTTATTTATTACTAATCAGTAGCAAATAGCAAGGAATAAAAATAAAATTGGGTTGCCTCCCAACAAGCGCTATCGTTTAACGCCCCTAGCTAGGCATAACGAGCAAGAATAGATCTAGGTATTGCCATCTTTGGTAGGCAATCCATAAGTGGCTCTCATGATAGTTTCATATGGTAATTTTATTTTATTTCTTGGAAAGTGTTCCATGCCCTTTTTCATGGAAATTTAAATCTAATATTCCCTTCATATCAATAATCGCACCAACCGTTCTAAGGAAAGGTCTACCAAGAATAATAGGGCAAGAAGGATTGCAATCTATATCAAGAACAATGAAATCTACGGGTACAAAATTCCTATTTGCAACAATAAGAACATCATTAATTCTTCCCATAGGTTTCTTAATAGTGGAATCCGCAAGATGCAAGTTTAGAGAGCAATCATCAAAATTACGGAAATCTAGTAAATCACACAAAGTCTTGGGAATAGTAGAGACACTAGCACCCAAATCACACAAAGCATAAAACTCATGATCTTTAATTTTAATTTTAATAGTTGGTTCTCACTCATCATAAAGTTTTCTAGGGATAGAAACTTTCAAATTAAGTTTTTCTTCATAAGATTGCATCAAGGCATCAACAATATGTTCGGTGAAAGCTTTATTTTGACTATAAGCATGTGGAGAATTTAGCACGGATTGCAACAAGGAAATACAATCAATTAAAGAGCAACTTCCATAATTAAATTCCTTGAAATCCAATATAGTGGGTTTAGCAACATGTAGATTTTTATTTCTTTCAATCCTACTTTCATCAATTTCATCATTAAGATCTAAATACTCCGAATTTTTAGAATGCCTTCTAGGTAAAGGAAGATCATATTAAGTTTCATCAAGATTCATATTGCAAAATAAAGATTTAATTGGAGACACATTAATAACTTTTAGATCTTCATCATTACTTTCATAGGAATTGGAAGAACACGCTTTAATAAAGGCCTCTTTGGAAGCACGCATCCGAGCGGTTCTTTCTTTACACTCATCAATTGAAATTCTCATGGCTTTAAGAGACTCATTGATATCATGCTTAGGTCGAATAGATCTAAGTTTCAAAGCATCAACATCAAGAGCAATTCTATCAACGTTCCTAGCAAAATCATCAATCTTAAGCAATTTTTCTTCAATCATAGCATTAAAATTCTTTTGCGAAGAAATAAATTCTTTAATATTAGATTCAAAATCAGAGGGCATCTTATTATAATTTCCATAAGAGTTGTTGTAGGAATTCCCATAATTACTAGAAGGATTACTAGGATATGGCCTAGGATTAAAATTCCCTCTATAAGCATTGTTACCAAAATTATTCCTACCAACAAAATTCACATCCATAGATTCATTGTTATTCTCAATCAAAGTAGACAAAGGCATATCATTAGGATCAGAAGAAACGCTCTTAGTAGCAAATAATTTCATAAGTTCATCCATCTTTCCACTCAACACATTAATTCCTTCTATTGCATACACCTTTTTATTAGAAGTTCTTTCAGTATGCCATCGAGAATAATTAACCATAATATTATCTAGGAGTTTAGGAGCATCTCCTAAAGTGATTTCCATAAAAGTTCCTCCCGCGGCCGAATCTAAAAGATTTCTAGAAGCAAAATTCAATCCGGCATAAAACTTTTGTATAATCATCCACAAATTCAAACCATGAGTAGGGAAATTACGTATCATTAATTTCATTCTCTCCCAAGCTTGCGCAACATGTTCATGATGAAGTTGTTTAAAGTTCATAATATCATTTCTAAGAGAGATGATCTTAGCGGAAGGAAGATACTTAGAGATAAAAGCATCTTTGCACTTGTTCCATGAATCAGTACTATTCTTAGGCAAAGACGAAAACCAAGCTTTAGCACGATCTCTAAGCAAAAAAGGAAATAGCTTCAATTTAACGACGTCATTATTGACATCTTTTTTTCTTTTGCATATCACATAAATCAACGAAGCTATTCAGATGAGTAGCGGCATCTTCGCTAGGAAGGCCGGTGAATTGATCTTTCATAACAAGATTCAACAAAGCAGTATTAATTTCACAAGATTCAGCATCGGGAAGAGGAGCAATCGGAGTGCTAAGGAAATAATTATTATTGGTATTGGTGAAGTCACATAATTTGGTAGTATCTTGAGCCATCGCGACAAACAAGCAAACTAACACACGAGCAAACAAAGAGGCAAGCAGACAAAAGAGGAAAACAGAGAGGGAGGATAGAGAGAGAGGGCAAATAAAGTGGCAAGGATGAATTGGGGGGGGGGGGAGAGGAAAACGAGAGGCAAATGGCAAATAATGTAATGCGAGAGATAGGGATTGTGATGGGTACTTGTTATATTGACTTTTTGCGTAGACTCCCCGGCAACGGCGCCAGAAATCCTTCTTGCTACGTCTTGAGCTTGCGTTGGTTTTCCCTGAAGAGGAAGGGATGATGCAGTAGAGTAGCGTAAGTATTTCCCTCAATTTTTGAGAACCAAGGTATCAATCCAGTAGGAGCCCACGCTCAAGTCCCTCGTACCTGCACAAAGCGATAGCTACTCGCAGCCAACGCGATTAGGGGTTGTCAAGCCCTTCACGGTCACTTACGAGAGTGAGATCTGATAGATATAATATTTTTGGTATTTTTGATATAAAGATGCAAAGTAAAAAGTAAAGGCAAAGTAAATAGCAAAACAATATTAAAGTGATGGAGATTGATATGATGAGAATAGGCCCGGGGGCCATAGGTTTCACTAGTGGCTTCTCTCAAGAGCATAAGTATTCTACGGTGGGTGAACAAATTACTGTTGAGCAATTGATAGAATTGAGCATAATTATGAGAATATCTAGGCATGATCATGTATATAGGCATCACGTCCGTGACAAGTAAACCGAAACGATTCTGCATCTACTACTATTACTCCACTCATCGACCGCTATCCAGCATGCATCTAGAGTATTAAGTTAAAAACAGAGTAACGCTTTAAGCAAGATGACATGATGTAGAGAGATAAATTCATGCAATATGAAATAAACCCCATCTTGTTATCCTCGATGGCAATGAAACAATACGTGCCTTGCTGCCCCTTCTGTCACTGGGCAAGGACACCGCAAGATCGAACCCAAAGCTAAGCACTTCTCCCATGGAAAGAACTACCAATCTAGTTGGCCAAACCAAACGGATAATTCAAAGAGAATTGCAAAGATAACCAATCATGCATAAAAGAATTCAGAGAAGATTCAAATATTATTCATAGATAGACTTGATCATAAACCCACAATTCATCGGTCTCAACAAACACACCGCAAAAAGAAGATTACATCGAATAGATCTCCACGAGAGAGGGGGAGAACTTTGTATTGAGATTCAAAGAGAGAGAAGAAGCCATCTAGCTACTAACTACGGACCCGAAGGTCTGAGGTAAACTACTCACACTTCGTCGGAGGGGCTAGGATGATGTAGAAGCCCTCCGTGATGACGGCCCTCTTCCGGCGGAGCTCCGGAACAGGACCCAAAATGGGATCTCGTGGATACAGAAAGTTGCGGCGGTGGAATTAGGTTTTTGGCTCCTGTTCTAATCGTTTGGGGGTACGTGTGTATATATAGGAGGAAGGAGTACGTCGGTGGAGCACCGAGGGGCCCACGAGGCAGGGGGCGCGCCCCCCACCCTCGTGACCTCCTCTTTGATCCCTTGCAGTAGGGTCCAAGTCTCCTGGATCACTTCCGGTGAGAAAATCACGTTTCCGAAGATTTTATTCCGTTTGGACTCCGTTTGATATTCTGTTTATCCGAAACACTTAAATAGGCAAAAAACAGCAATTCTGGGCTGGGCCTCTGGTTATTAGGTTAGTCCCAGAAATAATATAAAAATGGAAAATAAAGCCCAATATATTCCAAAACAGTAGATAATATAGCATGGAGCAATCAAAAATTATAGATACGTTGGAGACATATCACCCATCCATGCCGAGAAGCGGCGTGGGTTCCGCCCCGGGCGATGCATTGCTGGATAGCTACCCAGTGGATGACATCATGGAGAACACTAACCGCGAGCTACACTTCAAAATGAAGAACATATCCATGAAGGTGGCGGACGCCGTTGCTTTTACAAATCCCCCCGAGGCAACCTTCCATTGCAACCCGATTCCAATGGGCCATGCTCGTGTTTTGGTTAATGAGGTGGTGGTCCAATATTCGGGGCTAGAGCTAGACATTCCTGGAGGTGACGAGGAGCACACACTGGGAGAGGCCAACCATCGTATCATCCTATGGAGAAAGGATTTTGGTAGATAGAGTGGACTCATGTGGCAAAACAGGTAAAAAGGATTTTGGATGCACAAGTAGAGATCATACTTGGTGCAAAATGAAGGCTACCAAAAAATTGGGAAGCGACTAACTAAGAAAGGATAATCTCATAAGCAAGCATTAAGCATAAATAGCACCGAATAATGCACCACAAGTAGGATATAATTTCATTGCATGACTATTGACTTTCGTACTTGCATAGGGAATCACAAACCTTAACACCAATATTCTTACTAAAGCATAATTACTCATCAACATAACTCACATATCACATCATCATATCTCAAAACTGTTACTAAAAATCAAGTTTATTTTGTCCAATGATCTTCATGAAAGTTTTTTTATATCCTTTTTGGATATCTATCACTTTGGGACTAATTTTGATGTGTTGCTTTTCATAAGCTCAAACAAATATAAGTGAAGATCATGAGCATAATTTTTCTTCTTTATCTCAAAATAATTTAAGTGAAGCAAGAGAGAATTTCTTAAAAATTTTACTAACTCTCAAATAAATCGAAGTTAAGCAAGAGAGCATTTCTTAAAAAATAATAAGCACACCGTTCTTAAAAAGTTATAAGTGAAGCACTAGAGCAAGTCCTATTGCTCATAAAAATTGAAGTGAAGCGTAGAGAGCAATTCTAAGAAGTCAAGACATAATTTTGGCTCTCTCAGATAGGTGTGTCCAGCAAGGAGTGATGACTTAAAACACAAAAGAAAACAAGCAAAGAATCATATCCTACAAGACGCTCCAAGGAAAACACATATCATGTGATGAATAAAAATATAGCTTTGAGTAAAATACCGATAGTTGTCGAAAGAAAGCGGGGATACCACTCGGGGGCATCCCCAAGCTTAGTTGCTTGCTCATTTCTGGATAAAAGCTTGGGATGCCCGGGCATCCCCAAGCTCAGGCTCTTCTATCCTTCCTTCATCCATCATAAGATAACCTAAAACTTGAAAACTTCGATCACACAAAACTCAACAAAACCTTCGTGAGATCCGTTAGTATAAAAATAATAAATTACTACTATAAGTGATGTATCAAACCAATTCTTATTTTGTTCATGCATTATATCTACTGTATTCCAATTTTTCGATGGAAAAAACTTATCAAAGAAAACCATAGAGCCATCAAAATAAGCACACAACACAAAGAAAACAGAATCTGTCAAAATAGAACAGTCTATAGGAATCTGACTATTTCGAATACTTCTGTAACTCCAAAAACTCGGAAAAATTAGAACAACCTGAGAAATTTTTATGTTGATCTACTTCAACTGGAATGAGTATTTTATCGCTCTCTGGTATATAAAAATGATAATTATTTTCATGAGCTAAATTTTTTTTGTTTTTTCAGTAAGATCAAACAACTATCACCCAAGAAGATCCTACAGGCTTTACTTGGCACAAACACTAATTAAAACACAAAAAACCCAATCATAATAGTAGCATAATCCTTTTAACACTCAAAAGCAGGAAGCGAAAAGCAAAAATAAAATATATTCATTGGGTTGCCTCCCTGTAACGCCCTCGATGCGGCTATGTCTCCCACGTGTCGAGGCACGACTTAGAGACATAGGCGCATTGAAAGCAATGTCGCAAGTCGGGAATCATTACACAACCCAAGTACATATATATATATATATATATATATAAAGGGGAATAATAGCATAGTTGGCTTACACTCGCCACGTCACATCAAAGTACATAAATAACATCCATCATACAATCACTCATGGCCCGACTACGGCGCCAATGTAGAAAAGACCCCCAACAAGCGACTGGGCCCTGAATCTAAGCCTGAATAGGCAACCCTACTGATCATCCGGAAACGACACATAGCAACGCTGAGAGTCCTCGTCGTACTCCCACTTCAGCTCGAGCGCGCCATCCGGAGAGGTATCATCTGTCCCTGCATCTGGTGTAATAGTAATCTGTGAGCCACAGAGGACTCAGCAATCTCGCACCCTCGCTATCAAGACTATTTAAGCTTAATGGGTAGGAAAGGGGTAATGTATAAGTGGAGCTGCAGCAAGCGACTAGCATATATGGTGGGTAACTTATTCGCAAAGGAGAGCGAGAAGAGGAGGCAAAGCACGAGCGGAAACTATATAGAGCAGCCTACGCAAACATAACTCCAACACCGTGTCCACTTCCCGGACTCCGCCGAGAAGAGGCCATCACGGCAACACACTCGGTTGATTCATTTTAATTATTTGAGGTTCAAGTTATCTACAACCGGACATTAACAAATTCCCATCTGCCCATAACCGCGGGCACGGCTTTCGAAAGATCAATCCCTGCAGGGGGGTCCCAACTTAGCCCATAACAAGCTCTCACGGTCAACGAAGGAATAGCCCTCCACCCAGGACCCACCGATCAGACTCGGTATCCCGGTACAACAAGATGATTCGACAGGTCAAAACTAGTCCAGCAACACCGCCCGAATGTGCCGACAAATCCCGATAGGAGATGCACATATCTCGTTCTCAGGGCACACTCAGATGAGCTCTCCATACAACCAAAACCAAACCTCGAGTTTCCCCGAGGGGGCGCTGCACAGGACTCTAGTTCGGACCAACACTCAGAGGAGCACTGGCCCGTGGGGGGCTAAAAATAAAGATGATCCTCGGGCTCCGGAAACCCAAGGGAAAGAAAAGGGTAGGTGGCAAATGGTAAAACCAATGTTGGGCATTGCTGGAAAAGCTTTAATCAAGGCGAACTATCAAGGGGTTCCCATTATAGCCCAACCGCGTAAGGGACGCAACAATCCGGGAACATAACACCGATATGACGGAAACTAGGGAGGCAAGAGTGGAACAAAACACTAGGCGGGAGGCCGAGCCTTCCACCCTTTACCAAGTATATAGATGAATAAAGATAACATAGCAATATAGTGATATCCCAACAAGTAAATAAATGTTTCAACAAGGAACAGCTCCAATCTTCACCTGCAACTAACAACGCTATAAGAAGGGGGCTGAGCAAAGCGGTAACATAGCCAATCAATGGTTTGCTAGGACAAAGGTGGGTTAGAGGCTCGATCATGGCAATTGGGAGGCTGACAAGCAAGTGGTAGGCATCGTAGCATTCGCAAAGCAAAAGAGCGAGCAAGCTAGCATAGCAAAGATAGTAGTGATTTCGAGGGTATGATCATCTTGCCTGCACAGTTGTTAGAGTTGACTGGATCCTCAAAAGCAAACTCAACGGGCTCCTCGTTAGCCAACTCGTCTCCCGGCTCTACCCAACAACACAAACAAGCAACAAGGATACAATCAACCACGTGCAAGGGCAACCAATAATATGCAAAGATGATATGCCATGCGGGATGCGATGCGGGATGCCAAATGCAAGACGTGACAGGAAATGCATGAACCTGGCCTCAACTTGGAAAACCAAGTGTGCCACTGGATAGAGGGGAAGAAATCCCCTGAAAACGATATAAAGATCATGGCAATTGGAGCTACGGTTTGGAAATGGCAAGCGTTTTACTAAACGAACCGATCTGCGATTTACAGCAAGTAGGCTCCTAAATGCAACAAAATGAACATGCTATAGCCACCAAACATGAAAACAAATTGCATGGCAGTGATGTACTCAAGAAGCTTAACAAATCACCAGGACTGAGGCATAGGCAAATTCATCCATTAAGGGCTTCAAACAAGCATGGAAAAACTGAATAAGCAAAACAGATTTCAGACTTAGCGAAATTAACGCTAGTCTGAAATTTCGGACCACGATGCTCTCTTCGGAGCAGAGAAACAACATGAAGCAAAACCTGAACATGGCAAGGAAGAGCATTGAATGGAGCTACTTAACAAGCTTAACAAAACACCTAAAATGACCTGGGGCCAAAAGGGTTCACAAAATACTCTACCGAGCACACGAACATCGATGAAACACAATCAGTTTTCAGACTTAGTGAAAACTGGGACATGCTGAAATTATAAGTCACGGAGGCATGTAAACGAGCTCGATGCTCTCACTACGGTGCAAGTCATGTCAAGGCAAGCATATATCCATTAAGAAGGCACAAAATTCTAGCTATATATGGCAAGAACAAAGGCATAGCATGCATGGATCACTAGCAATAGCTCCGGCAAAATCGCAAAAGAGTTCACGATCTACCCAAAACAACAACTATGCAAAAGTTGAGCTCGATTGAGTCAACCTAGGGTGCTCCAACATAACAAGTAAAGACATAGATGGATTAAGCACAACAAGAATAACAAACCACTCTTACTGATCATCCTCAAAAGAGGCACGGATCACTAGGAAACAAGCTGGACATATAACATCGCGAACTAAAACATCCCAGACTTGGTGATTTTCACTAAGTCCCTGAAATCAACAATCTCAGGTACCCCTCTTTGCAAGCTTGCACAAGACAACATACACATCCTAAAAATGCATGGGAGGCACCTCTGGAAAGAAGACAACATGCTTAACAATTCATCCCAAAGGGGCACAGGCATATCATGCACACAATAATCATGGCAAAAATGACAAAAGTCAATGTAGAGCTAACGGATCTGCAATTTAACTCATGATGCCTCCTTCCAACAGCATTTTGGGCACCAAGATGACATCAAATGCAAATGATGCAATGGAATGAAATGATGTACTCGTCGAGATGAAGATTTTGATATATCATACGCCCAAAACGGAGCCACGGATGCAAAGATATGGCAGGTCAAACGTAGCATAAAAATCTGGAAAACGGGAAGAAAGTCAACCCTAAAAATTTTAGATCTCAGATCCGGCCGATGGCACTGTAGCTCGGGGCGTGGCACTGTAGCTCGGGGCGTCCGATCTCGCCGGATATGGCAACGGCGGCGGCCGGCGTGGAGGAGGGAGGAGGCCGGCGAGGTGGAGCTCGGCTCCCGGCGCGGGGGAGCGCGGGGCCGCCGGCGAGGAGCGCGATGGAGCTCGCCGGGTGATGAGGGGCGGGGTTGGCGTGCCGGCGAGGGTCGGCGGCGGTCGGGGGTGATGCTCCGGCGAGCCCGCGGTGGCGCGGTGCTGCTTCGGCCGCCGGAGCGCGGAGGGACGGATCCCGGGTGGCGGCGCGGGCGAGTCGGGCAGCGGGGGCCGGCTTCGGGCTCCCCGGCCCGCGGCGGCGGCGAAGTGGGCCTGGGGGCGCGGGCGAGTCAGGAGGCGCCACGTGGCACTGGCGGCGGAGGCGGACATGTCCGCTGCCCGGAGTTTTGTCCGGCGGCGGCGGATGGAGTGGATCTAGGGTTAGGGGGAGAAGAGACCCGGGATTTTTGAGGGGGGGGGGTGTATATATAGGCATAAGTGGAGCTAGGAGAGTCCAAATAAGGTGCGGTTTTCGCCAACACGATCGTGATCGAACGACCGAGACGATGGAGCAGAGTTTGGTGGGTTTTGGGCCAAATTGGAGGGGTGTTGGGCTGCAACACACACGAGGCCTTCTCAGTCCCTCGGTTAACCGTTGGAGTATCAAACGAAGTCCAAATGACCCGAAACTTGACAGGCGGTCTACCAGTAGTAAACCAAGGCCGCATGGAAAGTCTCGGTCCAATCCGGAAATGTTTAATCCCCACACACGAAAGAAAGCTAGAAATGGCCACCGGAGGAGAACGAAGCGCCGGAATGCAAAACGGACAACGGGGAAAATGCTCGAATGCATGAGATGAACATGTATGCAAATGCAATGCACGTGATGACATGATAAGAGATGCACGAAAACATAAACAACACACGGAGACAAAGACCCGAACCCGAGAATAAATATAACTTAATGCCGGAAACGGCAAGAGTTGGAGTACAAATTGGGAAAGTTGCGTATGGGGCGTTACAACACTCCACCACTACGAAAAGATCTCGTCCCGAGATCTAGGACTGAAAGAACTCCGGGTACTCAGAACGGAGGTGATCCTCGCGTTCCCAGGTAGCTTCACGGTCGGAATGGTGTGACCACTTGACTTTGAGAAATTTGATTGACTTGTTGCGAGTTCTGCGTTCAGTCTCTTCAAGTATTGCAACTGGGAGCTCACGATAGGAGAGATCTTCTTGGAGCTCAATGTCCTCGAAGTTGACGGTGCGTTCAGGCGTCTTGAAGCACTTACGGAGTTGCGAGACGTGGAACACATCATGAACATTGGAAAAGTTTGCAGTAAGCTCGAGTTGATAGGCGAGGTCGCCTCTCTTGCTGCCAATCTTGAAAGGCCCGACGTATCTGGGGGCAAGCTTCCCTTTGATACCGAAACGACGAGTCCCTTTCATAGGAGAGACGCGGAGGTAGACATGATCTCCGATATCGAAAGCCAAATCACGGTGCTTACTGTCATAGTAGCTCTTCTGGCGGGATTGGGCTGCTTTGAGGTTATCACGAATGACCTTGCACATTTCTTCTGCCTCTGTGATTAGGTCATTACCCAGCAGCTGACGTTCACCGGTTTCAGACCAGTTGAGAGGAGTACGGCACTTCCTACCATACAGAATTTCAAATGGGGCCTTGCCGGAACTTGCTTGGAAACTGTTGTTGTACGAGAATTCAGCATAAGGAAGACAATCCTCCCACTTCATGCCGAAGGAGATAACACAAGCCCTGAGCATATCTTCAAGAATCTGGTTGACACGCTCGACTTGACCGCTTGTTTGAGGATGAAAAGCAGTGCTGAAGCGAATGCTGGTGCCCATGGCCTTCTGAAAAGAATCCCAAAACTTGGAGGTAAAGATGCTGCCACGGTCTGAAGATATCACTTTAGGAATACCGTGCAGAGAGACAATTCGAGAAGTATAGAGCTCCCCCAATTGAGCTGCAGTGATTGACTCTTGGATAGGCAGGAAATGAGCCACTTTGGTGAGCTTGTCGATGACAACGAATATAGCATCATTGCCACGCTTGGACTTAGGAAACCCAGTCACGAAGTCCATTTCAATGTGGTCAAACTTCCATTCTGGAATGGCAAGAGGTTGGAGGAGACCTGCTGGCCTTTGGTGTTCTGCCTTCACTCTTCTGCAGACATCACATTCATTCACGAATTGAGCAATCTCGCGCTTCATTCGAGTCCACCAATAAGTTTGCTTCAGATCTTGATACATCTTCGTGTTGCCAGGGTGGATGGAGAGGAGAGAGTTGTGAGCCTTGTTCATGATCACTTTACGAAGTTCACCTTTGGGCACAACAATTCGATCCCCGAAGAAGAGAGTGTCCTTGTCATCAAGTCGGTAGCACTTGTACTTGGACTGACTCTTTGCAATACCAATCTTCACCTTTTTCACCATAGCATCAAGAAGCTGGGCTTGGCGAATCTGGTCTTCCAAGGTAGGAGAGACTTGAAGTTTGGCGAGGAAACCTTGAGGAACAACTTGCAGATTAAGTTTGCGGAAAGCTTCACAAAGCTCAGGTTGATAAGGCTTGAGAATCAGACTGTTGCAATATGCTTTTCTGCTCAAAGCGTCAGCAATCACATTAGCCTTGCCTGGAGTATACTCGATACTCGGATTGTACTCTTGAATCATTTCGACCCATCGAGTCTGCCTGAGGTTGAGATTAGGCTGAGTGAAGATGTACTTGAGACTCTTGTGATCAGTGAAAATGTCCACTTTTCTTCCCAAGAGAAGATGTCTCCAAGTCAACAATGCGTGCACAACTTCCGCCAACTCGAGATCATGAGTGGGGTAGTTCTTCTCATTAGGCTTCAACTGGCGAGAGGTATAAGCAACAACTTTCTTCTCTTGCATCAGTACAGCACCTAGACCTTGGAGAGAGGCATCACAAAAGACCTAATACGGCTTGGTTTCATCAGGCGGAGTTAGAACTGGAGCAGTGATCAATTTCTCTTTCAAAGCGTTGAAAGCGATATCACACTCCGGAGACCAAATGTACTTGACGTGCTTCTGAAGAAGATTTGAGAGAGGCTTCGCGATCTTGGAAAAGTTTTCAACAAATCTTCAGCAGTAGCTTGCGAGACCGAGGAAGCTACGGAGTTGCTTCACATTCTGAGGAGGTTCCCAATTAACGATTGCAGACACCTTGTCAGGATCCACGGAAATGCCCTTGGCAGAGATGATATGGCCAAGATAAAGCACCTCATCGAGCCAAAATTCACACTTGGAGAACTTGGCGTAGAACTGATGTTCCCTGAGCTTGTCAAGAACCAAACGCAAGTGCTTGGCATGATCTTCCTTGTTCTTCGAGAAAACCAGAATGTCGTCGAGATAGACCAAAACGAAGTCATTAGTGTAGGGGTTGAAGATGAAGTTCATCATGCGAGAGAACTTCAGAGGAGCGTTGGCGAGGCCAAAAGACATGACAGTGTATTCATATGACCCATAGCTTGTTCTAAACACCGTCTTGGGAATATCTTGCTCACGAATGCGAATTTGGTGATAACCCATACAGAGGTCAAGCTTGGAGAATACTTGGGCACCCTTGAGTTGTTCAAACAGCTCATTAATGTTGGGAAGTGGGTATTTGTTCTTGATGGTCTTCTTGTTCAATGGACGATAATCAACACAAAGTCGGTCCGTTCCATCCTTCTTCTTCACAAAAATAACACCACAACCCCACGGAGAAGTACTAGGCCGAATGAGACCCATTCTTTCTTGAACATCGAGTTGTTTCTTCAACTCCTTCAACTCTTCGAGGCCGAGCTTGTAGGGACGTTTGCACACAGGTTCCGTACCGGGCTCAAGTTCAATAACAAATTCAACCGGCCGGTTTGGAGGCATGCCTGGGAGTTCTTCTGGGAAGACATCTTGATACTCACAAATAACCGGAATCTACGAAATAGCATCCAATTCACGCTTCTCAATGAGAGAGAACAACTGGATGGTATTATCCCGAGCAGCAAATACAATGACATCCTCAGACGAATGAGTCAGTTGAATCTGCCTGGCTGCACAATCAAGCTGAGCTTTATGTTTAGAGAGCCAGTCCATCCCAAGAATAAGATCGATATCGGAATCGCCAAGAACAATTGGGGAAGAAAGGAACTTGTGGTCTCCCAAGGTGATAGTAACATCCGGAACACATAAATTAGCTGTCATCTGTTTGCCCGGTGACACAATTTGTAAAGAACTTTGCAGGTGCTGATAATCGCAGTCATACTTTGATGCAAAAGGTTTCGAAATGAAGCAATGCGATGCACCTGTATCAAAAAGAACTTTTGCAGGAATATCGTTAATAGGAAGGTTACCCATGATCACATCTGATGAATCCTCTGCCTGAGCTGCATTCACCATATTAACCTTGGCGTGCTTGGGATTATGCTTGACCACAGCTGTACTTGCCGATCTGACAGGAGGAGGAGGAGGAAGACGCCTCTGGTTGAAACACTTGTTGGCGCAGTGACCCTTCTGTTGGCACTTGTTGCACGTGACCTCAGAGAGCGGACGGTGGTACGGAGCACTCGATCTTGGAGCTTGAGACGAAGTCTTGTTCTGAAAGCCTGGGTTGGGTGGGTGGGATGAACCACTGCCACCTTTTCTCTTCTGCTGATACGGCTGACGGAACGGAGGAGGAGGAAGCCAATACTTCTGCTGCTTGGCCACTTGAGTAGAGGAAGAAGGCGTAGTGTCTCTGACTCGCTTCCTGGAAGCATCACACCTTAGCTGAGCAGCCTCTTGCTTCAGTACCATGTTGTAGAACTCATCGGATCTCAGCGGCTCAAAGAGGACAAGAGCGAGCTGAATTTCTTCATGAAGACCACCCCTGAACTGATAGATCATGCTCTTCTCATCAGGAACATCCTGCTTGGCAAAACGGGCGAGCTTCTGGAACAACTTGTTGTAGTCATAGACATACAAAGAGCCTTGCTTCAGATTGCGGAATTCTTCACGTTTGCTTTCAGTCACACTCTGAGGGATGTGATGAGCTCGGAAATCACAACGGAAATCATCCCAAGTGATCAAACGTCCACCTCTGGAATCCCGGTACTGCTGAAACCACTCTGCGGCCTGATCCTTGAGCTGGAAAGACGCGAACTTGACGAAATCTTCAGGTCTGATGTTGCTACATTCAAAATGCTTGCCCAGATCGACTAACCAATCATCAGCATCGGTAGCCTCAACGCAGTTGCTGAACGTCTTTGGACCATTTGCGAGGAACTGATTCAGAGTTGCAAAATGGTTCCGGTTGTTGCCTTGACTCGCTTGACTGCTTTGATTCCGCTCTTGGATGATTTGCATGATCAGCTGTGTGTTTGCATTAATAGCGGCCATCACAGCTTGCCATGCTTCCGGAGGAGGCGGAGGTGGCGGCGGATCTTGATTCTGGTTCTGACTGGTGCTCTTAGCGGGAGCCATCCTGAAGAGGTTGACCACTGTTAGCACACAAATAGAGAAATATTGAAGGTGAATCCAACGGAATGAAAATTGCAACATAAAGTCTTCACATCCGAACAAAATGAACGAATGCACTTCTCTTGAAGTGGTCACATATTCCTAAATTACGAAGCCACGAAGAATCAGGTAGAAGAGGTACATCAACGAGGGATGGAATCAACATATGACGTCGAAGCAGAACGAATACCACAACTCGAAATAAAACCAAGGGTTGGCTTGCGGAATAAGCCGGAACAAACACATGATAGAAATTTCGTCCGAAGTTTTCGTGGTAGGACCTACAAGGGCTCGGCCGTACAGCACTATCATGTACAAGCAGTGCACATGACATACGAAGCGTCCCCGAGTCATCATAGCCAAGGACTCTTTAAGACACAACGAGGCCACTGTAAAATCAACCGTGAATAGGCGAACCACTAGACGTCGAACCCCAATTTCATATCACACATCTGCTGGAAAGATATCCTAAGGCTACTTGAATTCCCACCTATGAAACTCCCGAAACTTTCCAATTATGCAATTAGGTGTTGGGGATACAGGGGAAGCATAATATCTCACTCAAGCTAGCAAATCCTACATCCAGCTGCATCCATCCTTCAACACATAACCAAGAAACCTTCGGAAACCATCTATCTCAACCTTCGAAAAGCATCCGTTATACAAGTTATGGCGATACTCCCGAACTCCCGCCCCAGTACTGGGTGGCGTCGAGGTTATCTCACCAACGAACTGCATAAAAGAGATTTTCGATGTCGCGCGCATATCTCAAGTATACCAGAATAGCAACGATAGAATTATGATGACAACACCTTAGAGCTCAACTCCCCGGGACACTTCCACTAAACCCCTGACAGGAGGCACCAAGACAGTATTCTCATCATAAGCCATCGGAACAAAACCAAGATACTCGCGTGATCCTAAAATTTTTTTTAGAGAAATTTGAGAAGAGAAGAGTCAAAACTCTACGCCAGGATGCCTTACCAGAGCGATGAGGAGACTGGGAAGTAAAAAGAATTCCTAAGCTCTCCGATATATAATTCCTAAGGACTCAAAACATTTTTCTAGACACAACTCGGCTGCTAAAAACGATCAAGCAATGGGGCTCCTAAGGCCGGGAAGGCTCTGATTACCAACTTGTAACGCCCTCGATGCGGCTATGTCTCCCACGTGTCGAGGCACGACTTAGAGACATAGGCGCATTGAAAGCAATGTCGCAAGTCGGGAATCATTACACAACCCAAGTACATATATATATAAAGGGGAATAATAGCATAGCTGGCTTACACTCGCCACGTCACATCAAAGTACATAAAGAACATCCATCATACAATCACTCATGGCCCGACTACGGCCCCAAAGTAGAAAAGATCCCCAACAAGCGACTGGGCCCTGAATCTAACCCCGAATAGGCATCCCTACTGATCATCCGGAAACGACACATAGCAACGCTGAGAGTCCTCGTCGTACTCCCACTTTAGCTCGAGCGCGCCATCCGGAGAGGTATCATCTGTCCCTGCATCTGGTGTAATAGTAATCTGTGAGCCACAGAGGACTCAGCAATCTCGCACCCTCGCTATCAAGACTATTTAAGCTTAACAGGTAGGAAAGGGGTAATGTATAAGTGGAGTTGCAGCAAGCGACTAGCATATATGGTGGCTAACTTATTCGCAAAGGAGAGCGAGAAGAGGAGGCAAAGCACGAGCGGAAACTATATAGAGCAGCCTACGCAAACATAACTCCAACACCGTGTCCACTTCCCGGACTTCGCCGAGAAGAGGCCATCACAGCAACACACTCGGTTGATTCATTTTAATTATTTGAGGTTCAAGTTATCTACAACCGGACATTAACAAATTCCCATCTGCCCATAACCGCGGGCACGGTGGTGCTCCGGCCGCCGGTGGTGCTCCGGCCGCCGGAGCGCGGAAGGACGGATCCCGGGTGGCGGCGCGGGCGAGTCGGGCCGCGGGGGCCGGCTTCGGGCTCCCCGGCCCGCGGCGGCGGCGAAGTGGGCTGGGGGCGCGGGCGAGTCAGGAGGCGCCACGTGGCACTGGTGGCGGAGGCGGACACGTCCGCTGCCCGGAGTTTTGTCCGGCGGCGGCGGATGGAGTGGATCTAGGGTTAGGGGGAGAAGAGACCCGGGATTTTTGAGGGGGGGTGTATATATAGGCATAAGTGGAGCTAGGAGAGTCCAAATGAGGTGCGGTTTTCGCCCACACGATCGTGATCGAACGACCGAGACAATGGAGCAGAGTTTGGTGGGTTTTGGGCCAAATTGGAGGGGTGTTGGGCTGCAAGACACACGAGGCCTTCTCGGTCCCTCGGTTAACCGTTGGAGTATCAAACGAAGTTCAAATGACCCGAAACTTGACAGGCGGTCTACGGGTAGTAAACCAAGGCCGCATGGCAAGTCTCGGTCCAATCCGGAAATGTTTAATCCCCACACACGAAAGAAAGCTAGAAATGGCCACCGGAGGAGAACGAAACGCCGGAATGCAAAACGGACAACAGGGAAAATGCTCGAATGCATGAGATGAACATGTATGCAAATGCAATGCACGTGATGACAGGATAAGAGATGCACAAAAACATAAACAACACACGGAGACAAAGACCCGAACCCGAGAATAAATATAACTTAATGCCGGAAACGGCAAGAGTTGGAGTACAAATTGGGAAAGTTACATATGGGGCGTTACACTCCCAACAAGCGCTATAGTTTTACGCCCTTAGCTAGGCATAAAGCAAGGATCTAAGTTTTGTCATCCTTCATCTTCCTAATTTTCTTTGGGGTATTTTCATCATGGGGTTTTGTAAACATAATATAAAACATATTATCCATGGAAACCTTAGCATCCCTTACTTGGTTTTCATCGTAACCACTCTGATTTTTCGCAACAATCCAAGAGTAGGGTTGATTAACATTATTAAAAACTTGCTGGATTATGTCTAGAACGGGGACTTCCTTTTTAAGATTCTCATCAAAGATCTTATTATCCCCAAGTAAATGTCTTAGTGCATAGTCACTATTATAAAGAATTTCATCTATCATGGGCTTTTCACGATTCATACCATAAAAATCAAAGATTTCCCTAGTTTCTCGTATTATCTAATCAAACTCATTCATAAGAATGAGAGTGGCCAACTTTTCGGATCTAGGATTCATTATTTCGGGAAGCTCAAAAAATAATCTTTGCAAGGTAGGATGGGTATGAATTAATTTACTTTCAAGTTTCAGAACTAGTGCTGAAATAGCATCCGCATAAGATCTAGTAGTTTTAAGTATAGGAGCATCATCAAGACTTAGATTCCCAACACAATTGAAAAATTCTTGGATACGTTCTTTTCCCATAACGTTTCCTTGCCCCAAGATAAAAGTTTTAGCATCCAGATTGCTCGTACGTCCAATTTTAGGAGTTAGGCCATCATCTATTGGTGCCATACCAAAGTCACTCATGATTGCAATCAAAGGATAGATCTGACGAGAAACGGCAAACAGAAAAGAGAGGCAAATAAAACAACAAATTTTTTGTGAAGTATGGGAGAGGAAAACGAGAGGAAAATGACAAATAATGTAAATTGCAAAGAGATGACATTTGTGATTAGGAACCTGGTATATGTTGAAGATCCTTCCTGGTAACGGCGCTAGAAATTCTTTTTGATGTCGCTTGAAGCTATGCCGGTATTTCCACAAAGAGGAAGGGACGATGAAGCATAGCGGCAGTAGGTATTTCCCTTAGATATGAAACCAAGGTTATCGAACCAGTAGGATAACCAAGCAACACAACGTAAACAACCCTTGCACACAAATAACAACACCTCGCAACCCATGTGTTAAACCGGTTGTCTATCCCTTTTGGGTAACGGTGCCAGAAACGGCACGTGACGGGAAAAAGTTGTAATAGATTGATAGATCGAACGCCAAATAAAATAAATAAGAATAAATTGCAGCAAGGTATTTTTGGGTTTTTAGTTTAATAGATCTAAAAATAAAAGCAAATAAAAATAGATCGCAAAGGCAAATAATAGAGAAAGAAGATCCGGGGGCCGTAGGTTTCACTAGTGGCTTCTCTCGAGAAAAATAGCAAACGGTGGGTGAAAAAATTACTGTTGGGCAATTGATAGAACTTCAAATAATTATGATGATATCCAGGTAATGATCATTACATAGGCATCACGTCCAAGATTAGTAGTCCGACTCCAGCCTGCATCTACTACTATTACTTCACACATCGACCGCTATCCAACATGCATCTAGTGTATTAAGTTTATGGAGAAACGGAGTAATGCAATAAGAACGATGACATGATGTAGACAAGATTTATCTATGTAGAGATAGACCCTATCGTTTTATCCATAGTAGCAACAATACATATGTGTCGGTTCCCTTACTGTCACTGGGATCAAGCATCGTAAGATCGAACCCACTAGAAAGCACCTCTTCCCATTGCAAGACAAATAGATCAAGTTGGCCAAACAAAACCCAAATATCGGATAAGAAATATGAAGCTATAAGAGGTCATGCATAAAAGAGATCAAAGAAACTCAAATACTTTCATGGATATAAAAAGATAGATCTGATCATAAACTCTAAGTTCATCGATCCCAACAAACACACCGAAAAGAGTTACATCATATGGATCACCAAGAGACCATTGTATCGAGAATCAATAGAGAGAGATGAAGCCATCTAGCTACTAACTATGGACCCGAAGGTCTACAAAGAACTACTCACGCATCATCAGAGAGGCACCAATGGAGGTGGTGAACCCCATCAGAGATGGTGTCTAGATTGGATTTGGTGGTTCTTGACTCTGCGGCTGCTGGATTAATATTTTGACTACTCCCCTAGGGTTCTAGTATTTTTGGGGTATTTATAGAGGAAAGAGGCGGTCCGGGGGGCACCCGAGGGGGGCACAACCCACCAGGGCGTGCCTGGTGGGTTGTGCCCACCTCGGGGCACCCCCCAGGCGCAGCCAGGGCCCCTTGTGTTCCTTCTGGCCCATAAACAATTTACGTGAAGTTTCGTCGCATTTGGACTCCGTCTGATATTGATTTTCTGTCATGTAAAAAATACGGAAAAAATAGGAACTGGCACTTGGCACTATGTCAATAGGTTAGTACCAAAAAATGATATAAAATGACTATGAAATAATTATAAAACATCCAAGATTGATAATATAACAGCATAGAACAATAAAAAATTATAGATACGTTGGAGACGTATAAAGCCCAGTTCCTTTTTCTTCTTTCTTGGCCTCCCCTAGATAGGAGGAGAGTTTCCCCTCTAGTCCTTGGCCGACATGGCTCCCAGAGGGCAGGAGCTCCTCCGAGATTGGATCTCTCTCTCTCTCTCCCTCTCTCTCTCTCTCCGCGTGTGTGTGTGTGTTTCTCTTTCGTTTTGCGTTTCTGTTTTCTGGCCCTACACCATTTCTTATACTCCTGGAGATCCGTAACTCCGATTGAGCTGAAATTTTAACACGATTTTCATCCGGATATTAGCTTTCTTGTGGACAAAGAACACATCCAACCGACTTACGGGGTAGCCATGAGCCTGCCCGGTGCACCCTATGGTACAGAGAGAGCCATCTGAGCTCGTAACTCCCTCGAGCATAGTCTTGCGTCGATTCTTTTTCCAAAAAAACACATGCATTCCAAAAAAAACTCCATAAAATTTTATCATGTTTGGTACAGAGAGCGCCGTCTGAGCTCGTAAATCCCTCGAGCATAGTCTCGTGTTGATTATGTTTCCAAAAGAACACATGCATTCCAAAAAACTCCGTCAAATTTTATCGTGTTTGTACATCGTTTGATATGGATTTTCTGTGATACAAAAAACATGCAACAAATAGGAACTGAAACTTGGCACTAGATCAATATGTTAGTCTAAGAAAATCATATAAATTGTTGCCAAAAATATGTAAAAGTTATGGGATATTAGCATGAAACAATAAAAAATTATAGGTACGACGGAGACGTATTAGCCATGCACCCTCTTCGCACACCGGACACATCCCCGCTCGAAAGCTAAATCCACGCCAGACAAGGTCTCATCTGCACTAAGCCTCCATGAAGGCGTATTCGAAACGGCCTTGGATTTTTACCACGACCTCCAAGGGTCGTGGGAAGACGCCATGCCAGGTCCCGTGAATTTTAGGGAATTTAAACGACAGTAAGACGGGCGCCGGTGGCCCCCCGTGCCCCTCCCCCTGAGAGGGGCCCACCCTCTCGGCTATGTGCGCACAGCCTCAGCATGGATAGAAGACCGTGTGCGGGGACACCCAGCCCATTCCGTCCATGATTTCATGTGGCCGCTGTCCGACTCTTGAATTTCCCGCATAAACCCTTGGATATGCGGGAAATGCACGGAATATGTCTGGCGGGCCCTGAAAAAGCCTAGGACCTGGCACGTGCCTTCGAACGGAAGCTCGCGAGTGTAGAAAAAAAATTGAGGTCAACGGAGGAACGGGCCCTGGACGGCCTTCACAAACCGGACGCATCCCCGCTCGAAAGCCTAGATCCTTTGCCAGACAAAGTCCCATCTGCATTATGCATTCGTGAAGGCGTATCCAAAACAGCCTTGGAGTTTTACCACATCCTCCAGGGGTCATGGGAAGATGTCGTGCCAGGTCACGTCAATTTCTGGCTCCCGGGAATTTCCGGGGATTGAAATGGCAGCAAGACGGGTGCCGGCGGCCCCCCGGTGCACCTCGCGCCGAGCCCACCCTCTTGGCTTTGTACGCAGGGCCTGGGCATGGACAAAAGACCGCGGGTGGGGAATCCCATCTCTTTCCATCCATAGTTTCGTGTGCGCACTGCCCCGCTCTTGAATTTCCCACATGAAACCCTCGAAATGCGGGAAATGCATGAAATATGGCTGGCAGCCCCCGAAAAAGCCCAGGACCTGGCACGTGCCTTCGAATGGAAGCTCACAGCGTAGAAGAAGTTTCGAGGCCAACAAAGGAATGGGCCCCACACACCCTTCAAAAACTGGACGCGCCCCCGCTCGAAAGCTAGATCCTTCGCTGGACAAGGTCTTGTTTGCACTAAGTCCCTATGAAGGTTTATCCGAAATGCCCTCAGATTTATACAACGGCCTCCATGGGCCGTGGGAAGACGCTGTGCTATGTCACGTCTATTTTCGAGATCCAGTGAATTTTCGGGGATTTAAACGGCAGCAAGACAGGCCTCGGCGGCCCCATGCCCCTCCCTCCCTCCCCCCCCCCCCCCCCCCCCCCCGGCGTGCCACGCCCACCCTCTCGGCTATGTGTGTAGGGCCTCGAAATGGATAGAAGACCGCGTGCGGGGTTTCCCAGCCCATTCCGTCCATGATTTCATGTGACCGCCCCCACTCTTGAATTTCCTGCATAAACCCCTGGAAAATGCGGGAAATGCAGGAAATATGGTTGCCGGCCCCCAAAAATCCCAGGACCTGGCACGTGCCTCCAGATGGTAGCTCACGACCGCAACAAAAAATTTGAGGCCAACAGAGGAACGGGCCCTCCACCCCGTCCAAAAACCGAACACATCCGCCGCTCCTGCCTTTGAAATGGGAGGCCCTAGCTAGCTCACCTTGGGGTTGTTGTGTTGAGGTGGTAGGGGTGGCCGGCAGCAAAAGGTGTCCGGTGATGGGGTTGTAAGGGCGGTGATGGCCGGCCACGAACTTGGGGGTTGAAGCCGTGCGACGAGGAGGGTGCGAGCGTCCTCGAGCGACGCTGGATCTGACCAATTGGCTCGTGCAGCGGCAACCGGTGGGTATAGGCCCGGCGACGACGAGGAACCACACGGGGACGTGCAGCAGCGACAAACTGTAATGTACTCGGTGACAATGTTATTTTATGTAGTGAGAGCAACCCTTATAAAGGGATTTCAACTCTCCTAACTATGAGGTGGTACTAAACTTCCCACCACCTGTCATACTTATAGAGATTAACAGGAATTATTGTGTTATATGAGCCAAAGCCCATCTATATTCAACAAGTTTTACCACGAGAGCACAAATATACACCAAACAGAATAACATTCTCTTGAAAATATGAATCTTCATACATATAGTTACAGCTGACATGCATTTTCACATATGTACTGAACCAACGAAGATGACAACCTTTGCTCAAAATAATATAACAGCCGGGGTCCCCTCGTCCCCTTCTCTCTATATAATGGTCGTTGTGTCACCCTACCTCGCCGCTCTAGGCTTCGGCAGTCACGAGCTCTACAGCGTCAGCCATGGAAACAAGAGATGTGATACTACTTATCATCGCTTTCTTGACATGGAAGGATGTGAACAACATTGCAACAACAGCTAATGAGAAATTTACTCTATATACTACTGTAAAGTCATGTTATTACATGCATCATAGACACTTTCAAATGGATAGTAGTAAGAAACACTTCTAGACCCAGGAAGCTTCTTGAACTGCAACGACTCAAGATGGAGCGTGATGATGCCAATTTTTGTCCAGAGGAACACCGTATTATTGTCCTCGGCAAATCCTATTACGAAAATATATGGTCCTTCTTTCTTTGGATCCAAGGGAATTTTCAGTAGTTTGTCCAGTTCAATAGTTTTTCCAATCACCCATGAAGCAGCACCATTATATTCGGTCCTCCACTGCCATAATTTGGCGCTGAAGCCTGACCGAGAGAGGAAACCCAGCCCACCATCTGCCGCTTGCACAACCGAGAATTGGTTATTGCTCCCAATCGCACACCCAGTAGCCATACGCACTGGCAATCCTATCACATCAAGGCTCCGTCTCTCCAAATCATACTCGAGAATTCCAACCGAGGCAGCTCCAAGCAGCCAGTATAGGGAATTCCTAACCAGCACAGCGGGTTCAGAGGATAACCCGTTAAAACACCAGTCGGATATAGGGTCCGTCGAAGACATCAGTGGCAACGATGTTGATGTAGAGACGAGATTGCTCCATATGCCGGTATCTGACGAGTAAACACTAGCGACCGCTCGCTTTTGGTTGCCGTTGCCTACCAAGACCACCTGGAAGTGGTCAACGTCTGCTGCAGCCCGAAGCACCGCTCCATTGAAGGGTTTTCCTGTGTCGAACCCCGGGGGAGTGCCTTGGCGATGCTGCTCACCAATGATAGGGTTCCACACTAGAACATGGCGCTTCAGTGGTTCGGAGTTCCCGATACGAATCAGCACGAGGCCATGGCGGCATCCCAGAGGGGTGAAGTATTTGTCGTCGCGATGGCGCCGCAAGGACAATCGCCCGGGCGAGACATGGTTGGGGGCCTTGAGAGTAGGTACGAATGAGAGGTCTCGAAGATTACTGTCGTAGAAACCGATGATCGGAGGGTTGCGGTGATGGTGACGACGGAAGCGGCGGGAGAAGCCCGGGTCGGAGATGAGGACACGCCAGCGCCTACACACGGCGGAGGCGCGGGGAAGGGATGACGGATGCGGAGGCAGGCGAAGGAGGATCTCCAAGAGCAAGTCATCAACTTCCAGGGGCGTCCTGGGGTGTGGGCGAAGGCTACTGCTCATCTCGCCCTCCTCACGGGTCATGCAGGATGCGGTGGAATCGGCGAAGCAGCACCGGCCCAAAGTGAATCGCGGAGCACTGGCGCACCTTCAACTTGTAATATTAGCTGCCGGATGAACTGCTGTGCGGAACTCGCGAGTTTTTTATTGATCGATATCTGAATCCCTGGTAGACGCTACAACCTACAGCTCATTATATAGGTGGATAAGTGACCGTACTCAAGTCAGACTCTATCCCAGAGGAACAATTCCGCACAGGGTTCAAACCGACACGTATACGAAGGAAGCGCCGGAACGTATACAACACGGACTCTGATTCTTGTCCACACACACAGAAAAAAAACCTGAACACCGATTCTAACTAGGACGTCTGTCGGGTGTACCCCACATAACAAGCTATCATGGTTAAAATCAGCCAAAACAGAGTAGTGCTAGGGCGAAGTTTTTGATTTAGTCAGGAAACTCAGCGTAAAGTCGAGGGTTACGTCCGCATCCACTGCATACATACAAAGAACTCGTGCAAGGTGATCTAGGTCAGCGGCCGCCACCGGCCACCACTTCGCCCTCCTCACGGCTCTTTCCGACCCTTTGCGTTGTGGCTATGCTTGCAACTGCAGCATGACGTGATTGTATTGGCAATTGAGAGTTGGATGCTAGCTTGGTGTCCTGACAAGAGATTTCAGTGCCAGGCCTATTGTCCCCTAGTGTTATAACTAGGGTTTGCTGTCCTACGGCAGCTCCTGCTGTCCGAGAGTTTTCCGTTCATCGTTCATCACCGTCTCCGCTGATCGGACACAATGAATCTAATCACTTGGAACTGCAGTCGTATGCTTTCACCCACGGCAGTTTGAAAGCTCTTGGATCTTCAAGGGCGTTTGTAAGCATATGTAATTTTCTTGTCTGCATCCCATCTGGATATAGCTAAGGCAACTGAGCTAAAGGTGAAGCTAGGTTTTGATCTTTTTCATATTGTTGATTGATAGTGACGGACGATCGGGAGGTCTTATCCTTTTTACAATCTGTTAAATGAAGTGGTGTTAAATTATTCCTCGCCTAATTTTGAAGATGGTTTTTACAGCAATGCTTACGGTAACATGGAGTTATGATTCCGAGATCTGTCTGAACCATGTCAATCCTAACGTTTCTTCCTTTCGCAATAGGTAGCACCTTATATATTTATGTTTATTTGTTTACCTGCCATTAGTTGGATGTTTTTGCTTTATGAGGTTAACTCTTGTTGTTTGTTATACAATCACTGGCATGCACTGCTAGAATTTTGTCCCGAGTTTCAAGATTTCGCCGAGTTTATTCTGTTGGGAACTCGGCAAAATTCTGCCTGCCCAGTTTGATCCAAAATTCAACTCAGTAGTGATAAGCAACTCGGCAGAGCTCTAGCTTTGCCAAGTTCTGATGAAAAAGTACTTGGCGAACAAAAAAAACTCGGCGGAATATCAAGTTCGCCGAGTTCCCAACCGAAGGAACTAGACAAAGTTTGACATGCGGACCATACCTTGCAGCAGGCGAAAGAGCCATGACGGTGGCCTTTGTTTGCCGAGTTTCATCTAATGGAAACTCGGAAACATTTTCAGATTTTCATATTTTAAAATTAGAAATCCAGGCATGCCCATCTTTGCCGAGTTCCAGATAGATTTTCATATTTTAAAATTAGAAATCCAGCATGCCCATCTGTGTTATGTCTAACTATGTTCGTACTTAGATAATATTTGTGTATCATGACTGATGTATTATGGGTCCTTGTGACGCTGGCCTGTAATATAAGATTTATGTTTAAATTTGTATCGTAGAGTTGTGTTGTGATATTGACGTCAGTCATGGTTCGTGATGGTGCATGATACGTGTATGCTTAGTGCACGATTATAAATGAGGGTGTCACAGTGGTCGAGGAGGAGCCTGAGAGGAAAGGGGCAGAAGACAACGAAGGAGATGGACTTGCTGATGGGTGCGGACTGTCGGAGCGGACGGAGCATCAAATCGGGTGCACGCGAGTGGAGTACTCCATGACAGAGCACGAGGGGATTGAGGGGATCGGGAGGCAGGGAGAGAGTGGACATGGGGGATCCTTTGTTGAGGGGTTGGAGATGGGGGATCTGGGCTAGGGTTATATAGCTAAGGCAATTGAGCTAAGAGTGAAGCTAGGTTTCACTAGTAAAAAACAGGGCTTTGGTCCAGGCCTGACAAGGGCATTAATCCCGGTTCCCCTACGAACCGGGACTAATGGGTGCATCAGTCCTGGTTCGTGAGGCCATGGCGCCGGCCGGGGCTCGGCGGCCATTGGTCCCGGTTCGTCTGACCCCATTGGTCCTAGTTCCAGACACGAACCGGGACCAATGAGCCTTACTCCTGGCCCACAACCTTTAGTCCTATTTGGTGGCTGGAACCGGGACCAAATGTGGTCCTTTAGTCCCGTTTCTAGCCACAAACCGGGACTAAAGAGAAGCTGATATATAGTGCACGCGCGCTCAGCTCAGCTCACTGCTCTATTTTTTTGGGAGAGGTGTGTGAGAGGTGTATTGTGCTCTAGCTCACCTCCTATGCACATGAGGTGTTCGATGAAATGCCCGAGCCACACTGAAGTTTTATCCTCTCGAAGCTCCTTGTCCAACCTCTATTTTTCTCAAGATTTGTCTAGGTTTGGCAGTCCATCATGTCCCGTCCTTGTCCTCATCGTCGTCGATCGCTCGCGCCGATCTCGTCCCCGTCACCACCGTGGTGCGCCTCTTATCTTTAGTATAAAAGGGGGCAACGGTCCCGGCCGGGTCAGCCCATTAGTCCCGGTTCAGTCCAGAACCGGGACCAATGGGGGCATTGGACCCGGTTCGTGAGCCCAGGGGGCCGGCCGGGCCACGTGGGCCATTGGTCCCGGTTCGTCTGGACCTTTTGGTCCTGGTTTGTGGGACGAACCGGGACCAATGGGCCTCGCTCCTGGCCCACCACCATTGGTCCCGGTTGGTGGCTTGAACTGGGACCAAAGGCTCCCCTTTAGTCCCGGTTCATGCCACCAACCGGGACCAATGAGGTGACTATATATACCCCCCTCGCGTAAGAGCAGATCACACTGCTCTGTTTTTTTCTGGCCGAGGGGAGAGGGCTTGGTGGTGCTCTAGCTCACCTCCTATGCACACAAGGTGTTCGATGGAATGCCCGAGCCACACTACTTAAGATTTCTCCTCTCCAAGCTCGACCTCCAAGCTCCATTTTCCTCAATATTTATATAGGTTTAGCGGTCCGTCACGCCCCGTCCCCGTCTTCACCGCCGTTCATCACCCGCGCCGAGCTCATCGCCGGCACCACCGTGGTGATCCTCTTGTTCTTATCTTTTTTCTGAAAGGAAAAATATTCTTACTTGTATGTTTACATAGAACCTTGTATTATTTTCTTACTTTTATTATTGCATCTTATATAGTGCGATGGTTTTGGTATCCGCCCCCGTCGGCCCTCGTCCTGTCTATGATTCAGATGTGCTATATATATTATCTTTATAACTATTGGTTCATTTATTGTTTATGAAAATTATGCCGACCAACGTGACATAGATTTTATTTATGTAGGATGTATGTGAATCGGAAATTCCAACCGACCCTCTTGTCGAGAGGTTAAATTTAGTTGAAGAAGAAAACAATTTGTTGAAGGAAAAAATAAAAAAAAATTGAGGAGGAGAAGATGATATTGGAGTTGCATGCTGCGGATGTCGTCGATGATCACAAAATCAAGATGGATGCAATGCGCTTGAAGATTAGAAAGATTAGAAAATATGTCATTCATACCGAGGCTTGGTATCATTATGCCATCGAATCAATTGTTACCTTGGTTGCGATTATGATCGCATTTGTTTTCGCATTGAAATATTTTATATAGTTTCAATGTATGGTTTAATTAATTAGATGCTCTGGAGAGCTATATGTTGTTAGATGAGAATTATGTATGTACTTTGGTTTTAATGTGATGATGAACTCCTATTAATTTGGACACTTAATTATATATAATGCACGCAGATGAACCGGCAATGGATGTACGGTGACAGACACACCTCCGAGTACATTAAGTACTGACGGCAAATCTCCTGTTTCCTGTAGTGCATGTTCATCATAATTGTTGTTGGTGCTAACTTGCTTTGTTTTCATGTAGTACAACATTGCGCAAAACTTGTTCAAAGAAGAGGAGAGGAAAACCAAGAAGGGGAAGCTCAAGAAAGGAAGGATATTTACTTTGCCTCATTGCTATGAAGTGTTGAAGGATGATGAGAAATGAAAGAAGCGTGAAGATTTGGATGATTTGCATTTGAGCAACAAACGGAAGCGAACAATTAAGTTGGATGATGATGAGGATGATGAGGATGATGCATCAAGTGGTGACGGCAAGAGAAGCCCCACACCCAACTCGGTTTCATACTCGAAGCCAAAGCGACCGGATGGGTGCAAGAAAGACAAAACCGAAAAGAAGAAGAGGAAAGGAGATGATGAGCTAAAAAATGCTATGGAAGCTATTGTGAACGCAAAAAAAGAAGCCAACGAGGTGAGGAAAATGGCAAGGAACCAAGATGCCGCGGCCCAGGAGAGGAGGGTGGCGGCCGAGGAGAGGAAGGTGGCTTTGGAGGAGAGGAAGGTGAGCAATGAGGAGCGAACAAGATTATTGGAATGGGAGAAGCACTTGTTCTTCTTGGACACATCTATCCTCAATGAGGTGCAAAAGGAGTATGTCAATCATGCCCGTGAAGAAGTCTTGATCCAAAAACAAGCCATGATTCGCACAATGGGTGGCGGTGGCCTCGGCGCCATGGGTGGCGGTGGCATCGGCACCATGGGTGGCATGGGTGGCTTCGGAGGTACCGTGGGCGGTGCAATGGGAGGCATGGCTGGCTTTGGAGCACCCCCTGACGCTATGGCCACCATGGGAGGCATGAGTTTTGCTTCTCTCATGGGAGGCATGGGTGCACCTCCGGCCGTCATGGGCGGAATGTCTTTTGATGTGCCTCCTCGCACACATTCCCATGAAGATGCCATTGAAAATCTTGCCAACACCGTCAGAGCTTCACGTGATGCGGTGCGCCATGAGGAGAGGGAGGAAGATTCATCTTCGGAGATGGAAGAATCGGCTTCCGAAGATGAGGACGAGGACGAAGACGAGGACGAGGAATGATGTGTCTTTCATTTGTGTATTGAACTTGATTTGCATTTTGAACTTGGTTGGATAAACTTGTGGGCATGATTTTGAACTTGTGGGCATGAACTTTTCTTCATCAACTTGTTTGTGTGAAATATTATATGTCATGTTCGTTGCATTTCGAATGTTTCATCAACTTCATTTTTTGTTCAAAATGCCATATGCAATGCACCAGTAAGATGCGCGCGTTGCATTTTTGCGCGTTGTTGGAGCGGCGCGCACGCTGCATTTTAGCGCGGCTGCTGGAGCCAGCGCTGCGCCGTGCCAAACCAGGCGATGGCACGCGGAAAATCAGTTTTTTGCACGCGGCGCGTTCGGCGCCTGTTGAAGATGCTCTAAGACTGTGGATTTTAGAAGTTTTCATCTACATGAGACTTTTGGTTGAGTTTATAGGATGAAAATTCATAAGTCTGTTTCTAATGATTTCTTTTCAGTTTCATGGAAAATATTCAGTCACTGTGCTTGTGTAATAAAATTATCCAAATCCTTCAAAATATCTTTAAAGCCATTTTTTCTAGGGTTGGACCCAGATTTCCTGTAGAATGTGCAATATAACTTCTTTTTCTTGTGCTTGTATTTTAAATTTTCTAAGCAAATAACCATAAAAGCCCATCTATAAGGTAAGAAGTATGCATGCTCCCTTTCCGTCCACAAAAAGATCATGAGTTGGGACAAAACATGATCTCGAAATTACAACTTTGATCTTTATTTTGTACTGTAATATGAGAGTAAAACCAAATAAAATTGAGATTTCATGGGTCTACTTTTAGATATAATTATACCCATATAAATTATACACATATGAACAAAAGTGCATAAAAATATATTGATAGTCCAAGTTTTAAATGTTTTTCTACACACTAAATTGATAGACAAATTAATTAGACATGTGTCTAATGCGTCAACTTTTTTGGACCGGTGGGAATAAGAACTAAATAACTCAATCTAGATGCACTCATGCCATCATTAACCACCAGTATGTAATACCCATCCATCGTCCACTGCCAGGCCATCTCCACCAACCACAATTAGAATCTACAAAAGCTGCCTAGGTCTTATAGTTACATGTCCCCTAATGCTAAAATTTAAACACGTCAAGGAGCTTTACGAATTTTAGAGTGTGACGAGACAAAGCTGAGCACAACATACAAGGCCTTCATCTCCAGCCGTTCAGCGCCCCAGGGGCTGAAATGGCGCCTCCTGGGGGCTCGCCGATGCTTTTTTCGCCTTGGGGACGGTCGGGTTCCCAACCGCCGCCTCAAGTTGGCCCTAGATGCCGGTTTTTGAAAACCAAAATTGGCCAAACTTCGTACAGAATGACACAAATTTCAAGAAAATTCAGGCATTTTCATTGATATTTGTACAAACTTAAAACATAATTTAAAACTAAACTAAAACTATTACTACGCCGCCGCTGCCACCGAGCCTTCTACATGTCGAGGAGCTTGTAGAAGTTCGTGTAGTCGCCGCCGTCGTCGTCCTCGTCCTGCACGCCGCCTCCGTTGTTCTTGCTGCAGCCCTGGCTTGGGTCGCCGTGGCGGACGGGGTTGGACGGCCCGGGCGCCTCCTCGTCACTGTCCTTGAGGATGATGACGTTCGGGTACTCCATTGGCGGCTCGTTGCCGCCCTCGAGGTGCTAGAGGACGGCGTGGAGCGTGCGCCCGGGGACGCCCTACCATAGGCGGCGGCCGTCGGCGTTGTGGCGTCCCCTCACCGGCGTGTTGTTGGTGGAGGCGAGCTGCTTCTTGTTGCGGCGTTGGAAGTACGTCGTCCAGAAAGCGTGGTTGCTGGCGGCGTACTTTGGAAGGTCTTGCACCTCCTCTGGCAGGGACGCCCGAACGCGCGCGATCTCGGCGTGGCGGTGCTGGAACGGGGACACCTCCGGTGTTGAGCCTCAATGAGCCCGACACAAGCGTGTTCGGCGGCGCCGGCTAGTTCACCTTGTGGAGGAGGTATGCCTCCCATTCGTGAAGGTGGCGGCGGCCGAACCCATTCGCCACCGCTCCGTCGCCTGGGAATCGCTCACCCATCGGTGGCATAGAGAGGGAGGGGCGGCAAAGGAAAGAGGTCGTCGGCGGCGGCGACAGAGAGAGAGAGAGAGAGAGAGAGAGAGAGAGAGAGAGAGAGAGAGAGAGTACCCGAACGCACACGATCTCGGCGTGGCGGTGCTGGAACGGGGACACCTCCGCTGTTGAGCCTCAATGAACCCGACACTTGCGTGTTCGGCGGCGCCGGCTAGTTCACCTTGTGGAGGAGGTATGCCTCCCAGTCGTGAAGGTGGCGGCGGCCGAACCCGTTCGCCACCGCTCCATCGCCTGGGAATCGCTCACCCATCGGTGGCATAGAGAGGGAGGGGGCGGCAAAGGAAAGAGGTCGGCGGCGGCGGCGAGAGAGAGAGAGAGAGGCTGCGGCGAGGGAGTGTGCGTCTTGTGGAGAGGGAGAGTGCCTTTTATAGCGGCGGGTTGGCCGCAAGCGGGCAACACCGTGTGGATGCGTGGCGGGAGAGGGCGGGTCCCGCGGTGGCAGCGCGCCGCCCGTGGGGAATCAATGGAAGGCTGACTGGCGGCAACCTTCACATTGATTCCCGCGGGAAAACGAGGGGAGTAGGACGACGAAGGCGCCCAGCTGCTGACTCGATGGGTCCACATGTTTTACCACCAAATTCATTTCCCTCGGCGCCCCCACCGCGCCGCGATCGGCATGGGTCCGCCGGCACCAATTTCGACTCTAACCGGCGAAAATTGGGCTCATGAGGGCGCGACTGGGCCGTTTTTTCTAGCCGGCGGTCAAAAGGGGGCCTGGGGGGGGGGGGCTGTTTGGGGGCGAGTGGAGATGCTCTAACAATGCCTCGCCACATCAAGACCTGCCGAGTGAAAGAACCCCTCAACACTGGGATGCAACTTTTTTGTCAACATTGAAGTTCAACCCCTCAACATTGAAGTTCAATGTTCAACTCCTCAACAACTAAACTAAACTAAACGTGTGTAGATTTTTTTTTATCAACATTGAACTTCATTTCAAAACCTAAATTTTGCCATGTCCTTCATGCACGAAAACACAACCAGGTTTTCACCGAGTAGTCTTTTCTTCTTCTAAAGTTTCATATATTCTATAAATTTCTTACCATTTGCAGTGATTATTCTATGAAGTATAGCATGGTATAGACAATATTTTGTCTCATGGTATTTTTTTTTGACAAAGCTATTGGGCATCTCAGATTCTTAGATGTTATTGCATGTATGGTGTAATTAGTGAATTTCCCATTTCCTAAAAAATTGTTGAAAATTTCTTGGTATTTAACTTGCTAACTTAAGCACTATAATCCTATCAAATTATACAAAAGCAGTGGGAAGTTTCTGCGACAAAGACAATAGTAAGTACTGAGTCAGAGATATTCATCACATTATTGGACATCAGTTTCTATATCCTGTACACAAAGATAACAATTTCAATTTAAATCAGACACGTGTCGTTGTTGTACAACTAAACAATATTCATACATGAAAACATTTATAAAATCAGAGCATCTGGGGTTATTCTACCCGAGCTGGTACTGGTACCTTGGCCTTGTGGTGCACCAATACCTATAGATACATGAAAAGGACAAATAACACAATAAATTATAAATGTTAAATGCATACAAAGTGTTGGAAATATGCCCAAGAGGCAATAATAAAATGGTTATTATAATATTTCTTTGTTCATGATAATTGTCTATTGTTCATGATATAATTGTGTTATCCGGAAATTGTAATACATGTGTGAATACATAGACCACAACACGTCCCTAATGAGCCTCTAGTTGACTAGCTCGTTGATCAAAAGATAGTCATGGTTTCCTGACTATGGACATTGGATGTCATTGATAACGAGATCACATCATTAGGAGAATGATGTGATGGACACGACCCAATCCTAAGCATAGCTCAAAGATCGTGTAGTTCGTTTGCTATAACTTTTACGAATGTCAAGTATCATTTCCTTAGACCATGAGATTGTGCAACTCCCGGATACAGTAGGAGTGCTTTTGGTGTGCCAAACATCACAACGTAACTAGGTGACTATAAAGGTACACTACAGGTATCTCCGAAAGTGTCTGTTGGGTTGGCACGAATCGAGACTGGGATTTGTCACTTCGTATGACGGAGAGGTATCTCTAGGCCCACTCGATAATGCATCATCATAATGAGCCCAATGTGACCAAGTGGTTGATCACGGGATCATGCATTACGGTACGAGTAAAGTGACTTTCCGGTAACGAGATTGAACGAGGTATTGGGATACCGACGGTCGAGTCTCGGGCAAGTAACATACCGATTGACAAAGGGAATTGTTTACGGATTGATTGAATCCTCGACATC
The DNA here is from genome assembly GCA_034509565.1 of Triticum monococcum. NCBI lineage: Eukaryota > Viridiplantae > Streptophyta > Magnoliopsida > Poales > Poaceae > Triticum > Triticum monococcum. Next base: position 50,132,609 of record CM067846.1, read on the forward strand.
GTGGTTCATCCTATGAGATCATCGAGGAGCATGTGGGACCCAACATGGGTATCCAGATCCCGCTGTTGGTTATTGACCGGAGAGTCGTCTCGGTCATGTCTGCGTGTCTCCCGAACCCATAGGGTCTACACACTTAAGGTTCGGTGACGCTAGGGTTATTGAGATATTAGTATACGGTAACCCGAAAGTTGTTCGGAGTCCCGGATGAGATCTCGGACGTCACGAGGAGTTCCAGAATGGTCTGGAGGTGAAGATTTATATATAGGAAGTCAAGTTTCGGCCATCGGGAAAGTTTCGGGGGTAATCGGTATTGTATCGGGACCACCGGAAGGGTCCCGAGGGTCCACCGGGTGGGGCCACCTATCCCGGAGGGCCCCATGGGCTGAATGGGAGGGGAACCAGCCCCTAGTGGGCTGGTGCGCCCCCCTTGGGCCTTCCCCTGCGCCTAGGGTTGGTAACCCTAGGGGTGAGGGGCGCCTCACTTGGCTTGGGGGGCAAGCCACCCCCTTGGCCACCCCCCCCCCCTTGGAGATGGCATCTCCTAGGGACGGCGCCCCCCCCCCTATGGGTCCCATAAATAGTGGGGGGGAGGGAGGGAAGCCACACCCTAGCCCATGGCCTCTCCCTCTCCCTCCCGTGACACTCCTCCCTCTCCCTGTGCTTGGCGAAGCCCTGCCGAGATCACCGTTGCTTCCACCACCACGCCGTCGTGCTGCTGGATCTTCATCAACCTCTCCTTCCCCCTTACTAGATAAAGTTAGAGGAGACGTCTTCCCAACCGTACGTGTGTTGAACGCGAAGGTGTCGTCCGTTCGGCGCGAGGTCATCAGTGATTTGGATCACGACGAGTACGACTCCATCAACCCCGTTCTCTTGAACGCTTCCGCGTGCGATCTACAAGGGTATGTAGATGCACTCCTTTTTCCCTCGTTGCTAGATGACTCCATAGATTGATCTTGGTGATGCGTAGAAAATTTTAAAATTATGCTACGTTCCCCAAAAGTGGCATCATGAGCTAGGTCTATGCGTAGTTTCTATGCACGAGTAGAACACAAAGCAGTTATGGACGTCGTTATTGTCAATTTGCTTGTCGTTACTAGTCTTATCTTGATTCGGCGGCATCGTGGTATGAAGCGGCCCGGACCGACCTTACATGTACGCTTATGTGAGACTGGTTCCACCGATTGACATGCACTAGTTGCATAAGGTGGCTGGCGGGTGTCTGTCTCTCCCACTTCAGTCGGATCGGATTCGATGAAAAGGGTCCTTATGAAGGGTAAATAGAAATTGGCATATCACATTGTGGTTTTGGCGTAGGTAAGAAATGTTCTTGCTAGAAACCTATAGCAGCCACGTAAAAACTTGCAACAACAATTAGAGGACGTCTAACTTGTTTTTGCAGCATGTGCCGTGTGATGTGATATGGCCAAAAGGATGTGATGAATGATATATGTGATGTATGAGATTGATCATGTTCTTGTAATAGGAATCACAACTTGCATGTCGATGAGTATGACAACCGGCAGGAGCCATAGGAGTTGTCTTTATTTATTTATGAACTGCGTGTCAACATAAATGTCATGTAATTACTTTACTTTATTGCTAAAGCGTTAGCCATAGTAGTAGAAGTAATAGATGACGAGACAACTTCAAGAAGACACAATGATGGAGACCATGATGATAAAGATCATGGTGTCATGCCGGTGACAACGATGATCATGGAGCCCCGAAGATGGAGATCAAAAGGAGCAAATGATATTGGCCATATCATGTCACTATTGGATTGCATGTGATGTTTATCATGTTTTACATCTTATTTGCTTAGAACGACGGTAACTTAAATAAGATGATCCCTCGTAATAATTTCAAGAAAGTGTCCCCCCGAACTGTGCACCGTTGCGAAGGTTCGTTGTTTCAAAGCACCACGTGATGATCGGGTGTGATAGACTCTAACGTTCGAATACAACAGATGTAAGCCAGATTTACACACGCAATACACGTAGGTTGACTTGACGAGCCTAGCATGTACAGACATGGCCTCGGAACACAGAAGACCGAAAGGTCGAGCATGAGTCGTATAGAAGATACGATCAACATGAAGATGTTCACCGATGTTGACTAGTCCGTCTCACGTGATGATTGGACACGGCCTAGTTGACTCGGATCATGTTTCACTTAGATGACTAGAGGGATGTCTATCTGAGTGGGAGTTCATTGAGTAATTTGATTAGATGAACTTAATTATCATGAACTTAGTCTAAAATCTTTACACTATGTCTTGTAGATCAAATGGCCCACGCTAATGTTGCCCTCAACTTCAACGCGTTCCTAGAGAAAACCAAGCTGAAAGATGATGGCAGCAACTATACGGACTGGGTCCGGAACCTGAGGATCATCCTCATAGCTGCCAAGAAAGATTATGTCCTAGAAGCACCGCTAGGTGACGCACCCATCCCAGAGAACCAATACGTTATGAACGCTTGGCAGTCACGTGCTGATGATTACTCCCTCGTTCAGTGCGGCATGCTTTACAGCTTAGAACCGGGGCTCCAAAAGCGTTTTGAGAGACATGGAGCATATGAGATGTTCGAAGAGCTGAAAATGGTTTTCCAAGCTCATGCCTGGGTCAAGAGATATGAAGTCTCCGACAAGTTCTTCAGTTGTAAGATGGAGGAAAATAGTTCTGTCAATGAGCACATACTCAAAATGTCTGGGTTGCATAACCGCTTGACTCAGCTGGGAGTTAATCTCCCGGATGACGCGGTCATTAACAGAATCCTTCAGTCGCTTCCACCGAGCTACAAGAGCTTTGTGATGAACTTCAATATGCAGGGGATGGAAAAGACCATTCCTAAGGTATATTCAATGCTGAAATCAGCAGAGGTGGAAATCAAAAAGGAACATCAAGTGTTGATGGTGAATAAAACCACTAAGTTCAAGAAAGGCAAGGGTAAGAAGAACATCAAGAAGGACGGCAAGGGAGTTGCCGCGCCCGGTAAGCAAGCTGCCGGGAGGAAGCCAAAGAATGGACCCAAGCCTGAGACTGAGTGTTTTTATTGCAAGGGAAGTGGTCACTGGAAGCGGAACTGCCCCAAATACTTAGCGGACAAGAAGGCTGGCAACACTAAAGGTATATGTGATATACATGTAATTGATGTGTACCTTACAAGTACTCGTAGTAGCTCCTGGGTATTTGATACCGGTGTGGTTGCTCACATTTGTAACTCAAAGCAGGAGCTATGGAATAAGCGGAGACTGGCGAAGGACGAGGTGACGATGCGCGCCGGGAATGGTTCCAAGGTCGATGTGATCGTCGTCGGCACGCAACCTCTACATTTACCTACGGGATTAGTTTTAAACCTCAATAATTGTTATTTAGTGCCAGCTTTGAGCATGAACATTGTATCAGGATCTCGTTTAATTCGAGATGGCTACTCATTTAAATTCGAGAATAATGGTTGTTCTATTTATATGAGAGATATATTTTATGGTCATGCTCTGCTGGTGAATGGTTTATTCTTAATCAATCTCAAGCGTAATGTTACACATATTCATAGTGTAAATACCAAAAGATGTAAGGTTGATAATGATAGTCCCACATACTTCTGGCACTGCCGCCTTGGTCACATAGGTGTCAAACGCATGAAGAAGCTCCATGCCGATGGACTTTTGGAGTCTCTTGATTACGAATCATTTGACACGTGCGAACCATGCCTCATGGGTAAAATGACCAAGACTCCGTTCTCTGGAACAATGGAGTGAGCAACCAACTTACTGGAAATCATACATACTGATGTGTGCGGTCCAATGAGTGTTGAGGCTCGCGGTGGCTATCGTTATGTTCTCACCCTCACTTATGACTTGAGTAGATATGTGTATGTCTACTTAATGAAACACAAGTCTGAGACCTTTGAAAAGTTCAAGGAATTTCAGAGTGAGGTTGAGAATCAACGTGACAGGAAAATCAAGTTCTTGCGATCAGATCGTGGGGGAGAATACTTGAGTCACGAATTTGGCACACACTTAAGAACATGTGGAATAATTTCACAACTCACGCCGCCTGGAACACCTCAGTGTAATGGTGTGTCAGAACGTCGTAATCGCACTCTATTGGATATGGTGCGATCTATGATGTCTCTTACCGATCTACCGCTGTCATTTTGGGGCTATGCTTTAAAGACTACCGCATTCACTTTAAATAGGGCTCCGTCGAAATCCGTTGAGACGACACCGTATGAATTATGGTTTGGGAAGAAACCTAAGCTGTCGTTTATAAAAGTTTGGGGATGCGATGCTTATGTCAGGAAACTTCAACCTGAAAAGCTTGAACCCAAATCGGAAAAATGCGTCTTCATAGGATACCCTAGAGAAACTATTGGGTATACCTTCTACCTCAGATCCGAAGGCAAGATCTTTGTTGCCAAGAATGGGTCCTTTCTAGAGAAAGAGTTTCTCTCGAAAGAAATAAGTGGGAGGAAAGTAGAACTTGATGAAGTATTACCTCTTGAACCGGTAAGTGGCGCAGCTCAAGAAAATGTTTCTGAGGTGCCTGCACCGACTAGAGAGGAAGTTAATGATGATGATCATGAAACTTCAGATCAAGTTGCTACAAAACTTCGTAGGTCCACGAGGACACGTTCCGCACCGGAGTGGTACGGCAACCCTGTCTTGGAAATCATGTTGTTAAACAACGGTGAACCTTCGAACTATGAAGAAGCGACGGCGGGCCCGGATTCCGACAAATGGCTGGAAGCCATGAAATCCGAGATAGGATCCATGTATGAAAAGGAAGTATGGACTTGGCTGACTTGCCCGATGATCGGCGAGCCATAGAAAATAAATGGATCTTTAAGAAGAAGACATACGCGGATGGTAATGTAACCATCTATAAAGCTCGGCTTGTCGCTAAGGGTTATCAACAAGTTCAAGGGGTTGACTACAATGAGACTTTTTCACCCGTAGCGAAGCTAAAATCCGTCCGAATCATGTTAGCAATTGCCGCATTCTATGATTATGAGATATGGCAAATGGACGTCAAAACGGCATTCCTTAATGGTTTCCTTAAGGAAGAATTGTATATGATGCAGCTGGAAGGTTTTGTCGATCCTAAGAATGCTGACAAGGTGTGCAAGCTCCAACGCTCGATTTATGGGCTGGTGCAAGCATCTCGGAGTTGGAACATTCGTTTTGATGAGATGATCAAAGCGTTTGGGTTTATGCAGACTTATGGAGAAGCCTGCATTTACAAGAAAGTGAGTGGGAGCTCTGTAGCATATCTCATATTGTATGTGGATGACATACTGTTGATGGGAAATGATATAAAATTCTTGGAAAGCATAAAGGCCTACTTGAACAAGTGTTTTTCAATGAAGGATCTTGGAGAAGCTGCTTATATATTAGGCATCAAGATCTATAGAGATAGATCGAGACGCCTCATTGGTCTTTCACAGAGTACATACCTTGAAAAGATATTGAAGAAGTTCAAAATGGATCAGTCAAAGAAGGGGTTCTTGCCTGTATTGCAAGGTACGAGATTGAGCACGGCTCAATGCCCGACCACGGCAGAAGGTAGAGAAAAGATGAGTGTCGTCCACTATGCCTCGGCCATAGGGTCTATCATGTATGCTATGCTGTGTACCAGACCTGATGTAAACCTTGCCGTAAGTTTGGTAGGAAGGTACCAAAATAATCCCGGCATGGAACACCGGACAACGGTCAGGAATATCCTGAAGTACCTGAAAAGGACTAAGGATATGTTTCTCGTTTATGGATGTGACGAAGAGCTCGTCGTAAAGGGTTACGTCGATGCTAGCTTCGACACAGATCTGGATGACTCTAAGTCACAAACCGGATACGTGTATATTTTGAATGGTGGGGCAGTAAGCTGGTGCAGTTGCAAGCAAAGCGTTGTGGCGGGATCTACATGTGAAGCAGAGTACATGGCAGCCTCAGAGGCAGCACAAGAGGCAATCTGGGTGAAGGAGTTCATTACCGACCTAGGAGTCATACCCAATGCATCGGGCCCGATGACTCTCTTCTGTGACAACACTGGAGCTATTGCCCTTGCCAAGGAGCCCAGGTTTCACAGGAAGACCAGGCATATCAAGCGTCGCTTCAACTCCATTCGTGAAAGTGTTCAAAATGGAGACATAGATATTTGTAAAGTACATACGGACCTGAATGTGGCAGATCCGTTGACTAAACCTCTCCCTAGAGCAAAACATGATCAACACCAGAACTGCATGGGTGTTTGATTCATCACAATGTAACTAGACTATTGACTCTAGTGCAAGTGGGAGACTGTTGGAAATATGCCCTAGAGGCAATAATAAAATGGTTATTATTATATTTCTTTGTTCATGATAATTGTCTATTGTTCATGCTATAATTGTGTTATCCGAAAATCGTAATACATGTGTGAATACATAGACCACAACACGTCCCTAGTGAGCCTCTAGTTGACTAGCTCGTTGATCAAAAGATAGTCATGGTTTCCTGACTATGGACATTGGATGTCATTGATAACAGGATCACATCATTAGGAGAATGATGTGATGGACAAGACCCAATCCTAAGCATAGCTTAAAGATCGTGTAGTTCGTTTGCTATAGCTTTTCCGAATGTCAAGTATCATTTCCTTAGACCATGAGATTGTGCAACTCCCGAATACAGTAGGAGTGCTTTGGGTGTGCCAAACATCACAATGTAACTGGGTGACTATAAAGGTGCACTACAGGTATCTCCGAAAGTGTCTGTTGGGTTGGCACGAATCGAGACTGGGATTTGTCACTCCGTATGACGGAGAGGTATCTCTGGGCCCACTCGGTAATGCATCATCATAATGAGCTCAATGTGACCAAGTGGTTGATCACGGGATCATGCATTACGGTATGAGTAAAGTGACTTGCCAGTAACGAGATTGAACGAGGTATTGGGATACCGACGATCGAGTCTCAGGCAAGTAACATACCGACTGACAAAGGGAATTGTATACGGATTGATTGAATCCTCGACATCGTGGTTCATCCGATGAGATCATCGAGGAGCATGTGGGAGCCAACATGGTATCCAGATCCCGCTGTTGGTTATTGACTGAAGAGTCGTCTCGGTCATGTCTGCGTGTCTCCCGAACCCGTAGGGTCTACACACTTAAGGTTCGGTGACGCTAGGGTTGTTGACATACTAGTATACGGTAACCCGAAAGTTGTTTGGAGTCCCGGATGAGATCCTAGACGTCACGAGGAGTTCCGGAATGGTCCGGAGGTGAAGATTTATATATAGGAAGTCAAGTTTCGGCCATCGGGAAAGTTTCGGGGGTAATCGGTATTGTACCGGGACCACCGAAAGGGTCCCGGGGGTCCACCGGGTGGGGCCACCTGTCCTGGAGGGCCCCATGGGCTGAAGTTGGAGGGGAACCAGCCCCTAGTGGGCTGGTGCGCCCCCCCTTGGGCCTTCCCCTGCGCCTAGGGTTGGAAACCCTAGGGATGGGGGGCGCCCCACTTGGCTTGGGGGGCAAGCCACCCCCTTGGCCGCCGCCCCCCTTGGAGATGGCATCTCCTAGGGCCGGCGCCCCCCCTTGGGGTCCTATAAATAGTGTGGGGAGGGAGGGCAGCCGCACCCTAGCCCCTGGCGTCTCCCTCTACCTCCCGTGACACTCCTCCCTCTCCCTGTGCGTGGCAAAGCCCTTCTGAGATCACCGTTGCTTCCACCACCACGCCGTCGTGCTGCTGGATCTTCATCAACCTCTCCTTCCCCCTTGCTGGATCAAGTTGGAGGAGACGTCTTCCCAACCGTACGTGTGTTGAACGCGGAGGTGCCGTCCGTTCGGCGCTAGGTCATCGGTGATTTGGATCACGACGAGTACGACTCCATCAACCCCGTTCTCTTGAACGCTTTCGTGCACGATCTACAAGGGTATGTAGATGCACTCCTTTCTCCCTCGTTGCTAGATGACTCCATAGATTGATCTTGGTGATGCGTAGAAAATTTTAAAATTATGCTACGTTCCCCAACACAAAGAGCACAATATTTTTTAGCACTGCATGAAAGGGATCTATATAGAGAAGTTAAGAGTTATCACTGATAGTGTAGTCTGGCTATGGAGCCGGTTAGAAAAATAAATGCAAATGACTTTGATATAAGATGAGGAGATATGTCATACGAAGTTTTGCTTATACGAAAAATACGTGTTCTTTCATATGCAATGCAGGTAAGTAACTTTGCATGTGAGATGTTCACGCAGAGGTCTAGAGTAGCTCTTGCATAATTAAAAACAATAATTTGAATGCAGAAGTGCAACATTCAAAATCAGGTGCAGTAACACTCCACTACAGTTTTGTTTCTTTTTGAAGGAGTTACATCGTGACAACTTGGACCACCTATTTCTATTTTTTGACAGATCGAACCACAATTTAGCTGGATATTCCACTTAGAACCATATTTGAGATTTTAGCGAACCTGAAATGATAAAAATAGTGGATGTTCACATCTGAATTGAGTATTATAAGTAATCCTACCTATTTTAGAAAAAAAATCACATAAGAGCTGAATATTTGAGTCGATGGTTCAAAGTAAAATAGTTAGTTCAAATGTGGATCAAATTGTCAAAAATCATGCATAAAAGAATTCAAAGAAGATTCAAATATTATTCATAGATAGACTTGATCATAAGCCCACAATTCATCGGTCTCAACAAACACACCGCAAAAATAAGATTACATCGAATTGATCTCCATGAGAGAGGGGGAGAACTTTGTATTGAGATTCAAAGAGAGAGAAAAAGCCATCTAGCTACTAACTATGGAACCGAAGGTCTGAGGTAAACTACTCACACTTCATCGGAGGGGCTAGGATGATGTAGAAGCCCTCCGTGATGACGGCCCTCTTCCAGCGAAGCTTCGGAACAGGCCCCAAGATGGGATCTTGTGGATACAGAAATTTGCAGCGGTGGAATTAGGTTTTTGGCTCCTGTTCTGATCGTTTGGGGGTACGTGTGTATATATAGGAGGAAGGAGTACGTCGGTGGAGCACCGAGGGGCCCACGAGGCAGGGGGGCGCGCCCTAGGGGGGGGGCGCCCCCCACCCTCGTGACCTCCTCTTTGATCCCTTGTAGTAGGGTCCAAGTCTCCTGGATCACGTTCGGTGAGAAAATCACGTTTCCGAAGAATTTACTCCGTTTGGTCTCCGTTTGATATTCTGTTTATCCGAAACACTGAAATAGGCAAAAAAATAGCAATTCTGGGCTGGGCCTCCGGTTAATAGGTTAGTCCCAAAAATAATATAAAAGTGGAAAATAAAGCCCAATATAGTCCAAAACAGTAGATAATATAGCATGGAGCAATCAAAAATTATAGATACGTTGGAGACGTATCAGGCATCCCCAAGCTTAATTCCTACTCGTCCTCGAGTAGGTAAATGATAAAAAGAGAATTTTTGATGCGGAGTGCTACTTGGCATAATTTCAATGCAAATCTTCTTAATTGTGGTATGAATATTCAGATTAGAAAGATTCAAGGCAAAAGTTTGTATTGATAAAATAATAATACTTCAAGCATACTAACAAAGCAATTATGTCTTCTCAAAATAACATGGCCAAAGTAAGTTATCCCTACAAAATCATATAGTCTAGCTATGCTCCATCTTCCCCACACAAAGTATTTAAATCATGCACAACCCCGATGACAAGCCATGCAATTGTTTCATACTCTAACTTTTTTAAAACTTTTTCAATCTTCACGCAATACATGAGCGTGAGCCATGGATATAGCACTATAGGTGGAATAGAATGGTGGTTGTGGAGAAGACAAAAAAGGAGAAGATAGTCTCACATCAACTAGGCGTATCAACAAGCTATGGAGATGCCCATCAATAGATATCAATGTGAGCGAGTAGGGATTGCCATGCAACGGATGCACTAGAGCTATAAATGTATGAAAGCTCAACAAAAGAAACTAGTGGGTGTGCATCCAACTTGCTTGCTCACGAAGACCTAGGGCAATTTGAGGAAGCCCATCATTGGAATATACAAGCCAAGTTCTATAACGTAAAATTCCCACTAGTATATGGAAGTGACAACATATGAGACTCTCTATATGAAGAACATGGTGCTACTTTGAAGCACAATATATGAGACACGCTATATCATGGTGCTACTTTGAAGCACAAGTGTGGAAAAGGGATAGTAGCATTGCCCCTTTTTTATTTATATTTTTTTGGGCCTTCTTTTTTTTTGGCCTTTCTCTTTTTTTGGGACAATGCTCTATTGAATGATGATCATCACACTTTTATTTATTTACAACTCAATGATTACAACTCGATACTAAAACAAGGTATGACTCTATATGAATGCCTCCGGCGGTGTACCGGGATATGCAATGAATCAAGAGTGATAAGTATGAAAGAATTATGAATGGTGGCTTTGCCACAAATACTATGTCAACTACATGATCATGCTAAGCAATATGACAATGATGGATGTGTCATGATGAACTAGATGGTGGAAAGTTGCATGGCAATATATCTCGGAATGGCTATGGAAATGCCATAATAGGTAGGTATGGTGGCTGTTTTGAGGAAGGTATATGGTAGGTGTATGATACCGGCGAAAGTTGCGCGGTATTAGAGAGGCTAGCAAGGGTGGAAGGGTGGGAGTGCGTATGATCCATGGACTCAACATTAGTCATAAAGAACTCATATACTTATTGCAAAAATCTAGAAGTTATCAAAGAAAAGTATTACACGCATGCTACTAGGGGGATAGATTGGTAGGAAAAGACCATCGCTCGTCCCCGACCGCCACTCATAAGGAAGACAATCAATAAATAAATCATGCTTCGACTTCATCACATAACGGTTCACCATACGTGCATGCATACTACGGGAATCACAAACTTCAACACAAGTATTCTTTAAATTCACAACTACTCAACTAGCATGACTTTAATATTATCACCTCCATATCTCAAAACAATTATCATGCTTCAATCTTTTCTTAGTATTCAACACACTCAAAACAAAGTTTCACAAATCTTGAATACCAAGCATATTATTATTAGGCAAATTACCAAGCTATTAAGAGACTCTCAAATTAATTTAAATGAAGCATGAGAGATCAATAGTTTGTTTAAAACAAATTCACCACCGTGCTCTAAAAGATCTAAGTGAAGCACATAGAGCAAAATTATCTAGCTCAAAGGATATAAGTGAAGCACATAGAGCAAAATTATCTAGCTCAGAGGATATAAGTGAAGCACATAGAGTATTGTATCAAATTTTAATTCATGTATGGCTCTCTCAAAAGGTGTGTACAGCAAGGATGATTGTGGTATACTATCAAACTAAGACACAAATAATACAAGACGCTCCAAGCAAAACACATATCATGTTGGTGAATAAAAATATAGCTCCAAGTGAATTACCGATGGAAGTGGACGAAAAGAGGGGATGCCTTCTGGGGCATCCCCAAGCTTTAACTTTTTGGTGTCCTTGGATTATCTTGGGGGTGCTATGGGCATCCCCAAGCTTAGGCTCTTGCCACTCCTTGTTCCATGATCCATCAAAAGAAATCACCCAAAACATGAAAACTTCACAACACAAAACTCAAAATAGAAAACTCATTAGCTCCGTTAGCGAAAGAAAACAAAAGACCACTTCAAGGTACTGTAATTAAATCATTCTTTATTTATTTTGGTGTTAAACCTACTGTATTCCAACTTCTCTATGGATTATAAACTAGTTTACTAGCCATAGATTCATCAAAATAAGCAAACAACACACAAAAAACCAGAATCTGTCAAAAACAGAACAGTCTGTAGTAATCTGTAGCTAGCGCAAGATCTGTAACTCCAAAAATTCTAAAATAAATTGCTGGACGTGAGGAATTTATATATTAATCATCTTCAAAAATAATTAACTAAATAGCACTCTTCAAATAAAAATGACAGCAGTTCTTGTGAGCGCTAAAGTTTCTGTTTTTTACAGCAAGTTCAACAAGACTTTCCCCAAGTCTTCCCAACGGTTCTACTTGGCACAAACACTAATTAAACACAAAAAACACAACCTATACAGAGGCTAAATAATTTATTTATTACTAAACAGTAGCAAATAGCAAGGAATAAAAATAAAATTGGGTTGCCTCCCAACAAGCGCTATCATTTAATCCCCCTAGCTAGGCATAACGAGCAAGAATAGATCTAGGTATTGCCATCTTTGGTAGGCAATCCATAAGTGGCTCTCATGATAGTTTCATATGGTAATTTTATTTTCTTTCTTGGAAATTTTTCCATGCCCTTTTTAATGGAAATTTAAATCTAATATTCCCTTCCTTCATATCAATAATCGCACCAACCGTTCTAAGGAAAGGTCTACCAAGAATAATAGGGCAAGAAGGATTGCAATCTATATCAAGAACAATGAAATCTACGGGCACAAAATTCCTATTTGCAACAATAAGAACATCATTAATTCTTCCCATAGGTTTCTTAATAGTGGAATCAGCAAGATGCAAGTTTAGAGAGCAATCATCAAAACTACGGAAATCTAGTAAATCACACAAAGTCTTGGGAATAGTAGAGACACTAGCACCCAAATCACACAAAGCATAAAACTCATGATCTTTAATTTTAATTTAATAGTTGGTTCTCACTCATCATAAAGTTTTCTAGGGATAGAAACTTTCAACTTAAGTTTTTCTTCATAAGATTGCATCAAGGCATCAACAATATGTTCAGTGAAAGCTTTATTTCGACTATAAGCATGTGGAGAATTTAGCACGGATTGCAACAAGGAAATACAATCAATTAAAGAGCAACTTCCATAATTAAATTCCTCGAAATCCAATATAGTGGGTTTAGCAACATGTAGATTTTTATTTCTTTCAATCCTACTTTCATCAATTTCAACATTAAGATCTAAATACTCCGAATTTTTAGAATGCCTTCTAGGTAAAGGAAGATCATATTAAGTTTCATCAAGATTCATATTGCAAAATAAAGATTTAATTGGAGACACATCAATAACTTTTAGATCTTCATCATTACTTTCATAGGAATTGGAAGAACACGCTTTAATAAAGGCCTCTTTGGAAGCACGCATCTGAGCGGTTCTTTCTTTACACTCATCAATTGAAATTCTCATGGCTTTAAGAGACTCATTGATATCATGCTTAGGTCGAATAGATCTAAGTTTCAAAGCATCAACATCAAGAGCAATTCTATCAACGTTCCTAGCCAAATCATCAATCTTAAGCAATTTTTCTTCAATCATAGCATTAAAATTCTTTTGCGAAGAAATAAATTATTTAATATTAGATTCAAAATCAGAGGGCATCTTATTACAATTTCCATAAGAGTTATTGTAGGAATTCCCATAATTACTAGAAGGATTACTAGGATATGGCCTAGGATTAAAATGCCCTCTATAAGCGTTGTTACCAAAATTATTCCTACCAACAAAATTCACATCCATAGATTCATTGTTATTCTCAATCAAAGTAGACAAAGGCATATCATTAGGATCAGAAGAAACGCTCTTAGTAGCAAATAATTTCATAAGTTCATCCATCTTTCCACTCAACACATTAATTTCTTCTATTGCATGCACCTTTTTATTAGAAGTTCTTTCAGTATGCCATCGAGAATAATTAACCATAATATTATCTAGGAGTTTAGGAGCATCTCCTAAAGTGATTTCCATAAAAGTTCCTCCCACGGCCGAATCTAAAAGATTTCTAGAAGCAAAATTCAATCCGGCATAAAACTTTTGTATAATCATCCACAAATTCAAACCATGAGTAGGGAAATTACGTATCATTAATTTCATTCTCTCCCAAGCTTGCGCAACATGTTCATGATCAAGTTTTTTAAAGTTCATAATATCGTTTCTAAGAGAGATGATCTTAGCGGGAGGAAGATACTTAGAGATAAAAGCATCTTTGCACTTGTTCCATGAATCAATACTATTCTTAGGCAAAGATGAAAACCAAGCTTTAGCACGATCTCTAAGCAAAAAAGGAAATAGCTTCAATTTAATGACGTCATTATTGACATCTTTTTTCTTTTGCATATAACATAAATCAACGAAGCTATTCAGATGAGTAGCGGCATCTTCGCTAGGAAGGCCGGCGAATTGATCTTTCATAACAAGATTCAACAAAGCAGTATTAATTTCACAAGATTCAGCATCGGGATGAGCAGCAATCGGAGTGCTAAGGAAATCATTATTATTGGTATTGGTGAAGTCACATAATTTGGTAGTATCTTGAGCCATCACGACAAACAAGCAAACTAACACACGAGCAAACAAAGAGGCAAGCGGACAAAAGAGGCAAATAGAGAGGGAGGATAGAGAGAGAGGGCAAATAAAACGGCAAGGATGAATTGGGGGGGAGAGGAAAACGAGAGGCAAATGGCAAATAATGTAATGCGAGAGATAGGGATTGTGATGGGTACTTGTTATATTGACTTTTTGCGTAGACTCCCCGGCAACGGCGCCAGAAATCCTTCTTGCTACGTCTTGAGCTTGCGTTGGTTTTCCCTGAAGAGGAAGGGATGATGCAGCAGAGTAGCGTAAGTATTTCCCTCAATTTTGGAGAACCAAGGTATCAATCCAGTAGGAGCCCACGCTCAAGTCCCTCGTACCTGCACAAAGCGATAGCTACTCGCAACCAACGCGATTAGGGGTTGTCAAGCCCTTCACGGTCACTTACGAGAGTGAGATCTGATAGATATAATATTTTTGGTATTTTTGATATAAAGATGCAAAGTAAAAAGTAGAGGCAAAGTAAATAGCAAAACAATATTAAAGTGATGGAGATTGATATGATGAGAATAGACCCGGGGGCCATAGGTTTCACTAGTGGCTTCTCTCAAGAGCATAAGTATTCTACAGTGGGTGAACAAATTATTGTTGAGCAATTGATAGAATTGAGCATAATTATGAGAATATCTAGGCATGGTCATGTATATAGGCATCACGTCCGTGACAAGTAAACCGAAATGATTCTGCATCTAGTACTATTACTCCACTCATCGACCGCTATCCAGCATGCATCTAGAGTATTAAGTTAAAAACAGAGTAACACTTTAAGCAAGATGACATGATGTAGAGAGATAAATTCATGCAATATGAAATAAACCCCATCTTGTTATCCTCGATGGCAATGAAACAATACGTGCCTTGCTGCCCCTTCTGTCACTGGGTAAGGACACCGCAAGATCGAACCCAAAGCTAAGCACTTCTCCCATGGAAAGAACTACCAATCTAGTTGGCCAAACCAAACTGATAATTCAAAGAGAATTGCAAAGATAACCAATCATGCATAAAAGAATTCAGAGAAGATTCAAATATTATTCATAGATAGACTTGATCATTAACCCACAATTCATCGGTCTCAACAAACACACCGCAAAAAGAAGTTTACATCGAATAGATCTCCATGAGAGAGGGGGAGAACTTTCTATTGAGATTCAAAGAGAGAGAAGAAGCCATCTAGCTACTAACTACGGACCCGAAGGTCTGAGGTAAACTACTCACACTTCGTCGGAGGGGCTAGGATGATGTAGAAGCCCTCCGTGATGACGGCCCTCTTCTGGCGGAGCTCCGGAACAGGCCCCAAGATGGGATCTCGTGGATACAGAAAGTTGCGGCGGTGGAATTAGGTTTTTGGCTCCTGTTCTGATCGTTTGGAGGTACGTGTGTATATATAGGAGGAAGGAGTACGTCGGTGGAGCACCGAGGGGCCCATGAGGCAGGGGGCGCGCCCCCCACCCTCGTGACCTCCTCTTTGATCCCTTGCAGTAGGGTCCAAGTCTCCTGGATCACGTTTGGTGAGAAAATCACGTTTCCGAAGATTTTATTCCGTTTGGACTATGTTTGATATTCTGTTTATCCGAAACACTTAAATAGGCAAAAAAACAGCAATTCTGGGCTGGGCCTCCGATTAATAGGTTAGTCCCAGAAATAATATAAAAGTGGAAAATAAAGCCCAATATAGTCCAAAACAGTAGATAATATAGCATGGAGCAATAAAAAATTATAGATACGATGGAGACGTATCACCCATCCATGCCGAGAAGCGGCGTGGGTTCCGCCCCGAGCGATGCATTGCTGGATAGCTACCTAGTGGATGACATCATGGAGAACACTAACCGCGATCTACACTTCAAAATGAAGAACATATCCATGAAGGTGGCGGACGCCGTTGCTTTTACAAATCCCCCCGAGGGAACCTTCCATTGCAACCCGATTCCAATGGGCTATGCTCGTGTTTTGGTTGATGAGGTGGTGGTCCAATATTCGGGGCTAGAGCTAGACATTCCTGGAGGTGACGAGGAGCACACACTGGGAGAGGCCAACCATCGTGTCATCCTATGGAGAAAGGATTGCATCATCTTTCGAAGGCCACCGACACCGCGTCATCTGACTCCTCGTCGAAGTCCGCCACCGAGTCAGCAGACTCCCGCTCCTCCAAGTCCACCAACGCGTCAGGCCACTCCTCCTCCAAGTCCTACACAACTTCAGGCCACTCCTCCTCCTCCAACTCAGCCACGTCAGCCGTCTTCGCCGCCTCAGCAATCATGGAAGAGAGCCGCCTTAGCTATGGTGCGTAGCGGTACAAGTCGAGTGTAACGCCCTCGAGAAAAAGAGAAGATGAACAAGTGGAACCAAGAATTTTGATGAACCTCCGGAATAAGGAATTAATCACTTGGATGAAACACGAATAAGAATTACATTATGCTCGTCCTTCATCAATTAAATTGATGACAAACCATTGATTTGGCACACTACTTATTCTCGTAGAAAGGATTAAGAGATATATAGCGCAAACTTGAGAAGGTCTTCAACAAACCACCGGAAAGATTGAAAACAACAAATAATTGATATCAAAACGAATGATGAGAGCTCTTGAACGAACCACCATAAGAATTAAAAATGAACGAAGAGAAGAAAAAGAAACACCGGGAAAAATTAGCAAATGAATGAAGATGCTTGAGAGAAATTAGATACAAGAGAACGAAAAGATCACGAGCCGATTAAAGATCACTTGAACGAAGCACCGGTAAAATTGAAGAACGAGAGCTGAAAGCTGAGAATGAATAAATCTGAATTGACGGACTCCGGATAACAAACTGAGAAGACTCTTGAATTGCTCCGGATGGGTGAAAGGAATTCTCACAATCGAAAAATAATTATGAGAGGATGGCAACAAGCTAGAATCACGAATCTTGAAAGAATGGAGCAAGATTAAAGAGAAACTCTTCTTCGATCTTCAAATGACAACGAGAAACACCACCGTGAACTGTTGAGGCACTCCGGAATGAATAATGGAAAAGGTTGAGCCAACGATGAAAAGAATTTGAAAGATTTGGAGAAAGGCATTTGACTGATGACAATTCATTCTTACGTCAAACTTTAGAAAAGAATTTGAAAAGCTTTGGAAAAATAAGAAGAGTCTGGTAAGATCCTGGGAAAAGACCTGTGGGTTAGGGCCCACTCGAAAGAAAACACCATTGAACGATTAACAAGAGAGAAAGCACCGGTTGAATTAAATGGCTTGAATGAGATAAACAACCTCGAAATAGGTTGAACGGATCTTTAATGACAAGACGAGCCTTTTGAGATAGCTTGAGCACACCGGAACAAATGAATAGCGAGAAGTGAAAGATTAAGAATTGCACCTGCATGAGAAACCATTGAAACGAGGAAAGGGTATGATCAAACACCAAAGGCTTGATTTGAATCCACCGGAGAAGAAAAGAATGGAGAAAGAAGAACGAGTAGAGCATCTTCATGAGAAACACCGGGTAAAAACATGAAGGAAAAGAATGGAGAGACTTCCATCAATAAAATGGATACTTGAATAAGACATATGAGTCCTTAAAGAAAAAGGGTGGGTGGGCGGGAAAAAAACAAAGGCAACTTGGAGACGGATGAAACAGACACCGTTGAGAAGAAGTGATAATTGATATTGCTGATGTTGAAATAATCAGATCCACTTGAAGAGAAAACACGCCGGTTAAAAAGGATTGACAAAACAATCTTGATGATCAAGAAGGATTAGTATTCACATAGGAATATGAGAACACCATTTAGACAAGGGATGGAATCAACATTTGACATTGAAGCAACTCGAATACCACAACTCAAAACAAAAACAAAAGGATTGGCTTGCGAAATAAGCCGGAACAAACATATGATAGAGATTCCGTCCGAAGTTTTCATGGTGGGACCTACACGGGCTCGATCGTACAGCACCATCATGTACAAGGCAGTGCACATGCCATACGAAGTGTCCCCGAGTCAGCATAGCCAAGGACTCTTTAAGACACAACGAGACTACTGTAAAATCGACCGTGAATAGGCGAACCACTAGACGTCGAACCCCAATTTCATATCATACATCTGTCGGAAAGATATCCTAAGAGCTACTTGAATTCCCACCTATGAAACTCCCGAAACTCTCCGGTTATGCAATCAGGTGTTGGGGGTACAGGGGAAGCATAATATCTCACCCAAACTAGCAATACCTACATCCAGCTGTATCCATCCTTCAACACATAACCAAGAAACCTTCGGAAACCATCTACCTCAACCTTCGAAAAGCATCCGTTATACAAGTTATGGCGATACTCCCGAACTCCCGCCCCAGTACTGGGTGGCGTCGAGGTTATCTCACCAACGAACTGCATAAAGGAGATTTTCGATGTCGGCGAACATATCTCAAGTATTCCAGAATTGCAACGATAAAATTATGATGACAACACCTCAGAGCTCAACTCCCCGGGACACTTCCACTAAACCCCTGACAGGAGGCACCAAGACAATGTTCTCATCATAAAACCATCGGAACGATTCCTTGATACCCGCGTGATCCTAAATTTTTTTTAGTGAAATTTGGGAAGAGAAGAGTCAAAACTCTACGTCAGGATGCCTCACCAGAGCGACGAAGGGACTGGGGAGTAAAAAGAATTCCTAAACTCTCTGATATATAATTCCTAATGACTCAAAACATTTTTCTAGACACAACTCGGCTACTAAAAACGATGAAGCAATGGGGGCTCCTAAGTCGGGGAAGGCTCTGATTACCAACTTGTAACGCCTTCGATGCGGCTATATCTCCCACGTGTCGAAGCATGACTTAGAGGCATAACCGCATTGAAAGCAATGTCGCAAGTGAGGTAATCTTCACACAACCCATGTAATATAATAAGGAAAAGGATACATAGTTGGCTTACAATCGCCACTTCACACAATTACATGAATAAAGCATTACATCAACCAAATACACTCATGGTCCGACTACGGAACCAAAATAAAAGAAGAACCCCAAATGTGACAAAGGTCCCCGATCGACCCCCAACTGGGCTCCACTACTGATCAACTAGAACGAAACAACACAAAATGAACAAGGTCTTCAATGAGCTCCTCCTGAGCTGGGTTGCGTCATCTGCACGGACTCAACGGCACCTGCAAACTGGTTTTGGAAGTATCTGTGAGCCACAGGGACTCAGCAATCTCGCACCCTCGCGATCAAGACTATTTAAGCTTATGGGTAAGGTAAAAGGTATGAGGTGGAGCGGCAGCAAGCGACTAGCATATATGGTGGCTAACATACGCAAATGAGAGCGAGAAGAGAAGGCAAAGCACGGTCGATAAAAGTATGATCAAGAAGTGATCCTAACAACCTACGTCAAGCATAACTCCAACAACCGTGTTCACTTCCCGGACTCCGCCGGAAAGAGACCATCACGGTTACACACGTGGTTGATTCATTTTAATTAAGGTCAACTTTAGGTTTTCTACAACCGGACGTTAACAAATTCCCATCTGCCCATAACCGCGGGCACGGCTTTCGAAAGTTCAAAACCCTGCAGGGGTGTCCCAACTTAGCCCATCACAAGCTCCCACGGTCAACGAAGGAATAGACCTCCTCCCGAGACATTCCGATCAGACTCGGTATCCCGGTACTCCAAGACATCCTCGACAATGGTAAAACAAGTCCAGCAAGACCACCCGATGCGCCGACATACCGATAGGAGCTGCACATATCTCGTTCTCAGGGCACACCGGATAAGCTAAGCGTACAGGAGCCGACGTAACCCAAGTTGCCAAGGGATGGCCCTGCACGGTGCTCTGGGTTGGACAACCACTTAGACAAGCACTGGCCCGGGGGGGGGTTAAAATAAGATGACCCTTGGGCTGGCCTAACCCAAGGGAAAAAGAGGCTAGGTGGCAAATGGTAAAACCAAGGTTGGGCCTTGCTGGAGGAGTTTTATTCAAGGCGAACTGTCAAGGGCAAGGTTGTCAGAATCGCGATTTTGAATCGGATCGGAGGTCCGATGGTAAGATCGCAAATCGTAGAATCTTCACTATCAGGATCGTAGAAACGTAGATTCTATGAACTAAAATCGTAGAATCATAGGGGTTAGTTTGGATCGTAAAGTCGTAGAATCATATAACAGAATCGCGATTCTGACAACCTTGGTCAAGGGGTTCCCATTATAACCCAACCGCGTAAGGAACGCAAAATCCGGGAACATAACACCGATATGACGGAAACTAGGGTGGCAAGAGTGGAACAAAACACCAGGCATAAGGCCGAGCCTTCCACCCTTTACCAAGTATATATATGCATTAATTAAATAAGATATATAGTGATATCCCAACAAGTAAACAAATGTTCCAACAAGGAACAGCCTCCAATCTTCACCTACAACTAACAACGCTATAAGAGGGGCTGAGCAAAGCGGTAACATAGCCAATCAATGGTTTGCTAGGACAATGGTGGGTTAGAGGCTGAACATGGCAATTTGGGAGGCTGACAAGCAAGTGGTAGGCATCATAGCAATGGCATAGCAAAAGAGTGATCAAACTAGCATAGCAAAGATAGTAGTGATTTCGAGGGTATGATCATCTTGCCTGAGATCCCGCAAGGAAGAAGAACGAGTCCATGAAGAAGACAAACGGACGTAGTCGAACGGGTCCTCACAAACACGACGTAATCGGAACCAACCCGAAGAAGCAACACCGGAAAGGAGCAAACAACATAGTAAACAACCACGACATAGACATGGCATGATGCACAGACAATCATGATGCATGTCCGGTTTAAATATGCATGGCATGGCAAAGTGCATAAACAACACTACAAGTTAAATGGAGCTCAATATGCATCGGGACGCATATTGACAAAACACCACATCAATTATTTAGTTCTCGCCCAATTAGGTACTCAACAAATTTAAATGTTGGTTAACATGGCAAGAGGTGAAGCATAACAAAACTATACCATTAAACTATTTAAATGGGTCCGGATATAACAAACAACAAATCCGGTAAATCCCCATGTGCATTAGTAATTTGGTGCAACAACAAATTAAACATTTCAATAGTTGTTATCATGATGCGGATGACATGAACAAGTTTATGCAATTTTTATGAAAATGTTGATAAGAGCATTATGAAGCATTTGTCATAGTGGCGGAAATGAAAGGGGTGCCACGGCAACGAATCCGAAAATGGTGCCACGACAGCGTTCCGGTACCGGTAACTCGATTGAGATACCGATGCAAAGGAGAAGTGTGCGGATACGTGCAAAAGATGGTGGGGCGCTCCCGGATTCCGGGTGTCCCACGGGTTAGTGGCATGGAAAATGAGTGACAAAACGGACATGGTGCAGACAAAGGGTGCAACTCAAACAACACATGCAAACGTTCTCGGACGGTCGTCTTGGGGTTATACCTTCGAGGTGAGACTTTTCGGAATGGATCAAGTTCTTACCGGAAGTAGACGGTCTCGCCACGTTCGTAGAGGTAGTAGTTGTACATCTCATAGCGGTACTTGACGATTTCGGAGACGGTGGAAGACGAACTTGGCGGTCCTCGTTGTCCTGGTACTTGGCGTTATTTCCGGTTCGGTGATCGTTTTAGGCGGCCGACGTCGTGGACGAACTTGACGTTCTTAGCGATTCCGAAGACGGCGGTAGTGGAAGTAGTGGTTCCCGCTCCATAGTCGAACTTGTCGAATCCGAACTCTTCGAGGGTCGTCGTGGTACTTGGGGTTAGTGGTACTTGACGCATCGTCATGGTACTTGGCAAAATACAAGTCGAGGGTACTTGTACTCGCATCATCGTGGAAGTAGTCGTTCGGGCTCCCGTGTGGACTTGCCGGTCTTGGTCTCCGCGGCGTAGTTGTACAAAAGCATCGTCGGAACTTGGACGAATCCAGAGGCGTGCACGACTGGTAGAGGAACTTGACACCGCTAGTAGAGGAACTTGACGCATCCCAAACGAAGCAACACAACATGCCTCGGTTCTTGGTGGTCAACGAAGGGAGGCGGCCGATGAAGCAGCAGCAAGGTGCGTACAGTCACGACGGACACCATGGCCGTGAGGAGCGGGACCTCTGGCATGAGACCAGCAGCGAGGCACGCACAAGCAGGAAGGCGGCGAGGTCGACAGCGGCTGGCGGCGAGGTCGCAGGCATCCATGGCCTCAGCGCGGAGAAGCAGGGCCAGGGGCGAAGCTTGGCGGCGTCTTCCTGTTGAAGACAATGAGGAGGTCGCTGGCGCGGGCGTGGAGAAGGAGCAGGTAACTTGGCGCGGGCGTGGCTTCACCTTGCAGAGGAGGTCGAGGCCGGCAAGAAAAGGGAGGCAGCAGGGGCGCTGCGATGCTGATGGCCTCGCGGGCCAAGCTGGGCGACGTGCATAGCTTGGGGAGGCGCAGGGCTTCGACGGTGGCAGGGCGAGGAAGAGGCCCAAGAGGTCGAGGCCAGGGCCTCGGGGCGGAGCAGCTCCGGGGAGGAGCTTTGAGCTCGGCCGGCAGCGGCCATGGAGAAGGGCGGCGCTGAGGCAGGGTGCGCGCGGCTCTCGGACTTGAGCGGCGACGGAGGTTGGTGGTGCTTGCGGGGCAGCGGAGGTCGCGGGCTCGCAGCGAGGAATAGATCGAGAGGAGAGGTGGCTCGGCGTACGGGAGAGATGGGATCGAGGGAATCGGGGAGAAGGGTGCAGCGCGAGGGAGATGGGGAACGTGGTGACGGCGCTGGAATCGAACAGGGGAGAGGATTAGGTTTAGATGCGGGCTGTCAGGCCTCAGGGAGGTTGGGCCGGTCTGGCAGGCCTAGGCCCAAGAAGGCCTGTGGGTGTGGGCTCTCTCTCTCTCCCTTCTTCTAAGACAAAAGAAATAGAGAAAAAAACAAGAAAAGGAGGGTTAAGGAAAGGATTTTTGATCATGGGGATAATTTTCCCGAACTCACAAAAATATGCTCGTTCTGAGAAAAATAGAAAAAACCCGATCGAACAAAAGATTTCAAACTCATTTGAATTTAATTCAAATGGGATTGAACTGGGACGAGGTTTCTAGAGTGACCAAAAATGTTGAATTTTTAGGTGAAGCTCCGGAAAATGACGAAAGGATATAAGGCAAGGTTAGAGAGTCAATACTTGAAGAGAAAAAAGCCAAAGGAATTAATATGCAAGTGTGTTGAGGTAAATCTCCAAAGAATGAATTATTTATCATAGCTCCCTAATATCGGGAGGATATATAATAAAGAGAAGTCATCCTTCCCTCGATTTAAATGGATCGAAGATCAATACAATTTATTTAAAAGAGTTTGAAACGGTTGCAATATTAATGGCACGAAGACATGATGCAAAGCACATGATGCAACACGCAAGCAAATGACATGGCAACACCAGCGAATAACTGAACGACACCTGGCACATCGGTCTCGGGGCGTTACATCAAGGTAGTACTGGAGGTACAGGCGGAGGCAACCGATTTCAATATGGTCCAAGCAGCCTCGCGCCTCTTCCGCAGAGGCCTTACGACAAGTCCGAGGAGGAAAACGCAGCCATATCGAAGGCCAAGGTGGAAGCCCATTTTGCACCGAAACCGCCACCGCCACCAAGGGAGAAAGTGCTTGAGGAAAAGATTGACCACTTCATTCGTATGGCTAGAGCACCAGCTCCCAAGCCTGTTGACACAGACTATGAGCGCCACCTCAGGAAGTTAAATCGAGCACGTCTACAGAAAGAGGTGAGCTCGAGCTCGAGCAAATCAACTGGCAAAAGGAGCGGGTGAAACCGTTCCCCAGCTGGGAGAATAGGCGACGCAATCAATCCCACCGCTTGTTGTGCCAACAACACATGAGAGTAGGCGCGTCCAATATTATTGTGGGAAACCCGTTTACGTTCCCGAGCTGGGCGATGTGGTAATAACCGAGGAGCATATTGAGCAGGCTGAAATCCTCAAGATCACTGTTGGACAACTCCTCGACATCGAGCCCATGCCTCCGCTTAGAGTGGAGGAAATAAAACGGAAATATGTCCGGGGCCAACCTTTGGTCGAGCCAGACGAGGTCAAGAAGCTCCCAACGAGAATGTATGAATTGCATCAATGGTACATGGACATTACCAAGATTTCCAATCGAGAGTCCCTCATGGTGAATGTCAAGAAGGATCATTACTACCATGAGAAAGCTGTGTTCGTTGAGTATTTAGAACTATTTCAGTTATACAATCAAGACGCACTCGACAAATCTATCGTTAGTTGCTATTGTCGGTAAGTGATTTATTTATGTAATTTAAGTCTCAAGCTAGCTGTAGTGATTATTTTGATCAATCATTACCTGTAATTATCCTCACTATATTCTTTTATGTGGTATTATGCAGGATGAAGATTTATGAAATGAAAAAAGATGGATGCTATGACATTGGGTTGGTTGACCCAAATACCATTAATGAATACACATGGAAATTAGATCCATATTACGAAAAAAGTGTAGAGGAAAGCATGCTAGAGTTCTTCAGGCGCCTCAAATACAATGAAGATATACTACTTCCTTACAACTTCGAGTGAGTCACACTGTCTTGTACTACAAATTCTGTTTTTGCCTACTAGCTAGCTACATATTTTTGCTTACATATGCCTACTTAATTAAGACATGCAAACGTGTGTGCATGCAGATTTCACTGGATCTTGTTAATCATTAAAGTTGATGAAGGAACAGTTGAAGTACTAGACTCATTACTTAAGAAACCAACTGACTACACCATTGTGAAGGGGATAGTCAACAGGTAATTTCAATCATTATTAACTATATCTCGGCCTATTTAATTAGTTCAACATTTCCTGATAACAACTATGTAATAACCCATTTATTGATTTTTTTTGTCGGCGGGCAGGGCTTGGGCAAAGTTCATCAGCGTCACTCCAGACCAATGGAAACGAAATCTGAAATGGTATCGACCCATGGTAAGTAATTAAGTAGTACTAGCTAGCTTTTGTCTCTTTAATTATCATGCTTGATTAATTATTATCTGATCAAATTCCATTCTCGTAAAGGCCCTGAAGCAGACGCCGAGGAATAATCTTTGTGCATACTACGTTTGCGAGAACATTCGCAGGATGGCGTCCGAAAGGAGCAGATCTCAAAGATAGGAGTGGGTACGTTTGTCAGAACACTATTCACAATTTTTACACCATTATCGATATATCTAGTCACACAACTAATACAAATGCATATTGATCTCCTTCTTAACAGTTCAAAGAGGTGCGGGAGAAACTCCTAAAAGAGGAGCGCATAGAAGCAATTCAAGACGAAATAGCGGGATTTTTGTTCGACCAGGTCATAGATCCCAAAGGAGAATACTATTACCCGTTACCGCCCCCATGAACCACTTCCAATTGTTATCGTGCTCAGAAGGCACCAATTAGGCTAATGCCACTGGCTCTGAAGGCACCAATTAGGAGAAATTATATATAGCTAACTAATTGTGTGTCTATATATATATATATATAGGGATTGACTATTCGTCACCCTGGGTGAGGAATAGTTATTCTTCACCCCCCTCTATTTTACCATCAATGCACTGTAATTTTACGTTTCGTAAGTTTTGTCTTATTTCTGACGTAAAAAAAGACCGTAAAAAATTATATAATCGCCGTAAAAAATATTTTATGTTATGTAAAATTAAAACGTAAAAACATAGTGTAAAATACACATAAACTGCAAATTTTCTTGTCTTATGACCTATATTTTTATTTTCTTATACCAAATTTTACTTAATGAATCAATAGGAATGTAACTATTTGAATTCTAAACGTAATTTAATTATGAAGTGATCGTAAGATTACCTCGGGTGAAGAATAACCTATTCTGCACCCTGGGTGATGAATAGCATCACTATATATATATGCACACATATATACATATATATATATATACACACACATATATACATATATATATATATATATGATCGGTTCTATTAGAAATTCTATTTATATATATGCATAACGTGTACAATATGTAGTATCGTAAAATACCAGCAAACGAAAAAATTTAAGTAGAAACACAAAATTAAATAAAAAAGAAATTATAAACCCAAAACCCCCCAATTTTTTAATACCAGTTAGTCACCAACCGATACTTAAGTGCTCCCTGCCCCCGGAGCTGGCTCGTGCCACATGGTTGCCCTTTAGCATCGGTTCGTGCTGAACCGGTACTAAAGGAGGGGGGACCTTTAGTGCCCACACTTTAGTGCTGGTTACCGAACCGGCACTAAAGGGCCTTACGAACCGATGCTATTGCCCGGTTCTGCACTAGCGAGGGGAACTTTAGCATTTTTCAAAAAATCAAGGAACTTTGATCGCAAGGGTTTTAGATTTAGAACTTTTCATGTGCATGAGCCTTTTGGTTGAGTTTATAGGATGGCAATCCATAGGACTATTTTTAATGACTTATTTTTAGTTTCACAGAAAAAAATCAATCAATGGGCTGAGTAATAAAATTGTCCATATCTTTAAAAGTATTTCAAATCTATTGAAAGCCATTTTTTGTATGGTGTCGGCGCAGATTTTCTGTAGAATGTTCAACACAACTAGTTTTTCATGTTCTTGCATTTTAAAATTCCTAGGAAAATAGACCTTAAAATCCCATCTATAACATGACTAGAGTATATGCTCCTTTCCCGTCCGAAAAAGGTTATATTTTGCGCAACAAAACTATCTCCAACTTAAATTTTTGACTATTATTGTATATTACAATATGATTATAGAATTAAAAAACATTGGGAGGTCATGGATCTACTTTTAGAAGAGAAACATAGAAATACAAATTATACACATTTGGATAAAAGTACTTCAAAATATATTGATAGTGAAAGTTCTCAAAGCTGGTTTACATGTTGAATTGATAGTCAAGTTTTAGTACCTCGATCGCATATGTGCCAAATGCATCAACGTTTTTGGACCAAAGGGGGGGGGGGGGGGGGGGGGGGGGGGGGTAGCAAAACAACTCGATCAAGATCCACTTATGCCATTCCTATCCACCAGTAATACTCTGACTGCCCGCCCTAACCCACTCCCAACCCTAATAAGGTATACCCATCCAACCTCCACGACTAGGCCGTTACCATCAACCACAAGTAGAATCTACACAGGATCGTCAACACCTCACCATACCAAGACCTGCCGAATGAAAGAACTCTTCAACACCTGGATGCAACACTGACATGACCTATTTTTTTCATGCCCTCTATGCCAAACGGTAGTACAATCAATTCTTTATCAAGTAAGTCTTCTTTTCTTCTTCTAAAGTTTCATATATTCTCTAGAATTTCTTACCATTTACTATGATTATTTTATGCTGCATGGCATGGTCTAGCCAGTATTTTGTCATGTTTTTTTTGGTGAAGCTAAATGTTGTTGGTATTTGCTAACTTCAACATTATAATCCTTCTGGATTATTCAGAAATAGTGGGCAGTTTCAGTGTTAACGACAATAGTAAGTCAGTAACTAATGGATATTCATCACGTTATTGGACACCATTTTCTATCCTATACAGAAATGTAGCAATTGGCATTTAAATCAAACATGTGCCATTTTTGTAAACGAAAACAATATTCATATATCAAAACATTTAGAGGATCACGAGCATCTGGGGGTTTTCTACCTGATCCGCTAGTGTCCCCTGATCCGCTAGTGTCCCCTGATCTGCTATTGGGCACTGATCCGCTAGTCCCCTGATCCGCTAGTGTCCCCTGGTCCGCTATTGGGCACTGATCCACTATTGGGCACTGATCCATTATTGGCCACTGAGTCGTTGGTCATTCGGCTTAGCTTTATTTGTGCTTCTAATGCGCCAATACCTATATATACAAGAAAAAAAACAAATAACACAATGAATTGTAAGTGTTAAATTTATAAAAATAGCACAAAATATTGTAAGCACTGGATGAAATGTATTGATTGTCCATGGGGCTCGTTGAAAAAAAAAGAGTCATTTTACAGTACATCATACTACCTCTGAAACCGGGTAGTATTTAATCATCTCAGCCGTTAAATAGCAGGGTAGTTTTGCCATTTTGTCATCTTTTATTTTATAAAATCCTTGGCGGTAACCATCCTCGTGAAGACTCGTTGTTCCCGTCGCTGGTCATCAAGGACGCATGCCCAACAATTGATCGGAGCTGGCCTCCGTGCTCTTCAGTATGAGTTCCAAGTCTCCTACCGGGCATCGAATCAACAAGCAGGCCACGGAGCCGCTGTTACAGCGTTGGCGTCGTCGTGGCCGCAGCTCCCTCCAAGATGCCCCCGCTACAGCGTCCGGTGCCGGTGAGGCTTGTGTGCTAATGGTCGCAGCCGCCGGGTTGATCGCCGGAAAACAATCGACTGATCACGTACGGACTAGTGCATCGGACGTGATCAATCAATTTATTGTAATACATGGTGATTTCCGCAGCCAAAAATACCTTCAGGCGAGAAGCCATCGACTATGTACAATTGTGTTGTTGCCAGTGGCGGAGCCAGCTCAAACTTAGAGCCTGAACAAGATATACGTGATGCCAAGTTAATTAGATTTTGCCCAAACAAACTGTAAGTAAACCATTTGTTTACTACTAGAGCTCCATGCACATGCACCATGGGAGCCCGGGCAGCAGCCCCGGCTCGCCGGGTGCTGTCTCTGCCACTGGTTGTTGCATCTCATGTTTGCATCAGTCTCTGCAGTCCCGTCAGAGCACGAGAAGAAATCACATGGATTTGTATGCCTATCCATTTTTACCCCTTCAACAAAATATACTACTGATTTTTTTCTAGTAGTATTCGTTAAATGGCTGAAAATGGACGGCTCATATTATTTTGATGCACTCTAAAAGGTCTAAAAAAAGGCAAGTTCACAAACGTAATTGACTTTGATGCGAGATCTATACGAGAGAAGGTAGGCCGTTGAAAGTATTGCGTGGAGCAAAAATGCATGTTCTTTGATATTCAACGGAGTTATTTTAGTAACTTTTACCGGTGTTCAAAATCGAGTGCGTAACACACCAATACACTGTTTTATTCTTCTCCAAAAGAGTTACACTATGACAACTTCGACAACCTATTTCTAATTTTTAACAGTTTGCACCACAATTGATTTGAATACTCCACGTTGAATCACAGTTGAGATTCTGGGTGAACCTGACATGATACAGATAGTGAATATTTTACATCAACTGAATATCGAGAAATAACCCTACTCAGTTTTAGAAATATTCCACATTTGAACTGAATATTAGAGTCAAATGTGGTTCAAAGTGGAATACTCATTTAAAATGTGATTCAAAATGTCAAAAATTAGAAATAGGGATCCATGTTGTCAGTTTAACAGATAGCTGGTCCAGATAAAAAAACAAATACCTGTTCCAAAATGCAATTTATTCTAGCCAAAATATTAAAACCTTTTGCTCCTTTTCTTTAATAATAATAAAATCTTTTTGCTCCTTTTCCAAAAGGTTTTGACATGATCTAACAGATATGCCACTTGATTTCTATTTTCCCTGAATATGCTGATAAAAAAATGGGGATGTACCGACTATATATGAAACTACTTCATGGTGAATCTAAAAAGGTTTTATGTATATATTCATGATCAAAGTTAGAAAATTTTATTTTTCAAGTATTCTGATTTTGAAAATTAGGGTGTTGCATACAGATATACCTGCACGAGTTGCAAGAGTTGAGTCGAAGGACCAAGACAGTATTTGATGGAGCTGGAAGGATTTACCAGTTGCCGCAGAAAACCCAACCGCCACCTCCGAAGGTAGCAAGGACGTGACAGGATCGGGCAACATGGTGCTTACCTCAACAGGGCCGACAGAAGGACGGTCATCAAACTGCAGGGAGGCGACAAGCATCTTGGTACTGCTGTCAAAGGTGATGGTTGCCGTCATAGAGCCGTTCAAGCTGAAGGTGGGCAAGCTTGTCGTGTTAACGGACTGCCTAAGTGTTGATGTCGATGCCGATATGTTCCTGGGTGCCCCTTGGGTCCCAGGTGTTGCTCAACGTGTCGAACTCTATGGCGATGAACCGGTCTGTGCCATAGGCTTGGCTCAGGCCATCATTACCAGGGAGACCAAGGTTGCCCCCGCTTGAGTCTGGCGGCAATCTTGAAGGGTAGCTGGAGAGGAAGAAAGCCATGCCACCCTCCATGTTGCCGCCACCGGCGTTGGGCCCGATCGCGAAGGTGAACCGCGTGGTGAAGCTCGATACCTCACCGGTGATACTGTCATAGAAGGGCACTGGGTGAGCGTACGCCATCCGCCCAATGCAGTTGTTGTTGGTGATTCTCCGTGCGAGGGAGTTATAGGTGAGGTCGAGGCCGCATCGCCCTCGAGTTGGAGGTCTTTTATGCGGGGAGGCACCCCAATAGCACAACAGACAATCTCTTAGCCGTGTGCGGTGTCTTCCTTCATAGTTACACATCTCGGTCATATTGTTATAGTGCTTAGAAGAAGCCCTGCGTCGGTAACTTCATCATCATCATCATCACGCCGTCGTGCTGATAAAACTCTCCCTCAGCCTCAACTGGATCAAGAGTGCGAGGGACGTCGAGCTGAACGTGTGCTGATCGCGGAGGTGCCATACGTTCGGTACTTAGATCGGTTGGATCGCGAAGACGTTTGACTTGTTGGCAATAAGCCATGCTTGTGCCCGTCCGGCGGTGACCGGCGTCGACGCGACAGTTCTCGTCCATGATGGGCATGGGGTGTGTGCCGGCGTGAGTCCATGCTCGCGTTCCTGACGTGAAAGAGTTGCATGCACAGAGGCTGTTGCGATCTGTTGGAGCTAGCTACATGGTGTGCGCGTGACTCGCGTGGGGTTAGCTAGTGCATGAATCAGATCAGCTGGATAAGGTTGTTAGCTAGTGCGTGAGTGCCGGCCAAGTTAATTGAGTTAGTGGCCGGTGTGGTGGCTGGGTCATGTGAGCGCAGGTGCTGGTGTGTAGCTTGGCTATAAAAGCCCATCCCGTGTATTGATGTAAAGTGCACCGGTCCGTTGCCGCGCCACGGTGACGGTATGAGTCGAGCCGGGGGTATGTGCCCAGTAAAATAAGGTTGTTCGTGTGGCGAGGCGTTCGTGCGCCGGAAATTTCTTGTATCTTGTGTCTTCTTCTACCTCTAGCCGAGAGTGAGAGCGGGCTGCGGTTCCAACATTTGGTACCATGAGCTGGTTCATCTCTGGTGTCGTCACCTTGCTAGAGGCGTGCCGGCGGTGGCGGCGTTCGTTGGTGGCTGCGCGGTAAAGCTTCGGGCCATGTGTCGGCCTATGGAGGTGGGCGGCGCTGCGGCTATTATGGCACATGGTGGAGGCGGCGGGCGCTGATGTCGTACGTGCGGCGACCGCGGAGGCCGCCGAGACGCTGCGTGGTGGGGCAGCGGCGCTGCACGGCAGCGTGGATGCTGCTATGGCTGTGGTGCGGCATCCGGGGAACGTCGACAACGAGTGTAGCACGGTGGCCATGGTGCGGAGGCCGGGCGGTGCGGCACATGCCATCGTGTGCAAGGGGCCGCCGGCAACGAGTACAAGACCACGACGACGACAAGGTCATGGCTTAGGAGGGTGAGTGTTGACAATAAGTCATGCTTGTGCCCGTCCGGTGGTGACCGGCGTCGACGCGACAGTTCTGGTCCATGATGGGCACGGGGTGTGTGCCGGCGTGAGTCCATGCTCGCGTTCCTGACGTGAAGGAGTTGCATGCACAGATGCTGTTGCGATTTGTTGGAGCTAGCTACGTGGTGTGCGCGTGACTCGCGTGGGGTTAGTTAGTGCATGAATCAGATCAACTGGATAAGGTTGTTAGCTAGTGCGTGAGTGCCGGCCAAGTTAATTGAGTTAGTGGCCGGGTGTGATGGTGCATGCATGGGTTAGTGGCCGGTGTGGTGGCTGGGTCATGTGAGTGCGGGTGCTGGTGCTGGTGTGTAGCTTGGCTATAAAAGCCCATCCAGTGTATTGATGTAAAGTGTGCCGGTCTGTTGCCGCGTCACGGTGACGGTATGAGCCGAGCTGGGGTATGTGCCCAGTAAAATAAGGTCGTTCGTGCGGCGGGGCGTTCGTGCGCCGAAAAAATTGCGTGCTTCATGTTCCACTTTCGTTTGTGCGAGTGAGAGAAAGTGAGCGGCAACAACATGACTTACATCAACCGCGTTACTAAACGCTTCCATTTTCGGTCTACGACGGTATGTAGACACACTCTCCCCGCTCATTGCTATGCTTCTCCTAAATAGATCTTGCGTGATAGTAAATTTTTTGAAATACTACGTTTCCCAGCAATTTGTACTTTTCATGGCTAACCGTATCCACGGGTGACCACCATACCAACACTTTCTAAAAAATTTAATATTTAACAACATAAAGTAAATTCATTTTTTTTGCATTTTTTGACTAGGCATCCGTAAGATCTTTGCCTTACTCTCGTGCAATTGCAAGTGAATAAACACTCATCTTGAGAATAACACATTCAGCATGGAAAATATTAGTCACCCCTCACCGCTCCGCGAGTGAAACAAACACACAAAAAAGAAGTTTATTTTGAAAATTAGAGATGGCACATGCAAATTTTCTTAGAACGGCAAAAGAATACCGCATATAGGTAGATAGAGTGGACTTATGTGGCAAAACAGATAAAAAGGATTTTGGATGCACAAGTAGAGATCATACTTGGTGCAAAATGAAGGCTAGCAAAAAATTGGGAAGCGACCAACTAAGAAAGGATAATCTCATAAGCAAGCATTAAGCATAAATAACACCGAATAATGCACCACAAGTAGGATATAATTTCATTGCATGACTATTGACTTTCGTACTTGCATAGGGAATCACAAACCTTAACACCAATATTCTTACTAAAGCATAATTACTCATCAACATAACGCACATATCACATCATCATATCTCAAAACTGTTACTAAAAATCAAGTTTATTTTGTCCAATGATCTTCATGAAAATTTATATCATATCCTTCTTGGATATCTATCACTTTGGGACTAATTTTGATGTGTTGCTTTTCATAAGCTCAAACAAATATAACTGAAGATCATGAGCATAATTTTTCTTCTTTGTCTCAAAATAATTTAAGTGAAGCAAGAGAGAATTTCTTGAAAATTTTACTAACTCCTAAATAAATCTAAGTAAAGCAAGAGAGTATTTCTTTAAAAATAATAAGCACACCGTTCTTAAAAAGTTATAACTGAAGCACTAGAGCAAGTCCTATTGCTCATAAAAATTTAAGTGAAGCGTAAAGAGCAATTCTAAAAAGTTAAGACATAATTTTGGCTCTCTCAAATAGGTGTGTCCAGCAAGGAGCGATGACTTAAAACACAAAAGAAAACAAGCAAAGACTCATATCCTACAAGACGCTCCAAGAAAAACACATATCATGTGATGAATAAAAATATAGCTTTGAGTAAAATACCGATAGTTGTTGGAAGAAAGCGGGGATACGACTCGGGGACATCCCCAAGCTTAGTTGGTTGCTCATTTCTGGATAAAAGCTTGGGATGCCAGGGCATCCCCAAGCTTAGGCTCTTCTATCCTTCCTTCATCCATCGTAAGATAACCTAAAACTTGAAAACTTTGATCACACAAAACTCAACAAAACCTTCGTGAGATTCGTTAGTATAAAAATAATAAATTAGTACTATAAATGATGTATCAAACCAATTCTTATTTTGTTCATGCATTATATCTACTGTATTCCAATTTTTTGATGAAAAAAACTCATCAAAGAAAATCATAGAGCCATCAAAATAAGCACACAACACAAAGAAAGCAAAATCTGTCAAAATAGAACAGTCTATAGGAATCTGACTATTTCGAATACTTCTGTAACTCAAAAAACTCGGAAAAATTAGAACGACCTGAGAAATTTGTATGTTGATCTACTTCAACTGGAATGAGTATTTTATCGCTCTCTGGTAAAAAAATGATAATTATTTTCGTGAGCTAAAAACTTTCTGTTTTTTCAGTAAGATCAAACAACTATCACCCAAGAAGATCCTACAGGTTTTACTTGGCACAAACACTAATTAAAACACAAAAAACCCAATCATAATAGTAGCATAATCATGCTAACACTTAAAAGCAGGAAGCGAAAAGCAAAAATAAAATTTATTCATTGGGTTGCCTCCCAACAAGCGCTATAGTTTTACGCCCTTAGCTAGGCATAAAGCAAGGATCTAAGTTTTGTCCTCCTTCATCTTCCTAATTTTCTTTGGGGTATTTTCATCATGGGTTTTTGTAAACACAATATAAAACATATTATCCTCGACCCTGCTTCTCTAGGGTTTGGGGTGGCCTCGACGCTGCTTCTTTAGGGTTTGGGGTGGCCTCGACAACGCTTCAAGGATAAAAAAAGAAGAGGAAGAAGAAGAAAAAGAGGAGAAGAAATAATAGAGGAGTAAGAACGATGACATCTACTACATTTACTACTGCCTGCATCTACTACTATTACTCCACACATCGACCGCTATCCAACATGCATCTAGTGTATTAAGTTTATGGAGAAACGGAGTAATGCAATAAGAACGATGACATGATGTAGACAAGATCTATCTATGTAGAGATAGACCCTATCATTTTATCCATAGTAGCAACAATACATATGTGTCGGTTCCCTTACTGTCACTGGGATCAAGCATCGTAAGACCGAACCCACTAGAAAGCACCTCTTCCCATTGCAAGACAAATAGATCAAGTTGGCCAAACAAAACCCAAATATCGGATAAGAAATATGAAGCTATAAGAGATCATGCATAAGAGAGATCAAAGAAACTCAAATACTTTCATGGATATAAAAAGATAGATCTGATCATAAACTCTAAGTTCATCGATCCCAACAAACACACCGAAAAGAGTTACATCATATGGATCACCAAGAGACCATTGTATCGAGAATCAATAGAGAGAGATGAAGCCATCTAGCTACTAACTATGGACCCGAAGGTCTACAAAGAACTACTCATGCATCATCAGAGAGGCACCAATGGAGGTGGTGAACCCCATCAGAGATGGTGTCTAGATTGGATTTGGTGGTTCTTGACTCTGCGGCTGCTGGATTAATATTTTGACTACTTCCCTAGGGTTCTAGTATTTTTGGGGTATTTATAGAGGAAAGAGGCGGTCCGGGGGGCACCCGAGGGGGGCACAACCCACCAGGGCGTGCCTGGTGGGTTGTGCCCACCTCGGGGCACCCCCCAGGCGCAGCCAGGGCCCCTTGTGTTCCTTCTGGCCCATAAACAATTTATGTGAAGTTTCGTGGCATTTGGACTCCGTCTGATATTGATTTTCTGTGATGTAAAAAATACGGAAAAAATAGGAACTGGCACTTAGCACTATGTCAATAGGCTAGTACCAAAAAATGATATAAAATGACTATGAAATAATTATAAAACATCCAAGATTGATAATATAACAGCATAGAACAATAAAAAATTATAGATACGTTGGAGACGTATAAAGCCCAGTTCCTTTTTCTTCTTTCTTGGGCTCCCCTAGATAGGAGGAGAGTTTCCCCTCCAGTCCTTGGCCGACATGGCTCCCAGAGGGCAGGAGCTCCTCCGAGATTGGATCTCTCTCTCTCTCTCTCTCTCTCTCTCTCTCTCTCTTCGCGTGTGTGTGTGTTTCTCTTTCGTTTTGCGTTTCTGTTTTCTGGCCCTACACCATTTCTTATACTCCTGGAGATCCGTAACTCCGATTGAGCTGAAATTTTAACACGATTTTCATCCGGATATTAGCTTTCTTGTGGACAAAGGACACCTCCAACCGACTTACGGGGTAGCCATGAGCCTGCCCGGTGCACCCTATGGTACAGAGAGCGCCATCTGAGCTCGTAACTCCCTCGAGCATAGTCTTGCGTCGATTCTTTTTCCAAAAAAACACATGCATTCCAAAAAAAACTCCATAAAATTTTATCGCGTTTGGTACAGAGAGCGCCGTCTGAGCTCGTAAATCCCTCGAGCATAGTCTCGTGTTGATTATGTTTCCAAAAGAACACATGCATTCCAAAAAACTCCGTCAAATTTTATCGTGTTTGTACATCGTTTGATATGGATTTTCTGTGATACAAAAAACATGCAACAAATAGGAACTGAAACTTGGCACTAGATCAATATGTTAGTCTAAGAAAATCATATAAATTGTTTCCAAAAATATGTAAAAGTTATGGGATATTAGCATGAAACAATAAAAAATTATAGGTACGACGGAGACGTATTAGCCATGCACCCTTTTCGCACACCGGACACATCCCCGCTCGAAAGCTAAATCCACGCCAGACAAGGTCTCATCTGCACTAAGCCTCCATGAAGGCGTATTCGAAACGGCCTTGGATTTTTACCACGACCTCCAAGGGTCATGGGAAGACGCCATGCCAGGTCCCATGAATTTTAGGGAATTTAAACGGCAGTAAGACGGGCGCCGGTGGCCCCCGTGCCCCTCCCCCTGAGAGGGGCCCACCCTCTCGGCTATGTGCGCACAGCCTCAGCATGGATAGAAGACCGTGTGCGGGGACACCCAGCCCATTCCGTCCATGATTTCATGTGGCCGCTGTCCGACTCTTGAATTTATCGCATAAACCCTTGGATATGCGGGAAATGCACGGAATATGTCTGGCGGGCCCTGAAAAAGCCTAGGACCTGGCACGTGCCTTCGAACGGAAGCTCCTGAGTGCAGAAAAAAATTGAGGTCAACGGAGGAACGGGCCCTGGACGGCCTTCACAAACCGGACGCATCCCCGCTCGAAAGCCTAGATCCTTCGCCAGACAAAGTCCCATCTGCATTATGCATTCGTGAAGGCGTATCCAAAACAGCCTTGGAGTTTTACCACATCCTCCAGGGGTCATGGGAAGATGTCGTGCCAGGTCACGTCAATTTCTGGCTCCCGGGAATTTCCGGGGATTGAAATGGCAGCAAGACGGGTGCTGGCGGCCCCCCGGTGCACCTCGCGCCGAGCCCACCCTCTTGGCTTTGTACGCAGGGCCTGGGCATGGACAGAAGACCGCGGGTAGGGAATCCCATCTCTTTCCATCCATAGTTTCGTGTGCGCACTGCCCCGCTCTTGAATTTCCCGCATGAACCCCTCGAAATGCGGGAAATGCATGAAATATGGCTGGCAGCCCCCGAAAAAGCCCAGGACCTGGCACGTGCCTTCGAATGGAAGCTCACAGCGCAGAAGAAGTTTCGCGGCCAACAAAGGAATGGGCCCCACACACCCTTCAAAAACTGGACGCGCCCCCGCTCGAAAGCTAGATCCTTCGCCGGACAAGGTCTTGTTTGCACTAAGTCCCTATGAAGGCTTATCCGAAATGCCCTCAGATTTATACAACGGCCTCCATGGGCCGTGGGAAGACGCTGTGCTATGTCACGTCTATTTTCGAGATCCAGTGAATTTTCGGGGATTTAAACGGCAGCAAGACAGGCCTCGGCGGCCCCATGCCCCTCCCTCCCTCCCCCCCCCCCCCCCCGGCGTGCCACGCCCACCCTCTCGGCTATGTGTGTAGGGCCTCGAAATGGACAGAAGACCGCGTGCGGGGTCTCCCAGCCCATTCCGTCCATGATTTCATGTGACCGCCCCACTCTTGAATTTCCTGCATAAACCCCTGGAAAATGCGGGAAATGCAGGAAATATGGTTGCCGGCCCCCAAAAATCCCAGGACCTGGCACGTGCCTCCAGATGGTAGCTCACGACTGCAACAAAAAATTTGAGGCCAACAGAGGAACGGGCCCTCCACCCCGTCCAAAAACCGAACACATCCGCCGCTCGTGCCTTCGAAATGGGAGGCCCTAGCTAGCTCACCTTGGGGTTGTTGTGTTGAGGTGGTAGGGGTGGCCGGCAGCAAAAGGTGTCCGGTGATGGGGTTGTAAGGGCGGTGATGGCCGGGCACGAACTTGGGGGTTGAAGCCGTGCGACGAGGAGGGTGCGAGCGTCCTCGAGCGACGCTGGATTTGACCAATTGGCTCGTGCAGCGGCGACTGGTGGGTATAGGCCCGGCGACGACGAGGAACCACATGGGGACGTGCAGCGGCGACAAACTGTAATGTACTCGGTGACAATGTTATTTTATGTAGTGAGAGCAACCCTTATAAAGGGATTTCAACTCTCCTAACTATGAGGTGGTACTAAACTTCCCACCACCTGTCATACTTATAGAGATTAACAGGAATTATTGTGTTATATGAGCCAAAGCCCATCTATATTCAACAAGTTTTACCACGAGAGCACAAATATACACGAAACAGAATAACATTCTCTTGAAAATATGAATCTTCATACATATAGTTACAGCTGACATGCATTTTCACATATGTACTGAACCAACGAAGATGACAACCTTTGCTCAAAATAATATAACAGCCGGGGTCCCCTCGTCCCCTTCTCTATATATAATGGTCGTTGTGTCACCCTACCTCGCCGCTCTAGGCTTCGGCAGTCACGAGCTCTACAGCGTCAGCCATGGAAACAAGAGATGTGATACTACTTATCATCGCTTTCTTGACATGGAAGGATGTGAACAACATTGCAACAACAGCTAATGAGAAATTAACTCTATATACTACTGTAAAGTCATGTTATTACATGCATCATAGACACTTTCAAATGGATAGTAGTAAGAAACACTTCTAGACCCGGGAAGCTTCTTGAACTGCAACGACTCAAGATGGAGCGTGATGATGCCAATTTTTGTCCAGAGGAACACCGTATTATTGTCCTCGGCAAATCCTATTACGAAAATATATGGTCCTTCTTTCTTTGGATCCAAGGGAATTTTCAGTAGTTTGTCCAGTTCAATAGTTTTTCCAATCACCCATGAAGCAGCACCATTATATTCGGTCCTCCACTGCCATAATTTGGCGCTGAAGCCTGACAGAGAGAGGAAACCCAGCCCACCATCTTCCGCTTGCACAACCGAGAATTGGTTATTGCTCCCAATCGCACACCCAGTAGCCATACGCACTGGCAATCCTATCACATCAAGGCTCCGTCTCTCCAAATCATACTCGAGAATTCCAACCGAGGCAGCTCCAAGCAGCCAGTATAGGGAATTCCTAACCAGCACAGCGGGTTCAGAGGATAACCCGTTAAAACACCAGTCGGATATAGGGTCCGTCGAAGACATCAGTGGCAACGATGTTGATGTAGAGACGAGATTGCTCCATACGCCGGTATCTGACGAGTAAACACTAGCGACCGCTCGTTTTTGGTTGCCGTTGCCTACCAAGACCACCTAGAAGTGGTCAACATCTGCTGCAGCCCGAAGCACCGCTCCATTGAAGGGTTTTCCTGTGTCGAACCCCGGGGGAGTGCCTTGGCGATGCTGCTCACCAGTGATAGGGTTCCACACTAGAACATGGCGCTTCAGTGGTTCGGAGTTCCCGATACGAATCAGCACGAGGCCATGGCGGCATCCCAGGGGGGTGAAGTATTGGTCGTCGCGATGGCGCCGCAAGGACAATCGCCCGGGCGAGACACGGTTGGGGGCCTTGAGAGTAGGTACGAATGAGAGGTCTCGAAGATTACTGTCGTAGAAACCGATGATCGGAGGGTTGCGGTGATGGTGACGACGGAAGCGGCGGGAGAAGCCCGGGTCAGAGATGAGGACGCGCCAGCGCCTACACACGGCGGAGGCACGGGGAAGGGATGACAGATGCGGAGGCAGGCGAAGGAGGATCTCCAAGAGCAAGTCATCAACTTCCAGAGGCGTCCTGGGGTGTGGGCGAAGGCTACTGCTCATCTCGCCGTCCTCACGGATCATGCAGGATGCGGTGGAATCGGCGAAGCAGCACCGGCCCAAAGTGAATCGCGGAGCACTGGCGCACCTTCAACTTGTAATATTAGCTGCCGGATGAACTGCTGTGCGGAACTCGCGAGTTTTTTATTGATCGATATCTGAATCCCTGGTAGACGCTACAACCTACAGCTCATTATATAGGTGGATAAGTGACCGTACTCAAGTCAGACTCTATCCCAGAGGAACAATTCCGCACAGGGTTCAAACCGACACGTATACGAAGGAAGCGCCGGAACGTATACAACACGGACTCTGATTCTTGTCCACACACACAGAAAAAAAACCTGAACACCGATTCTAACTAGGACGTCTGTCGGGTGTACCCCACATAACAAGCTATCATGGTTAAAATCAGCCAAAACAGAGTAGTGCTAGGGCGAAGTTTTTGATTTAGTCAGGAAACTCAGCGTAAAGTCGAGGGTTACGTCCGCATCCACTGCATACATACAAAGAACTCGTGCAAGGTGATCTAGGTCAGCGGCCGCCACCGGCCACCACTTCGCCCTCCTCACGGCTCTTTCCGACCCTTTGCGTTGTGGCTATGCTTGCAACTGCAGCATGACGTGATTGTATTGGCAATTGAGAGTTGGATGCTAGCTTGGTGTCCTGACAAGAGATTTCACTGCCAGGCCTATTGTCCCCTAGTGTTATAACTAGGGTTTGCTGTCCTACGGCAGCTCCTGCTGTCCGAGAGTTTTCCGTTCATCGTTCATCATCGTCTCCGCCGATCGGACACAATGAATCTAATCACTTGGAACTGCAGTCGTATGCTTTCGCCCACGGCAGTTCGAAAGCTCTTGGATCTTCAAGGGCGTTTGTAAGCATATGTAATTTTCTTGTCTGCATCCCATCTGGATATAGCTATGGCAACTGAGCTAAAGGTGAAGCTAGGTTTTGATCTTTTTCATATTGTTGATTGATAGTGACGGACGATCGGGAGGTCTTATCCTTTTTACAATCTGTTAAATGAAGTGGTGTTAAATTATTCCTCGCCTAATTTTGAAGATGGTTTTTACAGCAATGCTTACGGTCACATGGAGTTATGATTCCGAGATCTGTCTGAACCATGTCAATCCTAACGTTTGTTCCTTTCGCAATAGGTAGCACCTTATATATTTATGTTTATTTGTTTACCTGCCATTAGTTGGATGTTTTTGCTTTATGAGGTTAACTCTTGTTGTTTGTTATACAATCACTGGCATGCACTGCTAGAATTTTGTCCCGAGTTTCAAGATTTCGCCGAGTTTATTCTGTTGCGAACTCGGCAAAATTATGCCTGCCCAGTTTGATCCAAAATTCAACTCAGTAGTGATAAGCAACTCGGCAGAGCTCTAGCTTTGCCAAGTTCTGATGAAAAAGTACTTCGCGAACAAAAAAAACTCGGCGGAATATCAAGTTCGCCGAGTTCCCAACCGAAGGAACTAGACAAAGTTTGACATGCGGACCATACCTTGCAGCAGGCGAAAGAGCCATGACGGTGGCCTTTGTTTGCCGAGTTTCCATTATGGAAACTCGGAAACATTTTCAGATTTTCATATTTTAAAATTAGAAATCCAGGCATGCCCATCTTTGCCGAGTTCCAGATAGATTTTCATATTTTAAAATTAGAAATCCAGCATGCCCATCTGTGTTATGTCTAACTATGTTCGTACTTAGATAATATTTGTGTATCATGACTGATGTATTATGGGTCCTTGTGACGCTGGCCTGTAATATAAGATTTATGTTTAAATTTGTATCGTAGAGTTGTGTTGTGATATTGACGTCAGTCATGGTTCGTGATGGTGCATGATACGTGTATGCTTAGTGCACGATTATAAATGAGGGTGTCACAGTGGTCGAGGAGGAGCCTGAGAGGAAAGGGGCAGAAGACAACGAAGGAGATGGACTTGCTGATGGGTGCGGATTGTCGGAGCGGACGGAGCATCAAATCGGGTGCACGCGAGTGGAGCAC
This sequence comes from Triticum monococcum, assembly GCA_034509565.1. Classification (NCBI taxonomy): domain Eukaryota; kingdom Viridiplantae; phylum Streptophyta; class Magnoliopsida; order Poales; family Poaceae; genus Triticum; species Triticum monococcum. Next base: position 50,174,670 of record CM067846.1, read on the forward strand.
TCCATGACAGAGCACGAGGGGATTGAGGGGATCGGGAGGCAGGGAGAGAGTGGACATGGGGGATCCTTTGTTGAGGGGTTGGAGATGGGGGATCTGGGCTAGGGTTATATAGCTAAGGCAATTGAGCTAAGAGTGAAGCTAGGTTTCACTAGTAAAAAACAGGGCTTTGGTCCAGGCCTGACAAGGGCATTAATCCCGGTTCCCCTACGAACCGGGACTAATGGGTGCATCAGTCCTGGTTCGTGAGGCCATGGCGCCGGCCGGGGCTCGGCGGCCATTGGTCCCGGTTCGTCTGACCCCATTGGTCCTAGTTCCAGACACGAACCGGGACCAATGAGCCTTACTCCTGGCCCACAACCTTTAGTCCTATTTGGTGGCTGGAACCGGGACCAAATGTGGTCCTTTAGTCCCGTTTCTAGCCACAAACCGGGACTAAAGAGAAGCTGATATATAGTGCACGCGCGCTCAGCTCAGCTCACTGCTCTATTTTTTTGAGAGAGGTGTGTGAGAGGTGTATTGTGCTCTAGCTCACCTCCTATGCACATGAGGTGTTCGATGAAATGCCCGAGCCACACTGAAGTTTTATCCTCTCGAAGCTCCTTGTCCAACCTCTATTTTTCTCAAGATTTGTCTAGGTTTGGCAGTCCATCATGTCCCGTCCTTGTCCTCATCGTCGTCGATCGCTCGCGCCGATCTCGTCCCCGTCACCACCGTGGTGCGCCTCTTATCTCTAGTATAAAAGGGGGCAACGGTCCAGGCCGGGTCAGCCCATTAGTCCTGGTTCAGTCCAGAACCGGGACCAATGGGGGCATTGGACCCGGTTCGTGAGCCCAGGGGGCCGGCCGGGCCACGTGGGCCATTGGTCCCGGTTCGTCTGGACCTTTTGGTCCCGGTTTGTGGGACGAACCGGGACCAATGGGCCTCGCTCCTGGCCCACCACCATTGGTCCCGGTTGGTGGCTTGAACTGGGACCAAAGGCTCCCCTTTAGTCCCGGTTCATGCCACCAACTGGGACCAATGAGGTGACTATATATACCCCCCTCGCGTAAGAGCAGAGCACACTGCTCTGTTTTTTTCTGGCCGAGGGGGAGAGGGCTTGGTGGTGCTCTAGCTCACTTCCTATGCACACAAGGTGTTCGATGGAATGCCCGAGCCACACTACTTAAGATTTCTCCTCTCCAAGCTCAACCTCCAAGCTCCATTTTCCTCAATATTTATATAGGTTTAGCGGTCCGTCACGCCCCGTCCCCGTCTTCACCGCCGTCGATCACCCGCGCCGAGCTCATCGCCGGCACCACCGTGGTGATCCTCTTGTTCTTATCTTTTTTCTGAAAGGAAAAATATTCTTATTTGTATGTTTACATAGAACCTTGTATTATTTTCTTACTTTTATTATTGCATCTTATATAGTGCGATGGTTTTGGTATCCGCCCCCGTCGGCCCTCGTCCTGTCTATGATTCGGATGTGCTATATATATTATCTTTATAACTATTGGTTCATTTATTGTTTATGAAAATTATGCCGACCAACATGACATAGATTTTATTTATGTAGGATGTATGTGAATCGGAAATTCCAACCGACCCTATTGTCGAGAGGTTAAATTTAGTTGAAGAAGAAAACAATTTGTTGAAGGAAAAAATAAAAAAAATTGAGGAGGAGAAGATGATATTGGAGTTGCATGCTGCAAATGTCGTCGATGATCACAAGATCAAGATGGATGCAATACGCTTGAAGATTAGAAAGATTAGAAAATATGCCATTCATACCGAGGCTTGGTATCATTATGCCGTTGAATCAATTGTTACCTTGGTTGCGATTATGATCGCATTTGTTTTCGCATTGAAATGTTTTATATAGTTTCAATGTATGGTTTAATTAATTAGATGCTCTGGAGAGCTATATGTTGTTAGATGAGAACTATGTATGTACTTTGGTTTTAATGTGATGATGAACTTCTATTAATTTGGACACTTAATTATATATAATGCACGCAGATGAACCGGCAATGGATGTACGGTGACAGACACACCTCCGAGTACATTAAGTAATGACGGCAAATCTCCTGTTTCCTGTAGTGCATGTTCATCATAATTGTTGTTGGTGCTAACTTGCTTTGTTTTCATGTAATACAACATTGCGCAAAACTTGTTCAAAGAAGAGGAGAGGAAAACCAAGAAGGGGAAGCTCAAGAAAGGAAGGATATTTACTTTGCCTCATTGCTATGAAGTGTTGAAGGATGATGAGAAATGAAAGAAGCGTGAAGATTTGGATGATTTGCATTTGAGCCACAAACGGAAGCGAACAATTAAGTTGGATGATGATGAGGATGATGAGGATGATGCATCAAGTGGTGACGGCAAGAGAAGCCCCACACCCAACTCGGTTTCATACTCGAAGCCAAAGCGACCGGATGGGTGCAAGAAAGACAAAACCGAAAAGAAGAAGAGGAAAGGAGATGATGAGCTAAAAAATGCTATGGAAGCTATTGTGAAGGCAAGAAAAGAAGCCAACGAGGTGAGGAAAATGGCAAGGAACCAAGATGCCGCGGCCGAGGAGAGGAGGGTGGCGGCCGAGGAGAGGAAGGTGGCTTTGGAGGAGAGGAAGGTGAGCAATGAGGAGCGAACAAGATTATTGGAATGGGAGAAGCACTTGTTCTTCTTGGACACATCTATCCTCAATGAGGTGCAAAAGGAGTATGTCAATCATGCCCGTGAAGAAGTCTTGATCCAAAAACAAGCCATGATTCGCACAATGGGTGGCGGTGGCCTCGGCGCCATGGGTGGCTTCGGAGGTACCGTGGGCGGTGCAATGGGAGGCATGGCTGGCTTTGGAGCACCCCCTGACGCTATGGCCACCATGGGAGGCATGAGTTTTGCTTCTCTCATGGGAGGCATGGGTGCACCTCCGCCCGTCATGGGCGGAATGTCTTTCGATGTGCCTCCTCGCACACATTCCCATGAAGATGCCATTGAAAATCTTGCCAACACCGTCAGAGCTTCACGTGATGCGGTGCGCGATGAGGAGAGGGAGGAAGATTCATCTTCGGAGATGGAAGAATCGGCTTCCGAAGATGAGGACGAGGACGAAGATGAGGACGAGGAATGATGTGTCTTTCATTTGTGTATTGAACTTGATTTGCATTTTGAACTTGGTTGGATAAACTTGTGGGCATGATTTTGAACTTGTGGGCATGAACTTTTCTTCATCAACTTGTTTGTGTGAAATATTATATGTCATGTTCGTTGCATTTCGAATGTTTCATCAACTTCATTTTTCGTTCAAAATGCCATATGCAATGCACCAGCAAGTTGCGCGCGCTGCATTTTTGCGCGCTGCTGGAGCGGCGCGCACGCTGCATTTTAGCGCGGCTACTGGAGCCAGCGCTGCGCCATGCCAAACCAGGCGATGGCACGCGGAAAATCAGTTATTTGCGCGCGGCGCGTTCGGCGCCTGTTGGAGATGCTCTAAGACTGTGGATTTTAGAAGTTTTCATCTACATGAGACTTTTGGTTGAGTTTATAGGATGAAAATTCATAAGTCTGTTTCTAATGATTTCTTTTCAGTTTCATGGAAAATATCCAGTCACTGTGCTTGAGTAATAAAATTATCCAAATCCTTCAAAATATCTTGAAAGCCATTTGTTCTAGGGTTGGACGCAGATTTCCTGTAGAATGTGCAATATAACTTCTTTTTCTTGTGCTTGTATTTTAAAATTTCTAAGCAAATAACCATAAAAGCCCATCTATAAGGTAAGAAGTATGCATGCTCCCTTTCCGTCCACAAAAAGATGATGAGTTGGGACAAAACATGATCTCGAAATTACAACTTTGATCTTTATTTTGTACTGTAATATGAGAGTAAAACCAAATAAAATTGAGATTTCATGGGTCTACTTTTAGATATAATTATACCCATATAAATTATACACATATGAACAAAAGTGCATAAAAATATATTGATAGTCCAAGTTTTAAATGTTTTTCTACACACTAAATTGATAGACAAATTAATTAGACATGTGTCTAATGCGTCAACTTTTTTGGACCGGTGGGAATAAGAACTAAATAACTCAATCTAGATGCACTCATGCCATCATTAACCACCAGTATGTAATACCCATCCATCGTCCACTGCCAGGCCATCTCCACCAACCACAATTAGAATCTACAAAAGCTGCCTAGGTCTTATAGTTACATGTCCCCTAATGCTAAAATTTAAACACGTCAAGGAGCTTTACGAATTTTAGAGTGTGACGAGACAAAGCTGAGCACAACATACAAGGCCTTCATCTCCAGCCGTTCAGCGCCCCAGGGGCTGAAATGGCGCCTCCTGGGGGCTCGCCGATGCTTTTTTCGCCTTGGGGACGGTCGGGTTCCCAACCGCCGCCTCAAGTTGGCCCTAGATGCCGGTTTTTGAAAACCAAAATTGGCCAAACTTCATACAGAATGACACAAATTTCAAGAAAATTCAGGCATTTTCATTGATATTTGTACAAACTTAAAACATAATTTAAAACTAAACTAAAACTATTACTACGCCACCGCTGCCACCGAGCCTTCTACATGTCGAGGAGCTTGTAGAAGTTCGTGTAGTCGCCGCCGTCCTCGTCCTCATCCTGCACGCCGCCTCCGTTGTTCTTGCTGCAGCCCTGGCTTGGGTCGCCGTGGCGGACGGGGTTGGACGGCCCGGGCGCCTCCTCGTCACTGTCCTTGAGGATGATGACGTTCGGGTACTCCATTGGCGGCTCGTTGCCGCCCTCGAGGTGCTAGAGGACGGCGTGGAGCGTGCGTCCGGGGATGCCCTACCATAGGCGGCGGCCGGCGGCGTTGTGGCGTCCCCTCACCGGCGCGTTGTTGGTGGAGGCGAGCTGCTTCTTGTTGCGGCGTTGGAAGTACGTCGTCCAGAAAGCGTGGTTGCTGGCGGCGTACTTTGGAAGGTCTTGCACCTCCTCTGGCAGGGACGCCCGAACGCGCGCGATCTCGGCGTGGCGGTGCTGGAACGGGGACACCTCCGGTGTTGAGCCTCAATGAGCCCGACACAAGCGTGTTCGGCGGCGCCGGCTAGTTCACCTTGTGGAGGAGGTATGCCTCCCATTCGTGAAGGTGGCGGCGGCCGAACCCATTCGCCACCGCTCCGTCGCCTGGGAATCGCTCACCCATCGGTGGCATAGAGAGGGAGGGGGCGGCAAAGGAAAGAGGTCGTCGGCGGTGGCGACAGAGAGAGAGAGAGAGTACCCGAACGCACGCGATCTCGGCGTCGCGGTGCTGGAACGGGGACACCTCCGGTGTTGAGCCTCAATGAACCCGACACATGCGTGTTCGGCGGCGCCGGCTAGTTCACCTTGTGGAGGAGGTATGCCTCCCAGTCGTGAAGGTGGCGGCGGCCGAACCCGTTCGCCACCGCTCCGTCGCCTGGGAATCGCTCACCCATCGGTGGCATAGAGAGGGAGGGGGCGGCAAAGGAAAGCGGTCGGCGGCGGCGGCGAGAGAGAGAGATAGAGAGAGAGAGAGGCTGCGGCGAGGGAGTGTGCGTCTTGTGGAGAGGGAGAGTGCCTTTTATAGCGGCGGGTTGGCCGCAAGCGGGCAACACCGTGTGGATGCGTGGCGGGAGATGGCGGGTCCCGCGGTGGCAGCGCGCCGCCCGTGGGGAATCAATGGAAGGCTGACTGGCGGCAACCTTCACATTGATTCCCGCGGGAAAACGAGGGAAGGAGGACGACGAAGGCGCCCAGCTGCTGACTCGATGGGTCCACATGTTTTACCACCAAATTCATTTCCCTCGGCGCCCCCACCGCGCCGCATTCGGCATGGGTCCGCCGGCGCCAATTTCGACTCTAACCGGCGAAAACTGGGCTCATGAGGGCGCGACTGGGCCGTTTTTTTCTAGCCGGCGGTCAAAAGGGGGCCTGGGGGGGGGGGGGCTGTTTGGGGGCGAGTGGAGATGCTCTAACAATGCCTCGCCACATCAAGACCTGCCGAATGAAAGAACCCCTCAACACTGGGATGCAACTTTTTTGTCAACATTGAAGTTCAACCCCTCAACATTGAAGTTCAATGTTCAACTCCTCAACAACTAAACTAAACTAAACGAGTGTACATTTTTTTTATCAACATTGAAGTTCATGTCAAAACCTAAATTTTGCCATGTCCTTCATGCACGAAAACACAACCAGGTTTTCACTGAGTAGTCTTTTCTTCTTCTAAAGTTTCATATATTCTATAAATTTCTTACCATTTGCAGTGATTATTCTATGAAGTATAGCATGGTATAGACAATATTTTGTCTCATGGTATTTTTTTTTGACAAAGCTATTGGGCATCTCAGATTCTTAGATGTTATTGCATGTATGGTGTAATTAGTGAATTTCCCATTTCCTAAAAAATTGTTGAAAATTTCTTGGTATTTAACTTGCTAACTTAAGCACTATAATCCTATCAAATTATACAAAAGCAGTGGGAAGTTTCTGCGACAAAGACAATAGTAAGTACCGAGTCAGAGATATTCATCACATTATTGGACATCAGTTTCTATATCCTGTACACAAAGATAACAATTTCAATTTAAATCAGACACGTGTCGTTGTTGTACAACTAAACAATATTCATACATGAAAACATTTATAAAATCAGAGCATCTGGGGTTTTTCTACCTGAGTTGGTACTGGTACCTTGGCCTTGTGGTGCACCAATACCTATAGATACATGAAAAGGACAAATAACACAATAAATTATAAATGTTAAATGCATACAAAGTGTTGGAAATATACCCAAGAGGCAATAATAAAATGGTTATTATTATATTTCTTTGTTCATGATAATTGTCTATTGTTCATGCTATAATTGTGTTATCCGGAAATTGTAATACATGTGTGAATACATGGACCACAACACGTCCCTAATGAGCCTCTAGTTGACTAGCTCGTTGATCAAAAGATAGTCATGGTTTCCTGACTATGGACATTGGATGTCATTGATAACGGGATCACATCATTAGGAGAATGATGTGATGGACAAGACCCAATCCTAAGCATAGCTCAAAGATCGTGTAGTTCGTTTGCTATAACTTTTACGAATGTCAAGTATCATTTCCTTAGACCATGAGATTGTGCAACTCCCGGATACAGTAGGAGTGCTTTGGGTGTGCCAAACATCACAACGTAACTGGGTGACTATAAAGGTACACTACAGGTATCTCCGAAAGTGTCTGTTGGGTTGGCACGAATCGAGACTGGGATTTGTCACTTCGTATGACGGAGAGGTATCTCTAGGCCCACTCGATAATGCATCATCATAATGAGCCCAATGTGACCAAGTGGTTGATCACGGGATCATGCATTACGGTACGAGTAAAGTGACTTGCCGGTAACGAGATGGAACGAGGTATTGGGATACCGATGGTTGAGTCTCGGGCAAGTAACATACCGATTGACAAAGGGAATTGTCTATGGATTGATTGAATCCTCGACATCGTGGTTCATCCTATGAGATCATCGAGGAGCATGTGGGACCCAACATGGGTATCCAGATCCCGCTGTTGGTTATTGACCGGAGAGTCGTCTCGGTCATGTCTGCGTGTCTCCCGAACCCGTAGGGTCTACACACTTAAGGTTCGGTGATGCTAGGGTTGTTGAGATATTAGTATACGGTAACCCGAAAGTTGTTCGGAGTCCCGGATGAGATCTCGGACGTCACGAGGAGTTCCAGAATGGTCTGGAGGTGAAGATTTATATATAGGAAGTCAAGTTTCGGCCATCGGGAAAGTTTCGGGGGTAATCGGTATTGTACCGGGACCACCGGAAGGGTCCCGAGGGTCCACCGGGTGGGGCCACCTATCCCGGAGGGCCCCATGGGCTGAAGTGGGAGGGGAACCAGCCCCTAGTGGGAGGGGAACCAGCCCCTAGTGGGCTGGTGCGCCCCCCTTGGGCCTTCCCTTGCGCCTAGGGTTGGTAACCCTAGGGGTGAGGGGCGCCTCACTTGGCTTGGGGGGCAAGCCACCCCCTTGGCCGCCGCCCCCCCCCTTGGAGATGGCATCTCCTAGGGACGGCGCCCCCCCCTAGGGGTCCCATAAATAGTGGGGGGAGGGAGGGAAGCCACACCCTAGCCCCTAGCCTCTCCCTCTCCCTCCCGTGACACTCCTCCCTCTCCCTGTGCTTGGCGAAGCCCTGCCGAGATCACCGTTGCTTCCACCACCACGCCGTCGTGCTGCTGGATCTTCATCAACCTCTCCTTCCCCCTTACTAGATCAAGTTAGAGGAGACGTCTTCCCAACCGTACGTGTGTTGAACGCGGAGGTGTTGTCCGTTCGGCGCGAGGTCATCGGTGATTTGGATCACGACGAGTACGACTCCATCAACCCTGTTCTCTTGAACGCTTCCGCGTGCGATCTACAAGGGTATGTAGATGCACTCCTTTTTCCCTCGTTGCTAGATGACTCCATAGATTGATCTTGGTGATGCGTAGAAAATTTTAAAATTATGCTACGTTCCCCAAAAGTGGCATCATGAGCTAGGTCTATGCGTAGTTTCTATGCACGAGTAGAACACAAAGCAGTTATGGGCGTCGTTATTGTCAATTTGCTTGTCGTTACTAGTCTTATCTTGATTCGGCGGCATCGTGGTATGAAGCGGCCCGGACCGACCTTACATGTACGCTTATGTGAGACTGGTTCCACCGATTGACATGCACTAGTTGCATAAGGTGGCTGGCGGGTGTCTGTCTCTCCCACTTCAGTCGGATCGGATTCGATGAAAAGGGTCCTTATGAAGGGTAAATAGAAATTGGCATATCACGTTGTGGTTTTGGCATAGGTAAGAAACGTTCTTGCTAGAAACCTATAGCAGCCATGTAAAAACTTACAACAACAATTAGAGGACGTCTAACTTGTTTTTGCAGCATGTGCCGTGTGATGTGATATGGCCAAAAGGATGTGATGAATGATATATGTGATGTATGAGATTGATCATGTTCTTGTAATAGGAATCACAACTTGCATGTCGATGAGTATGACAACCGGCAGGAGCCATAGGAGTTGTCTTTATTTATTTATGAACTGCGTGTCAACATAAATGTCATGTAATTACTTTACTTTATTGCTAAAGCGTTAGCCATAGTAGTAGAAGTAATAGATGACGAGACAACTTCAAGAAGACACAATGATGGAGATCATGATGATGAAGATCATGGTGTCATGCCGGTGACAACGATGATCATGGAGCCCCGAAGATGGAGATCAAAAGGAGCAAATGATATTGGCCATATCATGTCACTATTGGATTGCATGTGATGTTTATCATGTTTTACATCTTATTTGCTTAGAACGACGATAACTTAAATAAGATGATCCCTTGTAATAATTTCAAGAAAGTGTCCCCCCCAACTGTGCACCATTGCGAAGGTTCGTTGTTTCGAAGCACCACGTGATGATCGGGTGTGATAGACTCTAACGTTCGAATACAACGGATGTAAGCCAGATTTACACACGCAATACACTTAGGTTGACTTGACGAGCCTAGCATGTACAGATATGGCCTCGGAACACAGAAGACCGAAAGGTCGAGCATGAGTCGTATAGAAGATACGATCAACATGAAGATGTTCACCGATGTTGACTAGTCCGTCTCACGTGATGATCGGACACGGCCTAGTTGACTCGGATCATGTTTCACTTAGATGACTAGAGGGATGTCTATCTGAGTGGGAGTTCATTGAGTAATTTGATTAGATGAACTTAATTATCATGAACTTAGTCTAAAATCTTTACACTATGTCTTGTAGATCAAATGGCCCACGCTAATGTTGCCCTCAACTTCAACGCGTTCCTAGAGAAAACCAAGCTGAAAGATGATGGCAGCAACTATACGGACTGGGTCCGGAACCTGAGGATCATCCTCATAGCTGCCAAGAAAGATTATGTCCTAGAAGCACCGCTAGGTGACGCACCCATCCCAGAGAACCAATACGTTATGAACGCTTGGCAGTCACGTGCTGATGATTACTCCCTTGTTCAGTGCGGCATGCTTTACAGCTTAGAACCGGGGCTCCAAAAGCGTTTTGAGAGACATGGAGCATATGAGATGTTCGAAGAGCTGAAAATGGTTTTCCAAGCTCATGCCCGGGTCAAGAGATTTGAAGTCTCCGACAAGTTCTTCAGTTGTAAGATGGAGGAAAATAGTTCTGTCAGTGAGCACATACTCAAAATGTCTGGGTTGCATAACCGCTTGACTCAGCTGGGAGTTAATCTCCCGGATGACGCGGTCATTAACAGAATCCTTCAGTCGCTTCCACCGAGCTACAAGAGCTTTGTGATGAACTTCAATATGCAGGGGATGGAAAAGACCATTCCTGAGGTATATTCAATGCTGAAATCAGCAGAGGTGGAAATCAAAAAGGAACATCAAGTGTTGATGGTGAATAAAACCACTAAGTTCAAGAAAGGCAAGGGTAAGAAGAACTTCAAGAAGGACGGCAAGGGAGTTGCCGCGCCCGGTAAGCAAGCTGCCGGGAAGAAGCCAAAGAATGGACCCAAGCCTGAGACTGAGTGTTTTTATTGCAAGGGAAGTGGTCACTGGAAGCGGAACTGCCCCAAATACTTAGCGGACAAGAAGGCCAGCAACACTAAAGGTATATGTGATATACATGTAATTGATGTGTACCTTACAAGTACTCGTAGTAGCTCCTGGGTATTTGATACCGGTGTGGTTGCTCACATTTGTAACTCAAAGCAGGAGCTGTGGAATAAGCGGAGACTGGCGAAGGACGAGGTGACGATGCGCGCCGGGAATGGTTCCAAGGTCGATGTGATCGTCGTCGGCACGCAGCCTCTACATTTACCTACGGGATTAGTTTTAAACCTCAATAATTGTTATTTAGTGCCAGCTTTGAGCATGAACATTGTATCAGGATCTCGTTTAATTTGAGATGGCTACTCATTGAAATTCGAGAATAATGGTTGTTCTATTTATATGAGAGATATATTTTATGGTCATGCTCCGCTGGTGAATGGTTTATTGTTAATCAATCTCGAGCGTAATGTTACACATATTCATAGTGTAAATACCAAAAGATGTAAGGTTGATAATGATAGTCCCACATACTTCTGGCACTGCCGCCTTGGTCACATAGGTGTCAAACGCATGAAGAAGCTCCATGCCGATGGACTTTTGGAGTCTCTTTATTACGAATCATTTGACACGTGCGAACCATGCCTCATGGGTAAAATGACCAAGACTCCGTTCTCAGGAACAATGGAGTGAGCAACCAACTTATTGGAAATCATACATACTGATGTGTGCGGTCCAATGAGTGTTGAGGATCGCGGTGGCTATCGTTATGTTCTCACCCTCATTGATGACTTGAGTAGATATGTGTATGTCTACTTAATGAAACACAAGTCTGAGACCTTTGAAAATTTCAAGGAATTTCAGAGTGAGGTTGAGAATCAACGTGACAGGAAAATCAAGTTCTTGCGATCAGATCGTGGGGGTGAATACTTGAGTCACGAATTTGGCACACACTTAAGAAAATGTGGAATAATTTCACAACTCACGCCGCCTGGAACACCTCAGTGTAATGGTGTGTCAGAACGTCGTAATCGCACTCTATTGGATATGGTGCGATCTATGATGTCTCTTACCGATCTACCGCTGTCATTTTGGGGCTATGCTTTAAAGACTACCGCATTCACTTTAAATAGGGCTCCGTCGAAATCCGTTGAGACGACACCGTATGAATTATGGTTTGAGAAGAACCCTAAGCTGTCGTTTCTAAAAGTTTGGGGATGCGATGCTTATGTCAGGAATCTTCAACCTGAAAAGCTTGAACCCAAATCGGAAAAATGCGTCTTCATAGGATACCCTAAAGAAACTATTGGGTATACCTTCTACCTCAGATCCGAAGGCAAGATCTTTGTTGCCAAGAATGGGTCCTTTCTAGAGAAAGAGTTTCTCTCGAAAGAAATAAGTGGGAGGAAAGTAGAACTTGATGAAGTATTACCTCTTGAACCGGTAAGTGGCGCAGGTCAAGAAAATGTTCCTGAGGTGCCTGCACTGACTAGAGAGGAAGTTAATGATGATGATCATGAAACTTCAGATCAAGTTGCTACAAAACTTCGTAGGTCCACGAGCACACATTCCGCACCGGAGTGGTACGGCAACCCTGTCCTGGAAATCATGTTGTTAAACAACGGTGAACCTTCGAACTATGAAGAAGCGATGGCGGGCCCGGATTCCGACAAATGGCTGGAAGCCATGAAATCCGAGATAGGATCCATGTATGAAAAGGAAGTATGGACTTTGACTGACTTGCCCGATGATCGGCGAGCCATAGAAAATAAATGGATCTTTAAGAAGAAGACATACGCGGATGGTAATGTAACCATCTATAAAGCTCGGCTTGTCGCTAAGGGTTATCGACAAGTTCAAGGGGTTGACTACAATGAGACTTTTTCACCCGTAGCGAAGCTGAAATCCGTCCGAATCATGTTAGCAATTGCCGCATTCTATGATTATGAGATATGGCAAATGGGCGTCAAAACGACATTCCTTAATGGTTTCTTTAAGTAAGAATTGTATATGATGCAACCGGAAGGTTTTGTCGATCCTAAGAATGCTGACAAGGTGTGCAAGCTCCAACGCTCGATTTATGGGCTGGTGCAAGCATCTCGGAGTTGGAACATTCGTTTTGATGAGATGATCAAAGCGTTTGGGTTTACACAGACTTATGGAGAAGCCTGCATTTACAAGAAAGTGAGTGGGAGCTCTGTAGCATTTCTCATATTGTATGTGGATGACATACTGTTGATGGGAAATGATATAGAATTCTTGGAAAGCATAAAGGCCTACTTGAACAAGTGTTTTTCAATGAAGGATCTTGGAGAAGCTGCTTATATATTAGGCATCAAGATCTATAGAGATAGATCGAGACGCCTCATTGGTCTTTCACAGAGTACATACCTTGAAAAGATATTGAAGAAGTTCAAAATGGATCAGTCAAAGAAGGGGTTCTTGCCTGTATTGCAAGGTACGAGATTGAGCACGGCTCAATGCCCAACCACGGCAGAAGGTAGAGAAAAGATGAGTGTCGTCCCCTATGCCTCGGCCATAGGGTCTATCATGTATGCTATGCTGTGTACCAGACCTGATGTAAACCTTGCCGTAAGTTTGGTAGGAAGGTACCAAAATAATCCCGGCATGGAATACCGGACAACGGTCAAGAATATCCTGAAGTACCTGAAAAGGACTAAGGATATGTTTCTCGTTTATGGAGGTGACGAAGAGCTCGTCATAAAGGGTTACGTCGATGCTAGCTTTGACACAGATCTGGATGACTCTAAGTCACAAACCGGATACGTGTATATTTTGAATGGTGGGGCAGTGAGCTGGTGCAGTTGCAAGCAAAGTGTTGTGGCGGGATCTACATGTGAATCAGAGTACATGGCAGCCTCAGAGGCAGCACAAGAGGCAATCTGGGTGAAGGAGTTCATTACCGACCTAGGAGTCATACCCAATGCATCGGGCCCAATGACTCTCTTCTGTGACAACACTGGAGCTATTGCCCTTGCCAAGGAGCCCAGGTTTCACAGGAAGACCAGGCATATCAAGCGTCGCTTCAACTCCATTCGTGAAAGTGTTCAAAATGGAGACATAGATATTTGTAAAGTACATACGGACCTGAATGTGGCAGATCCGTTGACTAAACCTCTCCCTAGAGCAAAACATGATCCACACCAGAACTGCATGGGTGTTTGATTCATCACAATGTAACTAGACTATTGACTCTAGTGCAAGTGGAAGACTATTGGAAATATGCCCTAGAGGCAATAATAAAATGGTTATTATTATATTTCTTTGTTCATGATAATTGTCTATTGTTCATGCTATAATTGTGTTATCTGAAAATCGTAATACATGTGTGAATACATAGACCACAACACGTCCCTAGTGAGCCTCTAGTTGACTAGCTCATTGATCAAAAGATAGTCATGGTTTCCTGACTATGGACATTGGATGTCATTGATAACAGGATCACATCATTAGGAGAATGATGTGATGGACAAGACCCAATCCTAAGCATAGCTCAAAGATCGTGTAGTTCGTTTGCTATAGCTTTTCCGAATGTCAAGTATCATTTCCTTAGACCATGAGATTGTGCAACTCCCGAATACAGTAGGAGTGCTTTGGGTGTGCGAAACATCACAATGTAACTAGGTGACTATAAAGGTGCACTACAGGTATCTCCGAAAGTGTCTGTTGGGTTGGCACGAATCGAGACTGGGATTTGTCACTCCGTATGACGGAGAGGTATCTCTGGGCCCACTCGGTAATGCATCATCATAATGAGCTCAATGTGACCAAGTGGTTGATCACGGGATCATGCATTATGGTACGAGTAAAGTGACTTGCCGGTAACGAGATTGAACGAGGTATTGGGATACCGACGATCGAGTCTCGGGCAAGTAACATACCGATTGACAAAGGGAATTGTATACGGATTGATTGAATCCTCGACATCGTGGTTCATCCGATGAGATCATCAAGGAGCATGTGGGAGCCAACATGGGTATCCAGATCCCGCTGTTGGTTATTGACTGAAGAGTCGTCTCGGTCATGTCTGCGTGTCTCCCGAACCCGTAGGGTCTACACACTTAAGGTTCGGTGATGCTAGGGTTGTTGAGATATTAGTATACGGTAACCCGAAAGTTGTTTGGAGTCCCAGATGAGATGCCAGACGTCACGAGGAGTTCCGAAATGGTCCGGAGGTGAAGATTTATATATAGGAAGTCAAGTTTCGGCCATCGGGAAAGTTTCGGGGGTAATCGGTATTGTACCGGGACCACCGGAAGGGTCCCGGGGCTCCACCGGGTGGGGCCACCTGTCCCGGAGGGCCCCATGGGCTGAAGTGGGAGGGGAACCAGCCCCTAGTGGGCTGGTGCGCCCCCCTTGGGCCTTCCCCTGCGCATAGGGTTGGAAACCCTAGGGATGGGGGGCGCCCCACTTGGCTTGGGGGCAAGCCACCCCCTTGGCCGCCGCCCCCCTTGGAGATGGCATCTCCTAGGGCCGGCGCCCCCCCTTGGGGTCCTATAAATAGTGGCGGGAGGGAGGGAAGCCGCACCCTAGCCCCTGGCGTCTCCCTCTACCTCCCGTGACACTCCTCCCTCTCCCTGTGCGTGGCGAAGCCCTTCCGAGATCACCGTTGCTTCCACCACCACGCCGTCGTGCTATTGGATCTTCATCAACCTCTCCTTCCCCCTTGCTGGATCAAGTTGGAGGAGACGTCTTCCCAACCGTACGTGTGTTGAACGCGGAGGTGCCGTCCGTTCGGCGCTAGGTCATCGGTGATTTGGATCACGACGAGTACGACTCCATCAACCCCGTTCTCTTGAACGCTTCCGTGCATGATCTACAAGGGTATGTAGATGCACTCCTTTCTCCCTCGTTGCTAGATGACTCCATAGATTGATCTTGGTGATGCGTAGAAAATTTTAAAATTATGCTACGTTCCCCAACACAAAGAGCACAATATTTTTTAGCACTGCATGAAAGGGATCTATATAGAGAAGTTAAGAGTTATCACTGATAGTGTAGTCCGGCTATGGAGCCGGTTAGAAAAATAAATGCAAATGACTTTGATATAAGATGAGGAGATATGTCATACGAAGTTTTGCTTATACGAAAAATACGTGTTCTTTCATATGCAATGCAGGTAAGTAACTTTGCATCTGAGATGTTCACGCAGAGGTCTAGAGTAGCTCTTGCATAATTAAAAACAATAATTTTAATGCAGAAGTGCAACATTCAAAATCAGGTGCAGTAACACTCCACTACAGTTTTGTTTCTTTTTGAAGGAGTTACATCGTGACAACTTGGACCACCTATTTCTATTTTTTGACAGATCGAACCACAATTTAGCTGGATATTCCACTTAGAACCATATTTGAGATTTTAGCGAACCTAAAATGATAAAAATAGTGGATGTTCACATCTGAATTGAGTATTATAAGTAATCCTACCTATTTTAGAAAAAAAATCACATAAGAGCTGAATATTTGAGTCGATGGTTCAAAGTAAAATAGTTAGTTTAAATGTGGATCAAATTGTCAAAAATCATGCATAAAAGAATTCAGAGAAGATTCAAATATTATTCATCGATAGACTTGATCATAAGCCCACAATTCATCGGTCTCAACAAACACACCGCAAAAAGAAGCTTACATCTAATAGATCTCCATGAGAGAGGGGGGAGAACTTTGTATTGAGATTCAAAGAGAGAGAAAAAGCCATCTAGCTACTAACTATGGACCCGAAGGTCTGAGGTAAACTACTCACACTTCATCGGAGGGGCTAGGATGATGTAGAAGCCCTCCGTGATGACGGCCCTCTTCCAGCGGAGCTTCGGAACAGGCCCCAAGATGGGATCTTGTGGATACAGAAATTTGCAGCGGTGGAATTAGGTTTTTGGCTCCTGTTCTGATCGTTTGGGGGTACGTGTGTATATATAGGAGGAAGGAGTACGTCGGTGGAGCACCGAGGGGCCCACGAGGCAGGGGGCGCGCCCTAGGGGGGGGCGCCCCCACCCTCGTGACCTCCTCTTTGATCCCTTGCAGTAGGGTCCAAGTGTCCTGGATCACGTTCGGTGAGAAAATCACGTTTCCGAAGAATTTACTCCGTTTGGTCTCCGTTTGATATTCTGTTTATCCAAAACACTGAAATAGGCAAAAAATAGCAATTTTGGGCTGGGCCTCCGGTTAATAGGTTAGTCCCAAAAATAATATAAAAGTGGAAAATAAAGCCCAATATAGTCCAAAACAGTAGATAATATAGCATGGAGCAATCAAAAATTATAGATACGTTGGAGACGTATCAGGCATCCCCAAGCTTAATTCCTACTCGTCCTCGAGTAGGTAAATGATAAAAAGAGAATTTTTGATGCGGAGTGCTACTTGGCATAATTTCAATGCAAATCTTCTTAATTGTGGTATGAATATTCAGATTAGAAAGATTCAAGACAAAAGTTTGTATTGATAAAATAATAATACTTCAAGCATACTAACAAAGCAATTATGTCTTCTCAAAATAACATGGCCAAAGTAAGTTATCCCTACAAAATCATATAGTCTAGCTATGCTCCATCTTCCCCACACAAAGTATTTAAATCATGCACAACCCCGATGACAAGCCATGCAATTGTTTCATACTCTAACTTTTTTAAAACCTTTTCAATCTTCACGCAATACATGAGCGTGAGCCATGGATATAGCACTATAGGTGGAATAGAATGGTGGTTGTGGAGAAGACAAAAAAGGAGAAGATAGTCTCACATCAACTAGGCGTATCAACAAGCTATGGAGATGCCCATCAATAGATATCAATGTGAGCGAGTAGGGATTGCCATGCAACGGATGCACTAGAGCTATAAATGTATGAAAGCTCAACAAAAGAAACTAGTGGGTGTGCATCCAACTTGCTTGCTCACGAAGACCTAGGGCAATTTGAGGAAGCCCATCATTGGAATATACAAGCCAAGTTCTATAACGTAAAATTCCCACTAGTATATGGAAGTGACAACATATGAGACTCTCTATATGAAGAACATGGTGCTACTTTGAAGCACAATATATGAGACTCGCTATATCATGGTGCTACTTTGAAGCACAAGTGTGGAAAAATGATAGTAGCATTGCCCCTTTTTTATTTATATTTTTTTGGGCCTTCTTTTTTTGGCCTTTCTCTTTTTTTGAGACAATGCTCTATTGAATGATGATCATCACACTTTTATTTATTTACAACTCAATGATTACAACTCGATACTAAAACAAGGTATGACTCTATATGAATGCCTCCGGCGGTGTACCGGGATATGCAATGAATCAAGAGTGATAAGTATGAAAGAATTATGAACGGTGGCTTTGCCACAAATACTATGTCAACTACATGATCATGCCAAGCAATATGACAATGATGGATGTGTCATGATGAACTAGATGGTGGAAAGTTGCATGGCAATATATCTCGGAATGGCTATGGAAATGCCATAATAGGTAGGTATGGTGGCTGTTTTGAGGAAGGTATATGGTAGGTGTATGATACCGACGAAAGTTGCGCGGTATTAGAGAGGCTAGCAAGGGTGGAAGGGTTGGAGTGCGTATGATCCATGGACTCAACATTAGTCATAAAGAACTCATATACTTATTGCAAAAATCTAGAAGTTATCAAAGAAAAGTATTACGCGCATGCTACTAGGGGGATAGATTGGTAGGAAAAGACCATCGCTCGTCCCCGACCGCCACTCATAAGGAAGACAATCAATAAATAAATCATGCTTCGACTTCATCACATAACGGTTCACCATACGTGCATGCATACTACGGGAATCACAAACTTCAACACAAGTATTCTTTAAATTCACAACTACTCAACTAGCATGACTTTAATATTATCACCTCCATATCTCAAAACAATTATCATGCTTCAATCTTTTCTTAGTATTCAACACACTCAAAACAAAGTTTCACAAATCTTGAATACCAAGCATATTATTATTAGGCAAATTACCAAGCTATTAAGAGACTCTCAAATTAATTTAAGTGAAGCATGAGAGATCAATAGTTTGTTTAAAACAAATTCACCACCGTGCTCTAAAAGATCTAAGTGAAGCACATAGAGCAAAATTATCTAGCTCAAAGGATATAAGTGAAGCACATAGAGCAAAATTATCTAGCTCAAAGGATATAAGTGAAGCACATAGAGTATTGTATCAAATTTTAATTCATGTATGGCTCTCTCAAAAGGTGTGTACAGCAAGGATGATTGTGGTATACTATCAAACAAAGACACAAATAATACAAGACGCTCCAAGCAAAACACATATCATGTTGGTGAATAAAAATATAGCTCCAAGTGAATTACCGATGGAAGTGGACGAAAAGAGGGGATGCCTTCTGGGGCATCCCCAAGCTTTAACTTTTTGGTGTCCTTGGATTATCTTGGGGGTGCCATGGGCATACCCAAGATTAGGCTCTTGCCACTCCTTGTTCCATGATCCATCAAAAGAAATCACCCAAAACTTGAAAACTTCACAACACAAAACTCAAAATAGAAAACTCGTTAGCTCCGTTAGCGAAAGAAAACAAAAGACCACTTCAAGGTACTGTAATTAAATCATTATTTATTTATTTTGGTGTTAAACCTACTGTATGCCAACTTCTCTATGGATTATAAACTAGTTTACTAGCCATAGATTCATCAAAATAAGCAAACAACACACGAAAAAACAGAATCTGTCAAAAACAGAACAGTCTGTAGTAATCTGTAGCTAGCGCAAGATCTGTAACCCCAAAAATTCTAAAATAAATTGCTGGACGTGAGGAATTTATCTATTAATCATCTTAAAAAATAATTAACTAAATAGCACTCCTCAAATAAGAATGACAGCAGTTCTTGTGAGCGCTAAAGTTTCTGTTTTTTACAGCAAGTTCAACAAGACTTTCCCCAAGTCTTCCCAACGGTTCTACTTGGCACAAACACTAATTAAACACAAAAAACACAACCTAAACAGAGGCTAAATAATTTATTTATTACTAAACAGTAGCAAATAACAAGGAATAAAAATAAAATTGGGTTGCCTCCCAACAAGCGCTATCATTTAATCCCCCTAGCTAGGCATAACGAGCAAGAATAGATCTAGGTATTGCCATCTTTGGTAGGCAATCCATAAGTGGCTCTCATGATAGTTTAATATGGTAATTTTATTTTCTTTCTTGGAAAGTTTTCCATGCCCTTTTTAATGGAAATTTCAATCTAATATTCCCTTCCTTCATATCAATAATCGCACCAACCGTTCTAAGGAAAGGTCTACCAAGAATAATAGGGCAAGAAGGATTGCAATCTATATCAAGAACAATGAAATCTACGGGTACAAAATTCCTATTTGCAACAATAAGAACATCATTAATTCTTCCCATAGGTTTCTTAATAGTGGAATCCGCAAGATGCACGTTTAGAGAGCAATCATCAAAATTACGGAAATCTAGTAAATCACACAAAGTCTTGGGAATAGTAGAGACACTAGCACCCAAATCACACAAAGCATAAAACTCATGATCTTTAATTTTAATTTTAATAGTTGGTTCTCACTCATCATAAAGTTTTCTAGGGATAGAAACTTTCAAATTAAGTTTTTCTTCATAAGATTGCATCAAGGCATCAACAATATGTTCGGTGAAAGCTTTATTTCGACTATAAGCATGTGGAGAATTTAGCACGGATTGCAACAAGGAAATACAATCAATTAAAGAGCAACTTCCATAATTAAATTCCTTGAAATCCAATATAGTGGGTTTAGCAACATGTAGATTTTTATTTCTTTCAATCCTACTTTCATCAATTTCATCATTAAGATCTAAATACTCCGAATTTTTAGAATGCCTTCTAGGTAAAGGAAGATCATATTAAGTTTCATCAAGATTCATATTGCAAAATAAAGATTTAATTGGAGACACATTAATAACTTTTAGATCTTCATCATTACTTTCATAGGAATTGGAAGAACACGCTTTAATAAAGGCCTCTTTGGAAGCACGCATCCGAGCGGTTCTTTCTTTACACTCATCAATTGAAATTCTCATGGCTTTAAGAGACTCATTGATATCATGCTTAGGTCGAATAGATCTAAGTTTCAAAGCATCAACATCAAGAGCAATTCTATCAATGTTCCTAGCCAAATCATCAATCTTAAGCAATTTTTCTTCAATCATAGCATTAAAATTCTTTTGCGAAGAAATAAATTATTTAATATTAGATTCAAAATCAGAGGGCATCTTATTATAATTTCCATAAGAGTTGTTGTAGGAATTCCCATAATTACTAGAAGGATTACTAGGATATGGCCTAGGATTAAAATTCCCTCTATAAGCGTTGTTACCAAAATTATTCCTACCAACAAAATTCACATCCATAGATTCATTGTTATTCTCAATCAAAGTAGACAAAGGCATATCATTAGGATCAGAAGAAACGCTCTTAGTAGCAAATAATTTCATAAGTTCATCCATCTTTCCACTCAACACATTAATTTCTTCTATTGCATGCACCTTTTTATTAGAAGTTCTTGCAGTATGCCATCGAGAATAATTAACCATAATATTATCTAGGAGTTTAGGAGCATCTCCTAAAGTGATTTCCATAAAAGTTCCTCCCGCGACCGAATCTAAAAGATTTCTAGAAGCAAAATTCAATCCGGCATAAAACTTTTGTATAATCATCCACAAATTCAAACCATGAGTAGGGAAATTACGTATCATTAATTTCATTCTCTCCCAAGCTTGCGCAACATGTTCATGATCAAGTTGTTTAAAGTTCATAATATCGTTTCTAAGAGAGATGATCTTAGCGGGAGGAAGATACTTAGAGATAAAAGCATCTTTGCACTTGTTCCATGAATCAATACTATTCTTAGGCAAAGACGAAAACCAAGCTTTAGCACGATCTCTAAGCAAAAAAGGAAATAGCTTCAATTTAACGACGTCATTATTGACATCTTTTTTCTTTTGCATATCACATAAATCAACGAAGCTATTCAGATGAGTAGCGGCATCTTCGCTAGGAAGGCCGGCGAATTGATCTTTCATAACAAGATTCAACAAAGCAGTATTAATTTCACAAGATTCAGCATCGGGATGAGGAGCAATCGGAGTGCTAAGGAAATCATTATTATTGGTATTGGTGAAGTCACATAATTTGGTAGTATCTTGAGCCATCACGACAAACAAGCAAACTAACACACGAGCAAACAAAGAGGCAAGCGGACAAAAGAGGCAAACAGAGAGGGAGGATAGAGAGAGAGAGGGCAAATAAAACGGCAAGGATGAATTGGGGGGAGAGGAAAACGAGAGGCAAATGGCAAATAATGTAATGCGAGAGATAGGGATTGTGATGGGTACTTGTTATATTGACTTTTTGCGTAGACTCCCCGGCAACGGCGCCAGAAATCCTTCTTGCTACGTCTTGAGCTTGCGTTGGTTTTCCCTGAAGAGGAAGGGATGATGCAGCAGAGTAGCGTAAGTATTTCCCTCAATTTTGGAGAACCAAGGTATCAATCCAGTAGGAGCCCACGCTCAAGTCCCTCGTACCTGCACAAAGCGATAGCTACTCGCAACCAACACGATTAGGGGTTGTCAAGCCCTTCACGGTCACTTACGAGAGTGAGATCTGATAGATATAATATTTTTGGTATTTTTGATATAAAGATGCAAAGTAAAAAGTAAAGGCAAAGTAAATAGCAAAACAATATTAAAGTGATGGAGATTGATATGATGAGAATAGACCCGGGGGCCATAGGTTTCACTAGTGGCTTCTCTCAAGAGCATAAGTATTCTACGGTGGGTGAACAAATTACTGTTGAGCAATTGATAGAATTGAGCATAATTATGAGAATATCTAGGCATGATCATGTATATAGGCATCACGTCCGTGACAAGTAAACCGAAACGATTCTGCATCTAGTACTATTACTCCACTCATCGACCGCTATCCAGCATGCATCTAGAGCATTAAGTTAAAACCAGAGTAACGCTTTAAGCAAGATGACATGATGTAGAGAGATAAATTCATGCAATATGAAATAAACCCCATCTTGTTATCCTCGATGGCAATGAAACAACACGTGCCTTGCTGCCCCTTCTGTCACTGGGTAAGGACACCGCAAGATCGAACCCAAAGCTAAGCACTTCTCCCATGGAAAGAACTACCAATCTAGTTGGCCAAACCAAACGGATAATTCAAAGAGAATTGCAAAGATAACCAATCATGCATAAAAGAATTCAGAGAAGATTCAAATATTATTCATAGATAGACTTGATCATAAACCCACAATTCATCGGTCTCAACAAACACACCGCAAAAAGAAGATTACATCGAATAGATCTCCACGAGAGAGGGGGAGAACTTTCTATTGAGATTCAAAGAGAGAGAAGAAGCCATCTAGCTACTAACTACGGACCCGAAGGTTTGAGGTAAACTACTCACACTTCGTCGGAGGGGCTAGGATGATGTAGAAGCCCTCCGTGATGACGGCCCTCTTCCGGCGGAGCTCCGGAACAGGCCCCAAGATGGGATCTCGTGGATACAGAAAGTTGCGGCGGTGGAATTAGGTTTTTGGCTCCTATTCTGATCGTTTGGGGGTACGTGTGTATATATAGGAGGAAGGAGTACGTCGGTGGAGCACCGAGGGGCCCATGAGGCAGGGGGCGCGCCCCCCACCCTCGTGACCTCCTCTTTGATCCCTTGCAGTAGGGTCCAAGTCTCCTGGATCACGTTCGGTGAGAAAATCACGTTTCCGAAGATTTTATTCCGTTTGAACTCTGTTTGATATTCTGTTTATCCGAAACACTTAAATAGGCAAAAAACAGCAATTCTAGGCTGGGCCTCCGGTTAATAGGTTAGTCCCAGAAATAATATAAAAGTGGAAAATAAAGCCCAATATAGTCCAAAACAGTAGATAGTATAGCATGGAGCAATAAAAAATTATAGATACGTTGGAGACGTATCACCCATCCATGCCGAGAAGCGGCGTGGGTTCCGCCCCGGGCGATGCATTGCTGGATAGCTACCCAGTGGATGACATCATGGAGAACACTAACCGCGATCTACACTTCAAAATGAAGAACATATCCATGAAGGTGGCGGACGCCGTTGCTTTTACAAATTCCCCGAGGCAACCTTCCATTGCAACCCGATTCCAACGGGCTATGCTCGTGTTTTGGTTGATGAGGTGGTGGTCCAATATTCGGGGCTAGAGCTAGACATTCCTGGAGGTGACGAGGAGCACACACTGGGAGAGGCCAACCATCGTGTCATCCTATGGAGAAAGGATTGCATCATCTTTCGAAGGCCACCGACACCGCGTCATCCGACTCCTCGTCGAAGTCCGCCACCGAGTCAGCAGACTCCCGGTCCTCCAAGTCCACCAACGCGTCAGGCCACTCCTCCTCCAAGTCCGGCATAGCTTCAGGCCACTCCTCCTCCACCAAGTCCGGCAAAGCGTCAGGCCACTCCTCCTCCAAGTCCTGCACAACTTCAGGCCACTCCTCCTCCTCCAACTCAGCCACGTCAGCCGTCTTCGCCGCCTCAGCAATCACGGAAGAGAGCCGCCTTAGCTATGGTGCGTAGCGGTACAAGTCGAGTGTAACGCCCTCGAGAAAAAGAGAAGATGAACAATTGGAACCAAGAATTTTGATGAACCTCCGGAATAAGGAATTAATCAGTTGGATGAAACACGAATAAGAATTACATTATGCTCATCCTTCATCAATTAAATTGATGACAAACCATGGATTTGGCACACTACTTATTCTCGTAGAAAGGATTAAGAGATATATAGCGCAAACTTGAGAAGGTCTTCAACAAACCACCGGAAAGATTGAAAACAACAAATAATTGATATGAAAACGAATGATGAGAGCTCTTGAACGAACCACCGTAAGAATTAAAAATGAACAAAGAGAAGATAAAGAAACACCGGGAAAAATTAGCAAATGAATGAAGATGCTTGAGAGAAATTAGATACAAGAGAACAAAAAGATCACGAGCCGATTAAAGATCACTTGAACGAAGCACCGGTAAAATTGAAGAACGAGAGCTGAAAGCTGAGAATGAATAAATCTGAATTGACGGACTCCGGATAACAAACTGAGAAGACTCTTGAATTGCTCCGGATGGGTGAAAGGAATTCTCACAATCGAAAAATAATTATGAGAGGATGGCAACAAGCTAGAATCACGAATCTTGAAAGAATGGAGCAAGATTAAGGAGAAACTCTTCTTCGATCTTCAAATGACAACGAGAAACAACACCGTGAACTATTGAGGCACTCCGGAATGAATAATGGAAAAGTTTGAGCCAACGATGAAAAGAATTTGAAAGATTTGGAGAAAGGCATTTGACTGATGACAATTCATTCTTACGTCAAACTTTAGAAAAGAATTTGAAAAGCTCCGGAAAAATAAGAAGAGTCAGGTAAGATCCTGGGAAAAGACCTGTGGGTTAGGGCCCACTCGAAAGAAAACACCGTCGAACGATTAACAAGAGAGAAAGCACCGGTTGAATTAAATGGCTTGAATGAGATAAACAACCTTGAAATAGGTTGAACGGATCTTTAATGACAAGACGAGCCTTTTGAGATAGCTTGAGCACACCGGAACAAATGAATAGCGAGAAGTGAAAGATTAAGAATTGCACCTGCATGAGAAGGCATTGAAACGAGGAAAGGGTATGATCAAACACCAAAGGCTTGATTTGAATCCACCGGAGAAGAAAAGAATGGAGAAAGAAGAACGAGTAGAGCATCTTCATGAGAAACACCGGGTAAAAACATGAAGGAAAAGAATGGAGAGACTTCCATCAATAAAATGGATACTTGAATAAGACATATGAGTCCTTAAAGAAAAAGGGTGGGTGGGCGGGAAAAAAACAAAGGCAACTTGGAGACGGATGAAACAGACACCGTTGAGAAGAAGTGATAATTGATCTTGCTGAAGTTGAAATGATCAGATCCACTTGAAGAGAAAACACGCCGGTTAAAAAGGATTGACAAAACAATCTTGATGATCAAGAAGGATTAGTATTCACATAGGAATATGAGAACACCATTTAGACAAGGGATGGAATCAACATTTGACATTAAAGCAACTCGAATACCACAACTCAAAACAAAAACAAAAGGATTGGCTTGCGAAATAAGCCGGAACAAACATATGATAGAGATTTCGTCCGAAGTTTTCGTGGTGGGACCTACACGGGCTCGATCGTACAGCACCATCATGTACAAGGCAGTGCACATGACATACGAAGCGTCCCCGAGTCAGCATAGCCAAGGACTCTTTAAGACACAACGAGACCACTGTAAAATCGACCGTGAATAGGCGAACCACTAGACGTCGAACCCCAATTTCATGTCAAACATCTATCGGAAAGATATCCTAAGAGCTACTTGAATTCCCACCTATGAAACTCCCGAAACTTTCCGGTTATGCAATCAGGTGTTGGGGGTACAGGGGAAGCATAATATCTCACCCAAACTAGCAATACCTACATCCAGCTGTATCCATCCTTCAACACATAACAAAGAAACCTTCGGAAACCATCTACCTCAACCTTCGAAAAGCATCCGTTATACAAGTTATGGCGATACTCCCGAACTCCCGCCCCAGTACTGGGTGGCGTCGAGGTTATCTCACCAACGAACTGCATAAAGGAGATTTTCGATGTCGGCGAACATATCTCAAGTATTCCAGAATTGCAACGATAAAATTATGATGACAACAAGACAATGTTCCACTAAACCCCTGACAGGAGGCACCAAGACAATGTTCTCATCATAAAACCATCGGAACGATTCCAAGATACCCGCGTGATCCTAAAATTTTTTTTAGTGAAATTTGGGAAGAGAAGAGTCAAAACTCTACGTCAGGATGCCTCACCAGAGCGACGAAGGGACTGGGGAGTAAAAAGAATTCCTAAACTCTCCGATATATAATTCCTAATGACTCAAAACATTTTTCTAGCCACAACTCGGCTGCTAAAAAGATCAAGCAATGGGGGCTCCTAAGTCGGGGAAGGCTCTGATTACCAACTTGTAACGCCCTCGATGCGGCTATATCTCCCACGTGTCGAAGCACGACTTAGAGGCATAACCGCATTGAAAGCAGTGTCGCAAGTGAGGTAATCTTCACACAACCCATGTAATATAATAAGGAAAAGGATACATAGTTGGCTTACAATCGCCACTTCACACAATTACATGAATAAAGCATTACATCAACCAAATACACTCATGGTCCGACTACGGAACCAAAATAAAAGAAGAACCCTAAATGCGACAAAGGTCCCCGATCGACCCCAACTGGGCTCCACTACTGATCAACTAGAACGAAACAACACAAATGAACAAGGTCTTCAACGAGCTCCTCCTGAGCTGGGTTGCATCATCTGCACGGACTCAACGGCACCTGCAAACTGGTTTTGGAAGTATCTGTGAGCCATGGGGACTCAGCAATCTCGCACCCTCGCGATCAAGACTATTTAAGCTTATGGGTAAGGTAAAAGGTATGAGATGGAGCAGCAGCAAGCGACTAGCATATATGGTGGCTAACATACGCAAATGAGAGCAAGAAGAGAAGGCAAAGCACGGTCGATAAAAGTATGATCAAGAAGTGATCCTAACAACCTACGTCAAGCATAACTCCAACAACCGTGTTCACTTCCCGGACTCCGCCGGAAAGAGACCATCATGGTTACACACGCGGTTGATTCATTTTAATTAAGGTCAACTTTAGGTTTTCTACAACCGGACGTTAACAAATTCCCATCTGCCCATAACTGCAGGCACGGCTTTCGAAAGTTCAAAGCCCTGCAGGGGTGTCCCAACTTAGCCCATCACAAGCTCTCACGGTCAACGAAGGAATAGACCTCCTCCCGAGACATTCCGATCAGACTCGGTATCCCGGTACTACAAGACATCCTCGACAATGGTAAAACAAGTCCAGCAAGACCACCCGATGTGCCGACATCCCGATAGGAGCTGCACATATCTCGTTCTCAGGGCACACCGGATAAGCTAAGCGTACAGGAGCCGATGTAACCCAAGTTGCCAAGGGATGGCCCTGCACGGTGCTCTGGGTTGGACCAACACTTAGACAAGCACTGGCCCGGGGTGGTTAAAATAAGATGACCCTTGCGCTGGCCTAACCCAAGGGAAAAAGAGGCTAGGTGGCAAATGGTAAAACCAAGGTTGGGCCTTGCTGGAGGAGTTTTATTCAAGGCGAACTGTCAAGGGGTTCCCATTATAACCCAACCGCGTAAGGAACGCAAAATCCGGGAACATAACACCGATATGACAGAAACTAGGGTGGCAAGAGTGGAACAAAACACCAGGCATAAGGCCGAGCCTTCCACCCTTTACCAAGTATATAGATGCATTAATTAAATAAGATATATAGTGATATCCCAACAAGGAAACAAATGTTCCAACAAGGAACAGCCTCCAATCTTCACCTGCAACTAACAACGCTATAAGAGGGGCTGAGCAAAGCGGTAACATAGCCAACCAACGGTTTGCTAGGACAATGGTGGGTTAGAGGCTGAACATGGCAATTTGGGAGGCTGACAAGCAAGTGGTAGGCATCGTAGCAATGGCATAGCAAAAGAGCGAGCAAACTAGCATAGCAAAGATAGTAGTGATTTTGAGGGTATGATCATCTTGCCTGAGATCCCGCAAGGAAGAAGAACGAGTCCATGAAGAAGACAAACGGACGTAGTCGAACGGGTCCTCACAAACACGACGTAATCGGAACCAAAGCAACACCGGAAAGGAGCAAACAACATAGTAAACAACCACGACATAGACATGGCATGATGCAAAACAATCATGATGCATGTCCGGTTTAAATATGCATGGCATGGCAAAGTGCATAAACAACACTACAAGTTAAATGGAGCTCAATATGCATCGGGACGCATATTGACAAAACACCACATCAATTATTTAGTTCTCTCCCGATTAGGTACTCAACAAATTTAAATGTTGGTTAACATGGCAAGAGGTGAAGCATAACAAAACTATACCATTAAACTATTTAAATGGGGCCGGATATAACAAACAACAAATCCGGTAAATCCCCATGTGCATTAGTAATTTGGTGCAACAACAAATTAAACATTTCAATAGTTGTTATCATGATGCGGATGACATGAACAAGTTTGTGCAATTTTTATGAAAATGTTGATAAGAGCATTATGAAGCATTTGTCATAGTGGCGGAAACGAAAGGGGTGCCACGGCAACGAATCCGAAAATGGTGCCACGACAGCGTTCCGGTACCGGTAACTCGATTGAGATACCGATGCAAAGGAGAAGTGTGCAGATGCGTGCAAAAGATGGTGGGGCGCTCCCGGATTCCGGGTGTCCCACGGGTTAGTGGCATGGAAAACGAGTGACAAAACGGACACGGTGCAGACAAAGGGTGCAACTCATACAACACATGCAAACGTTCTCGGACGGTCGTCTTGGGGTTATACCTTCGAGGTGAGACTTTTCGGAACGGATCAAGTTCTTAGCAGAAGTAGACGGTCTCGCCACGTTAGTAGAGGTAGTAGTTGTACATCTCATAGCGGTACTTGACGATTTCGGAGACGGCGGAAGACGAACTTGGCGGTCCTCGTTGTCCTGGTACTTGGCGTTATTTCCGGTTCGGTGATTGTTTTAGGCGGCGGACGTCGTGGACGAACTTGACGTTCTTAGCGATTCCGAAGACGGCGGTAGTGGAAGTAGTGGTTCCCGCTCCATAGTCGAACTTGTCGAATCCGAACTCTTCGAGGGTCGTCGTGGTACTTGGGGTTAGTGGTACTTGACGCATCGTCATGGTACTTGGCAAAATACAAGTCGAGGGTACTTGTACTCGCATCATCGTGGAAGTAGTCGTTCGGGCTCCCATGTGGACTTGCCGGTCTTGGTCTCCGCGGCGCAGTTGTACAAAAGCATCGTCGGAACTTGGACGAATCTAGAGGCGTGCACGACTGGTAGAGGAACTTGACACCGCTAGTAGAGGAACTTGACGCATCCCAAATGAAGCAACACAACATGCCTCGGTTCTTGGTGGTCAACGAAGGGAGGCGGCCGACAAAGCATCAGCAAGGTGCGTACAGTCACGACGGACACCATGGCCGTGAGGAGCGGGACCTCTGGCACGAGACCAGCAGCGAGGCACGCACAAGCAGGAAGGCGGCGAGGTCGCAGGCATCCATGGCCTCAGCGAGGAGAAGCAGGGCCAGGGGCGAAGCTTGGCGGCGTCTTCCTGTTGAAGACGATGAGGAGGTCGCTGGCGCGGGCGTGGAGAAGGAGCAGGTAACTTGGCGCGGGCGTGGCTTCACCTTGCAGAGGAGGTCGAGGCCGGCAAGAAAAGGGAGGCAGCAGGGGCGCTGCGATGCTGATGGCCTCACGGGCCAAGCTGGGTGACGTGCATAGCTTGGGGAGGCGCAGGGCTTCGACGGTGGCAGGGCGAGGAAGAGGCCCAAGAGGTCGAGGCCAGGGCCTCGGGGCGGAGCAGCTCCGGGGCGGAGCTTTGAGCTCGGCCGGCAGCGGCCATGGAGAAGGGCGGCGCTGAGGCAGGGTGCGCGGGGCTCTCGGACTTGAGCGGCGACGGAGGTTGGTGGTGCTTGCGGGGCAGCGGAGGTCACGGGCTGGCAGCGAGGAAGAGATCGAGAGGAGAGGTGGCTCGGCGTACGGGAGAGATGGGATCGAGGGAATCGGGGAGAAGGGTGCAGCGCGAGGGAGATGGGGATCGTGGTGACGGTGCTGGAATCGAACAGGGGAGAGGATTAGGTTTAGATGCGGGCTGTGAGGCCTCAGGGAGGTTGGGCCGGTCTGGTAGGCCTAGGCCCAAGAAGGCCTGTGGGTGTGGGCTCTCTCTCTCTCTCCCTTCTTCTATGAGAAAAGAAATAGAGAAAAAAAACAAGAAAAGGAGGGTTAAGGAAAGGATTTTTGATCATGGGGATAATTTTCCCGAACTCACAAAAATATGCTCGTTCTGAGAAAAATAGAAAAAACCCGATTGAACAAAAGCTTTCAAACTCATTTGAATTTAATTCAAATGGGTTTGAACTGAGGTTTCTAGAGTGACCAAAAATGTTGAATTTTTAGGTGAAGCTCCGGAAAATGACGAAAGGATATAAGGCAAGGTTAGAGAGTCAATACTTGAAGATAAAAAGCAAAATGAATTAATATGCAAGTGTGTTAAAGTAAATCTCCAAAGAATGAATTATTTATCATACCTCCCTAATATCGGGAGGATATATAATAAAGAGAAGTCATCCTTCCCTCGATTTAAATGGATCGAAGATCCATACAATTTATTTCAAAGAGTTTGAAACGGTTGCAATATTAATGGCATGATGACATGATGCAAAGCACATGATGCAACACGCAAGCAAATGACATGGCAACACCAGCGAATAACTGAACGACACCTGGCACATCGGTCTCGGGGCGTTACAACACTCCACCACTACGAGAGGATCTCGTCCCGAGATCTAGAATGGGACCGTGGAAAGACGGAAGAGAAAAGAGGAGAGGTAAAACTAAGTTGCTTCTTTGACAAACGAGTGAAACCACGAACCTTGAGAGGTTGAACAAATTGAAAGAAAGAAAGAACACATCAGAGTTGAACGAATTGGAGAGCACTCCGTTAGAAAAGAGAAACAAGGAACACTACTAGAACCTTGTAGGTTGAAAGACATAAGAAAAGGGATTGCAATGGACAAGAAGTATAAGCAAGCACTCCGGTTGAAACGAGATGTACAAGGAACGATAAGGATCAATTACGACAACACTCCGGTTGGAAATGGAAGGTAAGAATATGAAGTTGGCAAGATGAAAGCACTTGGACGAGACTCCGGTTAGAAGAGGAATGATAGACACAAGACTCCGGTTAAAACAAAATAGGGAAGGAATGAGAATGATGTGATTTGGGAAGCACTCCGGCTGTAAATGGAAAGAATTCAACATGAACTAGACAAAACAAGATGATGGGTCGAAGAGAGCAACATCACAATGCCTCCGGAACAAAAGTAAGAATGGAATGGGATGAACGAAGGGAAACAGAATTCGAGGGAGCACGCTTACAACAAAAGCTAGAACGGAGTTGTTGGAAAACCAACAACGAAAAGAATAAGTTTGTAGTGGGCTTATGGAAAACATCTCAAAACTATGAGGTGAAATTCTGCCACTAACAGAAACGATATATTAGATTGATAACAACAAGGAGATGAGAAGCTTAATTCACCAGGAGGATACATGAATAACTTTGGTCATTTATAACCAACATAGATAGCAACGAGCCATAGGGAAGGCTTTAGGTGAAATATAACCCAAGATAACTCCAACGAAGAGGTTGATGGATTTTAAAATACAACATACTTAATAACATGTGAATCATGAACTCAAATTATCAAGAATGATGTAAAACCACCTCCAAAGATACGATAGACAGAAATGCACTCTGGAAAGGAAGATGATGAAAGCTTGAGTTCTCTTGAACAGAATATTGATGAACACTTCGAGAAGGAATTAAATCCCTTATGAACCGTCATGTAGAACTTTCATGAGAACTCCGAAA
This sequence comes from Triticum monococcum, assembly GCA_034509565.1. Lineage (NCBI taxonomy): Eukaryota > Viridiplantae > Streptophyta > Magnoliopsida > Poales > Poaceae > Triticum > Triticum monococcum. The sequence goes on from CM067846.1 coordinate 50,206,833, forward strand.
ATAAAAGAAATGATCAATCGAAATGGAGGATGAAAAGAATAAGGTTGAAGCCTTGCAATGATTTTGTTGGATCTCGCGATGAAAAAGTTGAAAAAGATTGGAACTCCGGGAAAAAGAGAAGATGAACAATTGGAACCAAGAATTTTGATGAACCTCCGGAATAAGGAATTAATCACTTGGATGAAACACGAATAAGAATTACATTATGCTCGTCCTTCATCAATTAAATTGATGACAAACCATGGATTTGGCACACTACTTATTCTCGTAGAAAGGATTAAGAGAGATATAGCACAAACTTGAGAAGGTCTTCAACAAACCACCGGAAAGATTGAAAACAACAAATAATTTATATGAAAACGAATGATGAGAGCTCTTGAACGAACTACCGTAAGAATTAAAAATGAACGAAGAGAATATAAAGAAACACCGGGAAAAATTAGCAAATGAATGAAGATGCTTGAGAGAAATTAGATACAAGAGAACGAAAAGATCACGAGCCGATTAAAGATCACTTGAACGAAGCACCGGTAAAATTGAAGAATGAGAGCTGAAAGCTGAGAATGAATAAATCTGAATTGACGGACTCCGGATAACAAACTGAGAAGACTCTTGAATTGCTCCGGATGGGTGAAAGGAATTCTCACAATCGAAAAATAATTATGAGAGGAAGGCAACAAGCTAGAATCACGAATCTTGAAAGAATGGAGCAAGATTAAAGAGAAACTCTTCTTCGATCTTCAAATGACAACGAGAAACACCATCGTGAACTGTTGAGGCACTCCGGAATGAATAATGGAAAAGGTTGAGCCAACGATGAAAAGAATTTGAAAGATTTGGAGAAAGGCATTTGACTGATGACAATTCATTCTTACATCAAACTTTAGAAAAGAATTTGAAAAGCTCCGGAAAAATAAAAAGAGTCAGGTAAGATCCTGGGAAAAGACCTGTGGGTTAGGGCCCACTCGAAAGAAAACACCATTGAACGATTAACAAGAGAGAAAGCACCGGTTGAATTAAATGGCTTGAATGAGATAAACGACCTCGAAATAGGTTGAACGGATCTTTAATGACAAGACGAGCCTTTTGAGATAGCTTGAGCACACCAGAACAAATGAATAGCGAGAAGTGAAAGATTAAGAATTGCACCTGCATGAGAAAGCATTGAAACGAGGAAAGGGTATGATCAAACACCAAAGGCTTGATTTGAATCCACCGGAGAATAAAAGAATGGAGAAAGAAGAACGAGTAGAGCATCTTCATGAGAAACACCGTGTAAAAACATGAAGGAAAAGAATGGAGAGACTTCCATCAATAAAATGGATACTTGAATAAGACATATGAGTCCTTAAAGAAAAAGGGTGGGTGGGCGGGAAAATAAACAAAGGCAACTTGGAGACGGATGAAACAGACACCGTTGAGAAGAAGTGATAATTAATCTTGCTGATGTTGAAATGATCAGATCCACTTGAAGAGAAAACACGCCGGTTAAAAAGGATTGACAAAACAATCTTGATGATCAAGAAGAATTAGTATTCACATAGGAATATGAGAACACCATTTAGACAAGGGATGGAATCAACATTTGACATTGAAGCAACTCGAATACCACAACTCAAAACAAAAACAAAAGGATTGGCTTGCGAAATAAGCCGGAACAAACATATGATAGAGATTTCGTCCGAAGTTTTCATGGTGGGACCTACACGGGCTCGATCGTACAGCACCATCATGTACAAGGCAGTGCACATGCCATACGAAGCGTCCCCGAGTCAGCATAGCCAAGGACTCTTTAAGACACAACAAGACCACTGTAAAATCGACCGTGAATAGGCGAACCACTAGACGTCGAACCCCAATTTCATATCATACATCTGTCGGAAAGATATCCTAAGAGCTACTTGAATTCCCACCTATGAAACTCCCGAAACTTTCCGGTTATGCAATCAGGTGTTGGGGGTACAGGGGAAGCATAATATCTCACCCAAACTAGCAATACCTACATCCAGCTGTATCCATCCTTCAACACATAACCAAGAAACCTTCGGAAACCATCTACCTCAACCTTCGAAAAGCATCCGTTATACAAGTTATGGCGATACTCCCGTACTCCCGCCCCAGTACTGGGTGGCGTCGAGGTTATCTCACCAACGAACTGCATAAAGGAGATTTTCGATGTCGGCGAACATATCTCAAGTATTCCAGAATTGCAACGATAAAATTATGATGACAACAAGACAATGTTCCACTAAACCCCTGACAGGAGGCACCAAGACAATGTTCTCATCATAAAACCATCGGAACGATTCCAAGATACCCGCGTGATACTAAAATTTTTTTAGTGAAATTTGGGAAGAGAAGAGTCAAAACTCTACATCAGGATGCCTCACCAGAGCGACGAAGGGACTGGGGAGTAAAAAGAATTCCTAAACTCTCCGATATATAATTCCTAATGACTCAAAACATTTTTCTAGACACAACTCGGCTGCTAAAAACGATCAAGCATTGGGGGCTCCTAAGTCGGGGAAGGCTCTGATTACCAACTTGTAACGCCCTCGATGCGGCTATATCTCCCACGTGTCGAAGCACGACTTAGAGGCGTAACGGCATTGAAAGCAATGTCGCAAGTGAGGTAATCTTCACACAACCCATGTAATATAATAAGGAAAAGGATACATAGTTGGCTTACAATCGCCACTTCACACAATTACATGAATAAAGCATTACATCAACCAAATACACTCATGGTCCGACTACGGAACCAAAATAAAAGAAGAACCCCAAATGCGACAAAGGTCCCCGATCGACCCCAACTGGGCTCCACTACTGATCAACTAGAACGAAACAACACAAAATGAACAAGGTCTTCAATGAGCTCCTCCTGAGCTGGGTTGCGTCATCTGCACGGACTCAACGGCACCTGCAAACTGGTTTTTGGAAGTATCTGTGAGCCACAGGGACTCAGCAATCTCGCACCCTCGCGATCAAGACTATTTAAGCTTATGGGTAAGGTAAAAGGTATGAGGTGGAGCGGCAGCAAGCGACTAGCATATATGGTGGCTAACATACGCAAATCAGAGCGAGAAGAGAAGGCAAAGCACGGTCGATAAAAGTATGATCAAGAAGTGATCCTAACAACCTACGTCAAGCATAACTCCAACAACCGTGTTCACTTCCCGAACTCCGCCGGAAAGAGACCATCATGGTTACACACGTGGTTGATTCATTTTAATTAAGGTCAACTTTAGGTTTTCTACAACCGGACGTTAACAAATTCCCATCTGCCCATAACCGCGGGCACGGCTTTCGAAAGTTCAAAACCCTGCAGGGGTGTCCCAACTTAGCCCACCACAAGCTCTCACGGTCAACGAAGGAATAGACCTCCTCCCGAGACATTCCGATCAGACTCGGTATCCCGGTACTCCAAGACATCCTCGACAATGGTAAAACAAGTCCAGCAAGACCACCCGATGCGCCAACATCCCGATAGGAGCTGCACATATCTCGTTCTCAGGGCACACCGGATAAGCTAAGCGTACAGGAGCCGACGTAACCCAAGTTGCCAAGGGATGGCCCTGCACGGTGCTCTGGGTTGGACCAACATTTAGACAAGCACTGGCCCGGGGGGGGTTAAAATAAGATGACCCTTGGGCTGGCCTAACCCAAGGGAAAAAGAGGCTAGGTGGCAAATGGTAAAACCAAGGTTGGGCCTTGCTGGAGGAGTTTTATTCAAGGCGAACTGTCAAGGGGTTCCCATTATAACCCAACCGCGTAAGGAACGCAAAATCCGGGAACATAACTGAAGGAAATATGCCCTAGAGGCAATAATAAAGTCATTATTTATTTCCTTATATCATGATAAATGTTTATTATTCATGCTAGAATTGTATTAACCGGAAACATAATACATGTGTGAATACATAAACAAACAGAGTGTCACTAGTATGCCTCTACTTGACTAGCTCATTAATCAAAGATGGTTATGTTTCCTAACCATGAACAAAGAGTTGTTATTTGATTAACGAGGTCACATCATTAGTTGAATGATCTGATTGACATGACCCATTCCATTAGCTTAGCACCCGATCGTTTAGTATGTTGCTATTGCTTTCTTCATGACTTATACATGTTCCTATGACTATGACATTATGCAACTCCCGTTTGCCGGAGGAACACTTTGGGTGCTACCAAACGTCACAACGTAACTAGGTGATTATAAAGGAGCACTACAGGTGTCTCCAAAGGTACATGTTGGGTTGGCGTATTTCGAGATTAGGATTTGTCACTCCAATTGTCGGAGAGGTATCTCTGGGCCCTCTCAGTAATGCACATCACATAAGCCTTCCAAGCATTACAACTAATGTGTTAGTTGTGAGATGATGTATTACGGAACGAGTAAAGAGACTTGCCGGTAACGAGATTGAACTAGGTATTGGATACCGACGATCGAATCTCGGGCAAGTAACATACCGAAGACAAAGGGAACAACGTATGTTGTTATGCGGTCTGACCGATAAAGATCTTCATAGAATATGTAGGAGCCAATATGGGCATCCAGGTCCCGCTATTGGTTATTGACCGGAGACGTGTCTCGGTCATGTCTACATTGTTCCCGAACCGTAGGGTCCGCACGCTTAAGGTTTCGATGACAGTTATATTATGAGTTTATGAGTTTTGATGTACCGAAGGAGTTCGGAGTCCCGGATGAGATTGGGGACATGACGAGGAGTCTCGAAATGGTCGAGGCGTAAAGATCGATATATTGGACGACTATATTCGGACTTCGGAAAGGTTCCGAGTGATTCGGGTATTTTTCGGAGTACCGGAGAGTTACGGGAATTCGCCGGAGAGTATATGGGCCTTATTGGGCCATACGGGAATAGAGGAGAGAGGCCAAAAGGAAGGAGGCCTGCGCCCCCCCTCTGGTCCGAATTGGACAAGGGGCGCAGCCCCCTTTTCCTTATTCCTCTCCCCCTCTTTCCCCTTCTCCTACTCCAACAAGGAAGGAGGGAGTCCTACTCCCGGTGGGAGTAGGACTCCCCTTGGCGCGCCTCCTCCTAGGCCGGCCGCCCCCTCCCCCTTGCTCCTTTATATACGGAGGCGGGGGGCACCCCATGACACACAAGTTGATCCTTGAGATCGTTCCTTAGCCGTGTGCGGTTTTCCCTGCCACCGTACTCCACCTCGATCATATCGTTGTAGTGCTTAGGCGAAGCCCTGCGTCGGTAGAACATCAAGATTGTCACCACGCCGTCGTGCTGACGGAACTCTTCCTCGATGCTTTGCTAGATCGGAGCCCGAGGATCGTCATCGAGCTGAACGTGTGCTAGGAACTCGGAGGTACCGGAGTAACGGTGCTTGGATCGGTCGGATTAGGAAGACGTACGACTACTTCCTCTACGTTGTGAGATCGCTTCCGCAGTCGGTCTGCGTTGGTACGTAGACAATACTCTCCCCTCTCGTTGCTATGCATCACCATGATCTTGCGTGTGCGTAGGAAATTTTTTGAAATTACTACGTTCCCCAACAGTGGCATCCGAGCCTAGGTTTAATGGTTTGATGTTATGTGCACGAGTAGAACACAAGTGAGTTGTGGACGATATAAGTCATACTGCCTACCAGCATGTCATACTTTGGTTCGGCGGTATTGTTGGACGAGACGACCCGGACCAACCTTACGCGTACGCTTACGCGAGACCGGTTCCCTCGACGTGTTTTGCACATAGATGGCTTGCGGGCGACTGTCTCTCCAACTTTAGTTGAACCAAGTGTGGCTACGCCCGGTCCTTGAGAAGGTTAAAACGGAGTCTATTTGACAAACTATCGTTGTGGTTTTGATGCGTAGGTGAGATTGGTTCTTACTTAAAGCCTGTAGCAGCCACGTAAAACTTGCAAACAACAAAGTAGAGGACGTCTAACTTGTTTTTGCAGGGCATGTTGTGATGTGATATGGTCAAGGCATGATGCTAAATTTTATTGTGTGAGATGATCATGTTTTGTAACCAAGTTATCGGCAACTGGCAGGAGCCATATGGTTGTCGCTTTATTGTATGCAATGCAATCGCGATGTAATGCTTTACTTTATTACTAAGCGGTAGTGATAGTGGTGGAAGCATAAGATTGGCGAGACGACAACGATGCTACGATGGGGATCAAAGGTGTCGCGCCGGTGACGATGGTGATCATGACGGTGCTTCGGAGATGGAGATCACAAGCACAAGATGATGATGGCCATATCATATCACTTATATTGATTGCATGTGATGTTTATCTTTTTATGCATCTTATCTTGCTTTGATTGACGGTAGCATTATAAGATGATCTCTCACTAAATTATCAAGTGTTCTCCCTGAGTATGCACCGTTGCGAAAGTTCTTCGTGCCGAGACACCACGTGATGATCGGGTGTGATAGGTTCTACGTTCAAATACAACGGGTGCAAAACAGTTGCACACGCGGAATACTTAGGTTATACTTGACGAGCCAAGCATATACAGATATGGCCTCGGAACACGGAGATCGAAAGGTCGAGCGTGAATCATATAGTAGATATGATCAACATAGTGATGTTCACCAATGAAACTACTCCATCTCACGTGATGATCGGACATGGTTTAGTTGATTTGGATCACGTGATCACTTAGAGGATTAGAGGGATGTCTATCTAAGTCGGAGTTCTTAAGTAATATGATTAAATTGAACTTAAATTTATCATGAACTTAGTCCTGGTAGTATTTTGCAAATTATGTTGTAGATCAATAGCTCGCGTTGTTGCTTCCCTGTGTTTATATGTTCCTAGAGAAAATTGTGTTGAAAGATGTTAGTAGCAATGATACGGATTGGATCCGTGATCTGAGGTTTATCCTCATTGCTGCACAGAAGAATTATGTCATTGATGCACCGCTAGGTGACAGACCTATTGTAGGAGCAGATGCAGACGTTATGAACATTTGGCTAGCTCAATATGATGACTACTTGATAGTTTAGTGCACCATGCTTAATGGGTTAGAATCGGGACTTCAAAGACGTTTTGAACGTCATGGACCATATGAGATGTTCCAGGAGTTGAAGTTAATATTTCAAGCAAATACCCGAGTTGAGAGATATGAAGTCTCCAACAAGTTCTATAGCTAAAAGATGGAGGAGAATCGCTCAACTAGTGAGCATGTGCTCAGATTGTCTGGGTACTACAATCGCTTGAATCAAGTGGGAGTTAATCTTCCAGATAAGATAGTGATTGACAGAATTCTCTAGTCACCATCACCAAGTTAGTAGAACTTCGTGATGAACTATGATATGCAAGGGATAACGGAAACGATTCCCAAGCTCTTCGTGATGCTGAAATCGATGAAGGTAGAAATCAAGAAAAACATCAAGTGTTGATGGTTGACAAGACCACTAGTTTGAAGAAAAGGGCAAAAGGGAAGAAGGGGAACTTCAAGAAGAACGGCAAGCAAGTTGCTGCTCAAGTGAAGAAGCCCAAGTCTGGTCCTAAGCCTGAGACTAAGTGCTTCTACTGCAAAGGGACTGGTCACTGGAAGCGGAACTGCCCCAAGTATTTGGCGGATAAGAAGGATGGCAAAGTGAACAAAAGTATATTTGATATACATGTTATTGATGTGTTCTTTACTAGTGTTTATAGCAACCCCTCAGTATTTGATATTGGTTCAGTTGCTAAGAGTAGTAACTCGAAACAGGAGTTGCAGAATAAACAGAGACTAGTTAAGGGTGAAGTGACGATGTGTGTTGGAAGTAGTTCCAAGATTGATATGATCATCATCGCACACTCCCCTATACTTTCGGGATTAGTGTTGAACTTAAATAAGTGTTATTTGGTTTTTGCGTTGAGCATGAATATGATTTGATCATGTTTATTGCAATACGGTTATTCATTAAAGTCAGAGAATAATTGTTGTTCTGTTTACATAAATAAAACCTTCGATGGTCATAAACCCAATGAAACAAGTTCGTTGGATCTCGATCGTAGTGATACACATATTCATCATATTGAAACCAAAAGATGCAAAGTTAACAATGATAGTGCAACTTATTTGTGGGACTGCCGTTTAGGTCATATTGGTATAAAGCGCATGAAGAAACTCCATGCTGATGGGCTTTCGGAATCACTTGATTATGAATCACTTGATGCTTGCGAACCATGCCTTTTGGGCAAGATGACTAAAACGCCGTTCTCCGGAACAATGGAGCAAGCAACAGATTTGTTGGAAATCATACATACTGATGTATGTGGTCCGATGAATATTTGAGGCTTGCAGCGGGTATCATTATTTTCTGACCTTCACAGATGATTTGAGCAGATATGGGTATATCTACTTAATGAAATAGAAGTCTGATACATTTGAAAAGTTCATATAATTTCAGAGTGAAGTGGAAAATCATTGTAACAAGAAAATAAAGTTTCTACGATCTGATCGTGGAAAAGAGTATTTGAGTTACGAGTTTGGTCTTCAGTTAAAACAATGTGAAATAGTTTCACTACTCACGCCACCTGGAACACCACAGCATAATGGTGTGTCCGAACGTCATAAGCGTACTTTATTGGATATAGTGCAATCTATGATGTTTCTTACCGATTTACCACTATCGTTTTTGGGGTTATGCATTAGAGACAGCTGCATTCACGTTAAAAAGGGGCACCATCTAAGTCCGTTGAGACGACACAATCTGAACTATGGTTTAGCAAGAAACCAAAATAGTCGTTTCTTAAAGTTTGGGGTTGTGATGCTTATGTGAAAAAGTTTCATCCTGATAAGCTCAAAACCAAATCGGAGAAATATGTCTTCATAGGATACCCAAAAGGAGACTGTTGGGTACACCTTCTATCACAGATCCTAAGGCAAGACATTCGTTGCTTATAATGGATACTTTCTAGAGAAGGAGTTTCTCTCGAAAGAAGTGAGTGGGAGGAAAGTAGAACTTGATGAGGTAACTGTACCTCCTCCCTTATTGCAAAGTAGTACATCACAGAAACCGGTTTCTGTGAAACCTACACCAATTAGTGAGGAAGCTAATGATGATGATCATGAAACTTCAGATCAAGTTACTACCAAATCTCATAGGTAAACCAGAGTGAGATCCGCACCAGAGTGGTACGGTAATCCTTTCTGGAAGTCATGTTACTAGACCATGATGAACTTGCGAACTATGAGGAAGCGATGATGAGCCCAGATTCCGCGAAATGGTTTGAGGCCATGAAATCTGAGATATGATCCATGTATGAGAACAAAGTATGGACTTTGATGGATTTGCCCAATGATCGGCAAGCCATAGAAAATAAATGGATCTTCAAGAGGAAGATGGACGTTGATAGTAGTGTTACTATCTACAAAGCTAGAATTGTCGCAAAAAGGTTTTTGACAAGTTCAAAGTGTTGACTACGATGAGAGTTTCTCACCCGTATCTATGCTTAAGTCTGTCCGAATCATGTTAGCAATTGCCGCATTTTATGAAATCTGGCAAATGGATAAACAAAACTGCATTCCTTAATGGATTTCTTAAAGAAGAGTTGTATATGATGCAACCAGTAGATTTTGTCAATCCTAAAGGTGCTAACAAAATATGCAAGCTCCAGCGATTCATCTATGGACTGGTGCAAGCATCTCAGAGTTGGAATACACGCTTTGATAAGTTGATCAAAGCATATAGTTTTATACAGACTTGCGGTGAAGCCTGTATTTACAAGAAAGTGAGTGGGAGCACTACAGCATTTTTGATAAAGTATATGTGAATGACATATTGTTGATCGGAAATAATATAGAATTATTCTGTAAAGCATAAAGGAGTGTTTGAAAGGAGTTTTTCAAAGAAAGACTTCGGTGAAGCTGCTTACATATTGAGCTCCAAGATCTATAGAGATAGATCAAGATGCTTGATAAGTTTTTTCAATGAGTACATACCTTGACAAGATTTTGAAGTAGTTCAAAATGGAGCAGTCAAAGAAAGAGTTCTTGCCTGTATTATAAGGTGTGAAGTTGAGTAAGACTCAAAGCCCGACCACGGCAGAAGATAGAAAGAGAATGAAAGTCATTCCCTATGCCTTGGCCATAGGTTCTGTAAAGTATGTCATGCTGTATACCAGATCTATTGTATACCCTGCATTGATTTGGCAAGGGAGTACAATAGTGATCTAGGAGTAGATCACTGGACAGCGGTCAGAATTATCCTTAGTGAAATAAGGATATGTTTCTCGATTATGGACGTGACAAAAAGGTTCGTCGTAAAGGGTTACGTCGATGCAAGTTTTTGACACTGATCCAGATGAATCTAAAGTCTCAATCTGGATACATATTGAAAGTGGGAGCAATTAGCTAGAGTAGCTCCGTGTAGAGCATTGTAGACATAGAACTTGCAAAATACTTACGGATCTGAATGTGACAGACCCGTTGACTAAAATTATCTCACAAGAAAAACATGATCACACCTTAGTACTCTTTGGGTGTTAATCACATAGCGATGTGAACTAGATTACTGAATCTAGTAAACCCTTTGGGAGTTGGTCACATGGCGATGTGAACTATGGGTGTTAATCACATGATGATGTGAACTATCGATGTTAATCACATGGTGATGTGATCTAGATTATTGACTCTAGTGCAAGTGGGAGACTGAAGGAAATATGCCCTAGAGGCAATAATAAAGTTATTATTTATTTCCTTATATCATGATAAATGTTTATTATTCATGCTAGAATTGTATTAATCGGAAACATAATACATGTGTGAATACATAGACAAACAGAGTGTCACTAGTATGCCTCTACTTAACTAGCTCGTTAATCAAAGATGGTTATGTTTCCTAACCATGAACAAAGAGTTGTTATTTGATTAACGAGGTCGCATCATTAGTTGAATGATCTGATTGACATGACCCATTCCATTAGCTTAGCACCCGATCGTTTAGTATGTTGCTATTGCTTTCTTCATGACTTATACATGTTCCTATGACTATGAGATTATGCAACTCCCGTTTGCCGGAGGAACACTTTGGGTGCTACCAAACGTCACAACATAACTGGGTGATTATAAAGGAGCACTACAGGTGTCTCCAAAGGTACATGTTGGGTTGGCGTATTTCGAGATTAGGATTTGTCACTCCGATTGTCGGAGAGGTATCTCTGGGCCCTCTCGGTAATGCACATCACATAAGCCTTGCAAGCATTACAACTAATGTGTTAGTTGTGAGATGATGTATTACGGAACGAGTAAAGAGACTTGCCGGTAACGAGATTGAACTAGGTATTGGATACCGACGATCGAATCTCGGGCAAGTAACATACCGAAGACAAAGGGAACAACGTATGTTGTTATGCGGTCTGGCCGATAAAGATCTTCGTAGAATATGTAGGAGCCAATATGGGCATCCAGGTCCCGCTATTGGTTATTGACCGGAGACGTGTCTCGGTCATGTCTACATTGTTCTCGAACCGTAGGGTCCGCACGCTTAAGGTTTCGATGATAGTTATATTATGAGTTTATGAGTTTTGATGTACCAAAGAAGTTCGGAGTCCCGGATGAGATCGGGGACATGACGAGGAGTCTCGAAATGGTCGAGACGTAAAGATCGATATATTGGACGACTATATTCGTACTTGGGAAAGGTTCCGAGTGATTCGGGTATTTTTCGGAGTACCGGAGAGTTACGGGAATTCGCCGGAGAGTATATGGGCCTTATTGGGCCATACGGGAATAGAGGAGAGAGGCCAAAAGGAAGGAGGCTTGCGCCCCCCCTCTGGTCCGAATTGGACAAGGGGCGCAGCCCCCTTTTCCTTATTCCTCTCCCCCTCTTTCCCCTTCTCCTACTCCAACAAGGAAGGAGGGAGTCCTACTCCCGGTGGGAGTAGGACTCCCCTTGGCGCGCCTCCTCCTAGGCCGGCCGCCCCCTCCCCCTTGCTCCTTTATATACGGAGGCGGGGGGCACCCCATGACACACAAGTTGATCCTTGAGATCGTTCCTTAGCCGTGTGCGGTGCCCCCTGCCACCATATTCCACCTCGATCATATCGTTGTAGTGCTTAGGCAAAGCCCTGCGTCGGTAGAACATCAAGATCGTCACCACGCCGTCGTGCTGACGGAACTCTTCCTCGACGCTTTGCTGGATCGGAGCCCGAGGATCGTCATCGAGCTGAACGTGTGCTAAGAACTCGGAGGTACCGGAGTAACGGTGCTTGGATCGGTCAGATCGGGAAGATGTACGACTACTTCCTCTACGTTGTGAGATCGCTTCCGCAGTCGGTCTGCGTTGGTACGTAGACAATACTCTCCCCTCTCGTTGCTATGCATCACCATGATCTTGCGTGTGCGTAGGAATTTTTTTTAAATTACTACGTTCTCCAACAATAACACCGATATGACGGAAACTAGGGCGGCAAGAGTGGAACAAAACACCAGGCATAAGGTCGAGCCTTCCACCCTTTACCAAGTATATTGATGCATTAATTAAATAAGATATACAGTGATATCCCAACAAGTAAACAAATGTTCCAACAAGGAACAGCCTCCAATCTTCACCTGCAACTAACAACGCTATAAGAGGGGCTGAGCAAAGCGGTAACATAGCCAATCAACGGTTTGCTAGGACAATGGTGGGTTAGAGGCTGAACATGGCAATTTGGGATGCTGACAAGCAAGTGGTAGGCATCGTAGCAATGGCATAGCACAAGAGCGAGCAAACTAGCATAGCAAAGATAGTAGTGATTTCGAGGGTATGATCATCTTGCCTGAGATCCCGCAAGGAAGAAGAATGAGTCCATGAAGAAGACAAACGGACGTAGTCGAACGGGTCCTCACAAACACGACGTAATCGGAACCAACCCGAAGAAGCAACACCGGTAAGGAGCAAACAACATAGTAAACAACCACGACATAGACATGGCATGATGCACAAACAATCATGATGCATGTCCGGTTTAAATATGCATGGCATGGCAAAGTGCACAAACAACACTACAAGTTAAATGGAGCTCAATATGCATCGGGACGCATATTGACAAAACACCACATCAATTATTTAGTTCTCTCCCGATTAGGTACTCAACAAATTTAAATGTTGGTTAACATGGCAAGAGGTGAAGCATAACAAAACTATACCATTAAACTATTTGAATGGGGCCGGATATAACAAACAACAAATCCGGTAAATCCCCATATGCATTAGTAATTTGGTGCAACAACAAATTAAACATTTCGATAGTTGTTATCATGATGCGGATGACATGAACAAGTTTATGCAATTTTTATGAAAATGTTGATAAGAGCATTATGAAGCATTTGTCATAGTGGCGGAAACGAAAGGGGTGCCACGGCAACGAATCCGAAAATGGTGCCACGACAGCGTTCCGGTACCAGTAACTTGATTGGGATACCGATGCAAAGGAGAAGTGTGCGGATGCGTGCAAAAGATGGTGGGGCGCTCCCGGATTCCGGGTGTCCCACGGGTTAGTGGCATGGAAAACGAGTGACAAAACGGACACGGTGCAGAAAAAGGGTGCAACTCATACAACACATGCAAACATTCTCGGACGGTCGTCTTGGGGTTATACCTTCGAGGTGAGACTTTTCGGAACGGATCAAGTTCTTAGCGGAAGTAGACGGTCTCGCCACGTTCGTAGAGGTAGTAGTTGTACCTCTCATAGCGGTACTTGACGATTTCGGAGACGGCGGAAGACGAACTTGGCGGTCCTCATTGTCCTGGTACTTGGCGTTATTTCCGGTTCGGTGATCGTTTTAGGCGGCGGACGTCGTGGACGAACTTGACGTTCTTAGCGATTCCGAAGACGGCGGTAGTGGAAGTAGTGGTTCCCGCTCCATAGTCGAACTAGTTGAATCTGAACTCTTCGAGGGTCGTCGTGGTACTTGGGGTTAGTGGTACTTGACGCATCGTCATGGTACTTGGCAAAATACACGTCGAGGGTACTTGTACTCGCATCATCGTGGAAGTAGTCGTTCGGGCTCCCGTGTGGACTTGCCGGTCTTGGTCTCCGCGGCGTAGTTGTACAAAAGCATCGTCGGAACTTGGACGAATCCAGAGGCGTGCACGACTGGTAGAGGAACTTGACACCGCTAGTAGAAGAACTTGACGCATCCCAAATGAAGCAACACAACATGCCTCGGTTCTTGGTGGTCAACGAAGGGAGGCGGCCGACGAAGCAGCAGCAAGGTGCGTACAGTCACGACGGACACCATGGCCGTGAGGAGCGGGACCTCTGGCACGAGACCAGCAGCGAGGCACGCACAAGCAGGAAGGCGGCGAGGTCGATAGCGGCTGGCGGCGAGGTCGCAGGCATCCATGGCCTCAGCGAGGAGAAGCAGGGCCAGGGGCGAAGCTTGGCGGTGTCTTCCTGTTGAAGACGATGAGGAGGTCGCTGGCCCGGGCGTGGAGAAGGAGCAGGTAACTTGGCGCGGGCGTGGCTTCACCTTGTAGAGGAGGTCGAGGCCGGCAAGAAAAGGGAGGCGGCAGGGGCGCTGCGATGCTGATGGCCTCACGGGCCAAGCTGGGCGACGTGCATAGCTTGGGGAGGCGCAGGGCTCCGACGGTGGCAGGGCGAGGAAGAGGCCCAAGAGGTCGAGGCCAGGGCCTCGGGGCGGAGCAGCTCCGGGGCGGAGATTTGAGCTCGGCCGGCAACGGCCATGGAGAAGGGCGGCGCTGAGGCAGGGTGCGCGGGGCTCTCGGACTTGAGCGGCGACGGAGGTTGGTGGTGCTTGCGGGGCAGCGGAGGTCGCGGGCTGGCAGCGAGGAAGAGATGAAGAGGAGAGGTGGCTCGGCGTACGGGAGAGATGGGATCGAGGGAATCGGGGAGAAGGGTGCAGCGCGAGGGAGATGGGGATCGTGGTGACGGCGCTGGAATCGAACAGGGGAGAGGATTAGGTTTAGATGCGGGCTGTGAGGCCTCAGGGAGGTTGGGCCGGTCTGGCAGGCCTAGGCCCAAGAAGGCCTGTGGGTGTGGGCTCTCTCTCTCCCTTGTTCTAGGAGAAAAGAAATAGAGAAAAAAAAAACAAGAAAAGGAGGGTTAAGGAAAGGATTTTTGATCATGGGGATAATTTTCCCGAACTCACAAAAATATGCTCGTTCTGAGAAAAATAGAAAAAACCCGATCGAACAAAAGATTTCAAACTCATTTGAATTTAATTCAAATGGGTTTGAACTGGGACGAGGTTTCTAGAGTGACCAAAAATGTTGAATTTTTAGGCGAAGCTCCGGAAAATGACAAAAGGATATAAGGCAAGGTTAGAGAGTCAATACTTGAAGAGAAAAAGGCAAAGGAATTAATATGCAAGTGTGTTAAGGTAAATCTCCAAAGAATGGATTATTTATCGTAGCTCCCTAATATCAGGAGGATATATAATAAAGAGAAGTCATCCTTCCCTCGATTTAAATGGATCGAAGATCCATACAATTTATTTAAAAGAGTTTGAAATGGTTGCAATATTAATGGCATGATGACATGATGCAAAGCACATGATGCAACACGCAAGCAAATGACATGGCAACACCAGCGAATAACTGAACGACACCTGGCACATCGGTCTCGGGGCGTTACAACACTCCACCACTACGAGAGGATCTCGTCCCGAGATCTAGAATGGGACCGGGGAAAGACGGAAGAGAAAAGAGGAGAGGTAAAACTAAGTTGCTTCTTTGACAAACAAGTGAAACCACGAACCTTGAGAGGTTGAACAAATTGACCACTTCATTCGTATGGCTAGAGCACCAGCTCCCAAGCCTGTTGACACAGACTATGAGCGCCACCTCAGGAAGTTAAATCGAGCACGTCTACAGAAAGAGGTGAGCTCGAGCTCGAGCAAATCAGCTGGCAAAAGGAGCGGGTGAAACCGTTCCCCAGCTGGGAGAATAGGCGACGCAATCAATCCCACCGCTTGTTGTGCCAACAACACATGAGAGTAGGCGCGCCTAATATTATTGTGGGAAAACCGTTTATGTTCCCGAGCTGGGCGATGTGGTAATAACCGAGGAGCATATTGAGCAGGCTGAAATCCTCAAGATCACTGTTGGACAACTACTCGACATCGAGCCCATGCCTCCGCTTAGAGTGGAGGAAATAAAACGGAAATATGTCCGGGGCCAACCTTTGGTCGAGCCAGACGAGGTCAAGAAGCTCCCAACGAGAATGTATGAATTGCATCAATGGTACATGGACATTACCAAGATTTCCAATCAAGAGTCCCTCATGGTGAATGTCAAGAAGGATCATTACTACCATGAGAAAGCTGTGTACGTTGAGTATTTAGAACTATTTCAGTTATACAATCAAGACGCACTCGACAAATCTATCGTTAGTTGCTATTGTCTGTAAGTGGTTTATTTATGTAATTTAAGTCTCAAGCTAGCTGTAGTGATTATTTTGATCAATCATTACCTGTAATTATCCTCACTATATTCTTTTCTGTGGTATTATGCAGGATGAAGATTTATGAAATGAAAAAAGGTGGACGCTATGACATTGGGTTGGTTGACCCAAATACCATTAATGAATACACATGGAAATTAGATCCATATTACGAAAAAAGTGTAGAGGAAAGCATGCTAGAGTTCTTCAGGCGCCTCAAATACAATGAAGATATACTACTTCCTTACAACTTCGAGTGAGTCACACTGTCTTGTACTACAAATTCTGTTTTTGCCTACTAGCTAGCTACATGTTTTTGCTTACATATGCCTACTTAATTAAGACATGCAAACGTGTGTGCATGCAGATTTCACTGGATCTTGTTAATCATTAAAGTTGATGAAGGAACAGTTGAAGTACTAGACTCATTACTTAAGAAACAAACTGACTACACCATTGTGAAGGGGATAGTCAACAGGTAATTTCAATCATTATTAACTATATCTCGGCCTATTTAATTAGTTCGTCATTTCCTGATAACAACTATGTAATAACCCATTTATTGATTTTTTTTGTCGGCGGGCAGGGCTTGGGCAAAGTTCATCAGCGTCACTCCAGGCCAATGGAAACGAAATCTGAAATGGTATCGATCCATGGTAAGTAATTAAGTAGTACTACCTAGCTTCCGTCTCTTTAATTATCATGCTTGATTAATTATTATCTGATCAAATTCCATTCTCGTAAAGGCCCTGAAGCAGACGCCGAGGAATAATCTGTGTGCATACTACGTTTGCGAGAACATTCGCAGGATGGCGTCCGAAAGGAGCAGATCTCAAAGACAGGAGTGGGTACGTTTGTCAGAACACTATTCACAATTTTTACACCATTATCGATATATCTAGTCACACAACTAATACAAATGCATATTGATCTCCTTCTTAACAGTTCAAAGAGGTGCGGGAGAAACTCCTAAAAGAGGAGCGCATAGAAGCAATTCAAGAGGAAATAGCGGGATTTTTGCTCGACCAGGTCATAGATCCCAAAGGAGAATACTATTACCCGCTACCGCCCCCATGAACCACTTCCAATTGTTATCGTGCTCCGAAGGCACCAATTAGGCTAATGCCACTGGCTCTGAAGGCACCAATTAGGCTAATGCCACTGGCTCTGAAGGCACCAATTAGGAGAAATTATATATAGCTAGCTAATTGTGTGTGTGTCTATATATATATATATATATATATATATATATATATATATATATATGATCGGTTCTATTAGAAATTCTATTTATATATATGCATAACATGTACAATATGTAGTATCGTAAAATACCAGCAAACGAAAAAGAATTAAATAGAAACACAAAATTAAATGAAAAAGAAATCATAAACCCAAAACCCCCCAATTTTTTAATACCAGTTGGTGTCACCAACCGGTACTAAAGTGCTCCCTGTCCCCGGAGTTGGCTCGTGCCACATGGTTGCCCTTTAGCACCGGTTCGTGCTGAACCGGTACTAAAAGGGGGGGGGCCTTTAGTGCCCACACTTTAGTGCTGTTTACCGAACCGGCACTAAAGGGCCTTACGAACCGATGCTATTGCCCGGTTCTGCACTAGCGAGGGGAACTTTAGCATTTTTCAAAAAATCAAGGAACTTTGATCGCAAGGGTTTTAGATTTAGAACTTTTCATGTGCATGAGCCTTTTGGTTGAGTGTATAGGATGGCAATCCATAGGACTATTTTTAATGACTTATTTTTAGTTTCACAGAAAAAAATCAATCAATGGGCTGAGTAATAAAATTGTCCATATCTTTAAAAGTATTTCAAATCTATTGAAAGCCATTTTTTGTATGGTGTCGGCGCAGATTTTCTGTAGAATGTTCAACACAACTAGTTTTTCATGTTCTTGCATTTTGAAATTCCTAGGAAAATAGACCTTAGAACCCCATCTATAACATGACTAGAGTATATGCTCCTTTCCCGTCCGAAAAAGGTTATATTTTGCGCAACAAAACTATCTCCAACTTAAATTTTTGACTATTATTGTATATTACAATATGATTATAGAATTAAAAAACATTGGGAGGTCATGGATCTACTTTTAGAAGAGAAACATAGAAATACAAATTATACACATTTGGATAAAAGTACTTCAAAATATATTGATAGTGAAAGTTCTCAAAGCTGGTTTACATGTTGAATTGATAGTCAAGTTTTAGTAGTTCGATCGCATATGTGCCAAATGCATCAACGTTTTTGGACCAAAGGGGGGGGGGGGGGGGGGGTAGCAAAACAACTCTCGATCAAGATCCACTTATGCCATTCCTATCCACCAGTAATACTCTGACTGCCCGCCCTAACCCACTCCCAACCCTAATAAGGTATACCCATCCAACCTCCACGACTAGGCCGTTACCATCAACCACAACTAGAATCTACACAGGATCGTCAACACCTCACCATACCAAGACCTGCCGAATGAAAGAACTCTTCAACACCTGGATGCAACACTGACATGACCTATTTTTTTCATGCCCTCTATGCCAAACGGTAGTACAATCAGTTCTTTATCAAGTAAGTCTTCTTTTCTTCTTCTAAAGTTTCATATATTCTCTAGAATTTCTTACCATTTACTATGATTATTTTATGCTGCATGGCATGGTCTAGCCAGTATTTTGTCATGTTTTTTTTGGTGAAGCTAAATGTTGTTGGTATTTGCTAACTTCAACATTATAATCCTTCTGGATTATTCAGAAATAGTGGGCAGTTTCAGTGTTAACGACAATAGTAAGTCAGTAACTAATGGATATTCATCACGTTATTGGACACCATTTTCTACCCTATACAGAAATGTAGCAATTGGCATTTAAATCAAACATGTGCCATTTTTGTAAACGAAAACAATATTCATATATCAAAACATTTAGAGGATCACGAGCATCTGGGGGTTTTCTACCTGATCCGCTAGTGTCCCCTGATCCGCTAGTGTCCCCTGATCTGCTATTGGGCACTGATCCGCTAGTCCCCTGATCCGCTAGTGTCCCCTGATCCGCTATTGGGCACTGATCCACTATTGGGCACTGATCCATTATTGGCCACTGAGTCGTTGGTCATTCGGCTTAGCTTTATTTGTGCTTCTAATGCGCTAATACCTATATATACAAGAAAAAAAAACAAATAACGCAATGAATTGTAAGTGTTAAATTTATAAAAATAGCACAAAATATTGTAAGCACTGGATGAAATGTATTGATTGTCCATGGGGCTCGCCGGGTGCTGTCTCCGCCACTGGTTGTTGCATCTCATGTTCGCATCAGTCTCTGCAGTCCCGTCAGAGCACGAGAAGAAATCACATGGATTTGTATGCCTATCCATTTTTACCCCTTCAACAAAATATACTACTGATTTTTTTCTAGTAGTATTCGTTAAATGGCTGAAAATGGACGGCTCATATTATTTTGATGCACTCTAAAAGGTCTAAAAAAAGGCAAGTTCACAAACGTAATTGACTTTGATGCGAGATCTATACGAGAGAAGGTAGGCCGTTGAAAGTATTGCCTGGAGCAAAAATGCATGTTCTTTGATATTCAACGGAGTTATTTTAGTAACTTTTACCGGTGTTCAAAATCGAGTGCGTAACACACCAATACACTGTTTTATTCTTCTCCAAAAGAGTTACACTATGACAACTTAGACAACCTATTTCTAATTTTTAACAGTTTGCACCACAATTGATTTGAATACTCCACGTTGAATCACAGTTGAGATTCTGGGTGAACCTGACATGATACAGATAGTGAATATTTTACATCAACTGAATATCGAGAAATAACCCTACTCAGTTTTAGAAATATTCCACATTTGAACTGAATATTAGAGTCAAATGTGGTTCAAAGTGGAATACTCATTTAAAATGTGATTCGAAATGTCAAAAATTAGAAATAGGGATCCATGTTGTCAGTTTAACAGATAGCTGGTCCAGATAAAAAAACAAATACCTGTTCCAAAATGCAATTTATTCTACCCAAAATATTAAAACCTTTTGCTCCTTTTCTTTAATAATAATAAAATCTTTTTGCTCCTTTTCCAAAAGGTTTTGACATGATCTAACAGATATGCCACTTGATTTCTATTTTCCCTGAATATGCTGATAAAAAAATGGGGATGTACCGACTATATATGAAACTACTTCATGGTGAATCTAAAAAGGTTTTACGTATATATTCATGATCAAAGTTAGAAAATTTTATTTTTCAAGTATTCTGATTTTGAAAATTAGGGTGTTGCATACAGATATACCTGCACGAGTTGCAAGAGTTGAGTCGAAGGACCAAGACAGTATTTGATGGAGCTGGAAGGATTTACCAGTTGCCGCAGAAAACCCAACCGCCACCTCCGAAGGTAGCAAGGACGTGACAGGATCGGGCAACATGGTGCTTACCTCAACAGGGCCGACAGAAGGACGGTCATCAAACTGCAGGGAGGCGACAAGCATCTTGGTACTGCTGTCAAAGGTGATGGTTGCCGTCATAGAGCCGTTCAAGCTGAAGGTGGGCAAGCTTGTCGTGTTAACGGACTGCCTAAGTGTTGATGTCGATGCCGATATGTTCCTGGGTGCCCCTTGGGTCCCAGGTGTTGCTCAACGTGTCGAACTCTATGGCGATGAACCGGTCTGTGCCATAGGCTTGGCTCAGGCCATCATTACCAGGGAGACCAAGGTTGCCCCCGCTTGAGTCTGGCGGCAATCTTGAAGGGTAGCTGGAGAGGAAGAAAGCCATGCCACCCTCCATGTTGCCGCCACCGGCGTTGGGCCCGATCGCGAAGGTGAACCGCGTGGTGAAGCTCGATACCTCACCGGTGATACTGTCATAGAAGGGCACTGGGTGAGCGTACGCCATCCGCCCAATGCAGTTGTTGTTGGTGATTCTCCGTGCGAGGGAGTTATAGGTGAGGTCGAGGCCGCATCGCCCTCGAGTTGGAGGTCTTTTATGCGGGGAGGCACCCCAATAGCACAACAGACAATCTCTTAGCCGTGTGTGGTGTCTTCCTTCATAGTTACACATCTCGGTCATATTGTTATAGTGCTTAGAAGAAGCCCTGCGTCGGTAACTTCATCATCATCATCATCACGCCGTCGTGCTGATAAAACTCTCCCTCAGCCTCAACTGGATCAAGAGTGCGAGGGACGTCGAGCTGAACGTGTGCTGATCGCGAAGGTGCCATACGTTCGGTACTTAGATCGGTTGGATCGCGAAGACGTTTGACTTGTTGGCAATAAGCCATGCTTGTGCCCGTCCGGCGGTGACCGGCGTCGACGCGACAGTTCTCGTCCATGATGGGCATGGGGTGTGTGCCGGCGTGAGTCCATGCTCGCGTTCCTGACGTGAAAGAGTTGCATGCACAGAGGCTGTTGCGATCTGTTGGAGCTAGCTACATGGTGTGCGCGTGACTCGCGTGGGGTTAGTTAGTGCATGAATCAGATCAGCTGGATAAGGTTGTTAGCTAGTGCGTGAGTGCCGGCCAAGTTAATTGAGTTAGTGGCCGGTGTGGTGGCTGGGTCATGCGAGTGCGGGTGCTGGTGTGTAGCTTGGCTATAAAAGCCCATCCCGTGTATTGATGTAAAGTGCACCGGTCCGTTGCCGCGCCACGGTGACCGTATGAGTCGAGCCGGGGGTATGTGCCCAGTAAAGTAAGGTTGTTCGTGTGGCGAGGCGTTGGTGCGCCGGAAATTTCTTGTATCTTGTGTCTTCTTCTACCTCTAGCCGAGAGTGAGAGCGGGCTGCGGTTCCAACATTTGGTACCATGAGCTGGTTCATCTTTGGTGTCGTCACCTTGCTGGAGGCGTGCCGGCGGTGGCGGCGTTCGTTGGTGGCTGCACGGTAAAGCTTCGGGCCATGTGTCGGCCTCAGGGTGGACGGCACGAGCGTTCTTTTGGACCGGCTCGTGGCCCGCTCGGTCCGGGCTGGCTCGGTCCTAGCCCGACAAAAAAATCGACCGGTCCGGTCCCTCAAAACAAGACCGAAAATCGACCGGTCCGGTCCGGTTAAAGCTCGGGCCGACCGAGCGGACCGAAGAAGCAGCCGGCGGCATGGCGTGGCCATGGCCAGAGCGGGGCGGGGGCGTGGCTGGGGGCTTGACAGGGGCTTGCTGGGGGCATGCCGGGGGCTTGGCGAGTGTGTGGCGGCCAAGGCGTGACAGGGCCACGCACCTGTGCCGCGGCCGCCGCCGTCCAACGCACAAGCAGAGCACCACCGCATAACACCAAGGCCACCAGCCTTCCGGCGACGAACCATCATGTCTAGGAGTTCCTCCGTCATGGGATCTATCATCTCCGTCAAAGAAATCGACGAGGGATGTCCTACATAGCCGCATCAGCCATCATTCCTTTCATCTCTGTCCACCGGCTGTCATGTCAGATTCGTCGCTGATGAGCTCTCTCTGGTGTTCGTCTTGGTCATGTAGCTTCCTCTGATTCTTCTCAAGCTCCCAGACATCTTTTCGATGAGTTGCGCTTCTGTGACGCCCCCGATTTGACCGTACACTAATCATGCACGCAAATGTGTACGATCAAGATCAAGGACTCACGGGTAGATATCACAACACAACTCTACAAATAAAAATAAGTCATACAAGCATCATATTACAAGCCAGGGGCCTCGAGGGCTCGAATACAAGAGCTCGATCATAGACGAGTCAGCGGAAGCAACAATATCTGAGTACAGACATAAGTTAAACAAGTCTGCCTTAAGAAGGCTAGCACAAACTGGGATACAGATCGAAAGAGGCGCAGGCCTCCTGCCTGGGATCCTCCTAAACTACTCCTGGTCGTCGTCAGCGGGCAGCACGTAGTAGTAGGCACCTCCGGTGTAGTAGGAGTCGTCGTCGACGGTGGCGTCTGGCTCCTGGGCTCCAACATCTAGTTGCGACAACCAGGTAGAAGGGATAGAGGGAAAAGAGGGAGAAAGCAACCGTGATTACTCATCCAAAGTACTCACAAGCAAGGAGCTATACTACATATGCATGGATATCAAATGGAATAAGGGTATCATATGTGGACTGAACTGCAGAATGCCAGAATAAGAGGGGGATAACTAATCCTGTCGAGGACTACGCTTCTGGCAGCCTCCGTCTTGCAGCATGTAGAAGAGAGTAGACTGAAGTCCTCCAAGTAGCATCGCATAGCATAATCCTAACCGATGATCCTCTCCTCGTCGCCCTGTTAGAGAGCGATCACCGGGTTATATCTGGCACTTGGAAGGGTGTGTTTTATTAAGTATCCGGTTCTAGTTGTCAGAAGGTCAAGATACAACTCCGGGTCGTCCTTTTACCGAGGGACACGGCTATTCGAATAGATAAACTTCCCTGCAGGGGTGCACCACATACCCCAACACGCTCGATCCCATTTGGCCGGACACACTTTCCTGGGTCATGCCCGGCCTCGGAAGATCAACACGTCGCAGCCCCACCTAGGCACAACAGAGAGGTCAGCACGCCGGTCTAAACCTAAGCGCACAGGGGTCTGGGCCCATCGCCCTTAGCACACCTGCACGTTGCGAACGCGGCCGAAAGCAGACCTAGCCTAGTGGCCTTCCAGTCCAATCCGGCGCGCGCCACTCAGTCGCTGACGTCACGAAGGCTTCGGCTGATACCACGACGCCGGGATACCCATAACTACTCCCGCGTAGATGGTTAGTGCGTATAGACCAAATGGCCAGACTCAGACCAAATACCCAGATCTCGTTAAGCGTGTTAAGTGTCCGCGAACGCCGAACAGGGCCAGGCCCACCTCTCTCCTAGGTGGTCGGAACCTGCCCTGTCGCTCCGCCTCAAAGATCCACTCGCGGGTGCTCCTACGAGCCGTCCCGTCTTTAGTCACACATGTATCATGTATAAAGTATATAGTATATACCCGTGATCACCTCCCGAGTGATCACGGCCCGATAGTATAGCATGGCAGACGGACAAGAATGTAGGGCCACTGATGATAAACTAGCACCCTATACTAAGAATTAGGATTGCAGGTAAAGGTAACAACAGTAGTAGCAAGGACAGGCTATGCATCAGTATAGGATTAACGGGAAACAGTAACATGCTACACTACTCTAATGCTAGCAGTATAGAGAAGAGTAGGCGATATCTGGTGATCAAAGGGGGGGCTTGCCTGGTTGCTCTGGCAAGAGAGAGGGGTCGTCAACTCCGTAGTCGTACTGGGTAGCAGCGGCGTCGGTCTCGGTGTCTATCGAGAGAAGAGGGGGAAGAAACAATAAATATTTAAGCAAGCATATGCATAGTGATGCAAGACATGACAAGTAACGGCGTTAGAGGTGCCCTAACGCGGTAATAGGTGATACCGGTGAAGGGGGATGACATCCGGGAAAGTATCCCCGGTGTTTTGCGTTTTCGGGCAGAGGACCGGAGGGGGAAACTTGCGAGTTCGATAGGTTAGGGATGTGTGGCGGACGAACGGTTTGCGTATCCGGAATCGTCTCGTCGTTCTGAGCAACTTTCATGTTGAAATTATTTTAATCCGAGTTACGGATTAAAAGATATGATTTTCTAAAGATTTTATTAATTTCTGGAATTTAATTAATTATTTAAATTAATTCGAAAAACAGATTAATGACATCAGCATGATGTCATGCTGACATCAGCAGTCAACAGGGTTGACTTGGTCAATCTGACCAGTGGGTCCAGTGGGACCCACCTGTCATACACTGTTTTAATTAACTAACAATTAATTAGGTTAATTAGTGATTAGGTTAATCTAATTATAATTAATTAATTTAATTAATTCCTTAATTAATTAATTAATTAATTAATTATTATTGTTTATTTAATTATTTTAATTATTATTTATTTTATATTTTTTTAATTATTTTCTTTTTTTCCTTTTCTTTTTAATTAAAACATTCTGTGGGGTGGGGCCCCCGTGTCATTGACCCAGGGGGGGCCTTGCGGGCGCTGGGGGCAAGGCGCGGGCGCCACCCGTTAACGGCGAACCCGGGCGGCCGCCGTAGGCACGCGCGCCAGCGCCGGCGAGGCGGGCTGGGCGCCTGCTGCAGGCGAGGGGGGGGGGGCGGGCCACGACAGGGCGTGGCCGGCGGGCGCGGCAGCGTCCACAGCGCCGGACCGGGAAGGCGCGGGCATCGGCGCCCGATGCGGCCAGCGAGAGGGGGGGAAATAAGGGGGCCGGCGCGTGGCTCGTGGCCGCGGCCGGAGCGGCGACGCGACGGCCGTGAGGAGGCCGGAGTGGCGCCGGGCAGGGGACGGCGACAAGCGCGGCGGAGGCGGCGAGGCAGGGAGGGGCGTGGGGCGAGGTCGGGCCGCGGCGACTGCGGGAATCCAGGGGCGCGGGCACCGGACACAACCGCGGGGGCGACGACCACGGCGCGAGCGGGCAGGGGAGGGGGCCCGACCTGGCGCGCACGCAGGCGGCCAGGTACGCGGGCGCCGACAGGGGGGCGAGGCTGCGGGCGGCTGCGGGTGCTGGGCGCGTGTAGCGCGCGGCGTGCAGGCGCGGTGCGTGGCCGGGGCACGGGCGGCCGTGGGAGAGGCGGGGCGCGGTCTGGGCGCGTGTACGCGCGGTGAGCGAGCGAGGGGGAAGAAGAGGGGAAGGGGGGTCGCTCACGGCGGGGAGTAGGGAAAAGGGCAGCGGGGCGCGAGGTGGGGGTCGGAGCCGTCGGCGGAGTGGGAGGCAGTCCGGCGGAGGAGCGCTCCGGCGAGGGGATGGACGGCGATCCGGGCGGTGACGAGCGGTTCCTCCCCCCCCGATCCCGACCCAATCGGGGGAGGGGCGGAGATATTTTCGTGGGGGGGGAAGTGGGGTGCCGGTGGAGTGGGTTACGGGGTGAGGGGGTTATGGTGGCGGGGGTGGGCCTTGGCCCAGCTAGGCATGTGGCCTACCGGGCCGAAGCCCAGGGGGGCAGGGGGGGTTCTCTTTCTATTTTTTTTTGTTTTCTGTTTTTTTTCTTTTATTTATTTTCTCTGTTTCTTTTAGTTTTACTTTATATGCAGTTTTTTTATAATATATCAACTCAGCCCCTAAATTGGCATTATTAGTTAGGCTACTGTCATAATTAATTTGGCACTAAATAAATTAGTTTTACATTTGTTTATTATCCAAAAGTATTTAATAATTGTTTTAGCCCCTGTTTTTATTTAGTTTAGGCACTTAAACCATTTTGAAAAAGGTTGGTTCCAACACCCAAAATAAGTTACGGATTATTTGCCACATGATGATCATTTTAGTTTTCATGTTTGAGAAGTTTAGAATTTCACTTATTATTTGAATCTGAATTTGAACGGGATTTGAAGCATCGCAAGATTAACAACAATAATCATGGTGACGTGGCAACATTAGCGGAGGGTTACTGTAGCGTAACTATCCGGGCGTCACAATTCTCCTCCACTACAAGAAATCTCGTCCCGAGATTTAAGAGGGGGACTAAGGGGGAAAATTCTGGTTACGAAATTCTAACGGGTCTTCTCGATCTTGGTTGCTCTTCTCGAAGAGGTCGATCCATTATATTGATTTCTTCATTCCTCTGTTTCAGGTCCTCATGATGAAGTCGGCTCTTTTCTTCGGGAACTCCATCGTATTTACGAATAGGTAACGGGGCAGCTTTACGACAATTGAATGGTATAAGGGAAAGTCATCTGGGCGGGGGTATCCCAAGAATGATCATAAGAGTATCTCTCGAGTTGAACAAATGAAAAACACCGAGAGCAAGGTAAGAAGGTACCATAAGAAGTTTCAAGTGGATAGACAATCGTTCAATGCCCGTTACAGGGCGTGAAAGCGGTTCAAAGCAATCGGGAATAAGTATTGCGTCTTATACCAGAATAGATCAACAGGCAGGAGGCCCATGAATTACATACAAAGTCAAGCACGAGGAATAACTTTGACAACAGGGTGTACAGGAGAGTCAGGTTTCGATCCTGTGGAACTGTGGGTTATGGGCCCACGTGTGGGTTAAAAGTAGGGATGGGCGTTGACATCTTGCATGGTCATGATAGCAAGGCATGTCAGAGGGTAGACTGTCAGTTATGTCGGCAACAACATCGGTACCAAGGGCGAGGGACGAAGAGAGCCATTTTCCTGCTCGTTGAACGAGGCGGACCAATAGGAAAAGTTCTCTACCATCGGTGGTTACCGGAATGCTATCAACAAAAGCAATAGGGTCTTACTGACAGAGTCGTACGCTGAGGTGCTTATAAAAGCAGTGACGTATTACTGCTTAGATCATATAAACCTCAAGAAGGTTAAATAGAACAATGGAAAGGAAAATGTGATTATCAGATTAAACAGAAGAATGGAAAGGAAAATGTGATTAAACACATATATCAGGGATATATCCTTCCCAAGGACAAGCAGAGCAGGATATCCGTGGCAGGATATCATGTAGAAAACCCTTTAAGTAAGGGGAGAGAAATCTCATGACATTACCCATACAACGGTGTTTGGGTAATTTCAACAAGAAACATTCAGCATGGTGCTTCAAAGGATCTTATTGAAAATCGGAGTACCATAGACATGCTTCGAGATAGCGCTGACATGGTCAACAGGTGAAAATCAGACTTTGGAAACAAAAAGGATCCATTAGGAATAATTTGTAGAATAAGTCTTACAGTTTCCTCACGGAAGAATGGCTAAACTTGCTATAAAGGATACTACAACAATAGGTCCTCCGGCCAGGTGTGCTAGGCCTGACATAACCTTACCGGGTCATATATAAAGACCAACATTATAACTCTTGGAAATAAGTTCCAACCATCATATCTGACCGAGATTCAGATCTGATTGGTGTCACGATACCTCAGACTTAGGATGCCTGAGAAGAAAAGGTGCGGCACAATTTGACGAGATGACATTGTAAGATTCTTGGGAAATGAACTATGGAAGCGAGTTCCGAAACAAGAGTTCATCAGTAAACCAAGGAGAGGATGAGTAGGTGGCTGATAGGCTCAGCAACAAATCATCGCGATTTCCATAGGATTGATTTCCACAATTATGTGAACAAGGAAATATCATTTGTCGGATCAAATGTCATAATGATGTATGCTCGAGGGAAACATACACAACTGAACAATGATAGAAGGGTGCAACCAGGAATCTGGACTAGGTAGCACGATCAATGTTTGAATGATGATTCAATAATCAATAGACTTAGAATGAAACTGTAGAACAATAACTTCAAGCAATAGGGTTGCTAGAAGTTTAGAAATTGCACAACACAGACCATTAGTCGGTATTCTGGTTAGAAACAAATACGGAGACCAAGAAATGAACGCAAAAGGCGAGAGATATTACTATATCAAGAATTGTCAAGAGGTGGTAAAATTACCACGACATTCTTGACATAAAAGGTGGTAACATTCCAAGGTAAGGAAGAACAAATGCTGTATAGCAAGGATCTCAAGGTATAACTCAAAACACGAATAAGTTTGTGTTGGAGGGAAGGCAATAAAGTGGCCGATGATAATACAATTCATCGGGGGCAAGGATGGTATTTCTCATCATGAATTCAATTGATACCCAGGAAGACCTCATAAGGTTGATGATCTTCACGGCACATTGGTCGAGAGATTTCAAGATGTAATCAATCAGTGACAACATCAAATCAAAGGAATGATGAAGCGGAAGGTTATTGGAACCATGGGTAGGGCACGAACTTGAAATCAAGCTTGTTGTTCAAGGTGAATTGATATGACGAGGAAGATCGACGTAAGCTTAGCTCATCATCGAAAGTTGTGCTCCGGGATTAAGGACCAGGTAGCACAGTTAAAATTTAGCACGATAATGATATAGCCGATCAGGCTAGGAATGACATGATCGAGTACAAACTCGGACTTAAAGAAGATTATCAAGAGTTGCTGAACCGTAGGGCAGACTCGGTTCAGTTATCGGTGTCTTTGAGTGTTTAATAACTCAGAGCCCATGAAAACTGTAATCAGTGAGAATGTAGTACTTGATGAAGAACTCATAAGAAGTTATGCAGTTTCAAGATAATCTCGAGATACCAGGGGGGTAATACTCGAAGACGGATCAAAGTAGAGGTTGGACCGAGGTAATGATCCACATGAGACAAGTGCTTACACTTGCATCGAAAATGGTATTTAAAAGAGAACATGGTCGGAACCACGATTGTAAAAGGCCGGATCCCAGATATAAGATGAACTTATACCAAGGGAACTAATATCATTTACAAGAAGCTTCGATGATAAGTTTCACATCGGGTCCATGGGCATGAACGCAAAGGCTCAAGGTCGACTCCCAATTCTTCCATGCATAACCTTTCATTTTACTTCTCGCTTTTGATGAAGTTGTAGTATAGAAATTTTATCTAGCAAAATACCAGAAGAGTATGACTCGTGAAAACTTTCGAGTTCACACAGTTTAGAGAAGGCATATGTTCAACCCATCAGGGCATCTTAGGAGTATATACCACAAATTTCAAGAATAAATAACACCAGCTCGATAGTAGAGCATGTTTGAGAAAGCAGAGGATACAATTTACCAAAGGTATTATGTATCCGAGGAAAGGCTCACAGACTTATTGAATATGAAGGACGTTGTCGGATAAAATCCCGCAAATGATCTGGTGGTTCTCAAGGAATCTGGTGCGAGCATCGGTACTCAACCAGAGGGAGAAACAATGCAAGGAGATCAGACTTTAGAAACAACTGACTAATTCAAGGCTCAAATGCAAAGGAATTATCAATTCCAAGACAAGGGATCAGAAGCAATGCTCTGATCAGGGATGGATAAGTTGAATAGCCTTAAGGGTACAATCGACAGCAATTTGATTGGTCGAGATCCAGCTCATGTTTTAAAATAACGTCTAAGCCGGAAAGATAATTTAAAAGGATCAACTGATGATTGCGTGCATTCGCACTCAAGTTGAATCAATAGGATCAAAAGACGATGCCTAAGGATACTAACGAATATCGCCAGACATATGGAAAGCATCCATAATGCAAGCAGGCAAGTATTGCAGAGCAATAAGCTACTAAGGATTTTTGGAGGATCGAATAGTATTTCGAAGACCATTGTGAAACACATGAACAACTGGGGATGAGTGGATACTCGACAAGTGCGAGGATTTAATTGAAGGGGTATTCATGTGGCAAGGAACTGCTAGGCAGTAGGCACAAAGTATTCTCGGAACAATAGAGAAGACTTCGGGGTATCTTGTAATAACAAGATCAATGGGGGATGATCGTATGAATTGGCAAGTGTAAGTAGTTATCCATAAGGATTTATCGGTGGTCGGGAATAGCAAAAGTGATGGGCACAAAGTCTCGAGAGGAATAGCAAAGAGTATCTTCGGAATCTTCCGGTGAAGCAGGCCATCATCTGGAATGAAGGGGCTCTCCGGGAGAAAGTATTTACGAGATCCTAGAGTCAGAGTTAGCAAAACCATTTAACCAGAATAGAAGAGAGATCAGGGTCCCAGAGTAAGGATCGAGGAGTAAAAGATCCTAGTATCACCCGATGGCGACGTGGGCCCGTAAGGCACACAGCCAAGTTAGTAAAAAGTTTTTGCAATGTCTAGACTCGACTTCGGCCAAGGAGTGTGGAAGGGGGTTTCCTACAGGCAGTCGGCTCTGATACCAACTTGTGACGCCCCCGATTTGACCGTACACTAATCATGCACGCAAATGTGTACGATCAAGATCAAGGACTCACGGGTAGATATCACAACACAACTCTACAAATAAAAATAAGTCATACAAGCATCATATTACAAGCCAGGGGCCTCGAGGGCTCGAATACAAGAGCTCGATCATAGACGAGTCAGCGGAAGCAACAATATCTGAGTACAGACATAAGTTAAACAAGTCTGCCTTAAGAAGGCTAGCACAAACTGGGATATAGATCGAAAGAGGCGCAGGCCTCCTGCCTGGGATCCTCCTAAACTACTCCTGGTCGTCGTCAGCGGGCAGCACGTAGTAGTAGGCACCTCCGGTGTAGTAGGAGTCGTCGTCGACGGTGGCGTCTGGCTCCTGGGCTCCAACATCTGGTTGCGACAACCAGGTAGAAGGGATAGAGGGAAAAGAGGGAGAAAGCAACCGTGAGTACTCATCCAAAGTACTCGCAAGCAAGGAGCTATACTACATATGCATGGGTATCAAATGGAATAAGGGTATCATATGTGGACTGAACTGCAGAATGCCAGAATAAGAGGGGGATAACTAATCCTGTCGAGGACTACGCTTCAGGCAGCCTCCGTCTTGCAGCATGTAGAAGAGAGTAGACTGAAGTCCTCCAAGTAGCATCGCATAGCATAATCCTAACCGATGATCCTCTCCTCGTCGCCCTGTTAGAGAGCGATCACCGGGTTATATCTGGCACTTGGAAGGGTGTGTTTTATTAAGTATCCGGTTCTAGTTGTCATAAGGTCAAGATACAACTCCGGGTCGTCCATTTACCGAGGGACACGGCTATTCGAATAGATAAACTTCCCTGCAGGGGTGCACCACATACCCCAACACGCTCGATCCCATTTGGCCGGACACACTTTCCTGGGTCATGCCCGGCCTCGGAAGATCAACACGTCGCAGCCCCACCTAGGCACAACAGAGAGGTCAGCACGCCGGTCTAAACCTAAGCGCACAGGGGTCTGGGCCCATCGCCCTTAGCACACCTGCACGTTGCGAACGTGGCCGAAAGCAGACCTAGCCTAGTGGCCTTCCAGTCCAATCCGGCGCGCGCCACTCAGTCGCTGACGTCACGAAGGCTTCGGCTGATACCACGACGCCGGGATACCCATAACTACTCCCGCGTAGATGGTTAGTGCGTATAGACCAAATGGCCAGACTCAGATCAAATACCCAGATCTCGTTAAGCGTGTTAAGTGTCCGCGAACGCCGAACAGGGCCAGGCCCACCTCTCTCCTAGGTGGTCGGAACCTGCCCTGTCGCTCCGCCTCAAAGATCCACTCGCGGGTGCTCCTACGAGCCGTCCCGTCTTTAGTCACACATGTATCATGTATAAAGTATATAGTATATACCCGTGATCACCTCCCGAGTGATCACGGCCCGATAGTATAGCATGGCAGACGGACAAGAATGTAGGGCCACGGATGATAAACTAGCACCCTATACTAAGCATTAGGATTGCAGGTAAAGGTAACAACAGTAGTAGCAAGGACAGGCTATGCATCAGTATAGGATTAACGGGAAACAGTAACATGCTACACTACTCTAATGCTAGCAGTATAGAGAAGAGTAGGCGATATCTGGTGATCAAAGGGGGGGGCTTGCCTGGTTGCTCTGGCAAGAGAGAGGGGTCGTCAACTCCGTAGTCGTACTGGGTAGCAGCGGCGTCGGTCTCGGTGTCTATCGAGAGAAGAGGGGGAAGAAACAATAAATATTTAAGCAAGCATATGCATAGTGATGCAAGACATGACAAGTAACGACGTTAGAGGTGCCCTAACGCGGTAATAGGTGATACCGGTGAAGGGGGATGACATCCGGGAAAGTATCCCCAGTGTTTTGCGTTTTCGGGCAGAGGACCGGAGGAGGAAAGTTGCGAGTTCGATAGGTTAGGGATGTGTGGTGGACGAACGGTTTGCGTATCCGGAATCGTCTCGTCGTTCTGAGCAACTATCATGTTGAAATTATTTTAATCCGAGTTACGGATTAAAAGATATGATTTTCTAAAGATTTTATTAATTTCTGGAATTTAATTAATTATTTAAATTAATTTGAAAAACAGATTAATGACATCAGCATGATGTCATGCTGACATCAGCAGTCAACAGGGTTGACTTGGTCAACCTGACCAGTGGGTCCAGTGGGACCCACCTGTCATACACTGTTTTAATTAACTAACAATTAATTAGGTTAATTAGTGATTAGGTTAATCTAATTATAATTAATTAATTTAATTAATTCCTTAATTAATTAATTAATTAATTTAATTATTATTGTTTATTTAATTATTTTAATTATTATTTATTTTATATATTTTTTAATTATTTTCTTTTTTTCCATTTCTTTTTAATTAAAACATTCTGTGGGGTGGGGCCCCCGTGTCATTGACCCAGGGGGGGCCTTGCGGGCGCTGGGGGCAAGGCGCGGGCGCCACCCGTTAACGGCGAACCCGGGCGGCCGCCTCAGGCACGCGCGCCAGCGCCGGCGAGGCGGGCTGGGCGCCTGCTGCAGGCGAGGGGGAGGCGGGCCACGGCAGGGCGTGGCCGGCGGGCGCGGCAGTGTCCACAGCGCCGGACCGGGAAGGCATGGGCGTCGGCGCCCGATGTGGCCAGCGAGAGGGGGGGAAATAAGGGGGCCGGCGCGTGGCTCGTGGCCGCGGCCGGAGCGGCGACGCGACGGCCGTGAGGAGGCCGGAGTGGCACCGGGCAGGGGACGGCGACAAGCGCGGCGGAGGCGGCGAGGCAGGGAGGGGCGTGGGCACGAGGTCGGGCCGCGGCGACTGCGGGAATCCAGGGGCGCGGGCACCGGACACAACCGCGGGGGCGACGACCACGGCGCGAGCGGGCAGGGGAGGGGGCCCGACCTGGCGCGCACGCAGGCGACCAGGTACGCGGGCGCCGGCAGGGGGCGAGGCCGCGGGCGGCTGCGGGTGCTGGGCGCGTGTAGCGCGCGGCGTGCAGGTGCGGTGCATGGCCGGGGCACGGGCGGCCGTGGGAGAGGCGGGGCGCGGTTTGGGCGCGTGTACGCGCGGTGAGCGAGCGAGGGGGAAGAAGAGGGGAAGGGGGGTCGCTCACGGCGGGGAGTAGGGAAAAGGGCAGCGGGGCGCGAGGTGGGGGTCGGAGACGTCGGCGGAGAGGTAGGCAGTCCGGCGGAGGAGCGCTCCGGCGAGGGGATGGACGGCGATCCGGGAGGCGACGAGCGGTTCCCCCCCCCTCCCCCCTCCCCCCCCCCCCCCCCCCCCCCCCGCCGATCCCGATCCAATCGGGGGAGGGGCGGAGATATTTTCGTGGGGGGGGGGAAGTGGGGTGCCGGTGGAGTGCCGGTGGAGTGGGTTACGGGGTGAGGGGGTTATGGTGGCGGGGGTGGGCCTTGGCCCAGCTAGGCATGTGGCCTACCGGGCCGAAGCCCAGGGGGGCAGGGGGGGTTCTCTTTCTATTTTTTTTTGTTTTCTGTTTTTTTTTCTTTTATTTATTTTCTCTGTTTCTTTTAGTTTTACTTTATATGCAGTTTTTTTTATAATATATCAACTCAGCCCCTAAATTGGCATTATTAGTTAGGCTACTGTCATAATTAATTTGGCACTAAATAAATTAGTTTTACATTTGTTTATTATCCAAAAGTATTTAATAATTGTTTTAGCCCCTATTTTTATTTAGTTTAGGCACTTAAACCATTTTGAAAAAGGTTGGTTCCAACACCCAAAATAAGTTACGGATTATTTGCCACATGATGATCATTTTAGTTTTCATGTTTGAGAAGTTTAGAATTTCACTTATTATTTGAATCTAAATTTGAACGGGATTTGAAGCATCGCAAGATTAACAACAATAATCATGGTGACGTGGCAACATTAGCGGAGGGTTACTGTAGCGTAACTATCCGGCCGTCACAGCTTCCTCTAGCAAGATATCTGTCCGATGAGCCGTCGCCGGTGCTCTAGAGCGCGCCCTGCCCATGTGTTGGCCGGTCCTCACGGTCCTCTCGGTCCGGCCCGAGCTCGGCCATTGCCGGTCCGGTCCCTGAAAACAGGACCGCGACGTTGCTCAGTCCGGTCCGGACCGGACCGCCGGCGGCCGGTCCAAACGCCGTCTCGGACCGGGACCGGACCGGCTCGGACCATGTCCACCCTGATGTCGGCCTATGGAGGTGGGCGGCGCTGCGGCTATCATGGCACGTGGTGGAGGCGGCGGGCGCTGATGTCGTACGTGCGGCGACCGCGGAGGCCGTCGAGACGCTGCGTGGTGGCGCAGCGGCGCTGCACAGCGGCGTGGATGCTGCTATGGCTGTGATGCGGCATCCGGGGAACGTCGACAACGAGTGTAGCACGGTGGCCATGGTGCGGAGGCCGGGCGGTGCGGCACATGCCATCGTGTGCAAGGGGCCGCCGGCAACGAGTACAAGACGACGACGAGGACAAGGTCATGGCTTAGGAGGGTGAGTGTTGACAATAAGCCATGCTTGTGCCCGTCCGGTGGTGACCGGCGTCGACGCGACAGTTCTGGTCCATGATGGGCATGGGGTGTGTGCCGGCGTGAGTCCATGCTCGCGTTCCTGACGTGAAGGAGTTGCATGCACAGATGCTGTTGCGATTTGTTGGAGCTAGCTACGTGGTGTGCGCGTGACTCGCGTGGGGTTAGTTAGTGCATGAATCAGATCAACTGGATAAGGTTGTTAGCTAGTGCGTGAGTGCCGGCCAAGTTAATTGAGTTAGTGGCCGGGTGTGATGGTGCATGCATGGGTTAGTGGCCGGTGTGGTGGCTGGGTCATGTGAGTGCGGGTGCTGGTGCTGGTGTGTAGCTTGGCTATAAAAGCCCATCCCGTGTATTGATGTAAAGTGTGCCGGTCTGTTGCCGCGTCACGGTGACGGTATGAGCCGAGCTGGGATATGTGCCCAGTAAAATAAGGTCGTTCGTGCGGCGGGGCATTCGTGTGCCGAAAAAATTGCGTGCTTCATCTTCCACTTTCGTTTGTGCGAGTGAGAGAAAGTGAGCGGCAACAACATGACTTACATCAACCGCATTACTAAACGCTTCCATTTTCGGTCTACGAGGGTATGTTGACACACTCTTCCCGCTCATTGCTATGCTTCTCCTAAATAGATCTTGCGTGATCGTAAGTAAATTTTTTGAAATACTATGTTTCCCAACAACTTGTACTTTTCATGGCTAACCATATCCACGGGTGACCATCATACCAACACTTTTCAAAAAATTTAATATTTAACAACATAAAGTAAATTCATTTTTTTGCATTTTTTGACTAGGCATCCGTAAGACCTTTGCCTTACTCTCGTGCAATTGCAAGTGAATAAACACTCATCTTGAGAATAACACATTCAGCATGGAAAATATTAGTCACCCATCACCGCTCCGCGAGTGAAACAAACACACAAAAAAGAAGTTTATTTTGAAAATTAGAGATGGCACATGCAAATTTTCTTAGAACGGCAAAAGAATACCGCATATAGGTAGATAGAGTGGACTCATGTGGCAAAACAGATAAAAAGGATTTTGGATGCACAAGTAGAGATCATACTTGGTGCAAAATGAAGGCTAGCAAAAAATTGGGAAGCGACCAACTAAGAAAGGATAATCTCATAAGCAAGCATTAAGCATAAATAACACCGAATAATGCACCACAAGTAGGATATAATTTCATTGCATGACTATTGACTTTCGTACTTGCATAGGGAATCACAAACCTTAACACCAATATTCTTACTAAAACATAATTACTCATCAACATAACTCACATATCACATCATCATATCTCAAAACTGTTACTAAAAATCAAGTTTATTTTGTCCAATGATCTTCATGAAAGTTTATATCATATCCTTCTTGGATATCTATCACTTTGGGACTAATTTTGATGTGTTGCTTTTCATAAGCTCAAACAAATAACTGAAGATCATGAGCATAATTTTTCTTCTTTGTCTCAAAATAATTTAAGTGAAGCAAGAGAGAATTTCTTGAAAATTTTACTAACTCCCAAATAAATCTAAGTAAAGCAAGAGAGTATTTCTTTAAAAATAATAAGCACACCGTTCTTAAAAAGTTATAACTGAAGCACTAGAGCAAATCCTATTGCTCATAAAAATTTAAGTGAAGCGTAGAGAGCAATTCTAAGAAGTTAAGACATAATTTTGGCTCTCTCAAATAGGTGTGTCCAGCAAGGAGCGATGACTTAAAACACAAAAGAAAACAAGCAAAGACTCATATCCTACAAGACGCTCCAAGAAAAACACATATCATGTGATGAATAAAAATATAGCTTTGAGTAAAATACCGATAGTTGTTGGAAGAAAGCGGGGATACGACTCGGGGACATCCCCAAGCTTAGTTGGTTGCTCATTTCTGGATAAAAGCTTGGGACGCCGGGGCATCCCCAAGCTTAGCCTCTTCTATCCTTCCTTCATCCATCGTAAGATAACCTAAAACTTGAAAACTTTGATCACACAAAACTCAACAAAACCTTCGTGAGATCCGTTAGTATAAAAATAATAAATTAGTACTATAAATGTTGTATCAAACCAATTCTTATTTTGTTCATGCATTATATCTACTGTATTCCAATTTTTTGATGAAAAAAACTCATCAAAGAAAACCATAGAGCCATCAAAATAAGCACACAACACAAAGAAAACAGAATCTGTCAAAATAGAACAGTCTATAGGAATCTGACTATTTCGAATACTTCTGTAACTCAAAAAACTCGGAAAAAATAGAACGACCTGAGAAATTTGTATGTTGATCTACTTCAACTAGAATGAGTATTTTATGGCTCTCTGGTAAAAAAATGATAATTATTTTCGTGAGCTAAAAACTTTCTGTTTTTTCAGTAAGATCAAACAACTATCACCCAAGAAGATCCTACAGGTTTTACTTGGCACAAACACTAATTAAAACACAAAAAAACCCAATCATAATAGTAGCATAATCATGCTAATACTCAAAAGCAGGAAGCGAAAAGAAAAAATAAAATTTATTCATTGGGTTGCCTCCCAACAAGCGCTATAGTTTTACGCCCTTAGCTAGGCATAAAGCAAGGATCTAAGTTTTGTCCTCCTTCATCTTCGTAATTTTCTTTGGGGTATTTTCATCATGGGTTTTTGTAAACACAATATAAAACATATTATCCAAAGAAACCTTAGCATCCCTTACTTGGTTTTCATCGTAACCACTCTGATTTTCCGCAACAATCCAAGAGTAGTGTTGATTAACATTATTAAAAACTTGCTGGATTATGTCTAGAACGGGGACTTCCTTTTTAAGATTCTCATCAAAGATCTTATTATCCCCAAGCAAATGTCTTAGTGCATAGTCACCATTATAAAGAATTTCATCTATCACAGGCTTTTCACGATTCATACCATAAAAATCAAAGATTTCCCTAGTTTCCTGTATTATGTAATCAAACTCATTCATAAGAATGAGAGTGGCCAACTTTTCGGATCTGGGATTCTTTATTTCGGGAAGCTCAAAAAACAATCTTTGCAAGGTAGGATGGTTATGAATAAATTTACTTTCAAGTTTCAGAACTAGTGCTGAAATAGCATCCGCATAAGATCTAGTAGTTTTAAGTATAGGAGCATCATCAAGACTTAGATTCCCGACACAATTGAAAAATTCTTGGATACGTTCTTTTCCCATAACGTTTCCTTGCCCCAAGATAAAAGTTTTAGCATCCAGATTGCTCGTACGTCCAATTTTAGGAGTTCGGCCATCATCTGTTGGTGCCATACCGAAGTCACTCATGATTGCAAGCAAAGGATAGATCTGGCAAGAAACGGCAAACAGAAAAGAGAGGAAAATAAAACAACAATTTTTTTGTGAAGTAGGGGAGAGGAAAACAAGAGGAAAATGACAAATAATGTAAATTGCAAAGAGATGACATTTGTGATTAGGAACCTAGTATATGTTGAAGATCCTCCCTGGTAACGGCGCTAGAAATTCTTTTTGATGTCGCTTGAAGCTACGCCGGTATTTCCACAAAGAGGAAGGGACGATGCCGCATAGCGGCAGTAGGTATTTCCCTTAGATATGAAACCAAGGTTATCGAACCAGTAGGATCACCAAGCAACACAACGTAAACAACCCTTGCACACAAATAACAACACCTCGCAACCCGACGTGTTAAACCGGTTGTCTATCCCTTTTGGGTAACGGTGCCAGAAACGACACGTGACGGGAAAAAGTTGTAATAGATTGATAGATCGAACGCCAAATAAAATAAATAAGAATAAATTGCAGCAAGGTATTTTATGGTTTTTAGTTTAATAGATCTGAAAATAAAAGCAAATAAAAATAGATCGCAAAGCCAAATAATAGAGAAAGAAGATCCGGGGGCGTAGGTTTCACCAGTGGCTTCTCTCGAGAAAAATAGCAAACGCTGGGTGAACAAATTACTGTTGGGCAATTGATAGAACTTCAAATAATTATGATGATATCCAGGTAATGATCATTACATACGCATCACCTCCAAGATTAGTAGTCCGACTCCTGCCTGCATCTACTACTATTACTCCACACGTCGACCGCTATCCAACATGCATCTAGTGTATTAAGTTCATGGAGAAATGGAGTAATGCAATAAGAACGATGACATGATGTAGACAAGATCTATCTATGTAGAGATAGACCCCATCGTTTTATCCTTAGTAGCAACAATACATATGTGTCGGTTCCCTTACTGTCACTGGGATCAAGCATCGTAAGATCGAACCCACTAGAAAGCACCTCCTCCCATTGCAAGACAAATAGATCAAGTTGGTCAAACAAAACCCAAATATCGGATAAGAAATATGAGGCTATAAGAGATCATGCATAAAAGAGATCAAAGAACTCAAATACTTTCATGGATATAAAAAGATAGATCTGATCATAAACTCTAAGTTCATCGATCCCAAGAAACACACCGCAAAAGAATTACATCATATGGATCACCAAGACACCATTGTATTGAGAATCAATAGGGAGAGATGAAGCCATCTAGCTACTAACTACAGACCCGAAGGTCTACAAAGAACTACTCACGCATCATCAGAGAGGCACCAATGGAGGTGGTGAACCCCATCAGAGATGGTGTCTAGATTGGATTTGGTAGTTCTTGACTCTGCGGCTGCTGGATGAATATTTCGACTACTCCCCTAGGGTTCTGGTATTTTTGGGGTATTTATAGAGGAAAGAGGCGGTCCGGGGGGCACCCAAGGGGGGCACAACCCACCAGGGCGTGCCTGGTGGGTTGTGCCCACCTCGGGGCACCCCCCAGGCGCAGGGGCACAACCCACCAGGGCGTGCCTGGTGGCACTACAAGAAATATGTCAACTTGTGACCACCACTATTGGTCACTGAAAGGTCACAAATTTTCGTTTGCGACCTTTTTGTGACCAAAAACAGAAGGTCAAAAGCTGGCGGTCGTAAACTGACTATAGCGACCTTTCTTCTAGAATGGTCGAAGACGTTTATGACCAAAATACGTCTAATGTAGCGTTTTG
The DNA here is from genome assembly GCA_034509565.1 of Triticum monococcum. Lineage (NCBI taxonomy): Eukaryota > Viridiplantae > Streptophyta > Magnoliopsida > Poales > Poaceae > Triticum > Triticum monococcum. The sequence goes on from CM067846.1 coordinate 50,247,351, forward strand.
GTCACTAGCAACCTCCCCAGGCCACGTAGGCATCCAGCATGGCAATCTGACGTGGCGCAAGATTCAGCCCGGTCCAATTCGGTGTTTATATGGGCCAAGCCCATTAATTCAGCCAATTTAGTTTATTTTTTCTGTCAATTTTTGTTAGCTTCATGGGCCAAGCCCAAGATCGCAGCCTTTTTATTTTTGGGCCATGGCCATTTTGGCTGAGCAGTTCAAGTATTTCTTTTTTTAAGATGGGTCCATTATTCAGATGGGTCCCAATTGTCAGGTTCTTCTAGTAAATGGGTCCCAATTGCCAAGGTCATTTTCTAGAAAAAAATGTTATCAGGGACGAGGGTCGTCGAGGGGTCGAGAGAGGGACGAGGGGTCGAGAGGGGTACGAACCGGGACCAATACTCTGTGTATATAAGCAGGACTTAGAAAGAAGAAGAGGAGAGGAAGAAGAGGGGAAATAAATAAGAAGAAGAAAAAAGAATAAAAAGAAGAGGAGAAGAAGAAAGGAATAGTGGAGAAGAAGAGAAAATAGAATATTCTATTTTCTCTTCTTCTCCACTATTCCTTTCTTCTTCTCCTCTTTTTTTCTTCTTTTTTTTCTTCGATCTTCTCCTCTAGCTATTCCTTTCTTCTTCTCCTCTTTCTTCTTCTTCTTCTTCTTCTTCTTCTTCTTCTTCTTCTTCTTCTTCTTCTTCTTCTTCTTCTTAATTTTAATCGGGAACGAGGGTGTCGAGGATCGCCGAGGGGTCGAGGGTCGGGAACTAGGGTAGAGGGTCGAGGGTCGTTAAGGGGTCAAGGGTCGAGGGTTTCAGGGTCGAGGGTTCGAGGGTTCTATAGGGTCGAGGGTTCCAGGGTCGTCTAGGGGTCGAGGGTTCCAGGGTCGTCGAGGGTTCGAGGGGTCGAGGATCGCCGAGGGGTCGAGAGAGGTTCCCTAGTGTCAAAGTATTGAAGAAATCCATGGCTTCATCATTAGCCGGAAGTAACCAGGGCATGGCGAAGTCCTCCAAAGTTATTTTGGAATGGTGTCCCGGATAGGATAATTTGCCTTTTTGTATGAATTTCAGCAAAGGCCTTCCAAATAACGATATTTGGAAGGTGTTGCTGAACTTTGTACCAAAAAGCGAATTATCTTATCTGGGACTCCGTTCCAAAATAACTTTCGAGAGCTTCGTACCATCATGCACATGTTACTTTCGCCTAATGATGAAGACATGGTTTTGTTGAATCCTTTGACACTAGGCAACCTCCCGACCCCTCGGCGATCCTCTCGAACATGAGAGGAAGAAGAGGATAAAAAAGAGAAGAGGAAGAAGAGAAAAAAGTGGAGAAGAAAGAATAGAGGAGTTCTCCTCTATTCTTTCTTCTCCTCTTTTTTTTCTTCTTCTTCCTCTTTTTTTTATCGGGAACGAGGGTCGCCGAGCAGTAGAGGAGAAACCCTAAATAGAAAGTATCATCGGTGTGAGATACATGTACCGTTGGTGTCGGACACTACATCCACGTCCCACAAGTGGTGCGGGCTTCGACGCCCACATCACTTGTGGGACGTGGATGTAGTGTCCGACACCAACGGCCACATGTATCTCACACCCATGATACTTGCTATTTAGGGTTTCCTCTACCGTTCGGTGACCCTCGACGACCCTCGTTCCCGATAAAAAAAAGAGGAAGAAGAAGAAAAAAAGAGGAGAAGAAAGAATAGAGGAGTTCTTACTCCTCTATTCTTTCTTCTCCTCTTTTTTTTCTTCCTCTTCTTTTTTTATCCTTGAAGCGTTGTCGAGGCCACCCCAAACCCTAGAGAAGCAGCGTCGAGGCCACCCCAAACCCTAGAGAAGCAGCGTCGAGGCCACTAATTAATATTAGTTCTACGTTTTTGCCACTAATATATCCATCTGTCATGTTTGAATAATAATTGCCATGTTGTCAATATTTGTAGAAACTATGGACACCGCCCAAGACGAAGTACAAGAAGAGTTGTCTAGGGACATAATCGCATGAGGAAGTGATGCCATCTGCTCGTTGTTTCTCAACGAGACCGATGGTCTGGAAGCAGCTGATTATGATGGCTCCGGTGACCTAATGCCGGTGCAAGAAGGAGACCGTGAGGACGTCTCCGGTGACCGAACCGAGTCTGGCCAGGTATATATATTAGTTAAGCTTCTGCTGACTAGCTAATTGATGCATTCATTGTTTTGGTATGTACACATATTAATTAAGTCTTTGTTCTTTTTTCTAGCCCTCCGGATTGAGCACAACATCGGTAAAGAGACGAGGCATGAAGAAAAAGTTGAGCTCGGATGAAAAGTTTGAGATCATAGCAATCGCGCCCGACGGCCAACCGATTGAACCCCTCCGGACAAAGAGCGCATTTGTTGCTCAGTGCGGGGTTTCGGTTAGGGACAAGATCCCGATCAGCATCCAGCAATGGTTTAAGCCGGCTACAGAAGACCCTGAGGTGTCTTATGTCAATGCTATGCATAAAAATGATCTTTGAACCGAGCTGAAGTCAAATTTCACCCTACCGCTAGAGGATAATCTAGAGAAGCTAGTTAAAGAGCAATCAATCAAGTCTTTTGCTCTTAAGAGGATGGCAGAACTATTCAGGAGGTGGAAGAAAGAGCTGAATAAGTTTGTTGAAAATAATGAGACACCAGAATTCAAGGGCAGATATGAGAAGATTAGAGATCACTGGCCCGCATTTGTGGCCCACAATACATCGGAAAAGAGTAAGAAGATATCGGCGACAAACAAGCAAAATGCTGCGAAGAAGAAGCATCACCATCGCACGGGGTCAGGTCGCTACCTCGTAGCCCGGCCTAAGTGGGCCAAGACTGAGAATGATCTGGTTGATAAAGGGATCGAACTAGAGACAATTAACTGGCCAGACCGTTGCCGGACTTGGTTCTTCGGGGCTGGCGGAACCTTGGACCCTGTATCAGGGAAGTGCATTTGGATGAACGATCAAATGGACATACCAGTCAAGAAGCTTCAGCAGTATATCGAAGCAGCGCAGCAAGGGACGTTCGTTCCAGACAGAGAGAACGACAAGCTCACAATGGCCCTCGGGAATCTCGAGCACCCTGGACGGACACGAGGCATGCCAGGCTCCATTCCGTGGAAGGTTGGGTTTTCGGACGCAGGCGGTTACAAATGCCACGAGAGGAGGAAGAAAGTGGAGCAGACCCAACTATAGGCGCTGCACGCTAGGGTACAAGCGATAGAGGAACGAGAAGCAAATCGCAGCAAACGAACTGCCAAAGCTTCCACCGAGCTGTTTCAGCCGGAGCATGTCTTGACGGCTCCTGCCAGCTATACTGTGGATGCTATCACGGAGTCTCAAAATTGTCACCTTATGACGCAATGGATTAATATGAAGGTCAAGGCGGCTATTGGCTCTATTTTTCCTACTGAACCCGGCGCAACTTTTCACTACCGGCCGATTCTAGAAGGATATGCTAGGGTGATGGTGGATGAAATAACGGAGGGATTTGAGGACCTCCAGCTTGACCGCCCTACCGGTGAAGGGGAGACTCGGCTGGGTTCTGCTCTGAAGACTCCATGCCTATGGCGGAAGGAGCTCATCAACCTTCCGAACTGGACGCCTCCGCCTCCTCCTCCTCCTCCTTCGGCGAGTCAGGGCACTCCGCCTCCTCCACCGCCTCCTCCTCCGGCGAGTGACGATCAGGGCACTCGGCCGGCTCCTTCTCTGGCGCGTGGTGGCACTTTGCCTCCTTCTCCGCGTGCGCCGGCGCGCCCGAGCAGCCAGCCTCCTCCTTCTCCGCCTCGTCAGCAAGGGCGGAAGAGACCTGCCGCCGCTCCGGCTGCTCCGGCGCGTCGTAGTCCTTCTCCTCCGCCTCGTAAGAAAGTAAAGAAGACAACCGCTCCGTCTGCTCTGCCGGCGTCTAGCAGTACAGCCATAGGCGGGAGGACATACAGATTCGGTCCTTCTTTGAAGACTCCAGAGAAGTTACCATATGAGAGGACCCCGGAGGAGAACACCGAGATCGCACGATAAGAAGTGAGGAACTTCTTTGAAGGGGTGAAAGCAAAGAAACATCCACCTCCGGAGGAGAAGGTAGATCCGGTTAAAGTGAGGCGCACTCTCGCTGCCCTGACAAAACCACCCAAGTCTCTGCCAAAAGGAAACTATGAGCGCATTATTGGAAAGGAATTTGCCAAAGCGGAGCGGTTGGGAAGTACTGTCAGTGATCAAAGGCTGAAAGAACGACGAGCTGGGAAACAAATTGCCTAGCTCGGCGAATAAGCGAAGCAATCATGCCCCCCACTCAAGGTGCCTAGCGACATCGTCGCTAATGATCTGAGGATGGTGCTCGGTTATAGCAATCTTGGAGATTACCTGCCCGACAATGTACATTATGATTTCATGGAGGTGCAGATACAAAGAACGAGTACGGGAAGCCTCTCGTGAAAGATGAAAGATCTCTATCAACGATGATGCGAAGATTGCATGATTGGTACTTGAAAATCTGCAGAGAGTCTGGGGGGAGGAGTACTTTGTATGTGAGAGTTAAAAAGGAGTATGACCTCGTTGGAATTGATCTGTTGCCTGTTCCATTTGAGGAGTTCTTTCAGTTTTTCAATCAATTGACCTAAGCAACGGTCACTTGCTACTGTCTGTAAGTAGTACTACTTCTGTCATTAAGTCTCTCTATGTAGCTCAGCTCTTTCATTGCATGCATTTATAATTATTCTCACTATATTTTGCAGATTGAAGATTGTCGAATTGAAGAAAAGACAAATCGGTGATATTGGGTTCATTAACACAAATATCATAGATGCAACTCAGGTTAAATTTCATGCCGCAGATACCGAGGCCAACTTGCTACGATCGTTGGTAATAAATGAAAACAAAGATATAATACTCTTTCCTTACAACTTCAAGTGAGTGTTACTGTCTTGTGCATATTCGGTTCCCTTATATATTAGTCAAGGTTATTGTAGTGTAATTGATGAGTTATGCATGCGTGTGCAGTTTCCACTATATTCTCCTAGAGATTAAGCTTGAGCAGGGAATGGTAACCATCTTAGACTCAAGACGAAAAGATCTCCAGGACTATGCGGGCATGACTCAAATGCTCGAGAAGTAATTTAAATCGATCATTATCCACCATATCAGCAACTTTGTTCATTTCCTGATATATCTAGTAATTGTTTTCTTTGTCTGACAGGGTTTGGAAAAAATTCACCAAAAAAGCTCCGGGACTCCCAAAGAAGCTGCAATTTAGACACCCGAAAGTAAGTACTATAGTAGCATGTTCCGCGCATCTCCTATTGATTCAAGCGCTAGTTTCATCAATACCATTTGGCATTCTTGCTTATCAGTTTGATTGACCTCTATTTCTTGTAAAGTGGTTGTGGCAGGAACAAGGGAATGATTTCTGTGGATACTACGTTTGCGAGTCCATCCGCCACACGACCTGTGAGCGGCGCTACTCTGACGAACAATATGAAGTGCGTAAATAACAACATTCATAATTTTATTTTATTACCATCATTTGTGTTGAGTTTCATTCATTCATTCATTCATATATATATATATATATATATATATATATATATATATATATATATATATATATATGTATTGACCCCCTTCTTCAAATTAGATGTTTCGGAAGCGGGATGAACTCCTAGCACCAGCTCGCATGCGAGCAATTCAAGAGGAATTGGCGGCATTCTTTCTTGACCACGTGATCGCTGAAGACAGAGAATACTATATGGACCATGAGTCCGTATGTTAGGAGATTATATTTGTAAGAGATAATTATTGTATATATATGTAGCCGGTAGTGTCGGATAGATATACAAGAACTTGTAGTTCGACCAATCTCTTGGAGAAGGAGAGGTGGTCGATATCACTTCTCTCTGTATGCATATATGTTCATGACGATCTTCTGTTTCCTTTGTTTGCTTAGTAGCTAGCTAGCGTGTCTAGTCCTCTCTATACGTATGTATAGTACGTAGCGTCGACTAAGCACGGACATAAGAGAGGACACTTCTCTCTATTAATTATAGCTAGCTAACACAATATATGTAACACCTAAATTAACCCCCCAAAACCCCCAACCCCCCCCCCCCCTTAAAAAAAACCCCCAGCCACAGAAATGCTGACGCGTGGATGCCTATTGCTCCCGGTTGGTGCCACCAACCGGGACCAAAGGCCCTCCTTCCTGGGCTCCGCGCACAGGCCACATGGAGGCCCATCTGTCCCGGTTCTGGATTGAACCGGGACTAAAGGGACAGGGCATTATTACTGACCCTTTAGTCCTGGTTTAGGAACCAGGACAAAAGGCCCTTACGAACCGGGACAATAGGCCATTTTTCTACTAGTGTATTCTTATCTTTTTTCTAAAATAAAAACGTTCTTACTTGTATGATTTAGATACACACTTCTGTATTTTTCTTACTTTTATAATTGTTTGTTATTATATAGTGCGATGGTTTTGGTATCTGCCTCCGTCGGCCCTCGTCCTATGTATGATCCGGATGTGGTATATATTATCTTTTATACTATTAGGTTCATTTAGTGTTTATGACCATTATGCCGACCAACATGATATAGATGTTTTTATCTAGGAGCACTAGTAGAAAACCGGGCTTTGGTCACAACGGAATATACACATTACTCCAGGTTGCATTACGAACCGGGACTAATGTGAGCATTAGTCCCGGTTCGAGCGGCTAAAGGCATTAGTCCTGCTTCAAATGGGCCCTTTAGTCCCGGTTTGAGACACGAACCGGGAAAAAAGGGCATCGCACCCTTTAGTACCGGCTCGTGTCTCAAACCGAGTCTAAAGGTACACGAATTAGGACAAAAGGGCATCGCACCCTTCAGTCCTGGTTTAGTCCCGGTTCGTGTCTCAAACAACCTTTAGTCCCGGTTCGAGATATGACCCGGGACTAAAGGGTGCGATGCCCTTTTGTCCCGGTTCGTGTCTCAAACCGGGACTAAAGGGCCCATTTCTCAGAGTAGGTACGAATGAGAGGTCTCGAAGATTACTGTCGTAGAAACCGACGATCGGAGGGTTGCGCTGATGGTGACGACGGAAGCGGTGGGAGAAGCCGGGGTCGGAGATGAGGAGGCGCCAACGCCTACACATGGCGGAGGCACGGGGAAGGGATGACAGATGCGGAGGCAGGCGAAGGAGGATCTCGAAGGTTATGTCCGCCTCCACTGCATATATACATACAAGGAACTCGTACAAGGTGATCTAGGTCAGCAGCCGCCACCGGCCACCACTTCGGCGGCGGCGGTGCCACTGCTGCTCCTTCCGACCCTTTGCGTTGTGGCTATGCTTGCAACTGCAGCATGAGGTGATTGTATTGGCAATTGAGAGTTGGATGTTAGCGTCCTGACAAGGGATTTCACTACCAGACCTACTGTTCCCTAGTGTTATAACTAGGGTTTGCTGTCCTCCGGCAGCTCCTGCTGTCGGAGAGTTTTTCGTTCATCGTTCGTCTTCGTCTCCGCCAACTGGACACAATGAATCTAATCAGTTGGAACTGTTGTGGTATGCTTTCGCCCACAACAGTTCGAAAGCTCTTGGATCTTCAAGGGCGTGCGAACGCATATGTAATTTTTCTTGTCTGAATCCCATCTGGATATAGCTAAGGCAACTGAGCTAAGGATGAAGCTAGGTTTTGATCTTTTTCATATTGTTGATAGTGACGGATGATCGGGAGGTATTGTCCTTTTTACAATCTGTTAAATGAAGTGGTGTTAAATTATTCCTCGCCTAATTTTGAAGATGATTTTTACAGCAATACATATGTTCACTTGGAGTTATGATTTCGAGATCTGTCTGAACCATGTCAATCCTAATGTTTCTTCCTTTCGCAATAGGTAGCACCTTCTATATTTATGTTTATTTGTTTACCTGCCATTAGTTAGCTGTTTTTGCTTTATGAGGTTAAATCTTGTTGTTTGTTATAGCATGCACTACTAGAATTTTGTCCCAAGTTTCAAGATTTCGCCGAGTTTATTCTGTTGGGAACTCGGCAAAATTATGTCTGCCCAGTTTGATCCAAAATTCGACTCGGCGGTGATAAGCAACTCGGCAGTTGCAGAGCTCTGGGTTTGCCAAGTTCCGAGGAAAAAGGACTTGGCGAACAAAAAAAAACTCAGCAATATATCAAGTTCGTCGAGTTTCCGACAGAATGAACTCGACAAAGTTTGACATGTGGGCCACACCTAGCAGCAGGCGAAAGAGCCGTGACGGCGGCCTTTGTTTGCCGAGTTTCATCTAACAGAAACTCGGAAACATTTTCAGATTTTCATATTTTAAAATTAGAAATCCAGTGTGCCCATCTTTGCCGAGTTCCAGATAGATTTTCATATTTTGAAATTAGGAATCTAGCTTGCCCATCTGTGTTATGTCTAACTATGTTTGTACTTAGATAATATTTGTTTTTATGACTGATGTATTATGGGTCCTCGTGACGCTGGCTTGTATTATAAGATTTATGTTTAAATTTATATCGTAGAGTTGTGTTGTGATATTGATGTGAGTCACAGTTCATGATCGTGCATGATATGTGTATGGTTAGTTCACAATTATAAATAGGGGTGTCACAGCGGGCGAGGAGGCGCCAGAGAGAAGAGGGGCAGCAAACTACGAAGGAGATGGACTAGCTAATGGGCGCGGATTGTCGGAGCGGACGAAGCATCGGATCGGGTGCACGCAAGTGGAGCACTCCGCGACAGGGCACGAGGGAAATGGGGGGATCGGGAGGCAGGGAGAGAGTGGAGATGGGGGATGCTTTGTTGAGGGGTTGGAGATGGGGGATCTTGGCTAGGGTAAGATCGGTCTTGGCTGGCTGGCCAAATAGGCTGGTTAAGTGGGCCTTGCTGGCCTGGGCAGCACTCTCTTTCCCTTTCCCAGTTTTATTTTCTATTTTCTATTTCGAATTTCTAATAAACAGAAACTTTGAAAAAATAAAGAGAGGGATAGAGAGGGAATCTGACAAGGAGACATATCTTTCTTGACTTACAAAAATTATGTAGGTTTTTATGGAATTGGTTTGAGGATTTTTTGGAAGATGACAAGTTTGAATAAAATTCAAACATGTTTGAATTTAGAAAACCCTTTAGATGGAATCCAAATGGGCTGGAATTTAAGGATGTGGATCAACATAATTAATATGATTTATGGGCACACATATGACATTTGTTTGAGCTACTAAAATGTGACTCAAATATCAAGAATTCAAAATAAAGGAAGTTGAAAGTTGCATTGGGGATTTAGAAGGTTCCATGGGCAAGAAGAAAGATGGTCATGGGTTTGGATATGAGTGGAAGTTAGAATAAAACTATGGAAGTTGCAAACCAAATAATGCATACATTTCTTATCCATTTTGTAAATATGGCGCATTGGTAATGGTTATTCAGTCTGCATCAGCTGGCGTGACAATTGGATACCACGCTCGTCCTTGCTCGAGCCGATTAGCACTACAGGCCGGTCCAGACTCACCAGAGTTTCAACCTTGCTTGACGAACGAGGTACATGGGATGTAGCTGATGTGTGGACTAACTTTCTACCGATTGATGCTAGGTCCATCTTATCCATTTGTACCTCACCACGACGTGAACCGGACTTTCTTGCCTAGCAGCCCGAAAAAATGGTATCTTCTCTATTAGGAGTGCTTATAAGCTTGGCCTCGGCTTGACAGAGTATGCTCGTAATGTGCCAGCCACAAGTACTAGGCCGAATGGCGATCGTGAGATTTGCAAGAAGTTGTGGAGTTTGCCGGTTCCTCCCAAAGTCTGTACTTCATGCCGTGCAATCACAAATTCATTGGCCACAGAGGAGAACAAGTAAAATCATCATATCCTGGTCACCGAAGTATGCACGATCCGTGGGCACGAACAGGCCCATATTGACTATCATGAGATCTTTTCTTGTAAGCGGTAGACTCATATCCTTTCTTCCTTAATTCATTATTCCATGAAAATGGATTATTCCATGAATTCCTCAAAGCGAGGCTCATCAAAATGAAAAATCTAAGACTACTAAAAAAATAATAAAACAAGAAAAAAATTTGAACGATTAAATTACTGCTCCCGAATATTCAACTGACCGATTAATTTCTTATAACGTACTCTATTTTTCTTTGCCAAATAAGCCAGCAAACGTCGACGTTTTCCCAAAAATGAGGATGTAAAGCACGCTCTTTATCGCTGCCCACTGGCTCAAGCTTTATGGAACGCCATGCGTGACATTTGGGACCTTCCCTCACATGCCATTATGGAGCGTCTACAAACTGAGTGGATACCGGAGCTCCTATTCCTACGCACTAACATCTTGATGATACCTGGAGAGTGTGGCATCGGCATAATGAGCTTACTCATGACAAGCTTTTTCCATTTGTGGAAGGATAACGACGTTTCTTATGCAATTACCTGGCGAGTTTATCGCTGATCAAGAATCGGACTACTGAGCAAATTATCAGAGGAAAATGTGTAGTGGATGGATTGGCCCTGGCTATAGTTCCAAAAGTTGGGAGAGACCACCTGCTGGCATGCTGAAGCTGAATATTGATGGGTCGTACATTGAGAGTACAGGTGCAGCAGGGGCAGGCATGATCCTCCATGATGAGCAAGGACAAATTGTTTTCTCTTCCTACCGTTTTCTTTGCCATTGCGGATCAGCACTTGAGGCTGAACGAAGTGCTTGTATGAAAGGCATGTCCCTTGCATTGGGGTGGAGTCAATAGGATGTACTTGTTGAAACCGATTCCATGGAGGTCGCTAAAATGATTAATAATCCATCTCAAGATAGCTCATAGTTGTGTCATCTAGTTGAGCACGTGAAGCATCTCATGAAGCAAGGGGGTGTTGTCAAAAAAATCTCCTGGGAAATGAACCAAGCGAGGCATCTGCTTGCTCATTTTGATCGTTAGAGAAACGAACGGTAGTTTGGCTAGGATCAGAGCCTGATGAAATCATAGACCTCATCCCACGGGATTGTAATGTGATAATTATTTAATCAATACAATCCCTTTACCTCAAAAAAAAGGATGGTCATTGATTTTTTTCTCTCTCGTTGCAATGCAGGGACATGTTTACATATAATAGATTAGCCGTATTTGTTTCCACCCCTAAATCACGGACCCTCTTTTCCTAGAGGATAAGAGCATCTACAGCCGCAATGTATAAATATTGTCCCTCAAACGCCTCCGAACACGCCCGGTCAGTGTTTAGGTGCGTCTGTTTTGACCCTTCACAGTTGCTTGCATCTATCCACACTCCCTACTTTCACCCCTCACTTTTTCAGACATTTCAACGAGCACCTTGTGGGCGGAACCAGCAGAGCACGATGCGGGCAAAGGAGGAGGAGAAAAGGTCATTGCCGATGAAACAGACAACCTGTGCAGCAGCGACGCAGAGCACCTGCGGCTGCGCACGTACGCGCTGCGACCAGCATGCAAGCCACGCACGCACTCAAGGCAGACAGCAAGCCACGCACGTCTGTCCGTGTGCTCGACGGCCGCGCCCAGCCGCCCACGGCCCGACGGCCTGCATGCCTGCCCACGCCCTGGCTGGCCACCACACACGCCCTGTCCCGCCCGCGCGCCCTACAGCATAGCACGCGGCGCCCCGTGCGCCCGGCGGCTGCATAGTTGCCCAGCGCTGCACAATGGCCACGGCTTATGGCGGGAGCTCCGCCTCTAGTGCGGCACGGGCGCGGGCGTGCTTGAGTTCCAACATGGGTGTGCTTTAGTGACATGTTCATTTTGCATCATGTTTTCATATTGTTATTTACAATGGTTTTAATTATTATAATATTTTGTGAAGCAATTCTAATCGAAAATGGCCTTTGATGGCCGAGCTACTTGCAGGCCGGTATCAGCCCCGTCAGTGCTCGTCGCGATGAGTGCCAAGCCGGTATCCAGCTACTGTATTTTGTACAAAAGGCCGCTGCACGGTTCCGGTATTTGCTACTAGCAAATAAAAAGTGCGGGCTAATCGTATACTAGCAGGCACAAGTGCTGCACAGTTGCATGTCTTGTCACGTGCACCATGCCAGAGACACATGTACAAGGCATGGGATTGACTCCGTCAACATATGCCAGGTTAACAATGTCCTTTTTTTTTAACTACGGCTTGGTGAATATTTTTTTCCTTGCACTATTTACCCACCGCACCAATTTCGCGTCCCATTCGTATCTTAACTGAACAGAATCTCGGCTCATTCTACATTGGAAAAGCACAACCCAGTAAAATTGGTCAACCCAAGATAGCCCACACATTTTTTTCATTGTTTTCAAATTTAGCGATGCTCCATTTACACTTTATGACGTACTAATTAAATGCCCATGCGTTGACACGAGAAAATAAATTTAGGTTGTACTACAAAAATACCAATTTAAATAAACTATTATGGACACTTTTATTAAGGTATTTCATCTCGTCCCTTTTTTTTAGCAATTTGCACTTGAAATGTGGTCATGTGTCCCTCCCTTCATTCCAAAATAAGTGTCCTGGTGTTAGTTCAAAACATCTCTTTCGGTAAGAATTTTTCACGCAAAGATTCTGGGTGCAGATAGAAATCATCAACATTTAGTGATCCATAATTATTCTTAGTGGCTGCAGATTGTCTCAGGTTAAAAAACAATGCACAAACCTTAAGATCACTCACGCAATACGATTCCATGATGGTTACGAAATCCTTGTATTTGATGTTTTTGTCAACGTTTACCTTTGACAAATGTGTCCTTAATCTCTTTGCACTCTTGAGTTGGAAGGCCAACCATGATTATGTTTAGGGTGACGGAAATGAAAAATAATTAGCATTTGAACTGACCTTCATTCGAATCTCCTAATGATGGCTTCATCAAGGTCAAACGGTCTATTTGTCGTGGCAAGAATGAGTATCCTTATCATCAGAATGAGTAATGATCAAGATAGTTGATAAGAAACAAAATGATTTAAGGACACATGAGGATATGATAAGAGGAAGTTGGTATACATATATCTCGAACAAGCCACACTTCTTTAGTGCTTGCGCCCATCAAACAGGGTTTTAGTATCGCACCAGCCACCAGCCCAACCCACCGCTAGCTGCATGTGCTTTTTTCAAACCAGCCCAGCAGGCACATTACGTGCTTGCGCAGCCATGTGCACCGAGGCCCACGTACAATAGTGGCACACCAGCCCATGGCACCTGTGTATTTCAACTTACCGGCCAGCGTATAAACGCAGGGAAACAGACCAGCACACATCACGTCACCACCTTGCACGGCGCCAGATTCCGGCCTGCAGGTAGCTCGACCACCAAAACGCCACTCTCAATTCTAATGTTTTTTCTCTCTTAATTTACAAAATTTATATGAAAAGAGAGATTGCCGGTAGTTGGAATTTTAGACCTATAAAAGCTATATCAGAGATGCCTATTCTGCACAACTCCAAATAAGCTGAAATTTCATGAAGAACTTTTGTGGAATATATAAAAATTACTAGGGCAAAGAAATACCAGAGGGAACCCGCCAGCTGCCAACAAAGCACCTAGGTGCGGCCACCCCATGGACGCACCTAGGTACCTTGTGGGGCCCCTGGCAGGCCTCCGGCCCCCATCTTCCGCTATATGAAGGGTTTTGACCTAGAAAAAAAATAGAAATAGAGCTTTCGGGATGAAGCCCAATCGTCTCGAGACGGAACCTAGGCAGGAGCACTTATGCTATCTGGCAGAGCGATTCCGCCGGGGGTACTTCCCTCTGGGATGGGGAAATCGAAGCCATCGTCATCACCAACGATCATCTCATCGTGGGAGGACCAATCTTCATCAACATCTGCACCAACACCGTTTCATCTCAAACCCTAGTTCGTCTCATGTATTCAATCTTTGTCTCAAAACCTCATATTGGTACATGTGGATTGCTAGTATTATTTATTATATCTTTGTAGCTGATGCTAGTTGGTTTATTTGGTGAAAGATTATATGTTCAAATCCTTGATGCTATTCAATGCCCCTCTAGTCTTGAACATGAACATGATTTGTGAGTAGTTACTTTTGTTTTTGAGGACATGGGAGAAGTCTTGTTAAAAGTAATCATGTGAATCTGGTATTCGTTTGATATTTTGATAATATGTATATTGTTGCTTCCTTTAGTGGTGTCATGTGAACGTCGAGTACATGGCACTTCACCATACTTGGGCATAAGGAAAGACATTGTGGAGTAGTAATTAGATGATGTGTTGCTAGAGTGACAGAAGCTTAAACCCTTATTTATGCAATATTTTGTAAGGGCTGATTTGGATCCATATGTTTCATGCTACGCTTAGATTTATTTTAGTTCTTCTTTCGTAGTTGCGGATGCTTGAGAGAGGGGTTAATCATAAGTGGGAGGCTTGTTCAAGTAAGAATGGCACCCAAGCACTGGTCCACCTACATATCAAATTATCAAAGTAGCAAACGCGAGTCAAATAAATATGATGAAAATGACTATATGAAATTCACACGTGTCCTCGAGAATGCTTTGCTTATTATAAGAGAAATTTCCAAGCTGTCATTCGCTATAAAAAAGAATGGGCTACCTTGCTATACCTTGGTTACTATTGCTACTTGTTGCTCATTACAAATTACTTTGCTACCAAACTACCTGTTACCGATAATTGTAGTGCTTGCAAAAAATACCTTACTGAAAACTGCTTTGTCATTTTCCTTCTCCTCCTCTTTGGGTTCTACACTATTACTTATCGAAATGACTACAATTGATCCCCTATACTTGTGGATCATCATCTAGCGCGGTGCTGGCGTGCTCCAGCCCCAGAACGGCATGGCGTGGGCGTGCTCCCACGCGGCACCGACGTGTTCTTGCCCCATCATGGCGCGGCGTAGGCGAGCTCTGGCATCAGCTCGGGCGTGCTCAAGCCCCAGCATGACGTGGCGAGGGAGAGCTCTGACATCGGCTCGGGCGTGCTCAAGCTCCAGCGTGACGCGGCGAGGGTGAGCTCCGGCACCGGCACGAGTGGGCTCCAGCCCCAGCGCGGGCATGCTCCAGCGAGGAACCACACGGGATTGCTCTAGCCCCAGCACGGTGCGATGCGGGCGAGCTTCGGCATTGGCCCGAGCGTGCTCAAGCCCCAGCGCGACGCGGCAAGTGCGAGCTCTGGCACCAGCGCGGGCGGGCTCTAGCCCTAGCACGGGCATGTGATGTCTACTACACAACCTTCTTCTTGTAGATGTTGTTGGGCCTCCAAGTGCAGAGGTTTGTAGGACAGTAGCAAATTTCCCTCAAGTGGATGATCTAAGGTTTATCAATCCGTAGGAGACGTAGGATGAAGATGGTCTCTCTCAAGCAACCCTGCAACCAAATAACAAAGAATCTCTTGTGTCCCCAACACACCCAATACAATGGTAAATTGTATAGGTGCACTAGTTCGGCGAAGAGATGGTGATACAAGTGGTATATGAATGGTAGATAAAGGTTTTTGTAATATGAAAATATAAAAACAGCAAGGTAACTAATGATAAAAGTGAGCGTAAGCGGTATTGCAATGCGTTGAAACAAGGCCTAGGGTTCATACTTTCAGTAGTGCAAGTTCTCTCAACAATAATAACATAATTGGATCACATAACTATCCCTCAACATGCAACAAAGAGTCACTCCAAAGTCACTAATAGTGGAGAACAAACGAAGAGATTATGGTAGGGTACGACACCACCTCAAGAACACGAGAGAGAGAGAGAGATCAAACACATAGCTACTGGTACATACCTTCAGCCCCGAGGGGGAACTACTCCCTCCTCGTCATGGAGCGCACCAGGATGATGAAAATGGCCACCGGAGAGGGATTGCCCCCTCCGGCAGGGTGCCGGAACGGGTCTAGATTGGTTTTCAGTGGCTACGGAGGCTTCTGGCGGCGAAACTCCCGATCTATTGTGCCCCCCGATCGTTTGAGGGTATATGAAGATATATAGGAGGAAGAAGTACGTCAGGGGAGCCACGAGGGGCCCACGAGGGTGGAAGGCGCGCCCCCTGCCTCGTGACTTCCTCGTTGCTTCCCTTACGTGCACTCCAAGTCTCCCGGGTTGCTTTGCTTCCAAAAATAAGTTCCGTGAAGTTTCAGGTCAATTGGACTCCGTTTGATTTTCCTCTTCTACGATACTCTAAAACAAGGAAAAAACAGAAACTGGCACTGGGCTCTAGGTTAATAGGTTAGTCCCAAAAATCATATAAAATAGCATATAAAAGCATATAAAACATCCAAGGTTGATAATATAATTGCATGGAATAATAAAAAATTATATATATGTTGGAGACGTATCAGCATGCTCCAGCGCAGCGCGGCTCGGGAGTGCTCCAGCCCCAGCACGGCGCGACGCGGACGAGCTCCGGCATTGGCGTGGGCGTACTCCAGCCCCAGCATGGCATAGCTCGGGCGAGCTCCGGCACCGGGGTGCTCCAGCCCTACCGCACCTAGCACCGGTGCGGAGCTGATGGCATCATTTTCCTCAAGTCGTTGCAGGTGGGGTCGTTTGTTAGCTAGATCTGACATGGAGCCCAGCCCAGGCACGTCCTCAACCCCTCATACTACCGCAGATTTGGTACTTGTTTGAGGGGTGATGGTCATTCCGAATGTTTAGGGATAAAATGAGGGGTTCAATAGGGTCATTGTTTTTTGACCGGGCACTGACCGGACAGACATTTCGAGCCTTTGAGGAGAAAGTAGGAGGTGCGGCTAAAGATGCTCTAAGAAGCCACGCCCCCCCCCTCTATCAAATCTCAATCGACCAACCGCTCCCCCTACCCCCCCCCCACAATCCCTTGCAGCCCATAGACGATTTCATGAACATCGACAAAACTGGCCCTTTTCTTAAACTTCAACACAAAATGAACCCAAACTGAAAATATTTCACCAAATTACCCTCTTTTGCATGACGCCCGGGGCTGGGGTGCCATGCTAGAGAGCATGACGCCCCGGGCTAAGGCGCCATGGTTGCGACATATAGCATGGCGCCCCGAGCTCGCCATCCAAAGAGCATGGCACCCTAACCCGGGGCGTCATGAGAAAAGGCCACTTTGTGAAATTTTTTCATACTGGGGCCATTTTGTGTTGAAGTTTTGGAAAAGGGTCATTTGTCCATTTTCATGACGATCTCTGTGTGCGATGTGCGGAAACGTCTTACCTCGATGTGAGGGGACGTGTTGCATGTTATAGGCAGGGGCGCAGCATCCCTGATAGCGCATACATATGGTTGAGAGAGAATCGGGAGTTCAACTTGGAGGAGAAGAATAGGAGAGATAAGGCTAAGCTAGTTACAACAGAAAAGAGATAACAAGCCGGCCTAACAACCTCTCTACGTATCTATGTTGATCTCCATGAAATACATGAGTCCTGCACATATACACCTTGTTTGACACCCTCCCTTAATCACGACTTCATTAAGTTGAGATTATGCTTGAAGTCTTCGAAACTCCTTATAGGTGATACATCTCCAACGTATCTACTTTCCAAACACTTTTGCCCTTGTTTTGGACTCTAACTTGCATGATTTGAATGGAACTAACCTGGTCTGACGCTGTTTTCAGCAGAATTGACATCGTGTTATTTTTGTGCAGAAATAAAAGTTCTCGGAATGACCTGAAAATCAACGGATAATATTTTTGGAATATATAAAAAATACTGGTGAAAGAATCAAGGCCAGGGGGCCCACACCCTGTCCACGAGGGTGGGGGCGTGTCTACTCCCCTAGGCGCACCTCCTACCTCGTGGGCCCCCTGGTGCTCCACCGACCTCAACTCCAACTCTATATATTCACGTTCGGGGAGCAAAAAATCACAGAGAAGGATTCATCGCGTTTTACGATACAGAGTCGCCGCCAAGTCCTAATCTCTCTCGGGAGGGCTGATCTAGAGTCGGTTCGGGGCTCCGGAGAGGGGAATTCGTCGTCGTCCTCATCATCAACCTTCCTCCATCACCAATTTCATGATGCTCACTGATACGTCTCCAACGTATCTATAATTTTTTATTGTTCCATGCTATTATATTATCTGTTTTGGATGTTAATGGGCTTATTTATACACTTTTATATTATTTTTTGGACTAACATACTAACCCAAGGCCGAGTGTAAATTGCTGTTTTTTTGCCTATTTCAGTATGTCGCAGAAAAGGAATATCAAACGGAATCCAAACGGAATGGAACCTTCGGGAGAGTTATTTTTGGAACAAACATGATCCAGGGGACTTGGAGTGGACATCAAGAAATCAACAAGGAGGCCACGAGGCAGGGGGCGTGCCCTCCACCCTCGTGGGCCCCTCGTGCCTCCACCGACCTACTTTCTTCCTCCTATATATATCCATATACCCCGAAAATATCCAGGAGCACCACGAAACCCTCTTTCCACCACCGCAACCTTCTGTACCCAAGAGATCCCATCTTGGGGCCTTTTCCCGAGCTCCGCCAGAGGGGGAATCGATCACGAAGGGCCTCTACATCAACTCCATGGCCTCTCCGATGATGTGTGAGTAGTTTACTTCAGTCCTTCAGGTCCATATATAGTTATTAGCTAGATGGCTTCTTCTATCTCTTTGGATCTCAATACAATGTTCTCCTTGATTTTCTTGGAGATCTATTCGATGTAACTCTTTTTGCGGTGTGTTTGTCGAGATTCGATGAATTGTGGGTTTATGATCAAGTTTTTCTATGAACAATATTTGATTATTCTCTGAAATATTTTATGTATGATTGGTTATCTTTGCAATTCTCTTCGAATTATCAGTTTGGTTTGGCCTACTAGATTGATCTTTCTTGCAATGGGAGAAGTGCTTAGCTTTGGGTTCAATCTTGCGATGTCCTTTCCCAGTGACATCAGGGGCAGCAAGGCACGTATTGTATTGTTGCCATCGAGGATAAAAATATGGGGTTTATATCATATTGTTTGAGTTTATCCCTCTACATCATGTCATCTTGCCTAATGCATTACTCTGTTCTTATGACCTTAATACTCTAGATGCATGCTGGATAGCGGTCGATTTGTGGAGTAATAGTAGTAGATGCAGAATCGTTTCGGTCTACTTGTCGTGGACGTGATGCCTATATACATGATCATGCCTAGATATTCTCATAATTATTCACTTTTCTATTAATTGCTCTATAGTAATTTGTTCACCCACCATTATACTTATGCTATCTTGAGAGAAGCTACTAGTGAAACCTATGGCCCCTGGGTCTATTCCCTATTATATTAATCTCCTGTTAACTATCTATTTCTGGCACCGTTTATTTTGCAATCTTTATTTTGTATCATAAAAATACCAAAAATATTTATCTTAGTATTATTATCTCTATCAGATCTCACTCTCGTAATTAAGTGACCATGAAGGGATTGACAACCTCTTTATCGCGTTGGTTGCGAGGTTCTTATTTGTTTGTGCAGGTACGAGGGACTTGAGTGTAGTCTCCTACTGGATTGATACCTTGGTTCTCAAAAACTGAGGGAAATACTTACGCAACTTTGCTGCATCACCCTTTCCTCTTCAAGGGAAAACCAACGCAGTGCTGAAGAGGTAGCAAGAAGGATTTCTGGCGCCGTTGCGGGGGAGATCTACCACAAGTCAAGACATACCAAGTAACTATCATAAACTCTTATCCCTCGCATTACATTATTTGCCATTTGCCTGTCATATTCCTCTCCCCCACTTCACCCTTGCCATTTTATTCGCCTTCTTTTTCCGTTCCCCTTCTCTTTTCTAGTTCGTCTCTTCTCGCTTGCTTCTTGTGTGCTTGTGTGTTGGATTGTTTGTCATGATGGCTCAAGATAATACTAAATTGTGTGATTTTTCTAATACCAACAATAATGATTTTATTAGAACTCCGATTGCTCCTCTTACCAATGTTGAATCTTGTGAAATAAATACTGCTTTGTTGAATCTTGTCATGAAAGATCCGTTTTCCGGCCTTCCTAGTGAAGATGCCGCTACCCATTTAAACAACTTTGTTGATTTGTGTGATATGCAAAAGAAGAAAGATGTGGATAATGATATTGTTAAATTGAAGCTATTCCCGTTTCGCTTAGAGATCGTGCTAAAACTTAGTTTTCGTCTTTGCCTAGAAATAGTATTGATTCCTAGAATAAGTGCAAAGATGCTTTTATCTCTAAGTATTTTCCTCCCGCTAAGATCATCTGTCTTAGAAACAATATTATGAATTTTAAGCAACTTGATCGTGAACATGTTGCACAAGCTTGGGAGAGGATGAAAGTAATGATTCGTAATTTCCCTACACATGGTTTGAATCTTTGGATGATTATACAAAACTTTTATGCCGGATTGAATTTTACTTCTTGAAATCTTTTAGATTTAGCCGCGGGAGGCACTTTTATGGAAATCACTTTAGGAGAAGCTACTAAACTCCTAGATAATATTATGGTTAATTATTCTCAATGGCACACTAAAAGATCTGCTAGTAAAAAGGTGCATGCAACAGAAGAAAATTAATGTTTTGAGTGGAAAGATAGATGAACTTATGAAATTGTTTGCTAATAAGAGTGTTTCTTCTGATCCTAATGATATGCATTTGTCTACTTTGATTGATAATAATAATGAATCTATGGACGTGAATTTTGAAGGAAATATGCCCTAGAGGCAATAATAAAGTTATTATTTATTTCCTTATATCATGATAAATGTTTATTATTCATGCTAGAATTGTATTAACCGGAAACTAAGTTCATGTGTGAAAACATAGACAAACAAAGTGTCACTAGTATGCCTCTACTTGACTAGCTTGTTTAATCAAAGATGGTTAAGTTTCCTAGCCATAGACATGAGTTGTCATTTGATTAACGGGATCACATCATTAGAGAATGATGTGATTGAATTGACCAAGTCCGTTAGCTTAACACTATGATCGTTTAGTTTGTTGCTACTGCTTTCTTCATGACTTGTATATGTTACTCAAACTATGAGATTATGCAACTCTCGAATACCGGAGGAACACTTTGTGTGCTAGCAAACATCACAACGTAACTGGGTGATTATAAAGGTGCTCTATAGGTGTCTCCGGTGGTACTTGTTGAGTTGGCATAGATCGAGATTAGGATTTGTCACTCCGATTGTTGAAGAGGTATCTCTGGGCCCTCTCGGAAATGTCACTATAAGCCTTGCAAGCAATGTGACTAATGAGTTAGTTGCGGGATGATGCATTATAGAATGAGTAAAGAGACTTGCCGGTAACGAGATTGAACTAGGTATTGAGATACCGATGATTGAATCTCGGACAAGTAACATACCGATGACAAAGGGAACAACATATGTTGTTATGCGGTTTGACCGATAAAGATCTTCGTAGAATATGTGGGAGCCAATATGAGCATCCAGGTTCCGCTATTGGTTATTGACCGGAGACGTGTCCCGGTCATGTCTGCATAGTTCTCGAACCCGTAGGGTCCGCACGCTTAAAGTTCTGTGACGATCGGTATTATGAGTTTTTGTGTTTTGATGAACTGAAGGTAGTTCGGAGTCCCGGATATGATCACGGACATGATGAGGAGTCTCGAAATGGTCGAGACGTAAAGATCGATATATTGGAAGGCTATATTTGGGCATCCGAATGGTTCCGGGTAAAATCGAGATTTTGCCGGAGTACTGGGAGGTTACTGGAACCCCCCCGGTAATTGTATGGGCGTTAATGGGCCCTAGTGGAGAGAGGGAGAGGAGGCCAGGGCCGGCCGCGCGCCCCCTCCCCCTCTGGTCCGAATTGGACTAGGAGGGGGGCAGCGCCCCCTTTCCTTCCTCCCTCTCTCCCCCTTCCTTCTCTCCTAGTCCAACTAGGGAAGGGGGGAATCCTACTCCCGGTGGGAGTAGGACTCCTCCAGGGCACGCCATAGCTAGGCCGGCCCTCCCCCTCCTCCACTACTTTATATACGTGGCCAAGGGCACCCCATAGACACACAAGTTGATCATTGATCTTTCTTAGCCGTGTGAAGTGCCCCCCTCCACCATAATCTACCTCAGTCATATCGTAGCGGTGCTTAGGCGAAGCCATGCATCGGTAGCTTCATCAACACCGTCACCATGCCATTGTGCTGACGAAGCTCTTCCCTGAACCTCAGCCCGTAGCAGCCACGTAAAACTTGCAACAACAAAGTAGTGGACGTCTAACTTGTTTTTGCAGGGCATGTTGTGATGTGGTCAAGGCATGATGCTATATTTTATTGTATGAGATGATCATGTTTTGTAATGGAGTTATCGGCAACTGGCAGGAGCCATATGGTTGTCGCTTTATTGTATGCAATGCAATCGCCCTGTAATTGCTTTACTTTATCACTAAGAGGTAGCGATAGTCGTAGAAGCAATAGTTGGCTAGACGAAAATGATGCTACGATGGAGATCAAGGTGTCGCGCCGGTGACGATGGTGATCATGATAGTGCTTTGGAGATGGAGATCAAAGGCACAAGATGATGATGGCCATATCATATCACTTATATTGATTGCATGTGATGTTTATCCTTTATGCATCTTATTCTGCTTGATTGACGGTAGCATTATAAGATGATCTCTCACTAAATTTCAAGGTACAAGTGTTCTCCCTGAGTATGCATCGTTGCCAAAGTCCGTTATGCCGAGACACCATGTGATGATCGGGTGTGATAAGCTCTACATTCATATGCAACGGGTGCAAGCCAGTTTTGCACATGCAAAAATACTCGGGTTAAACCTGACAAGCCTAGCATATGCAGATATGGCCTCAGAACACTGAGACCAAAAGGTCGAGCATGAATCATATAGTAGATATGATCAACATAGTTATGTTCACCATTGAAAACTACTCCATCTCACGTGATGATCGCACATGGTTTAGATGATATGGATCACGTGATCACTTAGATAATTAGAGGGATGTCTATCTAAGTGGGAGTTCTTAAATATGATTAATTGAACTTTAATTTATCATGAACTTAGTACCTGATAGTATTTTGCTTGTCTATGTTGTTGTAGATCAATTGCTCGCGATGTAGCTCCCCGTTTATTTTTGATATGTTCCTAGAGAAAATAAGTTGAAAGATTGTAGTAGCAATGATGCGGACTAGCTCTGTGATTTGAGGATTATCCTCAATGCTGCACATAAGAATTATGTCCTTGATGCACTGCTAGGTGACGGACCTATTGCAGGAGCAGATGCAGACGTTATGAACGTTTGGCAAGCTCGATATGATGACTACTTGACAATTTAGTGCACCATGCTTTACGGCTTAGAATCGGGGCTTCAAAGATGTTTTGAACGCCACGGAGCATATGCCACTACAGGAATCAGCTACTTTGCCGTCTGCCACGGCGGACGGCAAAGGCCTGAACGGCGGACGGCAAAGGCCTTTGCCGTCAGCGGCGGACGGCAAAAGGCTCAGGCAAAGTAGGCTTCGGTAAACAGGTTCTTTGCCGTCTGCTACTGACGGCAAAGTCTTTGCCGTCTGCGGCGGACGGCAAAGAGAGGGAGGCAGACGGCAAGGACGGCGGACGGCAATAATTGCGCTGTCAGTCCGTTAAGTGGCTAACGGAAGGCCTTTGCCGTCCACCGCTGACAGCAAAATTTCTAGGGTCTTTGCCGTCCGCCGTATGATGTCATCTACACGTCACTACGTGGCAGGTTCTTTGCCATCTGCCACTGACGGCAAAGTCTTTGCCGTCTGCCACTGTAGGCAAACTGATCAAATGGGTCAGCTCCCAGGAAGCACAGGTGGACGCCATGTGGCTTCTTTGCCGTCCGCGGTAGACGGCAAAGAGCCCGTTGCCGTCGGTGGCAGACGGCAAAGAGCCTGCATATTGGCTCTTTTTCTGTTTTTTCATATACCCAACCATTTTCATAGCAAATAGATGATACATATATATTTTTCACATGGCAAGTTCACAGCAAACATATGAGATATCCAACACATATAATTTCATCATACATGCATAGTTCCATCAACCATACATAGCAAGTTCGACATACATGCATCCAACCATACATATTACAATAGTGTCATCCTACCATACATGCATAGTTCATAGATACAAAGGAAACATAGTTCATCCAAACAAGCACTCCATCTATGCAAGCTTCCGTGAAGTGAATGAATTCTGCAAAATGGGAAATAAGAAAGTTAGAAGAAGAAGATTAGAAGAAGAAGAAAATGAAGAAGAAGAAGAATATATGACATTTATGAGCTAATTTAGGTGAAATTGATCATTTGTGAGCTAACTTAGGTGAAATGGATCGTTTATGAGCTAACCTAGGTGCAATGGATCGCTTATGAGCAAACTTAGGTAAAATGCATCATTTTAGAGGTAACCTAGGTAAGATGGATCATTTTGGAGCTAACCTAGGTAAAATGGGTCATTTTAGAGCTAACTTCGGTAGAATGGATCATTTATGAGCTAAGTAAGGTTAAATGGGTCATTTTAGAGCTAACATAGGTAAAATGGATCGTTTATGAGCTAACTAAGGTAAAATGGATCATTTTAGAACTAACTTAGGTAAAACGGATCGTTTATGAGCTAACTTAGGTAAAATGGATCGTTTTTGAGCTAACTAAGGTGAAATGAATTGTTTTTTAGCTAACTAAGGTGAAGGGCCTCATTTTTGAGCTAACTAAGGTGAAATGGATCGTTTTTGAGCTAACTAAGGTGAAATGAATCGTTTTTGAGCTAACTAAGGTAAAATGGATCGTTTTTGAGCTAACTTAGGTGAAATGGATCGTTTTTGAGCAAAATTAGGTGAAATGGATCATTTAAGAGCTAATTTAGGTGAAATGGATCGTTTTTGAGCTAACTAAGGTGAAATGGATCGTTTTTGAGCTAACTAAGGTGAAATGGATCGTTTTTGAGCTAACTAAGGTGAAATGGATCGTTTTTGAGCAAACTTAGGTGAAATGGATCAATTAAGAGCTAATTTAGGTGAAATGGATCGTTTTTGAGCTAACTAAGGTGAAATGGATCGTTTTTGAGCAAACTTAGGTGAAATGGATCATTTAAGAGCTAATTTAGGTGAAATGGATCGTTTTTGAGCAAACTTAGGTGAAATGGATCATTTAAGAGCTAATTTAGGTGAAATGGATCGTTTTTAGCTAACTTAGGTGAAATGGATCGTTTAGGAGCTACTCTAGGTAAATTGGGTCATTTTAGAGCTAACTTCGATAAACTAGATCATTTATAAGCTAACCTAGGTAAGATGGGTCATTTTGGAGCTAACTTAGGTAAAATGGATCGTCTATGAGCTAACTAAGCTAATTATGCAATTTTTGACATAAGTAAGCTAAGTATAGATCGTTTTAGAGCTAACTTAGGTAAAATGGATGGTTTTGGAGGTCAGTAAGCTTATTAAGTCATTTTGGAGGAGAAGAAGCTAAGTCTAGGTCATTATGGTAAGCATTGGAGGAAATAAAGCTAAGTCTAGGTCTTTATGCATGTGTTACGCAAAACACTAGATAAACTTACCAAGATCCAGGAGGTGTA
The DNA here is from genome assembly GCA_034509565.1 of Triticum monococcum. NCBI lineage: Eukaryota > Viridiplantae > Streptophyta > Magnoliopsida > Poales > Poaceae > Triticum > Triticum monococcum. The sequence goes on from CM067846.1 coordinate 50,272,803, forward strand.
GGAGCGGGGTGGCTCGTGTCGGTAGCTGGAGAAGGATCGTGCGATGCTTGTCTGGAGTTATGCTGCACAAAAGATCATTTCCAATGTCTTGTTAGCATGATGACACTCAAATGTTAAGACTAGCAAGTAATGTCCATTCAAATAAAACTCACCGTGGTCCCAGGAGCAATCACTAGCATCGGCGGAGTGGTCTGACCTGTCTTCTCGCACACAGACTGCACATTTGGTTTTGACGACTGAGTCATACTAGTTAGTAATGAGACAAACACTACATGAATGTTTTGGCTAATCTGCAGAAGAAACTTACCACAAGGAGCTCGTACATGGCCCTTGCCTGCATGTCATTCCGTGCCCTCTCCTCCTCCACCATCTTTGTCGTCCTCTCCTCCAACTCCTGCTGCCTCTCCGCCGCCTCCGCCAGAAGTTTCTCCGTTCTATCTCTCTCACTCTGTATAGTAGCCTGCAACACCACTCACATGACCATTTGTAATCATTGATGGAAGCGCACACAATGTAATGGAGAAAGATAACTGAGTACGTATCACTAACCTTGATGGCGAGTTGCACTGGCCGTTCACGAGGCCTTATCTCAGGAGCGGAGCTCGACTGGCGCGCCTTGATCTTCGAGAGAGTGCTAGGACAACGGATAAGTCCATCTCCAATGGCTATGGAGCCATGGGACCTCCCACCACCAGATATCATCAACATCTCTGGATCAATGGGACCCTGGCTCGGGTTAAAGTCCTCCCCTTTCCTCGCCTTCCACTCATCTCTATATCTCACGAGCTTGTTGTGGGAGGAGATGTTGGTGAAGTTGTTTGCATCATCGAGGTCAGACTGAGAGAAAGCCTTGACTTTCTTGAAAGAGGCAGTGTGGGCCATGGCATACATGTCGTACACCTCTGGCACCTTATCCGCCTTATTGTAGCGTGCCTGAAAGAGAGAAACAATGAAAATTAGTAATTAAAGGGCTCAAGCTAGCATGATGAATGAATTGCATGAATCATGAAGCAAACCACATACCCAGTTGCGCCCGAACTGATATAAGTTGGAGCTGCCTTGATGGTGTGGCACACCTTCCATTTGGGCACGTTTGTCCTTGGCCTCCTTGTGGAGGGCTAGCCATCGTTGTGAGCACCACTCATCGACCAACACCTCCCAACAATCCATCCGATCTGCACACCATCTCGGAGGCGCCTAAGTTAGCAAATAGAAACTTGAGCGCTACAGCTAAGAATTACTAAATGAAGGAACTTAAGTAGAGAAGGCCTTAAGAATTACCTTCATGTACTGCTCCTTACTCAGGAACTTATCGCGGCACGCCGGCTTGGTCTTCTTGATACCACGCAAGGCGTAGTAGTCTCGAACAGCCTGCACCCGAGACTCGTGCCGTAAGTTCTGGAGTAGGCGCTTGCAGACGTTCTCGATAACATGTGCCGCGTCCTCCTCGTATCCCTCCTCACACCTGTAGAATGTCTGCAATCAAATGAGACAATGTTGATTAGTACAATTATTAACTAGCTAGTTGAAGATTTTTAAATGTGTAAAGGAGAAATTACCCAGAACTTTCTGATCACCATGTCTGCCCTCGTGTCGCACACGACACCGTCGATAATCTCATTTGGCGGGGCCGGGGCAGCCACGTAGTGCTCCCAGCTCAATCCAAGCTCTGGAAGCCGACCCTGACCAGGCAACGTGACAAACCCCGGGAAGTTTTGCCAGCAAAGAACTCCAAGGACGGAGTTGGGCCGGCGGACACTATGATGGTGGTCGCAACCCCTGCAGCATGACAAGGCCAACGCATTAGTTATTTGAAAAAACGTGAATGCACAAGGTACAAAAATATTAAATGCACTTACGTACCTCTCCCCATCAGTGAAAATCAACCACCTCTGCTCGCGGGTCACCGGCACGGACGGGAGCCGTGTAGCACCAGGCTGGTAGACGTTGCCCCCCTCCTCCTCAAGATCAGTCGGCTCCCCGCCATCATCAGCATGGCCACTCGGCTCCTCGGGCTGATCCGGCTAGGTACCCCATCCGGACATGTGCTCCTCCGGGGTCACGTGGGCCGAACTCTCGTGGGCCGAAGACCCGTGGACCGGAGGCTCGTGGACCGGAGTCCGTGTAGCCTCCTCCTCGGACGAGTCCACCCTAGCAGTCACGTGCTCGGGTGAAATGGCTGGGGGTGGCGGCGAGGAAGGCACCGTAGCAGTCACCCTACCTCCTCTCCCACGACCACGTGCCCCACCTCCTATCTTCCTACCTCGTCCCCTGCTGGGCACCGCGGTCGACGAAGAAGGGCCCGGTGGTGTGGCCATACTGTCCAGCAACGCTCGGCGGAGAGGTGCGTCTGGAATGGAAGACCTCAGACCACGGTCCCGACCAGCGCCCACCATCTTTCAACACCTGCCATGACAAACAGTAACGAAATTAGTACAACATAAAAAAATACCGACATGAATAATAATATGTGTATCACTTAAGTGTATCATCATCAAGTACAACATAAAAAAATGTAATACCTGACACTACTAATAATCTCGATCAGTATCATCAATAAATGCATAATCATCATCATTACTATAATCAATGACGGGCTCATAGGGTTCATTGGCATCAACATGTGCAAGGCCACCTTGATGTAATCGGTCAAGCATTGACAGGTCATCCGCAGCAGTAACCTCTTCTTGTTCCGGCTCTTCTTGTTCCTCCTCTGGGGTGATGTCGGATTCATTGTCGCTGTCTACTTCAATGTTTTGGGGTGAAGTATAGCGGTTCTTGAAACGCTTTTTGGAAAGACGTGTCTCTTGGAAGAATTCTCCTTCATATGTGTCTGGGTTAATGTGAGGTTCATAATCCTCTTCCTGAACTTATGGCGAGGATCCAGGAACTGTCTATGCATGTCAAAGCAAGAAAACTTGCGACCGGCCTGAAGCCAACGAAACTCAAGAGCTCCCTTGCATGTGGGGCACGGGAACCTTCCATGCACACAGCAGCCAACGAATAGCTCATACGCCGGCAAGTCATGCGTCGAGTACATGTACCAGACACGCATTATGAAGTTCCGTTTGCTAAAGGCGTCGTATGTCTTGAACCCATTATCCCAGGCTTCTTGCAATTCGTCCTTAAGCGGTTGCATGTACACATTCATATTTTTGCCCATATAGTTGGGTCCTGGAATTATCAACATCAAGAAAATGTTCTTTCTTTGCATAATCTGTCCGGGGGGGAGATTGAGCGGAAAGGCAAATACGGGCCAACAACTATATTGGGCTGCCGTCATACCAAACACACTGAACCCATCCGTGCTGATGCCGACTCGAGGATGCCTCGGATCTGCCGCTTTGTCAGCATGTAATTCATCAAACTTTTTCCACGCAACACCATCCGATGTGTGTACCATCATCAGATTCCCATCTGCATCTAGTTCGGTTCTTTTGCCTGTTTTGTGCCATGTCATCTGTCTGGCCGTCTCTTTGACCATGAAAAGACGTTGAAGTCTTGGTACGATTGGCATATACCGAAGAACACTAGCGGGGATTTTGGTCTGTGTCTTCTCACCCATACCGTTGTCTACCACAATATACCTGGAAGACTTGCAAATGGGACAATAGTTCAAGTCCGCATAGTCAAGCCTAAATAAGGCACATCCTTTCTCACAGGCATGTATCTTCTCATAGGGCATCTTCAGTGCACGGAGGATTTTGTCCGACTGGTACAGGTTTGCAGGCATTACATGGCCTTTGGGTAGAAAGCGTCCAAATACTGTCATAATTGTGTCATAGCATTCTCTTCCCAAGTTGAACTGAGCCTTCAGAGCCATTACTTGTGAGATGGCATCCAACTGACAAAGCTCAGTGTGCTCGTGGAGCGGACGTTTTGAAGACTCCAACATTTCATTGAAGGCCTTTGCAGATTCCTCCATCTCCTCGTCCGAATCCCGAGCATCATCATAGTCTTGCACCATGTTTTCCATCCCGGTACCATGCTCGTCGATGCGACGACGATCCACCTCAGCTCGGTCACGTTGGGCAGACTCACCATGAAATGTCCACACCGTATAATCGGGCGTAAAACCACTCTTCTGCAGGTGTTTGCCCATTTCAGCCTCTGTCTTCTTTTCCCAATTGCCGCACCGGAAACAGGGTTACCAGGTTTTCTTTTGTCCATTTGCAAATGCGGCTTGCACAAACCCCTTAGTTTTTGTGAACCATTCGGCGCTCCATTTGTTCTGACCAGTGTGACCGGTATACATCCAAGCACGGTCACTCATCTTGACTTTCAGAGCTACTGGACACACAACAATTATATATGTAATTCACCATGTATATATTCATCAGTTGATCTACTTGTCAATTTTATTACGTCCATGCAACCTACACTCTAATAGGTAATGATAGGTCCTAATCCCACCCGTGTATGTGTAGATTGGGTTCATTTTCCCATGCTATGCTCCGGATCCGACGCAAAATTTCGGCAGCACCTCCCCGCTGTTCTCCTGATACACGTCTCTGCAATAAACAGAGAGGATGTGTACCCGGAGAACAATAGGTGAGGCACTGACGAAATATATGTGTCAGATCCGGAGCAAAGCATATGGGAAAACGAACCCAATCTACACATACTCGGGCTGTCCATGGATAGCTTTGGACAATTCGAAAGAATCAAGGTTATAAATATGCAAATGCATGCATATTTATAACTATCACGCTTTCGAACAGGAGACACATATTCGTTACGCATACTGATGATTCAAGACACATATATAGCTAGCTATCAAGTTTCATCGAAATAGATCAAATAATTAATGGGGGAGGAGGACTTGTCATTTGTGCTCACCCATGAACGAAGGGGCAGAGCTCGTCAAACGCACGGCGAGGTCGTCGAACACCAAACCTCGCAGCGATGAAACAACTGCACATTTAAAACTACACAATCAACACAATTATATATGATGTTTTTCATAACTAAATTGAAAAATATATGACCTAACTAATAATTCACAAATATATGACCCCGTCGGCCTCTGGAAGGCCAAAGAACACCTTAATTTTCGGGAGGTGTCGGTGTCGGGGTGCCGTGTCGGGGTCGGGGTCTCGGGGTCGGGGTGTCGGGTCGGGGTGCCGGGTCGGGGTCGGGGTGCCGTGTCGGTGTCGGGGTCGGGGTGTCGGGTCCGACTCGCGGTCGGGGTCGGGGTCGGGGTGTCGGGTCGGTGTGCCGGGTCGGGGTCGGGGTGCCGTGTCAGTGTCGGGGTCGGGGTGTCGGGTCAGGCCCGGGGTCTCGGGGTCGGGGTCTCGGGGTCGGGGTGTCGGGTCAGGCTCCGGGTTGGGGTCTCGGGGTCGGGGTGTCTGGTCGGGGTGCCGGGTCGGGGTCGGGGTGCCGTGTCAGTGTCGGGGTAAGGGTGGGTGTGGTGTCAGGGTGTCGGTGTCGGGGTGTCGTGTCGGTGTCGGGGTTGGGGTCTCGGGGTCGGGGTGTCGGGTTGGGGTCGGGGTGCCGTGTCCGTGTCGGGGTCGGGGTGTCGGGTCAGGCTCGGGGTCGGGGTGTCGGGGTCGGGGTCGGGGTGTCGGGGTCGGGGTCTAGGGGTCGGGGTGCCGGGTCGGGGTCGGGGTGCGGTGTCGGGTCGGGGTGCCGTGTCGGGTCGGGGTGCCGTGTCGGGTCGGGGGTTTTTCCTCTTTTTTTTCCTTTTCTTCTTCCTTTTCTTCCTTTTCTTCCTTTTTTCCTTCTTCTTCTTCTTCTTCTTCTTCTTCTTCTTCTTCTTCTTCTTCTTCTTCTTCTTCTTCTTCTTCTTCTTCTTCTTCTTCTTCTTCTTCTTCTTCTTCTTCTTCTTCTTCTTCTTCTTCTTCTTCTTCTTCCTTTCGTTTTTCCTCTTCTTCTTCTCCTCCTCTCCTCTTTTTTTCTTCTTCTTTTTCCTCTTCTTCTTTTTTCTTCTCCTCCTCCTCTTCTTCTTCTTCCTCTTCTTCTTCTCCTCCTCTCCTCTTTTTCTCTTCTTCTTCTTCTTTCCTCAAACTAAACTAAACCTAAAACTAAACCTAAAACTAAAACTAAAACTAAATCTAAACTAAATATAAACCTAAAACAAATAAAACAGAAAAAAGGAAAAAACTAAATCTAAACCTAAAACTAAACCTAAAACTAAACCTAAAACTAAAAATAAAACTAAATCTAAACTAAAACTAAAAAGGAAAAAACAGAAAAAAAACAGAAAAAGGAGGGGAGCTCACCTTCTGCAGCGCCGATGGAGGAGGGGGCGGGGCGGTGGAGGAGCTGGCCGGGGCGCGGGGCGGCCTGGGGCGGCGGGGGGCTGGGGCGCCCGGGCGCCGGGGGGCTGGGGCGCCGGGGCGCCGGGGGGGCCGGGGCGGGGGGGGCGACGGGGCGGTGGGGGGCAGGGGCGGCGGCGCGCGGCGGGCGGCGGCGGGGGCAAGAGGCGGCGGCGCGCGGCGGGCGGCGGCGGCGGGGGTGCGTGGTGGGACGAAGTGGTGAGAACAGAGAGGCGGGCGGGGGGGGGGGGGGGGCACGGGCCGTTAGATAGTGCCCTCTTTGCCGTCCGCCTCTCTTTGCCGTCCGCCACTTTGCCTCTTTGCCGTCTGCTGGCGGACGACAAAGAGGTGGCCCATTAAGTTTTTCCCAAACGGGCGGGGCGTGGGGCCACCTCTCTCTTTGCCGTCTGCCAGCTGACGGCAAAGATTCTTTGCCATCTGCCAGCAGATGGCAAAGAACTGGCGGACGGCAAAGAGTTCTTTGCCGTCTGCCAGTTCTTTGCCGTCTGCTTTTTGGTAGCTGATGGCAAAGAGCTGCTTTGCCGTCAGCTAGCAGACGGCAAAGAGCTGGCAGATGGCAAATTAGTTGATTCCAGTAGTGTGCGATGTTCCAAAAGTTGAAATTAGTTTTTCAGACTCATGCCCATGTCGAAAGATATGAGACCTTTGACAAGCACTTTGCCTACAAGATGGAGGAGAATAGCTCAGTTAATGAGCATGTGCTCAGAATGTCTGAGTGCTACAATCACTTGAATCAACTGGTAGTTAATCTTCCAGATAAGATAGTGATTGACAGCGTTCTCTAGTCACTATCACCAAGTTACTAGAACTTCTTGATGAACTATAATATGCAAGGGATAATGGAAACAATTCCCAAGATCTTCGTGATGCTGAAATCGACGAAGGTAGAAATCAAGAAAAGCATCAAGTGTTGATGGTTGACAAGGTCACTAGTTTCAAGAAAAGGGCAAAGGGAAGAAGGGGAACTTCAAGAAGAACGACAAGCAAGTTGCTTCTCAAGTGAAGAAGCCCAAGTCTAGACATAAGCCTGAGACTGGGTGCTTCTACTTCAAAGGGAATGGCTACTGGAAGCGGAACTGCCCCAAGTATTTGGCGGATAAGAACGATGGCAAGGTGAACAAAGGTATATGTGATATACATGTTATTGATATGTACCTTACTAAAGCTCACAGTAGCCCCTGGGTATTTGATACTGGTTCTGTTGCTAATATTTGCAACTCCAAACAGGGACTACGGATTAAGTGAAGATTGGCTAAGGACGAGGTGACGATACACGTGGGATATGGTTCTAAAGTCGATGTGATCGCCGTAGGAACGCTACCTCTACATCTACCTTCGGGATTAGTTTTAGACCTGGATAATTGTTATTTGGTGCCAGCGTTGAGCATGAACATTATATCTGGATCTTGTTTGATGCGAGATGGTTATTCATTTAAATCTAAGAATAATGGTTTTTCTATTTATATGAGTAATATATTTTATGGTCATGCACCCTTGAAGAGTGGTCTATTTTTAATGAATCTCGATAGTAGTGATACACATATTCATAATATTGAAGGCAAAAGATGCAGAGTTGATGATGATAGTGCAACTTATTTGTGGCATTGCCGTTTAGGTCATATTGGTGTAAAGCGCATGAAGAAACTCCATTCTGATGGACTTTTGGAAATACTTGATTATGAATCACTTGGTACTTGCGAACCATGCCTCATGGGCAAGATGACTAAAACGCCGTTCTCCGGAACAATGGAGCGAGCAACAGATTTGTTGGAAATCATACATACTGATGTATGTGGTCCGATGAATATTGAGGCTCGCGGCGGGTATCGTTATTTTCTCACCATCACAGATGAGTTGAGCAGATATAGGTATATCTACTTAAGGAAACATAAGTCTGAAACATTTGAAAAGTTCAAAGAATTTTACAGTGAAGTGGAAAATCATCGTAACAAGAAAATAAAGTTTCTATGATCTGATCGTGGAGGAGAATATTTGAGTTATGAGTTTGGTCTTCATTTGAAACAATGCGGAATAGTTTCGCAACTCACGCCACCCGGAACACCATAGCGTAATGGTGTGTCCGAACGTCGTAATCGTACTTTACTAGATATGGTGCGATCTATGATGTCTCTTACTGATTTACCGCTATCATTTTGGGGTTATGCTTTAGAGACGGCTGCATTCACGTTAAATAGGGCACCATCTAAATCCGTTGAGACGACGCCTTATGAACCATGGTTTTGCAAGAAACCAAAGTTGTCGTTTCTTAAAGTTTGGGGCTGCGATGCTTATGTGAAAAAACATCAACCTGATAAGCTCGAACCCAAATCGGAGAATTGTGTCTTCATAGGATTTCCAAAGGAGACTGTTTGGTACACCTTCTATCACAGATCCGAAGGGAAGATCTTTGTTGCTAAAAGTGGATCCTTTCTAGAGAAGGAGTTTCTCTCGAAAGAAGTGAGTGGGAGGAAAGTAGAACTTGATGAGGTAACTGTACCTGCTCCCTTATTGGAATGTAGTTCATCACAGAAATATGTTCCTGTGACTCCTATACCAATTAGTGAGGAAGCTAATGATGATGATCATGTAACTTTAGATCAAGTTACTACCTAACCTCGTAGGTCAACCAGAGTGAGATCCGCACCAAAGTGATACGGTAATCCTGTTCTGGATGTCATGTTACTTGACCATGACGAACCTATGAACTGTGTGGAAGCGATGATGAGCCCAGATTCCGCGAAATGGCTTGAGACCATGAAATCTGAGATGGGATCCATGTATGAGAACAAAGTATGGACTTTGATTGACTTGCGCGATGATCGGTGAGTCATTAAGAATAAATGGATCTTCAAGAGGAAGACGGACGCTGATAGTAGTGTTACTATCTACGAAGCTCGAATTGTTGCAAAATGTTTTCGACAAGTTCAAGGTGTTGACTACGATGAGATTTTCTCACTCGTATCAATGCTTAAAAGTCTGTCCGAATCATGTTAGCAGTTGCCGCATTTTATAAAATCTGGCAAACGGATGTCCTTCATGGATTTCTTAAAGAAGAGTTGTATATGATACGTCCATTTTGCATCATGCTTTTATATCGATATTTATTGCATTATGGGCTGTTATTACACACTATTTCACAATACTTATGCCTATTCTCTCTTATTTTACAAGGTTTACATAAAGAGGGAGAATGCCGGCAGCTGGGATTCTGGGCTGGAAAAGGAGAAAATATTAGAGACCTATTCTGCACAGCTCCAAAAGTCCTGAAACTTCATGGAAGTTATTTTTCAGAATATATAAAAATACTGAGCGCAAGAAGTACCAGAGGGGTGCCACTCACCAGCCACAAGGGTGGGGGGCATGCCCTACCCCCTGGGCGCGCCCCCTGCCTCGTGGGCCCCCTGGTGGGCCTCCGATGCCCATGTTCTGCTATATGGAGTCTTTCATTGAGGAAAAAAATCATAAGCAAGCTTTCAGGACGAGACTCCGCCGGCATGAGGGGGAACCTTGGCCGAACAAATCTAGGGCTCTGGTGGAGCTGTTCTACCGGGGAAACTTCCCTCCGGGAGGGGGAAATCATCACCATCGTCATCACCAACGCTCCTCTCATCGTGAGGGGCCCAATCTCCATCAACATCTTCACCAGCACCATCTCCTCTCAAACCGTAGTTCATCTCTTGTATCCAATTCTTGTCTTTAAGTCTGGGATTGGTACCTGTGGGTTGTTAGTAGTGTTGATTACTCCTTGTAGTTGATGCTAGTTGGTTTATTTGGTGGAAGATCATATGTTCAGATCCTATATGCATATTAATACCCCTATGATTATGAACATGAGTATGCTTTGTGAGTAGTTACGTTTGTTCCTGAGGACATGGCAGAAGTCTTGCTATTAGTAGTCATGTGAATTTGGTATTCGTTCGATATTTTGATGACATGTATGTTGTCTCTCCTCTAGTGGTGTTATGTGAACGTCGACTACATGACACTTCACCATTATTTGGGCCTAGAGGAAGGCATTGGGAAGTAATAAGTAGATGATGGGTGTAACGCCCCGGACACACCCGCCGGTGGTCGTTACTCCTGGCGGGATCTAGACTGGCCCCATAGGTCAATACTAGTCTTTTCTACGCACTTGGTCCTAACTCATGCGCACCCGGGAGCAATTTCCCGGTCGGTCACCCATCCTGACACTACTCCAAGCTGAGCACGCTTAACTGTGGAGTTCTGTCGGAATGAGCTACCGGAAAAGAAGGAATTCCTTATTGATATGAGTAGTCTATCATCCCTAATAAGTCAGGCCATCACATACACCCCCACTCAGAGAAACCGACGTCCTCGTCGGGCCACAGGAACGTTCTGAAGGAAAAATGCCCTAGAGGCAATAATAAAGTTATTATTTATTTCCTTATATCATGATAAAAGTTTATTATTCATGCTAGAATTGTATTAACCGGAAACATAATACATGTGTGAATACATAGACAAACAGAGTGTCACTAGTATGCCTCTACTTGACTAGCTCGTTAATCAAAGATGGTTATGTTTCCTAACCATGGACAAAGAGTTGTCATTTGATTAATGGGATCACATCATTAGTTGAATGATCTGATTGACATGACCCATTCCATTAGCTTAGCACCCGATCGTTTAGTATGTTGCTATTTCTTTCTTCATGACTTATACATGTTCCTATGACTATGAGATTATGCAACTCCCGTTTGCCGGAGGAACACTTTGTGTGCTACCAAACGTCACAACGTAACTGGGTGATTATAAAGGAGCTCTACAGGTGTCTCCAAAGGTACATGTTGGGTTGGCGTATTTCGAGATTAGGATTTGTCACTCCGATTGTCGGAGAGGTATCTCTAGGCCCTCTTGGTAATACACATCACATAAGCCTTGCAAGCATTATAACTAAGATGTTAGTTGTGAGATGATGTATTACGGAACGAGTAAAGAGACTTTCCAGTAACGAGATTGAACTAGGTATTGGATACCGACGATCGAATCTCGGGCAAGTAACATACCGATTACAAAGGGAACAACGTATGTTGTTATGCGGTCTGACCGATAAAGATCTTCGTAGAATATGTAGGAGCCAATATGGGCATCCAGGTACCGCTATTGTTTATTGACCGGAGATGTGTCTCAGTCATTTCTGCATTGTTCTCGAACCGTAGGGTCCGCACGCTTAAAGTTACAATGATAGTTATTATGAGTTTATGCATTTTGATGTATCGAAGTTAGTTCGGAGTCCCGGATGTGATCACGGACATGACGAGGAGTCTCGAAATGGTCGAGACATAAAGATTGATATATTGGAAGCCTATGTTTGGATATCGGAAGTGTTCCGGGTGAAATCGGGATTTTACCGGAGTACCGGGAGGTTACCGGAACCCCCCAGGAGCTATATGGGCCTTAGTGGGCTTTAGTGGAAAGGAGAAAGGGGCAACCCAAGGTGGGCCGCGCACCTCCCCCTCCCCTGAAGGAAATATGCCCTAGAGGCAATAATAAAGTTATTATTTATTTCCTTATATCATGACAAATATTAATTATTCATGCTAGAATTGTATTAACCGGAAACATAATACATGTGTGAATACATAGACAAACGGAGTGTCACTAGTATGCCTCTACTTGACTAGCTCGTTAATCAAAGATGGTTATGTTTCCTAACCATGGACAAAGATTTGTTATTTGATTAATGGGATCACATCATTAGATGAATGATCTGAGTGACATGACACATTCCATTAGCTTAGCACCCGATCGTTTAGTATGTTGCTATTGCTTTCTTCATTACTTATACATGTTCCTATGACTATGAGATTATGCAACTCCTGTTTGCCGGAGGAACACTTTGGGTGCTACCAAACGTCACAACATAACTGGGTGATTATAAAGGAGCATTACAGGTGTCTCCAAAGGTAGATGTTGGGTTGGCGTATTTCGAGATTAGGATTTGTCACTCCGATTGTCGGAGAGGTATCTCTAGGCCCTCTTGGTAATACACATCACATAAGCCTTGCAAGCATTATAACTAAGATGTTAGTTGTGAGATGATGTATTACGGAACGAGTAAAGAGACTTTCCAGTAACGAGATTGAACTAGGTATTGGATACCGACGATCGAATCTCGGGCAAGTAACATACCGATTACAAAGGGAACAACGTATGTTGTTATGCGGTCTGACCGATAAAGATCTTCGTAGAATATGTAGGAGCCAATATGGGCATCCAGGTCCCGCTATTGGTTATTGACCGGAGACGTGTCTCGGTCATGTCTACATTGTTCTTGAACCGTAGGGTCCGCACGCTTAACGTTACGATGACAGTTATTATGAGTTTATGCATTTTGATGTACCGAAGGTTGTTCGGAGTCCCGGATGTGATCACGAACATGACGAGGAGTCTCGAAATGGTCGAGACATAAAGATTGATATATTGGAAGCCTATATTTGGATATCGGAAGTGTTCCGGGTGAAATCGGGATTTTACCGGAGTACCGGGAGGTTACCAGAACCCCCTGGGAACCATATAGGCCTTATTGGGCCTTGGTGGAAAGGTGAAAGGGGCAGCCCAAGGTGGGCTGCGTGCCTGCCCCCTCCCCTAGTCCTATTAGGACTAGGAGAGGTGGCCGGCCCCCTTCTCTCTCTCTCTCTCTCTCTCTCTCTCTCTCTCTCGGAATCCTATTAGGAATAGGATTGAGGGGGGGAGTCCTACTCCCGGTATGAGTAGGACTCCTCCTGCGCCCTCCTCCTTGGCCGGCCAGCCCTCCCCCTTGGATCCTTTATATACGGGGGCAGGGGGCACCTCTAGAAACTCAAGTTGATCCTTGGTGATCGTTCCTTAGCCGTGTGCGGTGCCCCCTGCCACCAAATTCCACCTCGATCATATTGTTGCAGTGCTTACGCAAAGCCCTGCGTTGCTAGTACATCAAGATCGTCACCACGCCATCGTGCTGACGGAACTCTTCCTCGACGCTTTGCTGGATCAGAGCCCAAGGATCGTCATCGAGCTGAACGTGTGCTAAGAACTCGGAGGTGCCGGAGTAACGGTGCTTGGATCGGTCGGATCGGGAAGACGTACGACTACTTCCTCTACGTTGTGTGATCGCTTCCGCAGTCGGTCTGCGTTGGTACGTAGACAACACTCTCCCCTCTTGTTGCTATGCATCACCATGATCTTGCGTGTGCGTAGGAAATGTTTGAAATTACTACATAACCCAACAGTGGCATCCGAGCTTAGGTTTTATGGTTTGATGTTATTTGCACGAGTAGAATAGAAGTGAGTTGTGGGCAATATAAGTCATACTGCCTACCAGCATGTCATACTTTGGTTCGGCGGTATTGTTGGATGAAGTGGCCCGGACCGACATTACGCGTACGCTTACGCGAGACCGGTTCTCCCGACGTGCTTTGCACATAGGTGGCTTGCGGGTGACAGTTTCTCCAACTTTAGTTGAACCGAGTGTGGCTACGCCCGGTCCTTGCGAAGGTTAAAACGGAGTCTATTTGACAAACTATCGTTGTGGTTTTGATGCGTAGGTGATATGAGTTCTTGCTTAAGCCCGTAGCAGCCACGTAAAACTTGCAAGAACAAAGTAGAGGACGTCTAACTTGTTTTTGCAGGGCATGTTGTGATGTGATATGGTCAAAAAGTGATGAGTTATAAGTTGTTGTATAAGATGATCATGTTTTGTTGAAGTCATCGACAACTGGCAAAAGCCTTATGGTTGTCTGTCTATTGCATAAGATGCAATCGCCCAATAATTGCTTTACTTTATCGCTGTGCGATAGCAATAGTTGCAAGAGCAAGTGTTGGCGAGACGACCACGTGACGACACATTGATATAGATCAAGATGATGGAGATCATGGTGTCATGCCGGTGACGATGTAGATCATGACAGTACTTTGGAGATGGAGATCAAAGAAGCAAGATGATGATGGCCATATCATGTCACATATTTTGATTGCATATGATGTTTATCTTTTATACATCTTATTTTGCTTAGTTTGACGGTAGCATTTTAAGATGATCTCTCACTAATTATCAAGAAGTGTTCTCCCTGAGTATGCACCGTTGCCAAAGTTCGTCGTGCCCAGACACCATGTGATGATCGGGTGTGATAAGCTCTACGTCCATCTACAATGGGTGCAAGCTAGTTTTGCACACGCAGAATACTCAGGTTAAACTTGACGAGCCTAGCATATGCAGATATGGCCTCGGAACACGGAGATCTAAAGGTCGAGCGTGAATCATATAGTAGATATGATCAACATAGTGATGTTCACCAATGAAACTACTCCATCTCACGTGATTATCGGACATGGTTTAGTTGATTTGGATCACGTGATCACTTAGAGGATTAGAGGGATGTCCATCTAAGTGGGAGTTCTTAAGTAATATGATTAAATTGAACTTAAATTTATCATGAACTTAGTCCTGGTAGTATTTTGCAAATTATGTTGTAGATCAATAGCTCGCGTTGTTGCTTCCCTATGTTTATTTTTGATATGTTCCTAGAGAAAATTGTGTTGAAAGATGTTAGTAGCAATGATGCGGATTGGATCCGTGATCTGAGGTTTATCCTCATTGCTGCACAGAAGAATTATGTCCTCGATGCACCGCTAGGTGACAGACCTATTGCAGGAGCAGATGCAGACATTATGAACGTTTGGCTAGCTCAATATGATGACTACTTGATAGTTTAGTGCACCATGCTTAATGGCTTAGAATTGGGACTTCAAAGACGTTTTGAACGTCATGGACCATATGAGATGTTCCAGGAGTTGAAGTTAATATTTCAAGCAAATACCCGAGTTGAGAGATATGAAGTCTCCAACAAGTTCTATAGCTAAAAGATGGAGGAGAATCGCTCAACTAGTGAGCATGTACTCAGATTGTCTAGGTACTACAATCACTTGAATCAAGTGGGAGTTAATCTTCCAGTTAAGATAGTGATTGACAGAATTCTCTAGTCACCATCACCAAGTTAGTAGAACTTCGTGATGAACTATAGTATGGAAGCGATAACAGAAACGATTCCCAAGCTCTTCGTGATGTTAAAATCGATGAAGGTAGAAACCAAGAAAAAACATCAAGTGTTGATGGTAGACAAAGACCACTAGTTTCAAGAAAAGGGCAAAAGGAAGAAGGGGAACTTCAAGAAGAACGGCAAGCAAGTTGCTTCTCAAGTGAAGACGCCCAAGTCTGGTCCTAATCCTGAGACTAAGTGCTTCTACTGCAAAGGGACTGGTCACTGGAAGCGGAACTGCCCCAAGTATTTGGCGGATAAGAAGGATGGCAAAGTGAACAAAAGTATATTTGATATACGTGTTATTGATGTGTACTTTACTAGTGTTTATAGCAACCCCTCAGTATATGATACTGGATCAGTTGCTAAGAGTAGTAACTCGAAACAGGAGTTGCAGAATAAACAGAGACTAGTTAAGGGTGAAGTGACGATGTGTGTTGGAAGTAGTTCCAAGATTGATATGATCATCATCGCACACTCCCCTATACTTTCGGAATTAGTGTTGAACCTAAATAAGTGTTATTTGGTTTTTGCGTTGAGCATGAATATGATTTGATCATGTTTATTGCAATACGGTTATTCATAAAGTCAGAGAATAATTGTTGTTCTGTTTACATGAATAAAACCTTCGATGGTCATACACCCAATGAAACAAGTTCGTTGGATCTCGATCGTAGTGATACACATATTCATAATATTGAAACCAAAAGATGCAAAGTTAATAATGATAGTGCAACTTATTTGTGGCACTGCCGTTTAAGTCATATTGGTGTAAAGTGCATGAAGAAACTCCATGCTGATGGGCTTTTGGAATCGCTTGATTATGAATCACTTGATGCTTGCGAACCATGCCTTAGGGGCAAGATGACTAAAACGCCGTTCTCTGGAACAATGAAGCAAGCAACAGATTTGTTGGAAATCATACATACGGATGTATGTGGTCCGATGAATATTAAGGCTTGCAGTAGGTATCATTATTTTCTGATCTTCACAGATGATTTGAGCAGATATGGGGATATCTACTTGATGAAACATAAGTCTGAAACATTTGAACAGTTTAAAGAATTTCAGAGTGAAGTGGAAAATCATCGTGACAAGAAAATAAAAGTTTCTACGATATGATCGCAGAGGTAAAATATTTGAGTTACGAGTTTGGCCTTCAATTAAAACAATGTGAAATAGTTTCACTACTCACGCCACCTGGAACACCGTAGTGTAATGGTGTGTCCGAATGTCATGACCGTACTTTATTAGATATAGTGCGATCTATGATGTCTCTTACCGATCTACCACTATCGTTTTGGGGTTATGCATTAGAGACAGCTGCATTCACCTTAAATAGGGCACCATCTAAATCCGTTGAGACGACACTGTGTGAACTATGGTTTGGCAAGAAACCTAAGCTGTCATTTCTTAAAGTTTGGAGTTGCGATGCTTATGTGAAAAAGTTTCATCTCGATAAGCTCAAACTCAAATCGGAGAAATATGTCTTCATAGGATACCCAAAGGAGACAGTTGGGTACACCTTCTATCACAGATCCGAAGGCAAGACATTCGTTGCTAAGAATGGATCCTTTCTAGAGAAGGAGTTTCTCTCGAAAGAAGTGAGTGGGAGGAAAGTAGAAAACTTGATAAGGTAATTGTACCTTCTCCCTTATTGGAAAATAGTTCATCACAGAAATCTGTTCCTGTGACTACTACACCAATTAGTGAGGAAGCTATTGATGACGATCATGTAACTTCAGATGAAGTTACTACCGAATCTCATAGGTAAACCAGAGTGAGATCCGCACCAGAGTGGTACGGTAATCCTATTCTGGAGGTCATGTTACTTGACCATAACAAACCTACGAACTATGAGGAAGCGATGATGAGCCCAGATTCCGCGAAATGGTTTGAGGCCATGAAATCTGAGATATGATCCATGTATGAGAACAAAGTTTGGACTTTGGTTGACTTGCCTGACGATCGGCAAGCAATTGAGAATAAATGGATCTTCAAGAGGAAGACGGACGCTGATAGTAGTGTTACTATCTACAAAGCTAGAATTGTCGCAAAAGGTTTTCGACAAGTTCAAGGTGTTGACTACGATGAGAACTTCTCACTCGTATCTATGCTTGAGTCTGTCCAAATCATGTTAGTAATTGCCGCATTTTATGAAATCTGGCAAATGGATAAACAAAACTGCATTCCTTAATGGATTTATTAAAGAAGAGTTGTATATGATGCAACAGAAGGTTTTGTCAATCCGAAAGGTGCTAACAAAATGTGCAAGCTCCAGCGATCCATCTGTGGACTGGTGCAAGCATCTCGGAGTTGGAATATACGCTTTGGTGAGTTGATCAAAGCATATAGTTTTATACGGACTTGCGGCGAAGCCTGTATTTACAAGAAAGTGAGTGGGAGCACTACAGCATTTCTGATAAGTATATGTGAATGACATATTGTTGATCGGAAATAATGTAGAATTATTCTGTAAAGCATAAAGGAGTGTTTAAAAGGAGCTTTTCAAAGAAAAACTTCGGTGAAGCTTCTTACATATTGAGCTCCAAGATCTATAGAGATAGATCAAGACGCTTGATAAGTTTTTTTCAATGAGTACATACCTTGACAAGATTTTGAAGTAGTTCAAAATGGAGCAGTCAAAGAAAGAGTTCTTGCCTGTATTACAAGGTGTGAAGTTGAGTAAGACTCAAAGCCCGACCACGGCAGAAGATAGAAAGAGAATGAAAGTCATTCCCTATGCCTTGGCCATAGGTTCTATAAAGTATGTCATGCTGTATACCAGATCTATTGTATACCCTGCACTGATTTGGCAAGGGAGTACAATAGTGATCTAGGAGTAGATCACTGGACAGCGGTCAGAATTATCCTTAGTGAAATAAGGATATGTTTCTCGATTATGGACATGACAAAAGGTTCGTCGTAAAGGGTTACGCCGATGCAAGTTTTGACACTAATCTAGATGACTCTAAGTCTCGGTCTAGATACATATTGAAAGTGGGAGCAATTAGCTAGAGTAGCTCCATGCAGAGCATTGTTGACATAGAAATTTGCAAAATACATGTGGATCTGAATGTGGCAGACCCGTTGACTAAGATTATCTCACAAGCAAAACATGATCACACCTTAGTACTCTTTGGGTGTTAATCACATAGCGATGTGAACTAGATTACTGAATCTAGTAAACCCTTTGGGTGTTGGTCACATGGCGATGTGAACTATGGGTGTTAATCACATGATGATGTGAACTATCGATGTTAATCACATGGTGATGTGATCTAGATTATTGACTCTAGTGCAAGTGGGAGACTGAAGGAAATATGCCCTAGAGGCAATAATAAAGTTATTATTTATTTCCTTATATCATGATAAATATTTATTATTCATGCTAGAATTGTATTAACCGAAAACATAATACATGTGTGAATACATAGACAAGCAGAGTGTCACTAGTATGCCTCTACTTGACTAGCTCGTTAATCAAAGATGGTTATGTTTCCTAACCATGGACAAAGAGTTGTTATTTGATTAATGGGATCACATCATTAGATGAATGATCTGAGTGACATGACCCATTCCATTAGCTTAGCACCCGATCGTTTAGTATGTTGCTATTGCTTTCTTCATGACTTATACATGTTCCTATGACTATGAGATTATGCAACTCCCGTTTGCCGGAGGAACACTTTGGGTGCTACCAAACGTCACAACATAACTGGGTGATTATAAAGGAGCATTACAGGTGTCTCCAAAGGTAGATGTTGGGTTGACGTATTTCGAGATTAGGATTTGTCACTCCGATTGTCGGAGAGGTATCTCTGGGCCCTCTCGGTAATACACATCACATAAGCCTTGCAAGCATTATAACTAAGATGTTAGTTGTGAGATGATGTATTACGGAACGAGTAAAGAGACTTGCCAGTAACGAGATTGAACTAGGTATTGGATACCGACGATCGAATCTCGGGCAAGTAACATACCGATGACAAAGGGAACAACGTATGTTGTTATGCGGTCTGACCGATAAAGATCTTTGTAGAATATGTAGGAGCCAATATGGGCATCCAGGTCCCGCTATTGGTTATTGACCGGAGACGTGTCTCGGTCATGTCTACATTGTTCTCGAACCATACGGTCTGCACGCTTAACGTTACGATGACAGTTATTATGAGTTTATGCATTTTGATATACCGAAGGTAGTTCGGAGTCCCGGATGTGATCACGGACATGACGAGGAGTCTCGAAATGGTCGAGACATAAAGATTGATATATTGGAAGCCAATATTTGGATATCGGAAGTGTTCCGGGTGAAATCGGGATTTTACCGGAGTACCGGGAGGTTACCGGAACCCCCCGGGAACCATATGGGCCTTATTGGGCCTTGGTGGAAAGGTGAAAGGGGCAGCCCAAGGTGGGCTGCGCGCCTCCCCCCTCCCCTAGTCCTATTAGGACTAGGAGAGGTGGCCGGCCCCCTTCTCTCTCTCTCTCTCTCTCTCTCTCGAGGAATCCTATTAGGAATAGGATTGAGGGGGGGAGTCCTACTCCCGGTAGGAGTAGGACTCCTCCTGCGCCCTCCTCCTTGGCCGGCCAGCCCTCCCCCTTGGATCCTTTATATACGGGGGCAGGGGGCACCTCTAGACACACAAGTTGATCCTTGGTGATCATTCCTTAGCCGTGTGCGGTACCCCCTGCCACCAAATTCCACCTCGATCATATTGTTGCAGTGCTTAGGCAAAGCCCTGTGTTGGTAGTACATCAAGATCATCACCACGCCGTCGTGCTGACGGAACTCTTCCTCGACGCTTTGCTGGATCGGAGCCCGAGGATCGTCATCGAGCTGAACGTGTGCTAAGAACTCGGAGGTGCCGGAGTAACGGTGCTTGGATCGGTCGGATCGGGAAGACGTACGACTACTTCCTCTACGTTGTGTGATCACTTCCGCAGTCGGTCTGCGTTGGTACGTAGACAACACTCTGCCCTCTCGTTGCTATGCATCACCATGATCTTGCATGTGCGTAGGAAATTTTTGAAATTACTACATAACCCAACATCCCCTAGTCCTATTAGGACAAGGAGAGGTGGCCGGCCCCCCTCTCTCTCTCTTCCCCCTCGGGGAATCCTATTCCAACTAGGATTGGGGGGAGTCCTACTCCCGGTAGGAGTAGGACTCCTCCTGCGCCCTCCTCCTGGCCGGCCGCCCCCTGCCCCTTGGCTCCTTTATATACGGGGGCAGGGGGGCACCTCTAGACACACAAGTTGATCCTTGAGATCGTTCCTTAGCCGTGTGCGGTGCCCCTGCCACCATATTCCACCTCAATCATATCGTTGTAGTGCTTAGTCGAAGCCCTGCGTCGGTAGAACATCATCATCGTCACCACGCCGTTGTGCTGATGGAACTCATCCCCGAAGCTTTGCTGGATCGGAGCCCGGGGAGCGTCATCGAGCTGTACGTGTGCTAAGAACTCGGAGGTGCCGGAGTAACGGTGCTTGGATCGGTCGGATCGGGAAGACGTACGACTACTTCCTCTATGTTGCGTCAACGCTTCCGCAGTCGGTCTGCGTGGGTACGTAGACAACACTCTCCCCTCTCGTTGCTATGCATCACCATGATCTTGCGTGTGCGTAGGAATTTTTTTGAAATTACCGCGTTACCCAACAGTGGCATCCGAGCCTAGGTTTTATGGTTTGATGTTATATGCACGAGTAGAACACAAGTGAGTTGTGGGCGATATAAGTCATACTGTCTACCAGCATGTCATACTTTGGTTCGGCGGTATTGTTGGATGAAGCAGCCCGGACCGACATTACGCGTACGCTTACGCGAGACCGGTTTCCCTGACGTGCTTTGCACATAGGTGACTTGCGGGTGACTGTTTCTCCAACTTTAGTTGAACCGAGTGTGGCTACGCCCGGTCCTTGCGAAGGTTAAAACAGAGTCAAATTCACAAACTATCGTTGTGGTTTTCATGCGTAGGTAAGATTGGTTCTTGCTTAAGCCCGTAGCAGCCACGTAAAACTTGCAACAACAAAGTAGCGGACGTCTAACTTGTTTTTGCAGGGCATGTTGTGATGTGATATGGTCAAAACGTGATGAGATATAAGTTGTTGTATGAGATGATCATGTTTTGTAGAAGTTATTGGCAACTGGCAAAAGCCTTATGGTTGTTTCTTTATTGCATAAGATGCAAGCGCCAAACAATTGCTTTACTTTATCGCTATGCGATAGCAATAGTTGCAAGAGCAATAGTTGGCGAGACGACCATGTGACGACATATTGATATAGATCAAGATGATGGAGATCATGGTGTCATGCCGATGACGATGGAAATCATGACGATGCTTTAGAGATGAAGATCAAAGGCACAAGATGATGATGGCCATATCATGTCACATATTTTTGCATGTGATGTTTATCTTTTATGCATCTTATCTTGCTTTGATTGACGGTAGCATTATAAGATGATTCCTCACTAAATTTCAAGATGAAAGTGTTCTCCCTGAGTATGCACCATTGCCAAAGTTCGTCATGCCCAAACACCACGTGATGATCGGGTGTGATAAGCTCTACGTCCATCTACAACGGGTGCAAGCCAGTTTTGCACATGCAGAATACTCAGGTTAAACTTGACGAGCCTAGCATATGCAGATATGGCCTTGGAACACTGAGACCGAAAGGTCGAGCGTGAATCATATAGTAGATATGATCAACATAGTGATGTTCACCATTGAAAGCTACTCCATTTCACGTGATGATCGGTTATGGTTTAGTTGATTTGGATCACGTGATCACTTAGAGGATTAGAGGGATGTCTATCTAAGTGGGAGTTCTTAAGTAATATGATTAATTGAACTTTAATTTATCATGAACTTAGTCCTGGTAGTATTAGCATATCTATGTTGTAGATCAATAGCTCGCGTTGTTGCTTTC
This sequence comes from Triticum monococcum, assembly GCA_034509565.1. Taxonomy (NCBI): domain Eukaryota; kingdom Viridiplantae; phylum Streptophyta; class Magnoliopsida; order Poales; family Poaceae; genus Triticum; species Triticum monococcum. The sequence goes on from CM067846.1 coordinate 50,295,050, forward strand.
ATATGATTATTTCGATATGTTCCTAGAGAAAAATTGTGTTGAAAGATGTTAGTAGCAATGATGCGGATTGGATCCGTGATCTGAGGTTTATCCTCATTGCTGCACAGAAGAATTATGTCCTTGATGCACCACTAGGTGACAGACCTATTGCAGGAGCAGATGCAGACGTTATGAATGTTTGGCTAGCTCAATATGATGACTGCTTGATAGTTTAGTGCAACATGCTTAACGGCTTAGAATCGGGACTTCAAAGACGTTTTGAATGTCATGGACCATATGAGATGTTCCAGGAGTTGAAGTTAATATTTCAAGCAAATACCCGAGTTGAGAGATATGAAGTCTCCAACAAGTTCTATAGCTAAAAGATGGAGGAGAATCACTCAACTAGTGAGCATGTGCTCAAATTGTCTGGGTACTACAATCGCTTGAATCAAGTGGGAGTTAATCTTCCAGATAAGATAGTGATTGACAGAATTCTCTAGTCACCATCACCAAGTTAGTAGAACTTCGTGATGAGCTATAGTATGCAAGGGATGACGAAAACGAATCCCGAGCTTTTCATGATGATGAAATCGATGAAGGTAGAAATCAAGAAAGAGCATTAAGTGTTGATGGTCGACAAGATCACTAGTTTCAAGAAAAGGGCAAAGGGAAAGAGGGTAACTTCAAGAAAACCAGCAAGCAAGTTGCTGCTCATGTGAAGAAGCCCAAGTCTGGTCCTAAGCCTGAGACTAAGTGCTTCTACTGCAAAGGGACTGGTCACTGGAAGCGGAACTACCCCAAGTGATTGGCGGATAAGAAGGATGGCAAAGTGAACATAAGTATATTTGATATACATGTTATTGATGTGTACTTTATTAGTGTTTATAGCAACCCCTCAGTATTTGATGCTAGTTCAGTTGCTAAGAGTAGTAACTCGAAACAGGAGTTGCAGAATAAACAGAGACTAGTTAAGGGTGAAGTGACGATGTGTGTTGGAAGTAGTTCCAAGATTGATATGATCATCATCGCACACTCCCCTATACTTTCGGGATTAGTGTTGAACATAAATAAATGTTATTTGGTTTTTGCGTTGAGCATGAATATGATTTGATCATGTTTATTGCAATGCGGTTATTCATTAAAGTCAGAGAATAATTGTTGTTCTGTTTACATGAATAAAACCTTCGATGGTCATACACCCAATGAAACAAGTTCGTTGGATCTCGATCATAGTGATACACAAATTCATAATATTGAAACCAAAAGATGCAAAGTTAATAATGATAGTGCAACTTATTTGTGGCACTGCCGTTTAAGTCATATTGGTGTAAAGCGCATGAAGAAACTCCATACTGATGAACTTTTGGAATCACTTGATTATGAATCACTTGATGCTTGCGAACCATGCCTTATGGGCAAGATGACTAAAACATCGTTCTCCGGAACAATGAAGGAAGCAATAGATTTGTTGGAAATCATACATACTGATGTATGTGGTCCAATGAATATTAACGCTTGCAGCAGGTATCATTATTTTCTGACCTTCACAGATGATTTGAGCAGATATGGGGATATCTACTTGATGAAACATAAGTCTGAACATTTGAATAGTTCAAAGAATTTTAGAGTGAAGTGGAAAATCATCGTGACAAGAAAATAAAAGTTTCTACGATATGATTGCAGAGTTAAAATATTTGAGTTATGAGTTTGGCCTTCAATTAAAACAATGTGAAATAGTTTCACTACTCACGCCACGTGGAACACCATAGTGTAATGGTGTGTCCGAACGTCATAACCGTACTTTATTAGATATAGTGCGATCTATGATGTCTCTTACCGATCTACCACTATCGTTTTGGGGTTATGCATTAGAGACAGCTGCATTCACGTTAAATAGGGCACCATCTAAATCCGTTGAGACGACACCGTGTGAACTATGGTTTGGCAAGAAACCTAAGCTATCGTTTCTTAAAGTTTGGAGTTGCAATGCTTATGTGAAAAAGTTTCATCTCGATAAGCTCAAACTCAAATCAGAGAAATATGTCTTCATAGGATACCCAAAGGAGACAGTTGGGTACACCTTCTATCACAGATCCGAAGGCAAGACATTCATTGCTAAGAATGGATCCTTTGTAGAGAAGGAGTTTCTCTCGAAAGAAGTGAGTGGGAGGAAAGTAGAAAACTTGATAAGGTAATTGTACCTTCTCCCTTATTGGAAAGTAGTTCATCACAGAAATCTGTTCCTGTGACTACTACACCAATTAGTGAGGAAGCTAATGATGATGATCATGTAACTTCAGATCAAGTTACTACCGAATCTCGTAGGTAAACCAGAGTGAGATCCGCACTAGAGTGGTACGGTAATCCTATTCTGGAGTTCATGTTAGTTGACCATGACGAACCTATGAACTATGATGAAGCGATGATGAGCCCAGATTCTGATAAATGGCTTGAGGCCATGAAATCTGAGATAGGATCCATGTATGAGAACAAAGTGTGGACTTTGGTGGACTTGCCCGAGGATCGGCAAGCCATTGATAATAAATGGATCTTCAAGAGGAAGACGGACACGGATAGTAGTGTTACTATCTACAAAGCTAGAATTGTCGCAAAAGGTTTTCGACAAGTTCAAGGTGTTGACTACGATGAGAGTTTCTCATTCGTATCGATGCTTAAGTCTGTCCGAATCATGTTAGCAATTGCCGCATTTTATGAAATCTGGCAAATGGATAAACAAAACTGCATTCCTTAATGGATTTATTAAAGAAGAGTTGTATGTGATGCAACAAGATGGTTTTGTCAATCCTAAAGGTGCTAACAAAATGTGCAAGCTCCAGCGATCCATCTGTGGACTGGTGCAAGCATCTCGGAGTTGGAATATATGTTTTGATGAGTTGATCAAAGCATATAGTTTTATACAGACTTGCGGTGAAGCCTGTATTTACAAGAAGGTGAGTGGGAGCACTACAACATTTCTGATAAGTATATGTGAATGACATATTGTTGATCGGAAATAATGTAGAATTATTCTGTAAAGCATAAAGGAGTGTTTGAAAGGAGTTTTAAAAAGAAAGACTTCGGTAAAGCTGCTTACATATTGAGCTTCAAGATCTATAGAGATAGATCAAGACGCTTGATAAGTTTTTTCAATGAGTACATACCTTGAAAAGATTTTGAAGTAGTTCAAAATGGAGCAGTCAAAGAAAGAGTTCTTGCCTGTATTACAAGGTGTGAAGTTGAGTAAGACTCAAAGCCCGACCACGGCAGAAGATAGAAAGAGAATGAAAGTCATCCCCTATGCCTTGGCCATAGGTTCTATAAAGTATGTCATCCTGTGTACAAGATCTATTGTATACCCTGCACTGATTTGGCAAGGGAGTACAATAGTGATCTAGGAGTAGATCACTAGACAGCGGTCAGAATTATCCTTAGTGAAATAAGGATATGTTTCTCGATTATGGACGTGACAAAAAGGTTCGTTGTAAAGGGTTACATCGATGCAAGTTTTTGACAACTGATCTAGATGATTCTAAGTCTCAATCTGGATACATATTGAAAGTGGGAGTAATTAGCTAGAGTAGCTCCGTGCAGAGCATTGTAGACATAGAATTTTGGAAAATACATATGGCCATGCCCGTTGACTAAATTTCTCTCACAAGCAAAATATGATCACTCTTTGGGTGTTAATCACATAGCAATGTGAACTAGATTATTGAATCTAGTAAACCCTTTGGGTGTTAGTCACATGGAGATGTGAACCAATCACATAAAGATGTGAACTATTGGTGTTAATCACATAGCGATGTGAACTAGATTATTGACTCTAGTACAAGTGGGAGACTGAAGGAAATATGCCCTAGAGGCAATAATAAAGTTATTATTTATTTCCTTATATCATGATAAAAGTTTATTATTCATGCTAGAATTGTATTAACCGGAAACATAATACATGTGTGAATACATAGACAAACAGAGTGTCACTAGTATGCCTCTACTTGACTAGCTCGTTAATCAAAGATGGTTATGTTTCCTAACCATGGACAAAGAGTTGTCATTTGATTAACGGGGTCACATCATTAGTTGAATGATCTCATTGACATGACCCATTCCATTAGCTTAGCACCCGATCGTTTAGTATGTTGCTATTGCTTTGTTCAAGACTTATAAATGTTCCTATGACTATGAGATTATGCAACTCCCGTTTGCCGGAGGAACACTTTGTGTGCTACCAAACGTCACAACGTAACTGGGTGATTATAAAGCAGCTCTACATGTGTCTCCAGAGGCACATGTTGGGTTGGCGTATTTCGAGGTTAGGATTTGTCACTCCGATCGTCGGAGAGGTATCTCTGGGCCCTCTCGGTAATGCACATCACATAAGCCTTGCAAGCATTGCAACTAATGAGTTAGTTTCGGGATGATGTATTACGGAACGAGTAAAGAGACTTGCCGGTAACGAGATTGAACTAGGTATTGGATACCGATGATCGAATCTCGGGCAAGTAATATACCGATGACAAAGGGAACAATGTATGTTGTTATGCGGTCTGACCGATAAAGATCTTTGTAGAATATGTAGGAGCTAATATGGGCATCCCGGTCCCGCTATTGGTTATTGACCGGAGAATGTGTCTCAGTCATGTCTGCATTGTTCTCGAACCGTAGGGTCCGCACGCTTAAAGTTACGATGACAGTTATTATGAGTTTATGCATTTTGATGTACCGAAGTTAGTTCGGAGTCCCGGATGTGATCACGGACATGACGAGGAGTCTCGAAATGGTCGAGACATAAAGATTGATATATTGGAAGCCTATGTTTGGATATCGGAAGTGTTCCGGGTGAAATTGGGATTTTACCGGAGTACCGGGAGGTTACCGGAACCCCCCGGGAGCTATATGGGCCTTAGTGGGCTTTAGTGGAAAGGAGAAAGGGGCAGCCCAAGGTGGGCCGCGCGCCTCCCTCCTCCCCTAGTCCTATTAGGACAAGGAGAGGTGGCCGGCCCCCCTCTCTCTCTCCCCCCTCGGGGAATCCTATTCCAACTAGGATTGGGGGGGGGGAGTCCTACTCCCGGTAGGAGTAGGACTCCTCCTGCGCCCTCCTCCTGGCCGGCCGCCCCCTCCCCCTTCGCTCCTTTATATACGGGGGCAGGGGGCACCTCTAGACACACAAGTTGATCCTTGAGATCGTTCCTTAGCCGTGTGCGGTGCCCCCTCCCACCATATTCCACCTCGATCATATCGTTGTAGTGCTTAGGCAAAGCCCTGCGTCGGTAGAACATCATCATCGTCACCACGCCGTTGTGCTGACAGAACCCATCCCCGAAGCTTTGCTGGATCGGAGCCCGGGGAGCGTCATCGAGCTGTACGTGTGCTAAGAACTCGGAGGTGCCGGAGTAACGGTGCTTGGATCGGTCGGATCGGGAAGACGTACGACTACTTCCTCTACGTTGCGTCAACGCTTCCGCAGTCGGTCTGCGTGGGTACGTAGACAACACTCTCCCCTCTCGTTGCTATGCATCACCATGACCTTGCGTGTGCATAGGAATTTTTTTGAAATTACTGCGTTACCCAACACGTTCCCTCTTGGCACATACGTCTGTGCTTCCAGTCCAGTACATGTGCCATACCGTGTGCCACGACGGGTCACAAACGTCATGAACAACATGACCACGCACCTGTCCACAACCATCCGTGTAACCGCGATGGTCGGCTCTGATACCAACTTGTAACGCCCCGGACACACCCGCCGGTGGTCGTTACTCTTGGCGGGATCTAGACTGGCCCCACAGGTCAATACTAGTCTTTTCTACGCACTTTGTCCTCACTCATGCGCACCCGGGAGCAACTTCCCGGTCGGTCACCCATCCTGACACTACTCCAAGTTGAGCACGCTTAACTTTGGAGTTCTGTCGGAATGGGCTACCGGAAGAAGGAATTCCTTATTGATATGAGTAGTCTATCATCCCTAATAAGCCAGGCCATCAATTCATTCGTGTTTTCAAATTCTACCGGGGTTTCGTTGAAGGCATTCTCAAGTTGACGCTATATCTATCTTAATCCTTTTTACGAGAATAAGTAGTATGCCAAATCCATTGATGGTCATCAATTTAATTGATGAAGGATAAGCATAATGTAGTTCTTATTCTTGTTTCATCCATATGTTAATCTTTTCTCCCGAAGTTGGTTCACGGTTATTAAATTCTTGGTTTCAAGTGCTCATCTTTCTTTTCCCGGAGATCCAAGCTCTCGCAATTATATCACCACGAAGCTCCATCTAAATCATCGCAAGGTTTCACCTTGTATTTTCAACTTCTCTTTCTTTCGTTTGATCATTCTTTTGTTTACCGGAGTTCTTCATGAAGGTTCTACATGATGGTTCATCAAGGATTTATATCCCTTCTCCAAGTGTTCATTGAGATTCTTTTCTAAGAGCTCAAGCATTCTTCATCTTGCTATCCGGAGTACAATTTTTTCTTCCGTATCATCGGAGGTGGTTTTACGTCATTCTTGATAATTTGAGTTCATGCCTCATGATTAAAACATTGTTAACAATGAGGTATTTTAAATCCATCATCCTATTCGTTGGAGTTATCTTGGGTTATATTTCACCTAAAGCCTTCCCTAAGGATTGTTGCTATCTATGGTGTGTATAAATGACCCAAGTTCTTCATTTTTCTCTCCTGGTGAAATAGTTTCTCGTCTCCGTGTTCATATAAACCCAAATCTTTTAGTTTCGTTAGTAGTGGAATTTCTCGTCATAGTTTTGGGGATGTCTTTCATAAAACCATATCAAGCTTATTCTTTTCGTTGTTGGTTTTCCAACAACTCCGTTCGACCCTTCTCCTAAGGATACCTTTTCAAGCTCTTTTGTCGTAGAAGTTGGCATTTTCTTCTACATTCGTTTATCTCAATGATCTAACTTCTATTGTTTTCTTCCGGAGGCATTGTGATGTTGCTCTCTTCGACCCATTATCTTGTTTTGTCAAGATCTTGTTCAATTCCTTTTATTTACAGTCGGAGTGCTGTCCAATTTATATCATTTTTATTCCTTCTCTATCTTGTTTAACCGGAGTGTTGTATCATTTTTGCTCAAGCTCTTTTTGCCTTATCAAGCCTTTCATCTCTTCTCAACCGGAGTGCTGTCTGAGATCTTTCTTACCCCTTGTTTCATTCATTCATTAGTTCCGGAGGCAGTGTGTTGTTGTTCCTTGTTCCTTTTTCTAACGAAGTGTTTTCAACTTCTTGCATCTTTGTTGGATAACTCCTTTCAATTTGTTTAACCTCTCAAGGTTGGTTGGTTTCACTCTTTTGTGAAAGAAGCAACTTATTTTTTACTCTTCTCTTTCTCTTCTGTTTTTCCCTCTGGTGCCATTCTTGATCTCGGGACGAGATCCTCTCGTAGTGGTGGAGTGTTGTGACACCCCAAGACCGATGTGCCAGGTGTTCCCCAGTTATTCGCTGCTGTTGCCTTGTCATTCGCTTGCGTGTTGCATCTTGTCATGTCATCATGTGCATTGCATCATCATGTTTTAAAACTTACACCCGTCCGGGTTCTCCCAGTTCCTTCCGTTGTCCGTTCTGAGCCCAGACACACTTGCACGCCCCGCGACATGTCCGAAATATTATTTGATAAGTGGCCAGAAAATGTTCTCGGAATGGGATGAAAGTTGGCGTGTGGTCTTATTATAGTGTAGATAGGCCGCCTATCAAGTTTCATCACATTCGGAGTTCGTTTGATAGCCCAACCGTTAAACTATAGAGGCATTATAGCCGGTCATTTTGTCAGACGTTTTCGGTCTCCGGAAATAGTCGCCGGGCCTCTCTCTCTCTCTTCTCTCCTCTCAGCCTCGCCACAGTTCACCTAGGCCATGCCTACCATCTCTGCACAGTGCATCGAACCCCTCGCACGCGTCCGGGAGTTGTCCCGAACCCAACCCGGAGTGTCGTCACCGTTGTGTCTGGATCATCCCCAAACATCTACAAAACGTCACCGTTTTCTCATTTGGTCTCCCTAAACTTTTATTTCGCGACCGTCCGTTTAAGATCGGAGGGACCAAATGCCCCTATCCAAAAATCCTTTTGCTATATATATCAGACCAGACCCTAAAACCTAGGGGAGCTGTCCCATCCATCCTTTCCCATCGCGCCACCGCCAGTCCACCTGGTATCCTCCTCGTCTTCCCCACCCAGCCAACCACCATCCGTCTCAGATCCACCTCCCTCCGACCGCCTCCCATGATTTCCGCGCCACCAAAATGCCCAGCAAATCGCAGCCTCCTCCTTCCCGCTTGGAGCCCCTCCCGTGCTCTCCTCCTGCAGCTCGCCTCGCTGGAGTTCGGCGCCACCGGAGCACCACCACCAGGGACCCTGCGCGCCCCTACCTCCCCTCCTCCTTCTTCCTCCTTTTTCCTCCTCGGTCTCCCTCTCTCTCATGCTGTCTTTCTCTCTCCTTTCTCGTTGGACAGGGAGATCTCCATGGCCACGGAATGGAGCTCTGCCTCCATGGATCCTCGCCGGTGCCCCGTCCTGGATTCCTGTTGCCATCCCACGCCCGGGGCCGTCTTCGCTGCCTCCTTCGTCGCGTCGCCAGCCTCGCTCGCGTCCGGATCCAGGAGCCTCGCTCGCGTCCGGATCCAGGACTCGCGCCAAGTCCGCCGCCGTCCTCTGCAGCGCCGCTCGCCGCCTGTACGCTCCAGCGCTGCCCCTGGCTCGCTCGATCCAGGTGGGATCGAGGAGCGGGACGAGCCCAGCCACCCCGTGGGCCTCTGGGGCCTATACCCTCCGCACGTGGACCAGATCTAGTAGACCCAGTCTGCCTCCACAGCTGCGCCCAGCCTCTCCACAAGCCGGCCCATGACGCCTGGTGAGGCAGCCCTGTCCCTGTGCACTTTTGGGCCGGCCAGATTCGGCCCATGTCACATTTTTTTCCATTCTGCGAATTGTCTAATTATCCGGACACTGATGTTTTACAGATTAGTCCCTCTAGTTCATGCATATAATAACTCAAAATTGGTGCATCGGATTAAAATGTTTTATATATGAAAAATGCTTAGAATTATGTGTAGGTTAATTATTTGCAACTTTCATCCATGTTTAAAATGTTGTTTGATTAATTTTTCCTCAATGCCATGTTAAAATGCTTTAAATCATAACTAAATAACCGTAACTCGGAATTTAATAAACACTATATGTAAATGGGGTAGAATTTTGCCTAGTTTATCATGGTGACATTGTTTCGCATGCCTAACAACTCTAAAATATGGTTTAGGGCAGAACAGGACCTAACCTAATATATGCACATGAGGAGTTTCCGGATTTGTTGTTTGTTGTTCCCGGCCTCATTTAAACTTGCCTAGATAGATAGTTTCTTTGCTTCACCCTCTTGCCATGTTTAACAACATTTAATAGTGTTGGATACATAAACAAGATCGAACTAAATAACTTGTTGTGGTGTTTCGTCAATATGCAACTCGTTGCATATTGAGCTCCACTTACCTTATAGTATTGTTTGTTGCACTTTGCCATGCCATGCCTCATTGAACCGGACATGCATCATACTTGGTTGTGCATCATGCCATGTTTATGTGGTGGTTGTTTACTATATTGTTTGCTTTCTTTCCGGTGTTGCTTCTTCGGGTTAGTTTTGATAACGTTCGTTTGTGAGGACCCATTCGTCTACGTCCGTTTGTCTTCTTCATGGACTCGTTCTTCTTCCTTGCGGGATTTCAGGCAAGATGACCATACCCTCGAAATCACTTCTATCTTTGCTTGCTAGTTGCTCGCTCTTTTGCTATGCCTATGTTGCGATACCTACCACTTGCTTATCATGCCTCCTATATTGTTGAACCAAGCCTCTAACCCACCTTGTCCTAGCAAACCGTTGTTTGGCTATGTTACCGCTTTGCTCAGCCCCTCTTATAGCATTGTTAGTTGTAGGTGAAGATTGAAGTTTGTTCCTTGTTGGAATGTGGAGATGTTGTTCCTTGTTGGAATATGTTTACTTGTTGGGATATCACATTATCTCTTATTTAATTAATGCATCTATATACTTGGTAAAGGGTGGAAGGCTTGGCCTTATGCCTGGTGTTTTGTTCCACTCTTGCCGCCCTAGTTTCCGTCATATCGGTGTTATGTTCCCAGATTTTATGTTCCATACGCGGTTGGGTAATAATGGGAACCCCTTGACAGTTCGCCTTGAATAAAACTCCTCCAGCAATGCCCAACCTTGGTTTTACCATTTGCACTAACAACCTACCACCTTCCCTTGGGTTCTGCAGACTCAAGGGTCATCTTTATTCTAACCCCCCCCCCCTCGGGCCAGTGCTCCTCTGAGTGTTGGTCCGAACTGAGCTGCCTGCGGGGCCACCTCGGGGAAACTTGAGGGTTGGTTTTACTCGTAGCTAGTCTCATCTGAGTGTGCCCTGAGAAAGAGATATGTGCAGCTCCTGTCGGGATTTGTCGGCACATTCGGGCGGTGTTGCTGGATTTGTTTTACCCTGTCGAAATGTCTTGTAACCGGGATTCCGAGTCTGATCGGGTCTTCCCGCTAGAAGGAATATCCTTCGTTGACCGTGAGAGCTTGTGATGGGCTAAGTTGGGACACCCCTGCAGGGATTTGAACTTTCGAAAGCCGTGCCCGCGGTTATGGGCAGATGGGAATTTGTTAATGTCCGGTTGTAGAAAACCTGAAGTTGACCTTAATTAAAATGCATCAACCGCGTGTGTTACCGTGATGGTCTCTTTTCGGCGGAGACCAGGAAGTGAACACGGTGTTGGAGTTATGCTTGACGTAGGTTGTTTTAGGATCACTTCTTGATCATACTTTTATTGACCGTGCTTTGCCTTCTCTTCTTGCTCTCATTTGCGTATGTTAGCCACCATATATGCTAGTCGCTTGCTGCAGCTCCACCTCATACCTTTTACCTTACCCATAAGCTTAAATAGTCTTGATCGCGAGGGTGCGAGATTGCTGAGTCCCCGTGGCTCACAGATACTTCCAAAACCAGCTTGCAGGTGCCGATGAGACCGTACAGATGACGCAACCAAGCTCAGGAGGAGCTCGATGAAGATCTTGTTCTTTACATTGTTTCGTTCTAGTTGATCAGTAGTGGAGCCCAGTTGGGGTCGATCGGGGACCTTGTCGCATTTGGGGTTCTTCTTTTATTTTGGTTCCGTAGTCGGACCTTGATTGTATTTGGATGATGTAATGCTTTATTCATGTAATTGGGTGAAGTGGCGATTGTAAGCCAACTATGTATCTTTTCCCTTATGTATTACATGGGTTGTGTGAAGATTACCTCACTTGCGACATTGCTTTCAATGTGGTTATGCCTCTGAGTCGTGCTTCGACATGTGGGAGATATAGCCGCATCGAGGGCGTTACAATGGGTTGCTAGAGTAACATAAGCTTAACCCTAGTTTATGCGTTGCTACGTAAGGGGCTGATTTGGATCCATATGTTTCATTCTATGGTTAGGTTTACCTTAATACTTATTTTTTTAGTTATGGATGCTTGTAATAGGAGTTAATAATAAGTGGGATGCTTGTCCAAGTAAGGACAACACCCAAGCACCGGTCCGCCCACATATCAAATTATCAAAGTACCGAACGCGAATCATATGAACGTGATGAAAACTAGCTTGACGGTAATTCCCATGTGTCCTCGGGAGCACTTTTCTCTATATAAGAGTTTGTCCAGGCTTGTCCTTTGCTACAAAAAGGATTGGTTCACCTTTCTGCACTTTATTTACGTTTGTTACTTGTTGCTCGTTACAAATTATCTTATCACAAAACTATCTATTGCCTATGTTGCACGTTACAATTTATCATATCACAAAACTATCTGTTACCACTTATTTCAGTACTTGCAGAGAATACCTTGCTGAAAACCGCTTATCATTTCCTTCTGCTCCTCGTTGGGTTCGACACTCTTACTTATTGAAAGGACTACGATAGATCCCCTATACTTGTGGGTCATCAGTATATGATGCAACAGAAGGTTTTGTCGATCCTAAAGGTGCTAACAAAGTGAGCAAGCTCCAGCGATCAATCTATGGACTGGTGCAAGCATCTCGGAGTTGGAATATATGCTTTGATAAAGTGATCAAAGCATATGGTTTTATACAGACTTGCGGTGAAGCCTCTATTTACAAGAAAGTGAGTGGGAGCACTATAGAATTTTTGATAAGTATAGGTGAATGACATATTGTTGATCGGAAATAATGTAGAATTTTCTGGAAAGCATAAAGGAGTGTTTGAAAATAGTTTTTCGAAGAACGACCCCGATGAAGCTGCTTACACATAGAGCATCAAGATCTATAGAGAAAGATCAAGACGCTTGATAAGTTTTTTCAATGAGTACATACCTTGACAATATTTTGAAGTAGTTCAAAAATGCAACAGTCAAAGAAGGAGTTCTTGCCTCTGTTGCAAGGTGTGAAGTTGAGTAAAGACTCAGAACCCAACCACAGCAGAAAATAGAAAGAGAATGAAAAGCCATTCCAAATGCCTCAATAATAGGTTCTATGAAGTATGCTATGCTGTTTACCCATCCTATTGTATACCTTAGCATGATTCTGGCAAGGGAGTACAATAGTGATCTAGGAGTAGATCACTGGACAATGGTCAAAATTATCCTAAAAGGACTAAGGAAATATTTCTCGGTTATGGAGGTGACAAAAGAGTTCGTCGTAAAGAGTTACGTTGATGCAAGCTTTTTACATCGATCTAGACGACTCTAAGTCTCGATCTGGATACATATTGAAAATGCGAGCAATTAGCTAGAGTAGCTCTGTGCAGAGCATTGTAGACATAGAAATTTGCAAAATACATACGGATCTGAATGTTGCAGACCCGTAGACTAAACTTCTCTAACAAGCAAAACATGATCACTCTTTGGGTGTTAATCACATAGCGATGTGAACTAGATTATTGACTCTAGCAAACCCTTTGGGTATTAGTCACATGGAGATGTGAACTAATCACATAAAGATGTGAACTAGATTATTGACTCTAGCAAACCCTTTGGGTATTAGTCACATGGAGATGTGAACTAATCACATAAAGATGTGAACTAGATTATTGACTCTAGTGCAAGTGGGAGAGTGAAGGAAATATGCCCTAGAGGCAATAATAAAGTTATTATTTATTTCCTTATATCATGATAAATGTTTATTATTATTGCTAGAATTGTATTAACCGGAAACTCAGTACATGTGTGAACACATAGACAAATAGAGTGTCACTAGTGTGCCTCTACTTGACTAGCTCGTTGATTCAAAGATGGTTAAGTTTCCTAGCCATAGACATGAGTTGTCATTTGATTAACGATAGCACATCATTAGAGAATGATGTGATTGACTTGACCCATTCCGTTACACTAGTAGAAAACCGGGCAATAGCACCGGTTCGTAAGGGCCTTTAGTGCCGGTTATGGAACCGGCACTATTATTTCGGCACTAAAGCCCCCCCCCCTTTAGTACCGGTTCAGCACGAACCGGCGCTAAAGGGGCACCACGTGGCGTGAGCTCGCGCCCTGGTACAGGGGACCTTTAGTACCGGTTGGTGTTACCAACCGGTACTAAAGGTTTTTTTTGAATTTTTTTATTGAAAATTTTGGAATTTTTTTTATTTTTAATTTTTCTGAATTATTTGAATATTTAGTCTCTAATCACCACTCTTAACTGCTCAAGTGTGGATCACTCATTCCAAATCATCTAACTTCCCGACCGGTCACCCATCCCTCTCACTACTCCAGCCCGAGCACGCTTAACTTCCGGGTTCTATTCTCCCTCGCTCCAAGTCTGCACTTGTTGTTTTCCTGACAATAGTAAGATGTCAATCCTATTAACCTTCAGGAATTTTGCTTGAGCATGAAGTGACACATTTCATTGTTTGAGTTGGAAACTATTGTTTTAAAAAACAATAATTATTTAGTAACACTAATATTTCTTGAATAATTAGTTTGACCATTGTTTGACCATAGTTTGACCAAAGTTTGACCAGATTTGACCAAAATTGAAATAACTAAAATAATTATTTAGTAACACTAATATTCTAGAATAATTAGTTTGACCATTGTTTGACCACAGTTTGCCCACTGTTTGAATATTTTTCAATTTTTTCCACTCTAGATCTTAAAAGCCCCGTAACTTTTTTCTATTAGGTTTTTGAGGATTTTGCAATTGTTTAACGATGTTCCCCTTGTTAAATTTGGATGTAACTTTTCAAGTAGATGATTTTTCATATAAAAAACTTTTTCATCCGAGTTAGTATGCAAAAGTTATGCCCATTTTTACAAATTTCAGAGAGATTTTGCAAATAAAGTCAAAATTCACATTTGCAAATTTTCCCAACAACTAGACCACATATCACATGGGAAACTTATTTTCTTTTATTTTTTTGACATTTCCATCATTTTCGTTTATTTTTTTAACCTGAAAAGGCGATCCACGGGGGGGGGGGGGGGGGGGGGGGGTAGAGTTTGAAAATTGCCCTATAGTGCCGGTTTGTGTCACAAACCGGTATTATAGGTCAGACCCCTTTAGTACCGGTTCGTGCCATGAACCGGTACTAAAGCTTAGACCTTTAGTACCGGTTCGTGCCACGAACCGGTACTAAAGGTGATCGTGGGGCCCCGGCCTGACGCCAGCCTGCCACCACCCCTTTAGTACCGGTTCGTGCCACGAACCGGTACTAAAGGTTCAACACGAACCGGCATTAATGCAAATCCGTTCGAACCGGAACTAATGGTACCATTAGTACCGGCTCAAATACAAACCGGCATTAATGTGCTTCACGTTTGACCCTTTTTCTACTAGTGTTAGCTTAACACTATGATTGTTTAGTTTGTTGCTACTGCTTTCTTCATGACTTATACATGCTCCTCAGACTATGAGATTATGCAACTCCCGAATACCGGAGGAACACTTTGTGTGCTACCAAACGTGACAACATAACTGGGTGATTATAAAGGTGCTCTACAGGTGTCTCCGATGGTACTTGTTGAGTTGGCATAGAACGAGATTAGGATTTGTCACTCGATTGTCGGAGAGGTATCTCTGGGCCATCTCGGTAATGCACATCACTATAAGCCTTGCAAGCAATGTGATTAATGAGTTAGTTGCGGGATGATGCATTACATAACGAGTAAAGAGAATTGTCGGTAACGAGATTGAACTAGGTATTGAGATACCAACGATCGAATCTCGGGCAAGTAACATACCGATGACAAAGGGAACAACGTATGTTGTTATGCGGTTTGACCGATAAAGATCTTCGTAGAATATGTGGGAGCTAATATGAGCATCCAGGTTCCGCTATTGGTTATTGACCGCAGACGTGTCTCGGTCATGTCTTCATAGTTCTCGAACCCGTAGGGTCCGCATGCTTAAAGTTCTGTGACGATTGGTATTATGAATTTTTGTGTTTTGATGTACCGAAGGTAGTTCGGAGTCCCGGATATGATCACGGACATGACGAGGATTCTCGAAATGGTCGAGACATAAAGATCGATATATTGGAAGCCTGTATTTGGATAACGGAATGGTTCTGGGTGACATCGGGATTTTACCTGAGTACCGGGAGATTACCGGACCCCCTGGTAATTGTATGGCCCTTAATGGGCCATAGTGCAGAAAGAGAGAGGAGGCCAGGGCAGGCCGCGCGCCCCCTCCCCCTCTGGTCTGAATTGGTCTAGGAGGGGGCGCCCCCCTTTCCTTCCTCCACCTCTCCCCCTTCCTTCTCTCCTAGTCCAACTAGGGAAGGGGGGAATTGTAACACCCCGGATGTAATTTACCCAATATGTACTCCAACTCTTGCCGTTTCCGGCGTTAAGTTATTTTATTTTCTCGGGTTCGGTTTTTTGTCTCTGTGTGTTGTTGTCTTTGTCATGCATATCTTATCATGTCATCATGTGCTTTGCATTTGCATACGTGTTCGTCTCATGCATCCGAGCATTTTCCCCGTTGTCCGTTTTGCATTCGGGCGCTCCGTTCTCCTCCGACGGTCATTTCTACCTTCTTTCATGTGTGGGGATTAAACATTTCCGGATAGGACCGAGACTTGCCAAGCGGCCTTGTTTTACTACCGGTAGACCGCCTGTCAAGTTTCGTATCATTTGGACTTCGTTTGATGCTCCAACGGTTAACCAAGGGACTGAAAAGGCCTCGTGTGTGTTGCAGCCCAACACCCATCCATTTTGGCCCAAAACCCACCAAAACCCTCTCCATCATCTAGAGCGTTCGATCACAATCGGGTGGCCGAAAGCCGCACCTCATTTGGAGACTCCTAGCTCCCTCTGTGCCTATAAATAGCCCTACTCCAAAATCCACGTTTCTTCTTCCCCCCGAAACCCTAGCCCCGCTCCATCCGCACGCCGGACACGTCCGGTCCGTGCCGGACATTTCGCGCTGCTGCCCCGCAGCGACTAGGGGGCCGCCATGTGTCCTCCCCGCCGGCACCACTGCGCGCGGCCCGCCCGGCCCGCGCTAGGCCCCCGCGGCCCAGAGCGGCTCTGCCGCCGCCCGTCTCCTTCCTCCTCCCGCGCGGTCGAGCGCGCCCGAGCCGCCCCGCTCCGGCCGCCGCGTACTCCATTGCCGGCGACCTCCAGTGCAAGCGCCCTCGCCGGACTTCACCTCCTCGCCGCCCTGACGCCGCCAAGTCCACCCCGTCGCCGCCCCGCTCCTCCTCCGCCCGGATCCGGCGAACCGGCCTGTCTCCGGTGATCCCCGCGGCCAGATCCACTCTGGCAAGCTCTTCCTCGAGCTCTGGCGAGTTTTCCAGCGAACATCGGTTCCGGCGTGTGAACAGTGTTTTCCAGATCCAGATCCGGATGGTTGACTTTTGTCCCTAACCCTAATTATTTTGCTATGTTCATCGTGCCGTAACTTTGCATCCGTAGTTCCGTTTTGGTCGTGTAGCATATCAAAATGTTCGTCTCAGAGAGCACATCATTTCATCTCATTGCATCATTTTCATTTGAGTTCATCTTGATGCCCGAAATGCTGTTGGAAGAGTGCTATTTGAGTTAATTGTCAGATCTGCTGCTCCAATTAGCTATGTCATTTTTGCCATGATTAATGTGTGCATGATATG
This sequence comes from Triticum monococcum, assembly GCA_034509565.1. NCBI lineage: Eukaryota > Viridiplantae > Streptophyta > Magnoliopsida > Poales > Poaceae > Triticum > Triticum monococcum. The sequence continues at coordinate 50,312,126 of CM067846.1, forward strand.
CCCCTGAGCTCTACATATGTTTTGATATATGCTTTGTCATCTTTCCAGAGGTGTCGTCCATGTATTTTTGTGATGTGTGTGGTGACTAGCACAAGCTTGCAAAGTGGTGCATTCGTTAATGACGATTTCAGGGACTTAGCAATTCCACCAAGTCCTTGATCTGTTTATATCAATATGCAATATGCTCATGTTGTTTCCTAGTGATCCGTGCCTCTTTTGAGGATGATCAATAAGGATGATTTGTTAATCTTGTAGTGCTCTATCCATTCATGTCTTTGTTTGCAATTATGGAGCACCCTATCTTGAGTCAATCGAGCTCTACTTTTGCTATTTCGTGAATCTGGGCAGATTGTCTACTTGTTAGCAATTTTGCCGAGGATGTTGTAGTTGATCCGTGCATGCTATGTTGTTGTTCTTGCCATGTCTAGCTTGTATAATGTGTATTCTTGATGGGTGTATGCTTAGATTATCATGCCTTGCCCTGTAGCGAGTGCGTCGAGCTCGTAAACATGCCTACTTGATATTTGATTTGCATGCTCCAGTTTTTCTCTAAGTCTGTAACCTGATTATGTTTTTGCCATGTTCACATGCTTGCAATTGTATTTTCTGATCCCTTTTGGCTCAAGGTCACTAAGGGACTTTTGTTACGCTCTTTGAGTAGCTCCATGCCATGCTTTACTTTGCCATGTTCAGTTCCTGTAGCATCTAGTTTTCATGCTCCAAAGTATGCTACCTGATCTGAAATTCTAGACTAGTGTTAATTTCACTAAGTCTGAGATCTGTTTACCAATTGCATTTTTGACATGCTTGTTTGAACCTGTTAATGGATGAATTGGCCGTAGCTCAGTGTTCATCTTTTGTTAAGCATCATGAATGGGTCCCTGCCATGTATTTTGTTGCCATGTTTGAGTGCTGTAGCATGTTTGTCTTGTTGCATTTAGATGGCTACTTGTTGTTTATCGCAGACCGGTGCCATGTTTGTTTTGCTTGCCATTTCCAAACCGTGTCTCCGATTCTGGTGTTCTTTGTATCGAAATCAAGCGAAATCACCTCGCCTTTCCAGTGGCACACTTGGATTTCCAATTTGAGGCCAGGTTCATTCATCTCTTGTCAAATCTTGCATATGCATCACATATCGCATCCCGCATAGCATATCATGTTTGTATCATGTTGTTGGAGCTTTGCACGTGGTTGCTTGTGTTCCTTGTGCTTGTTTGTCTTGTTTGGGTAGAGCCGGGAGACGAGTTCGCTAACGAGGAGCCCGTTGAGTTTGCTTTCGAGGATCCAGTCAACTCTGACAACTTTGCAGGCAAGATGATCATACCCTCGAAATCACTTCTATCTTTGCTTTGCGAGATTCTCGCTCTTTTGCTATGCCTATGCTACGATGCCTACCACTTGGTTATCATGCCTCCCAAATTGCCATGTCAAACCTCTAACCCACCATGCCCTAGCAAACCGTTGATTGGCTATGTTACCGCTTTGCTCAGCCCCTCTTATAGCATTGCTGGTTGCAGGTGAAAATTGGAAACCATTCCTTGTTGGAACATTATTATCTTGTTGGATATCATTATAATGTCTTGTTATCTTAATGCATCTATATACTTGGTAAAGGGTGGAAGGCTCGGCCTCTCACCTAGTGTTTTGTTCCACTCTTGCCGCCCTAGTTTCCGTCATATAGGTGTTATGTTCCCGGATTTTGCGTTCCTTACGCGGTTGGGTGATAATGGGAACCCCTTGACAAATCGCCTTGAATAAAACTCTTCCAGCAATGCCCAACCTTGGTTTTACCATTTGCCACCTAGCCTCTTTTTCCCTTGGGTTTCCGGAGCCTAAGGGTCATCTTATTTAAACCCCCCCTGGGCCAGTGCTCCTCTGAATGTTGGTCCGACTGAGCTGCCTGCAGGGTCACCTCGGGGCAACTTGAGGTTTGGTTTTACACGTAGCTAGTCTCATCTGAGTGTGCCCTGAGAACGAGATATGTGCAGCTCCTATCGGGATTTGTCGGCACATTCGGGCGGTGTTGCTGGGCTTGTTTTAACTTGTCGAAGTGTCTTGTAGAACAGGGATGCCGAGTCTGACCGGAATGTCTCGGGAGAAGGTATATCCTTCGTTGACCGTGAGAGCTTGTCATGGGCTAAGTTGGGACTCCCCTACAGGGATTTGAACTTTCGAAAGCCGTGCCCGCGGTTATTGGAAGATGGGAATTTGTTATTGTCCGGTTGTAGATAACTTGAACCTTAACTTAATTAAAATGAATCAACTGTGTGTGTTACCGTGATGGTCTCTTCTTGGCGGAGTCCGGGAAGTGGACACGGTGTTGGAGTAATGTTTGCGCAAGTTGTTCTCTAGTTATCCGTTCGTGCTTTTCCTTCTCTTCTCGCTCTCTTTTGCGAATAGGTTAGCCACCATATTTGCTAGTCGCTTGCTGCAGCTCCACATATTACCTTGTCTTACCTATAAGCTTAAATAATCTTGATCGCGAGGGTGCGAGATTGCTAAGTCCTTGTGGCTCACAGATTACTTCCAAACCAGATGCAGGGCCAGACAACTCCATTCTAGATGACGCGCTTGAGCTCAAGTGGGAGTTCGACGAGGACTCACGCCGTTACTGTGTGTATTTCCCTGATGATCAGTAGTGGTGCCTAGTTGGGGCGATCGGGACCGTGTCGCATGTTGGGTTGATCTTTTATTTTGGCACCGTAGTCGGGCCATGAGTGATTCGATGATGTAATGCTATTTATGTACTTTGTTTGACGTGGCGAGTGTAAGCCAACTATGTACCTTTCCCCTTATTATGTATTACATGGGATGTTGTGAAGATTACCTTACTTGCGACATTGCTTTCAATGCGGTTATGCCTCTAAGTCGTGCTTCGACACGTAGGAGATATAGCCACATCGAGGGCGTGACAGGAATCCTACTCCGAGTGGGAGTAGGACTCCTCCAGGGCACGCCATAACTAGGCCGGCCCTCCCCCTCCTCCACTCCTTTATATACGTGGCCAGGGGGTACCCCATAGACACACAAGTTGATCATTGATCTTTCTTAGCCGTGTGCGGTGCCCCCCTCCACCATAATCCACCTCGGTCATATCATAGCGGTGCTTAGGCGAAGCCCTGCGTCGGTAGCTTCATCAACACCGTCATCACGCTGTCGTGCTAACGAAGCTCTTCCCCGAAGCTCTACTAGATTGTGATACGTCTCCAACATATCTATAATTTTTTTATTTCTCCATGCTATTATATTATCTATTTTGGATGTTAATGGGCTTATTTTTACACTTTTATACAATTTTTGGGACTAACCTATTAACCGGAGGCCTGTCCCAAATTGTTGTTTTTTGCCTATTTTAGAGTTTCGCTGGAAAGGAATATCAAACGAAGTCCAAATGGAATGAAACCTTCGGGAGCGTTATTTTAGGAACAAACGTGATCCAGGAGACTTGGAGTCGACGTCAAGAAATCAACGAGGCGACCACGAGGCAGGGGGCGCCCACCCCCCCCCCCCCGGGCGCGCCCTCCACCCTCGTGGGCCCCTTGTTGCTCCACCGACGTACTTCCTCCTCCTATATATATATATATATCCATATACCCCCAAACATCTAGGAGCACCACGAAACCCTATTTCCACCTCCGCAACCTTCTGTACCCAAGATATCCCATCTTGGGGCCTTTTCCGGAGCTCCGTCGGAGGGGGCATTGATCACGGAGGGCCTCTACATCAACTCCATGGCCCCTCCGATGATGTGTGAGTAGTTTAGTTCAGACCTCCGGGTCCATAGCTAGTAGCTAGATGGCTTCTTCTCTCTCTTTGGATCGCAATACAAAGTTCTCCTCGATTCTCTTGGAGATCTATTCGATGTAATATTCTTTTGTGGTGTGTTTGTCGAGATTCGGTGAATTGTGGGTCTATGATCAAGTTTATCTATGAACAATATTTGAATCTCCTCTGAATTCTTTTATGTATGATTGGTTTATCTTTGCATGTCTCTTCGAATTATCAGTTTGGTTTGGCCTACTAGATTGATTTTTCTTGCAATGGGAGAAGTGCTTAGCTTTGGGTTCAATCTTGCGGTGCTCGATCCCATTGACAGAAAGGGAACCGACACGTATTGTATTGTTGCCATCGAGGATAAAAAGATGGGGTTTACATCATATTGCATGAGTTTATCGCTCTACATCATTTCATCTTGCTTAAGGCGTTACTTTGTTCTTATGAACTTAATACTCTAGATGCATGCTGGATAGCAGTCGATGTGTGGAGTAATAGTAGTAGATGCAGAATCATTTCGGTCTACTTGTCTCAGACGTGATGCCTATATACATGATCATGCCTAGATATTCTCATAATTATTCGCTTTTCTATTAATTGCTTGACAGTAATTTGTTCACCCACCGTAATACTTATGCTTTCTTGAGAGAAGCCACTAGTGAGACCTATGGCCCCCGTGTCTATTCTCCATCATACAAGTTTCCAATCTACTTTATTTTGCAATCTTTACTTTCAATCTATATCATAAAAATACCAAAAATATTTAACTTATTATTATTATCTCTATCAGATCTCACACTTGCAAGTGGCCGTGAAGGGATTGACAACCCCTTTATCGCGTTGGTTGCGAGGTTCTTATTTGTTTGTGTAGGTACGAGGTGACTCGCGCGTGGTCTCCTACTGGATTGATACCTTGGTTCTCAAAAACTGAGGGAAATACTTACGCTGCTTTACTGCATCACCCTTTCCTCTTCAAGGGAAAACCAACGCAGTGCTCAAGAGGTAGCAAGAAGGATTTCTGGCGCCGTTGCCGGGGAGATCTACGCCTAGTCAAGACATACCAAGTACCCATCACAACTCTTATCCTTCGCATTACATTAATTGCCATTTGCCTCTCGTTTTCCTCTCCCCCACTTCACCCTTGTCGTTTTATTCGCCCTCGCTTTCCGTTCCCCTTCTCTTTCCCAATTTGCCTCTTTTGCACGTTTCTTGTTTGCTCGTTTGTTGGATTGCTTGCTTGTCATGATGGCTCAAGATAATACTAAATTGTGTGACTTTACCAATACCAACAATAATGATTTTATTAGCACTCCGATTGCTCCTCTTACCGATGCTGAATCTTGTGAGATTAATACTAATTTGCTGAATCTTGTCATGAAAGATCCATTTTCTGGCCTTCCTAGTGAAGATGTCGCTACCCATCTAAACAACTTTGTTGATTTGTGTGACATGCAAAAGAAGAAAGATTTGGATAATGATATTGTTAAATTTAAGCTATTTCCGTTTTCTCTTAGAGATCGTGCTAAAGCTTGGTTTTCATATTTGCCTAAAAATAGTATTGATTCATCGAATAAGTGCAAAGATGCTTTTATCTCTAAGTATTTTCCTCCCGCTAAGATCATCTCTCTTAGAAACAATATTATGAATTTTAAGCAATTTGATCATGAACATGTTGCACAAGCTTGGGAGATGATGAAATTAATGATACGTAATTGCCCTACACATGGCTTGAATCTTTGGATGATTATACAAAAAATTTATGCCGGATTGAACTTTGCTTCTAGAAATCTTTTAGATTCGACCGCGGGAGGCACTTTTATGGAAATCACTTTAGGAGAAGCTACCAAACTCCTAGATAATATGATGATTAATTATTCTCAATGGCGCACTGAAAGATCTACTAGTAAAAAGGTGTATGCAATTGAAGAGATTAATGTTTTGAGTGGAAAGATGGATGAACTTATGAAATTGTTTGCTAATAAGAGTGCTCCTACTAATCCCAATGATATTCCTTTTTCTACTTTGATTGAGAATGATAATGAATCTATGGATGTGAATTTTGTTGGTAGGAACAATTTTGGTAACAGCGCGTATAGAGGTAATTTTAATCCTAGGCAATTTCCTAGTAATTCCTCTAATAATTATGGTAATTAATATAACAATTCTTATGGAAATTATAAGAAGATGCCCTCTGATTTTGAATCTAGTATTAAAGAATTTATTAGTTCACAAAAGAGTTTCAATGCTTTCATTGAAGAAAAATTTCTTAAGATTGATGAGTTGGCTAGGAACGTGGACAAAATTTCTCTTGATATTGACTCTTTGAAACTTAGATCTATTCCACCTAAGAACGATATTAATGAGTCTCTCTAAGCCATGATAATTTCCATTGATGAGTGCAAAGAAAGAACCGCTAGGATGCGTGCTAAGAAAGATTGCTTTGTGAAAGCGTGTTCTTCTAGTTTTCATGATAATAAGGATGACGATATAAAAGTGATTAATGTGTCCCCTATTAAATTTTTGTTTTTCAATATGAATCTTTATAATGATGGGACTGGAGATTAGTCATGTTTAGTTAGAAGGCGTCCCAAAAATTCGTAGTTTTTAGATCTTGATGCTAAAATTGTTAAAAGTGGGATTGAAGAGGTTAAAACTTTAAATAGCAATGAACCCACTATCTTGGATTTCAAGGTATTTAATTATGATAATTTCTCTTTGATATATTGTATTTCCTTGTTGTAATCCGTGCTAAATTCTCCTCATGATTATAGTCAAAATAAAGCTTTCACTAAACATATCGTTGATGCTTTGATGCAATCTTATGAAGAAAAACTTGAGTTGGAAGTTTATATAACTAGAAAAACTTATGATGAGTGGGAACCTACTATTAAAATAAAAATTAAAGATCGTGAATGCTATGAATTGTGTGATTTGGGTGTTAGTGTTTCCACGATCCCAAAAACTTTGTGTGATTTGCTAGGTTTCCGTGAATTTGATGATTGTTCTTTAAACTTGCAGCTTGCGGATTACACTATTAAGAAACCTATGGGAAATATTAATAATGTTCTTATTGTTGCAAATAGGAATTATGTGCCGGTATATTTCATTGTTCTTGATATAGATTGCAATCATTCATGTCCTATTATTCTTGGTAGGCCTTTCCTTAGAACGATTGGTGCAATTATTGATATGAAGGAAGGGAGTATTAGATTCCAATTTCCAATAAGGAAAGGCATGGAAAACTTACCTAGAAATAAAATTAAATTAGCATATGAATCTATTATGATAGCCACTTATGGATTGCCTACCAAAGATGGCAATACCTAGATCTATCTTTGCTTTTATGCCTAGCTAGGGGCGTTAAACGATAGCGGTTGTTGGGAGGCAACCCAATTTTATTTTTATTCATTGATGTTTGATCCCATTTAGTAATGAAAAATTTATCTAGCCTCTGTTTTGTTTGTGTTTTTGGTGTTTAATTAGTGTTTGTGCCAAGTAGAACCGTTGGGAAGACTTGGGGAAAGTCTTTTTGATCTTGCTGTAGAAAACAGAAACTTTAGAGCTCACGAGAATTGCTGCCATTTTTTATTGGAAAGTGCTATTTAGTTAATTATTTTTTCAGATGATTAATAGATAAATTACTCACGTCCAGAAATTTATTTTAGAATTGTTGGGGTTACATAAGTTTGTGTTAGTTACAGATTACTACAGACTGTTCTGTTTTTGACAGATTCTGTTTTTCATGTGTTGTTTGCTTATTTTGATGAATCTATGGCTAGTAAAAGAGTTTATAAACCATAGAGAAGTTGGAATACAGTAGGTTTAACACCAATATAAATAAATAATGAGTTCATTACAGTACCTTGAAGTGGAGTTTTGTTTTCTTTCGCTAAAGGAGCTCACGAGATTTTTCTATTAAGTTTTGTGTTGTGAAGTTTTCAAGTTTTGGGTAAAGATTTGATGGATTATGGAACAAGGAGTGGTAAGAGCCTAAGCTTGGGGATGACCATGGCACCCGAAGGTAAAATAAAAGGACACCAAAAAGCCTAATCTTGGGGATGCCCCGGAAGGCATCCCCTCGTTTATCTTCGTTCATCGGTAACTTTAATTGGAGCTATATTTTTATTCACCACATGATATGTGTTTTGCTTGGAGCGACTTGTATGATTTGAGTCTTTGCTTTTTAGTTTACCACAGTCTTACTTGCTGTACACACCTTTTGAGATAGACAAACATGAATTAGAATTTATTGGAATACTCTATGTGCTTCACTTATATCTTTTGAGCTATATAGTTTTTGCTCTAGCGCTTCTCTTATATCTTTTAGAGCACGGTGATGGTTTTATTTTATATAAATAATTGATCTCTCATGCTTCACTTATATTATTTTGAGAGACCTTGAGAACAACATGGCAATTTGCTTTTGGGCATAATAAAGGTTTCATATAAGTGCATTGAATACTAAGAGAAGTTTGATACTTGATCATTGTTTTGAGATATGGAGATGGTGATATAGAGTCATGCTAGTTGAGTAGTTGTGAATTTGAGAAATACTTGCATTGAAGTTTGTGATTCCCGTAGCATGCACGTATGGTGAACCATTATGTGATGAAGTCGGAGCATGATTTATTTATTGATTTCCTTCCTTATGAGTGGTGGTCGGGGACGAGCAATGGTCTTTTCCTACCAATCTATCCCCTAGGAGCATGCGCGTAGTACTTTGTTTCGATAACTAATAGATTTTTGCAATAAGTATGTGAGTTCTTTATGACTAAAGTTGAGTCCATGGATTATACGCACCCTCACCCTTCCATCATTTGCTAGCCTCTCTAGTACCGCGCAACTTTCGCCAGTACCATAAACCCACCATATACCTTCCTCAAAACAGCCACCATACCTACCTATTATGGCATTTCCATAGCCATTCCGAGATATATAGCCATGCAACTTTCCACCATTCCGTTATTATGACACGCTTCATCATTTTCATATTGCTTTGCATGATCATGTAGTTGACATCGTATTTGTGGCAAATCCACCGTTCATAATTATTTCATACATGTCACTCTTGATTCATTGCATAACACGGTACACCGCCGGAGGCATTCACATAGAGTCATATTTTGTTCTAAGTATTGAGTTGTAATTCTTGAGTTGTAAGTAAGATTGAAGTGTGATGATCATCATTATTAGAACATTGTCCCAATGAGGAAAGGATGATGGAGACTATGATTCCCCCACAAGTTGGGATGAGACTCCGGACAAAAAAAAAGAGGCAAAAAAAAGAAGTCCCAAATAAAAAAAGAAAAAAATGAGAGAAAAAGAGAGAAGGGACAATGTTACTATCCTTTTACCACACTTGTGCTTCAAAGTAGCACCATGATCTTCATGATAGAGAGTATCCTATGTTGTCACTTTCATAAACTAGTGGGAATTTTACATTATAGAACTTGGCTTGTATATTCCAATGATGGGCTTCCTCAAATTGCCCTAGGTCTTCATGAGCAAGCAAGTTGGATGCACACCCACTTACTTTCTTTTGTTGAGCTTTCATACACTTATAGCACTAGTGCATCCGTTGCATGCCAATCCCTACTCACTCACATTGATATCTATTAATGGGCATCTCCATGGCCCGTTGATACGCCTAGTTGATGTGGGACTATCTTCTCCTTTTTGTTTTCTCCACAACCACCATTCTATTCCACCATAGTGCTATATCCATGGCTCACTCTCATATATTGCGTGAAGATTGAAAAAGTTTGACAACATCAAAAGTATGAAACAATTGCTTGGCTTGTCATCGGGGTTGTGCATGATTTAATATTTTGTGTGATGAAGATAGAGCATAGCCAGGCCATATGATTTTGTAGGGATAACTTTCTTTGGCCATGTTATTTTGAGAAGACATGATTGCTTAGTTAGTATGCTTGAAGTATTATTATTTCTATGTCAATATTAAACTTTTATCTTGAATCTTTCAGATCTGGACATTCATGCCACAATAAAGAAAAAATTACATTGAGAAATATTTTAGGAAGCATTCCACATCAAAAATTCTGTTTTGATCATTTACCTACTCGAGAACGAGCAGGAATTAAGCTTGGGGATGCTTGATACATCTCCAACGTATCTATAATTTTTGATTGCTCCATGCTATTATATTATATATTTTGCATGTTAATGGGATTATTTTTACACTTTTATACTATTTTTGGGACTAACCTATTAACCGGAGGCCCATCCCAAATTGTCGTTTTTTGCCTATTTTAGAGTTTCGCCGAAAAGGAATATCAAACGGAGTCAAAACAGAATGAAAGCTTCGGGAGCATTATTTTCGGAACAAACGTGATCTAGGAGACTTGGAGTGGACGTCAAGCAATCAACGAGGTGGCCACGAGGCAGGGGGCGCCCCCCCGGCGCGCCCTCCACCCTCGTGGGCCACTTGTTGCTCCACCGACGTACTTCTTCCTCCTATATATATGCATATACCCCCCAAACATCCAGGAGCACCACGAAACCCTATTTCCACCGCCGCAACCTTCTGTACCCAAGAGATCCCATCTTGGGGCCTTTTTTCATAGCTCTGCCGGAGGGGGCATTGATCACGAAGGGCCTCTACATCAACTCCATGGCCCCTCCGATGATGTGTGAGTAGTTTATTTCAGACCTTCGGGTCCATAGCTAGTAGCTAGATGGCTTCTTCTCTCTCTTTGTATCTGAATACAAAGTTCTCATCGATTCTCTTGGAGATCTATTCAATGTAATCTTCTTTTGTGGTGTGTTTGCCGAGATACGATGAATTGTGGGTTTATGATCAAGTTTATCTATGAACAATATTTGAATCTCCTCTGAATTCTTTTATGTATGATTGGTTTATCTTTGCAAGTCTCTTCGAATTATCAGTTTGGTTTGGCCTACTAGATTGATCTTTCTTGCAATGGGAGAAGTGCTTAGCTTTGGGTTCAATCTTGTGGTGCTCGATCCCAGTGACAGAAAGGGAACCGACACGTATTGTATTGTTGACATCGAGGATAAAAAGATGGGGTTTACATCATATTGCGTGAGTTTATCCCTCTACATCATGTCATCTTGCTTAAGGCGTTACTCTGTTCTTATGAACTTAATACTCTAGATGCATGCTGGATAGCGGTCGATGTGCGGAGTAATAGTAGTAGATGCAGAATCGTTTCGGTCTACTTGTCTAGGACATGATGCCTATATACATGATCATGCCTCACTACTAGGGAAAACCTTATACACAGGATCTTAGCAGCAGCGCGGCATAAAAAGAGGCGCTGCTGCTAATTAGGAGCAGCACGGTTACTGAAAGCATGCTACTGGTGCAAATTTAGCAGTAGCGCGTGATGTTTAAACCGCGCTGCTACAAAAATCCACCGACAGTACACAACGACCTAAGTTTACAAGTAGCGCGGCATCAGGAAGCGCGCTGCTGCTAATGCCATAGTAGTAGCGCTCTTTTTAGTCACGTCGCTACTGCTAATTTTGAAATTGTCCACACGGTTTGCCCGTTTAGTAGTAGCGCGTGATAGTAAAGCGCGCTGCTCTACGCTCTTAGCAGCAGCGCACTTTAGCTCCCGCGCTACTGCTAAGACGCAGCACCCACCACCTTTTTCCACCCCTCCCCATCTCCTCTCCTCCCTTTTCCTACCTCCCACATCCTCCCTCTCTCACTCTTCTTCTTTCCCAATACTTCTCCTCCCATTACGATCCCTCTTCTACCTACCTTTCTCTCTCTTCATCACTCCTAGCTATAACTACACCACCTCCATTAATGCATCTCCTTTCTCTTTTTCCTTCCCCCTCCACTAGTTGAAGCTGTCTCCTCCCAAATTAGGTAGCTAGGTAGATGTAGCATTTAGTTAAGTGACATATTTGCCCCTAACTAGATCTATCTTTGTCAAGAAGAACTTTGTGCACTTTTGATCTCCCTACAACATCATCTCCATCGTGTGCTCGATCTCGAGATAGAGGTGATTAAAATTTCATGCTTTTGCAAAGTGGAAATATGTTTATGTGTGTGTGATATGTTTATGGAAATTTTGTGTGTGGCATGAGTTGACGCCAAATTGTGCTTTTGAGTTGCCTATGTTTTACCGAAATGTCGATTTATTTCTGTTTTGGCGAATTCCGGGCAAACTCTAGATCTATATATGTCCTATTTTTAAGGAAGGTCATGCCGAATTTTTGTATGACTTTGATGAATGCACGCATTTTTATAATCAATTTGTTTATTATTACCGTGCAGAGTTGACGATGGTCAGTGGAACGCTGGTGGACAGGTGGTTGTGGTCGGCGGTGCAGGACTTGAAGGAAAATAACCTGACAGAGGTTTTATGTCCGTGTCGAAAATGCAAAGGAATAGTTTGGCTCGACCCCCATGACGATGGTCGTGTCGAAGCGCACCTGCTCATGACTGGTTCATGGATGGCTATACTCGGTGGATAATTGAAGATGAGGATGACGATGTTGAGGATGCCGACGGGGCAGGCAATGATGACACGGGGCAAGACGAAGAGATGATCGATAATGGCGGCGGAGTAGAGGCCTGACATGGCGGCGGAGAAGGGGCCGGACATGGCGGCGGAGAGAACCACATGGACTCCACGCAGTAGAGTTCGTCGGTACTAAGTTCATTCGTGCGGGACCCTCATGTTCAAGCATTGCTTCGCAAGGAGACGAGTACTGAGAGAACTGCTTCTAGAGAGGAGGCTAAGCTGGAGCAACTCGTGGTAGACTCGAACACTCCATTGTATGATGGTTGCAATCCTGAGGTGACCCGCTTGAGTTTCACACTCCAACTCCTGAAGACAAAGGCTAAAAACAAATGGACCGACACTAGCCTCGATGAGCATCTCAAGTACCTAAAGGATGTTCTTCCCGCGGGTAATCTATGTCCTAGTAGTGTTGATGAGGCCAAGAAGATCGTGTGCCCTCTTGATCTGCCACACGTTAGATACCATACATGCATAAATGATTGCATAATTTATCGGAAGGACCACGCGGAAAAAACAAGCTGTCTGGTGTGCAATGCTTCTCGATACAAGAAGGCTGGGAAGAAATGTCCCCAGAAAGTGGTATGGTACTTACCGATCACTCCCCGTCTCGAGAGGTATTTTGTAGATCCCAAGGAAGCAAAGCTAATGCGCTGGAACACGGAGAGGAAGAAGCCCAACGATGGAGATGATCCGAAGCTGAGACACGTCAAGGATGGAAGCCAGTGGAGAGCGTTGAATAGCTTCTATCGGTATTTTGGATGTGATGCAAGGAACATCGTGCTCGACGCATGTACCAATGGCATGAATCTATTTGGCAATCAGAACACCAACCATAGAACATGGCCCATGTTTGTATGGATGCACAACCTCCCCCTTGGTTGTGCATGAAATCGAAGTACATTCACATGAGCATGCTTATTCAATGGCTGAAACAACCAGGAAATAATATTAATTTGTATCTGGGGCTACTTCCATAGGAGTTAGACACATTATGGAAAACACCGGGCAAGACATGGGACGCCAGCAAAGGCGAGTATTTCAACATGAGAGCCGCGCTGATCACGACAGTGGAGGACTATCTCGGTTACGGATATGTGGCAGGCCAGGTGTGCCATGGATATTGCGGATGCACGCGGTGCATGGATGATACGACGTCTCAGCAGCTAACGTCAAGGAAAGATGGCGGGTCTGGGAAAATCGTGTACATGGGGCATCGAAGATGGCTCAAACAGGACGACCCGTGGAGAAACCGTGGAGATCTATTCAGTGGTCACGCTGAGCATCGAGGACCTCCATGTAAGGGGAGCGGTGCCGAAATTGATGAGCTGGTGAAAAACTGGAAGGAGTGCCCCGCGTCGGGAAAGACGATGAGAAAGGCGTCGGAGCCGCTGCTAAAGGTATGGAAGACAAGGTCTGTGTTCTGGGACTTGGAGTACTAGCACAAACTCAATACACCTCATTGCCTTGATCAAATGCATATATGTAAGAATGTCCTTGAGAGCTTGCTCGCAACACTGATGAACATGGCGGATAATACCAAGGATGGGCCGAAGGCAAGAAAAGACTTGCAAGATTTGAAAATCAGGGAAGATCTGCACATGCCGCCCCGTAAAATGTCAGATGAGACAGAGACGGAGACAGAGGCACGGGAGAAGAAGGGCAAGAAAATAAATAAAGAGGATTATTGCCCCCCTTCTTGCTTCACCTTAAGTCAGGCTGAGATCCATCAATTCTTTAAGTGCCTTACCGGAGTCAAAGTTAGTTCCGGTTACTATGGCAAGATAAGCAGATATCTAGACACGGACAAGAAAAGGTTCAGCAGGATGAAGTCCCATGACTATCATGTGATGATGACGCAGATACTACTTGTTGCCCTTAGAGGGATACTGGACAAGCATGTCCGTGACACGCTTATTGGTCTCTGCAACTTTTTTGACGTCATCTCTCGAAAGTCAATCAGTGTGAAGCAGCTCAGCAGGCTACAGGAAGAGATCGTTGTGATACTGAATGAGCTTGAGATGTACTTCCCGCCCGCGTTCTTTGACGTCATGGTGCATCTGTGTGTCCATCTTGTGGATGACATAATAGACCTGGGGCCGTCATTCCTGCACAACATGATGCCGTTTGAGAGGATGAATGAGATCATCAAAGGATTCGTTCGTAACATGTCCTGTCCGGATGGAAGCATCGTCCAGGCCTATTTGACACAAGAGTGCATCTCTTTGTGCGAGATTTTTTTATATGGCACAGACCAGCCGCCTGGTGTTAGTGTTGGTTTGCCCGTTAACAAGCACGATGGGAGGCTCGAAGGAGAAGGTCACTGCAATAGTCGCAGGGAATTGCACATGGCATACTCAGATCGATGCAGCGACTTTGACAGAGCAAACTTGGTAGTGCTACAACATCTAGATGAGGTAGATCCTTTCGTGGCACTGCACAAAGAAATTATCGGAAAGAAGTATCGTGACCAGGGGGGTATGCAAGACAGACGCCGAAGTTACTAGAGAGCACAACTCCACTTTCCTGCATTGGTTCAAAGAGCATATTATTCCTAATCCCCCGGAGGAGGGCTCTAAGGATGGATTGCTCATATACGCCTTAGCACATGGCCCCTCGCCCAACCTCGTAACCTATCCGGCATATGATATCAACGGATACATGTTCTACACAAAGGCCAAAGATATGGGCAGTGATGATCAGAACTCAGGGGTGACGATGGAATGCATGACCGACAGCGACAACAACGCAACTGAACAATTTTATGGAAGGGTCGAGGAGATCTGGGAGCTTGACTACTCTGGACTGCAAAACATGACGATGTTCCGTGTCAGATGGGCTAAGAATGTCGAAAGAGAAAACCAGATTTTCACTACCATGACTATACCCAACGCCAAGAGCGCTACCGTGAACGCTATCGTAAAAAATGAGCCGTGGGTACACGCTGAGCACGTGACACAATGCTTCTTCATAACCGACCCATGCAAGCCCAGTCGTGTTGTCGTGAGGAGAGGCAAAAGGAACATCATTGGAATGGATGGAGTCGCCAACGCGGAAGACTATGATCAGTACGGCAACCCAATGAGGGAAGATGACGATGATGATGAAGTATACGTCAAAAGAAGAATCAATACTACATTACCTAAGAAAAATCGTACTCCATGGAAAAGGCAAAGTCACAATGAGGGGCTCAATTATTCTTCAATGAACAAGAAGGGAAAGAAGCTGACTCAAAAATGTAAACGTCAGCGCTGAGGAATCGGTCAAATGATGTCATATATATATATATATATATATATATATATATATATATATATATATATATATATATATATATATATATATATATATATGTTCCTATTTTGTATACACACTTAGCCATTATTATGCATGGGTCCAATGATGTAATATATATGTTCCTATTTTGCATACATATTTAACCGTCAAATGATGCAATATATATCGCCTTCCCTTCGTTCACTGCTCTCGGAAAAAAAGTAAGAAAAATTAAGGAAAAGAAAAAGGGAAACTTGTTATAGCAGTAGCGCTTTACTGAAAAAGAGCTACAGCTAGTCAAGGTAGCAGTAGCGGTTTTTGTATAAAACCGCTATAGCTGCCTTTAATAGTAGTAGCGCATTTTGTCTAAACGCGCTACTGCTACGTCCACTTAACCCAAATTTCTCACTCTCCTTGCTTCATCCCGCCTCTTTCCCCCCAAATCCCCACTCTCTTCCCCCCGTCGCATCGCCGCGCCCGACCCGGCCCCGGCGCTCGCTCCCAACCCGTTGGCCCTCGCCTCCCTCCTCTGCTTCCTCCCCTCCCAACCTCGGCCGTCGTCGGGCCTGCCTCCTCGCCCCTGCACCCTTTGTAAACCACCCCCCTCTCGCTCTCTGCTAGCTAGGGTTCTTCGGTTAATTTACTTAGGTTTTAGTTATGTTAATTAGGTTATCTATTTAGTTATGAATTTAGATAGGTTTCAAAATTAGTTGAATTTATATGCAAATTTGAACTGGACAAGTTTTGGACATGCCATGTTTTGGTAAATGATCCAAGTGGCCTATGTTATGCCGGAATGTTGATTCATTTCTGTTCTGGTGAATTTTAGGCACTCGATATGTCCATTTTTTTTAGCAAAGGTCATGCCGAAATTTCCCGTGAATAAAGGCATGATTTGTGCTACATAGTTGGCATATCAAGTGCTGGCAGATAGATTTCTTTTTTTATGCCATTTCTCATTTATTCATACTTTTAGAAAAAAATGAGGACACTTAATCATAGGAAACATGTCGAACAACGAAGAAACTGGGCCTTCTGACCAAGATGCATACGAGATGGATTATCAGGGTGAACAAGACTACCTTGACTTTTTGACTGCTAAGCAAGGTTTGCAGGTCCGCCTCGATGATGGTACTGACGCCGACATCGACACCGACGGCGCCGGCACCGATGGCGGCACCGATACCGGTGGGGAAGGTACCAGCGGGGAAGGTACCGACGCCGATGCCGCTATCGAAAAGAGGAAGCATAAGAAGCAGAGGATACGAAAACCTAACAAACTAGGGATTGGACGACTTGTGATCACAAAGATGGCACCTGGCAAGTTTGAGCCGTTAGAGCCGGAAGAACCTCGCAAGTGCTATGGGAACCAAGTAGGATGCATCCTACAGGAATGCGCGAGCATCAACGACGATGACTTAAGGAGTAAAGAACATTTGACGTAGTTGCTCCTAACGAAGTTGCACAAGAGATTCAAGTTCCACGACTGGGATGATGACATAGAACAACCGTGGGATGATCCGAAGATGAAAAAGATTAACAATCACGCCATGGGCATGTTCAGCAATGATTTGGGCTCTTGGAAAGGGAGGGTGAAACGAGCTATTGAGGCTGAGGAACCCTTGTCCAAGATTCTGGAGGAAAATCCGACACTTACGGAAGAGGAGTTCGAAAAGTTCAAGGACACTTGCGCTACCGAGGACGCCAAGGCTAAGGCTGCGAATTCAAGAGCCTTCAGCAAAGGAACACGGGGAAGCATCGCCTCGGAAGCCGTGGCTACCTCTGTAAAAGGCCCATATGGGATTAGGAGGACGCGGAACGTGAAGCCGCGGGTCTCCCAGACCCCTTCGCGAAGTTCACCAACCCCTTGGAGCGTGACTTCATCAGCGCCCGCTACAAGTGGGACAAGGAGAAAAAGGTTTTTTACACGGACCAGATTACGAGGAAATTGATTAGACTATTGGAGAAGCAACACCAGCTTGCAGCCGAAAGCCCTACTTCTCCGATGAGGCTCAAGTGGGACACCCCTCTCAACCGGGCCTTGAACGAACTTAAGGGACTCCCTTTGGGCCAGCGGCCGCAATATGGTTATGTGCACGGCGCTGGAGACGGCGCCATGTGGAAGGTGTTTTACAACGAGGGCCCGGAGGCCAAGAAGCAGAAGAAGAAGTTTAGTTAGGTGGACATCGACGCGAAGGTGAAGCTTGTGGTCGAGAAAAAAGCAGCTGAGGACGCGAAAAAAGCAGCCGAGGACAAATATGAGTTGCTACAGCTGGCAATCAATGCAGCTGTAACTGCCTGTAGAAATGATTTCGCTACTAACTTGGTTCCAGTTATCATCAACTGGACGAAGGAAAATCCAGACAAGACGGTACATGATTTCCCGTTGCCCAGTTTCGTCGGGAGCAACTCCATGAACAACAACACCATCGCACCATCACTTGCCCATGCAACCGGGCCTCCTCTCGCAGCCGCTCCCGCTCATAGCAGCCCGTCCTCAGTCTCTGGCGCGCTCGGTGGGCCTTCGTCTTTGGTTGAGCTCGACGCCAACACGGTAATTACATGTCGCACCAACATATATATATATATTATTCCATTTTGTTGCCTTTCGGATGTTTTACGCCACAGACATATGTGTTTGCATGCGAAAGAAACCCCGTGCACCATACTCTACTTGATCAAAGGCTAAAAGGTGGACGTGGGAAAGGGGATGATAATGGACCCCTTGCAACCCACGTTCCACAACCAGCCGATCCCCGCTGGGCACTTCAGGGTTAGCTTGTCCAGTGTGAAATCGGGGCACGAGGATTTGCCTCCTCCAGTACAGCATGTGGGAGTGGACGATGAGACCCCGCCGCGGATTGGAAGCTGCAAGGATTGGGTGCTGCTATGGCCGAAGAATCTTATTCGTCTGGAGCCGGCCGAGAGCACACCAATAACCACACATCAACAAGCATGTGCGGAGACCACCACCCCGCCTATGCAATTAGCAACTCCTGTAGTGCCGGGTGATGGCGGCGGACGACATGATGAAGGGGGTGCAATAGTACTGGCTGATGTAATTTGTCCTGTAGAGCAGAGAATGGATGATGAGACAGAGGTCGACCCTATGGATTTCCTCAATACAAACGCGTATGACTGTGACATAGAATTGATGAGTCAACCATATGACGAATCGGGCTATCAGCTTGCCAATGAGGATATGGATGATATGCCCGGGCAGGAAGGTCGTAGCAGGGATTGAAAAAAGTCTCTCTTCATGAAATCCTCATAGGACACGCCTGAAGATGCCGCCTCAACACAAGCTCAACTAGCCAGGCGCGAGGGTCGTACAGTACTTAGCCCGGGAACACTGGGGCAGGGGTTAAGGAAGGGTCTAGAAGGTGTGCCCAAGAAAAAGGAGAGAAAGAGATCGGGGAAGATAGCTGCCTCCAAACAAGCCAGAGCACATAGCAGCCAGACGATGCATTCTGAAGAGCGTGTACCCGTGAAAGGTGTGGCCATGTTCCATCTCACGGGCGAGCCGATGCTACCACCAAAACCGCTGGAGGCACTATCAGGGGATCTCAGGAGACTGCACGACCATGTGCTGTCGACTAAGAAAAGCCTACTAGCCTCAAAGGATCTGGGATATCCGACATACGCGGCTCGTGTGCCTGAGGGGAAGTGCTACGTCGAGACACGGCCCGCGGAGGTGTTCTTCCTGCGGTTTGACCATATCTTTGAGATGTTTCTGACAAGGAGGCTCGATTTTACAATCGTCCGCTTTTTTGCACTACATATGAGCTCCGTCATGAAGAGTGAAGAAGTCCACATAATGTGCGCGCGCCGTCCTTATCGTTCTTTACCCGCAAGTCTCCCACGCCGTGTATTTTGACCCTTCCAGAGACTACGAGAAAAAAGACTACACCCATATAATGAATATTCTAGATGATGCTCTCCAAGGCTTCAGCATTAGAGGTGGCCACATGCAGATTAGGAAACAAAGGAACAAGAAGATGGGTTTCGCACATAAAACTAACTTCTCCTGCATCCATGTCCCAAAACCAAGCAAGAAGGATGGATTCTACATTGTCCATCTCATGATTCAGTTCAACACAGATCACCAAAAGCTTCGCATGAGAAGCAGAAATGATGATCATATTCACAAGTGGCTAGAATCTCATGGAGAAGCGGATTATAAACTTAGAGATGACTTCTTTCGCATCCAAAGCGACATTGCGACGATCATCATGAAAGAAGTTGTCGATGAGAAGGGGATGTTTCACCACGGCCCTATATCACGAGCTGACGTCCGAACTCGCATAGGCATGCAATGTCTAGACCTCACGCCGTTCAAGAAGCTAGGGTCCATCCTCGATGATATGGAAAGATGGAACTTCTAGTGATTTATGATGCCGATGATGATGATATGTGTCGGTTGAACTTGTATACTTTTTGTAGCGATGAAACTTTGTCATGTCCATGGTCCCTGTCGAGCTTGTGTAACGCTACTTTGTTAGTTTGCGTACGATGACCTGCGTACCTCTAGTTAATTAATTTGCATACTGTATGATGCATCTAGTTGCTAACCCTTTCTTTTACGGTGTTGCTCTAGTATACTTTGTTGCATATATATGATTGTACATCCTCTTCATGAACATGCATCTCTAACAGGTACCTAGTTTCTTGATGGAGAGATGGAAGTTATATGTAGTGTACAAAGGGAAGGTTCCGGGGGTGTACAATGAGTGGCATCAGTGTCAGGCGCAAGTGAATGGGTTCTCGGGCGCCAGCCATAAAGGCTTCAAAAGCAGACAAGAAGGAGAACCTAGTTACTTGAGGTTCACGCTAGCGCGAGAGAGGACTCGTAACCGCCACCTCATGTACTGCATAGTTCCACTCTCACTCATAGTGATAGCTCTTCTCGCGTATACCTTTGTTTAGATGGATGACGTTGTAGTTGCAAGTATTCGAGACTTGCATGTATCGCTATTTTCGAGATGATGACAAGATACCACTTTGTGTTGGATGATGATTATGATGAGACTATTTGTATGTATATGCTATGATTACATTTGTGGTCTCGAAGGAATTTGTATGTGTATGATGATGACATTTGTATGTGCTAAAATTCTTCTATAAAGCCTGTTCAAATACAAAACAAGTATGCCGATTTTTTTTACTAAAATTAGCAGTAGCGAGTGGAGAAAAGTTAGCAGCAGCGCGGTAGTAGCAGTAGCGCGCATAGGAGAAGCGTGCTATAGCTATTAGCAGTAGCGAGCTTCCATTAAGCGCACTGCTGCTACACTTGTGTAGCAATAGCGCTGGTGAGCACGCACTACTGCTATGTGTTAGCTGTAGCACCTTATTAATAGCGCCGGTACCCGCGCTACTGATACACCTAAAACCCGTGCTGCTGCTAGCCTTTTCCCTAGTAGTGCCTAGATATTGTCATAATTATTCGTTTTTCTATCAATTGCTCGACAGTAATTTGTTCACCCACCATAATACTTATGCTTTCTTGAGAGAAGCCACTGGTGAAACCTATGGGGTGCAAGTGGTCGTGAAGGGATTGACAACCCCTTTATCATGTTGGTTGCGAGGTTCTTATTTGTTTCTGTAGGTACGAGGTGACTCCCGCGTGGTCTCCTACTGGATTGATACCTTGGTTCTCAAAAGCTGAGGGAAATACTTTGTTGCTTTACTGCATCACCCTTTCCTCTTCAAGGGAAAACCAACACAGTGCTCAAGAGGTAGCAGATCGTGAGTTCGCGGGACGTCACCGAGCTGAACATGTGCTGAACGCGGAGGTGCCGTACGTTCGGTACTAAGGATTGGTCGATCGTGAAGATGTATGACTACATCAACCGCATTGTCATAACGCTTCCACTTACGGTCTATGACGGTACATAGACAACACTCTCCCCTCTCATTGTTGTGCATCACCATGATCTTGCGTGTGCGTAGGAAAATTTTGAAATTACTACGTTCCGAACAAATTTTGTTGGTAGGAACAATTTTGGTAATAACGCGTATAGAGGTAATTTTAATCCTAGGCCATTTCCCAGTAATTCCTCTAATAATTATGGTAATTCCTACAACAATTCTTATGAAAATTATAATAAGATGCCCTCTGATTTTGAATCTACTATTAAAGAATTTATTAGTTCGCAAAAGAGTTTCAATGCTTTGATTGAAGAAAAACTGTCTAAGATTGATGAGTTGGCTAGGAACGTGGATAGAATTTATCTTGATGTTGATTCTTTGAAACTTAGATCTATTCCACCTGAGCATGATATCAATGAGTCTCTCAAATCCATGAGAATTTCCATTGACGAGTGCAAAGAAAGAACCGCTAGGATGCGTGCTAAAAAAGGTTGCTTTGTGAAAGCGTGTTCTTCTAGTTTTCATGGTAATAAGGATGAAGATCTAAAAGTGATTGATGTGTCCCCTATTAAATCTTTTTTTGCAATATGAATCTTGATAATGATGGTACTGGAGATGAGACAACTTTCGTTAAAAGGCGTCCCAATGATTCGGAGTTTTTAGATCTTGATGCAAAAATTAATAAAAGTGGGATTGAAGAGGTCAAAACTTTATATAGCAATGAACCCACTATTTTGGATTTCAAATAATTTAATTATGATAATTGTTCTTTAATAGATTGTATTTCCTTGTTGCAATCCATGCTAAATTCACCGCATGCTTATAATCAAAATAAAGCTTTTACTAAACATATCATTGATGCGTTAATGCAATCTTCTGAAGAAAACTTGAATTGGAAGTTTCTATCGCTAGAAAACATTATGATGAATGGGAGCCTACTATTAAAATTAAAATTAAAGATCATGAATTCTATGCTTTATGTGATTTGGGTGCTAGCGTTTCCACGATTCCAAAAACTTTGTGTGATCTGTTAGGTTTCCGTGAATTTGATGATTGTTCTTTAATTTTGCACCTCGTGGATTCCACTATTAAGAAACCTATGGGAAGAATTAATGATGATCTTATTTTTGTAAATAGGAATTATGTGCCCGTAGATTTCATTGTTTTTTATATAGATTGCAATCCTACATGTCCCATTATTCTTGGTAGACCTTTCCTTAGAACGATTGGTGCAATTATTCATATGAAAGAAGGGAATATTAGATTCCAATTTCCGTTAAGGAAAGGCATGGAACACTTTCCTAGAAAGAAAATTAAATTACCTTTTGAATCTATTATGAGAGCTACTTATGGATTGCATACCAAAGATGATAATACATAGATCTATTCTTGCTTTAATGCCTAGCTAAGGGCGTTAAATGATAGCGCTTGTTGGGAGGCAACCCAATTTTATTTTTGTTTCTTGCTTTATTATTATGTTTAGTAATAAATAACATATATCCTTTGTTTAGATGTGGTTTTATGATTTTAATTAGTGTTTGTGCCAGTAGAACCTTTGGGAAGACTTGGGGAAAGTCTTTGCGATCTTGCTGTAAAAAACAGAAACTTTAGCACTCATGATATTTGCTGCCATTTTTTACTGGAGAGTGTGATTAGGTTGATTATTTTTTCATGTGATTAATAGATAAAATCCTGACGTCCAGCAATTTATTTTGGAATTTTTGCGGTTACATAAGTACTTGAAACCTACAGATTACTACAGACTGTTCTGTTTTTGACAGATTCTGTTTTTCGCGTGTTGCTTGCTTATTTTGATGAATCTATGGCTAGTATCGGATGTTATGAACCATAGAGAAGTTGGAATAAATTAGGTTTAACACCAATATAAATAAAGAATGAGTTTATTACAGTACCTTAGGTGGTGGTTTATTTTCTTATACTAACGGAGCTCATGAGATTTTCTGTTTAAGTTTTATGTTGTGAAGTTTTCAAGTTTTGGGTAAAGATTTGATGGATTATGGAATAAAGAGTGGCAAGAGCCTTAGATTGGGGATGCCCAAGGCACACCAAGGTAAAATTCAAGAACAACCAAAATCCTAATCTTGGGGATGTCCCGGAAGGCATCCCCTCTTTCGTCTTCTTCTATCGGTAACTTTACTTGAGGCTATATTTTTATTCACCACATGATATGTGTTTTGCTTGGAGCGTCTTGTATGATTTGAGTATTTGCTTTTTAGTTTACCACAATCATCCTTGCTGTACACACCTTTTGGTTGAGACACACATGAATTGGAATTTATTAGAATACTCTATGTGCTTCACTTATATCTTTTGAGCTAGATAATTTTGCTCTAGTGCTTCACTTATATCTTTTTAGAGCACGGTGGTGGTTTTATTTTATAGAAATTATTGATCTCTCATGCTTCACTTATATTATTTTGAGAGTCCTTTAGAACAGCATGGTAATTTTCTTTGGTTATGGAATTAGTCCTAATATGATAGGCATCCAGGATGGGTATAATAAAAACTATCATAAAAAAGGTGCATTGAGTACTAGGAGAAGTTTGATACTTGATAATTGTTTTGAGATATAAAGATGGTGATATTAGAGTTGTGCTAGTTGAGTGGTTGTGAATTTGAGAAATACTTTTGTTGAAGTTTGCAAGTCCCGTAGCATGCACGTATGGTAACCGTTGTGTAACAAATATGAAACATGAGGTGTTCTTTGATTGTCTTCCTTATGAGTGGTCGTCGGGGGACGAGCGATGGTCTTTTCCTACCAATCTATCCCCCTAGGAGCATGCGCGTAGTTCTTGGTTTTTGATGACTTGTAGATTTTTGCAATAAGTATGTGAGTTCTTTATGACTTATGTTGAGTCAATGGATTATACGCACTCTCACCCTTACATCATTGCTAGCCTCTTCGGCACAATGCATTGCCCTTTCTCACCTTGAGAGTTGGTGCAAACTTCGCCGGTGCATCCAAACCCCGTGATATGATATGCTCTGTCACACATAAACCTCTTTTTATCTTCCTCAAAACAGCCACCATACCTACCTATTATGGCATTTCCATAGCCATTCCGAGATATATTGCCAAGCAAATTTCCACCGTTTCATCTATGACACGCTCCATCATTATCATATTGCTTTGCATGATCATGTAGTTGACATCGTATTTGTGGCAAAGCCACCATGCATAATTTATCATACATGTCACTCCACTACTAGGAAAAGGGCTATAGATGAAATTGACACTAATGGCGCACCAGACACGTGGTGCGCCACTACTATATACTAATGGCGCACCATGTGCTGATGCGCCATTGGTGTGGAAGACACTAATGGCGCACTAGACACACGGTGCGCCACTAGTAACAATTTTTTTTTCATTTTTCCAAACATTATAATGGCGCATCCAGGCAAAGTGCGCCATTACTAGTTCTAACTAGTAATGGCGCACCGGCCACACAGTGCGCCACTACTGTATTTCTTTTATTCTTTTTTTTGCAAAACTACTAATGGCGCACCATGGCATAGTGCGCCATTAGTAGTTTAAACTAGTAATGGCGCACTACGCAATGGTGCACCATTAGTATATATATATTATTATATTTTTGCAAAACTACTAATGGCGCACGGCCAGCAGGTGCGCCATTAGTATGTTGGGTTACTAATGGCGCATGGGTGGGTGGTGCGCCATTAGTAACCTGGGACCAGCTAGATATTTTGGACAGCCACACCTACACACTCACTTTCCCCACTTCATTCCCTCCACCTCTATCGGATTTCGGGTTCCGGCAGACCCTGAAGGTTCAAACACTAGGGTGTGCGCGGAGATCACGCCTTCAACCTCTCCGTCTCCCAAGGATCCAAACTACTAAAAGAAGTGCACAAGAGACACAAGATTTATACTGGTTCGGGCCACCGTTGTGGTGTAATACCCTACTCTAGTGTGTGGTTTGTGGATTGCCTCCTGGGGCTGGTGATAATGGACAATACAAGGAAGAACAGCCTCACGAGGGCATGTTCTTGGCTGGGGTGATGAACTGCTAGGGGGAGCTCAGCCACCCTCTTTCTCTCTCACTCTCTCACTCTGCTTCCTACTGGATGAGCCAACCGACCCCCTGCTATGTGGGTGGCCAGTCCTATTTATAGAGGCCCCGGTCCTCTTCCCAAATATTGAGCGGGAAGGGATCCAACAATGGCGGGCTAATTTGAAGGGGGACAGCAAGTACATCTATCCTGACAAAAGCAGTCTTCGCCTACCAAAGGCTCTGGTGATGACGCCGCGCTGGGCTCCGTGGTGACCTCCGTCTCGTAGTCCTCCTGGTCTTGGTCTCGTTGCACTGAAGTGGCAACCTTTGCCTGATGCCTCGGTACCCCGCGGCTGCGCTTGTCCCCTTTGCACCAAAGAGGAAAGAAGGATGTTGCGCACGCTGGCACCCACCTGGTGCCCTGAGTCGTCACGGCTTACGTCATGGGCACCTCGCGAGGTACCCCTCCTTGAACTCTCCGCCTCCTCGCGAGCCAGCCTGATGAGGCTTCGCCTGGGACGCGCCGTGTCGTCCGCCTCGCGAGGCTTGGCCCCTCGCGAGGGTCTTGAGTCTTGTGTTGATGAAGATGGGCCATGTTGGGCCCCCACTTGAGCCACGCCGCAGGGCGCAGGCAGGCAAGTCTGGGGACCCCCGCTCCCATAACGCTGACAGTAGCCCCCGGGCCCAAGGCGCGCATGGACTTGGCCGTGCCGAGAGGCGAAGGGGCAAGGGCGAAGCGCCGCGGGCCCTAACAGCCTGCGGCCTTGGGCGCCGCGTGGCGGTTGATTGGACGTGGCGTCTCCACTTCCCCACGACGCCTCGGTGGTCGCACGAGTTGGACGAGTCCCTGCATCCAAATCGTGTTATGATTACCTGTGATCGTGGAGGCCGGCGGTTGGCCTTCGCCGGCTATAAGTACGGCACCGCGTGTGCCCTTCCAGTCCATCTCTTCTTGCTCTCTCCTTCGCCTCAGTTCTTGCTCCGTCTTGGTGCGATGGCTCCATCGAGTAGGTACTCGGCTTGATCTCATTTTTGCGCCTCTTAACTATACACCTGTGCGTAGATAGTTCTTGGCCCCTGCCGGGGGGCGACTGACCCAGGCCCTGTGTGCGCGTCGCGGTGCCCGAGGGGCACGGACTAGAAGGGGCGCTCCTGTAATGCGCCCGAGCCAGGAAACCTTCCCGTGGCTGGAGCAGAAATGCTCGCGAGGACGTTTGGGCACCG
Organism: Triticum monococcum; assembly: GCA_034509565.1. Taxonomy (NCBI): domain Eukaryota; kingdom Viridiplantae; phylum Streptophyta; class Magnoliopsida; order Poales; family Poaceae; genus Triticum; species Triticum monococcum. The sequence continues at coordinate 50,338,821 of CM067846.1, forward strand.
TCCCTCGCGAGGTCGTGTACAAGAGAAACCAAAGCGAGAAGCGGAAATCGGTGAACCACAAATCAGCAACAGCGACAACTTCAATAAGACTTCAAATGCAAATAAACACATCAACTGCGGAAAGCAAATGAAAAGGCCGCGTCCGGCACCTAATCTAGTCTTCGACGTCTTCTCACCAGCGCGGAGCTAAGTGCTGCCACTGGGCGTGGGAGGGAGCCCCAAGGGCTGAGGCCAGCGCTCCTGAGACTCCGGGGCGTGTATAGCCCCACTCATTATTACATGAGAGTGTCACGGGGCGGCGAGCTTCACAGGCATTGGCCTTCTTCACAGGCTCCGGGCCTCTCTTCTTAGAGGTAATCGGCTTCACACGCACTCGCCCTGCTTCACAGGCTCTGGGCCTTTTCCTTAACGCGATAGCTTCACAGGCACTCGCCTTGCTTCACAGGCTCTGGGCCTTTCCCAAAACGCAATAGCTTCACAGGCACTCGCCTTGCTTCACAGGCTCCGGGCTTTTTCAAAAATGCAATAGCTTCACAGGCACTCGCCTTGCTTCACAGGCTCTGGGCCTTTTCCGTAATGCGATAACTTCACAGGCGCTCGCCTTGCTTCACAGGGTCCGGGCCTTTTCCAAAAAGAGACGATCTTCACAGGCACTCGCCTTGCTTCACAGGCTCTGGGCCTTTCCAAAAAGAGACGTTCTTCACAGGCACTCGCCTTGCTTCACAGGCTCTGGGCCTTTCCAAAAAGAGATGATCTTCACAGGCACTCGCCTTGCTTCACAGGCTCTGGGCCTTTTCAGGGGTAGAACCTCCGGAGGTGTTGGATGTTCCACGCGTTGTGGATCGGCACTCCCTCCTGAGTCTCCAAGCGCGCGGTGCCAGGCCTGGAAACATGAACAACCTTGAACGGCCCCTCCCACATGGGAGAGAGTTTGTGCAACCCCTCCCTGGAGAGGACCCGCCTAAGAACGAGGTCCCCTACCTCAAGAGTCCTGGGGTGGATGTTGCGGCAGTGATATCGCTGCAGCGCTTGCTGATACCTCGCCGCTCGCAGCGCGGCCTCCCGGCGATGTTCCTCTCCCAACACGAGGTCCATCCCCCACATGGCATCCTGCTGCGCCTCGTCGAATGCCAGGACCCGCGCGGAGCAACGTCTGACCTCGTGAGGGAAGACTGCTTCCGCTCCATAGACCAGGAAGAACGGGGTCTCCCCAGTTGGCTTGGTTGTGGTGGTGCGGATGGACCACAGCACAGACTGGAGCTCGTCGTACCAACCTCTGCCGCAGGCCTCCAGCTTCTTCTTGAACATCCTGGTCTTGAGGACCCTCAGGACCTCTGCGTTGGCTCGCTCAGCCTGGCCGTTGCTTCGGGGGTGCGCCACCGAAGCATAGCATATATGCGTTCCAAGGTTAGCACAGTATGTTTTGAAGAGGTTACTGGTGAACTGTGAACCGTTGTCTGTGATGATGCGGTTTGGCACCTCAAACCGGCTCACGATGCCCCTGATGAACTTGACCGCAGAGCCCGCGGGGATGGTGCGGACGGCCTCTACCTCAGCCCACTTGGTGAATTTGTCCACGGCGACGTAGAGGTAGCGGTAGCCCCCTGGTGCCCATGGGAACGAGCCCAGGATGTCCAGCCCCCAGACTGCGAATGGCCACGAAAGGGGTATAGTTGCAGGGCTCTTGCCGGCTGATGGATTTAGTGGGCGTGGAACTAGCAGGCCTCACAAGCTTTTACCAGTTCGACGGCGTCATTGATTGCGGTGGGCCAATAAAACCCATTGCGGAACGCCTTGCCGACGAGGGTCCGTGATGATGAATGATGTCCACAGTCTCCGCCATGTATATCTTCCAGCAGTTCCTTTCCTTGCTCCCTGGAGATGCAGCGCAGGGATACATCGTTTGGTCGCTTCCGGTAGAGCTCTCCATCCTTGATGCAGTATGCCGTGGCCTGCCATGCCACACGCTCCGCCTCCTCCTCCTTCTCCGGCAGGGTCCCTTGTGTTAAGTAACTCCAGAGCTCCGTGATCCAGCACCCCTCCCGAGGTTCCATCGTCAGGAGCAATCGTGCTCCCGAGGCTGGGCCACAGACCGGAGCTCCTGAGGCAGGTGGCTGGGGGAGCTCCTCCTGAGGCTGAGCCATGTTTGACAATGACGCCAGGGCTGAGGGCTTGAAGACCCGCTCCTCGAAGATGCCAGGCTCCTGAGGTAACCGCTTGGACGCCCGTTTGGCGATGTCGTCGGCCTCCTGATTGGTGCCACGGGGCACATGCTACAACTCCAGCCCCCAGAACTGCTTCTCCATCCTGCGGACCTCCGCAAGGTAGGCTTCCATGTGCTCATCTTTCGGCTCATACACCTTGTTGGAGAAATTGACGAGGAGCTGCGAATCGCCCTTGATGGTTAGGCGTTTCACCCCCAGGGCAGCTGCGGCCTTCAAGCCCGCTATTAAGCCTTCATACTCCTCTATGTTGTTGGAGACCTTTTCGCCTTGCTGGAAACAGAGCTGTACAGCATAGTAGAGCTTGTCCTGAGTGGGCGATATAAGCACCGCCCCAGCCCCAGCGCCATGCCTAGAGAACGCCTCGTCGAAGTACATGATCCAGCCTTCTGGTGCCTCGCTCCCTGGGGAGAGGGACCGATCCTCGTCGGCCTTGAGGCCTGGTGCCTCCGTCCATTCTGCCACAAAATCCGCCAATGCTGCTCCTTTGATGACCCTGGTTGTGCTGAACTCGAGCTAAAACGCCTGCAGCTCTATGTTCCACTCGGCGACCCTTCCGGCTGAGTTAGGGCTCCTGAGCACTCTCTCCAGGGGGTATGATGGGACGACCTTGATGGGATGAGCCTGGAAGTAGTGACGCAGCTTGCGCGAGGCTACCAGTAGCGCGAGGAGGTGCTTTTGAGGCATTGGGTACCGTGCCCTCGCGTCCCGTAGCACCGTACTAACAAAGTAAACTGGGTGCTCAACAAGGCTGAGAGCATCTGGGGTTGCTACGCCCTCGGGAGGTATGGGCGCCTCACGAGGCGACGTAGCCTCAGGAAGTGGTCCATCCGGTCGTGCGGCCTCCTCTGCCTCTGGTGCATTCTCCGGCAGCCGACCCTCCTCAACTGCGGTTGTGGTTTCTGCTGGCTTTCCTTGTTCCCGTTTTGTCTTGCCTCGAGCTGCCGCTGCGGTCTTCACTTGGCGCTCCTCCCTAACTGCCACCAGAGTTGCGCTGGCGGAGTAGGGTGTGGCGGTGAGGTACAGCAACAGGGGCTCTTGTGGTCGCGGAGCCACCATGACTGGGGGACTGGTCAGGTACCTCTTGAGATCTTGAAACGCCTTATCTGCCTCTTCAGTCCATTCAAAGGGCCCCTTTTTCTTCATCAGCTGAAAGAAAGGCAACGCTCACTCCCCCAATTTGGAGATGAAGCGCCCTAGTGCGGTCACGCGCCCAGTGAGCTTCTGCGTTTCTTTGAGGGTCTTTGGTGGACTCATGTCCTCGACCGCCTTGACCTTCTCGGGGTTGGCCTCGATGCCACGATGGGACACGAGGAATCCCAAAAGCTTGCCCGATGAGACGCCAAACACACATTTCTCTGGGTTGAGCCGCAGGTTTACCGCGTCGAGGCTCGCGAAGGTCTCCTCCAGGTCTTGTATCAGGGTCTTGCCTCCCGAGATTTTACTACAATGTCATCGACGTAGGCTTCGACATTCTTTCCGAGCTGCGGGCCCAAGGTGATGTGCATCAGCCGCTGAAATTTTGCCCCTGTGTTACGCAGTCCGAACGGCATGCATGTATTGCAGTATACCCCGCACGGGGTCAAGAAAGCGGTCTTCCCAACGTCTTCCACTGCCATCTTGATTTGGTGATACCCGGAGAAGGCATCCAGGAAGCATAGCAGGTCGCACTCCGCAATGGAATCGACGATCTGCTCGATGCGGGGGAGCGGAAACGGATCTTGCGGGCATGCCTTGTTGAGGTTGGTGAAGTCGACACACATGCATTCCTTCCCCCCTTTCTTGGGAATGACGACAAGGTTGGCCAACCAATCCGGGTATCGGACCTCGCGAATGACTCCGGCAGCCTCTAGCTTGCGGGTCTCTTGGGCGATGAAAGCCTGCTTCTCCGTGGACTGCCGCCTGGCCTTCTGCTTCACGGGGCGCACATTTGGGCAAACGTTGAGGTGGTGCTCGATGACACTTCTGTGGACCCCTGCCAGCTGATCGGGCTCCCAAGCAAATAACTTCTTATTCGCGCGCAGGAACTTGACCAAGGCCTCCTCCTGCTCAGGCTCAATGTTGGTGCCTATGGTGAAAGTGGCACTGGAGGACCCGTCCTCGTCGACGGGTATCTGCTTGGTTTCGGCTTTGTCCTGGGCGAACAACTGCTTCTTCTTGGCGGGAGCAGCCCCCTTGGGCTCAGGGACCTCCTCGTTGGCGGGCCGTGCTGATGCCGCCATCTTGAAGGTGAGCCTAAGTACTTGCAGGGTGTCCCCGGTGTCCCCGTGCACGACGATGGCTCCGCTGCTCCCGGGCATCTTCATGAGGTTGTACGCCGGGTGCGTGGCGGCCATGAACTGAGCCAGTGCCGGGTAGCCGAGGATGGCGTTGTAAGGGAGGCCGATGGGGGCGATGTCGAAGTCGACCATCTCGGTGCGAAAGTTGTCGTAGGTGCCGAAGGTTACCGGGAGCCGGATCTGTCCCAGGGAATCGGATGATCCGCCCCCAACACCCGAGAAGGATCGACTGGGTCGCAGCCGCTCCCGAGGTATGCAGAGGAGGCTGAAAGTCTCGACCGAAAGCACGCTGAGGCCCGCGCCGCCGTCAACGAGGGTCCTGGGGACGGCCACCTGGTAGATAGTGGGAGTACACAACAGGGGGAGCGCACCCGAGCCGACCAGGTTGGTGGGGTGGTCCTCCGAGCTGAAGGTCAGGCCGACCTCGTGCGCCGCCCGGTCCGGGGAAGCCCCCGCCGTGCGGAAACGGTGTTAACCCGGCGGGCAAAAGGCTTGACGTGGCGACTCGTGGGCGGCGCCTGCGAGCCTTCCAGGAGGGCCGCAACGACCGGAGGCGTCGATGTTGCGGTGCGGTTACTCCATCGTGCAGGCGGATGCTAGGGTGGCGCTCGCCGCTCATTTCCCGCCGGGCCGGTGGCGGTGTTGACGGCGGGTGATGGGGAACGACGAGGACGCCCACCGACGGGGGCCGTCCGGGCGGCATGAGAGGCGATGGCGGCCGGGCACTCGGCGCGGGCCCGACGAGCGTCAGACATGGACGCGAAGGTCGAAGGGGAGCGGAGTGGCGGAAGACGGATTCCGGCGCACCCCTACCTGGCGCGCCAAATGTCGGATTTCGGGTTCCAGCAGACCTTGAAGGTTCGAACACTGGGGTGCGCGCGGAGATCACGCCTTCAACCTCTCCGTCTCCCAAGGATCCAAACTACTAAAAGAAGTGCACAAGAGACACAAGATTTATACTGGTTTGGGCCACCGTTGTGGTGTAATACCCTACTCCAGTGTGTGGTTTGTGGATTGCCTCCTGGGGCTGGTGATAATGGACAATACAAGGAAGAACAGCCTCGCGAGGGCCTGTTCTTGGCTGGGATGATGAACTGCTAGGGGGAGCTCAGCCACCCTCTTTCTCTCTCACTCTCTCATTCTGCTTCCTACCGGATGAGCCAACCGACCCCCTGCTATGTGGGTGGCCAGTCCTATTTATAGAGGCCCCGGTTCTCTTCCCAAATATTGAGCGGGAAGGGATCCAACAATGGTGGGCTAATTTGAAGGGGGATAGCAAGTACATCTATCCTGACAAAAGCAGTCTTCGCCTGCCAAAGGCTCTCGTGATGACGCCGCGCTGGGCTCCATGGTGACCTCCGTCTCGTAGTCCTCCTGGTCTTGGTCTCCTTGCACTGAAGTGGCAACCTTTGCCTGATGCCTCGGTACCCCGCGGCTGCGCTTGTCCCCTTTGCACCAAAGAGGAAAGAAGGACGCTGCGCGCGCTGGCACCCGCCTGGTGCCCTGAGTCGTCACGGCTTACGTCATGGGCACCTCGTGGGGTACCCCGCCTTGAACTCTCCGCCTCCTCGCGAGCCAGCCTGATGAGGCTTCGCCTGGGGACGCGTCGTGTCGTCCGCCTCACGAGGCTTGGCCCCTCGCGAGGGTCTTGAGTCTTGTGTTGATGAAGATGGGCCATGTTGGGCCCCCACTTGAGCCACGCCGCAGGCCATAGGCAGGCAAGTCTGGGGACCCCCGTTCCCAGAACGCCGACAACCTCCTTCTCCAAGCTTGTCGGCCGCCTCCTCCTCCGCACCTCCTCGCTCCAATAACGTGCACATGCACTTTTTGTGGCCTAGCTAGATCTATGTATGTTCTTGGTGTTGCATATATGTTTGTGTTTGCAGGTACCAGTATTTGAAATGCGATAGTTGCCAATATTTTGTCGGAATGTTGATTCATTTCCATTTCGGCGAGAATTTTGGCACTATGCATTCTTTTTGGTCCTATTTTTAGGGAAAGTCATGCCAAATTTTTTCTTGGTTCTAAAATATTGTTTTGCTCTACCCCGCAGGCGACCATTGTCCGCACGATGACCGAAGGCATCGTGAATAGGTTTTTGAGCTCCGCGAAGGCCGAGATGCTTCAAAAGAACTAGACAGAGATAAGATGTCCGTGTCGAAGATGCAAGCTGAAGAGCCTTATTGCGGACCCGGATTCTGGGCAGGTGCGGGACCACCTACTCTTGCGTGGTTTCATGGATGGCTATCGGTGGCAAGGTGATGAAGATGACTATGAAGTCATCCATGGGGGCCGGGCAAGAAATGAGGAAGGGCAGCAAGACAACCACCACGGCTCGGGCGGGCGAGAAGACAAAGAATCTCCAGGACTTGATCACGACGGTGATGTTGTACACAGTCATCATGTAGAAGATGCTGGACATGATGATGAGGAAGATGCCGGAGCAGACGAAGGGCATGATCATAAAGATGAAGATGTCGGCGGAGCAGACGACGATGGACCATCGATGGGCTGGGTGCAGGACCCTCAGATTCAAGAGCATGCTTCTCAAGCAGACGGATAACGCAAGAGCTGCCGCCCGAGAGAAAGCCAAGCTGGATCAACTGGAGATAGATGCGGTTACTCCATTGTATGAAGGATGCAGGCCCGAGGATACCCGCCTAAAAGTAATGCTCATGGCTCTGGAGATGAAGGTAAAACACAAAATGACCGACGCATGCTTCGACGAGAACATGTCATTCTGGCACGAACGTCTTCCCAAGGGGAACAAGTGCCCTACCAGTTTCGAGGAGGCAAAGAAAATCATGTGTCCTCTATATTTACCGCACGTAAAATACCATGTGTGCATGAACAATTGCATCATTTATCGGGACGAGCACGCGGAGTCTACCATATGTCCGGTGTGCGGCGTCACTCGCTACAAGAAGAGGAAGAAAGCTCCTCGAAAAGTGGTGTGGTACTTTCCGATCACTCCTCGTCTGCAGCGGTATTTCGCGGACCCTAAGGTAGCAAAGCTCATGCGTTGGCACACGGATAGGGAGGAGAAGAAGCGAGAAGATGACGCAAATGATCCGGAGATAAATAAAAAAGACAAGATGCTGAGTCACCCTAAGGATGCACTACTAGGGAAAACCCTAGTAGTAGAGCGGGTTTTTAGGCTATCAGCAGCGCGGGTGGCCGCGCTACCAATAAGGCGCTATAGCTAACTCTTAGTAGTAGCTCTGTATGTACCCGCGCTACTACTATTGACTATAGCAGCAGCGCTTTTACAGAACGCGCTACTATTAGTTAGCTGTAGCGATTTCCTAGCCCCGCGCTACCGCTATATCTTTCATCATTTCAACCCCGTTTCAGCTTCAATAAACTACAATTTCGAGATACTAGGTACTACTAGATATCAATTTCATAAAGCCATAAAGCATTATAGGTACTAGGTAGTATTCCCTCGGTTCCAAATTACTCATCGTGGTTTTAGTTCAAATTTGAACTAAAACCACGACGAGTAATTTGAAATGGAGGGAGTACTAGATAACAATTTCATATATACTCAACATGCATCCTCAAGCAGTACTAGGTGATATCGACGAAGATCATCATATGTAGTTTTAGATGGTATCAACGACGATCATCATACGTAGTTCTACATGATATCGACGACAATCATCATATGTAGTTCTAAATGATATAGCCACACACACACATATGTAGTTCTAGATGATATCGACGACGATCATCATCCTCAAGCCTGGGCGGTGGGTGTTCCTGATAGTAATTAGGATGGCATGTCCAACACGAAGATTCTTGCCAACGAGGAATCTCTTCCACCCAACCGAGTTTAAGTGTGTGCGACTGTCGTCTGTGTCCATGTGGTAAGTACAGGTGGTGACGGAGCCCCTTGCGGTAAGGCGTAGTCCAGCTGGGCCTTCTTCATCAGGCTCGATACCACAACTCGCAGATAGGTTCTTTGGCAATTTCTGAATAAGAAAAACACATCAATTAATAAATAGCTTTGCACATACTCTTACAAATATTTTGCTATTAAGTCTATATTTCTACACTATCAAAAGACACAGTACTATGCATTTGTACTATTTAATCATGAATTCTACTAATAAGTATATATGGATTATCTACTAGATTCCACATAGCATATCATCGACTAGATTCCCCATAGCATATCATTGGACTCTACACTAAGCATATCATCGGATTCACTAAGCATATCATCGGATAATTTGCATTTGTAAGTATAACAATAAAGCATATATATATATATATCATCAACTTACTACAGTCAGTATAACATACCATTTCATGTCGATCGACCATGGTACTTGTCGGGCGGGTCACGAATGGCACCCCGACAAAGTCATCACGTGGCGGAATTATGTCCCATAGGTTGCGCACCTCCTCCTCGCTCAGCCTCATTCTTTGAGCTATGATGGCTTCATGAAACGGGTTCTCATCATCTTCATCATCTTCATCATCTTCGTCATCTTCATCATCTTCCACCAGGTTGAGATAAACGACAGCCAGCTTGGGTCTTTCTGCTCTGAAGGAGAACCTGATCAACTCACCACCAGTAAGACGCATGTGGGCGACGAAACGGGCCCATCCATCTCCTCCAATCTACGACATATTGCTTCCTTTCTCGACCTCCATAGTGTACGGCCCCCGAGGAGCCTCAAATGTCATAGTGTCACATGTCAGCTTGTTGAATTTCAACCTCACATTGCATGGGACGATCTGCGTAAAAAAAGCAAAATGACACAATGCAGTGATGTCAACACTAAAAATAAAATAGTTGTTACATTTCATCTAATTTCTTATCGCCGCATGACGAAAACTCGGCTGGAAGTAGATGACGAACAACTTGCCAGTTGCAAGGCTGCTGGCGCACCTTGACTTGCACAGTCGACATAGTGGTGGTGGTGGCGGCGCCATTTTCCTAAAGCAATATGAGCAAAGGATTAACGATCCACTTCACAGGAAAGAAAAACAGTAGCATGTGATTTTAACTAAATTGGCACCTACATTTTGCCAAAAAATAACTTATTCCAAAAAAAACATCTGCATATCCATGTACAGAAAAAATAACAATAAAATGGTGCATACTAAATCAACTAGCCTACTAAATAAACTAAATCAAAATGTTCTAACTCAACTAAATCAACTAGCCTACTAAATCTACTAAATCAAAATGTTCTAAATCAACTAAATCAACTAGCCTACTAAATCAACTAAATCAAAATGTTGCATATGAACTAGCCTACTAAATCAAAATGTAGCAGGGAGGAGGGAGAAGGAGGGGTGACTCAAGGAGGGAGAAGAAAGTAGGACGGAGGAGGAAGGCGGAGCGGGGAGGGGCTGGCCGGCGGCGAGTCGAGGGAGGACGGAGGAGGAGGGCAGTACCGAGTCCAGCGAGGAGGAGGAGTTGACGGCGGCACAGAGGGAAGAGGGGTAGGCGACGGCGGCCGGCGGGGGAGGACCGGTGCGCGGGGCGGGGGGGGGGGGGGTTGATGGGGAGTGAGTCTGAGTGTGTGAGTGTGGATCGCAGAGAGGAGCGTATGTGGGGGTGGAGATAGCTAGTTTTAGCAGTAGCGCTCTCAAGGCAAAGGCGCTACTGCTGAACTACCTATCAGTAGCGCGATCCCAGTAAACGCGCTGCTGCTAGAACTAGCTTCGCGGCGGGGTCGTGGGAATTATAGCAGTAGCGCGGCTTAGAGGAGGCGCGCTGCTGATATGTCTATTTCAGCAACGCGTATTGACGGAACGAGCTATTGCTACATTGCAACAGCGCCTTATTTTAAAACTCGCTGCTGGTAAGATCCTGTGTATAAGCTTTTCCCTAGTAGTGATGGGAGCCAGTGGCCAGCGTTGAACTTCGAACACCCAGAATTTGGGAAGGATCCAAGGAACATCGTGCTGGGCGCGAGCACCGATTGAGTCAATCCGTTTGGCAGCCAGAGAAGCACACATAGCACCTGGCCTGTGTTTGTGTGGATGTACGACCTTCCCCCTAGTTGTGCATGAAGAGGAAGTACATTCACATGAGTATGCTAATTGAAGGGCCGCAACAACCAGGGAACGACATCAATCTATATCTGGGGCTGCTGAAAGAGGAGCTAGACACGCTATGGAAAACGCCAGCCAATACGTGGGACGCCGTAGAGAAAGAATATTTCCCTATGAGAGCCGCACTGCTCATGACGGTGCACGACTATCTCGGTTATGGATATCTCGCGGGGCAGGTGGTCCATGGATTTTCTAGATGCGTCAGGTGCATGGATGACACAACGTATCGCCGGCTAGATAGAGATCATGGCTCTTCGAAAACCGTGTTCACGGGACATCGAAGGTGGCTTCGCAACGATGAGATGTGGAGGAAACGCAAGGATCTGCTCGATGGTGTAACCGAACCCCGAAGACGCCCGCGTACAAGGAGCGGCGAGGAAATAGACGAGCTGTTGAAAAATTGGAAAGATTGCCCACTGCCGGGAAAGAAGCAAAAGGCGCCAGTGCCGGGAAAGAAGCGAAAGGTGCCAGAGCCGTTGCTGTATGGAAAACGAGGTCTGTTTTCTGGGACTTGCCGTACTGGAAGATCCACCGTGTGCCTCACAGCCTTGATGTTATGCATATCACGAAGAACGTGTGCGAGAGTCTGCTTGGTACCTTGCTCAACATGCCAGAGAGGACCAAAGATGGGCCGAAAGCAAGGGCAGACTTCAAATCAATGGGCATCAGGCAGGAGCTTCACGCTAATGATGATGATGATGGTGATGATGATGAGGCGAAGCAGGACACATAAAGTCGTGGCAAAGGCAAAAAGGCCAAGAAGACCGGAAATGACTACCCCCCCCCCCCCCCCCGTGTGCTTCACTCTAAGTCAGGAGGAGATCGAGCAGTTTTTCACCTGCCTCGTAGGAGTAAAACTTCCTTACGGTTACGCGGGGAAGATAAGCAGATACCTAGACCCAGCGAAGCAGAAGTTCAGCGGGATGAAGTCTGACGACTGTCACGTGCTGATGACGCAGATACTTCCAGTTGCAATCCGTGGGATCTTGCACGCGCATGTCCGTGAAACGCTATTTGGCCTATGCAACTTTTTCGACGTCATCTCTCGGAAGTCGGTTGGTGTGAGGCAACTCAGAAGGCTACAGGAAGAGATCCTGGTGATACTATGCGAGCTTGAGATGTACTTACCGCTCGCATTCTTTGACGTTATGGTGCATCTGCTGGTCCATATCATGGAGGATATCATCCAACTCGGGCCGACGTTCCTGCACAGCATGATGCCATTCGAAAGGATGAATGGTGTCTTCAAAGGATACGTTCGCAACATGTCACGTCCAGAGGGCAGTATAGCCAGGGGCTTTCTGACCGAAGAGTGCATCTCCTACTGCACGAATTATATAGGCATCGAGAACACCATTGGTCTGCGCGTCAATAGGCACCTCGGCAGGCTCGCTGGATGGGGTCACCATGAAGGTCACTGTGAAATGCATGTCGACTTCGAGGGTCGACTCGCCGACTTTGAAAGAGCAAACCTAGTCGTGCTACAACACATAGACGTGGTCGATCCTTGGGTGGTAGAGCACAAAACCATTATTGAGAAGACGTACAATGACCGAGGCCAACAGAGGACGGACGGAGATATAACCAAAGAGCAAAACTCATGTTTCACGCGTTGGTTTAAGCAGAAGCTTCTGTCGTACCCTTTACATGAGGATTCTTCCGCGGAAGAACAACTCATATTCTCCTTGTCATAGGGCGCCGAGCACAACCTGATGATCTATGAGGCGTACGATATCAACCGCTACACATTCTACACCGAGGACAAGGACATGAAGAGCAATGGTTATCAGAACTCTGGGGTAATGATGGAATCCTACACCGGTAACAACAAGGACAAATACTACGGAAGGATCGAGGAGATCTGGGAGCTGAGCTACGCTGGAGAGAAGGTCCCGATGTTCCATGTCAGATGGGCCAAGAGCGTCCTAAAAGAAGACCGGTATTTCACCACCATGGTTATAACCGAAGCCAAATCCAAGACCGCGGGCGCAAACGTCATCGCGAAAAATGAGCCATGGGTACTGGCTTCCCAAGTGGACCAATGCTTCTTCATTAACGACCCGTCAAAGCCCAGTCGTGTTGTCGTGAGGAGAGGCAAAAGGAAGATCATCGGAATGGATGGAGTAGCCAATGAGCAAGACTTCGACAAGTACGGCGACCCGAAGATCAAACATGACGACGACGATGAAGTAGCGGCATACACCACAAGAAGAAGCAGGACCACCCTAACTAAAGACGTCCGTTCCACAGAAGAACTCCATTTGCAAAAAAGAAGGGCAAGAAGATTGTGAACAGGTAGCTAGCTAGCTAAGATCGATTGTATTTAAATTGTAGTCTTCATTTCACGATTGTATTTCATGAGCACTTTTTGAACTATCATGAATATTTTTAAATTTCATGGGCACTTTTTGAATTCGTGAAAAAAATACTGAATATTCATGAGGACACTCGATCTCGATCCCCCTCCATCTCGATCGCTATCCCCCCTTGCCAGATCCCCCTTGCCAGACCCCCCCCCCTCGCCGCCGAGCACCCCCCGCACCCTCCCCTGCTCCACCACCGCCGACGACCCCCGCACCCTCCCCCGCTCCACCGTCACAAATGAATGCAACTAAGAATCCAAAAAAACAAATTTGATTATATTTTCAAATAACAAATTTGATGATATTTTTTTATATTCATAAATATTTTCAAATAACAAATCTGATGATATTTTAAAAAAAATTATTACTATTTTTATAAAAAATTATTACTGTTTCATATTCATATTCATTTTTCTAAAAAATTATTAGATGCAACAAAATAATAAAAAAAATCTTACTTATGGCGCACGGCTGGCTGGTGCGCCATTGCTATCTAAAAAAAGAATATTTATGGCGCATGGTCCCGCTGGTGCGCCATTGCTATGAAAAAAACATTCTACTGGCGCACCGCCAGGGGGTGCGCCATTAGTAATCTTCCCCCATCCATACACTTCGTCCCTCCCTTGTCCCTCCCTCTCCCCAGACACTTCGACGCTCTCCCTCCACCGCGCCGCGCCCTCCCTCGTCCCTCCCTCCATCGCGCTGCCGCCGCCGCTGCCGCGACCCACTGGGCCGCAGCCGCCCACGCGCCCCGCCACCTCCCTCTCCCCTTTGTCCCCCTCGAGCGCCGCCTCCCCCCGAGTGGCGCCTCCCTAGAAACCCTAGAAACACGCCGGAGATTTGGAGCCTCAGAGGCGCCGGAGACTTGGAGCCTCGGAGATGCCCCACGTCCACCAGGAGAGGAGGCCCGCTGAGATTTGGAGCCGCCGGAGACTTGGAGCCTCGGAGCCGCCCCACATACCCCAGGAGAGGAGGCCCGCGACCTCCCCGCCATCTATCCTCGCCTCCCCCAAGCTCGCCGTCTCCGCCCTCCATCTTCTTCGCTCCAGCCACCACCTCATCGTGGTCAGGTAACCCTCCTCCCTCTGCCTCTCTTCTCCTCTCTTCCTCCTCTCCTCCCTCCCGACCATGCCCTCTTCTTCTCTCTTTTGCTAGATTTAGGTCAAATCCCTCTCGAATTTAGGTCAAATTAGGTTCAAAAAATTTTGGGAGTAGTGCCTAGCAAACATGAATAATTATTACTCCATGTGCATTGGAGTACTTGGTACCTGCAAGATTTGGACACTCAACTGCAAAAGTCGAGGTATCTTTTTCATGCTTGTTGTCTATTGGTTGAAGGATCACTCCCTCTGCCTCACTGGCTGACACTTCCATGGTGCTATATCCTCTGTTGGTTTAATTGTACAACATTAGATATAGACATTTGAATCAAATTTGTGATCGTCAAACATCAAAATTGCAGGGGAGAGGTTGGTGCCTGGATTGCATTCATTGTAGTCATCCTGTGGCTCTTCTTCCTGCGTCACTTCCCTGGTATCATTTCCTACCTAACCTTTTACCTATCCTTGCTGCCCCTAGCAAATTATTACTATGTGTTGCATTTCTCATCTTTGTTGTGCCCTGTAAAGAGAATTTTCTGCTTATATAGCACTACCAAAAAACATGTCCTTATTTTTCATCTACGCAATAAGCCGCTAAACTGTTACATAAATCACGCAATGAGTACTTGGTGCCTAGCAAACATGTATTTGTCCATGGTTTATAGACGAAAAAATGCACTAGACATACTGAAGAAAAATGCAATGTATCATGTATTTGTCCATGGTTTATAGATGAAAATGAGTTATTTTGGACATTAACCATTGCAATCAGTGTGCTACTACCACTGTCCTACAAGGTAAGAGACATGTAGGACTGAAAGTGGATCCAGTCCTATTTGCAACCAGATACAGACTAATTGCAAACTGTGCTCTTTATTATATCCCAGTAAAATAAAATATAGGATAAAGTATGTAGTGCTGGCTCTTGAGAATGAGTAGAGCTATCTAGTCTCTGCAAGCAACTTAAAGCCCTAGTATTCAGTTGCTGGTCTGTCTGGTGTGATACATAACACAATATGGGTTTGGTGTGGTTCTAGTCAAGAGATATGGACTCTCAATTACAAGTAAATATAGGGTTCAAGATGAGTATGTTGATTATCCAGGGCTGAATCTTAATTACAAGTAAATATAGGGTTTAATTTGTGTTTGGGGTTGGAGCTAGGAAAGAGAGACAGGGGGATAGGAGGGGGAGGGGAAAGAGAAATGTTTATTTTAGGGTTTAATTAGGGCAGTGGCATGGTGCCCAGCCCAGGTGATATGACTGTCAATGCATGTTCATGTTCATGTTGAGAACCTGTCACAATGCTTGACTTGAGTATGTTTAATCCTCATTTTCTATGCATGCAGAACATCTTATTTCAGTAGTAGTGCTCTTTTGACAAAAATGTTTTAGTTACTTTTGTAAAGAAAAAATAGGTGCATTTTAAGGAGAATCATAATGTCTGTGTACCTAAGTAGTACAGCGGCACTGCATGCCTAACAGAGCTGCATGATAATTAAACATTAAAAAGAGGTTGATTTTCTTCTTTCTGTCCAACAAACTTGATGGTGCCAGGTAAAGGAATCTTTCCTGTGAAGTCATGCAGATTCGATGAATCTTCTCATATGTGCTTCTATATGATTTTTTTTCTTTTTTCTCCTGTTTTTCTGTTAATAACCAGATCTGATACCAGTGAGTTAGATGCCCATGCATGCATGAGCTGGCTGACAGACAAAGACAAGTAAGCCAGGCCTCAAGACAATGCATCTTAATCAAATTAAACTCAAGATTCTGGTGTTTAACCCTGTTGTGTTGCTTCTAGAAATGATATAAAAGCTGTGAAAAAGAAGAATAACACATGTACGGGGCATGAAGCCCAGATAAATAATTAAGCTTGTGTGTAAGAAGCCCCCGGGTATAATGAGCGTGGTTAGGGTGTCAATAGTGTGCAAGCAAGGCACAAGTTGGCCCTTGAAGGCCTTGAGAAAGAGAAAAAAAGAGAAAAAAAGAAAGAAAAGATAGATAATGTATATGCAAAAAATGGACAGAGGAAGGAGACGAACATAGAGTCCGGCACTAGGCGTAGAATCTTCGGAGCCTGGCTGCGTTCCATGGGTTCGGCTCAAGTCGATTATCCGATGCATCCCGCAGACGGTACGCTCCACCGGTCATAACTTTGTCAATAATGAAGCGACCTTCCCATTTGGGCTCAAGATTGGTCTTTTTCTTCTCTGGCAGGCATAGAACTAGTTCGCCAACGTTATAAGTTTTGGCCCGTACTTCTCTACTTTGGTATCTTCGAGCCTGTTGCTGATATAATGCGGAACGGGCTTTTGCCACGTCGTGCTCCTCCTCCAGGGTGTCCAGACTGTCCTGCCGATCGATCTTGGCTTCTCTTTCTTCATACAAGCGCACTTGAGGTGAGTCATGAATTATGTCGCAGGGCAAAACCGCCTCTGCGCCGTACACCATAAAGAAGGGTGTGTATCCGGTAGTACGATTCAGCGTGGTCCGCAGCCCCCAGAGTACGGAGTCGAGCTCCTCTACCCAGTGTGTGTTAGATTCCTTTAAGGACCTCACTAATCTGGGTTTGATGCCGCTCATGATAAGACCATTTGCTCGCTCAACTTGGCCGTTAGTTTGTGGGTGATAGACAAAAGCATAATCGAGCTTGATGCCCATGTTGCTGCACCAGAGTTTTACCTCGTCGGTCGTGAAGTTCATGCCGTTGTCCATGATGATGCTGTGGGGCACGCCATAATGGTGTACAACCCCGGATATGAAGTCTATCACCGGTCCGGATTCGGCCGTTTTAACAGGTTTGACCTCTATCCATTTGGTGAATTTATCCACCATGACCAGTAAGTATTTTTTCTTATGGGTTCCCCCTTTAAGGGGTCCAACCATGTCAAGCCACCAGACTGCGAAGGGCCAGGTAATGGGTGAGGGAGTCCTGGATTAGGGGGTGTCCGGATAGCCGGACTATACCTTCGGCCGGACTCCTGGACTATCAAGATACAAGATTGAAGACTTCGTCCCGTGTCCGGAAGGGACTTTCCTTGGCGTGGAAGGCAAGCTTGGCGATACGGATATGTAGATCTCCTACCATTGTAACCGACTCTGTGTAACCCTAGCCCTCTTCGGTGTCTATATACACTAGTGCAGAACCGGGCAATAGCACCGGTTCGTAAGGCCCTTTAGTGCCGGTTCGGTAACCAGCACTAAATTGTAGGCACTAAAGCCCCCCCCCCCTTAGTATCGGTTCAGCACGAACCGGTGCTAAAGGGCAACCACGTGGCACGAGCCAGCTCCGTGGGCACGTAGGACATTAGTACCGGTTGGTAAAACCAACCGGTACTAAATGTTTGGGTGTGTTTTGGTTTTAATTTTTATTTTTACTTTAATTTTGTGTTTTCAATTTAATTTAGTGATTGTTTTACATTATAATGAGTTGTTAAATCATTAGGTGATTAGTTTGACTCGATGCGTGGATCCTAGCTAATTAGTCATCAAGTATATGTCATATCCATATTATATATACTTGATCACCTACTTAAGTGATCGAGGTAATATGGATATGGCATATACCGGATCACTTAGCTAGAATCCATCTAGTTGAAACTAATATGCAGTTTCTTTCATAAATGATATAATAAATCATCATCATCATCATCATCATCATCATCATATTAATTAATATAAATACTCTTGCATCATCACCAACGGTTTTCATAGCAAAGATATCATCGAGTTCAACATGGTAATGATATTATAAGTGTTCATAACACCACAAAAGCAAATCACTCTTTGAGATTAAGTTCAGGACGAAGAACACGGACATGAGAGGACAAGTACTAAGAGCATGAACTAGCTAATTAATCACTCCTGCTTCTCTCTCTCAGGTAAAATAGCATAGAACATGTATAGCTTTGCTGATTCATCATATTGGAGCATGCAGATGAACCTGTCTCCTAATCGTGGGTTGCGCTTCTGATTGCTGCCCCCTAGTACTTCTCTGTGATCGTTCGCAATTTTGCTCCAGTCTTTTACTATTAAGCATTCCTCGCTATTAGAAATCCTGAATGCACTAAAGTGCATTGTAGGATATCTTTGCCGTAAGCTAACAATATTCAGGGTACCCTTAGTCTCGATCCAATCAGGCACAACATTCATCAGGAGTCCCTGTTGAAGAACATCGTATAGTAACATACTTAGCAATGAAGTTTAGCTTAAAAAAATAATGTATGCAAAAGATGCACTGAGGAGAAATAGTAGAAATCTTACGATCTTTCCTAAATATATGTGAACGTAGTTCAGTACGAACACTATTGGTCGCACATTTGAGTACTAACATTTCTAAGTGCAGGAAAGAAATTTTTCTTGACAGCATCAAGATCCTCAAGCCATGAAACATAATGACATGTCTCCTCGCAGTTTAGTTCAGCCCCGGGACACTGGACGGTCCTGTCTACCAAGCGTCGGACATGTTTGCTTGATTGGAAGTAAGCTGTCAATATAAATTGAGATCTATTAATTATTCAACTGGTTCAAATAATCTCATATCGAAGACATAAATATGGTTGAGAAACTCACATAATTGTAGAACTGGAGGCGTTTGCACATCGACCCAGATGTCTCTATTACCTTTAATATCATCTTTCGGACGAATATCAAAGGTGATAACCATATCAGGCTCAAATCCATAAGCCTTGCATAGTGCTTGCCAAGTTTTGCATTCAAAATAGGTGTATGTGTCTGCATTGTATAATTTGACGTTGAAGGTATAACCATGCTCGGTCTTCAAGTAAACTCTTTTTACCTCCATAGTTTCGTTAGGACTGAAACCTATCTTATCCAAGACAAAAATTCTTGCATTGCAGGGGATACGCTAGTAGAATAGTGAAAAATTAAAATTAAAAGTTGAAGCAAATGAAGCATAAGTCATGCTTAATTACGAAAAAAGACTTGTCGTTGTGACTTACTGTATCCACTTCGAAGTTCTCATCCAGCTTGATGATGAAGCGTCTATCATCAACTAGAAAATTTCTGCCGCACAGGCCGCGCTGGTCTTCGCAGTATTTGCACATAATGAAATCGTGTTCGTTGTCAGACGACATTCCTATGTTCATAGGTGAAACGTTAAACACTTATTAGTTCTATTAATTCAACTAATTCTGTTAATTCAACTAGTTCAACTAACTAATTAAACTAATTCAACTACGCACTTACGAAGAATATACCTAATTAATTGAACTAATTCAACTAACTAGTTCAACTAATTAATTCAACTAAACTAGTTCTATTAATTTTCTTACTAAAAATAAGGTAGCTAGTTCTATATAATAAAATGTTAATTAGATAATGAAATCTCGTATAACTAAATTAAATATATATCTAACATATAATTTATATCTAATTCATCTAACATTTGACATTAATATCTAACATATGTTCATATATAGGTGAAACATTAAACACTTACTAGTTCTATTAATTCAACTAAATAAACTAGTTCTATTAATTCAACTAAGCATTTACTAAAAATAAATTAATTCTATTAATTTCTTACTAAAATAAAGTAGGTAGTTCTATATAGTAATATTTTGATTAGATCATCAAATCTCATATACCTAAATTTTCTTACTAAAAATAAACTTGTTCTATTAATTTTCATACTAAAAATAAACTAGTTATATAAATTCAACTAGTTCAAATCTCATATAGATACATAATTAATATCTAGCTACACTAATTAAACTAGTTCAACTTGTTCTAATTCATGTAAAATATATTTGACATTAATATTTAACATCTTTTCCATATAATTCATCTAACATTAACATTCTAACATTATTATCTACGTAATTAATTTATCAAACATTAATCTAAACAATAGAAAATAGAAAATAAGTAAAAACAATGTGTGTGTGTGTGGTGTGTGGTGTGTGTGTGTGTGTATGTGTGTGTGTTTGTATGTGTGTGTACGAGGGGGGGGCGGCGGGCGACGACGGGGACGGGCGCGGCGGGCGAGAGGCTGCGGCGACGGGTGTGGCGCCCGGGGGCAACGGCGCGGTGACGGCGACGACGGGTGGCAGGGCGACGGCGGTGACGGCGATGACGGGCGGGCGGGGGCGGCGCGCGATGGGCGACGGGCGCGGCGAAGAAGCTGGATCGAGAAGAAGTACTAGTGGTCGATGAAACTGATTTTTTTTGTAAGTGTCATATATATAGGAGGGGTCTTTAGTACCGGTTGGAGGCACCAACCGGTACTACATGCCAATTTTCGCCAGGCCAAGGGGCGGGAAACGACCCCTTTAGTACCGGTTCGTGCCACGAACCGGTACTAAAGACCCCCCCCCCTTTAGTACCGGTTGGAGCCACCAACCGGTACTAATGGTTGTGCGCTGCCACCGGCGGTGCACAATATTTAGTCCCACCTCGCCGAGCGAAGGGCAGCAGCAGTGGTTTATAAACCCAGTTGTGGCTGCTCCTTCGAGCTTCTCTATATAGCAGGCTTCTGGGCCTAACTAGGACGCGCTGCCCTGTGAGTCTGCTGGCCCTTCTGGACCTGCATTTGCACACCCTAGGTCTCGTAAGCCCACTGGGCAGTGCGCCAAACATTTTTATATAGTTTTTGCCGTGACCCTCTCTACTCTTTCGCACATGCTATGCGGGTGAAATGATGATACCATGCCAAGTTTCAACATTTTCAGAATTCATTTTGTAGTGATTTTCAATTTCACGGTCAGATAGCTCTCTAAACAATTAGGTAAATGACCGAAAAACAACAAATGATGTCAGAACATGTTGGAAATTGATGACGTCGCTTTGAATGCTGCATACGGAACACAAAAGAAGTCCGGAGTTCAAATAAGTTTAAAAAACATTGAAGTGCCCGTGTAACAGATGAGTTCTCGTCTGAAACCCCGATACTCCGAAAGAGTTTGTCCAGTTTGTACACGAAGTGCATCCAGTTTTTTCCGTGACCCTCTCTACTTTTTCGCACATGCTATGCGGGTGAAATGATGATACCATGCCAAGTTTCAACATTTTCAGTATTCATTTTGTAGTGATTTTCAATTTCACGGTCATTTAGCTCTCTAAACAATTAGGTAAATGACCGAAAAACAACAAATGATGTCAGAACATGTTGGAAATTGATGACCTCGCTTTGAATGCTGCATACTGAACACAAAAGAAGTCTGGAGTTCAAATAAGTTTAAAAAACATTGAAGTGCCCGTGTAACAGATGAGTTCTCTTCCGAAACCCCGATACTCCGAAAGAGTTTGTCCAGTTTGTACACGAAGTGTGTCCAGTTTTTGCCGTGACCCTCTCTACTTTTTCGCACATGCTATGCAGGTGAAATGATGATACCACGCCAAGTTTCAACATTTTCAGAATTCATTTTGTAGTGATTTTCAATTTCATGGTCATTTAGCTCTCTAAACAATTAGGTAAATGACCGAAAAACAACAAATGATGTCAGAACATGTTGGAAATTGATGACATCACTTTGAATGCTGCATACTGAACACAAAAGAAGTTCGGAGTTCAAATAAGTTTAAAAGAACATTGAAATGCCCGTGTAACAGATGAGTTCTCGCCCGAAACCCTGATACTCCGAAAATGTTTGTCCAGTTTGTACACGAAGTGCGTCCAGTTTTTGCCGTGACACTCTCTACTCTTTCGCACATGCTATGCGGGTGAAATGATGATACCATGCCAAGTTTCAACATTTTCAAAATTCATTTTGTAGTGATTTTCAATTTCACGGTCATTTAGCTCTCTAAACAATTATGTAAATGACCGAAAAACAACAAATGATGTCAGAACATGTTGGAAATTGATGACATCGCTTTGAATGCTGCATACTGAACACAAAAGAAGTCCGGAGTTCAAATAAGTTATTAAAAATAAAAAAGAGGTGCAATGCTGGTTAATTTGCTTCAAGCCTTTCGGAATAGTGTAGACTGCACTGCACATAGCTCAGTGCAATCTATGCTATTTCGAAAGGCTTGAAGCTAATCAACATGCAGGTGAGCATTGCGCCTCTTCGTCATTATCTGTGCACTCACGGCTTATAAACCGCTCATACTGCCTCTCTCTTGGCGAGGTGGGACTAAAAATCAGCTTACTAAGAAACTCTAGTACCGGTTCATGTCATGAACCGGTACTAAAGGTCTTCGTGGGGGCCCCAGCCTGACCATAGCCTGACACAGCCTCATTAGTACCGGTTCGTGGCATGAACCGGCACTAAAGGTTGCCCATGAACCGGTACTAATGATGCCCGCCCGCCTAGCCGTTGGAACTAGCACTAATGGTCACATTAGTGTCGGCTCAAATTCAAACCGGCACTGATGTGCTTCACATTTGACCCTTTTTCTACTAGTGATAAACCGGAGGGTTTTAGTCCATAGGACTAACAACAATCATACCATAGGCTAGCTTCTAGGGTTTAGCCTCCTTGATCTTGTGGTAGATCTACTCTTGTACTACCCATATCATCAATATTAATCAAGCAGGACGTAGGGTTTTACCTCCATCAAGAGGGCCCGAACCTGGGTAAAACATCATGTCCCCTGCCTCCTGTTACCATCCGGCCTAGACGCACAGTTCGGGACCCCCTACCCGAGATCCGCCGGTTTTGACATCGACATTGGTGCTTTCATTGAGAGTTCCTCTGTGTCGTCACTTTTAGGCCCGATGGCTTCTCCGATCATCAACAGCGATGCGATCCAGGGTGAGACTTTTCTCCCCGAACAGATCTTCATATTCGGCGGCTTTGAACTGCGGGCCAATTCGCTTGGTCATCTGGAGCAGATTGAAAGCTACGCAACTGGCCATCAGGTCAGATTTGGGAGTTTGAACTACACGGCCGACATCCGCGGAGACTTGATCTTCGACGAATTTGAGCCACATCCGAGCGCGCCGCACTGTCATGAAGGGCATGATTTAGCTTTGTCGCCGAACAGTGCCCTGGAAGCCGCACCTGTGTCCGCTTTGACCCCTAGCTCGGAGCCGATCACACCAATCGAGGATGGGTGGTTAGACACCGCCTCGAGGGCTGCAATCTCTACGGCGATCGAGCCGAACACCAGCCCTATTCTCTGCGAAGCCCGTGACTCCAAGGAGCCGGACTCCTCTCCAGACTCCGAGCCCTCCATGCCCCGACCGATCGAATCCGATTGGGCGCCGACCATGGAGTTCACCGCCGCGGACATCTTTCAGCACTCGCCCTTTGGTGATATTCTGAATTCACTAAAGTCTCTCTCTTTGATGGGAGAGCCCTGGCCGGACTATGGTCAGCAAGGTTGGGATGCGTATGATGAAGAAATTCAAAGCCCACCCACCACCCACTTCATAGCCGTTGTCGATGATTTAACCGACATGCTCGACTTCAACTCCGAAGACATCGATGATATGGACGCCGATGCAGGAGACCGTCAAGAACCAGCGCATATAGGGCACTGGAAAGCCACCTTGTCGTATGATATATACATGGTGGACACCCCAAAAGAAGGCAATGGCGATGGAACAGCGGAGGATGACCCCTCCAAGAAGCAGCCTAAGCGTCGGCGTCAGCGGCACCGCTCTAAATCTCGCCAAAACAAAAACTGTGATTCCGGCACGGGAGATAATAACACCCCGGACAGTGCCGAAGACAACCACCTCCAGCAAGATTCAGCACATGAGGATAGAGAAGCTAGCCCTCATGAGAGAGCGGCAGACAGAGAGGTCGAGGAGGATAATCATATGCCTCCCTCCGAAGACGAGGCAAGCCTCGACGACGACGAATTTGTCGTGCCAGAGGATCCCGTCGAATAAGAGCATTTCAAACTCAGGCTTATGGCCACGATGAGCAGCCTCAAGAAAAAACAGCAACAGCTTAGAGCTGATCAAGATTTGCTAGCCAACAGATGGACTAAAGTCCTTGCGGCCGAAGAGTATGAACTCGAACGCCCCTCCAAGAGCTACCCAAAGCGCAGGTTGCTACCCCAATTAGAGGAGGAAGCACCTAAACCTACATCACCATCGCATGATGCGACCGACCAGCCACCCCGTGGCCGCGACAGAGAGGCCTCTCGGCCCTCCACTCAAGCCCCACCCCAGTGCCGCTCAAAAAATACCAAGGCATGGGAAAATGCGCCAAACCTGCGAGACATATTGGAGGACAAGGCAAGGCAAACAAGATCGATCTATGGATCACGTGGGCGCCCCACGGCACGAGACGGTACTCGTGATGTCGGATACAATAAATCCGGTCAGGCCAAACACAGTAGACAAAGCTCGTTTGAGCTGCGTCGTGATATAGCCCAATACAGAGGCGCCGCACAGCCACTATGCTTCACAGATGAAGTAATGGATCATCAAATCCCTGAGGGTTTCAAACCCGTGAACATCGAATCATACGATGGCACAACAGATCCTGCGGTATGGATCGAGGACTATCTCCTTCATATCCACATGGCCCGCGGTGATGACCTACACGCCATCAAATACCTCCCACTCAAGCTTAAAGGACCAGCTTGGCATTGGCTCAACAGCTTGCCAGCAGAATCAATTGGTTGTTAGGAGGACCTAGAAGCCACATTCCTCGACAATTTCCAGGGCACTTATGTGCGACCACCAGACGCCGATGACCTAAGCCACATAATTCAGCAGCCAGAGGAATCGGCCAGACAATTCTGGACACGGTTCCTAACCAAGAAAAATCAAATCGTCGACTGTCCGGACGCAGAGGCCCTAGCAGCCTTCAAGCATAACATCCGCGATGAGTGGCTTGCACGGCACCTAGGACAGGAAAAGCCAAAATCCATTGCAGCCCTCACGACACTTATGACCCACTTTTGCGCAGGAGAAGACAGCTGGCTAGCTCGCAGCAATAACATGACCAAGAGCCCTAGTAATTCGGATACCAAGGACAGCAGTGGCAGGTCGCGTCGCAACAAACAAAAGCGCCGCATTAACGGCGACAATGCTGAGGATACGATAGTTAATGCCGGATTCAGAGGCTCTAAACCCGGTCAGTGGAAAAAGCAATTCAAAAGAAATACTCCGGGCCCGTCCAGTTTGGACCGAATACTCGACCGCTCATGCCAGATACATGGCACCCCCGAAAAACCAGCCAATCACACCAAAAGGGATTGTTGGGTGCTCAAGCAGGCAGGCAAGTTAAATGCCGAAAGCAGAGACAAGGGGCTGCATAGCGATGATGAGGAGGAGCCCCGGCCGCCGAACAAGAGTGGACAGAAAGGTTTTCCCCCACAAGTGCGGATGGTGAACATGATATATGCAACCCACGTACCCAAGAGGGAGCGGAAGCGTGCGCTAAGGGACGTATACGCGATGGAGCCAGTCGCCCCAAAGTTCAACCCATGGTCTTCCTGCCCGATCACTTTTGATCGAAGGGACCACCCCACTAGCATCCGTCATGGCGGATTCGCCGCATTGGTTCTAGACACAATTATTGACGGATTTCACCTCACTAGAGTCCTTATGGACGGCGGCAGTAGCCTGAACCTGCTTTACCAGGATACAGTGCGGAAAATGGGCATCGATCCCTTGAGGATTAAACCCACAAGAACGACCTTTAAAGGCGTCATACCAGGAGTAGAAGCCAACTGTACAGGCTCAGTTACACTTGAAGTGGTGTTCGGATCTCCGGATAATTTCCGAAGCGAGGAATTAATCTTCGACATAGTCCTGTTCCGCAGTGGCTATCACCCACTGCTCGAGCGAACCGCATTTGCCAAGTTCAATGCGGTGCCGCACTATGCATACCTCAAGCTCAAGATGCTAGGCCCTCAAGGCGTCATCACGGTCAATGGAAACACCGAACGCTCTCTCCGAATGGAGGAGCATACGATGGCTATCGCAGCGGAAGTACAAAGCAGCCTCTCAAGGCAATTCTCTAGTCCGGCCATTAAACGTCTGGACACCGTCAAGCACGCCCGGAGTAACCCACACCAAGACCGCCAGCACGTTCAGAGAAAGCATAACAATGCGGCCCCAACCCCAGCCCTCGCGAACTTGCGAAACCAGTGCTGCGCGTACATAACTACGCCTTGGAAATACCATGGGCACAGGGGGAGGGGCACCATCACGGCATGCCCGAAATGCGGCTTAAACCGCACTAGGGGCTGCCGATTTCTTAATTTTCTCTTATTTTCAGGACTCCATTCTTCGGAAGGCTTGTCCGGCAGTAAAATTGCCGCACAAACGATACAACCAGGGAAGCAGAAAGCTACGCCGCACTATGGAACTCTAAGGTGGTCTCTATAACGAGCAGTATACCTGTTTCGCATAACATTCCGCAGCTCGCCCCTGGAAGGGACATATTTGGTAGTCCCATCTTTTGCTTATCGCACTATTTGTATCGTCCTGCTTTGATCGCACCCTTTTTTAAATAAACAATGCATAGCTTCCGTCTATTATTGCATTACTCTTTTTTTACGAATATATGTTCATTAATGACCTGATGCACCCGTACACTTTGGTACGGAGAATTCGCCAGGGGCTTAAGTACCCCACAACATGGCGTGAGAAGTCCGAACACTTTCACAAGTGCGGCACCCTGAACTTATAGCATTATATGCATTGGCTCCGAATCATGTCTTGGGTCAATAGTTGGGTTTTCCCGGCTCCTATGTTTTGGTACCTTACGTTCCGTTATATCGGCTAAGGTAGCACTAGGAGAACTACTACGATTGTGCCCCAGTTGAGCTGGGCTAAGCACCTCAGGAGAGAAAGCCAAAACTGACCATCATGATGAGGCGAGAGCTGGTCGTTGTTCAAGAGGTTTTCGAGTCCCTAAAGACTTATGCCGCTTAGAGCGAGGAGTCGGTTTTGTCCGGCCTAGGCGTGGATAGCGCCCCGAATTCGGTCATCCGAACACTAGGGGCTTCGCTGAAATTTAAAATTATAGAATTCTATGGCTAAGTGAGAGTGTTCAAGCATTATAGTCTGATTGCCTTGTTCGTTGTGTTGAGCGCCTCCCTCGAAGGACCCAAGAATGGGAAAATGAGCGCTCATGTTTATCCCGAACACCCCAGCACTCGTGCCATGGGGGCAGAAGCTGACGACTCGCCATCTCTCAAATTTGATAAACGGCCGCACAGAAGGTAATATTTTAAATTCAAAAAGCATTGCTTAGCGCACATGAACAAGTTTTCAGCGCACAGGACAAAACGAGCGAGTTTACTGAAAAATTACATTCATGGAACATTCATCCGCCACAAGGCGGGCACCCTTCAGAAAGCCCTCATAATACATCTCGGGCTTGCGATGCTCCTTGCCCGGCGATGGCCCGTCCTTCACAAGCTTCTCAGCATCCAGCTTGCCCTAGTGCACCTTCGCACGGGCTAGCGCCCTATGGGCACCATCGATGCATACGGAGCGCTTGATTACTTCGAGCCTTGGACAGGCCTCCACCAGCCGCCTCACCAGCCCGAAGTAGCTCCCAGGCATGGCCTCTCCAGGCCACAGCCAGACTATGAGGCCCTTCATGGCCCGTTAGGTCACCTTATGGAGCTCGACCAGCTGTTTCAGCTGGTCGCTTAAGGGCACCGGGTGTTCGGCCTCAGCATACTGAGACCAAAACACCTTCTCCGTCGAGCTTCCCTCCTCGGCCCGGTAGAAGGCGGCGGCATCCGACACGCTACGAGGCAAGTCTGCGAATGATCCTGGAGACCTCTGGATTCAGGTAAGTAACAAGTAATTCACTTTTACGTGCTTACTTTGCATAAAGAATGCCTTACCCGCCCCTATCTATTTTATTGCCTCAACCTCCTAGAGGGCCTTCTGGGCTTTGGCCTTGGCAGACTTGGCATCTTCAATGGCCCCCGCGAACTTAGACTCTCGCGTCTTCGAGTGGAGCTCCAAACTCTCATGTTTTTTCATGAGAGCCTGGAGCTCTTGCCGGACCTCGCCAACCTGCTTCTCCCGCTCGGTGCGCTCCGTGGCCGCCCTCTTCTCGGCCTCGGACAACGCTTGCTTAAGGTTCGCCACCTGAGTTGTGCCCCCTACAATAGCCGCGTTAATCCTGTCACTTTTTGCAATTGCACCTTTCACATATTTCAATAAGGTATTTCTTACCTTCCTTCTCCTTGAGCTGCTGCTTGGCCAGGCCGAGCTCTTGCTCGGACCGCTCGAGGTTCTGCTTCAGCGTGCCCACCTCCGCCGTCAGTGCGGCGGATGCTAGCAGTGAAGCCTGCATACGCATATCGACTTACTTTTCTTAGACTCCTGCGGATGTTATTTGATCCTCCATTCGGCTTTTCTTTCCGAACGCCGAACAAAGTATCAAGGGCTACTGTCTATGCGGTAATATTTTTACATGTTCTTTACTTACCTCAAAGCCTGTTAGAAGGCTGGCACAGGATTCAGTCAGTCCGCTCTTGTCGGACTGAACCTTCTGGATCACCGCACTCATAATAGTGCGATGCCCCTCGTCGATGGAGGCGCCGTTAAGCATCTCTAGCAAATTGTCTGGTGCCTCCGGTTCGACGGAGGTCACCGGCTCGGTAGGCTTGCTCCTCTTGGAAGGAGGCTGCCTACTGGAGTCCGGAACCGTTGAAGGTTCCGGCGCGGTGTCCGGCTCAAGGCCGGACTTGGAGCCCTTGGGGGTTCTATCCCGTTTACGCCTGGAGTCCGGGAGGTTGCCTTGCGGCGCCTCCAGGACCACCTCCTCCTGGCTTGGAACCTATTGGGACACCACCTCAGCGCCGTTCGTAGGGTGGGGGGAGGAAGCTGTCGGAAGCGAATTCACATCCGACGAATCCAGGGAGCCGCTCGACGACTCGTCGAGCCCGGCCTTGGGCGGACTGCACAATCATGTTCAACGTAAGGAAAAGCTGTGCAATGGGGGAATACAATGAATCACTCTGGTATCCGGATACTTACGATCTGGCCAGGGGCTTGGCCCTGTGCCGCCACTCCTCTTCGCTGTCGTCGCCATTGGTGGAGTAGTCCGGAGGAGGGGTCTTCCCCCTCTTGGACCCTTCGGCCTCCCCAGTTGGGGTGGCCTTCCTTTTCTTCCCTCCCCCCGCTGGAGGGGAGGAGGTATCTTCTTCCTCCTCCTCGTCTTCATGGGAGGAGTGCGCCTTGGAGTCGTCGGATGATGAATCCGACACCTCCTAGCGCCGGGCACTCTTTCGAGTCCCCGTGGCCTTCTTCTTGGCCTTCTTCTCGGGCACCATGTAGCGTGCCGGAACCAGCAGCTTCGCCAAGCGAGCGTCCGCTGGGCCTTCGGGTAAAGGAGTCGGATAGTTGATCTGTCCGGACGTCTCCTGCCAATCCTGTCAAAGGTAAGGGAGCTTAGATCCTACATGGAGTCAAACTATGAAAAACTAATACCCTATAAAAGGTAAAACCAGCTTACCGCACAAGTGTGATGCTGCGTGCTGAATCCGCGATCCTCGGTAGCGGATGCGGGGGCCTCGGCGCCCTTGAAAAGCACCTTCCAGGCATCTTCGTACGTCGTGTCGAAGAGCCTGCTCAGAGTTCGGTGTCGCGCCGGGTCGAACTCCCACAGGTTGAAAGCCCGTTGTTAACATGGGAGGATCCGGTGGATGAGCATAACATGGACCACATTGACAAGTTTGAGCTTCTTGTCCACCAGGGTTTGGATGCATGTTTGGAGTCCGGTCAGCTCTCCTTCTTTACCCCATGACAGGCTCGTCTCTTTCCAGGAGGTGAGCCGCGTAGGGGGTCCGGATCGGAACTCGGGGGCTGCGACCCATTCAGGGTCGCGCGGCTCGGTGATGTAAAACCACCCCGTTTGCCACCCCTTTAGGGACTCCACAAAGGAGCCCTCGGGCCATAGGACGTTGGGCATCTTGCCCACCATGACGCCTCAGCAATCTGCCTGGGTGCCGCGCACCACCTTCGGCTTGACATTGAAAGTCTTGAGCCATAGGCCGAAATGGGGGCGGATGCAGAAGAAAGCCTCGCACACGATGATAAAGATCGAGATATTGAGGACAAAGTTCAGAGCCAGATCGTGGAAATCCAGGCCATAGTAGAACATGAGCCCCCGTACGAATGGGTGGAGAGGGAAGCCCAGTCCGTGGAGGGAATGGGGGAGGAACACCACCCTCTCATGGGGCCTAGGGGTGGGGATGAGCTGCCCCTCTTCGGGAAGCCGGTGCGCAATGTCGTTAGATAAGTATCCGGCCTTCCTCAGTTTTTTGATGTGTCCCTCCGTGACGGAGGAGGCCATCCACTTGCCTCCCGCTCCGGACATGGCTGGAGAAGGTTGAGGTGGGGTGTGCAGACTTGGGCGCTGGAGCTCGAGTGCGCGGAATGGATAGGCAAAGGAGGAAGAAGGCGTGGATGAAAAGGTGGATCCTTATCCCCTTATATGGGCGGATGCGACTATGCGCCCCCACCAGCCTGGTAAAACTCACTTATCTCCCAAGTGCCGTAGTCAATGGCGCGGTTGGGTTACCCACACACGTATTGATGAGAATCCCGGAATAAGGGGACACGATCTCTGCTTTAACAAGACGTGCCAAGGAAACCGCCTCGCTAAACGCGCTGAGGTGGGACAGTAAAATGATTCGAATAAAGACTTGGCCATGGTGTGATGTCACGCGACAGAATACGTCGGTAGATTAGATTTGTGTAAATATTATTCTCTCTATGGCAATATGTGGAAACTTATTTTGAAGAGCCGGACATTACCTTTGTGTTCAAAATCTTCTATGAAGTACTTGGAGGAGGAACCCGCCTTGGAATGCCGAAGACAATCTGCACGCCGGACTCGTCGTCATTGAAGCCTGGTTTAGGGGCTACTGAGGGAGTCCTGGATTAGGGGGTGTCCGGATAGCCGGACTATACCTTCGGCCGAACTCCTGGACTATGAAGATACAAGATTGAAGACTTCGTCCAGTGTCCGGAAGGGACTTTCCTTGGCGTGGAAGGCAAGCTTGGAGATACGGATATGTAGATCTCCTACCATTGTAACTGACTCTGTGTAACCCTAGCCCTCTCCGGTGTCTATATAAACCGGAGGGTTTTAGTCCATAGGACGAACAACAATCATACCATAGGCTAGCTTCTAGGGTTTAGCCTCCTTGATCTCGTGGTAGATCTACTCTTGTACTACCCATATCATCAATATTAATCAAGCAGGATGTAGGATTTTACCTCCATCAAGAGGGCCCGAACCTGGGTAAAACATCGTGTCCCCTGCCTCCTGTTACCATCCGGCCTAGACGCACAGTTTGGGACCCCCTACCCTAGATCCGCCGGTTTTGACACCAACAATGGGGATTGTTTGGAGGGCGGTGGGTGGCATGTGGCTTTGGTTTGAAAATGCTGGCAACCGACGCATCATTGGACCAAGTCCTATGCATCTACCCGGGCCGTCGGCCAATAAAAACCTGTACGGAAGGCCTTGCTTACAAGGGCCCGGGCTACGGCGTGCTGGCCGCCGAGTTCGGCATGAATTTCTGCCAAAAGCTTCCGCCCTTCCTCTTCGGAGATGCACCTTTGAAGGACTCGGTAGTGCTTTTTTTATACAGCTCCCCCTCGTGGACCCTATAGGCTTTAGATCGCCGCATTGTGCAGTGTGCCTCATTTTGGTCCTCGGGAAGTTCTTGCCTAGTTAGGTAGGCCAGGAATGGTTCTGTCCACGGGGCGATGATGGCCATTATTACGTGGGCTGAAGGTGTTATTTCGGTGGTAGAGCCTCCGATTATGTTAGAGTGTTTGATATCAGGCATTTTGGCCGGGTCCGGACTATTGTTACCGGTGTCCCCTTCCCATACGACGGATGGCTTAAACAGCCTCTCCAAAAAGATGTTGGGGGACCGCATCATGTTTTGCGCCGATGCGAGTGAGGATATCTGCCGCCTGATTGTTTTCCCGAGCCACATGGTGAAATTCGAGCCCCTCGAACCGAGCTGACATCTTTAGGACGGCGTTGCGATAAGCCACCATTTTCGGATCCTTGGCATCGAAGTCTCCATTTATTTAGGATATTGCAAGGTTCGAATACCCACGCACCTCCAGGCGGTGACTGCCCATGGAAACTGACATCCGAAGACAATGCAACAGGGCCCCGTATTCGGCTGCGTTGTTGGAGTCTGTATACAGTATATGGAGTACATATTGAACTATATCTCCGGTTGGGGATGTCAGGACGACGCCAGCCCCCAGACTAGCCAGCATTTTGGAGCTGTCGAAGTGCATGATCCAATTGGAGTATGCACCGTACTCTTTAGGGAGTACGGCTTCCGTCCATTCGGCGACAAAGTCGGCTAATACTTGCGACTTAATGGCCCACCGGGGTTTGTATGTTATGTCGAACGGGAGGAGCTCAATGAACCATTTGGCAATCCGGCCCCTGGCCTTGCAGTTGTTTATAATATCATTAAGTGGCACTTCCGAGGCTACTGTAATTGAGCACTCTTGAAAGTAGTGTCGCAGCTTCCGGGATGCCATGAATACCGCATAGGCTATCTTTTGATAATGTGGGTACCGTGATTTGCATGGAGTGAGGACAGTGGATACATAATATACCGGCTTTTGAAGGGGGAATTTATGTCCGTCCGTTTCTCGTTCGACGACGAGCACTGCGCTTACAGCCTGATGAGTTGCCGCAATGTACAACAGCATTGGTTCGCCGATGTTTGGCGCGGCCAGGATTGGGTTGGTTGCTAGTATGGCTTTTATTTCTTCCAATCCGGCTGTGGCAGCATCCGTCCACTCGAAGTGTTCGGTGCGCCGAAGGAGGCGATAAAGGGGTAATGCCTTTCTCCTAAGCGGGAGATAAAGCCTTGTTGAGGTCCTTGAAATCGACACATAGGCGCTAGGATTTGTCCTTCTTTGGTACCATCACCAGATTTGCTAGCCAGTCTGGGTGATTTATTTCTCTAATGAATCCGGCCTCTAATAACTTGGCTAGTTCCTCTCCCATGGCTTGTCTCTTAGGTTCAGGGAAACGCCGAAGAGTCTGCTTGACTGGCTTGAATCCCTTTAGAATATTAAGGCTATGCTCGACTAGCCTGCATGGGATTCCTGGCATATCTGAGAGATGCCAAGCAAATATGTCCCAATTCTCGCGCAGGAACTCTCGTAGTGCGGCGTCCACGGCGGGGTTCAACTGTGCCCCGATGGAGGCTGTTTTTGTAGAGTCCGTTGGGTGGACTTGGAATTTGACTATTTCATCCGCTGGTTTAAAAGATGTGGACTTGGATCTCTTGTCAAGTATCATGTCATCCCTGTCCACTGTGGAGCGCAGCACAGTTAATTCCTCGGTCGCGAGGGCTTCGGATAATGCCTCGAGGGCCAATGTGGCTGTTTTGTTTTCGGTGCGGAGTGCTGTGTCCGGATCACTAGCGAGAGTGATGATTCCGTTGGGCCCGGGCATTTTGAGCTTCATGTACCCGTAATGGGGTATGGCTTGGAAGATCATGAACGCCTCCCACCCTAAGAGGGTGTGGTATCCGCTACTAAACAGGGCCACATGAATGTAATTTCTTCGGACCTGTAGTTCTCTGGCGTGCCGAATACCACATCTAGTGTGATTTTCCCACCATGGCGTGCTTCCCGACTGGGGATGATTCCTCTGAAGGTTGTGCTGCTTTGCTCAATGCGGTTCCAGTCGATTTCCATTTTTTGAAGAGTTTCCTCATAGATGAGGTTTAATCCACTACCGCCATCCATGAGTACTTTGGTGAGTCAAAAGCCATCCACAATTGGACTGAGGACCAGTGCAGCTGGTGCTCGGGCTGTTTAGAATTTAGGTTCGTCACTGGCATTGAAGGTAATAGCCGTGTCACTCCATGGATTTATTGCTGCCACGTGGTGTTTGCTTGCGCCTATTATTTGATGCGAAGGTTTCAAAGACTGTTAATACCGTATTGTTATCCCCGGGACGGTGCTCTGTGGCATCTGGGATGAGAAGATCCTCACCACTTTTGGCCACCTGCCGGAGTTCCCAACATGCTCTAAGGCTGCGTGTTGGTATGGTATCTGATGTATGGATCGAGGACTTCCTCCTGCTCATCCACATGGCCCGCGGTGACGATCTACACGCCATCAAATACCTCCCACTCAAACTCAAAGGACCAGCTCGGCATTGGCTCAACAGCCTGCCAGCAGAATCCATTGGCTGTTGGAAAGATCTGGAAGCCGCATTCCTCGACAACTTCTAGGGCACTTATGTGCGACCACCAGATGCCGATGACTTCAGCCACATAATTCAGCAGCCAAAGGAATCAGACAGGCAATTCTGGACACGGTTCCTGACAAAGAAAAATCAAATTGTCGATTGTCCGGATGCAGAGGCCCTAGCAGCTTTTAAGCACAACATCCGTGACGAGTGGCTCGCCCGGCACCTTGGCCAGGAGAAGCCGAAATCTATGGCAGCCCTCACAACACTCATGACCCGCTTTTGCGCGGGAGAGGACAGCTGGCTGGTTCGAAGCAATAACATATCAAAGAAGGGAAAATTTTGTTTTTGCCACTCTGGATTTTGCCAATTTTCCTTATGCCACTCTAGATTTTGACATTTCACTTTTGCCACTCTTAGTTTTTGACAATTATCTGAATTGCCATTCCGGTGGCAAAAGCTAAAATTTCGGAGTGGCGATTGTGATACATTTCAAGAGCTAAGAGTGGCAAATATGAAATAAAATTATTCTGCTTTTGCCACGGAATGGCAATTGTGATAATTGTCAAAAGCTAAGACTGGCAAAAGTGAAATGTCAAAATCTAGAGTGGCATAAGGAAAATTGGCAAAATCTAGAGTGGCAAAAACAAAATTTTCCCATCAAAGAACCACGGTACTTCGCATACCAAGGATAGCAATGGCAGGTCACGTCACAACAAACACAAGCGTCGCATCAATAGCGACAATACCGAGGATACGATAGTTAATGCCGGATTCAGAGGCTCTAAACCCGATCAGCGGAAAAAGCCATTCAAAAGAAGCACTCTGGGCCCGTCCAGTTTGGATCGTATACTCGATCACTCGTGTCAAATACATGGCACCCCCGACAAGCCAGCTAACCACACCAACAAGGAATGTTGGGTGTTCAAGCAGGCCGGCAAGTTAAATGCCAAAAACAAAAATAAGGGGTTACATAGCGATGATGAGGAGGAGCCCCGACCGCCGAACTCCGGAGGAAAGAAGAGGTTCCCCCCACAAGTGCGAACGGTGAACATGATATACGCAACCCAGATCCCCAAGAGGGAGCGGAAGCGTGCGCTAAGGGACGTATATGCGTTGGAGCCAGTTGCCCCAAAGTTCAACCCATGGTCCTCCTGTCCGATCACCTTCGATCGCAGGGACCACCCCACTAGTATCCGTCATGGTAGATTCGCCGCACTGGTCCTTGACCCAATCATCGACGGATTTCACCTCACTTGAGTCCTTATGGACGGCGGCATCAGCCTAAACCTGCTTTATCAGGACACAGTGCGCAAAATGGGTATAGACCCCTCAAGGATCAAACCCACAAAAACGACCTTCAAAGGCGTCATACCAGGTGTAGAGGCCCATTGCACAGGCTCAGTCACACTGGAAGTGGTCTTCGGATCCCCGGATAACTTCCGAAGCAAGGAGTTAATCTTCGATATAGTCCCGTTCTGCAGTGGCTATCACGCACTGCTCGGGCGAACTGCATTTGCGAGATTCAATGTGATACCGCATTATGCATACCTCAAGCTCAAGATGCCAGGACCGCGGGGGGTCATCACAGTCAATGGAAACACAGAGTGATCTCTCCGCACGGAGGAGCACACTGCGGCCCTCGTAGCAGAAGCACAAAGCAGCCTCTTAAGGCAATCCACCAGTTCAGCGATTAAACACCTGGACACCTTCAAGCGCGCCCGAAGTAATCTGCAACAAGACCGCCTGACATGTTCCAAGCTCGCATAGCAATGCGGCCCCCACCCCAGTCCCAGCCAAACGACGAAATATGTGCCACACGTACATAATTACGCATTGAAAATACCATGGGCATAGGTGGGGGGGCACGACTACGGCAACGCGGCTCAACCGCACTAGGGGCTTCCCGCTTTGTTGTTTTTTCTCTCTTTCAGCACTTTACTCTCTGGAAACCCCGTCCGGCTGTACGATTGCCGGACACACGATGCAACAGCCAAGGAGGCAGAAAGCTACATCGCACCATGGAACTCCCAGGTGGTCTTTGATAACGAGTGAAATACCTGCTTTAAATACCATTCCTCAGCTTGCCCTTGGAGGGGACATGTCAAATAGTCCTACTTTTTGCTTATCGCACTACTTGTATCATTCTGCTTCGAAGCACCTTTTTGAATAAACAATGCATAGCACTAGACTATTACCGCATTCTCTATTCTTTTATATATATATATATATATATATATATATATATATATATATGTTCATTCATGACATTCAGCACCCGTACACTCTGGTACGGCCAATACGCCAGGGGCTTAAGCGTACCCCATAATACG
Source organism: Triticum monococcum (assembly GCA_034509565.1). NCBI lineage: Eukaryota > Viridiplantae > Streptophyta > Magnoliopsida > Poales > Poaceae > Triticum > Triticum monococcum. Next base: position 50,375,293 of record CM067846.1, read on the forward strand.
GCGTGAGAAGTCCGAACACTTTCGACAGTGCGGCACCCCGAACTTATAGCATTATATGCATCAGCTCTGAATCATGTCTTGGGTCAATAGTTCGGTTTGCCCGGCTCCCATGTTTTGGTACCTTACGTTCCGCTATATCGGCTAAGGTAGCACTGGGAGAACTACTGCGATTGTGCCCCGGTTCATCTCGCAAGCACCTCAGTAGAGAAAGCTAAAACTGACTGTCATGATAAGGCGAGAGCTGGTCGCTGTTCGAGAGGTCTCGAGTCCCTAAAGACTTATGCCGCTTAGGGTGAGGAGTCGGCTTTGTCCGGCTTAGGCGTGTATAGCGCCCCGAATTCGGCCTTCCAAATACTAGGGGCTTCGCCAAAATTTAAAATTGTAGACATCTATGGCTAAGTGAGAGTGATAAAGCATTATAGTCTGATTGCCTTGTTCGTTGCACTGAGCACCTCCCTCGAAAGACCCAACAATGGGAAAAAGAGTGCTCATATTTATCCCGAACACCCCAGAACTCGTGTCATGGGGGCAGACGCCGACGACTGGCCATCTCTTAGATTTGATAAACAGCCGCACAGAAGGTAATATTTTAAATTAAAACAAGCGTTGCATAGCACACATGAACAAGTTTTCATAATACAGGATCACACGAGCAAGTTCATTCAAAAATTACATCCTTCGCACACACGTCCGCCACAAGACGGGCACCCTTCAGGACACCCTCATAATACATTTCAGGGTAGCGATGCCCAGTGCACCTTCACCAGCTTCTCGGCGTCCATCTTGGCCTAGTGCACCTTCGCACGGGCAAAAGCCCAGCATGCACCTTTGATGCAGACAGACCGCTTTATGACTTCCAGCCATGGGCAGTCATCCACAAGCCGCCTCACCAGGCCGAAGTAGCTATTGGGAAGGGAGTCGTCAGGCCACATCCAAATTATAAGGCCCCTCATGGCCTGTTCGGTCGCCTTGTGTAGCTCGACCAGTTGCTTCAGCTGGTCGCTCATAGGCATCAGGTGTTCGGTCCTAGTATACTGATACCAGAACAACTTCTTCGTCGAGCTTCCCTCCTCGGCCTGGTAGTACTTTGTGGCATCCGACACGCTGTGGGGCAAATCCACAAATTCTCCTAGAGAGCTCCGGACTCGGGTAAGTAACAAGTAATTTACTTTCACATGCTTGCTTTGCATAATGAATGACTTACCCACCGCTATCTTCCTCATCGCCTCAATTTCTTGGAGGTCCTTTTGGGCTTCATCCTTGGCATGCTTTGTGCTCTCGAGGGCCGCGGCAAGCTCGGACTCTTGCGTCTTCGAGTCAAGCTCCAAAGTCTCGTGCTTCTTCACGAGAGCCTGGACCTCTTGCTGCACCTCGCCCACCCGTGCCTCTTGTTTCTCCCACTCGGTGCGCTCCTCGGTCGCTTTGTTTTCGGCCCTGGACAGCGCTTGCTTCAGGGTCGCCACTTTGGTCGTGGCCCCTAGCACATCCATGATGATCCTGTCATTTTGCAACCACATCTTTATATATATAGACAAGGTATTACTTACCTTTGTTCTCCTCGAGCTGCCTCTTGGCAAGGCCGAGCTCTTTCTCGGACCGCTCGAGGTTCTGCTTCAGTGCGGCGACCTCCGCAGTCAGTGCGGCAGAGGTCAATAGCGAAGCATGCATACGCATATATACATACTTGTATTGGACTCCTGCAGATATTATTTGATCCTCTATTCGGCTTTTCTTTGTGAACACCAAACAAAGCATCAGGGGCTACTGTCTATGCGGTAATATTTTCCTATATTTTAAATACTTACCTCAAAGCCTGTTAAAAGTCTGGCACAGGCTTTAGTCAGTCCGCTCTTGGCGGACTGAACCTTCTTGATCACCACACTCATAATAGTGCGGTGCTCTTCGTCGATGGAAGCATCACGAAGCACTCCCAGCAGGTTGTCCGGTGCCTCTGGATAGACAGAGGTCACCGGCACGGGCGGCTTGCCCCTCTTGGCAGGGGGCCGCCTGCCGGATTCCGGAACCACTGGAGGTTCCGGCGCGGTGTTCGGCTGAGGGCCGAACTTGGAGCCCTTGGGAGTCTTGCTCCCTTTGCGCCTGGAGTCCGGAAGGTCGCCTTGAGGCGCCTCCAGGACATCCCCCTTGGTTCGGTGCCCCTTGAGACAATACCTCAACATTGTCCGTAGGGCGAGGAGAGGAGGCGGTTGGAAGTGACTCGCTATTCATATCCGACGAGTCCAAGGAACCGTCCGACGAGGATACGTCGATGCGGGGTCGGGGTGGACTGCATGATCATATTCGACGTTAGGAGAAGCAGTGAAATAAAAGTATGCTATGAGTTACTTTGGTATCCGAATACTTACGTCTTCGCTAGGGGCTTGGCCCTCGGTAACAACTCATCTTCATTGTCGGCGGCGGTGGTGGAACAGTCCGGAAGAAGAGTCCTTACCTTCTTGGACACTCTGGCCTCCCCGGTTGGGGCGGCCTTTCTTTTCCTGTCTCCCCCGGCTGGAGGGGGAGAACCATCATCTTCCTCCGCCTCGTTTTCACGGGAGGAGGGCATTTTGGAGTTGACGATGAGTCTAATACAACCTGGTGCCGGGACCTCTTTCGGGTTCCCGTGGCCTTCTTCTTGATCTTCTTCTCCGGCACCCCATAAGGAGCCGGAGTCCGCATCTCCGTCAGGAGAGCGTCTGCAGGGTCTTCGGGCAGAGGGGACGGACAGTTAATCTACTAAGATGTCTCCACCTAGTCCTATCAAAGGCATGGGAGCTCAGACCCCGCACATGGTTAAACTATGGAAAATAAATACTCTACGAGATGTATAGAACTTACCGGATTCGCAGGGCACGTCGCGCTTAGCCCGCGCTCCTCGGTAAGGGGAGGGGGGACCTCGGCGCCCTTGAACAACACCTTCCAAACGTCCTTATTCGTCATGTCGAAGAGCTCGCATATAGTCTGGTGCTGGTCCGGGTCGAACTCCCATAAGTTGAAAGCCCGTTTTTGACACAGGAGGATCCGGCGGAAGAGCATGACCTGGACTATGTTGACAAGCTGGAGTTTCTTTCCTATCATGTTCGGATACCCTTCTGGAGTCCGTCCAGCTCCACCGATGAGCCCCAGGACAGGCCCTTCTCCTTCCAGGAAGTGAGCCGCATGGGGATTCCGGATCGGAACTCGGGGGCCGCCACCCAGTTGGTGTCGCGCGGCTTGGTGATGTAGAACCACCCCGATTGCCACCCCTTTATGGTCTCCACGTAGGAGCCCTTGAGCCATGTAACGTTGGGCATTTTGCCCACCATGGCTCCGCCGCGTTTCGCTTGTTGGCCGCCTACTACCTTTGGTTTGACATTGAAGGTCTTCAGCCACAGGCCAAAGTGGGGCCGGACGCGGAGGAAAGCCTCGCACACGAAAATGAACGCCGAGATGTTGAGGATGAAATTCGGAGCTAGATCATGGAAGTCCAGCCCATAATAGAACATAAGGCCACGAACGAATGCATGGAGGGGAAACCCTAGTCCGCAGACGAAATGGGTGAGGAAACCACCCTTTCATAAGGTTCCGGTGTTGGGACGATATGCCCCGCAGCTGGCAGCCGGTGCGCGATATCCGCGGCTAAGTATCCGGCCCCGCGTAGCATTTTGATGTCTCCCTTCGTGACGGAGGAGACCATCCACTTGCCTCCCACTCCGGACATGTTTGGAGAGAGTTGAGGAGAAGGATGTGGACTTGGGCGCTGGAGCTCGAGTGCGCGAGAATGGATGAGCAAGGAGGAAGAAGGCGTGGGTAGAAAAAGGTGAACCCTTATCCCCTTATATAAGGGCGGACGAAACTATGCGCCCCCACCAGCCTGGTAAAACTCTCTTATCCCCCAAGCGCCGTAATTGATGGCGCGGTTGGGTTACCCACGTCCGTATTGATGAGAATCGCGTAATAAGGGGGACACGATCTCTGCTTCGACAAGACGTGCAAAGGAAACTGCCTCGCGAAACACGCTGAGGTTGGTTGTGAAAAATGATTCGAATGGTGACCTAGTTGTGGTGTGATATCACACTCCAGAATACGTCGGTAGATTAGATTTGTGAAAATATTATTCTCTCTGCGGTTCTATGTGGAACTTGTTTTGCATAGCCGGACACAATCCTCGTGTTCAAAATCTTCTATGAAGTATTCTGAGGTGAAACCCGCCTTGCAATGCCGAAGACAATCTGTTCGAAGGATTCATCATCATTGAAGCTTGGTTCAGGAGCTACTTAGGGAGTCCTGGATTAGGGGGTATTCGGACGGCCGAATTATATCCTTTGGCCGGACTGTTGGACTATGAAGATACAAGATTGAAGACTCCGCCCCATGTCCGGATGGGACTCTCCTTGGCGTGGAAGGCAAGCTTGGCAATACGGATATATATATATATATATATCCTTCCTTGTAACCGACTCTGTGTAACCCTAGCCCCCTCCGGTGTCTATATAAACCGGAGGGTTTAGTCCATAGGACCAACAACAACAATCATACCATAGGCTAGCTTCTAGGGTTTAGCCTCTTCGATCTCGTGGTAGATCAACTCTTGTACTACTCATATTATCAAGAACAATCAAGCAGGACGTAGGGTATTACCTCCATCAAGAGGGCCCGAACCTGGGTAAACATCGTGTCCCCTACCTCCTGTTACCATCCGCCTAGACGCACAGTTCGGGACCCCCTACCCGAGATCCGCCGGTTTTGACAGCGACAATCCTCTTATTAAAAAGCACCAGTTGGAGAGCACCATTGTCATTTGCATCTATTATTATTAATTTACATTGAGTATGACTGTGATTGGATCTCTTTTACCATGAATTACAATTTCCAGTCAGCCCTTGATCTTTAGAGGTGCTCTGCATTTATGTTTTGCGGTCTCAGAAAGGGCTAGCGAGATACCATCTTGTTATATCATATTATGATTGTTTTGAGAAAGTGTTGTCATCCGAGATTTAGTATTGTTGCTCGCTAGTCGATTATGCCATTGATATGAGAAAACATGAGACCTAAATGTTATTGTGAATATGGTTAGTTCATAATCTTTGCTGAAAACATGAATGATGGCTTTACATATTTACAACAACAAGAGCAAACAGAGTTTGTAAAAGTTTTTCTTTATCACTTTCAGTTTATCAACTGAATTGCTTGAGGACAAGCAAAGGTTTGAGCTTGGGGTAGTTGATACGTCTCCAATGTATCTACTTTTCCAAACACTTTTGCCTTTGTTTTGGACTGTAACTTGCATGATTTGAATGGAACTAACCCGGACTAACGTTGTTTTCAGCAGAATTGCCATGGTGTTATTTTTGTGCAGAAATAAAAGTTCTCGGAATGACCTAAAAATCAATGGAGAATATTTTTGGAATATATAAAAAATATTGGCGAAAGAATCAAGGTCAGGGGGCACACTGTAAGTGCATCTAGTGCCAACCCTAGTTGGTTTTGGGGTATTGACTACAAACCTGGTTGAGGGACTAATGTGTTTCTGAGAATTGCAGGATAACACAGGTAGTAGTTCCTCATTGATTAGGTTTACCTACCGGAGATGACCCCTAAAAATGTATGAAGACACTGAAGACAAAGGTGGTATGTGAAGATAATGACATTGAAGATTATGACAAGAGAAGACATCGCGTGAAGACTATGGAGCGCGAAGACTTAGTTGTTTCGTTGTTTCCTTTTCTTCTTTGTTGAGTCATAGGAACCACCGTACTGTTAAGTGGGGTCCCTGTGAACAAAGTCAGAGTGACTGAAGTGATGCTTAACCAAAATCCTATGTCTTCGAGCGAAGACAATGAGAGCAAATCTTATCTAGAGCTGGATGAGTCGGCTTTACTTGTAGCCCAAGTAAAGTTGCCGCGTGTGTTTGAAATCTGAACGTTGGAAAACATGTCAGTTCCTTAGTGACCCAGGGTCATTTCAGAAAAATCAGGTCGGGTTGCCTAGTGGGTATAAATAGCCCACCACCTACACCATAAATTGGTGGCTGCTCAAAGTTAGTGCACGGCTTTTGTCGTTTGAGAGCAACCGACCTCGAAGCCTTTGAGAGAGAAATCCTTACAAGGACAACGCCCTAAACACCCAAAGCCAAAGAGTGTTAGGCATCACTTAAGTCTTCCTATCTGTGTGATCTGAAGACTTGTTACACTTGAGGACTGTGAATCCTCCAGCTGGTTAGGCGTCGCCTTCTGAGCATCCAAGAGTCATTGTGGATCGCCGGTGAATGAAGTCTGTGAAGGTTTGGAAGTCTACCTTGAAGACTTACCAGAGTGATTGGGTAAGGACTAGTGAGGGAGTCCTGGATTAGGGGGTATCCGGACAGCCAGACTATATTCTTTGGCCGGACTGTTGGACTATGAAGATACAAGATTGAAGACTTCATCCCGTGTCCGGATGAGACTCTCCTTGGCGTGGAAGGCAAGCTTGGCAATACGGATATGTAGATCTCCTTCCTTGTAACCGACTCTGTGTAACCCTAGCCCCCTCCGGTGTCTATATAAACCGGAGGGTTTAGCCCGTAGGACTAAGAACAACAATCATACCATAGGCTAGCTTCTAGGGTTTAGCCTCTTCGATCTCGTGGTAGATCAACTCTTGTACTACTCATATTATCAAGAACAATCTAGCGGGACGTAGGGTATTACCTCCATCAAGAGGGCCCGAACCTGGGTAAACATTGTGTCCCCTGCCTCCTGTTACCATCCGCCTAGACGCACAGTTCGGGACCCCCTACCCGAGATCCGCCGGTTTTGACACCGACATTGGTGCTTTCATTGAGAGTTCCGTTGTGTCGTCGCCATCAGGAAGGATGCCTCAACCCGTCTTCAAAGACGGCACTGTTGCTAAGGGAGCTTTGGCTGTCGGCCAAACTCTCCGGCTAGGTGGTTTTCTTGTCATCGTTAGGCTGGATGGCTCCTTCAATCATCGATAGCGATGCAGTCCGGGGTAGGACTTTTCTCCTCGGACAGATCTTTGTATTCGGCGGCTCCGCGCTGTGGGCCAACTCACTTGGCCATCTGGAGCAGGTCAAGAGTTACGCCCCTGGCCACCAGGTCAGGTTTGGAAGCGTAAACCACACGTAATGAAGGGGAGAAACAAAGCGGCACTCCTAGAGACACATGCCCCAGGGCCTATCACCGCGGAGTTCTGCCACTGGTCGTCCCAACCGATCACCTTTGACCATCGGGATTACTCGGCAAGTATCCGGCATGCAGGATGGGCTGCCTTGGTGTTAGACCCGATAATTGACGGATACCACTTCACACGAGTCCCGATGGACGGCGGCAGTAGTTTAAACCTGATATATTAGGACACAGTCCGCAAAATGGGGATAGACCCAACAACAATCAGTGTCGGTGTAATGGGACACGGATACCCCGAAGACGGCGAGATGATATTTCAAGACATCGGGGCTAGCAAAGCCCCTTAGTCCGACTGCCCGGCCTCTCCTGCCGGCTCCCCGTCCGACTGCACTACCCGGCCTGCTACCGACTGCCGGCCGCCGACTACGCCAACCAGCCGGCTGCCGAGTGCAGCCCGACCCGACATCGACGAAGACAACCGTACCGCGGCGCCATCATCTACAGTGTACCGTGTCCCCTGGGTACTTATTTATAAAGTACCCCAGGGGACATGCATGACATGTGCCATGCCACTATACCATGCCTACATGGCTTGGCATGTAAGCTACCCAAGGTAGCTTACATCCAATGCCACCACCCACATAGCTTACATAGCAAGCTACCTCACACTATAAATACACTACCCATCCATCCATCCAGGATGGATGGACACTCATGCATGCACATTAGCAAGCTAGCTAGCTATCCATCCATCCATCACATAAGCCCACACATACGGCCATGAACATGGCTGGCCACTAGATGCCTGGTATAAGCATATACCAGATCGGATGCCTATGGCACCGACTCCATATACAGCTCCAGGAGCGCTTTGTACTGCCCGATGTACACCTCAGATATATATACTCAGACATGCAGGAGTAGGGGCATTATCTCTCCGGAGAGCCCCGAACCTGGGTAAACCACCGCGTGCTACTCGCATACCCGCTCCCGGTCCTATCAGCAGCAGTCCTACCCACACACTAAGCCCTTGAGGCATCTGTCGACTCGCAAGCACCCCGTGAGAAATACCACGATAGTTGGCGCCCATCGTGGGGCGGTACTATGCTACCGCGCTGCTGCTGGTTTCGCTGTCCGGGCGGGACCCTTTTTTCTTCATCGCCTCTGCCGTGGCGTCGCGCCGTCTTTCCGGTAACGCTCGGGGGCTCGACATCGACCCGCCCCCGGAGCGGCCGCGAGGGGTGGCGCGTCCTCACCGTCAGCATCTTCGTCTTCACCACCGCGGCGTCGCGCCGTCTCTTCGATAGCGGTCGGGGGCTCGACATCGGCGTGCCCCCAGAATGGCCATGAGGGGCGGCGTGACCTCGCCCGCTGCCGTGCTCTGCCTCACCACCGCCCTTGTGGCCGACTCGCCGTCTCGCTGGCTCGCCGTGCCGCGGCCGTCTCGTCATCGCCGTCGTCCGTCCTCGCAGCTGCGGCCGCGGAGAGCACTCCCCTCGTGGGGGTCGTCTCCGTCCTTGTCCGCGGGCTCCCGTGCCGGCCTCGCTCCTCCGTGCGCCGGCCCGCGGCCGGGTGCTCCTCGGCCGGTCCTCCGCGCACCCCTTCCGGCTCCGCGCCACGCGCTGGCCGGCCTCCGCGCGCCCTGGCCGGCTTCCACGGCACCCCTTCCGGCTTCGCGGCGGCCCCGTGCCGGCTCCCCGCCACGCGACTCGGCCGGTTCTCCGCGCTCCCCTTCCGGCTCCAACGGTTGCCCGTGCCCGTGCCTGGACATTGCTGACCGGCTGCGCCCGCGCCTGGTCGCGCCGGCCTTCCCTGCTCCGGCTGGCAGTTCCAGCCGTTCCTCCCGCACGGCTGCCCGCGTTGCTGCGGGCCACAGCTCCGCCTCGCGCAGGTACTTCCTGCCAGGCGCGTGTCTCCGACATCAACGTCACCCCCGACTCCCCTGACCGCCCCGCGCAGCATCTGGCCGGCTGGGCTCCTCCGTCCAGCTCCGCGCACGCCGGCTCCGACCGCCCCGCCTCCCCGCGCTGGCCGGCTCTGCTGCAGCCGGCTGCACCCGCGTCCACGCACGCCGCCCCATCATCTCGCCCGCACGCTGCTATGCTGCTCCGCCGGCCTTCCTCCTGCAGCGCCGCGGCTCCCCGGCCGACTCCAGCGCCCCGCCTCGCCTCCGCCGAGTCCGCGCCGGCTCCACCCCTTCCGGCCGCCTGCAGGCTGTTGCAGGTCGGCTCCTAGCGACCCGGCCACCGTGCTCGGCCACCTCGCACCGCAAATTCACCGCCCCGAGCGCCGGCTCCGCTCGGCCGGCTTCGCCCGAGCCCTCATGCTCTGCGCCGGCCTCGCCCGCGCCGGCTGTCCCGGGCTGGCCTCCCCGCCACCGGCGTCTGCTTCCCTCCGCCCACGCGTGCTGGCCCGCCGTCCGGCTCCCGCGCCTCAGGCCGCGTCGGCCTCGCCCGGCTTGCCGGCTGGGCGCCCGTGCCGGATCCGCCCGCCCCGGCCGTGCGGCTCCTACGTGCGCGCCTTCATGCCTCCCGGCCGTGCCGGCTCCTACGCGCGCGCCGACTGCGCCTCGCCCCTGCTCCGAGCCGCCCGACACGCGTTTCGGCCGTCTTCGCGCCTACCCGGCCTCCCTTGCCCACTCGCCGGCTCCTCGCCTCGTCGGCTCCTCGCTACCAGGCACCGCGCCGGCTCCGCCCCGCCCTCCCCCCGTGGTCGGCCCGGCTTCGGCCGCCTGCGGCCCGTCCCCAATGCCGCCCCTGGCCGGCTCCCGCGCGCCCGTTGGCCGGGCCGCCTCCTGCCCCCGCGCGCCCGCCGCCTGGGCCGCCTCTGGCTCCCGCGCGCCCGTCGCCTGCGCCGCCTCCGGCCCCTGCCCGCTCCGGTCGGCTCCGGCGTTCGCCCGGCCGCCCCTGGCCGGCTCCCGCGCGCCCGTTGGCCGGGCCGTCTGCTGCTCGCCTGCCAGTCGTGGGTATGCCGTCTCCTCCTGCGCCTGCCGGCTTCCCCTGCTGCCTCGGGCCGCCCCGGGCCCCGCCCGTAGCACGCACGGCCGGCTCCTCCCGCGCCATGGCCGGCTGTGCCCTGCCGGGCCCCGTCGCGGCCACCTGCTGAGAAAGAAGAAAAGTCAGAGAGTAGCTGCCGCCTGCAAAAAAACAGAAAGAGAGGGAGCCGGCTGTCCAAGTCAAAGGCTGGGTGCCCACGGCCGGCTTAAAAAAAAGAAGCCTGCGTTGACTACAGTCCAGCCGGCCGCTCTGATCAACAGCCCGCGTCGCTGCTCGGCCGGCTGTTTCGTCTGCCCGCTTTGCCGCCCGGCCGCCCGACGAGCTGGTCCGGCTGCGCATGGCCGGCTGACGAGAAAAAGAGATAAAGACAAGGTAGTTGCCGGAAGATCCGGCCCGACTGCTCAGCAGTCGGCCCGAATCTTGGGGGCTACACCCAGCGGGTGCGCTGACGCGCCCCCGCGAGAGAAGAAGAAGACAAGGTAGTTGCCGGAAGATCCGGCCCGACTGCTCAGCAGTCGGCCTGAATCTCGGGGGCTACACCCAGCGGGTGCGCTGACGCGCCCCCGCAAGAGAAGAAGAAGACAAGGTAGTCGCCGGAATTTCCGGCCCGACTGCTCAGCAGTCAGCCCGAATCTCGGAGGCTACACCCAGCGGGTGCGCTGACGCGCCCCCGCGAGAGAAAAGAAGACAAAGTAGTTGCCGGAAGATCCGGCCCGACTGCTCAGCAGTCGGCCCGAATCTTGGGGGCTACACCCAGTGGGTGCGCTGACGCGCCCCCGCGAGAAAGAAGACAAAATAGCTGCCGGAAGATCCGGCTCGACTGCTCCGCAGTCGGCCCTACACCCAGCGGGTGCACCGGCACACTCCGCGAGCGCCGGGCTGCATCGGCTATCTTCGGCGACCGCGACTACACGAAAATCAATGTGAGCTCCTCACCCGCATATTTTTTGCACTACGCAAGCACGGATAACCCCGAGCGTTGCTCGGGGGCTGCCTCCGCATTTTATTACAGTAGCATCACTGTTTGCCCCGGCGCCAGCCAGAGTTGGCCCGGGGGCTGGCCGCTTGGCCTGAGACATTAGTTCCCGCAGACGGCTTAGTACCGTGCGCGGTACCAAAGGCCCACTCTTAGTCACAGACCGCAGAGCGGCTGCCGACTAACAAGAGTGAACGCTGGAGGCCACCCACGCGAAAAACATCCAGGAAGAAAAACGTTCGGGCGACCCGACCGTTTTCCTTTTACAAGTATCTACTCGGTTGAATCTGCTCCCAGACTCTGAGTACTGTACACTCCACTTCGCGGCCCACTCTCAGCCACAGACCGCAAAGCGGCTGTCCGGCAAGCAAGAGCACAAGCCAAAAAGCGGAGCGAACACGAAAAAGATTAAGGGGGCTTGGACGAAACCGAGTTGGCACCCTCCGCATAAAACTTGCAATGATAAAAGCAAGCATTCCATATATCCGCATGGACTAACTCTGTCCTTTTTTATGATTATTTTCATGAACATTTGCCAAAAAACCTCCGCCCAACTTTGCCAAGTTGCCCGGAGGCTCGGGGGCTACTATCTGTGTAATGGGACACGGATACCCCGAAGACGGCGAGATGATATTTCAAGACATCGGGGCTAGCAAAGCCCCTCAGTCCGACTGCCCGGCCGCTCCTGCCGGCTCCCCATCCGACTGCACTACCCGGCCGGCTACCGACTGCCGGCCGCCGACTACGCCAACCAGCCGGCTGCCGACTGCAGCCCGACCCGACATCGACGAAGACAACCGTACCGCGGCGCCATCATCTACAGTGTACCGTGTCCCCTGGGTACTGATTTATAAAGTACCCCAGGGGACATGCATGACATGTGCCATGCCACTTTACCATGCCTACATGGCTTGGCATGTAAGCTACCCAAGGTAGCTTACATCCAACGCCACCACCCACATAGCTTACATAGCAAGCTACCTCACACTATAAATACACTACCCATCCATCCATCCAGGATGGATGGACACTCACGCATGCACACTAGCAAGCTAGCTAGCTATCCATCCATCCATCACATAAGCCCACACATACGGCCATGAACATGGCCGGCCACTAGATGCCTGGTACAAGCATATACCAGATCGGATGCCTATGGCACCGACTCCATATACAGCTCCAGGAGCGCTTTGTACTGCCCGATGTACACCTCAGATATATATACTCAGACATGCAGGAGTAGGGGTATTATCTCTCCGGAGAGCCCCGAACCTGGGTAAACCACCGCGTGCTACTCGCATACCCGCTCCCGGTCCTATCAGCAGCAGTCCTACCCACACACTAAGCCCTTGAGGCATCTGTCGACTCGCAAGCACCCCGTGAGAAATACCACGACAATCAGACATAGCAATACTACCTTTAAAGGAGTAACGCCAGGCCCAGAAGCCCATTGCACGGGCTCCCTGCTACTAGAGGTTATATTCGGCTTTCCGGATAACTTCCGCAGCGAAAAGTTAACCTTCAACATCGCTCCATTCCAAAGTGGCTATCAAGCACTACTCGGACGTGAAGCTTTTGCTCGCTTTAACGCAATACCGCATTACGCTTCTCTCATGCTTAAGATGCCCGGTCCACGTGGCATCATTATAGTAAATGGAAATATTGAGCGCTCCTTGCGCGCGGAAGACCGTGCGGCTGCCTTGGCAGCCGCACACTAGACAGCCTCACCAACTAGAGCATCTGACAGGTCGTTAAGACCACGGACACGGTTAGACGAGTCCGGTGCAACTATATATAATTGATACAGGTTTGATGGCTATACCCCTATAACAATACAAGGGGCTCGACGCGTGTAAACAAGTGACAATTAGGCTCAACTTTACTCATCTTGAACCATACATGGTTTATTTAGTATAACCTACCTTTTGCATGACAACTTTTCTACTAAGTTCCTCTCTTTTATAGATGACCATCGTCCTACACCCGTCCAGGATACGTGCAGCAGGGACCCGTTCCAAGGATTCTTTTTAGATTAAGACCCTGCGTAAACCTTTTTTACTGTATCTTGTTGATACACATCCCCCGGATTCTCAGTACAATTGAGAAGGATGCTGACGTATTGGCATGTGGCCACGTCAGAATATTGCCCGTACCTGGACACCAAGGGCTTATTACAAAGGGAACTGTTTAGCCCGATTTACATCACACAGACCAAATACCTTAGGGAGTGTTCGGCGTCGCGAGTTTGGCCTTATATGCATTAGCTCCGAATCATGTCTTTCGTCAAATGTTGGGTTTGCCTGGCTCCTGTGTTTTGCTGCCTTACGTTCCGCTCTATCGGCTAGGACGGCACGAGGAGAACTACTGCGATTGTGCCCTGGTTCATCCGGACGAGCACCTCAGTTGAGAAAGCCGAAAAGTGGCTGTCATGATATAGCGTGAGACTGGTCAACCACTCGATAACCTAGCGGAATCTTCGGGATTCCTCCGCCTTAACGAAGGGTCGTTTCCCGGCCAGGCATGTACCCGCCCCGAATTAGGATGAGCGCGGAGCCACCAGGGGATATATAGTAGCCCCACTGTCAAACTCCGCTGGCTAAGCGAAAGTATTAAAGCATTATAGTCTGATTGCCTAGTTCGCCGCCCTATCACCTCCTTAATGGACCAAGACGTTGGATCAAATGTGAACATGCGTCTTCTGCGAACACCCCCGCATTATATGCGTGGGGGCTGAAGCCGACGACTGCCATCTTTCAGGTTATATACATATATACATAAACGACCGCACAGGAGGTATTATAATTCTTTTAGGCACAAGTATAAAATAGCCTTTGCAATTCAGTAAAACATTATTTTTCAATGGGAATACATGTCATTAGAACATAATATTCTTCGAGCACTGCGCTTCTATTAAACAAGCGCCCTCAAGAACTTCTCGAAACTAGTGCTCGGCAGGTACTCAGCTCTCATCCGAATCTTGGGCTGCAATGGTGGTGGCCTCCATCTCTGCCCAGTATGTCTTCACACGTGCAAGGGCCATCCGATCAGTCAATGGAAGCGGATGCTCTGGACCGTTAAATTGTGACCAGAATAGCTTTTCCACTTCGCAATCTTCTTGATCTCGGAAGTATTCGGCCGCATCGGCAGCACTCGCCGCCAAGTCCAGATATGCGTCCATAGAACTCCACAGCGGGTCCAAAGGGGCGTACCTAGGATCTCCGAACTTCATTGGCAGCATAAAGGGCTTCCCAGCTGCGATATCCCCGGCTTGACGTAGCTCCTCCTTCATCGCTCTCATTGTAGAGCGGGTGTCTTTGGTCGCCATCGTGGCCTTCTCTAGGTCCGTCCTCTTTGCTCGATCTTCCTCTTCAAGAAGATCATAACGGTCAGCAGCATTCACTACAAAAAAGACACATCCTTGACATTTTGGGCTGAACAAATTTTTTTTCTGTCACACATATGACACTTCTAAGACGATAATTGTGACAAAACCCGGTATCATCATAGATGCGGTGGGCTCCTACTTCTATGACAAAAAATCATGACAGAAAATGGGCTTTTCGTCCTGGGCGGGCCGGAGACGCAGCTGCATGACATTCTTTGGGCCGTCCATGACGGAAAAAACCGTGGCAGAAGCGAGAGGGGGGAAAATTTCAGGGAGTTCCCGGTTACGGTGGGAGGCCGGGGGCCGAGCGATGCGCGTTTCTCTCGTACACATACGCGCGTGTGTGCGAGGCATTGGCTCTAACAGAACCCGAGGGAGGCGTTGGGTTCTAACTGAACCCGAGCGATTGCACTGCAGGCTACGCGTTACTGAACCCGAGCGATCGTTCGATGGCTCTTAACTGAACCGGATCGAGCAATTCCTTCGCTACTGCTGCTAACTGAAGCCGATCGATGGGATGAACAGTGAGTGTTGCGGCGGGGGGGTGGATGAACGGTTAGCGGTGGTGTTGCCTCTTGATGAACAGGATCCCGTGGTGTGGTGGAGGGCTGGATGAACAGTAGACGGTGAGGGGTGCCCGTGGAGGGGTGGATGAACAGGACCCCATGGTGTGGAGGGCTGGATGAACAATAGATGGTGAAGGGGTGGTTGAACAGGACCCCGTGGTGTGGAGGACTGGGTGAACAGTAGACGGTGGAGGGGTGCCCGTGGAGGGGTGGTTGAACAGGACCCCATGGTGTGGATGCTGGATGAACAGTAGACGGTGGAGGGGTGGTTGAACAGTAGCTGGTGGAGTAGCGCGCGGTGGAGGCTGGATGAACAGGAGCCCGTGGTGGTTCAACAGTATCTTACGTTCCGCTATATCGGATAAGGTAGCACTGGGGGAACTACTGCGATTGTGCCCCGATTCATCTGGCAAGCACCTCAGTAGAGAAAGCTAAAACTGACTGTCATGATAAGGCGAGAGCTGGTCGCTGTTTGAGAGGTCTCGAGTCCCTAAAGACTTATGCCGCTTAGGGTGAGGAGTCGGCTTTGTCCGGCTTAGGCATGTATAGCGCCCCGAATTCGGCCTTCCGAATACTAGGGGCTTTGCCAAAGTTTAAAATTGTAGACATCTATGGCTAAGTGAGAGTGATAAAGCATTATAGTCCGATTGCCTTATTCGTTGCGCTGAGCACCTCCCTTGAAAGACCCAACAATGGGAAAAAGAGTGCTCATATTTATCCCAAACACCCTAGAACTCGTGGCATGGGGGCAGAAGCCGACGACTGGCCATCTCTCAGATTTGATAAACAGTCGCACAGAAGGTAATATTTTAAATTAAAACAAGCGTTGCATAGCACACATGAACAAGTTTTCATAATACAGGATCACACGAGCAAGTTCATTCAAAAATTACGTCCTTCGCACACACGTCCGCCACAAGACGGGCACCCTTCAGGACATCCTCATAATACATTTCAGGGTGGCGATGCTCCTTGCCCTGTGGCGTCCCCTCCTTCACCAGCTTCTCGGCGTCCATCTTGGCCCAGTGCACCTTCGCACGGGCAAAAGCTGGCATGCACCTTTGATGCAGACGGACCGCTTTATGACTTCCAGCCATGGGCAGGCATCCACAAGCCGCCTCACCAGGCCGAAGTAGCTGTTGGGAAGGGAGTCATCAGGCCACATCCGGATTATAAGGCCCCTCATGGCCTGTTCGGTCTCCTTGTGTAGCTCGACCAGTTGCTTCAGCTGGTCGCTCATAGGCATCGGGTGTTCGGTCCCAGTATACTGATACCAGAACAACTTCTTCGTCGAGCTTCCCTCCTCGGCCCGGCAGTACTTTCTGGCATCCGACACGCTGTGGGGCAAATCCGCGAATGCTCCTAGAGAGCTCCGGACTCGGGTAAGTAACAAGTAATTTACTTTCACATTCTTGCTTTGCATAATGAATGACTTACCCGCCGCTATCTTCCTCATCGCCTCAATTTCCTGGAGGGCCTTTTGGGCTTCAGCCTTGGCATGCTTTGTGCTCTCGAGGGCCGTGGCAAGCTCGGACTCTCGCGTCTTTGAGTCAAGCTCCAAAGTCTCGTGCTTCTTCACGAGAGCCTGGAGCTCTTGCTGCACCTCGCCCACCCGTGCCTCTTGTTTCTCCCACTCGGTGCACTCCTCGGTCGCTTTGTTTTCGGCCCCGGACAGCGCTTGCTTCAGGGTCGCCACTTCGGTCGTGGCCCCTAGCACATCCATGATGATCCTGTCATTTTGCAACCACATCTTTATATATATATATATAGACAAGGTATTACTTACCTTTGTTCTCCTCGAGCTGCCTCTTGGCAAGGCCGAGCTCTTTCTCAGACCGCTCGAGGTTCTGCTTCAGTGCGGCGACCTCCGCAGTCAGTGCGGCAGAGGTCAATAGCGAAGCATGCATACGCATATATACATACTTGTATTGGACTCCTGCAGATATTATTTGATCCTCTATTCGGCTTTTCTTTGTGAACACAAAACAGAGCATCAGGGGCTACTGTCTATGCGGTAATATTTTCCTATATTTTAAATACTTACCTCAAAGCCTGTTAAAAGGCTGGCACAGGCTTTAGTCAGTCCGCTCTTGGCGGACTGAACCTTCTTGACCACCACACTCATAATAGTGTGGTGCTCTTCGTCGATGGAAGCATCGCGAAGCGCTCCCAGCAGGTTGTCCGGTGCCTCTGGATAGACAGAGGGCACCGGCACGGGCGGCTTGCCCCTCTTGGCAGAGGGCCGCCTGCCGGATTCCAGAACCACTGGAGGTTCCGGCGTGGTGTTCGGCTGAGGGCCGAACTTGGAGCCCTTGGGAGTCTTGCTCCCTTTACGCCTGGAGTCCGGAAGGTCGCCTTGAGGCGCCTCCAGGACTCCCCCCCCCTTGGTTCGGTGCCCCTTGAGACAATACCTCGACATTGTTCGTAGGGCGAGGAGAGGAGGCGGTTGGAAGTGACTCGCTATTCATATCCGACGAGTCCAAGGAACCGTCCGACGAGGATACTTCGATGCGGGCTCGGGGTGGACGGCATGATCATATTCGACGTTAGGAGAAGCAGTGCAATAAAAGTATGCTATGAGTTACTCTGGTATCCGAATACTTACGACTTCGCCAGGGGCTTGGCCCTCGGTAACAACTCATCTTCGTTGTCGGCGGCGGTGGTGGAACAGTCCGGAAGAAGAGTCCTTACCTTCTTGGACACTCCGGCCTCCCTAGTTGGGGCGGCCTTTCTTTTCCTATCTCCCCTGGCTGGAGGGGGAGAATCATCATCTTCCTCCTCCTCGTTTTCACGGGAGGAGGGCATCTCATAGTTGACGATGAGTCTGATACCACCTGGTGCCGGGAACTCTTTCGGGTTCCCGTGGCCGTCTTCTTGATCTTCTTCTCCGGCACCCCATAAGGAGCCGGAGTCCGCATCTTCGTCAGGAGAGCATCTGCAGGGTATTCGGGCAGAGGGGACGGACAGTTAATCTGCTAAGATGTCTCCACCCAGTCCTATCAAAGGCATGGGAGCTCAGACCCCGCACATGGTTAAACTATGGAAAATAAATACTCTACGAGATGTATAGAACTTACCGGATTCGCAGGGCACGTCCCGCTTAGCCCGCGCTCCTCGGTAAGAGGAGGGGGGACCTCGACGCCCTTGAACAACACCTTCCAGACGTCCTTATTCGTCGTGTCGAAGAGCTCGCGTAGAGTCTGGTGCTGGTCCGGGTCGAACTCCCATAAGTTGAAAGCCCGTTGTTGACACAGGAGGATCCGGTGGAAGAGCATGACCTGGACTATGTTGAAAAGCTTGAGTTTCTTTCCTATCATGTTCGGATACACTTCTGGAGTCCGTCCAGCTCCACCGATGAGCCCCAGGACAGGCCCTTCTCCTTCCAAGAAGTGAGCCGCATGGGGATTCTGGATCGGAACTCGGGGGCCGCCACCCAGTTGGTGTCGCGCGGCTTGGTGATGTAGAACCACCCCGATTGCCACCCCTTTATGGTCTCCACGTAGGAGCCCTTGAGCCATGTAACGTTGGGCATTTTTCCCACCATGGCTCCGCCGTGTTCCGCTTGTTGGCCGCCTACTACCTTCGGTTTGACATTGAAGGTCTTCAGCCACAGGCCAAAGTGGGGCCGGACGCGGAGGAAAGCCTCGCACACGACGATGAACGCCGAGATGTTGAGGATGAAATTCGGAGCTAGATCATGGAAGTCCAGCCCATAATAGAACATAAGGCCGTGGACGAATACATGGAGGGGAAACCCTAGTCCGCAGACGAAATGGGTGAGAAAAACCACCCTTTCATAAGGTTCCGGTGTTGGGACGATATGCCCCGCGGCTGGCAGCCGGTGCGCGATATCCACGGCTAAGTATCCGGCCCCGTGTAGCTTTTTGATGTCTCCCTTCGTGACGGAGGAGACCATCCACTTGCCTCCCACTCCGGACATGTTTGGAGAGAGTTGAGGAGAAGGATCTGGACTTGGGCGCTGGAGCTCGAGTGCGCGAGAATGGATGAGCAAGGAGGAAGAAGGCGTGGGTAAGAAAAGGCGAACCCTTATCCCCTTATATAAGGGCGGACGAAACTATGCGCCCCCACCAGCCTGGTAAAACTCGCTTATCCCCCAAGCACCGTAATTGATGGCGCGGTTGGGTTACCCACGTCCGTATTGATGAGAATCCCGTAATAAGGGGGACATAATCTCTGCTTTGACAAGACGTGCAAAGGAAACCGCCTCGCAAAACACGCTGAGGTTGGTTGTGAAAAACGATTCGAATGGTGACCTAGTTGTGGTGTGATATCACACTGCGGAATACGTCGGTAGATTGGATTTGTGAAAATATTATTCTCTCTGCGGTTCTATGTGGAACTTGTTTTGCAGAGCCGGACACGATCCTCATGTTCAAAATCTTCTATGAAGTATTCGGAGGTGGAACCCGCCTTGGAATGCCGAAGACAATCTGTGCGCCGGATTCATCGTCATTGAAGCCTGGTTCAGGGGCTACTGAGGGAGTCCTGGATTAGGGGGTATTCGGACGGCCGAATTATATCCTTTGGCCGGACTGTTGGACTATGAAGATACAAGATTGAAGACTCCGCCCCGTGTCCGGATGGGACTCTCCTTGGCGTGGAAGGCAAGCTTGGCAATATGGATATATATATATATATATATATATATATATATATATATATATATATATATATATATATATATATATCCTTCCTTGTAACCGACTCTGTGTAACCCTAGCCCCCTCCGGTGTCTATATAAACCGGAGGGTTTAGTCCGTAGGACCAACAACAACAATCATACCATAGGCTAGCTTCTAGGGTTTAGCCTCTTCGATCTCGTGGTAGATCAACTCTTGTACTACTCATATTATCAAGAACAATCATGCAGGACATAGGGTATTACCTCTGTCAAGAGGGCCCGAACCTGGGTAAACATCATGTCCCCGTCCTCCTGTTACCATCCGCCTAGACGCACAGTTCGGGACCCCCTACCCGAGATCCACCGGTTTTGACACCGGCAATCCTCTTATTAAAAAGCACTAGTTGGAGAGCACCATTGTCATTTGCATCTATTATTATTAGTTCACATTGAGTATGAATGTGATTGGATCTCTTTTACCATGAATTACAATTTCCAGTCAGCCCTTGATCTTTAGAGGTGCTCTGCATTTATGTTTTGCGGTCTCAGAAAGGGCTAGCGAGATACCATCTTGTTATATCATATTATGATTGTTTTGAGAAAGTGTTGTCATTCGAGATTTATTATTGTTGCTGGCTAGTCGATTATGCCATTCATATGAGTAAACATGAGACCTAAATGTTATTGTGAATATGGTTAGTTCATAATCTTTTCTGAAAACTTGAATGATGGCTTTACATATTTACAACAACAAGAGTAAACAGAGTTTGTAAAAGTTTTTCTTTATCACTTTCAGTTTATCAACTGAATTGCTTGAGGACAAGCAAAGGTTTGAGCTTGGGGGAGTTGATACGTCTCCAATGTATCTACTTTTCCAAACACTTTTGCCTTTGTTTTCGACTCTAACTTGCATGATTTGAATGGAACTAACCTGGACTAACGTTGTTTTCAGCAGAATTGCCATGGTGTTATTTTTGTGCAGAAATAAAAGTTCTCGGAATGACCTAAAAATCAACGGAGAATATTTTTGGAATATATAAAAAATACTGGCGAAAGAATCAAGGTCAGTGGGCACACTCTAAGTGCATCTAGTGCCAACCCTAGTTGGTTTTGGGGTATTGACTACAAACCTGGATGAGGGACTAATGTGTTTCTGAGAATTGCAGGATAACACAGGTAGTAGTCGCTCATTGATTCGGTTTACCTACCGGAGATGACCCCTAAAAATGTATGAAGACACTGAAGACAAAGGTGGTATGTGAAGATAATCACATTGAAGATTATGACAAGAGAAGACATCGCGTGAAGACTATGGAGCACGAAGACTTAGTTGTTTCGTTGTTTCCTTTTCTTCTTTGTTGAGTCATAGGAACCACCGTACTGTTAAGTGGGGTCCCTGTGAACAAAGTCAGAGTGACTGAAGTGATGCTTAACCAAAATCCTATGTCTTCGAGCGAAGACAATGAGAGCAAATCTTATCCAGAGCTGGATGAGTCAGCTTTACTTGTAGACCAAGTAAAGTTGTCGTGTGTGTTTGAAATCTGACCATTGGAACACGTGTCAGTTACTTAGTGACCCAGGGTCATTTCATACAAATCAGGTCGGGTTGCCTAGGGGATATAAATAGCCCACCCCCTACACCATAAATTGGTGGCTGCTCAAAGTTAGTGCACGACTTTTGTCGTTTGAGAGCAACCCACCTCGAAGCCTTTGAGAGAGAAATCCTTACAAGGACAACGCCCTAAACACCCAGAGCCGAAGAGTGTTAGGCATCACTGAAGTCTTCCTATCTGTGTGATCTGAAGACTTGTAACACTTAAGGACTGTGAATCCTCCAGCCGGTTAGGCGTCGCCTTCTGAGCATCCAAGAGTCATTGTGGATCACCGGTGAATGAAGTCCGTGAAGGTTTGGAAGTCTACCTTGCAGACTTACCAGAGTGATTGGGCGAGGACTGGTGAGGGAGTCCTGGATTAGGGGGTATCCGGGCAGCCGGAATATACCCTTTGGTCGGACTATTGGACTATGAAGATACAAGATAGAAGACTTCGTCCCGTGTCCGGATGAGACTCTCCTTGGCGTGGAAGGCAAGCTTGGCAATACGGATATGTAGATCTCCTTCCTTGTAACCGACTCTGTGTAACCCTAGCCCCCTCCGGTGTCTATATAAACCGGAGGGTTTAGCCCGTAGGACTAAGAACAACAATCATACCATAGGCTAGCTTCTAGGGTTTAACCTCTTCGATCTCGTGGTAGATCAACTCTTGTACTACTCATATTATCAAGAACAATCTAGCAGGACTTAGGGTATTACCTCCATCAAGAGGGCCAGAACCTGGGTAAACATTGTGTCCCCTACCTCCTGTTACCATCCGCCTAGACGCACAGTTCGGGACCCCCTACCCGAGATCCGCCGGTTTTGACACCGACATTGGTGCTTTCATTGAGAGTTCCGTTGTGCCGTCGCCATCAGGAAGGATGCCTCATCCCGTCTTTAAAGACGGCATTGTTGCTAAGGGAGCTTTGGCTGTCGGCCAAACTCTCCGGCTAGGTGGTTTTCTTGTCATCGTTAGGCTGGATGGCTCCTTCAATCATCGATAGCGATGCAGTCCGGGGTAGGACTTTTCTCCTCGGACAGATCTTTGTATTCGGCGGCTCCGCGCTGTGGGCCAACTCGCTTGGCCATCTGGAGCAGGTCGAGAGTTGCGCCCCTGGCCACCAGGTCAGGTTTGGAAGCGTAAACCACACGTAATGAAGGGGAGAAACAAAGCGGCACTCCTAGAGACACATGCCCCAGGGCCTATCACCGCGGAGTTCTGCCACTGGTCGTCCCAACCGATCACCTTTGACCATCGAGATTACTCGGCAAGTATCCGGCATGCGGGATGGGCTGCCTTGGTGTTAGACCCAATAATTGACGGATACCATTTCACACTAGTCTCGATGGACAGCGGTAGTAGTTTAAACCTGATATATCAAGACACAGTCCGCAAATTGGGGATAGACCCAACAAAAATCAGACATAGCAATACTACCGTTAAAGGAGTAATGCCAGGCCCAGAAGCCCATTGCATGGGCTCCCTGCTACTAGAGGTTATATTCGGCTTTTCGGATAACTTCCGTAGCGAAAAGTTAACCTTCCACATCGCTCCGTTCCAAAGTGGCTATCAAGCACTACTCGGACGTGAAGCTTTCGCTCGCTTTAACGCAATACAGGATTACGCTTCTCTCATGCTTAAGATGCCCGGTCCACATGGCATCATTACAGTAAATGGAAATATTGAGCGCTCCTTGCGCGTGGAAGACCATGCGGCTGCCTTGGCAGCCGCACACTAGACAGCCTCACCAACTAGAGCATCTGACAGGGCAGCCGCACACTAGACAGCCTCACCAACTAGAGCATCTGACAGGTCGTTAAGACCACGGACACGGTTAGACGAGTCCAGTGCAACTATATATAATTGATACAGGTTTGATGGCTATACCCCTATAACAATACAAGGGGCTCAACGCGTGTAAACAAGTGACAATTAGGCTCAACTTTACTCATCTTGAACTGTACATGGTTTATTTAGTATAACCTACCTTTTGCACGACAACTTTTCTACTAAGTTCCTCTCTTTTATAGATGACCATCGTCCTACACCCGTTCAGGATACGGCACAACGGAGACACAGGCCCAGACGTGCAGCAGGGACCCGTTCCAAGGATTCTTTTTAGATTAAGACCCTGCGTAAACCTTTTTTACTGTATCTTGTTGATACACATCCCCCGGATTCTTAGTACAATTGAGAAGGATGCTGACGTATTGGCATGTGGCCACGTCAGAATATTGCACGTACCTGGACACCAAGGGCTTATTACAAAGGGAACTGTTTAGCCCGATTTACATCACAAAGACCGAATACCTTAGGGAGTGTTCGGCGTCGCGAGTTTGGCCTTATATGCATTAGCTCCGAATCATGTCTTTGGTCAAATGTTGGGTTTGCCTGGCTCCTGTGTTTTGCTGCCTTACGTTCCGCTCTATCGTCTTGGACGGCACGAGGAGAACAACTGCGATTGTGCCCGGGTTCATCCGGACGAGCACCTCAGTTGAGAAAGCCGAAAACTAGCTGTCATGATATAGCGTGAGACTGGTCAACCACTCGATAACCTAGCGGAATATTCGGGATTCCTCCGCCTTAACAAAGGGTCGTTTCCCGGCCAGGCATGTACTTGCCCCAAATTAGGATGAGCGCGGAGCCACCAGGGGGTATATAGTAGCCCCACTGTCAAACTCCGCTGGCTAAGCGAAAGTATTAAAGCATTATAGTCCGATTGCCTAGTTCGCCGCCCTATCACCTCCTTAATGGATCAAGACGCTGGATCAAATGTGAACATGCGTCTTCTGTGAACACCCCCACATTATATGCGTGGGGGCTGAAGCCGACGACAACCATCTTTCAGGTTATATACATATATACATAAACGACTGCACAGGAGGTATTATAATTCTTTTAGGCACAAGTATAAAATAGCCTTTACAATTCAGTAAAACATTGTTTTTCAATGGGAATACATGTCATTAGAACATAATATTCTTCGAGCACTGCGCTTCTATTAAACGAGCGCCCTCAAGAACTTCTCGAAACTAGTGCTTGGTAGGTACTCAACTCTCGTCCGAATCTTGGGCTGCAATGGTGGTGGCCTCCATCTCTGCCCAGTATGTCTTCACACGTGCAAGGGCCATCCGATCAGTCAATGGAAGCGGACGCTCTGGAGCGTAAAATTGTGAACAGAATAGCTTTTCCACTTTGCGGTCTTCTTGATCTCAGAAGTATTCGGCCGCATCGGCAGCACTCGTCGCCAAGTCCAGATATGCGTCCACAGAACTCCACAGCCGGTCCAAAGGGGCGTACCTAGGATCTCCGAACTTCATCGGCAGCATAAAGGGCTTCCCAGCTGCGATATCCCCGCCTTGACGCAGCTCCTCCTTCATCGCTCTCATTGTAGAGCGGGTGTCTTTGGTCGCCATCGTGGCCTTCTCTAGGTCCGCCCTCTTCGCTCGATCTTCCTCTTCAAGAAGCTCGTAACGGTCAGCAGCATTCACTACAAAAAAAGACACATCCGTGACATTTTGGGCCGAACAATTTTTTTTTCTGTCATACATATGACACTTCTATGACGATAATTGTGACAAAACCCGGTATCATCATAGATGTGGTGGGCTCCTACTTCTATGACAAAAAATCATGACAGAAAATGGGCTTTTCGCCCTGGGCGGGCCGGAGACGCAGCTGCATGACATTCTTTGGGCCGTCCATGACGGAAAAAACCATGGCAAAAGCGAGGGGGAGGAAAATTTCGGGGAGTTCCCGGTTACGGTGGGAGGTCGGAGGCCGAGCGATGCGCGTTTCTCTCGTACACGTACTCGCGTGTGTGCGAGGCGTTGGGCTCTAACTGAACCCGGGCGATTGCACTGCAGGCTACGCGTTACTGAACCCGAGCGATCGATCGATGGCTGTTAACTGAACCCGATCGAGCAATTCCTTCGCTACTGCTGCTAACTGAAGCCGATCGATGGGATGAACAGTGAGCGTTGCGGCGGGGCGGTGGATGAACGGTGAGCGGTGGCGTTGCCTCTTGATGAACAGGACCCCGTGGTGTGGTGGAGGGCTGGATGAACAGTAGACGGTGAGGGGCGCCCGTGGAGGGGTGGATGAATAGGACCCCGTGGTGTGGAGGGCTGGATTAACAGTAGACGGTGGAGGGGTGGTTGAAGAGGACCCATGGTGTGGAGGACTGGATGAACAGTAGACGATGGAGGGGTGCCCGTGGAGAGGTGATTGAACAGGACCCCGTGGTGTGGAGGGCTGGATGAACAGTAGACGGTGGAGGGGTGGTTGAACAGTAGACGGTGGAGTAGCGCGCGGTGGAGGCTGGATGAACAGGAGCCCGTGGAGGCTAGAGGAGGTCAACGGTGGAGATGAACAATATCCCGTGGAGTCCCGTTTTGCGGTACGCCACACCCCTCCCGATGAAGAGGACCCCTGTTTCGACCATAGCGCTCCATCACAAGTCCGTTTTGTCCGTTTTGCGGTATGCCATACCCCTCCCGATCAACAGGACCCCCGTTTCGACCGTAGGAGGTCTGTTTCCTCCGTTTTGCGGTACGCCAGGCCCCTCCCGATGAACAGGATCCCGTTTCGAACGTGGTCGGTCGAACACAAGGCCGTTTCCTCCGTTTTGCGATATGCCAGACCTCATTTCCATCACCTGTTCCATCCAAGCCCTCTCGATGAACACAACCATGCATTCCGTTCTGACCCAGCCAATTGGCTCCCACGCATTCTATTGCCTCCCCATGAACATGACGCATTCCGTTGCCTCACCATGAACACGACGCATTCCGTTGCCTCCCCATGAACACGACGATGACGTTGTTTCTCCGTTCTGACCCGGCCATGTACACGAGCCCTGGCCGTACGTATGCGCGAGTAGGCGTTCGAGACCCTGCCTGTATGTACACATATGTGGCCATATTTTCTTTCTTGCACCCTGGCTGATGTACGTACGTGTACATGCTACGTGCGCACCTCTACTACGACACGTGCGCGCCTCTACTACGACACGTGCGCGCCTCTAATATGACCAGTATGTACGTACACGTTTGCGACCAGAATGACAACGCTACGTATGCTTTGACAAGGTGGGTCCCGACTGTCAGGGACTTCCTTGACAGCGAAGATGTAGCTGGTGGGTCCCAGCTGTCAGGGGGCGAACCATTTTTTTTGCCCGGACGCACTTCCTTGCATGCGAAGATGTAGCTGGTGGGTCCCAGCAGTCGGGGGCCTGGTGGGTCCTAGCAGTGAGGGGGGCGAATCGTTTTTTTCGGACGCACTTCCTTGTGTGTGAAGATGTAGCTCGTGGGTCCCAGCAGTCAGGGGGCGAATCATTTTTTTCGCAAAATACGGTGGCCCGTCCGGTGGGTCCCCGCTGTCAGGTGGAGGAATAATTATTTTGCACATAATAAGGAGGCACTTCCTTGCGGCTGCCGTGGACCCAGCAGTCAGCCTCTCCACGTGCAGTACACTTCCGATGGAAGTCGGTCGTTGACCATGTTGACCACGCCGCGCCGAGAGCACCAGGGCGGTGGACTGGACGATGGCGATGCCTAGGAAGGGGACGACACAGAGCCGGGGAAGACGCGGCAGTGGAAGCCCGCGCGGAGAGGAGTACGAGGGTTCACTGGTTCGGCTGCGGTGTGAGGCTGCCGTCGCCGCAGAATAACAGGGGTGTGGGTGAGTAGAGGGATGGCCTGGCCAGCGGTGGGAGTAGTACGGGGAGGTGAGGCGTCCACGGCATCACAGCCGGCCACAGGAGGCAGGAGCACGCGACACGACCGGCGCTGCTTTGGGCGGCTGGAGCAAGAAGACCAGAGGTTGAAGAAGCACTACGGCCGTTGGATGGACATCGTACGATCACTGCAGCTAGAATCGTTTATATTGACTAAGTTGACAAAGCCCTTGGTACGTGTTAACTTAGTAGGCCCACATCTCGGATTTGGCAGAGAACATATAGCCCATTTGCGATTTGTAAGAATGTACGGCCCATTTTTTAATTCTAATGGAATTTACTACAGCCCATTTATAGTTTGTTAAAAGTATAGCCCAACTTCTAGCTAGGACAACGATTAATAATTTCAAACAACCGCTCAAAACACAATTCAAAAAAAATTCCCACATTTTGATGGGATCCGAAATATTTGTATCCGAAATTTCTAGTGAGGTTAAATATAATTTCAAAATAAAGTTGTATTACGTTAAAATCCAACGAAATATTGCGCGCGCAACAAGTAATGAAATTAAAATTTTCAAATTCCAAAAATAATATATTTTTCAAAATAATTATGTGTTTGGTGCATACTAACTATCCAGTTATTACAATTACATCCCATTTATTATTTCTTAAAGTCCATTTTCTTGTTAAGCCTAATGCATACCTCCTAGGAAAGTTTGCAGTCCAGCGGGGCGGAGAAAAGCTATTTTTATACACACATTAAAAAACTGTATAGATAAGGAACATTTTTTATACACACATTTAACAATTTTTAAATACATGATTAACACTTTTTAAAACATATTTTTTAGTCAACAGTGGGCCCACAGCGAGCGGAGGAGGTCACAATACACATATTTTTTAAATACATGATTAACACTTTTGCAAAAACAATTAGCCCACAGCGAGCCAATTAGCTCCAGTCGGCCCATAGTGGGTCGACAGGGAACAGTCGGCCAGCTGTAGGCCGACTGGAATCCAATCGGCCTGCTGTGGGCCGACTAGGCCGAGTTGGCCTGCAGCGGGCGGACGGTGTATTATTTTTGAAAAAAAATTACCCAGCGTAATATTTATGAAAATTAATAAAAACATGTATATTTAAGAAAAAATAGCGAAAAAAGGCATGTGTAGTACAGTACAACCTAACATGGTTACTCAGCCCACATTCAGCGACGCCGGAAAGGCCCAAACAAGGCTTGTGTACAACTTTTTGAAGTCACTGAGCTTAATTAATAGCTTAAGAAAAAAGTTAGATTACAATAGAACCTAATTAAAAGTTATCATGAGCAAATAAATAATTCAACGGGTCCCACTTATGCGTGTGCGCACGCGCGCGCGCATGTGTGTGTGTGTGTGTGTGTGTGTGTGTGTGTGTGTGTGTGTGTGTGAGAGAGAGAGATAGAGAGAGACCCATCGGCCGATGCTCGTAAATACATCTTTCAGCCATATGCATTGCTAATGCTCAGTAAAAACTTATATAGTTGACACAATCATATAAAACATCATAGCACACTGAACTTGCATACAAAAATTTCACGCATGCGGCACAATTAGGATGGAAGCAGTGGATCGCTACGGGAAGGGCTATGTTGAAACCAACAAAGTCGTACATAACGGTTCATCGTCTTTATCAATGACGGGGAAATATTTGGAATGTTGTGCAAAGAAAATAGACAGACAACACAATAAGTTCTCCTAGCACATTAAGTTGACATACAGCCCTTTCTAAAAAAAAAGTTCAGGTACAAAATTAGAATAGGTCACAATCAAATGTACTGGCATATCAGTGCTTCACACCCATAGCTCAGATTTAACTAGTATCTGACAAGATTCAGTTGTTACCTCAAATTAGAGCACATCCAGGCAGCCAGCCCTGCCTCTTCTCCCAAAGAAGCAGTGGCCTCCGCCGCGCGATGGAGTAGGCCGTGTGCCATCCATCGTTCTGAGCAACACGAGGAAATTCTGATGTTGACTCCTGTAATGGACGTCGTCGACGGACCTTGGCACCAGCGGCGGCGGCAGGACTTCGATTGATGGATTGACCACTTCTTCAACATGCACGAACACTCGATACAGGTACATCCCTAACGTGGTCCACGGCGGCCTTGGTGGCGACGAATAGTACAACCCTGGTTCCTGCACTGGTATCTCAACACCAATCACCTTCGGTATGGTGGACGACTTCTTCATCCATGCCATAACCGTCAGAGCCCAGCTATTTGGAGGAACAAACATACTTACGAGCTCACCTCCAAGGTCGTTGATAAGCTCGTTCATGGACTCGCTGTTCCAAGCATGTCGACGCATGCCGTGGAAGGTAAGCTTTGTTAAAAACTCAAGCTCAGAGGGCACCGAGCCCCATCCTGGGTGCCACCAATCAAAGCTCATGAGTGCACCATCGCAGAACAAACGCCGGGAAGATTCGAACACACGACTGCAGTCGAAAGTTGTCCGGAACCTAACGAAGAAATCAGCCGGTGGCGGACAGACTTTGACGAGCAAGTCACTTATTTGGATGATGTGCGCAATGCCAAAACCTTTGACAAGGTCATCCGATGAGACGGGAGGCCAGTCGCCGTTGATGGTTACAATCAGCACTTTGCCGGCAAACTAGTCGTCAAGCGGCGCCATGCCACTGTTGAGCGACAGCACGCAGTGACCAAAGGCGGGACGGACCTCAGGATCTCCGTCTCGGAGATCAGCGTTGACCGGCGACATGATAGTGCGGTTGAGTACATGGAGTACAGGAGGGGGATTTGGGGGAACTGGAGTAGGAATCGAGCTTCCAGAGGTGGGGGAGGGGCGGGAGACTGCGGATGAAAAGGTAACATGAATTTCGAGCACGCGCCAATATGCTCTCGGGGCGCAAGCGCATGAAAACACCGGTGGCGCCCACATGTCGGCCTAAGAGTCCTTATTCATTCTTGTTTGGAGAGCCCGGCCTTTTTTCCAGGATCTTTTGAGAGCCCGGCCTGACAGTCATAATTGACCTGTTTGGCATTGCGTTACTACTCGGCCCATATTCAATGACACCTCACTGGCCCAAACAAGTGTACATCATCGAAAAGACACTGAGCTCAAATTATATAACTTGAAAAAAGTAGATATACTCTGAACACTAGAGAATGGTGATGCCCTCATTTAGCCCACCAGTAGTTCGAGACAATAAACAGTTCAAAACAACGATATATACAACATTCAAACACTGACTAGTGACTACTACTGACATAAACAGCAAGACATGATAGTTCATAAGAAGTCTTGCTACACCACCAAAACGCACCCATCCGCGGCGCTCAGACTCTCGTGATCCAGACAAGAATGACATTCTAAACAGAAGCAACTATTACATAGTAAGAGTGACATAGGCGAGGATGACCAAATGACAAGGAATATGCATAACAAAAGAAAGAACTACCCATCTAGAACCAGCAGCAAAGACAACAAAGTCATTCTAAGAGATGATCCAACACCATCATAATTTGCATTCCCGCTTCAGCGACCAGTGATCCGGAGACACCAGTACTCCACCCTTTCGATGCAACAGCCCAATTACCTATCAACCTGAAGGCTCGAACCACATCACTGCCTGGCGTAATTGAGACATCCAAGGATCAAAGTTAATCCGGATGCCTTTGTCATTCTCACCTTCTTTTGGTTGCAGGCTGTATCATTGACAATCAGGGGAGTTTGCTCCCAAACTCCTAGGGCTCTCCGTGTAGACACAGTTTTCCATAGCAAACAGAGCCTCTCTGCCATCAAGGTCCTTGCTAACGGTGATCTCCTGGTTAATCGGATAATTGAGTCCGAGAAACAGAGAGTGTGAACCAAGGCTGTTTACCTGCCTCTAACTAAAAAATCCTAAAGGCCCCAACAAGCTGGTATCCTGCTCATAGACGTAACAGTCACTGTCCGGATACTCACGTATTACACGGTGCTTGTATACAGTGGGGTTTTTGCAATATAACTTTTCCAGCTCATGTGTCCGAATGATCATCAGTCTTTTGTCGTCGTCTGATCGAGCAAGGAACCAGTTGTGCTTCCCTATTTTTGGCAAAGGTGGTGTGATTACAAAGGGAACTAACTGTAGGGACACTGCATCATATCAAAAAGGACAGGCATTGTTAATGTAAGATCAGCATTGTTCAGAGTATGAGTAGGATAATGCAAGAAACATCATTGATATGTCCCTGTTGGAACTGGGAGGAAAATACAGGGAAATGTATACTGGGTTCGAAAATATAGAATTGCCATGCATGGTTATACTCATGTTATCTCGCAATCGATTCTTCACAGGAAACTACCATGTCATGCATGTTATGTATTCATGTTCTGTCCTCACAAACAAATTCTTCAAGGTAAGTAACAGACCATGCATTCTTATATACTCGTGTTCTGTGGGCAAAAATTTTGTGAGGATATTATTCTAGCCATTGATTGCTGAAGGGCGAATATAGGTATGTACACATGGTAACCATTGCAGGATTTCACTACTTCCAAATATAGAGTTCTCCGTATGCACATTTACTTCCCTAATGTATGGTTAGACGAAACCAACAGTGTGGCGCATGTTTCTACATCATGAAAATGAGGAAACTAACATGGCCATTGATACACACTCATATTTAGTAGTAGTACATAGATTATTGTAAAATAAGGATAATATCCATATATTCCTAAGCGTTTGATTATTCAGGGTACAAATTGGCTGTAATGACATGGTCACAATCGCATGAATTAACCCATTCCAAATATAGCTGATTTACGGCATCTCTAATACATTGCCATGGTTCTACTCAAATTCTGCTCAAACAGAGATATGCCAATCATTACAAAATGTTCAAACAGTGTCATGGCGTCATCATTAACATGAGAGGAAACAACTTACACGCGCTGTCCCAGCAATACGTGGTGCCATCTGCTTTGTCGATCGCGTAGATGATGCCATTGTGTTCAATAGCATCACAGAAGTGTGTATCAGCTTTGACGATGATCCACTGCGAGCCGAGTTGTCTCCAGCTAAAGAAGGCACCGGCGTAAAGATAGGCGAGTCCGCAGTCGAACAAGGCAATTAGCTTGAAGTCTGCGTAATTCACATGTCGTGTGGGCACTTGGCAGATTACAATCTTCTGCAAAACAAGGTCTGTCCAACTAATGTAGTAATCTAGATGACTTGGACCACGATGGTAATAATCTATATAATCCAACGGAGGAAGGATAATCTCATGGGAGGTCTGGAAGTTCACGAGCACCAACTTTTTACCGTCTTCTCTGAAGGTAGCCATCCAGTGGGAGTTCATGCCGACCCAGTACATACCTGCCAAGAAGTTTCGGGTAATGGTGATCGGATCGATGTCGAGGGAAATGATGTACAGCGACCCACTACATACCTGCAAAGAAGTTTCAGCTAATGGAGATCGGATTGAAGTGGAGGGGCATCATGCACGCCTCCGTATCATGGTGAGCCAATCTCCCAAGACCAGATAGTAGTAAGCAGGGTGTCTTGAAAAGCTTAGGCCTCGCTTCAATGATGGTCGTGTGCATGTCCCTCGAGCATGTAGCCAGCTGCAAGGCGCTCAACGTATCCATACACGAACAACAGAGGTCGAGGATGTCACTGGGGAGATTGCTCAAATCGCGGCTCATATGGATGCTGCGCGGTTCGCGTTCGGCCATGGTGGAGTTTGGAAGGGGGCTTGATTTACGGGGGAGAAGGATGTCGGTGCTGGAGCGGCTAGCAAGGGAATAGTGGTACTGGGGGAGGCGAGTGAGGTGACGGTACACTGGGGCACAGTAAGATGGGGACGGAGAAGGAGATGAAGATGGAGTGGTGCTATCGGAGCGGAGAGGGAGACGAGGCGAGGCGCCAATGTGTTGTACAGCGACGGTGACAGACTGCACTGTGCACAGGGTGAGGCTGACTTTGGTAACCCAAACACGCCGCGTCGACTAGTGTCAGGCGCAGGGTGTTGTCACTTCACTGTGCGGACCGGATGAATAGTATTCTGACCATCAAGTGTACCACAGTTGTACTACTACTACTAGTAGTAGTAGGTACATGAGTACTCTAGTATTGTATAGTGTAAATAGGTCTCCCGTGCTAGCATGCCTATTCACTTCATTGTTCAGGTATCATCCATATTGCGAGCAGAACCAAATTCTCGTGCATTCCCAATCAACGTTCTGCCGCGATGCATGCAGTGGTCGTTCTGGTGCATCAAGGACGGCATGCAGATCGTTCCACACTTGAGAAGAGGAAAAATGGAAAGGTAGAATGCGGCAGCAGAGGAAGAGAACGCTGGCTAATGAGGCTGTGAGGGGATCGAGCAGGAAGTTAACGCTCCATGCCTAAAGGTTTTGGGAAAACCTAATTTTCATAAGGTGACTTATACTCACCTAAACGGAGGGAGTATTCCTTAACCAGAGAATGTTGTGTCTCCCACTCACGCGCTCAAAAAAAACTATGACACATTTTTTATCTGTTTGCATAGGTCCCACCTATCAGGAAGGATGGGCTCGTACACGAACAGGTACGACTCATCAATCTACCCGCATAGACTTTTCGTTTAGTCTACCTAGCCATCTAATCAACTGCATGCATGCCACTTCTCCCATTCACTTCTCCATCGGGAACCAATTCTCCTCGGCTTCTTCACCTCCCCTTCGTCGTCATTTGCATCCAAACCCCACTGCGTTCACATTGTTTTAACCTCTTTAAATAATCATCTACTACTTCAGTTAGACTAGCCATCTAATCCTAATTCTCCAAACCATAGCCCTCCATTCCAGTGGTTCCAAATGGCGATAGAGATCGAGATGCAAATTTTTAGCGTCCAACATGTCCTCGTCGAAGGCTCGATGCGCATAGTTGCCTCCGTCACCATCCACCCAAGGGTTGTTTGGCAGTGGATCAACAATGTATCCAACTCCCTTGAAAAGGTAGAGACGAGGGTCATCGGTCTCGACGCAGAGTACACGGAGCGTGCCCCTAGGAAGATCCAGCACGCCGCCGTCCTTCAGCTGTGCTTCGAACATGATGTTTTGGTGTACCACATCATACACTCGCCCTCCATACCAGGTGAGCTTCACGATTTCTTGTGTCGGCAGGACGTATACTTCTGTGGGGTAGCCATCGAAGGGGACAAACAGAAGCTGGGGCCGTACAACCTTGATTTGAATAGCATCGCTGACCTACAAACCAGAATCAAAATTCCTGTAGAAGTTTGTGATAAACAGACACCATCCCTATTCGACGTAGCAAATTTTGTGCTCGGTACAAATCTTCAGAATGGTGACGAGACGTGGCATTAAGGTCGTCTGGATGGGAGAATTATCCCTTGACGTACGAGCGGATAAAATATGCTGCCCTCGATGCCCGTGTGAGTTTCGAGATAGCTGCAAGGTCCAAAGAGCTTGTTGCCAAGCCGTCTCCCACAGAGAATGAGAATAAGAAGAAGAAGAAGAAGAAGAAGAAGAAGAAGAAGAAGAAGAAGAAGAAGAAGAAGAAGAAGAAGAAGAAGAAGAAGAAGAAGAAAAGGCTGCACCAGCAGGAGGGCATTATGGATGGATGAACTATTTCCTCTCTTGTAAAAAAAATTATTCCCTCTCGGTGTATATTGATATAGATGGACTATTTCGATGGTGTGCATGTCTTTGGAACAAAGTAGTAGCGTGGGTCCGCTTGACTATAAGGAACTATTTATCCGCATATATAGCTTTCTCTGCTACTCCTTCAAGTGATCGGTATGCAGTGCATGTGTCCGTAGACATGACAGCTTGTCCATGGAAGTTCAAGTACGGCGACCATCACGTTTCATCTCGCGATTCCCACGACGCCTCTCCAACCCACGGCACCACGCCCCCCGATGTGCGCCTCACCCCTCTCGGCCCCACCGCCCCTCTGCCTTTGTGCGCATTACATGTGGGCCACCTAAAATGCGGCGAGCATCAAGTTTCTACCACAGCCACCCATGATTCCCACGACGCCGCTCGAACCCATGAAACCACACGTCCCCCGACCTACGGCTCACCCCTCTTGGCCCCACTGCCCCTCTGCCTACGGGAGCATTACATGTGGACCAGTCACCTATCGGGTCCACATGTTATTGACTCAAAGGTTGCATTACATGTGGACCAGTCACCTATTGGGTCCACATGTTATTCATGCGGTGGCCCGTTGCATGGTTGATCCCAATGTTGGACAAAGGTTCTACGGGAACGGTTTCACCATTGTAAATGTTGTGCAAATTGATGTTGGTACCCTCCCGTACATATGCAAGCCAATCTCCACTCGCACCGAGCCTAACCTATGAAACAATGGGCAGGGGGAGAATTAGGAAATGGACATGGAAGTAGTCTTTAGAATGCATTTACTATGTGATCAAACTCATCTTACCTGCTCATCGGAGGAAAGACGAGTGCCCCTCAACGTCGACATCTCAAGGGGCATCAACTTGCAACTACGACCACGCCGCGCTGGACAGACCCCCAAGGAAACATCCTCGTTCATTCCACGGAACATCAAGATGCATTTGTATGAGTAGTTTATCTTGTGAGAGAAAAGGATGAACGAGGGAAGGCCTCTAGAGATAGAGATGGACACTACTACTACCAATGTGCTGGCCCGTGCGTTGCAATGGATCCAAAGTAGTAGAATAATACTTGTTCATGTGCTTGAAATATAAACACTCTAGTTTTGATATACTTGTGTCAGCAGACATGACAGCTTGTCCATGGAAGTTGAACCACAGCGACCATCACGTTTCTTGTTTCTACCACTAAGCCACTGAAGTTCGGTCCCATGGGCCCCAAGAGGGGAATGTAACTCCTGCGGCAAGCCTTGTGGTGCTCCCGCAGTACGAGCTCGTGCCAAAACTGGAATTTGTTTCTTACTACTACCAACTAGTACTAGTAAGGTACACGTGCATTGCACGCATGAGATTCTGGTGGTTTGTGCATTATGCTTCTACATGTGGAGCTTTCTGGATTCTAACATGTGGCAAAATCTGGTGGAATGTAAGGTTAGGCAAGTTTGATTAACTTAGGCGAGTGTTTGATTCAAGCCACACCTTAGGCAAGCCACACTAAGGCCCCACATGACATACACACAAAAAATGTGGCAAGATTCCCTTAGGCTTGCCAACTTGTTTCTCCCGTTTTGAAGAACTAATAACTTTGCCTAAGCTTAGTTGTGGCAAATTTAGGGTCTGTTTGATTCAAAGGATTTTCATAGATCTTTGAAGGATTAGAATCCTTAGGAATTTTTCCTACATTGGTCGTTTGATTCGTAGGATTGAATCATGTAGAATACATTCCTAAGTATTCATTTGTACTACGTTTCACAGGAATTCTAACATGCACTCCAACCTCTTGAAAGAAATCCTTTATTTTTCATGTGACACAATCAAACAAACTCAAATCCTATAGGGATCCAATGAACATGCCATTCCAATCCTACTTTTTTCCTATTCCCGTGTTTCTGCAATCCTATGAATCAAAGAGGCCCTTAGTCATGAATTAAGTTCAACCATGGAGTCTTCTAGCTTATACATGTGGTAGAATCTGGTGGATGATATCCAACGGCCAGTAGTGCTCGGATTTGCCATCTTTGTACCGTCGGATTGGCTTCATCCAACGACCAACTTTCAAAGTTTTTCACACACTATATAGGGGGTATAGATATAGATGTGCCAGTCCGTTGCAATGGATCCAAAGTATATATATCTATTTAGTGGAGTGCACTCTAAACACATTATCTATTTATTTTTCTCTAACCTTTCGTACCCATGCAACCAAGCCACATAAGCTTCATGGGTGCCCCCGACATCATATGGTTCATACTACGTTGATTGAAAAAAAGATAAATCACCCAAAACAAGATCTTCCCGTTTTTTGTTCCTACGATGTTGTGCCGTGCACGTACCTACTAGTTGTATAGTGGTAGTACAAGTAATATAGTATTAGGAGTACAAACTTGGTACTAGTAGGAGTAGTACTAGTACGGAATGCTCCTACTCTATCAACGAGCCCGTCTGACACCAAATTTTTTGGCTTCCGTGCTACAGCTAGATCTTCCCCTCGTTTCTTTTTTCCAACCCGGCGGCGGGCGGGGTGTCGGTTTGCTCAACGGCGGTCCACATGAAAGTGAAAATGCTAGGCAACACGCCTTCCCTAAGCCATGTGTCATGCCGGACGGGCCTTGTTGTACTCCCGATTCCCGGGTGTGTGGGGGCGCGACGCGAACGTGGTATGCCTTTTCCTTTTACCAGCAATGTGCTTGTGCGTTGCGACGGATCCAAAGTAGTAGAATAGTAGTATTTGTTCACGAACTTGAAAGAAATCACTATTGTTTTGATATACTCCTAATATATTACTCCCTCCGTACCTAAATATTTGTCTTTTTTGAGATTTCAAATGGACTATCACATACGGATTATATAGACATATTATAGTGTTTCTAGCACGATGCCCGCGCGTTGCACGAAGTTGATGGAAAAGGTAAGCACAACTTATAAATTGACGGATGGAGTACTAGTTATAGTGATGCATATAATTAAGCAAAGGGATCGCACATGTCAGTATTGACTGGAACGAGAATGCAACAGCACAATAAGAAATAAGGCCATGATGATGTGATCGCAGTGGTGGTTACAGAAGGCAAGAAGAAAGATGGATCCACGAACGTACGACCTCCTCCTCCTCAACTTAGTGCGCCGGGCCACCGACCGGCGGCTAAGGAGCGGCGGCTTTTGTGGAGAGGTCGAGGTGCTTCTCAGCAAAGGCATCCAAGGCTTCCAGCTAGTTGAGGAAGGCCAATGTCGTAGCGTCCTCACTGGCCTTGTAGATACCTATGTACACGATTTCCTCGTACATGTGGATGTGTAGGTCGACGAATTCTTGCAGGGCGAGGCACCTCGCGGCGAGCGTGACCTCCAGGTGGACATTCT
This sequence comes from Triticum monococcum, assembly GCA_034509565.1. Classification (NCBI taxonomy): domain Eukaryota; kingdom Viridiplantae; phylum Streptophyta; class Magnoliopsida; order Poales; family Poaceae; genus Triticum; species Triticum monococcum. The sequence continues at coordinate 50,413,222 of CM067846.1, forward strand.
TCGTGGCGTTGGCGGGCAGTCGCAGGGCCACCTGTGCTTGAAAGAGGTTCCGGCCATGGAGGCCGATTAGGGTGGAAGGCAATGAGGAGCCCGGGCGCGCGGGCTGGAGGAGTACGGCGATGTCGTCCGCGAGCTTCTTGAGGTCAGTGAACTTGTTGCTGGTGGCAACGATCATCTTGTCCAACTGAGAGTAATAGTTGGCGTCGAAGGCGGCCATCCACCAGCCGGTCTCCAACACCGTCTGGAGACGATCCTCGGCGCCATGCCGCAGGCCGGCGTCGTGGACCATCTGGCGCATCCGCTGGCCGCTCATGAGCATCGCCGCCATGGCTCTGGAGTGAGCTCTTTTGCGCTCAGTGTAGGTGCTTAGGCAAATGCTTAGGTGCGTACGATGTGGTAGATGCATTGGAATGGAGGGGCGCCTTTATATGAGGGCAATGAGGGCAAACTGCGTTGCATTCACATCGTGCAGCCTCTTTTCCCGGACCTCCTCCCATTACTTCCCTCATGCATTAATTGAAGAAGGATGCATTGGTCGTTCAACATATCGGGAACCACTACTCCCTCCCTCGTCTGCATTAAAGCAGTATCAGGAACTGCGCCGCCCGCTATCAAATCGAATACTCCCTCCGTCTAGGTGAGTATTAAGTCATCTTACGAAAACCAAATAGTAAACACATAGGCGTGGTGCATTAACTCTCATGTTATTTCTTATTTTTTGACATAAATAGAGGAATCAACCAAGAAGAGATGTGGGGCTTATATGCTTTTAATGACTTGAGACTATCAAACATGACATGCAGTGGTCAGTTCGTTCCACAAGAACAAATACAACCCATGTCAGCACACACGCATCTTATATAGCATCACATCCAATGGCTATAAAAGATGAATGAGGCCAAAGTATAGTCGGATTGCCTTGTTCGTTGTGTTGAGTGCCTCCCTCGAAGGACCCACGAATGGGAAAAAGAGCGCTCATGTTTATCCCGAACACCCCAGCACTCGTGCCATGGGGGCAGAAGCTGACGACTCGGCATCTCTCAAATTTGATAAATGGCCGCACAGAAGGTAATATTTTAAATTCAAAAAGCATTGCTTAGCGCACATGAACAAGTTTTTCAGCGCACAGGACAAAACGAGCGAGTTTACTGAAAAATTACATTCATGGAACATTCATCTGCCACAAGGCGGGCACCCTTCAGAAAGCCCTCATAATACATCTCGGGCTTGCGATGCTCCTTGCCCGGCGATGGCCCGTCCTTCACAAGCTTCTCAGCATCCAGCTTGCCCCAGTGCACCTTCGCACGGGCAAGCGCCCTATGGGCACCATCGATGCATACGGAGCGCTTGATGACTTCGAGCCTTGGACAGGCCTCCACCAGCCGCCTCACCAGCCCGAAGTAGCTCCCAGGCATGGCCTCTCCAGGCCACAGCCGGACTATGAGGCCCTTCATGGCCTGTTCGGTCACCTTATGGAGCTCGACCAGCTGTTTCAGCTGGTCGCTTAAGGGCACCGGGTGTTCGGCCTCAGCATACTGAGACCAGAACACCTTCTCCGTTGAGCTTCCCTCCTCGGCTCGGTAGAAGGCGGCGGCATTCGACATGCTATGAGGCAAGTCTGTGAATGATCCTGGAGACCTCCGGATTCGGGTAAGTAACAAGTAATTCACTTTTACGTGCTTACTTTGCATAAAGAATGCCTTACCCGCCGCTATCTTTTTTATTGGCTCAACCTCCTGGAGGGCCTTCTGGGCTTCAGCCTTGGCAGACTTGGCATCTTGAATGGCCTCCGCAAACTCAGACTCTCACGTCTTCGAGTCAAGCTCCAAACTCTCATGTTCTTTCATGAGAGCCTGGAGCTCTTGCCGGACCTCGCCAACCTGCTTCTCCCGCTCGGTGCGCTCCGTGGCCGCCCTCTTCTCGGCCTCGGATAGCGCTTGCTTAAGGTTCGCCACCTCAGTTATGCCCCCTACAATAGTCGCGTTAATCCTGTCACTTTTTGCAATTGCACCTTTCACATATTTCAATAAGGTATTTCTTACCTTCCTTCTCCTTGGGCTGCTGCTTGGCCAGGCCGAGCTCTTGCTCCGACCACTCGAGGTTCTGCTTCAGTGTGCCCACCTCCGCCGTCAATGCGGCGGATGCTAGCAGCGAAGCCTGCATACGCATATCGACTTACTTTTGTTAGACTCCTGCGGATGTTATTAGATCCTCCATTCGGCTTTTCTTTCCGAACGCCGAACAGAGTATCAAGGGCTACTGTCTATGCGGTAATATTTTTACATATTCTTTACTTACCTCAAAGCCTATTAGAAGGCTGGCACAGGCTTCAGTCAGTCCGCTCTTGTCGGACTGAACCTTCTGGATCACCGCACTCATAATAGTGCGATGCCCCTCGTCGATGGAGGCGCTGTTAAGCGTCTCCAGCAAATTGTCTGGTGCCTCTAGTTCGACAGAGGTCACCGGCTCGGTAGGCTTGCTCCTCTTGGAAGGAGGCTGCCTACTGGAGTCCGGAACCGTTGAAGGTTCTGGCGCGGTGTCCGGCTCAAGGCCGGACTTGGAGCCCTTGGGGGTTCTATCCCGTTTACGCCTAGAGTCCGGGAGGTTGCCTTGCGGCGCCTCCAGGACCACCTCCTCCTGGCTTGGAACTTATTGGGATGCCACCTCGGCGCCATCCGTAGGGTGGGGGAGGAAGCTGTCGGAAGCGTTCACATCCGACGAATCCAGGGAGCCGCTCGACGACTCGTCGAGCCCGGCCTTGGGCGGACTTCACAATCATGTTCGACGTAAGGAAAAGCTATGCAATGGGGGAATACAATGAATCACTCTGGTATCCCGATACTTACGATCTCGCCAGGGGCTTGGCCCTGTGCCGCCACTCCTCTTCGTTGTCGTTGGCGTTGGTGGAGTAGTCCGGAGGAGGGGTCTTCCCCCTCTTGGACCCTTCAGCCTCCCTAGTTGGGGCGGCCTTCCTTTTCTTTCCTCCCCCCGCTGGAGGGGAGGAGGTATCTTCTTCCTCCTCCTCGTCTTCATGGGAGTAGTGCGCCTTGGAGTCGTCGGATGATGAATCCGACACCTCCTGGCGTCGGGAACTCTTTCGAGTCCCCGTGGCCTTCTTCTTGGCCTTCTTCTCCGGCACCACGTAGGGTGCCGGAACCAGCAGCTTTGCCAAGCGAGTGTCCGCTGGGCCTTTGGGTAAAGGAGTCGGACAGTTGATCTGTCCGGACGTCTCCTGCCAATCCTGTCAAAGGTAAGGGAGCTTAGATCCCGCATGGAGTCAAACTATGAAAAACTAATACCCTGTAAAAGGTAAAAACAGCTTACCGCACGAGTGTGACGCTGCGTGCTGAATCCGCGATCCTCGGTAGAGGATGTGGGGGCCTCGGCGCCCTTGAAAAGCACCTTCCAGGCATCTTCGTACGTCGTGTCGAAGAGCCTGCTTAGAGTTTGGTGCCGCGCCGTGTCGAACTCCCACAGGTTGAAAGCCCGTTGTTCACACGGGAGGATCCGGCGGATGAGCATAACCTGGACCACGTTGACAAGTTTGAGCTTCTTGTCCACCAGGGTTTGGACACATGTTTGGAGTCTGGTCAGCTCTCCTTCTTTACCCCACGACAGGCCCGTCTCTTTCCAGGAGGTGAGCCACGTAGGGGGTCCGGATCGGAACTCGGGGGCTGCGACCCATTCAGGGTCGCGCGGCTCGGTGATGTAAAACCACCCCGATTGCCACCCCTTTAGGGACTCCATGAAGGAGCCCTCGGGCCATAGGACGTTGGGCATCTTGCCCACCATGGCGCCTCAGCACTCCGCCTAGGTGCCGCGCACCACCTTCGGCTTGACATTGAAAGTCTTGAACCATAGGCCGAAATGGGGGCGGATGCAGAAGAAAGCCTCGCACACAATGATAAACACCAAGATATTGAGGACAAAGTTCGGGGCCAGATCATGGAAATCCATGCCATAGTAGAACATGAGCCCCCGTACGAATGGGTGGAGAGGGAAGCCCAGTCCGCGGAGGAAATGGGGGAGGAACACCACCCTCTCATGGGGCCTAGGGGTGGGGATGAGCTGCCCCTCTTCGGGAAGCCGGTGCGCAATGTCGTTAGACAAGTACCCGGCCTTCCTCAGTTTTTTGATGTGTCCCTCCGTGACGGAGGAGGCCATCCACTTGCCTCCCGCTCCGGACATGGCTGGAGAAGGTTGAGGTGGGGTGTGCGGACTTGGGCACTGGAGCTCGAGTGCGCGGAAATGGATAGGCAAAGGAGGAAGAAGGCGTGGATGAAAAGGTGGATCCTTATCCCCTTATATGGGCGGACGCGACTATGCGCCCCCACCAGCCTGGTAAAACTCGCTTATCTCCCAAGCGCCATAGTCAATGGCGCGGTTGGGTTACCCACACACATATTGATGAGAATCCCGGAATAAGGGGACACGATCTCTGCTTTAACAAGACGTGCCAATGAAGCCGCCTCGCTAAACGCGCTGAGGTGGGACAGTAAAATGATTCGAATAAAGACTTGGCCGTGGTGTGATGTCACGCGACGGAATACGTCAGTAGATTAGATTTGTGTAAATATTAGTCTCTCTATGGCAATATGTGGAAACTTATTTTGAAGAGCCGGACACTACCTTTGTGTTCAAAATCTTCTATGAAGTACTTGGAGGAGGAACCCTCCTTGTAATGCCGAAGACAATCTGCGCGCCGGACTCATCGTCATTGAAGCCTGGTTCAGGGGCTACTGAGGGAGTCCTGGATTAGGGGGTGTCCGGATAGCCGGACTATTCCTTCGGCCGGACTCCTGGACTATGAAGATACAAGATTGAAGACTTCGTCCCGTGTCTGGAAGGGACTTTCCTTGGCGTGGAAGGCAAGCTTGGAGATACGGATATGTAGATCTCCTACCATTGTAACCGACTCTGTGTAACCCTAGCCCTCTCCGGTGTCTATATAAACCGGAGGGTTTTAGTCCATAGGACGAACAACAATCATATCATAGGCTAGCTTCTAGGGTTTAGCCTCCTTGATCTCGTGGTAGATCTACTCTTGTACTACCCATATCATCAATATTAATCAAGCAGGACGTAGGGTTTTACCTAAATCAAGAGGGCCCGAACCTGGGTAAAACAGCGTGTCCCCTGCCTCCTGTTACCATCCGGCCTAGACGCACAGTTCGGGACCCCCTACCCGAGATCCGCCGGTTTTGACACCGACAATGGGGACTGTTTGGAGGGCGGTGGGTGGCATGTGGCTTTGTTTGCAAAAGGCTGGCAACCGACGCATCGTTGGACCAAGTCCTATGCATCTACCCGAGCCGTCAGCCAATAAAAACTTGTACGGAAGGCCTTGCTTACAAGGGCCCGGGCTACGGCGTGGTGGCCGCCGAGTTCGGCGTGAATTTCTGCCAAAAGCTTCTGCCCTTCCTCTTCGGAGCTTCACCTTTGAAGGACTCCGGTAGTGCTTTTTTTATACAGCTCTCCCTCATGGACCCTATAGGCTTAAGATCGCCGCATTGTGCAACGTGCCTCATTTTGGTCCTCGGGAAGTTCTTGCCTAGTTTGGTAGGCCAGGAATGGTTTTGTCCACGGGGCGATGATGGCCATTATTACGTGGGCTGAAGGTGTTATTTCGGTGGCAGAGCCTCCGATTATGTTAGAGTGTTCGATATTAGGCATTTTGGCCGGGTCCGGACAATTGTTACCGGTGTCCCCTTCCCATACCACGGATGGCCTAAACAGCCTCTCCAAAAAGATGTTGGGGGGACCGCATCGCGTTTTGTGCCGATGCGAGCAAGGATATCTGCCGCCTGATTGTTTTCCCGAGCCACATGGTGAAATTTGTGCCCCTCGAACCGAGCTGACATCTTTAGGACGGTGTTGCGATAAGCCACCATTTTTAGATCCTTGGCATCGAGGTCTCCATTTATTTGGGATATTGCGAGGTTCGAATCCCCACGCACCTCCAGGCGGTGACTGCCCATGGAAACTGACATCCGAAGACCATGCAACAGGGCCCCGTATTCGGCTGCGTTGTTGGAGTCTGTATACAGTATCTGGAGTACATATTGAACTGTATCTCCGATTGGGGATGTCAGGACGACGCCAGCCCCCAGACTAGCCAGCATTTTGGAGCCGTCGAAGTGCATGATCCAATTGGAGTATGCGCCGTACTCTTTCGGGAGTTCGGCTTCTGTCCATTCGGTGACAAAGTCGGCCAATACTTGCGACTTAATGCCTCACCGGGGTTTGTATGTTATGTCGAACAGGAGGAGCTCAATGAACCATTTGGCAATCCGGCCCATGGCCTCGCGGTTGTTTATAATATCATTAAGTGGCACTTCCGAGGCTACTGTAATTGAACACTCTTGAAAGTAGTGTCGCAGCTTTCGGGATGCCATGAATACCGCATAGGCTATCTTTTGATAATGTGGGTACCGTGATTTGCATGGAGTGAGGACAGTGGATACATAATATACCGGCTTTTGAAGGGGGAATTTATGTCCGTCCGTTTCTCGTTCGACGACGAGCACTGCGCTTACAACCTGATAAGTTGCTGCAATGTACAACAGCATTGGTTCGCCGATGTTTGGCGCGGCCAGGATTGGGATGGTTGCTAGTATGGCTTTTATTTCTTCCAATCCGGCTGTGGCAGCATCCGTCCACTCGAAGTGTTCGGTGCGCCAAAGGAGGCGATAAAGGGGTAATGCCTTTCTCCTAAGCAGGAGATAAAGCCTTGTTGAGGTCCTTGAAATCGACACATAGGCGCCAGGATTTGTCCTTCTTTAGTACCATCACCAGATTTGCTAGCTAGTCTGGGTGATTTATTTCTCTAATGAATCCGGCCTCTAATATCTTGGCTAGTTCCTCTCCCATAGCTTGTCTCTTAGGTTCAGAGAAACGCCGAAGAGTCTGCTTGACCGGCTTGAATCCCTTTAGAATATTAAGGCTGTGCTCGGCCAGCCTGCGTGGGATTCCTGGCATATCTGAGGGATGCCAGGCGAATATGTCCCAATTCTCGCGCAGGAACTCTCGTAGTGCAGCGTCCACGGCGGGGTTCAACTGTGCCCCGATGGAGGCTGTTTTTGTAGAGTCCGTTGGGTGGACTTGGAATTTGACTATTTCATCCGCTGGTTTAAAAGATGTGGACTTGGATCTCTTGTCAAGTATCATGTCGTCCCTGTCCACTGTGGAGCGCAGCGCAGTTAATTCCTCGGCCGCGAGGGCTTCGGATAATGCCTCGAGGGCCAATGCGGCTGTTTTGTTTTCAGCATGGAGTGTTGTGTACGGATCACTAGCGAGAGTGATGATTCTGTTGGGCCTGGGCATTTTGAGCTTCATGTACCCGTAATGGGGTATGGCTTGGAAGATCGTGAACGCCTCCCACCCTAAGAGGGCGTGGTATCCGCTACTAAACGGGGCCACATGGAATGTAATTTCTTCGGACCTGTAGTTCTCTGGCGTGCCGAATACCACATCTAGTGTGATTTTCCCACCATGGCGTGCTTCCGGACCGGGGATGATTCCTCTGAAGGTTGTACTACTTTGCTCAATGCGGTTCCAGTCTATTTCCATTTTTTGAAGAGTTTCCTCATAGATGAGGTTTAATCCACTACCGCCATCCATGAGTACTTTGGTGAGTCAAAAGCCATCCACAATTGGACTGAGGACCAGTGCAGCTGGTGCTCGAGCTGTTCAGAATTTAGGTTCGTCACTGGCATTGAAGGTAATAGCCGTGTCACTCCATGGATTTATTGCTGCCACGTGGTGTTCGCTTGCGCCTATTATTTGATGCGAAGGTTTCAAAGACTGTTAATACCGTATTGTTATCCCCGGGATGGTGCTCTGTGGCATCTGGGATGAGAAGATCCTCACCACTTTTGGCCACCTGCCGGAGTTCCCAACATGCTCTAAGGCTGCGTGTTGGTATGGTATCCGATGTATGGATCGAGGACTTCCTCTTGCTCATCCACATGGCCCGCGGTGACGATCTACACGCCATCAAATACCTCCCACTCAAACTCAAAGGACCAGCTCGGCATTGGCTCAGCAGCCTGCCAGCAGAATCCATTGGCTGTTGGAAAGAACTGGAAGCCGCATTCCTCGACAACTTCTAGGGCACTTATGTGCGACCACCAGATGCCGATGACTTGAGCCACATAATTCAGCAGCCAAAGGAATCGACAGGCAATTCTGGACACGGTTCCTGACAAAGAAAAATCAAATTGTCGATTGTCCGGATGCAGAGGCCCTAGAAGCTTTTAAGAACAACATCCGTGACGAGTGGCTCGCCCGGCACCTTGGCCAGGAAAAGCCGAAATCTATGGCAGCCCTCACAACACTCATGACCCGCTTTTGCGCGGGAGAGTACAGCTGGCTGGCTCGAAGCAATAACATATCAAAGAAGGGAAAATTTTGTTTTTGCCACTCTAGATTTTGCCAATTTTCCTTATGCCACTCTAGATTTTGACATTTCACTTTTGCCACTCTTAGTTTTTGACAATTATCTGAATTGCCATTTCGGTGGCAAAAGCAAAAATTTTGGAGTGGCGATTGTGATACATTTCAAAAGCTAAGAGTGGAAAATATGAAATAAAAGTATTCTGCTTTTGCCACGGAATGGCAATTGTGATAATTGTCAAAAGCTAAGAGTGGCAAAAGTGAAATGTCAAAATCTAGAGTGGCATAAGGAAAATTGGCAAAATCTAGAGTGGCAAAAACAAAATTTTCCCATCAAAGAACCATGGTACTTCGGATACCAAGGATAGCAATGGCAGGTCACGTCGCAACAAACACAAGCGCCGCATCAATAGCGACAATACCGAGGATACGGCAGTCAATGCCGGATTCAGAGGCTCTCAACCCGCTCAGCGAAAAAGCCATTCAAAAGAAGCACTCCGGGCCCATCCAGTTTGGATCGTATACTCGATCGCTCGTGTCAAATACACGGCACCCCCAACAAGCCAGCTAACCACACCAACAGGGAATGTTGGGTGTTCAAGCAGGCCGGCAAGTTAAATGCCAAAAACAAAAATAAGGGGTTACATAGCGATGATGAGGAGGAGCCCCGACCGCCGAACTCCGGAGGAAAGAAGAGGTTCCCCCCACAAGTGCGAACAGTGCACATGATATACGCAACCCAGATTCCCAAGAGGGAGCGGAAGCATGCGCTAAGGGACGTATATGCATTGGATCCAGTCGTCCCAAAGTTCAACCCATGGTCCTCCTGTCCAATCACCTTCGATCGCAGGGACCACCCCACTAGTATCCGTCATGGCGGATTCGCCGCACTGGTCCTAGACCCAATCATCGATGGATTTCACCTCACTCGAGTCCTTATGGACGGCGGCATCAGCCTAAACCTGCTTTATCAGGACACAGTGCGCAAAATGGGTATAGACCCCTCAAGGATCAAACCCACAAAAATGACCTTCAAAGGCGTCATACCAGGTGTAGAGGCCCATTGCACAGGCTCAGTCACACTGGAAGTGGTCTTCGGATCCCCGGATAACTTCCGAAGCAAGGAGTTAATCTTCGATATAGTGCCGTTCCGCAGTGGCTATCATGCACTGCTCGGGCGAACCGCATTTGCGAGATTCAATGCGGTACCGCATTATGCATACCTCAAGCTCAAGATGTCAGGACCGCGGGGGGTCATCACAGTCAATGGAAACACAGAGCGCTCTCTCCGCACGGAGGAGCACACTGTGGCCCTCGCAGCAGAAGCACAAAGCAGCCTCTTAAGGCAATCCACCAGTTCAGCGATTAAACACCTGGACACCTTCAAGCGCGCCCGGAGTAATCTGCAACAAGACCGCCTGACACGTTCCGAGCTCGCATAGCAATGCGGCCCCCACCCCAGTCCCAGCCAAACGATGAAATATGTGCCATACGTACATAATTACGCATTGAAAATACCATGGGCATAGGTGGGGGCACGACTACGGCAACGTGGCTCAACCACACTAGGGGCTTCCCGCTTTGTGGTTTTTTCTCTCTTTCAGCACTTTACTCTCTGGAAACCCCGTCCGGCAGTACGATTGCCGGACACATGATGCAACAACCAAGGAGGCAGAAAGCTAACACCATGGAACTCCCAGGTGGTCTTTGATAACGAGTGAAATACCTGCTTTAAATACCATTCCTCAGCTTGCCCTTGGAGGGGACATGTCAAATAGTCCTACTTTTTGCTTATCGCACTACTTGTATCATTCTGCTTCGACGCACCTTTTTGAATAAACAATGCATAGCACTAGACTATTACCGCATTCTCTATTCTTTTGTATATATATATATATATGTTCATTCATGACATTCAGCACCCGTACACTCTGGTACGGCCAATACGCCAGGGGCTTAAGCGTACCCCGTAATACGGCGTGAGAAGTCCGAACACTTTCGACAGTGCGGCACCCCGAACTTATAGCATTATATGCATCAGCTCCGAATCATGTCTTGGGTCAATAGTTGGGTTTGCCCGGCTCCCATGTTTTGGTACCTACGTTCCGCTATATCGGCTAAGTTAGCACTGGGAGAAATACTGCGATTGTGCCCCGGTTCATCTGGCAAGCACCTCAGTAGAGAAATCTAAAACTGACTGTCATGATAAGGTGAGAGCTGGTCGATGTTCGAGAGGTCTCGAGTCCCTAAAGACTTATGCCGCTTAGGGTGAGGAGTCGGCTTTGTCCGGCTTAGGCGTGTATAGCGCCCCGAATTCGGCCTTCCGAATACTAGGGGCTTCGCCAAAATTTAAAATTGTAGACATCTATGGCTAAGTGAGAGTGATAAAGCATTATAGTCCGATTGCCTTGTTCGTTGTGCTGAGCACCTCCCTCGAAAGACCCAACAATGGGAAAAAGAGTGCTAATATTTATCCCGAACACCCCAGAACTCGTGGCATGGGGGCAGAAGCCGACGACTGCCCATCTCTCAGATTTGATAAACAGCCGCACAGAAGGTAATATTTTAAATTAAAACAAGCGTTGCATAGCGCACATGAACAAGTTTTCATAATACAGGATCACACGAGCAAGTTAATTCAAAAATTACATCCTTCGCACACACGTCCGCCACAAGACGAGCACCCTTCAGGACACCCTCATAATACATTTCAGGGTGGCGATTCTCCTTGCCCTGCGGCATCCCCTCCTTCACCAGCTTCTCGACGTCCATCTTGGCCCAGTGCACCTTCGCACAGGCAAAAGCCCGGCGTGCACCTTTGATGCAGACGGACCGCTTTATGACTTCCAGCCATGGGCAGGCATCCACAAGCCGCCTCACCAGGCCGAAGTAGCTGTTGGGAAGGGAGTCGTCAGGCCACGTCCGGATTATAAGGCCCCTCATGGCCTGTTCGGTCGCCTTGTGTAGCTCGACCAGTTGCTTCAGCTGGTCGCTCATAGGCATCGGGTCTTCGGTCCCAGTATACTGATACCAGAACAACTTCGTCGAGCTTCCCTCCTCGGCCTGGTAGTACTTTGTGGCATCCGACACGCTGTGGGGCAAATCTGCGAATGCTCCTAGAGAGCTCCGGACTCGGGTAAGTAACAAGTAATTTACTTTCACATGCTTGCTTTGCATAATGAATGACTTACCCGCTGCTATCTTCCTCATCGCCTCAATTTCCTGGAGGGCCTTTTGGGCTTCAGCCTTGGCACGCTTTGTGCTCTCGAGGGCCGCGGCAAGCTCGGACTCTCGCGTCTTCGAGTCAAGCTCCAAAGTCTCGTGCTTCTTCACGAGAGCCTGGAGCTCTTTCTGCACCTCTCCCACTCGTGCCTCTTGTTTATCCCACTCGGTGCGCTCCTCGGTCGCTTTGTTTTCGGTCCTGGACAGCACTTGCTTCAGGGTCGCCACTTCGGTCGTGGCCCCTAGCACGTCCATGATGATCCTGTCATTTTGCAACCACATATTTATGTATATAGACAAGGTATTACTTACCTTTGTTCTCCTTGAGCTGCCTCTTGGCAAGGCCGAGCTCTTTCTCGGACCGCTCGAGGTTCTGCGTCAGTGCGGCGACCTCCGCAGTCAATGCGGCAGAGGTCAACAGCGAAGCATGCATACGCATATATACATACTTGTATTGGACTCCTGCAGATATTATTTGATCCTCTATTCGGCTTTTCTTTGTGAACACCAAACAGAGCATCAGGGGCTACTGTCCATGCGGTAATATTTTCCTATATTTTAAATACTTACCTCAAAGCCTGTTAAAGGGCTGGCACAGGCTTTAGTCAGTCCGCTCTTGGCGGACTGAACCTTCTTGATCACCACACTCATAATAGTGCAGTGCCCTTCGTCGATGGAAGCATCGCGAAGCGCTCCGAGAAGGTTGTCCGGTGCCTCTGGATAGACAGAGGTCACCGGCACGGGCGGCTTGCCCCTCTTGGCAGGGGGCCGCCTGCCGGATTCCGGAACCACTGGAGGTTCCGGTGCGGTGTTTGGCTGAGGGCTGAACTTGGAGTCCTTGGGAGTCTTGCTCCCTTTGCGCCTGGAGTCCAGAAGGTCGCCTTGAGGCGCCTCCAGGACTTCCCCCCCCTTGGTTCGGTGCCCCTAGAGACAATACCTCGACATTTTCCGTAGGGCAAGGAGAGGAGGCGGTTGGAAGTGACTCGCTATTCATATCCGACGAGTCCAAGGAACCGTCCGTCGAGGATACGTCGATGCGGGCTCGGGGCGGACTGCATGATCATATTCGACGTTAGGAGAAGCAGTGCAATAAAAGTATGCTATGAGTTACTCTGGTATCCGAATACTTACGACTTTGCCAGGGGCTTGGCCCTCGGTAAAAACTCATCTTCGCTGTCGGCGGCAGTGGTGGAACAATCCGGAAGAAGAGTCCTTACCTTCTTGGACACTCTGGCCTCCCCGGTTGGGGCGGCCTTTCTTTTCCTGTCTCCCCCGGCTGGAGGGGGAGAACCGTCATCTTCCTCCTCCTCATTTTCACAGGAGGAGGGCATCTCGGAGTTGACGATGAGTCTGATACCACCTGGTGCCGGGAACTCTTTCGGGTTCCCATGGCCTTCTACTTGATCTTCTTCTCTGGCACCCCATAAGGAGCCGTAGTCCGCATCTCCGTCAGGAGAGCGTCTGTAGGGTCTTCGGGCAGAGGGGACGGACAGTTAATCTACTAAGATGTCTCCACCCAGTCCTATCAAAGGCATGGGAGCTCAGACCCCGCACATGGTTAAACTATGGAAAATAAATACTCTACAAGATGTACAGAACTTACCGGATTCGCAGGGCACGTCGCACTTAGCCCGCGCTCCTCGGTAAGGGGAGGGGGGACCTCGGCACCCTTGAACAACACCTTCCAGACGTCCTTATTCGTCGTGTCGAAGAGCTCGCGTAGAGTCTGGTGCTGGTCTGGGTCGAACTCCCATAAGTTGAAAGCCCGTTGTTGACATAGGAGGATCCGGCGGAAGAGCATGACCTGGACTATGTTGACAAGCTTGAGTTTCTTTCCTATCATGTTCGGATACACTTCTAGAGTCTGTCCAGCTCCACCGATGAGCCCCAGGACAGGCCCTTCTCCTTCCAGGAAGTGAGCCGCATGGGGATTCCGGATCGGAGCTCGGGGGCCGCCACCCAGTTGGTGTCGCGCGGCTTGGTGATGTAGAACCACCCCGATTGCCACCCCTTTATGGTCTCCACGTAGGAGCCCTTGAGCCATGTAACGTTGGGCATTTTTCCCACCATGGCTCCGCCGCGTTCCGCTTGTTGGCCGCCTACTACCTTCGGTTTGACATTGAAGGTCTTCAGCCACAGGCCGAAGTGGGGCCGGACGCGGAGGAAAGCCTCGCACACGACAATGAACGCCAAGATGTTGAGGATGAAATTCGGAGCTAGATCATGGAAGTCCAGCCCATAATAGAACATAAGGCCACGGACGAATGCATGGAGGGGAAACCCTAGTCCGCAGACGAAATGGGTGAGGAAAACCACCCTTTCATAAGGTTCCGGTGTTGGGACGATATGCCCCGCAGCTGGCAGCCGATGCGCGATATCCGCGGCTAAGTATCCGGCCCTGCGTAGCATTTTGATGTCTCCCTTCGTGACGGAGGAGACCATCCACTTGCCTCCCGCTCCGGACATGTTTGGAGAGAGTTGAGGAGAAGGATGTGGACTTGGGTGCTGGAGCTCGAGTGCGCGAGAATGGATGAGCAAGGAGGAAGAAGGCGTGGGTAGAAAAAGGTGAACCCTTATCCCCTTATATAAGGGCGGACGAAACTATGCGCCCCCACCAGCCTGGTAAAACTCTCTTATCCCCCAAGCGCCGTAATTGATGGCGCGGTTGGGTTACCCACATCCGTATTGATGAGAATCCCGTAATAAGGGGGACACAATCTCTGCTTCGACAAGACGTGCAAAGGAAACCGCCTCGCGAAACACGCTGAGGTTGGTTGTGAAGGACAATTCGAATGGTGACCTAGTTGTGGTGTGATATCACACTGCGGAATACGTTGGTAGATTAGATTTGTGAAAATATTATTCTCTCTGCGGTTCTATGTGGAACATGTTTTGCAGAGCTGGACACGATCCTCGTGTTCAAAATCTTCTATGAAGTATTCGGAGGTGGAACCCGCCTTGCAATGCCGAAGACAATCTATTCGCCGGATTCATCATCATTGAAGCCTGGTTCATGGGCTACTGAGGGAGTCCTGGATTACGGGGTATTCGGACGGCCGAATTATATCCTTTGGCCGGACTGTTGGACTATGAAGATACAAGATTGAAGACTCCGCCCCATGTCCGGATGGGACTCTCCTTGGCGTGGAAGGCAAGCTTGGCAATACGGATATATATATATATATATATCCTTCCTTGTAACCGACTCTGTGTAACCCTAGCCCCCTCCGGTGTCTATATAAACCGGAGGGTTTAGTCCATAGGACCAACAACAACAATCATACCATAGGCTAGCTTCTAGGGTTTAGCCTCTTCGATCTCGTGGTAGATCAACTCTTGTACTACTCATATTATGAAGAACAATCAAGCAGGACGTAGGGTATTACCTCCATCAAGAGGGTCCGAACCTGGGTAAACATCGTGTCCCCTGCCTCCTGTTACCATCCGCCTAGACGCACAGTTCGGGACCCCCTACCCGAGATCCGCCGGTTTTGACACCGACAATCCTCTTATTAAAAAGCACCAGTTGGAGAGCACCATTGTCATTTGCATCTATTATTATTAGTTTACATTGAGTATGAATGTGATTGGATCTCTTTTACCATGAATTACAATTTCCAGTCAGCCCTTAATCTTTAGAGGTGCTCTGCATTTATGTTTTGCGGTCTCAGAAAGGGCTAGCGAGATACCATCTTGTTATATCATATTATGATTGTTTTGAGAAAGTGTTGTCATCCGAGATTTATTATTGTTGCTCGCTAGTCGATTATGCCATTGATATGAGTAAACATGAGACCTAAATGTTATTGTGAATATGGTTAG
Organism: Triticum monococcum; assembly: GCA_034509565.1. Classification (NCBI taxonomy): domain Eukaryota; kingdom Viridiplantae; phylum Streptophyta; class Magnoliopsida; order Poales; family Poaceae; genus Triticum; species Triticum monococcum. The sequence continues at coordinate 50,428,660 of CM067846.1, forward strand.
TTCATAATCTTTGCTGAAAACTTGAATGATGGCTTTACATATTTACAACAACAAGAGCAAACAGAGTTTGTAAAAGTTTTTCTTTATCACTTTCAGTTTATCAATTGAATTGCTGGAGGACAAGCAAAGGTTTGAGCTTGGGGGAGTTGATACGTCTCCAATGTATCTACTTTTCCAAACACTTCTGCCTTTGTTTTGGACTCTAACTTGCATGATTTGAATGGAACTAACCCGGACTAACGCTATTTTCAGCAGAATTGCCATGGTGTTATTTTTGTGCAGAAATAAAAGTTCTCGGAATGACCTAAAAATCAACGGAGAATATTTTTGGAATATATAAAAAAACTGGCGAAAGAATCAAGGTCAGGGGGCACATTGTAAGTGCATCTAGTGCCAACCCTAGTTGGTTTTGGGGTATTGACTACAAACCTGGTTGAGGGACTAATGTGTTTCTGAGAATTGCTGGGTAACATAGGTAGTAGTCCCTCATTGATTCGGTTTACCTACCGGAGATGACCCCTAAAAATGTATGAAGACACTGAAGACAAAGGTGGTATGTGAAGATAATCACATTGAAGATTAAGACAAGAGAAGACATCGCGTGAAGACTATGGAGCGCGAAGACTTAGTTGTTTCGTTGTTTCCTTTTCTTCTTTGTTGAGTCATAGGAACCACCGTACTGTTAAGTGGGGTCCCTGTGAACAAAGTCAGAGTGACTGAAGTGATGCTTAACCAAAATCCTATGTCTTCGAGCGAAGACAGTGAGAGCAAATCTTATCCAGAGCTGGATGAGTCAGCTTTACTTGTAGCCCAAGTAAAGTTGCCGCGTGTGTTTGAAATCTGACCGTTGGAACACGTGTCAATTCCTTAGTGACCCAGGGTCATTTCGGACAAATCAGGTCGGGTTGCCTAGTGGGTATAAATAACCCACCCCCTACACCATAAATTGGTGGCTGCTCAAAGTTAGTGCACGTCTTTTGTCGTTTAAGAGAAACCCACCTCGAAGCCTTTGAGAGAGAAATCCTTACAAGGACAACGCCCTAAACACCCAGAGCCAAAGAGTGTTAGGCATCACTGAAGTCTTCCTATCTGTGTGATCTGAAGACTTGTTACACTTGAGGACTGTGAATCCTCCAGCCGGTTAGGCGTCGCCTTCTAAGCATCCAAGAGTCATTGTGGATCGCCGGTGAATGAAGTCTATGAAGGTTTGGAAGTCTACCTTGAAGACTTACCAGAGTGATTGGGCGAGGACTGGTGAGGGAGTCCTGGATTAGGGGGTATCCGGACAACCGGACTATATCCTTTGGCCGGACTGTTGGACTATGAAGATACAAGATTCTAGACTTCGTCCCGTGTCCGGATGAGACTCTCCTTGGTGTGGAAGGCAAGCTTGGCAATACAGATATGTAGATCTCCTTCCTTGTAACCGACTCTGTGTAACCCTAGCCCCCTCCGGTGTCTATATAAACCGGAGGGTTTAGCCCGTATGACTAAGACCAACAATCATACCATAGGCTAGCTTCTAGGGTTTAGCCTCTTTGATCTCGTGGTAGATCAACTCTTGTACTACTCATATTATCAAGAACAATCTAGCAGGACGTAGGGTATTACCTCCATCAAGAGGGCCTGAACCTGGGTAAACATTGTGTCCCCTGCCTCCTGTTACCATCCGCCTAGACGCACAGTTCGGGACCCCCTACCCGAGATCCGCCGGCTTTGACACCGACATTGGTGCTTTCATTGAGAGTTCCGTTGTGTCGTCGCCATCGGGAAGGATGCCTCAACCCGTCTTCAAAGACGGCACTGTTGCTAAGGGAGCTTTGGCTGTTGGCCAAACTCTCCGGCTAGGTGGTTTTCTTGTCATCGTTAGGCTGGATGGCTCCTTCAATCATCGATAGCGATGCAGTCCGGGGTAGGACTTTTCTCCTCGGACAGATCTTTCTATTCGGCAGCTCTGCGCTGTGGGTCAACTCGCTTGGCCATCTGGAGCAGGTCGAGAGTTACGCCCCTGGCCACCAAGTCGGGTTTGGAAGCGTAAACCACATGTAATGAAGGGGAGAAACAAAGCGGCACTCCTAGAGACACATGCCCTAGGGCCTATCACCGCGGAGTTCTGGCACTGGTCGTCCCAACCGATCACCTTTGACCATCGGGATTACTCGGCAAGTATCCGGCATGCAGGATGGGCTGCCTTGGTGTTAGACCCAATAATTGACGGATACCACTTCACACGAGTCCCGATGGACGGCGGCAGTAGTTTAAACCTGATATATCAGGACACGGTCCGCAAAATGGGGATAGACCCAACAAAAATCAGACATAGCAATACTACCTTTAAAGGAGTAATGCCAGGCCCAGAAGCCCATTGCATGGGCTCCCTGCTACTAGAGGTTATATTCAGCTTTCCGGATAACTTCCGCAGCGAAAAGTTAACCTTCCACATCGCTCCGTTCCAAAGTGGCTATCAAGCAATACTCGGACGTGAAGCTTTCGCTCGCTTTAATGCAATACCGCATTACGCTTCTCTCATGCTTAAGATGCCCGGTCCACGTGGCATCATTACAGTAAATGGAAATATTGAGCACTCCTTGCGCACGGAAGACCGTGCAGCTGCCTTGGCAGCCGCACACTAGACAGCCTCACCAACTAGAGCATCTGATAGGTCGTTAAGACCACGGACACGGTTAGACGAGTCCGGTGCAACTATATATAATTGATACAGGTTTGATGGCTATACCCCTATAACAATACAAGGGGCTCAACGCGTGTAAACAAGTGACAATTAGGCTCAACTTTACTCATCTTGAACTGTACATGGTTTATTTAGTATAACCTACCTTTTGCACAACAACTTTTCTACTAAGTTCCTCACTTTTACAGATGACCGTCGTCCTACACCCGTCCAGGATACGGCACAACGGAGACACAGGCGCAGACGTGCAGCAGGGACCCATTCCAAGGATTCTTTTTAGATTAAGACCCTGCGTAAACCTTTTTTACTGTATCTTGTTGACACACATCCCCCGAATTCTCAGTACAATTGAGAAGGATGCTGACGTATTGGCATGTGGCCACGTCAGAATTTTGCACGTACCTGGACACCAAGGGCTTATTAAAAAGGGCACTGTTTAGCCCGATTTACATCACAAAGACCGAATACCTTAGGGAGTGTTCGGCGTCGCAAGTTTGGCCTTATATGCATTAGCTCCGAATCATGTCTTTGGTCAAATGTTGGGTTTGCCTGGCTCCTGTGTTTGGCTGCCTTACGTTCCGCTCTATCGGCTAGGACGGCATGAGAAGAACTACTGCGATTGTGCCCTGGTTCATCCGGACGAGCACCTTAGTTGAGAAAGCCGAAAACTGGCTGTCATGATATAGCGTGAGACTGGTCAACCACTTGATAACCTAGCGGAATCTTTGGGATTCCTCCGCCTTAACGAAGGGTCGTTTCCCGGCCAGGCATGTACCCGCCCCGAATTAGGATGAGCGCGGAGCCACCAGGGGATATATAGTAGCCCCACTGTCAAACTCCGCTGGCTAAGCGAAAGTATTAAAGCATTATAGTCCGATTGCCTAGTTCGCCGCCCTATCACGTCCTTAATGGACCAAGACGTTGGATCAAATGTGAACATGCGTCTTCTGCGAACACCCCTGCATTATATGCGTGGGGGCTAAAGCCGACGATAGCCATCTTTCAGGTTATATACATATATACATAAACGACTGCACAGGAGGTATTATAATTCTTTTAGGCACAAGTATAAAATAGCCTTTACAATTCAGTAAAACATTGTTTTTCAATGGGAATACATGTCATAAGAACATAATATTCTTCGAGCACCGCGCTTCTATTAAACGGGCGCCCTCAAGAACTTCTCGAAAGTAGTGCTCGGCAGGTACTCACCTCTCGTTTGAATCTTGGGCTGCAATGGTGGTGGCCTCCATCTCTGCCCAGTATGTCTTCACACGTGCAAGGGCCATCCGATCAGTCAATGGAAGCGGACGCTCTGGAGCGTTAAATTGTGACCAGAATAGCTTTTCCACTTCGTGATCTTCTTGATCTCGGAAGTATTCGGCCGCATCGACAGCACTCGCCGCCAAGTCCAGATATGCGTCCACAGAACTCCACAGCCAGTCCAAAGGGGCGTACCTAGGATCTCCGAACTTCATCGGCAGCATAAAGGGCTTCCCAGCTGCGATATCCCCGGCTTGACGCAGCTCCTCCTTCATCGCTCTCATTGTAGAGCGGGTGTCTTTGGTCGCCATCGTGGCCTTCTCTAGGTCCGTCCTCTTCGCTCGATCTTCCTCTTCAAGAAGCTCGTAACGGTCAGCAGCATTCACTACAAAAAAAGACACATCCGTGACATTTTGGGCCGAACAAAATTTTTTTCTGTCATACATATGACACTTTTATGACGATAATTGTGACAAAACTCGGTATCATCATAGATGTGGTCGGCTCCTACTTCTATGACAAAAAATCATGACAGGAAATTGGCTTTTCGTCCTGGGCGGGCTGGAGATGCAGCTGCATGACATTCTTTGGGCCGTCCATGACGGAAAAAACCGTGGCAGAAGCGAGGGGGAGGAAAATTTCGGGGAGTTCCCAGTTACGGTGGGAGGTCGCGGCCGAGTGATGCACGTTTCTCTCGTACACGTATGCGCGTGTGTGCAAGGCGTTGGCTCTAACTGAACCCGAGCGAGGCGTTGGGCTCTAACTGAACCCGGGCGATTGCACTGCAGGCTACGCATTACTGAACCCGAGCGATCGATCGATGGCTGTTAACTGAACCCGATCGAGCAATTCCTTCGCTACTGCTGCTAACTGAAGCTGATCGATGGGATGAACAGTGAGTGTTGCGGCGGGGGGGTGGATGAACGGTGAGCGGTGGCATTGCCTCTTGATGAACAGGACCCCGTGGTGTGCTGGAGGGCTGGATGAACAGTAGACGGTGGAGGGGTGCCCGTGGAGGGGTGGATGAACAGGACCCCGTGGTGTGGAGGGCTGGATGAACAGTAGACGATGGAGGGGTGGTTGAACAGGACCCCGTGGTGTGGAGGACTGGATGAACAGTAGACGGTGGAGGGGTGCCCGTGGAGGGTGGTTGAACAGGACCCCGTGGTGTGGAGGGTTGGATGAACAGTAGACGGTGGAGGGGTGGTTGAACAGTAGCCGGTGCAGTAGCGCGCGGTGGAGGCTGGATGAACAGGAGCCCGTGGAGGCTGGAGGAGGTCGACGGTGGAGAGGAACAATATCCCGTGGAGTCCCGTTTTGCGGTACGCCACACCCCTCCCGATGAACAGGACCCCTGTTTCGACCGTAGCGCTCCATCACAAGTCCGTTTCGTCCGTTTTGCGGTACGCCATACCCCTCCCGATCAACAGGACCCCCGTTTCGACCGTAGGAGGTCCGTTTCCTCCGTTTTGCGGTACGCCAGGCCCCTCCCGATGAACAGGATCCCGTTTCGAACGTGGTCGGTCGAACACAAGCCCGTTTCCTCCGTTTTGCGGTACGCCAGGCCTCATTTCCATCGCCTGTTCCGTCCAAGCCCTCCCGATGAACACAACCACGCATTCCGTTCTGACCCAGCCAGTTGGCTCCCACGCGTTCTGTTGCCTCCCCATGAACATGACGCATTCCGTTGCCTCACCATGAACACGACGCATTCCATTGCCTCCCCATGAACACGACGACGATGTTGTTTCTTCGTTTTGACCAGCCATGTACACGAGCCCTGGCCGTACGTATGCGCGAGTAGGCGTTCGAGACCCTGCCCGTATGTACACATATGTGGCCGTATTTTCTTTCTTGCACCCTGGCCGATGTACGTACATGTACATGCTACGTGCGCGCCTCTACTACGACACGTGCACGCCACTACATCGACCAGTATGTACGTACACGTTTGCGACCAGAATGACAACGCTACGTATGCTTTGACCAGGTGGGTCCCGACTGTCAGGCACTTCCTTGCCTGCGAAGATGTAGCTGATGGGTCCTAGCTGTCAGGGGGCGAATCATTTTTTTTTCCTGGACGCACTTCCTTGCATGCGAAGATGTAGCTGGTGGGTCCCAGCAGTCGGGGGCCTGGTGGGTCCCAGCAGTCAGGGGGGCGAATCATTTTTTTCGGACGCATTTCCTTGCGTGTGAAGATGTAGCTCGTGGGTCGCAGCAGTCAGGGGGAAAATCATTTTTTTCGCAAAATACGGTGGCCCGTCCGGTGGGTCCCTGCTGTCAGGTGGAGGAATAATTATTTTGCACATAATAAGGAGGCACTTCCTTGCGGCTGCCGTCAACCCAGCAGTCAGCCTCTCCATGTGCAGTACTCTTCCGATGGAAGTTGGTCGTTGACCACGTTGACCACGCCGCGCCGAGAGCACCAGGGCGGTGGACTGGATGACGGCGATGCCTAGGAAGGGGACGACGCAGAGCCGGGGAAGACGCGGCAGTGGAAGCCCGCGCGGAGAGGAGTACGAGGGTTCACTGGTTCAGCTGTGGTGTGAGGCTGCCGTCGCCGCAGAATAGCAGGGGTGTGGGTGAGTAGAGGGATGGCCTGGCCAGCGGTGGGAGTAGTACGGGGCGGTGAGGCCTCCGCGGCATCACAGCCGGCCACGGGAGGCAGGAGCACGCGACACGACCGGCGCTGCTTTGGGCGGCTGGAGCAAGAAGACCAAAGGTTGAAGAAGCACTACGGCCATTGGATGGACATCGTATGATCACTGCAGCTAGAATCGTTTATATTGAGTAAGTTGACAAAGCCCTTGGTACGCGTTAACTTAGTAGGCCCACAGCTCGGATTTGGCAGAGAACATATAGCCCATTTGCGATTTGTAAGAATGTACAGCCCATTTTTTAATTCTAATGGAATTTACTACAGCCCATTTACAGTTTGTTAAAAGTACAGCCCAACTTCTAGCTAGGACAACGATTAATAATTTCAAACAACCGCTCAAAACATAATTCAAAAAAAAATCCCACATTTTGATGGGATCTGAAATATTTGTATCCGAAATTTCTAGTCAGGTTAAATATAATTTCAAAATAAAGTTGTATTACATTAAAATCCAACGAAATATTGCGCGCGCAATAAGTAATGAAATTAAAATTTTCAAATTCCAAAAATAATATAGTTTTCAAACTAATTATGTGTTTGGTGCATAGTAACTATCCAGTTATTATAATTACATCCCATTTATTATTTCTTAAAGTCCATTTTCTTGTTAAGCCTAATGCATACCTCCTAGGAAAGTTTGCAGCCTAGCGGGGCGGAGAAAAGCTATTTTTATACACACATTAAAAAACTGTATAGATAAGGAACAATTTTTATACACATATTTAACAATTTTTAAATACATGATTAACACTTTTTAAAACATATTTTTTAGTCAACAGTGGGCCCACAGCGAGCGGAGGAGGTCACAATACACATATTTTTTAAATACATGATTAACACTTTTGCAAAAACAATTAGCCCACAGCGAGCCAATTAGCTCCAGTCGGCCCATAGTGGGCCGACAGGGAACAGTCAGCCAGCTGTAGGCCGACTTGAATCCAATCGGCCTGCTGTGGGCCGACTAGGCCGAGTCGGCCTGCAGCGGGCGGACGGTGTATTATTTTTGAAAATAAATTACCCAGCGTAATATTTATGAAAATTAATAAAAACATGTATTATTTAAGAAAAAATAGCGAAAAAAGGCCTGTGTAGTATAGTACAACCTAACATGGTTACTCAGCCCACATTCAGCGACGCCGGAAAGGCCCAAACAAGGCTTCTGTACAACTTTTTGAAGTCGCTGAGCTTAATTAATAACTTAAGAAAAAAGTTAGATTACAATAGAACCTAATTAAAAGCTGTCACGAGCAAACAAATAATTCAACGGGTCCCACTTATGTGTGTGAGCACGCGCGCGCGTGCGTGTGTGTGTGTGTGTGAGAGAGAGAGAGAGAGAGATAGAGAGAGACCCATCGGCCGATGCTCGTAAATACATCTTTCAGCCATATGCATTGCTAATGCTCAGTAAAAACTTATATAGTTGACACAATCATATGGAACATCATAGCACACTGAACTTGCATACAAAAATTTCACGCATGCGAAACAATCAGGATGGAAGCAGTGGATCGCTACGGGAAGGGCTATGTTGAAACCAACAAAGTCATACATAACGGTTCATCGTCTTTATCAATGACGGGGAAATATTTTGAATGTTGTGCAAAGAAAATAGACAGACAACACAATCAGTTCTCCTAGCACATTAAGTTGACGTACAGCCCTTTCTAAAAAAAGTCCAGGTACAAAATTAGAACAGGTCACAATCAAATGTACTGGCATATCAGTGCTTCACACCCATAGCTCAGATTTAACTAGTATCTGACAAGATTCAGTTGTTACCTCAAATTAGAGCACATCCAGGCAGCCAGCCCTGCCTCTTCTCCCAAAGAAGCAGTGGCCTCCGCCGCGCGACGGTAGGCCGTGTGCCATCCAACATTGTGAGCAACACGGGGAATTCTGATGTTGACTCCTGTAATGGACGTCGTCGACGGACCCTGGCACCAGCGGCGGCGGTAGGACTTCGATTGATGGATTGACCACTTCTTCGACATGCACGAACACTCGATACAGGTACATCCCTAACGTGGTCCGCGGCGGCCATGGTGGCGACGAATAGTACAACCCTGGTTCCTGCACTGGTATCTCAACACCAATCACCTTTGGTATGGTGGACAACTTCTTCATCCATGCCATAACCGTCAGAGCCCAGCTGTCTGGAGGAACATACTTACGAGCTCACCTCCAAGGTCGTTGATAAGCTCGTTCATGGACTCGCTGTTCCAAGCACGTCGACGCATGCCGTGGAAGGTAAGCTTTGTTAAAAACTCAAGCTCAGAGGGCACTGAGCCCCATCCTGGGTGCCACCGATCAAAGCTCACCAGCGCGCCATCGCAGAACAAACGCCGGGAAGATTCGAACACACGACTGCAGTCAAAAGTTGTCCGGAACCTAACGAAGAAATCAGCCGGTGGCGGACAAACTTCGATGAGCAAGTCACTTATTTGGATGCTGTGCGCAATGCCAAGAGCTTTGACAAGGTCATCCGATGAGACGGGAGGCCAGTCGCCGTTGATGGTTATAATCAGCACTTTGCCGGCAAACTGGTCGTCAAGCGGCGCCATGCCACTGTTGAGCGACAGCACGCAGCGACCGAAGGCAGGACAGACCTCAGGATCTCCGTCTCGGAGATCAGCGTTGACCGGCGACATGATAGTGCGCTTGAGTACATGGAGTACAGAAGGGGATTTGGGGGAACTGCAGTAGGAATCGAGCTTCCAGAGGTGGGGGAGGGGCGGGAGACTGCGGACGAAAAGGTAGCGTGAATTTCGAGCACGCGCCAATATGCTCTCGGGGTGCAAGCGCACGAAAAAACCGGTGGCGCCCACATGTCGGCCTAAGAGTCCTTATTCATTCTTTTTTGGAGAGCCCGGCCTTTTTTTCCAGGATCTTTTGAGAGCCCGGCCTGAGAGTCATAATTGACCTGTTTGGAATTGTGTTACTACTCGGCCCATATTCAATGACACCTCACTGGCCCAAACAAGTGTACATCATCGAAAAGACACTGAGCTCAATTATATAACTTGAAAAAAGTAGATATACTCTGAACACTAGAGAATGCTGATGCCCTCATTTAGCCCACCAGTAGTTCGAGACAATAAACAGTTCGAAACAACGATATATACAACATTCAAACACTGACTAGTGACTACTACTGACATAAACAGCAAGACATGATAGTTCATAAGAAGTCTTGCTACACCACCAAAACGCACCCATCTGCAGCACACAGACTCTCGTGATCCAGACGAGAATGACATTCTAAACAGAAGCAACTATTACATAGTAAGAGTGACATAGGCGAGGATGACCAAATTACAAGGAATATGCATAACAAAAGAAAGAACTACCCATCTAGAACCAGCAGCAAAGACAACAAAGTCATTCGAAGAGATGATCCAACACCATCATAATTTGCATTCCCGCTTCAGCGACCAGTGATCTGGAGACACCAGTACTCCACCCTTTCGATGCAATAGCCCAATTACCTATCAACCTGAAGGCTCGAACCACATCACTGCCTGCCATAATTGAGACATCCAAGGATCAAACTTAATCCGGATGCCTTTGTCATTCTCACCTTCTTTTGCTTGCAGGCTGTATTGTTGACAATCAGGGGAGTTTGCTCCCGAACTCCTAGGGCTCTCCGTGTAGACACAGTTTTCCATAGCAAACAGAGCATCTTTGCCATCAAGGTCCTTGCCAACGGTGATCTCCTGGTTAATCGGATAATTGAGTCCGAGAAACAGAGAGTGTGAACCAAGGCTGTTTACCCGCCTCCAACTAAAAATTCCTAAAGGCCCCAACAAGCTGGTATCCTGCTCATAGACATAACAGCCACTGTCCAGATACTCACGTATTACACGGTGCTTGTATACAGTGGGGTTTTTGCAATATAATTTTCCAGCTCATGTGTCCGAATGATCATCAGTCTTTTGTCGTCGTCTGATCGAGCAAGGAACCAGTTGTGCTTCCCTATTTTTGGCAAAGGTGGTGTGATTACAAAGGGAACTAACTGTAGGGACACTGCATCATATCAAAAAGGACAGGCATTGTTAATGTAAGATCAGCATTGTTCAGAGTATGAGTAGGATAATGCAAGAAACATCATTGATATGTCCCTGTTGGAACTGGGAGGAAAATACAGGGAAATGTATACTGGGTTCGAAAATATAGATGTGCCATGCATGGTTATACTCATGTTATCTCGCAATCGATTCTTCACAGGAAACTACCATGTCATGCATGTTATGTATTCATGTTCTGTCCTCACAAACAAATTCTTCAAGGTAAGTAACAGACCATGCATTCTTATATACTCGTGTTCTATGGGCAAAAATTTTGTGAGGATATTATTCTAGCCATTGATTGCTGAATGGCGAATATAGGTATGTACACATGGTAACCATTGCAGGATTTCACTACTTCCAAATATAGCGTTCTCCATATGCACATTTACTTCCCTAATGTATGGTTAGACGAAACCAACAGTGTGGTGCATGTTTCTACATCATGAAAATGAGGAAACTAACATGGCCATTGATACACACTCATATTTAGTAGTAGTATATAGATTATTGTAAAATAAGGATAATATCCATATATTCCTAAGCGTTTGATTATTCAGGGTACAAATTGGCTGTAATGACATGGTCACAATCGCATGAATTAACTCATTCCAAATATAGCTGATTTACGGCGTCTCTAATACATTGCCATAGTTCTACTCAAATTCTGCTCAAACAGAGATATGCCAATCATCACAAAAAGTTCAAACAGTGTCATGGCGTCATCATTAACATGAGAGGAAACAACTTACATGCGCCGTCCCAGCAATACGTGGTGCCATCTGCTTTGTCGATCGCGTAGATGATGTCATTGTGTTCAATAGCATCACAGAAGTGTGTATTAGCTTTGACGATGATCCACTGCGAGCCGAGTTGTCTCCAGCTAAAGGAGGCACCGGCGTAAAGATAGGCGAGTCCGCAGTCGAACAAGGCAATTAGCTTGAAGTCTGCGTAATTCACATGTCGTGTGGGCACTTGGCAGATTACAATCTTCTGCAAAACAAGGTCCGTCCAACTGACGTAGTAATCTAGATGACTTGGACCACGATGGTAATAATCTATATAATCCAACGGAGGAAGGATAATCTCATGGGAGGTTTGGAAGTTCACGAGCACCAACTTTTTACCGTCTTCTCTGAAGGTAGCCATCCAGTGGGAGTTCATGCCGACCCAGTACATACCTGCCAAGAAGTTTCGGGTAATGTTGATCGGATCGATGTCAAGGGAAATGATGTACGGCGACCCACTACATACCTGCAAAGAAGTTTCAGCTAATGGAGATCGGATTGAAGTCGAGGGGCATCATGCACGCCTCCGTATCATGGTGAGCCAATCTCGCAAGACCAGATAGCAGTAAGAAGGGTGTCTTGAAAAGCTTAGGCCTTGCTTCGACGATGGTCGTGTGCATGTCCCTCGAGCATGCAGCCAGCCGCAAGGCGCTCAACATATCCATACACGAACAACAGAGGTCGAGGATGTCACTGGGGAGATTGCTCAAATCACGGCTCATATGGATGTTGCGCGGTTCGCGTTCGGCCATGGTGGAGTTTGGAAGGGGGCTTGATTTATGGGGGAGAAGGATGTCGGTGCTGGAGCGGCTAGCAAGGGAATAGTGGTACTGGGGGAGGCGAGTGAGGCGACGGTACACGGGGGCACAGTAAGATGGAGACGGAGAAGGTGATGAAGATGGAGTGGTGCTATCGGAGCGGAGAGGGAGACGAGGCGAGGCGCCAATGTGTTGTACAGCGGCAGTGACAGACTGCACTGTGCACAGGGTGAGGCTGACTTTGGTAACCCAAACATGCCGCGTCGACTAGTGTCAGGCGCAGGGTGTTGTCACTTCACTGTGCGGACCGGATGAATAGTGTTTTGGCCATCATGTGTACCACAGTTGTACTACTACTACTAGTAGTAGGTACATGAGTACTCCAGTATTGTATAGTGTAAATAGGTCTCCCGTGCTAGCATGCCTATTCACTTCATCGTTCAGGTATCATCCATATTGCGAGCAGAACCAAATTCTCGTGCATTCCCGATCAACGCTTTGTTGCGATGCATGCAGTGGTCGTTCTGGTGCATCAAGGACGGCATGCAGATCGTTCCACCCTTGAGAAGAGGAAAAATGGAAAGGTAGAACGCGGCAACAGAGGAAGAGAACGCTGGCTAACGAGGCTGGGAGGGGATCGAGCAGGAAGTTAACGGTTTTGGGAAAACCTGATTTTCATAAGGTGACTTATACTCACCTAAACGGAGGGAATATTCCTTAACCAGAGAATGTTGTGTCTCCCACTCACACGCTCAAAAAAAAACTATGACACATTTTTTATCTGTTTGCATAGGTCCCACCTATCAGGAAGGATGGGCACGTACACGAACAGGTACGACTCGTCAATCTACCCGCATAGCCTTTTCGTTTAGTCTACCTAGCCGTCTAATCAACTGCATGCATGCCACTTCTCCCATTTACTTCTCCATCAGGAACCGATTCTCCTCGGCTTCTTCACCTCCCCTTCGTCTTCATTTGCATCCAAACCCCACTGCGTTCACATTGTTTTAACCTCTTTAAATAATCATCTACTACTTCAGTTAGACTAGCCATCTAATCCTAATTCTCCAAACCATAGCCCTCCGTTCCAGCGGTTCCAAATGGCGATAGAGATCGAGATGCAGATTTTTAGCGTCCAACATGTCCTCGTCGAAGGCTCGATGCGCATAGTTGCCTCCGTCACCGTCCACCCAAGGGTTGTTTGGCAGTGGATAAAAATGTATCCAACTCCCTCAAAAAGGTAGAGACAACGGTCATCGGTCTCGACGCAGAGTACACGGAGCGTGCCCCTGGGAAGATCCAGCGCGCCGCCGTCCTTCTGCTGTGCTTCGAAGATGATGTTTTGGTCTACCACATCATACACTCGCCCTCCATACCAGGTGAGCTTCAAGATTTCTTGTATCGAGGGGACGTATACTTTTGTGGGGCAGCCATCGAAGGGGACAAACAGAAGCTGGAGCCGTACAACCTTGATTTGAATAGCATCGCTGACCTACAAACCAGAATCAAAATTCCTGTAGAAGTTTGTGATAAACAGACACCATCCCTATTCGACGTAGCAAATTTTGTGCTCAGTACAAATCTTCAGAAGGGTGACGAGACGTGGCATTAAGGTCGTCTGGATGGGAGAATTATCCCTTGACGTACGAGTGGATAAAATATGCTGCCCTCGATGCCCGTGTGAGTTTTGAGACAGCTGCAAGGTCCAAAGAGCTTGTTGCCAAGCCATCTCCCACAGAGAAGAACAACAACAACAACAACAACAACAACAACAACAACAACAACAACAACAACAACAACAACAACAACAACAACAACAACAAGAAGAAGAAGAAGAAGAAGAAGAAGAAGAAGGAGAAGAAGAAGAAGAAGAAGAAGAAGAAGAAGAAGAAGAAGAAGAAGAAGAAGAAGAAGAAGAAGAAGAAGAAGAAGAAGAAGAAGAAGACGAAGAAAAGGCTGCACCAGCAGGAGGGCATTATGGATGGATGAACTATTTCCTCTCTTGTAAAAAAATTATTCCCTCTCGGTGTATATTAATATAGATGGACTATTTTGATGGTGTGCATGTCTTTGGAACAGAGTAGTAGCGTGGGTCCGCTTGACTATAAGGAACTATTTATCCGCATATATAGCTTTCTCTGCTACTCCTTCAAGTGATCGGTATGCAGTGGATGTGTCCGTAGACATGACAGCTTGTCCATGGAAGTTCAACTACGGCGACCATCACGTTTCATCTCGTGATTCCCACGACGCCTCTCCAACCCACGGCACCACGCCCCCCGATGTGCGCCTCACCCCTCTTAGGCGCACCGCCCCTCTGCCTTTGTGCGCATTACATGTGGGCCACCTAAAATGTGGCGAGCATCAAGTTTCTACCACAGCCACCCACGATTCCCACGACACCGCTCGAACCCATGAAACCACACGTCCCCCGACCTGCGGCTCACCCCTCTTGGCCCCACTGCCCCTCTGCCTATGGGAGCATTACATGTGGACCAGTCACCTATCGGGTCCACATGTTATTGACTCAAAGGTTGCATTACATGTGGACCAGTCTCCTATCGGGTCCACATGTTATTCATGCGGTGGCCCGTTGCATGGTTGATCCCAATGTTGGACAAAGATTCTACGGGAACGGTTTCACCGTTGTAAATGTTGTGCAAATTGATGTTGGTGCCCTCTCGTACATATGCATGCCAATCTCCACTCGCACCGAGCCTAACCTGTGAAATAGTGGGCAGGGGGAGAATTAGGAAATGGACACGGAAGTAGTCTTAAGAATTCATTTACTATGTGATCAAACTCATCTTACCTGCTCATCGGAGGAAAGACGAGTGCCCCTCAACGTCGGCATATCAAGGGGCGTCAACTTGCAACTACGACCACGCCGCGCTGGAGAGACCCCCAAGGAAACATCCTCATTCGTTCCACGGAACATCAAGATGCATTTGTATGAGTAGTTTATCTTGTGAGAGAAAAGGATGAACGAGGGAAGGCCTCTAGAGATAGAGATGGACACTACTACTACCAATGTGCTGGCCCGTGCGTTGCAATGGATACAAAGTAGTAGAATAATACTTGTTCATGTGCTTGAAATATAAACACTCTTGTTTTGATATACATGTGTCAGCAGACATGACAGCTTGTCCATGGAAGTTGAACCACGGCGACCATCACGTTTCTTGTTTCTACCACTAAGCCACTGAAGTTCGGTCCTGTGGGCCCCAAGAGGGAAATGTAACTCCTGCGGCAGGCCTTGTGGTGCTCCCGCAGTACGAGCTCGTGCCAAAACTGGAATTTGTTTCTTACTACTACCAACTAGTACTAGTAAGGTACACGTGCATTGCACGCGTGAGATTCTGGTGGTTTGTGCATTATGCTTCTACATGTGGAGCTTTCTGGATTCTAACATGTGGCAAAATCTGGTGGAATGTAAGGTTAGGCAAGTTTGATTAACTTAGGCGAGTGTTTGATTCAAGCCACACCTTAGGCAAGCCACACTAAGGCCCCACATGACATACACACAAAAAATGTGGCAAGATTCCCTTAGGCTTGCCAACTTGTTTCTCCCGTTTTGAAGAACTAATAACTTTGCCTAAGCTTAGTTGTGGCAAATTTAGGGTCTGTTTGATTCAAAGGATTTTCATAGATCTTTGAAGGATTAGAATCCTTAGGAATTTTTCCTACGTTGGTCATTTGATTCGTAGGATTGAATCATGTAGAATATTTTCCTAAGTATTCATTTGTACTACGTTTCACAGGAATTCTAACATGCACTCCAACCTCTTGAAAGAAATCCTTTATTTTTCATGTGACACAATCAAACAAACTCAAATCCTATAGGGATCCAATGAACATGCCATTCCAATCCTACTTTTTTCCTATTCCCGTGTTTCTGCAATCCTATGAATCAAAGAGACCCTTAGTCATGAATTAAGTTCAACCATGGAGTCTTCTAGATTATACATGTGGTAGAATCTGGTGGATGATATCCAACGGCCAGTAGTGCTCGGATTTTCCATCTTTGTACCGTCGGATTGGCTTCATCCAACGACCAACTTTCAAAGTTTTTCACACACTATATAGGGGGTATAGATATAGATGTGCCGGTTCGTTGCAATGGATCCAAAGTATATATATCTATTTAGTGGAGTGCACTCTAAACACATTATCTATTTATTTTTCTCTAACCTTCCGTAGCCATGCAACCAAGCCACATAAGCTTCATGGGTGCCCCCCACATCATATTATTCATACTACGTTGATTAAAAAAAGGTAAATCACCCAAAACAAGATCTTCCCATTTTTGTTCCTACGATGTTGTGTCGTGCACGTACCTACTAGTTGTATAGTGGTAGTACAAGTAATATAGTATTAGGAGTACAAACTTGGTACTAGTAGGAGTAGTACTAGTACGGAATGCTCCTACTCTATCAACGAGCCCGTCTGACACCAAATTTTTTGGCTTCCGTGCTACAGCTAGATCTTCCCCTCGTTTCTTTTTTCCAACCCGGCGGCGGGCGGGGTGTCGGTTTGCTCAACGGTGGTCCCACATGAAAGTGAAAATGCTAGGCAACACGCCTTCCCTAAGCCATGTGTCGTGCCGGACGGGCCTTGTTGTACTCCCGATTCCCGGGTGTGGGGGGGTGCGACGCGAACGCGGTATGCCTTTTCCTTTTACCAGCAATGTGCTTGTGCGTTGTGACGGATCCAAAGTAGTAGAATAGTAGTATTTGTTCACAAACTTGAAAGAAATCACTATTGTTTTGATATACTCCTAATATATTACTCCCTCCGTACCAAAATATTTGTCTTTTTGAGATTTCAAATGGACTATCACATACGGATTATATAGACATATTCTAGTGTTTCTAGCACGATGCCCGCGCGTTGCACGAAGTTGATGAAAAAGGTAAGCACAACTTATAAATTGACGGATGGAGTACTAGTTACAGTGATGCATATAATTAAGAAAAGGGATCGCACATGTCAGTATTGACTGGAACGAGAATGCAACAGCACAATAAGAATTAAGGCCACGATGACGCGATCGCAGTGGTGGTTACAGAAGGCAATAAGAAAGATGGATCCACGAACGTACGACCTCCTCCTCCTCAACTTAGTGCGCCGGGCCACCGCCTGGCGGCTAAGGAGCGGCGGCTTTTGTGGCGAGGTCGAGGTGCTTCTCAGCAAAGGCATCCAAGGCTTCCAGCTAGTTGAGGAAGGCCAACGTCGTAGCGTCCTCACTGGCCTTGTAGATACCTATGTACACGATTTCCTCGTACATGTGGATGTGTAGGTCGACAAATTCTTGCAGGGCGAGGCGCCTCGCGGCGAGCGTGACCTCCAGGTGGACATTCTTCGTGGCATTGGCGGGCAGTCGCAGGGCCACCAGTGCTTGAAAGAGGTTCCGGCCATGGAGGCCGATTAGGGTGGAAGGCAATGAGGAGCCCGGGCGCGCGGGCTGGAGGAGTACGGCGATGTCGTCCGCGAGCTTCTTGAGGACGGTGAACTTGTTGCTGGTGGCAACGATCATCTTGCCCAACTGAGAGTCGTAGTTGGCGTCGAAGGCGGCCATCCACCAGCCGGTGTCCAACACCGTCTGGAGATGATCCTTGGCGCCATGCCGCAGGCCGGCGTCGTGGACCATCTGGCGCATCCGCTGGTCGCTCACGAGCATCGCCGCCATGGGTCTGGAGTGAGCTCTTTTGCGCTCAGTGCAGGTGCTTAGGCAAATGCTTAGGTGCGTACGATGTGGTAGATGCATTGGAATGGAGGGCGCCTTTATATGAGGGCAATGAGGGCAAACTGCGTTGCATTCACATCGTGCAGCCTCTTTTCCCGGACCTCCTCCCATTACTTCCCTCATGCATTAATTGAAGAAGGATGCATTGTCTGTTCAACATATCGGGAACCACTACTCCCTCCCTCATCTGCATTAAAGCCGTATCAGGAACTGCGCCGCCTGTTGTCAAATCGAATACTCCCTCCGTCTAGGTGAGTATTAAGTCATCTTACGAAAACCAAATAGTAAACACATAGGCGTGGTGCATTAACTCTCACATTATTTCTTATTTTTTGACATAAATAGAGGAATCAACCAAGAAGAGATGTGGGGCTTGTATGCTTTTAATGACTTGAGACTATCAAACATGACATGCAGTGGTCAGTTCGTTGCACAAGAACAAATACAACCCATGTCAGCACACACGCATCTTATATAGCATCACATCCAATGGCTATAAAAGATGAATGAGGCCAAATTATATCTCATCTAGATGAGTTCTAGCAAAACTGTATTAACAATACTTAGTACTCCTCCGCCATGTATCATACATTAGTATCATGTAGTACTTTATTTATTTATTAGGTATCCAGATGGCACTGCACCGCCAAGAAAAGAGGGTAACATCAAAATTATGGACTACTTTTTTGAGTATGTTGGTAAGGTCCGGTCATAGTCACTTGTTGAAATCTCTAAAAAGACAAATACTCCCTCCATCCGGAAATACTTGTCATCAAAATGGATAAAAGGAAATGTATCTAGACGTATTTTAGTTTTAGATACATCTCTTTTTATCCATTTTGATGACAAGTATTTTCGGAAGGAGGGAGTAGAAAACAGATTTGGTGATGATGGTGTGCGTGCCATCCTGCAATATAGGCCGTCTGATTTATATCTAACGTATAGGAAAAAAACTATGGCAATTTTGCAAAAATATACCCACACGTCTCTCCACGTTCGCAGATAAGGCCTTCCCTCGTTCAACCTTATCTCTCACAAGATAAACTACTCATACAAATGCATCTTGATGTTCCGTGCAACGCACGGGCAGCTAGCTTATTTCTATTAAAATAGTTGCTACGATAGTTGGGTTGAAGTAATATATTTTATGTCTGCCCCGAATGATTTCAGATTCACTACTAGTAACAAAGAAAAGGTTGCCTTGTTAATTAACAGAAAACAGGGTGAAAACTATCACATGAGGCCGGTAAAAACAAGGCACACTGGGTTCAGCGTCATCGTCACTACAGCTGTGCGCGCGCGAGAAGTCTACATATCGAGGGGGCTACCGAGCGAGGCACCAAGACATAATGTTTGAGAGAGAAACCAATTGACAGATTATGATCAGATCGAGTTGTCACCCTTCTGCTGTCATTGTTGGGGGGAGAGAAAGACGTATCGAGAGTGTGCGCGGTAGGCACAGAGGCACAACTAGCGAGTGTGTGTGTGTGTGTGTGTGTGTGTGTGTGTGTTTGAAAGAGGAGTAGATAGATTATTATCAAGATCGATGTGCCACCCTACTCCTTCGGTGTCGGGTAGTGTGTGTGTGTGTGTGTGTTTGAGAGAGAGGCCAGTCAATAGATTAGTATCAAGATCGAGGTGTCACCCTACTCCTTCGGTGTTGGGAAGTGTGGGTGTGTGGGGGGGGGGGACAGTGACACTCACATATCTCTACTCTTATAAAAACAGAGTTGGTGATGATGGTGTTCCTGCCATCCTGCAATATAGGCCATCCAATTTATATCCGACGGTCAGGAAGGAAACTATGGCAATTTTGCAAAAAGATACCCACACCCATCTCCGCATTTGCAAATAAGGCATTCCCTCGTTCATCCTTTTCTCCCACAAGATAAACTTCTCATACAAATGCATCTTGATGTTCCGTGCAACGCATGGGCATCTTGCTAGTAGGGAAGAAGTTTGTGTGACACATATCTAGCTATATTAAGGGATAGGTAGATAGCATATGTGTGAGAGACATTAGTGGTTGTGGGTGGGTGGAATTAAAGGGGTGGGCATGTTAGACATAGAGAGCGTGTGTGTTTCTGTGTGAAAGACTTGTAGGATGGGGTAGAAAGACGAATTTAACCCTGACGGAGGGAGAGAAATACCCGAAGTGCGCATGTGTGATTCCGATGCCCACAGGGAAATGAGATATGTATGCGTGTGAGGGAGATTGCACAATTCATTCACGTATCACTATCTAGCGATCGTGGACGTGCATCGCTTGAACATAAGTCAATATCTACTTCGTATCGTGGCCAAAGGTACAATATCGATTCAACGCTATAAAGATTGGACACTCAGATATCACATTATTTTCCATTTAAATAAGCCTTTTTAGTTGTGCATGCCAAAGTTACAGTGATGTTTCTTCAAACAACCAATGTAGCTATCATGAACATGCACCATTGTTACTCTTGCATTCAAATTCATTAGTCTTGGATGATTTAAGTTTCTATTTTGAAGTAATATATGTAATATTCATATATGAATTCAACGGGTACGCAATTTATGAAATGGAGGCTATGTAATCATATGAGGTAACACTTTTAAGTAGCTGACTACAGTATCCGTTTCTTTTTGTGCGCCTCTACACTAACACGTCAATGCATTATGTTTAAAGTAAATAACCAATGGCACTAAATTATCTATTTACACGAGAAATACATAGGCTGAGCGTTTGATCCATTTTTTGTGAACGCACCACTACACCCATACGATTGGCCGCGCCCGTGTGAATGTCCAAGTTATCGGCGCATCATCCCAAGTTATTGTCTTTTTCTGGGGTGGACTTCACACCAGTTATTAACTGCTGATGCGTGCCCCGTGTACACAGTCTAGCATGACCTTCCCGCTAGCACAGTCCAAAATTAGTTGAAACTGGATACGAACGATCCCGCGGGCGGCAAAATCTCCCGCCTCCTTCTAAAATTTCCGCCGCCTTAGTCTTTAGCATGTGAAATCCCCCTTTTGTCCTTGGTGCACGGAGACCAACATTTACAATACCGCCCTCATCTACATGATAGGTCGGGGCTGCTTTGGTAACTTCCGGTTCCCCCACTACACGGCACCCCCATTTCCTCTCCCCCTCCCGCAAAAACGACTAACTCCACAGCACCAGAGCATCTTACATCATGTCGTCCGTACTTCATCGCCCTTTCTCCCCTCCCCTCTCGAAACCCTAGACTGCTCATCCATCGGCATACCATAGCCCATTCACTGCCAGCGGCGTCCACCTCGCCGGATCTTCTTTTGTGGCCGCATCTACCCCTCCCACCTCCCCTAGAAACAAGTAGACTACTCATCCACCACTCTACCACAGCCCATTCAGTGTCGGCCTTGTCCACGGCACCGGATCTGCTTCGCCAGTACTCTCGTCAACCGCCGCGCATCTGCAGCGGCTCATTCGTACTCCCCACCTGAGACGCTTCGTCCACACCCCCCCGGAGCCGCCCCACCGACGCCCCCGTCGACGGACTCTGATCCTCTTCTCCGACACCTTCCTCAACCCTACCGGAGCCGCTTCGCCGACACCTTCCTCAACCCT
The DNA here is from genome assembly GCA_034509565.1 of Triticum monococcum. Taxonomy (NCBI): domain Eukaryota; kingdom Viridiplantae; phylum Streptophyta; class Magnoliopsida; order Poales; family Poaceae; genus Triticum; species Triticum monococcum. Next base: position 50,450,219 of record CM067846.1, read on the forward strand.
ACCAGAGTAGCTTCGCCTATATCATTCTCAACCCTATTGGGGCCGCTTTGCCAACTCACAAGTCCACGGCCTCAGATCCGCTTCCTCGCACCCTCATCCAACCTACCAGAGCAGCTTCTGATGCCCCATCCACGGCCACAGATTCGCATCATCGACACCACCCTTAACCCAACCACCGAAGCATCTTCTGACGCCCCATCCACGGCCGCAGAGCCGCGTCGTCGACACCATCCTTAACCCAACCACCGAAGCAGCTTCACCTACGCCCTCGTCCATGGCCATAGATCCGCTTCGCCCACACCGTAGTCCACCCTACCGGAGCCGCTCCACAAACACCCTACTCGACGGTTCTAGATCTCCTTACCGGACCCTGACAGCCAGCGTAGCATCATCACCCTCGATGTTTCTAACCTGATTCCCATAGTCTGGAGAGATGCCAAGCACCCGCCATGGCCTAGGTACTTGTCACCTTTAAACCCGTCCAGCATCACCTGCCCGATGTACTTCAAATATACTAACCGGTCACTGTTACCTGTTATGCATCTGGCAAAAACTACAAGGACGATGTTTCTTATGGATCTAACAGCTTGGCCAACCAAGATCCTGGACTGAGGCATTTCTATGATCTTGTAAGCGTGTCTCTCTCTTGTATTGTTCTGTGCCTGCCAGCGTGCTTTGCTAGGATTTTCGACTAGTAATCCCTTTGTGCAGACAATGATTTCTACTACTGGCTGCTAAATTAGATATATAGATGTCATACATGATACTACCTCGTACCTCCATTCCTAAATATAAGTATTTCTAGAGATTCCACTATAGGCTACATACGGAGCAAAATGAGGGAATCTACACTCAAAAATGCATCTATATACATCTGTATGTGGTCCATACTGGAATTTCTACAAAGACATATATTTAGGAACAAGGGTAGTACATTACACAAAATCGTAGGTGGCATGTAGGAATTCCAGTGCACTACATTAGGCTCCCTTAGAGTTCCTGCTAGTCTAGCATACAGAGTCATGGCTAGTTTATGGTACGCACACAATCGTTAATTGGTGGTTTAAATATGCGCAAGGGATATGCAATGTAGTATCATGTAGAGATGTCTGAAATTAGCCGTGTCAACTTGCAGATAGGGTTACACAATGAAAAAGTACAAGATGTATGTGGCAATTTCATGGAACATCGCAAAAAAAGGAGAGGCAGCGGTGAGCCTATACAGTGTGCCATGGTACGTCACTCCTCCATTGCAATCATCATGACATGTTATTTCTATGCCATTTCTATTAGCCAAGTTTCTTAGGGACATTTATTATGAGTTATCCTAAGAAAATAAGCACATGTGAATATAAGCTCCATGTAATAAGCCAACTAGTTCTTTTCATTGCGTTTTCAGCTTATCTTTGGTATGATCAGTGGAAAGTCTAGATTGCATTATATTTTTTCATTTTGCTGCCCATATGGAAATTAATTTGACTTGCAAACATCACAAATTGAACCCAGCGCAGTAATAAATATGATAGGAAAACAGACCATCACTATTTGCTCAAAATGCAAATACAAAGATACCATCTACTTGGCACAATCTACTTTGGTCAATGTTTTCCATAGAGATCCCATTGCCTGATTTAAACGAAGAACGCATGACCCATATTTAAATGAAGAAAAATTATTTATTGAAATTCGATGGTCCAAGTGGCTGGTTATTATCTTATAGCAGCACCACCTGAAAGCATCATATAGCAGCAGCAGCTCATAGCAACTCATCATACAGCAGCAGCAGTCTGCAATTCATCATATACCAGCAGCAGCTCATAGCAATTCATCATATAGCAGTAGCAGGAGCAGCTCATAGCAATTCATCATATAGCGGCAGAAGGAGCAGCTCATAGCAATTCATCATATAGCAGGAGCAGGAGCAGCTTGTAGCAACTCATCATATATCAGCAGCAGGAGCAGCTTGTAGCAACTCATCATATAGCAGCAGCAGCTCATAGCAATTCATCATATAGCAGCAGCAGCAGCTCATAGGAACTCATCATACAGAAGCAGCATCTCATAGCAATTCATCATATAGCAGTAGCAGGAGCAGCTCATAGCAATGCATCATATAGTAGCAGCAGAAGCAGCTCATAGCAATTCATCATATAGTGGAAAGGGGAGAGGAGATGCAAGCGAGCAAGGCAATGAATGCTTGCGTGTTTGTTTTTTACTTGAGGGTCAGGTGTGACACGGGGGTCAGCAGTTGCATTTTGAGTGTAATTTAGGCAGACAACACAGTCATTTCACTATTCCCCTTCCCTTCAATTTTTAGTGAGGTTCTACCCAAAACACCCCCCTCCAAAGCGAAATTAGTTAAGCCCAAGCCCATAACTCAAAAATGACTTCTTTACATCTTTTATGGCTTATTTTGACAATATGCCCTGAAAGGCGGAATCGAACTGGCCCTTAACCTGTAATTCAATTGTGCGTGCAATGATGAATCACCCCTGCCTGCTATCTGTACATTTAGGCATCATCATACATGGCATAACCTAATACATGTGCATTCCATTGTAGAATCTGGAATATGCAATGTTTATGTTAGTTCATGTTAGTTCATACGTTGCACATGATGTTTAAATGCCCCTTAGACCTTGCCAGACAAGTGATGGTCTTTAAGCCTCCTTCTTTGCTTCTTTTCTTGATATGTAAGATTTGCTCACACATCTGTTCAATTGCTTGTTTACATCGGCCAGCCATACTAGGACTGTTTGCTTTGATTACTTGTTGTTCTTGACATAACACTCTAACAGAGCTTGTCAACGATTTAAACACTAAGGGCTGCTATAGTGGGGACTTGTCTAACTCATATGTGACATAAAGGTTTGGTTGTACACTACAGTAGGCTCTCCAAGAGTACCTGGAGATCCAGTTCGAAGGTATGCCTAGTTTTTACATAGTGGAGACATAGTAAATGCTCATTTCATTGTGTGCAAGCGCAAGAGATGCGGCATGTTTCATTATGTGGTATTGTTTTATTATAATCTCATTCTTTTGTGTTCATAGACTGGAAAGTATGCATATTTATCTTCCAAGGAGACGAGTAACTAGTTTGTGTCACCTTGCAGAGGGGGTGCAATGAAGATAAGATTGAGGATTTCCAAGTACAAGATGTTAGGAAGGAGCCTTGCAAGAGAAGTAGGAGCTGCGTTGAGCCTCTTCAACCTGCTAAGGTAAGTCATTGTATGCAACTCAACAGTTCAATTCCTTGTTTGTTTCAGGCATAGTTAATTTTCTCTTTTCAATTGCTTTATTTGTCCTTAGTTAATGAGATGCCCAAATAATCATGCCTGATGTTCGGTACTTGTATCACTATTAGTTGACATAATTAAAGGCCTTAGCATTTAATTACTCTGCCGAAGTGTGCCTGAAGCTTTGAAGTCTATTAACCAACTATTATTGCATGAGGCTCACAATCTAGTTTATACTACGCTAATGATTGCATAGTTTTGCCTATTGTAGTATGTTTGTATGAAACCCTTTGCTGTTCATTATGCTCCCTAAGACTTTAATTGAGGCACAGAATGGCCAACTGCTTGCTTACTTATATGCAACGTGCTGTCTAAATTTGTAACTTGTCTGTGTTTTCGATTGGGCCCCAACATCATGCTCCTCTGGTGAGCTAAGAGGGATTTCTGTATGCAGGCTGCACAGACTATCTTTTTTATAATTTTTAAAATATCACCTGCTTATGCTTCATGACGTGTAACATTTTTTTTTTGAAAGTGACGTGTAACATTATTGTTAGTCCTGTTTTGCCATGTAGTACAAAATAGTGTCTTGTTCGCTTCACTGTTGTAACTATATTTTTGCCCTGGTCATGTGTACTTACAGAAACAATTCGGGATGAAGTGACATCAACACAAAGATTTGCGAGCAGTGTGGCATGGCCATTACCGAATGATTATGGATTGGAATTGGAATGTGCTGATGTTCTCGAGCATCAACTAGAGGTGGCAAGACAAAGTGTACATGATTGTCAACGTATAATCAACAAGTTGAGACTGGACATGCAGGTATTAGATGCAGGTGTCAAAAATGAAACAAGACACTGAGGTAACCATGAAGGAATTGGAGATTTTGCAGACTGAAATTTGTGCTACCTAAATCCGGCCAATCCTATTTTCTGAAGAGATTATAGTTCAAATTGAGTTAAGTTGATGCGCGTCCATGATGTATGAGTTGTATTTGCCCAGTGTATGTAATTTGCTGTTTGTGTATGCTTTATTATCACCTCTGCCGAACCACAATGCCCAGTGGGTATAATCGGCTGTAATTTCTTTATTGTATAGTGTAGGATTATTCTACCTTTCTATGCCTTGATCTCTTTGTTGTAATAGTGTAGGCTTTTTAGAGGTGATAGTATTGAGTAGGATAATTCTTTGAATATGCTATATCGTTCAAACGGGGGCCAATTCGCCCGACCATGGCCCTTCACGGGCCGTCGGATCCATGGGCCTTCTACGTCTCGTAGGATCCATGGGCCTTCTACGTCTCATAGGATCCATGGGCCTTCTACGTCTTGTAGGATCCACGGGCCTTGTACGTCTCGTAGGATCCATGGGCCGCCGGCTTATTTATGGGTCTTGTACGGGCCTTTAATGGGCCATAGACGGGCCTTTAATGGTAATCGTACGTTTTATGGGCTGACCATAACGGGCCGTTAATAGGCCGTATTTGGTGATGCTAGGAAAATGGCCCAACAGACTAATGGTCCACAAACGGGCCGACTGTAACGATGGGCTGAATTTGGCCCACAAACAAAAAATGATAGTAACAGGCCATAAGTAACTGAATGCTGCAAATGAGCCCAAGAATAAATGGGCCCTCAAAAGGCCGAAAGTTAACTTGGGCTGGAAACGGCCCAACGGAATAACGGGCCGTTAATGGGTATAAAGTGATACACTGTTCATTACATGCCAGTTTCACCATGGGCCGTTAATGGGTGTAAAGTAATACACTGTTCATTACGGGCCAGTTTCAGCACGGGCCACTAATGGGCCAAGAGTTACAAAGGGCCTCATATGGGCCGAAAGACATCATGGGCTATACATGGGCCAGAAGTGAAAACGGGCTGGAATCATATTGGACGGCCCAGATGACGCTACTAGGCCTAATTCGGATAGGGCATAACGGGTCTTGGGTTAGCGGGCTGTAAATGGGCTATATGCGAACAGGCCATTAACAGGCTTTCCATGGGCCGGCCCGCCAGCTTTTGACCAAGTCAAATGGGCCGGCCTTTTCACCGGAATGGGCCACTGTTGGGCCCTGCCACATGTCGACGTATCATAGGCACCTTCTGTCCAGTGAGTGGATGACATCTGTCCATACGATGAGCCGACACGTGTTTCCTCTAGCTAATGATGATTTTACACGTGGAAAATCCGCATTGGTCGGGGCTATTAACGGGTTATCGGATCCAAAACCCGACCCGGTAGCTTAACGGTGTTCCATTACGGTGGATGCCACGTGTCGGTCACCCTTGACGAAAGCACTTCTGTGACGCGCGATTTATCGTCATGGAATTTGGACACTTACGTGATGATAATTTTGGTAATGTCATGGAACACTTCTACGACAGCACAGGTATGACTATCTTGATTCTGTCATAAATTTGTCATGGATGTACATGCATGACAAAAAAAGCGACCTACTGTGACAAACACGTATCATCACGGAAGTGTATTTTTTTGTAGTGATTCTTCAATTCCACAGCCATCCTGGCTATTTCGTCCTTGCTTTGGCAGTGAGCAGCTTGTTCGGCTTTCAGCTCCTCGATTGCCTTTAGGGCAGCCGCATCGCTTTTCCTGTCTTGTTCTTTGTCTCGGGCAAGTTCCGCCCGAAGGTTCTCCACGGCCACAGCTTCATCTGCATTCACACACATGTTATAGATACTGGCATCATGCTCCTCTTCCCATGTGTCACCGAAGGAATCACATACCCTGTGCCTCGTCAAGCCACTTGTTGACAAGTACGATGTCGGCGTCTGCCACGTCAAGCTGCCGCTTTAGCTCGGCAAACTCATCAGTCCGGCTGGCCACCGGACCCTCCGCCACCTGCATATTAAGGCGGCACAATTATTCCTGGGACTATGATCCTCTGTGCACAGTCGTCTTCGATAGCACCCAGAGTCTCAGGGGCTACTATCTACACAGGGCACATCTAAAAATGTGCGGTACTGTCAAAAATGTACATCATTTTGCGTACCTCAAAACCCGTCAGTAGACTCATAAAGGCTTCATGCAACCCGCTTTCGGCGGACGAAATCCTTTCAATCACCGTACCCATCAACATGCGGTGCTCTTCTGAGATAGCCGCTTGCTCTAGCAGATCCCTCAGTACGTCCGACCGTACACCAGACGGTGCTGGACTCTTTTGATTGCCCTCTTCAAGAGTCGGATACTGAGGACTTCGGGTGGCCATAGGATTACCTTCTGGCCTTGCCGGATCAGGAGAAACCCTCTGCGACGACACCTCGGGGTCGCCTGCCTCATGAGGCGGTATGGCAGGGGGAGGCGTTTCGCTCTCCATCATCTCTGGAAGAAGATCCCCTGAAGACGAGCTCTGCTGAGAAGGGCTAAGATCCGAACTGCAAGATAAATGCTTCGGTTATTTTCCTGAGAAGTAAGGCGAGATATTTTCATTATTAAGTACCCTTTTACTTACAGCTCGGTGGAGGGCTGATCCCCTTGAGGGAATAGTGCGGCCGGGGTATCCCCCAGGGTAGGACCCTCCGACGAAGATTTCTTCCCCCGTTTGGAGACCATGGTCTCCGGGTCCTTAGAGGCGGTCCTCTTCCTCCCCAGTTAACCTCCTTCGGGGAGGTGCTAGCCTCCTTGTCCCCCCCCCCCTTTATCTTCTCCTGAGGGCGCTTGATAAAGCGTGATCTCCAGCATCCTGGTTAGCACGGGATTTGGTGATGTCTCAGGGAGGGGCCGGACACACTACAAAAAAAATACACTTTCGTGATGATACGTGTTTATCACAGTAGCTCGCATTTTCTATCATGCATGTACATCCATGACAAATTTATGACAGAATCAAGATAGCCATACCTGTCCTGTCGTAGAAGTGTTCCATGACATTGCCAAAATTATCATCACGAAAGTGTCCACTTCCATGACGTTAAATCGCGCATCACAGAAGTGCTTTCGTCAAGGGTGACCGACACGTGGCATCCACCGTAACGGAACGCCGTTAAGCTATCGGGGCGGATTTTGGATCCGATAACCTGTTAACAGCCACGACCAATGCCGATTTTCCACGTGTAAAATTCTCATTGGCTGACGGATCCACGCGTCAGCTCCGCCATGGCACAGGTGTCACTCATCCAACGGTCGAGATGGGCCTATGATATGTTGACACGTGGACCGGCCCAAAAGTGGCCCACAAAGATTAAATGGGCCAGCCCAACCGAAGGCCCATAAGATTTAGCAGACCATAATGAGCTGGCCCAGCTAAAGGCCCACAAAATTTAGCAGACCATAATGGGCTAGCCCAGCTAAAGGCCCACACGATTTTGCAGACCATAATGGGCCGGCCCAGCTAAAGGCCCACAAGATTTTGCGGACCACAATGGGCCGGCCCAGCTAAAGGCCCACTAGATTCTGCCGACCATAATGGGTCGGCCCAGCTAAAGGCCCAACATTCTCTGTCAAATCGGCCCGTCAACGGCCTGTCCTAAACTTGTCATCAACGCGGCCCATGGTCACTTCTGGCCCATTAACAGTCCGCTAAGTAATTGGTCCGAATTACGGCCCGGTGTATTTCCGGCCTGTTAAAGGTCCGGCTTCATTTGGGCCCATTTACAGGCCATCAAAACTTTCGGCCCATAAACAACCGTGAAGGATTTGGGTCATATTCAGCCATGTCTGACATTCGGCCTATTAGAGGCCCACTATAGCTTTGGGCCAATTTCGGCCTGTTGTCATTTTCGGCCTGTTAACACAGGACCTACACCATGGGCCATCTGTGGCCCAACGTCATAACGGGCCCATTAACGGCCCATATAAAAATGACGATAATCTATCCCGACCGAAGTTCCGGCCTATTAAAGGCCCGTGTATTAGGTTGGCGCATTTACGGCCCGTCCGAATTTCGGCCTGTTAAAGTCCAGTGGGTTATTTAGCACAATCAGGGCCCAATCTCACTTTCGGTCTATTAAAGGCCCATGTATTTTATGGGCTCGGGATATTTACACCTGTAAACGGCCTATTTTTACTGAGGGCCCAAATTATGTTTAGGCCTGTTAAAGGCCCACTATGGGCACAGGCCTACCAGAAAAATATGAAAGCTTATGCTGATTTAGGCCCAGATATTTTTAGTGGGCTACATGCCAATTTTGGCCCATAATCGTTTTTAGCCCAATTGGAATGGGCCCGACGAATGTTGGCATGTTGGGCTCCTACGAAGCTTTAGGCCGAATACATTACTAAGATAAACCTACACTATACAAAAATAGCGTCGTAATTACTGCAGCCTGAGGCAGCATCATAAATGTTGTATCACAACAAAATAAATTCCAACCATACAACAAAAGACCTGTTGGTATAAAGTTTATTGTCCTTCCAGATAAAAGCACCATCAGATGTATAGAAGCACAGATCATTTGACCTGAGTGCTAATGTTTCAGGCTATAGAATCTGATGGAGCAGCACGATCTCCACCTTTTTCCGCCATTGCTCTTGAACAATGAAGCGAATGTCTGATAGTCTAGTTTCAAAACCATTCATATCTTGACGACATTTCTCAACCACTATTCTTGTTTCCGAAACAACGTCCACTAGGGATTGGACTTGTGTCTGGAGCACAGATATATCACTCTGTCTAGTAGGAAGATTTTGTTCAGTAGGTGATTTGGACGAGGTTACCTTGACAACCAACCCAGAATTACGCAGTAAGGTGCTTTTTGCACTATTAGTGGAGAGATACTGACGCACTGCAGCAAGAGGTGACATTGTGCCTGTAGTAGCCTCGTCACCTTCAGGTGGTTGTGGCTGTTCAATCATTTGTTCCGTAGCTTCCTGAAAGTTTGAACTTGTAGATTAGTGTATCAGATAAGTTACTAATGAGAAAAAAACAAACGAAGTAGGTTAAACATTTATACATAACTTATTTTGGTGAACTACTGTAATACATTAGCATGTATTGTAGTGCCAACTACATAATAAAATCACTTTCGGAACATATGTCCATGTAGCATGCCTACTGTATTGTCTATTTCCTCACATTGTTGACATCTAAGGATAAAGAGACATGGTTTAAAGTAGGATGAACATAGTATGACATCATTCATATCATGGGCAAACAGATATAAAACAAACAGGCTATTTTATCATTGTGTGCGCACGTGAACATAACAACTAGATTACAGATCAAGACCAAAAGAATATCCGTCATATCTTTTAAACCATGTAAGGTGAAAAGATACGTTAAGACAACTGTGAATAAAAGTGAACAGAGTAACTGACATTGGCTACAAACCAAGTAGTTAAATGAACACATCACAGTACCAATCAGTTCAAGGCAGGAGGAGTAAGGACTTACAACAGCGGTTTGAACTGGTGTGCTCATGCCCTTCATCTTGCTGGTGTGGCAATCCTTGAAGATTTGCACTGCATTCAGTTCAAGTTCTTTTTGGTCCGCACGGGATTTCCTCTGTATTTGGAACAAGTCAATATAGACAATAATATGGTACACAAAAAAGAAGGAAGTAGCAGCTATTACAAGAGCCTCGCAGTGTGCAATATAGCTACGAGATCTTGTGGTCTGTTGGAATTTCACTTTAGAACGGTTGGTTTTGTTCTTCAAACAATTAGCCTAGAAGAAGGTACACTTGTAAGGCACATACATAAATACAAGTTCAATATGTGGTCTGATCAAATACATATAGCCTACCTGATACTTTGGATCAGACCAATGTTTAACGAGGGCTGTCCAGTCTTCATCTGTAATATTTTCCACTGGAGATGTTTGGGCGATTTCATTGTTAACCTTGCCTTCAAAGTGAGATTTTCTAAGGTGGTACCGATACTGTCGCAGAGCAGACTGAAAAACATGAGAGCATGCTTGTCTAGTTGCATCATCTTTCGGATCCAACTTGAACCTCATGTGTTGAAAAAAGAATGTAAGTCTTATTAGGAGGAAGCTAGAAAGTATGGGACAGAGCAAGACAATATTACTAATTGCGATGAATAACATTTCTTACGGATAAATGGTCAAGGAAGGTGTTAAACTAGGTATTGTCTTTCTCATTCCTGTACTGGATCCACGTTGGGAGGATACGTGCATGACACCTAACGGCAATGGCTGCCTCTGATACTAACTTGGCTGACTCTGTAGCATCACGTGGCCTTTTTAAACCTGCCTAAAAATGGATCTCCATTCTTCCTCCTTTAGATTTTGTTAATCTGTCAAGCATTATCCCTGATGTCTGTTTCCGCTTGCGCCGTGGTGCTAGTTCAACAACGAATATAGAAAGTGTTAGTGTACATCAAACTGTGAGAGTACATATAAAGGAGAATGCAACTGCAACTTGACTCGGTCAGGTACCGTCTTGGTGTTGATGCTCATGAGGTTCATCTGATCTTGCCAAGTCCAGTTGTGTTAGCAGTGCTTTGGAAGTAGTGTTAGGTGTGAAGGCAGCTTGGGAACTAGCCAGTTTAGGAGCAAACGAACGAGTAACTGGTTGAGATGCTGGTACAGTTGAAGCGGATGCTGCAGCTGGTGGAGCAGGTGATACTGTGTTTGTAGATTTAGCCAGTGGACTTGGACCTTCTACTGCACTATAAGTACCAGCAGAATCTCGACGGCAGAAACTTTTCTGTTTCACCCGACGAGTAACAGCACTCCCTACTATATTATTTTCCTTGCTCTTTTTTGACTTTGCCATGTCAAGTTGTACCCACAACACAAAAGAATAAAATCACTCTTCGAAACTCATTGATGCATGATACAGACAAGCAATACTTTGATGTAAGACAACCGTATGAGGATGGAATATGTAAGAAAAACAGGACGGCATGACATATTCACAGCTACGATGTGCAAACTAAGTAGAAGGATTTTGAAGAAAATAGAAGTAATGCAAGCTATATACCATATGAAAGATGCAACCAATATTACTCTGCCAAGTTAAAAGTGTCTTGTCATAAGTGGCAATTCGAAAAATTAGAAGCGATACAACGTAGAAATCAATGCAAGATGCAACCACTATCAAACTGCCATGTTAGAAGCGTCCAATCATGAGTGACTGATGCAGGATACACAACAGCAGTACTTTGATGTAAGAACATGGTATGATAGATAGATGCAGTGTATTCTAGACACAGGAAGCCATGTCATATGCACATGTATAACGTATAAACTCAGCAGGTGCAATTTAATCAAAATAGAAGAAATATAGGCTAGACAACATATGCAACATGAAACCAATTATCACACTGTCAACTTAGAGCAAGCACCTGTGATGGTGGAGTACGGGAAATGAACTCATCATGTAGACTTGGGACTTCAACTTCATTAGCAGTAGAAGTGGCAAATCTAGAGAGTCTCTGTTTGCGTCGGTGCGGAGGACCACCAACATCCCCTAACTTACTCTTTTCCTTCCTATTTTATGATATTGCCTTATGAAGTCAAAACCACAAGAAGATGAATAAAATTAGCTCTGCATAACTGGTTGATGCATGATACAGACAAACACTACTTTGATGTAAGGCAAGCGCAGGATAGGAGGATGGAATATATACAAAAAAAGATAGCGTTTCATATTCACACGTACGATAGGAGGATGGAATATGTATGAAAAAACAGTAAGCGGAAGGCATTTCAACAAAATTAGAAGAAATGAAAGCTAGGCACCATATGAACATGCAACCAATATCACTCTATCAGGTAAAAAGTGTCTCGTTGTAAGAGCCATTTCAAGAAATTAGAAGCAGAACAAGCTAGAAGACAATGCAAGATGCAACCTACATCATAGTCCCAAGTTAAATGTGTCTTATGGGTAAGTGATCGTTGCAGGTATAAGTTGTAAGCTAAGTAGATGCAATTCAACATAATCAGAAGCAATACAAACTAGACATCATACGAAAAACACAACCACGCATAACAGTTCCAAGTAAGAGCAAGCACCTGTGATGGTGGAGTAGGGGAGATGTGCTCATCATGTACACGTATGTTCTAGAAACATGAACATGTGTCATATTCACAGGCATTATGTGTAAAGTAAGCAGATGCAATTCAAGTTAGAAGCAATACAAGCTAGACATCATACGCAACATGCAACCACATATAATAGTGTCAAGTTAGAGCAAGCACCTATGATGGTGGAGTAGGGGAGATGTGCTCATCATCTACACAGCTACGTTGACTGTACAGCCTTGTGTTGTCTTGCGAATCTTGTTGAGAGGATGGCGGAGTAGAATCTGTAGAGACCCCCTGTTTGAGTTGCTCCGAAGGACCACCATCATCCACTGCCGGACTAATTTCCTTCAGCTGTAATGATTTTGCATTGTGAAGTCAAACCGATAAGAAAATGGAATAAAATTCGCTCTTCAGAACTCATTCATGCATGATACTGACGAACACTACTCGGATGAAAGGAAAACACATGATGCGAGGATGGAATATGTATGAAAAACAGGATGGTGTGACATATTCGCACCTATGATGTGGTAACTAAGCAGAAGGCATTTCAACAAATTAGAAGCACTGCAAGCTAGACACCATATGAAAGATGCAACCAATATCACTCTGCCAAGTTCAAACTGTATGGCATTTCAAAAAATTAGAAGCAGTACATGCTAGAAATCATATGCAAGACACAACCAATAACACAGTGGCGACTTAAAGGTTCCTTATCATAAGTGACTGATGCGGGATATGCAAGAACAGTAGTCTGATGTAGAAACAGGAACACATGTCATATTCACAGGCATTATGTGTAAAGTAAGAAAATGCAATTCAACAAAGTTAGAAGCAATACAAGCTAGACATCATACGCAACATGAACCACATATAATAGTGCCAAGTTAGAGCAAGCACCTGTGATGGTGGAGTAGGGGAGATGTGCTCATCATCTACACAGCTACGTTGACTGTCTAGCCTCGCATTGTCTTGCGAATCTTGTTGGGAGGATGGCGGAGTAGAATCTATAGAGAACCTCTGTTTTAGTTGCTCGGAAGGACCACCATCATCCAATGCCTTGCCAATTTCCTTCAGCTTTATTGATTTTGCATTGTGAGGTCATACCGAAAATAAAAAGGAATATCATTCGCTCTTCAGAACTCATTCATGCATGATACTGACAAACACTACTCTGATGAAAGGCAAAGTCATGATACGAGGATGGAATATGTACGAAAAAATGGATGGCTTGACATATTCACACCTATGATGTGGTAACTAAGCAGAAGGCACTTCAACAAATTAGAAACACTGCAAGACACCATATGGAAGGTGCAGTCAATACCACTCTGCCAAGTTAAAACTGTCTCGTCATAGGTGGTGTTCATCAAACTAGAAGCAATACATGCTAGAAATCATATTCAAGACGCAAACCAATATCACACTACCAAATTAAAGGTGCCCGTCATAAGTGACTGATGCAGGATACACAAGAAGAGTAGTTTCATGTAAGAACATGGTGTGATAGACAGATATAGTATATACCAAAAATAGGAAAGCGTGTCATATTCACATGTACCATGTGTAAGCTAAGCAGATGCAGTTTACACTAATTAGGAGCAATACGAGCTAGACACCATATGCAACATGCAACCAGATATCACACTCCCAAGTTAGAGCAAGCACCTTGGATGGTGGAGTAGGGGAGCGGAGACTTGGACCTTGTAATGCACTATCAGTACAAGGAGAATCGATACAGATGCTCCATTTACGTTGCTGCAGAGGACCACCATCATCGCCTTCCATACTCTTTTCCTTCTTCTTTCTTGATTTTGCCTTGTCACGTCAAACCCACAAGAAAAAAGAATAAAATTTGCTCTTCAGAACTCATTGATGCATGATACTGACGAACACTACTTTCATGTAAGGCAGCCGCATGATAGGAGGATGGAATATATATGCAAAACAGGACGGCATGACATATTGACATGTATGATGTATAAAGTGTAAACTAAGCACAAGGTGCTTGAACTTGTTAGAATCGATGCAAGCTAGAAACCATATGAAAGATGAAACCAATATCACTCTGCCAAATTAAAAGGGTGCCCTAACAAATGTATTTGACCAAATTAGAAGCAATACATGGCAACAAGCTAGAAATAATATGCAATATGCAACGAATAAAGGTGACTCATCGTAAGTGATTGATGCAAGATACAGAAGAGAGGTAGTTTCATGTAAGAACAAGGTTAACACATAGATGTAGTGTGTATCAAAAATAGGAAGGCATGTCATATTCATAGGTATAGTGTGTAAACTAAGCAGATGCAATTTACCCTAATTAGAAGCATTACAAGCTAGACACCGTACGCAACATGCAACCACATATCACACTGCGAAGTTAGAGCAAGCACCTGTGATGGTGGTGTAGGGGAAGTGCGGTCTTCAGGTACAGAGCTACGTTCAATATCTTCATTTAGGCTTGTTGTTTCTTGAGAATCATGTGGAGAGGATGAAATTGCATTCTTTATAAGAGTATTGTGTCTCATATTAACCCACGCGCGTGACTGTCTCATCATAAGCGATAGACGCAGGATACACAAGAACAGTAGTTTGATGTAAGAACATGGTGTGATAGGCAGATGTGGTATGTACCAAAAACAGGAAGGCATGTCATATTCACATGTATAATGTGTAAGCTAAGGATATGCAATTTAACAAATTAGGAGCATTGATGAGGGATACACAAGAAAAGTGCCTTATCATAAGATATAGTATGTACCAAAAACAGGAAAGCGTGTCATATTCACATGTATCATGTGTAAGCTAAGCAGATGCAGTTTACACTAATTAGGAGAAATACGAGCTAGACACCATATGCAACATGCAACCAGATATCACACTGCCAAGTTAGAGCAAGCACCTTGGATGGTGGAGTAGGGGAGCGGATACTTGGACCTTGTAATGCACTATCAGTACAAGGAGAATCGGTACAGATGCTCCGTTTACGTTGCTGCAGAGGACCACCATCATCGCCTTCCTTACTCTTTTCCTTCCTCTTTCCTGATTTTGCCTTGTCAAGTCAAACCCACAAGAAAAAGGAATAAAATTTGCTCTTCAGAACTCATTGATGCATGATACTAACAAACACTACTTTCATGTAAGACGAACACTACATATCACACTGCCAAGTAAGAGCAAGCACTTGCGATGGTGGTGTGGGGGAATTGCGGTGATCAACTAGAGAGCTACATTGACTATCTTCATTTAGCCTTGCTGTTTCTTGAGAATCATGTGGGGAGGATGAAACTGCACTCTTTAAACGAGTATGGCGTCTCACAGAAACCCACCCGGGTGACTGTCTCATCATAAGTGATTGACGAGGGATACAAAAGAGCATTAGTTTGATGTACGAAGATGGTTAATAGACATATGTAGTATGTATCAAAAACAGGAAGGCATGTCATTATCAAATGTATAATGTGTAAAGTAAGCAGATGCAATTTAACCAAATTGGAAGCAATACAAGCTAGACACCATATGCAACATGCGACCACATTTGACAGTGTGAAGTTAAAGCAAGCACCTGGGATGGTTGTGTGTGGAAATTGAGATCATCAACTGCAGAGCTAAGTTTACTGTCTCCAACTGCTGACACTACACCCGTTAGAGCGCCGGAACGCTTAGTGCTTATCTTCGAATTACATTGGAGCGACTTCTGTCTTTTCTTTTCTGCATTCATCAACACCGCGTCAGAGTCTGAAATACCCATGCATAAAAAACAATAGTGTGAGTATGGGTGAAGTGTGTGCACAATTAGTACAGTGTAAAGGTAGCAGATAGCAGGTCGGTGAGAAATAAATGACGGGAGACATATGATAGCTCTACAACATGCATGGCACACTAAATTACTACAGGATTCTATGAAAATAACAGTCGACTGAAAGCAAATAGGTCAGTCCATTTTTTCTGCACCATCCGATGTACAAAGAACGGGCAGATCGCCTTCATCTACCTCCAGCGAGTCAGTGTTGATGATCTTCCTCGAAACGCCAGCGACCACCGGCCCAGTATTCCTCCCCTGCCTGCGCCCTCCCCTCGACCTCACCGCACCGCCGTGCTTGGCACCGCCCCCCGGCCATCCATTCAAGCCCCGTCGACCTCCAGATCGGGTGCAAGCAGCTCCTGCGCCCCACACCCCTATGATAGACACCGATGCACCGCTTCCCCGGGGAACAGGCGGACTAGGTGCTCCGCGCGCCTAAGCGGGTGCTGCTTCTTTTAATTGCAGTTCGACTGACCCTGAATTGAAATCCAGGCGGGCTACAGACCTCTAGCAAAGGTGAAATAGTAAAAGGGAGGAAACCTTATGCATTTAGTATCACGAAGAAGATGCAGTAAGAACCGCTCAACTAGTTTATTTTCGTGGGATGAATACGGTGTGAGCGGAGATGTAAGATTTGCATGAATAAGGGAAGAGGAGTACCTCTTTCTGCTGGCAGTGCTGTGTCCTCCTTCTATTTTTCTGATGATCTTGTTGTTTGCTGGAAACCAGAAGTTGTGGAGGATGGTGCAGCCTTGGACGAAGCCATGGCCAAGTTGTTGAGTGTGGTGCGGTGGCCGTTTGTCGGCAGCGGGGAAGCAGATCCGAGGCGGTGAACGACGGCATAGCGGGAACAGCTCCGGTGCGGTGGACGGTCGCGATAGTGGAGCCGCAGCAGTGAGGCACAGGACAGCGTGGTCGGAGTGGTTCTGGTATGGCGCACGTCGGTGTCGGCATCGTGGAGGCAACTCTGCCTCGGCTTCAGCTGCTAAGTCCTTGAGGGCGTTGCGGTTGCGGTTGCGTTGGACGATGACGTCGGGGTACCGGCTCCGGCGTGATGGAGGAGGGCGGCGGTGGATTGGCCGCTATGGGGTGGAGGACAGAGGAGGCTGGGGTTTTGCGGCTGGTGGAGAGGGCGTTTTCATGCCCACGGAGTATGAATGGGGAAACGGAGGGAGGTGGTGAACTAAGGGGGAACAATGTTTCGGTTTGAGATGCGCTTGTTTGAAATTTGCGGAGAGTTACAAACTTTCCCCCCATCTAAAATTTCGGACATATTGTGGGTTGGGGGTAGGACAGTCATGTCAGGTGTCCCAAATGTGGGCGGGATAGATTTCGGCCGAGCGCATGGGTAGGCGCCCATGGCGTATGAATGCTTCTCTGGCGTCTTGGTGAAGTTACAAACCTACCCCGGTTTAGACCTTTGGACATCGGGCTGATAGGCTACACGGGCCAGAGTCAGGACAGTAATTTCCTACCACCAAAACATTAGTCTCGCGCGGTTTCAGGTGACCAGAGGCCTATTTGGCGCTTCATTCAGGGCCTCTTTGATTCACAGGATTGTCAAAATGAAGGAATAGGAAAAATGCAGGAATAGGGTGACATGTCCCATAGTATCCTACAGGATTTGAAAGAATGTTTGATAGCATAGGGAAAAAAAGGAATTCTACAAAGAGGTTTGAGTGGATGGAAATTTTCCTCCAAAATGTAGTACACATGGATCATATGGAAAAATTCCTAAGGATGCCAATCCTACGAAGCAAACGAGCATCACAGGAAAAATTCCTAAGGGTTTAAATCCTCCAAAAATCCTATGCAATTCCTTTGAATCAAAGGAGCCCTCAATATTTGGGAGCAGAAGCATTTAACGTTTTCGGTTCTCTTGAATTGAACTTTCAGGATTTGTCAAACTTCACAAATCTTTACTCTTGAAAATCCTAAAGCTATGATTATTTTGGAATGGAGGGGGTACATTTGAATATACATTGTACACGAGTATATATTAAAAAATATGCAACTTACCTCAGTTCATGCATGGTTCCAGATATAATCTCCTTGGTTGCAAAAAAAAGTTAGATATGCGTATGAATATATATAGCATGTTCAAACTCACAACAAAGATTGATGCCCCCTTTTACATCTGATTTACAAATGCCATTATCTCGGGTGCAAATAGATGAATGCACTTCCTATGAATTTGAATCTTCGAAACCCCCTTTATGTTGAATTCGACATGTATTCTATTTTGTAGCTAGCAATTTGGAATGTATCCATGCAAGTGACAAATGTATAAAGTGCTTCACACTAACAACATGGAGTGCACTAATTAATGTTTATATATGAATTGCAAAAGCATCCATTGCCTGTATTTCAAACCGCTCTCACTCTATGGATCGATAATATGAAATAAACACATGCACATGCTAGAATTCAATTGCATCGTTGTCACCGGCATGACACCATGATCTTGCGGTGTCCTTTCCTAGTGACAGAAGGGGCAGCAAGGCACGTATTGCATCGTTGCCATCGAGGATAACAAGATGGGGTTTATTTCATATTGCATGAATTTATCTCTCTACATCATGTCATGTTGCTTAAGGCGTTACTCTGTTTTTAACTTAATAATCTAGATGCATGCTGGATAGCGGTCGATGAGTGGAGTAATAGTAGTAGATGCAGAATCGTTTCGGTCTACTTGTCACGGACGTGATGCCTATATACATGATCATGCCTAGATATTCTCATAATTATGCTCAGTTCTGTCAATTGCTCAACAGTAATTTGTTCACCCACCATAGAATACTTATGCTCTTGAGAGAAGCCACTAGTGAAACCTATGGCCCCCGGGTCTATTCTCATCATATCAATCTCCATCACTTTCATATTGTTTTGCTATTTACTTTGCTTTTACTTTTTACCTTGCATCTTTATACCAAAAATACCAAAAATATTCTATCTATCAGATCTCACTCTCGTAAGTGACCGTGAAGGGCTTGACAACCCCTAATCACGTTGGTTGCGAGTAGCTATCGTTTTGTGCAGGTACGAGGGACTTGAGCGTGGCCTCCTACTGGATTGATACCTTGGTTCTCAAAAACTAAGGGAAATACTTACGCTACTCTGCTGCATCATCCCTTCCTCTTTGGGGAAAACCAACGCAAGCTCAAGACGTGTCGACACTGCACCAAGTTCGTCTGCACCACCAAACCTCAACGACGACCCTGCTTCATCGCCTACTCCACATGGGAACGAGTAGCAAGCTCTATGTCTTCAAACCTTTTTGGTCATTACTGACAAAAGGGGGAGAAGCATATGAGTTGATAGTCTTCAAGCGAATCCATATGGGTGGTTCCTATAATTTTGCTACATTTTCCAAGTGCTTACAACTCTCGCTTTTGATACATTTGGTTCGTTTTGTGTTGTAACACTTAAACTTGATGGTCGTCTGCTACCTTTTCGACACTATGTGATGCGATGATAAATTCCGCATATGCGACGATAAATTCCACACGAAGTCATTTTGCAGACGTCCATTTTTCATTATGCATGTCATTATCTTCGTTATATCCTTTCATGCATGATAAATTGTCTTCATAAGTAGAAGAGGAGCTCCGCAAGTACAACCTGCCATGTGCATTTGCATTCAAAAGCAAAATACTTATATGCACATCTTCAGGGGGAGCCTTTCTGCTACTTACAAAGACAATGCCTAAATCCTTTACAATTTCACATACTTTTATCCCCGTTGAAAACTTCAACCAGTTTATCATCAATCACCAAAAAGGGGGTGATTGTAAGTGCATCTAGTGCCACCCCTAGTTGGTTTTAGAGTATTGACGACAAACCTGGTTGAGGGACTAATGTGTTTGTGAGAATTGCAGGATAACACAGGTAGTAGTCCCTCATTGATTCGGTTTACCTACCGAAGACAAAGGTGGTATGTGAAGATAATCACATTGAAGACTATGATAAGAGAAGACATCGTGTGAAGACTATGGAGCGCGAAGACTTAGTTGTTTCCTTGTTTCCTTTTCTTCTTTGTTGAGTCATAGGAACCACCGTACTGTTAAGTGGGGTACCAGTGAACAAAGTCAGACTAACTGAAGTGATTCTTAACCAAAATCCTATGTCTTCGAGCGAAGACAATGAGAGCAAATCTTATCCAGAGCTGGATGAGTCAGCTTTACTTGTAGCCCAAGTAAAGTTGCGGCGTGTTGGGGATATTACTACTGGAGGTAAACCGGCCTTATGTAGCCGAGTTGACTCTTTGAAGATTAGAAGCCCATGAAGATGTAAAGATGATGGCGCTTTACGGAGGGCCCAAAGGCGGGTTATAGTCTGTAAATGTAAACCGGCCTAGTCATGTAACTGGTATAGTAAGATAGTGAAGGAAATATGCCCTAGAGGCAATAATAAAGTTATTATTTATTTCCTTATATCATGATAAATGTTTATTATTCATGCTAGAATTGTATTAACCGGAAACATAATACATGTGTGAATACATAGACAAACAGAGTGTCACTAGTATGCCTCTACTTGACTAGCTCGTTAATCAAAGATGGTTATGTTTCCTAACCATGGACAAAGAGTTGTTATTTGATTAACGGGATCACATCATTAGTTGAATGATCTGATTGACATGACCCATTCCATTAGCTTAGCACCCCGATCGTTTAGTATGTTGCTATTGCTTTCTTCATGACTTATACATGTTCCTATGACTATGAGATTATGCAACTCCCGTTTGCCGGAGGAACACTTTGTGTGCTACCAAACGTCACAACGTAACTGGGTGATTATAAAGGAGCTCTACAGGTGTCTCCAAAGGTACATGTTGGGTTGGCGTATTTTGAGATTAGGATTTGTCACTCCGAATGTCGGAGAGGTATCTCTGGGCCCTCTCCGTAATGCACATCACTTAAGCCTTGCAAGCATTGCAACTAATGAGTTAGTTGCGGGATGATGTATTACGGAACGAGTAAAGAGACTTGCCGGTAACAAGATTGAACTAGGTATTGGATACCGACGATCGAATCTCGGGCAAGTAACATACCGATGACAAAGGGAACAACGTATGTTGTTATGCGGTCTGACCGATAAAAGATCTTCGTAGAATATGTAGGAACCAATATGGGCATCCAGGTCCCGCTATTGGTTATTGACCGGAGACGTGTCTCGGTCATGTCTACATTGTTCTCGAACCATAGGGTCCGCATGATTAAGGTTTCGATAACAGTTATATTATGAGTTTTGATGTACCGAAGGAGTTCGGAGTCCCGGATGAGATCGGGGACATGACGAGGAGTCTCGAAATGGTCGAGACATAAAGATCGATAT
The DNA here is from genome assembly GCA_034509565.1 of Triticum monococcum. Classification (NCBI taxonomy): domain Eukaryota; kingdom Viridiplantae; phylum Streptophyta; class Magnoliopsida; order Poales; family Poaceae; genus Triticum; species Triticum monococcum. Next base: position 50,471,553 of record CM067846.1, read on the forward strand.
ATTGGACGACTATATTCGGACTTCGGAAAGGTTCCGAATGATTTGGGTATTTTTCGAAGTACCGGAGGGTTACGGGAATTCGCCGGGAGAAGTATTGGGCCTTATTGGGCCATACGAGAAAGAGAGAGGGGCTGCCTAGGGCAGGCCGCCCCCCCCCCCAAGGCCTAGTCCGAATTGGACTAGGGGGAGGGGCTGCGCCCCTTCCTTGTTTCCTACTCCTACTACATGGAAGGACTCCTAGTTGGACTAGGAAAGGGGGAATCCTACTCCCGGTGGGAGTAGGACTCCCCTAGGGCGCGCCATAGAGAGGGCCGGCCCTCCCCTCTTCCACTCCTTTATATACGGGGGCAGGGGTCACCCCATAGACACACAAGTTGATCTTCGTGATCGTTCCTTAGCCGTGTGCGGTGCTCCCTTCCACCATATTCCACCTCGGTCATATTGTTGCATTGCTTAGGTGAAGCCCTGCGACGGTTGAACATCAAGATCGTCACCACACCGTCGTGCTGACGGAACTCCTCCCCGAAGCTTTGCTGGATCGGAGCCCGGGGAGCATCATCGAGCTGAACGTGTGCCAAGAACTCGGAGGTGCCGGAGTAACGGTGCTTCGATCGGTTGGACTGGGAAGACGTACGACTACTTCCTCTACGTTGCGTCAACGCTTCCGCTTCGGTCTACGAGGGTACGTAGACAACACTCTCCCCTCTCGTTGCTATGCATCACCATGATCTTGCGTGTGCGTAGGAAATTTTTGAAATTACTACGTTCCCCAACAGTGGTATCAGAGCCTAGGTTTTATGTGTTGATGTTATATGCACGAGTAGAACACAAGTGAGTTGTGGGCGATATAAGTCATACTGCTTACCAGCATGTCATACTTTGGTTCGGCGGTATTGTTGTATGAAGCGGCCCGGACCAACATTACGCGTACGCTTACGCGAGACTGGTTCTATCGACGTGCTTTGCACACAGGTGGCTGGCGAGTGTCAGTTTCTCCAACTTTAGTTGAACCGAGTGTGGCTACGCCCGGTCCTTGCGAAGGTTAAAACAGCACCAACTTGACAAACTATCGTTGTGGTTTTTGATGCGTAGGTAAGAACGGTTCTTGCTAAGCCCGTAGCAACCACGTAAAACTTGCAACAACAAAGTAGAGGACGTCTAACTTGTTTTTGCAGGGCATGTTGTGATGTGATATGGTCAAGACGTGATGAGATATAAGTTGTTATATGAGATGATCATGTTTTGTTGAAGTTATCGGCAACTGGCAAAATTCTTATGGTTGTCTCTCTATTGCATAAGATGCAAGCATCCAATAATTGCTTTACTTTATCGCTATGCGATAGCAATAGTTGCAAGAGCAATTGTTGGCGAGACGACCACGTGACGACACATTGATATAGATCAAGATGATGGAGATCATGGTGTCATGCCGGTGACGATAGAGATCATGATAGTACTTTGGAGATGGAAATCAAAGGCGCAAGATGATGATGGCCATATCATGTCACATATTTTGATTGCATATGATGTTTATCTTTTATACATCTTATTTTGCTTAGTTTGACGGTAGCATTTTAAGATGATCTCTCACTAATTATCAAGAAGTGTTCTCCCTGAGTATGCACCGTTGCGAAAGTTCTTCGTGCTGAGACACCACGTGATGATCGGGTGTGATAGGCTCTACGTTCAAATACAATGGGTGCAAAACAGTTGCACACCCGGAATACTCAGGTTATACTTGACGAGCCAAGCATATACAGATATGGCCTCGGAACACGGAGACCGAAAGGTCGAGCGTGAATCATATAGTAGATATGATCAACATAGTGATGTTCACCAATGAAACTGCTCCATCTCACGTGATGATCGGACATGGTTTAGTTGATTTGGATCACGTGATCACTTAGAGGATTAGAGGGATGTCTATCTAAGTGGGAGTTCTTAAATAATATGATTAATTGAACTTAAATTTATCATGAACTTAGTCTTGGTAGTATTTTGCAAATTATGTTTTAGATCAATAGCTCGCGTTGTTGCTTCCCTGTGTTTATTTTGATATGTTCCTGGAGAAAATTGTGTTGAAAGATGTTAGTAGCAATGATGCGGATTGGATCCGTGATCTGAGGTTTATCCTCATTACTGCACAGAAGAATTATGTCCTTGATGCACCGCTAGGTGATAGACCTATTGCAGGAGCAGATGCAGACGTTATGAACGTTTGGCTAGCTCAATATGATGACTACTTGATAGTTTAGTGCACCATGCTTAATGGCTTAGAATCGGGACTTCAAAAATGTTTTGAACGTCATGGACCATATGAGATGTTCCAGGAGTTGAAGTTAATATTTCAAGCAAATACCCGAGTTGAGAAATATGAAGTCTCCAACAAGTTCTATAGCTAAAAGATGGAGGAGAATCGCTCAACTAGTGAGCATGTGCTCAGATTGTCTGGGTACTACAATCGCTTGAATCAAGTGGGAGTTAATCTTCCAGATAAGATAGTGATTGATAGAATTCTCTAGTCACCATCACCAAGTTAGTAGAACTTCGTGATGAACTATAATATGCAAGGGATAACGGAAACAACTCCCAAGCTCTTCGTGATGCTGAAATCAACGAAGGTAGAAATCAAGAAAAACATCAAGTGTTGATGGTTGACAAGACCACTAGTTTCAAGAAAAGGGCAAAGGGAAGAAGGGGAACTTCAAGAAGAATGGCAAGCAAGTTGCTGCTCAAGTGAAGAAGCCCAAGTCTGATCCTAAGCCTGAGACTAAGTGCTTCTACTGCAAAGGGACTGGTCACTGGAAGTGGAACTGCCCCAAGTATTTGGCGGATAAGAAGGATGGCAAGGTAAACAAAGGTATATTGGATATACGTGTTATTGATGTGTACTTTACTAGTGTTTATAGCAACCCCTCGGCATTTGATACTGGTTCAGTTGCTAAGATTAGTAACTCGAAACGGGAGTTGCAGAATAAACAGAGACTAGTTAAGGGTGAAGTGACGATGTGTGTTGGAAGTAGTTCCAAGATTGATATGATCATCATCGCACACTCCCTATAATTTCGGGATTAGTGTTGAACCTAAATAAATGTTATTTGGTGTTTGCGTTGAGCATGAATATGATTTGATCATGTTTATTGTAATACGGTTATTCATTTAAGTAAGAGAATAAATTGATGTTCTGCTTACATGAATAAAACCTTATATGGTTACACACCCAATGAAAATAGTTCATTGGATCTCGATCGTAGTGATACACATAATCATAATATTGAACCAAAAGATGCAAAGTTAATAATGATAGTGCAACTTATTTGTGGCACTGCCATTTAGGTCATATTGGTGTAAAGCGCATGAAGAAACTCCATGCTAATGGGCTTTTAGAATCACTTGATTATGAATCAGTTGATGCTTGCGAACCATGCCTCATGGGCAAGATGACTAAGACTCTGTTCTTCGGAACAATGGAGCGAGCAACAGATTTGTTGGAAATCATACATACTGATGTATGTGGTCCGATGAATATTGAGGCTCGCGACAAGTATCATTATTTTCTGATCTTCACAGATGATTTGAGAAGATATGGGTATATCTACTTAATGAAACACAAGTCTGAAACAGTTGAAAAATTCAAAGAATTTCAGAGTGAAGTGGAGAATCATCGTAACAAAAATGAAAGTTTCTACGATATGATCGCGGAAGTAAAATATTTGAGTTACGAGTTTGGTCTTCAATTAAAACAATGTGGAATAGTTTCACAAACTCATGCCACCTGGAACACCACAGCATAATGGTGTGTCCGAATGTCATAACCATACTTTATTAGATATGGTGCGATCTATGATGTCTCTTACCGATCTACCACTATCATTTTGGGGTTATGCATTAGAGACAGCTGCATTCACGTTAAATAGGGCACCATCTAAGTCCGTTGAGACGACACAATCTGAACTATGGTTTGGCAAGAAACCAAAGTTGTCGTTTCTTAAAGTTTGGGGTTGTGATGCTTATATGAAAAGGTTTCATCCTAATAAGCTCAAACCCAAATCGGAGAAATATGTCTTCATAGGATACCCAAAGGAGACTGTTGGGTACACCTTCTATCACAAATCCGAAGGCAAGACTTTTGTTGCTAAATTCGGAGTTTTTCTAGAGAAGGAGTTTCTCTCGAAAGAAGTGAGTGGGAGGAAAGTAGAACTTGATGAGGTAACTATACCTGCTCCCTTGTTGGAAAGTAGTTCATCACAGAAATCTATTCCTATGACTACTACACCAACTAGTGAGGAAGCTAATGATGATGATCATGTAACTTCAAATCAAGTTACTACCAAATCTCGTAGGTAAACCAGAGTGAGATCCGCACCAGAGTGGTACGGTAATCATGTTCTGGAAGTCATGTTACTAGACCATGAAGAACTTGCAAACTATGAGGAAGCGATGATGAGCCCAGATTCCGCGAAATGGTTTGAGGCCATGAAATCTGAGATATGATCCATGTATGAGAACAAAGTATGGACTTTGGTTGACTTGCCCGATGATCGGCAAGCCATAGAAAATAAATGGATCTTCAAGAGGAAGACAGACGCTGATAGTAGTGTTACTATCTACAAAGCTAGAATTGTCGCAAAAGGGTTTCGACAAGTTCAAGGTGTTGACTACAATGAGATTTTCTCACTCGTATCTATGCTTAAGCCTGTCCGAATCATGTTAGCAATTGCCGCATTTTATGAAATCTGGCAAATGCATAAACAAAACTGCATTCCTTAATGGATTTACTAAAGAAGAGTTGTATACGATGCAACTAGAAGGTTTTGTCGATCCTAAAGGTGTTAACTAAATATGCAAGCTCCAGCGATCCATCTATGGACTGGTGCAAGAATCTCGGAGTTGGAATATACGCTTTGATAAGTTGATCAAAGCATATAGTTTTATACAGACTTGCGGTGAAGCCTGTATTTACAAGAAAGTGAGTGGGAGCACTACAGCATTTCTGATAAGTATATGTGTATGACATATTGTTGATCGGAAATAATGTAGAATTATTCTGCAAAGCATAAAGGAGTGTTTGAAAGGGATTTTTCAAAGAAAGACCTCGGTGAAGTTGCTTACATATTGAGCATCAAAGATCTATAGAGATAGATCAAGACGCTTGATAAGTTTTTTCAATAAATACATACCTTGACAAGATTTTGAAGTAGTTCAAAATGGAACAGTCAAAGAAAGAGTTTCTTGCCTATGTTACAAGGTGTGAAATTGAGTAAGACTCAAAGCCCGACCACGGCAGAAGATAGAAAGAGAATGAAAGTCATTCCGTATGCCTCAGTCATAGGTTCTATAAAGTATGCCATGCTGTGTACCAGATCTATTGTATACCATACACTGTGTTAAGAGAGGGAGTACAATAGTGATCTAGGAGTAGATCAATGGACAGCGGTCAAAATTATCCTTACTGGAATAAGGATATGTTTCTCGATTACGGAGGTGACAAAAGGTTCGTCGTAAAGGGTTACGTCGATGAAAGTTTTGACACTGATCCAGATGACTCTAAGTCTCAATCTGGATACATATTGAAAGTGGGAGCAATTAGCTAGAGTAGCTCCATGCAGAGCATTGTTGACATAGAAATTTGCAAAATACATGCGGATCTGAATGTGGCAGACCCGTTGACTAAACTTCTCTCACAAGCAAAACATGATCACTTTTTGGGTCTTAATCACATAGCGATGTGAACTAGATTATTGAATCTAGTAAACCCTTTTGGTGTTAGTCACATGGAGATGTGAACCAATCACATAAAGATGTGAACTATTGATGTTAATCACATGGCGATGTGATCTAGATTATTGACTCTAGTGCAAGTGGGAGACTGAAGGAAATATGCCCTAGAGGCAATAATAAAGTTATTATTTATTTCCTTATATCATGATAAATGTTTATTATTCATGCTAGAATTGTATTAACCGGAAACATAATACATGTGTGAATACATAGACAAACAGAGTGTCACTAGTATGCCTCTACTTGACTAGCTCGTTAATCAAAGATGGTTATGTTTCCTAACCATGGACAAAGAGTTGTTATTTGATTAACGGGATCACATCATTAGTTGAATGATCTGATTGACATGACCCATTCCATTAGCTTAGCACCCGATCGTTTAGTATGTTGCTATTGCTTTCTTCATGACTTATACATGTTCCTATGACTATGAGATTATGCAACTCCCGTTTGCCGGAGGAACACTTTGTGTGCTACCAAACGTCACAACGTAACTGGGTGATTATAAAGGAGCTCTACAGGTGTCTCCAAAGGTACATGTTGGGTTGGCGTATTTTGAGATTAGGATTTGTCACTCCGAATGTCGGAGAGGTATCTCTGGGCCCTCTCCGTAATGCACATCACTTAAGCCTTGCAAGCATTGCAACTAATGAGTTAGTTGCGGGATGATGTATTACGGAACGAGTAAAGAGACTTGCCGGTAACGAGATTGAACTAGGTATTGGATACCGACGATCGAATCTCGGGCAAGTAACATACCGATGACAAAGGGAACAACGTATGTTGTTATGCGGTCTGACCGATAAAAGATCTTCGTAGAATATGTAGGAACCAATATGGGCATCCAGGTCCCGCTATTGGTTATTGACCGGAGACGTGTCTCGGTCATGTCTACATTGTTCTCGAACCGTAGGGTCCGCATGCTTAAGGTTTCGATGACAGTTATATTATGAGTTTTGATGTACCGAAGGAGTTCGGAGTCCCGGATGAGATCGGGGACATGACGTGGAGTCTCGAAATGGTCGAGACGTAAAGATCGATATATTGGACGACTATATTCGGACTTCAGAAAGGTTCCGAGTGATTTGGGTATTTTTCGGAGTACCGGAGAGTTACGGGAATTCGCCGGGAGAAGTATTGGGCCTTATTGGGCCATACGAGAAAGAGAGGGGGGCTGCCTAGGGCAGGCCGCGCCCCCCCCCCCCAAGGCCTAGTCCGAATTGGACTAGGGGGAGGGGCTGCGCCCCTTCCTTGTTTCCTACTCCTACTACATGGAAGGACTCCTAGTTGGACTAGGAAAGGGGGAATCCTACTCCCGGTGGGAGTAGGACTCCCCTAGGGCGCGCCATAGAGAGGGCCGGCCCTCCCCTCCTCCACTCCTTTATATACGGGGGCAGGGGTCACCCCATAGACACACAAGTTGATCTTCGTGATCGTTCCTTAGCCGTGTGCTGTGCCCCCTTCCACCATATTCCACCTCGGTCATATTGTTGCATTGCTTAGGCGAAGCCCTGCGACGGTTGAACATCAAGATCGTCACCACGCCGTCATGCGGATGGAACTCCTCCCCGAAGCTTTGCTGGATCGGAGCCCGGGGAGCGTCATCGAGCTGAACGTGTGCCAAGAACTCGGAGGTGCCGGAGTAACGGTGCTTTGATCGGTTGGACTGGGAAGACGTACGACTACTTCCTTTACGTTGCGTCAACGCTTCCGCTTCGGTCTACGAGGGTACGTAGACAACACTCTCCCCTCTCGTTGCTATGCATCACCATGATCTTGCATGTGCGTAGGAAATTTTTGAAATTACTACGTTCCCCAACAGATAGAAAGAGAGAGGTCGAGCCGGATACGTTTATGATCCGGCTTCGGGACTCTGTAGCCCGGCGGGCGTCAACCTATGTATATAAAGGGACGACCCGGCCGCGATTTAGAGACAGACAACAACAAGAGCCAGACAAAGCGGATTCGCTCCCTGGCCTTTGAAACCCTAGCAATACCAATCACAACTAGACATAGGCTTTTACCTTTATCGAAGGGGCCGAACTAGTATAAACTCCCGTGTCCCCTTGTCCGGTTTAACCCCTTTAAACTAACCCGTTGTGATGGCTCCACGACTAAGTCCTTTCACGAGGACATCTGCCGTGACAAACCCACGACACCGCGTGTGTTTGAAATCTAACCGTTGGAACACGTCTCAGTTCCTTAGTGACCCAGGGTCATTTCGGACAAATCAGGTCGGGTTGCCTAGTGGCTATAAATAGCCCACCCCCTACACCATAAATTGGTGGCTACTCAAAGTTAGTGCACGGCTTTTGTCGTTTGAGAGCAACCCACCTCGAAGCCTTTGAGAGAGAAATCCTTGCGAGGACAAAGCCTTAAACAACCCAGAGCCAAAGAGTGTTAGGCATCACTGAAATCTTCCTGTCTGTGTGATCTGAAGACTTGTTACACTTGAGGACTGTGAATCCTCCAGCCGGTTAGGTGTCGCGTTCTGAGCATCCAAGAGTCATTGTGCATCGCCGGTGAACAAAGTCTGTGAAGGTTTGGAAGTCTACCTTGAAGACTTACCAGAGTGGTTGGGCGAGGACTGGGTGTCCTTAGCTCAAGGGGAATAAGGTGAAGACACAGTCTTCTGAGTTAAATCTCAGCCTCCCTAACCAGACGTACAGTTGTCACAGCAACTGGAACTGGTCCAACAAATCATTGTCTTCTACAAGCCACTGGTTCTATCATTCCCATCTCTTTATTTACAGTTGGTCCTTGTGAAGTCATTGCCTGTTTGCATTGTCCATTTGTCTTCACTGTGTGACTGTTTGTTCAGATTGGTTTCATACTATCTTCCATCCTGATCCGTACTGCCTATCTGCTATTAGTCTTTGTGCTCTCACTTCATTGAATACTTGACTATGGCTTGTCTAGTGTAGTCTACCTTCCGCTGCATGGTTATAGGTTCATTTCTATCATTTGTCTTCGAAACTCCCATGTTTTGAAGACTTTCATAAAATCACCTATTCACCCCCCCCCCTCTAGTCGATAACTAGCACTTTCACACACCCTGTCCACGAGGGTGGGGCGTGCCTACCCCCCCCCCCATGGGCGCGCCCCCTGCCTCCTGGGCCCCCTGGTGCTCCACCGACCTCAACTCCAACTCTATATATTCATGTTTGGGGAGAAAAAACCAGACAGAAGGATTCATCCCGTTTTACGATACAGAGCCGCCGCCAAGCCCTAATCTCTCTTGGGAGGGCTGATCTAGAGTCCGTTCGGGGCTCCGGAGAGGGGAATCTGTGATAGCCCACAAGTATAGGGGATCGCAACAGCTTTCATGGGTAGAGTATTCAACCCAAATTTATTGATTCGACACAAGGAGAGCCAAAGAATATTCTCAAGTATTAGCAGCTGAGTTGTCAATTCAACCACACCTGGAAACTTAGTATCTACAGCAAAGTGTTTAGTAGCAAAGTAATATGATAGTGGTGGTAGCGGCAACAAAAGTAAAGATAGTAAAAGTAATGTTTTTGGTATTTTGTAGTGATTGTAACAGGAGCAGCGGAAAAGTAAATAAGCGAGAACCAGTATATGGAAAACTCGTAGGCACCGGATCAGTGATGGATAATTATGTCGGATGCGGTTCATCATGTATCAGTCATAACATAGGGTGACACGGAACTAGCTCCAATTCATCAATGTAATGTAGGCATGTATTCCGTATATAGTCATACGTGCTTGTGGAAAAGAACTTGCATGACATCTTTTGTCCTACCCTCCCGTGGCAGCGGGGTCCTATTGGAAACTTAGGGATATTAAGGCCTCCTTTTAATAGAGAACCAGAACAAAGCATTAGCACGTAGTGAATACATGAACTCCTCAAACCACGGTCATCACCGGGAGTGGTCCCGATTATTGTCACTTCGGGGTTGCCGAATCATAACACATAGTCGGTGACTATAGACTTGCAAGATAGGATCAAGAACTCACATATATTCATGAAAACATAATAGGTTCAGATCTGAAATCATGGCACTCGGGCCCTAGTGACAAGCATTAAGCATAGCAAAGTCATAGCAACATCAACCTCAGAACATAATGGATACTAGGGATCAAACCCTAACAAAACTAACTCGATTACATGATAAATCTCATCCAACCCATCACCGTCCAGCAAGCCTATGATGGAATTACTCATGCACGGCAGTGAGCATCATGAAATTGGTGATGGAGAATGGTTCATGATGACGACGGCGACGAATCCCCCTCTCCGGAGCCCCGAACGGACTCTAGATCAGCCCTCCCGAGAGGTTTTAGGGCTTGGCGGCGGCTCCGTATCGTAAAACGTGATGATTTCTTCTCTCTTATTTTTTTCTCTCTGAAAGCGAATATATAGAGTTGGAGTTGGCGTCGGAGGGTTTCCAGGGGCCCACAAGGTAGGGGGGCGCGCCCCCCACCCTCGTGAGAAGAGTGTGGGCCCCCTGGTCTTCATCTTTGGCAAGGATTTTTTATTGTTTTTTCTAAGATGTTCTGTGGAGTTTCAGGTCATTCCGAGAATATTTGTTTTCTGCACATAAAACAACACCATGGCAATTCTGCTGAAAACAGCGTCAGTCCGGGTTAGTTCCATTCAAATCATACAAGTTAGAGTCCAAAACAAAGGCAAAAGTGTTTGGAAAAGTATATACGATGGAGACATATCAACTCCCCCAAGCTTAAACCCTTGCTTGTCCTCAAGCAATTTAGTTGACAAACTGAAAGAAAGAAAGAAAAACTTTTACAAACTCTGTTTGCTCTTGTTGTTGTAACTATGTCAAGCCAGCATTCAAGTTTTCAGCATAGATCATAACTAACCACATTTGCAATAATTCTCAGGTCTCATAATTACTCATATCAATAGCACAATCAACTAGCAAGTCATAATAATAAATCTCGGATGACAACACTTTCTCAAAACAATCGTAATATGACATAACAAAATGGTATCTCGCTAGCCCTTTCTGAGACCGCAAAACATAAATGCAGAGCACCTTTAAAGATCAAGGACTGACTAGATGTAATTCATGGTAAAAGAGATCCAATCATAGTCAGACCCAACATAAATTAATAGTAATGAATGCAAATGACAGTTGTGCTCTCTAGCTAGTGCTTTTTAATAAGAGGGCAATGACTCAACATAAAAGTAAATGGATAGGCCCTCGCAGAGGGAAGCAGGGATTTGTAGAGGTGCCAGAGCTCGGTTTTGCAATAGAGATAAATTGTATTTTGAGCGGTATACTTTCATTGTCAACATAACAACTAAGAGATGGCGATATCTTCCATGCTACACACATTATAGGCGGTTCCCAAACAGAATGGTAAAGTTTATACTCCCCCTCCACCAACAAACATCAATCCATGGCTTGCTCGAAACAATGAGTGCCTCCAACATACATCAGGTCCCAGGGGGAGTTTTGTTTGCAATTAATTTTGATTTAGTTTGCATAAAGCATGGGACTAGGCATCCCGGTGACCAGCCATTTTCTCGTGAGTGAGGAGCGGAGTCCACTCCTCTTGAGAATAACCCGCCTAACACGGAAGATAAGGACAGCCTTGGTTGATACATGAGCTATTCAAGCATACAAAACAGAATGTTTATTTGAAGGTTTAGAGTTTGGCACATAAAAATTTACTTGGAACGAAAGGTAGATACCGCATATAGGAAGGTATAGTGGACTCATCTGGAATAACTTTGGGGTTTAAGGGATTGGATGCACAAGCAGTATTCCCGCTTAGTACGAGTGAAGGCTAGCAAAAGACTGGGAAGCGACCAACTAGAGAGCGACAACAGCCATGTACATGCATTAAAATTAATAAACATTGGATGCAAGCATGAGTAGGATATAATCCACCGTGAACATAAATATCGTGAAGGCTATGTTGATTTGTTTCAACTACATGCGTGAACATGTGCCAAGTCAAGTCTCTTAAATCATTCAAAGGAGGATACCACCCCATCATACCACATCATAACCATCTTAATAGCATGTTGGCATGCAAGGAAAACCATTATAACTCATAGCTAATCAAGCATGGCACAAGCAACTATGATCTCTAATTGTCATTGCAAACATGTTTATTCATAATAAGCTGAATCAAGAACGAGGGACTCATCATATTTACAAAAACAAAAGAGGTCGAGTTCATACCAGCTTTTCTCATCTCATTCAGTCCATCATATATCATCATAATTGCCTTTCACTTGCACGACCGAACGGTGTGAATAATAATAAGAGTGTGCGTGCATTGGACTACACTGGAATCTGCGAGCATTCAATAAACAGGAGAAGACAAGGCAATATGGGCTCTTGGGTTAATTCAACAATAATGCATATAAGAGCCACTTTAACAATTTAATTATGGTCTTCTCCTACTGACCCCCAAAGAAAAGAAAAGAAATAAAAACTATTTACATGGGAAAGCTCCCAACAAGTAAAAGAAGAACGGGAAATATTTTTGGGTTTTCTTTTTAATTATTACTACTACAGCAAAAAAATAAACTATTACTAACTTTTTGGTTTTTCTTAAGGTTTAACAAACACACAAGAAGAAAGCAGGAAAAGGAAAATAAACTAGCATGGATAATACAATGAAAAAGTATGAGCACCGACATCTAGCAATGAGTGTGTGTGAATATAAATGTAATGTCAGTGAGAAATACATACTCCCCCAAGCTTAGGCTTTTGGCCTAAGTTGGTCTATGGCCACGGCTGGCCTGGCGGATATCCATAATAATATTGTTGGGGTCGTACTGTGATGAGGAAGAAGAAGGCTCCGATTGCCACTGGCTGGCAATCATCTTCGGATCCCACTGATAGTTAGACTATCGTCAAGGATCAAATTGTGGTTCCAATTCTGGCTCCTCGGCTGGTGCAGGGTTCCGGTAGGTGTGAATAGCCGTCAACGGAACAAGGTACGTGCCTACAGTCAAATAAAACAAAGAAGGAGCAGGCAAGGTAATAGTCTCGGGATGATGTTTATTAAAGAACAATTGATATTTAAGCTCTCCTTCCCTATTCTTAACAATAAAATCATGTGCCACCATACTTTTATGATCTAGATAAACACGGGGCAGCACCTTTTCTTCCTTCTCAGCATGCCTAATATGTATGTTAAAATGTGCGGCTAGGCGTGTAGCATAGATGCCTCCAAAGATGGGGCCCTTAGTACGGTTCATACTTAACCGTCTAGCAATAATACTGCCCATACTAAAAGTGTTATCACTATATAAACCTTGGAGTAGAATAATTATATCAGGGATATTAAGGTTTCCATAGTTTCCGCGTCCAATTAAACAACGACTAGCAAATAATGCAAAGTAACATAAAATAGGAAAATGTATGCTAGTGATTCGTGCATCGGAAACCTTCCTGGTTTCTCCTATAGTGATATTATTAATAAATCCCTCCACATCATCATGATGTGGTTCTTCTGTCTTGCCCTCAAAAGGGACTAAACAAATCCGACAGAAATCATAAAGTGACATCTCCTTATGCTCATCATATAAATGAAACTCCATCGTGGGTGGTGAGTTCCTAGAATGAAAATGAAAGTTTTGCACAAAGGTATTTGTGAGTAAGAGATACTGATCGCATTGGTCGTGGAGGAAAGCGGTGAGGCCTGCATTGTGAGCCAATTCATGAAAATCTTCATAGATACCGGTTGCTCTCAAGAAATCATCAGAGGGCCATTCACGCGCCCGAATCTCCGTGGTGTGTGGAAAATTATACTTAGGCTTCGGCGCCTTTTCCTTCGAGCTTTGGCTCGATGAGCCCCTCAAGAATCTCCTCATTATATTCTGAAATTTTTAGTAACTTCAAACAAAAGTGAACCAACTTCAATAAAACTGATAGCAACTACTCCTACAAGTGCCTAGAGCCTATATCAAGCATCAAAACTACTTGGAACCATATAAATTTGACATGCAAGCTCAAGAACATGGTCACCTATGCAGCACAAATTTGCAATGAATAAAGCACTAGAACAAAAACTAATTCGACCAATGGAGGAGTCACATACCAAGGAACAATCTCCCCAAGCAGTTTTGCAAGAGATGCTTTGAGCAAGGAGATCGAAAATCACAGCAAAAGTGGCTGGAACTCGTGCTTGAGTCGGTTTTTCGGGTTTGTGTGAGACAGAGGAAGAAGATGGGTGCTGGGATAAGTGGAGGAGGGCCACCGTGGGCCCACGAGGTAGGGGGGCGTGCCCTAGAGGGGGGGCGCCCACCACCCTCGTGGCCAGGTGGCAGCTCCTCCCACGGTAATTTTTGCACAGTAAATCCTCAAATATTCCCAAAAAAATCATATTAAATTGGCATGTCATTCTGAGGACTTTTATTTTCGGGATATTTTTATATTGCACGGATAAGTCAGGAAACAGACAGAAAAATACTATTTTTACTTCATTTCTACTAATTAACAGAAAATATAGAGAGGGTACAGAAGTTTGTGCTTCTAGTTTCATCCATCTCATGCTCATCAAAAAGAATCCACTAACAAGGTTGATCAAGTCTTGTTAACAAACCCATTCCGATAATCATGGAACCAGAGAAATTTCGAATAACACTAAGTTACCTCAACGGGGATATGCACATCCCCTATAATAAGTATATCATATTTCTTCTTGACAGTAGGAAGAGGAAATTCAAAACCTCCAAATATAATCGATGGAATTTTTCCGATAGAGTTGATACTATGAACTTGAGGTTGTTTCCTCGGAAAGTGTACCGTATGCTCATTACCATTAACATGAAAAGTGACATTGCCTTTATTGCAATCAATAACAGCCCCTGCAGTATTAAGAAAAGGTCTTCCAAGAATAATAGACATACTGTCGTCCTCCGGAATATCAAGAATAACAAAGTCCGTTAAAATAGTAACATTTGCAACCACAAGAGGCACATCCTCACAAATATCGACAGGTATAGCAGTTGATTTATCAGCCATTTGCAAAGATATTTTGGTAGGTGTCAGCTTATTCAAGTCAAGTCTACGATATAAAGAGAGAGGCATAACACTAACACCGGCTCCAAGATCACATAGAGCAGTTTTGATATAATTTCTTTTAATGGAGCAAGGTATAGTAGGTACTCCGGGATCTCCAAGTTTCTTTGGTATTCCACCCTTAAAAGTATAATTAGCAAGCATGGTGGAAATCTTAGCTTCCGGTATCTTTCGTTTATTAGTAATGATATCCTTCAATATTTAGCATAAGGATTTGTTTTGAGCACATCGGTTAATCGCATACGCAATAAGATAGGCCTAATCATTTTAGCAAAGTGCTCGAAATCCTCATCATCCTTTTTCTTGGATGGTTTGGGAGGAAAAGGCATGGGTTTCTGAACCCAAGGCTCTCTTTCTTTACCATGTTTCCTAGCAACAAAGTCTCTTTTATCATAACGTTGATTCTTTGATTGTGGGTTATCAAGATCAACAGCAGGTTCAATTTCTACATCATTGTTATTACTAGGTTGAGCATCATCATGAACATCATCATTAACATTTTCACTAGGTTCATGTTCATTACCAGATTGTGTTTCAGCATCAGACATAGATATATCATTTGGATTATCAGGTGGTTCAGCAATAGGTTCACTAGAAGTTTGCACAGTTCTATCATTTTTCTTTTTCTTCTTTTTAGAAGAACTAGGAACATCAATATTATTTCTCTGAGAATCTTGCTCGATTCTCTTAGGGTGGCCTTCAGGATACAAAGGTTCCTGAGTCATTCTACCAGTTCTAGTAGCCACTCTAACAGCATAATCATTTTTCTTACTATTCATTTCATCAAGCACTTCTTTTTGAGCTTTAAGCACTTGTTCTACTTGAGTGGTAACCATAGAGGCATTTTTGCTAACAAGTTTAAGTTCACCTTTAATATCAGCCATATAATCACCCAAGCGTCTAATCATATAAGCATTTTCTTTTAATTGTCTACCAAAATAAGCATTGAAGTCGTCTTGCTTAAACATAAAGTTATCAAACTCATCCAAGCACTTACTAGCAATTTTAGTAGGAGGAACTTCAGCTTTATCATATCTATAGAGAGAATTTACCTTTACTACCTATGTCGGGATATCGGGGTCAAGAGGTTCTTCAATAAATAAAGAATTGAGATCCTAAGTTTCTTCAACAGGCGGTATATTAAGACCATGTATTTCTTCAATAGGAGGTAAATTCTTAACGTCTTCAGCTTTACTACCTTTCTCTTTCATAGATTTCTTTGCCTCTTGCATATCTTCGGGACTGAGAAATAGAACACCTCTGTTCTTCAGAGTTGGTTTAGGAATAGACTCAGTAATTGGAGCAGGAGCTGGCTCAGGAGCTGGCTCAAGACGTGCCCAATTATTTTCATTTTTCAACATATTATTCAATAGAATTTCAGCTTCATCTGGTGTTCTTTACCTGAAAAGAGAACCAGTACAACTATCCAGGTAATCTCTGGAAGCATCGGTTAGTCCATTATAAAAGATATCAAGTATTTCGGGTTTTTTAAGTGGATGATCAGGCAAAGCATTAAGTAACTTGAGAAGCCTCCCCCAAGCTTGTGGGAGACTCTCTTCTTTAATTTGCACAAAGTTGTATATTTCCCTCAAAGCAGCTTGTTTCTTATGAGCAGGGAAATATTTAGCAGAGAAGTAATAAATCATATCCTGGGGACTACACACACAACCAGGATCAAGAGAATTAAACCATATCTTAGCATCACCCTTTAATGAGAACGGAAATATTTTGAGTATATAGAGGTAACGCGATCTCTCATCATTAGTGAACAGGGCAGCTATATCATTTAACTTAGAAAGATGTGCCACAACAGTTTCAGATTCATAGCCATAAAACGGATTAGATTCAACCAAAGTAATTATATCAGGATCAACAGAGAATTCGTAATCCTTATCAGGAACACATATAGGTGAAGTAGCAAAAGCAGGGTCGGGTCTCATTTTATCTCTAAGTGATTCTTTATTCCATTTAATTAATAACCTCTTAAGCTCATATCGATCCTTGCAAGCAAAAATAGCGACAGAAGATTCCATATCAAAAAGATAGCCCTCGGGAATAACAGGCATATTTTCATCATCACTATCATCATCGTATTCAGATTCAATAATTCCTTTTTCTCTAGCCCTAGCAATTTGTTCATCAAGAAATTCACCAAGGGGCACAGTAGTATCAGACATAGAAGCAGTTTCATCATAAGTATCATGCATAGCAGAAGTGGCATCATCAATAACATACGACATTTCAGAACGAATAGCAGAAGCAGGTGTAGGTGTCGCTAGTTTACTCATAAGAGAAGGTGAATCAAGTGCAGAGCTAGATGGCAGTTCCTTACCTCCCCTTGTAGTTGAGGGATAGATCTTGGTTTTTGGATCTCTCAAGTTCTTCATAATGATAAGCAGATACAAATCCCAAGTGACTCAAAGAATAGAGCTATGCTCCCTGGCAACGGCGCTAGAAATTAGTCTTGATAGCCCATAAGTATAGGGGATCGCAACAGCTTTCGAGGGTAGAGTATTCAACCCAAATTTATTGATTCGACACAAGGGGAGCCAAAGAATATTCTCAAGCATTAGCAGCTGAGTTGTCAATTCAACCACACCTGGAAACTTAGTATCTGCAGCAAAGTGTTTAGTAGCAAAGTGATATGATAGTGGTGGTAGCGGCAACAAAAGTAAAGACAGTAAAAGTAATGTTTTTGGTATTTT
Source organism: Triticum monococcum (assembly GCA_034509565.1). Lineage (NCBI taxonomy): Eukaryota > Viridiplantae > Streptophyta > Magnoliopsida > Poales > Poaceae > Triticum > Triticum monococcum. Next base: position 50,489,068 of record CM067846.1, read on the forward strand.
GTAGTGATTGTAAAAGTAGCAGCAGAAAAATAAATAAGCGAGAACCAGTATATGGAAAAGTCGTAGGCACTGGATCAGTGATGGATAATTATGTCGGATGCGGTTCATCATGTATCAGTCATAACATAGGGTGACACAGAACTAGCTCCAATTCATCAATGTAATGTAGGCACGTATTCCGTATATAGTCATACGTGCTTATGGAAAAGAACTTGCATGACATCTTTTGTCCTACCCTCCCGTGGCAGCGGGGTCCTATTGGAAACTTAGGGATATTAAGGCTTCCTTTTAATAGAGAACCGGAACAAAGCATTAGCACATAATGAATACATGAACTCAAACCACGGTCATCATCGGGAGTGGTCCCGATTATTGTCACTTAGGGGTTGCCGGATCATAACACATAGTAGGTGACTATAGACTTGCAAGATAGGATCAAGAACTCACATATATTCATGAAAACATAATAGGTTCAGATCTGAAATCATGGCACTCGGGCCCTAGTGACAAGCATTAAGCATAGCAAAGTCATAGCAACATCAATCTCAGAACATAATGGATACTAGGGATCAAACCCTAACAAAACTAACTCGATTACATGATAAATCTCATCCAACCCATCACCGTCCAACAAGCCTACGATGGAATTACTCACGCACGGCGGTGAGCATCATGAAATTGGTGATGGAGGATGGTTGATGATGACGACAACAACGAATCCCCCCCTTCGGAGCCCCGAACGGACTCCAGATCAGCCCTCCCGAGAGGTTTTAGGGCTTGGCGGCGGCTCCGTGTCGTAAAACGCGATGATTTCTTCTCTCTTATTTTTTTTCTCTCCGAAAGAGATTATATAGAGTTGGAGTTGGCGTCGGAGGGTTTCCAGGGGGGCCCACGAGGTAGGGGGCGCCCTAGGGGGGCGCGCCCCCCACCCTCGTGAGAAGGGTGTGGGCCCCCTGGTCTTCATCTTTGGCGAGGATTTTTTATTGTTTTTTCTAAGATGTTCCGTGGAGTTTCAGGTCATTCCGAGAATATTTGTTTTGTGCACATAAAACAACACCATGGCAATTATGCTGAAAACAGCGTCAGTCCGGGTTAGTTCCATTCAATCATACAAGTTAGAGTCCAAAACAAGGGCAAAAGTGTTTGGAAAAGTAGATACGACGGAGACGTATCAATCCGTCGCCATCGTCATCATCAACCTTCCTCCATCACCAATTTCATGATGCTCACCACCGTGCGTGAGTAATTCCATCATAGGCTTGTTGGACGGTGATGGGTTGGAAGAGATTTATCATGTAATCGAGTTAGTTTTGTTAGGGTTTGATCCCTAGTATCCATTATGTTCTTAGATTGATGTTGATATGACTTTGCTATGCTTAATGCTTGTCACTACGGCCCGAGTGCCATGATTTCAGATCTGAACCTATTATGTTTTCATGAATATATGTGAGTTATTGATCCTATCTTGCAAGTCTATAGTCACCTATTATGTGTTATGATCTATTAACCCCGAAGTGACAATAATTGGGATACTTACCGGTGATGACCGTAGTTTGAGGAGTTCATGTATTCACTAAGTGTTAATGCTTTTGTCCGGTACTCTATTAAAAGGAGGCCTTAATATCCCTTAGTTTCCAATAGGACCCCGCTGCCACGGGAGGGTAGGACAAAAGATGTCATGCAAGCTCTTTTCCATAAGCACATATGACTATATTCGGATTACATGTCTACATTACATTGATGAACTGGAGCTAGTTCTGTGTCACCCTATGTTATAACTATTGCATGAGGAACCACATCCGACATAATTATCCATCACTGATCCATTGCCTACGAGCTTTTCACATATTGATCTTCGCTTATTTACTTTTCCGTTGTTGCTGTTACAATCACTATAAAACCAAAACTATTACTTTTGCTACCGTTACCGCTACTATCATATTACTTTGCTACTAAATACTTTGCTGCAGATATTAAGTTTCCAGGTGTGGTTGAATTGACAACTCAGCTGCTAATACTTGAGAATATTCTTTGGCTCCCCTTGTGTCGAATCAATAAATTTGGGTTGAATATTCTACCCTCGAAAACTATTGCGATCCCCTATACTTGTGGGTTATCAATAGGCAAGGCTTTTGTAAACCCATCTGCCACTTGATCCTGTGAATGGAAGAAACGAATGTCCAAGAGTTTATCAGCAACTCTTTCTCTGAAAAAATGAAAATCTACCTCAATGTGTTTTGTTCTAGCATGAAATACTGGATTTGCAGACAGGTAGGTGGTGCCAAGGTTATGACACCATAAGCATGGAGCCTAAGAGCTTTTCACACCCAACTCCTTTAAGATAGACTGTACCCATATGATTTATGTTGTTGCATTGGCTAAAGCCTTGTATTCTGCTTCAGTACTAGACCTGGAGATTGTAGCTTGTTTTCTGGCACACCATGATATGAGATTGGGTCCAAAAAATACTACAAAGCCACCAGTTGAGCGTCTGTCATCCAAACATCCTGCCCAATCTGAGTCAAAAAAAGCACTGACAAGAGTAGAAGGTGACTTGCTAAAATTTAGACCAATATTCAGAGTATATTTGACATATCTGACAATGCGCTTGGCAGCAGTCATGTGAACTGTAGTAGGTGCATGTAGGAACTGACATACTTTGTTGACAATAAAGGAGATGTCTGGCCTGGTCAATGTTAAGTACTGAAGCGCACCTACAAGACTTCCGTATTTTGTACTGTCCTCTAGACTTAAGAGTGTTCCCTCTATAAGAGATAATTTTTCTGTACTAGAGAGAGGAGTGGGTGTGGGTTTACAGCCTTGCAAGCCTGCCTTCCTTACCAAATCTGTTGCATATTTTTCCTGAGAGAGATGTAGCCCATCCTTGTGCTGCTTCACCTCAATTCCTAGGAAATAATGTAATTCTCCTAGATCCTTGAGAGCAAATTCTGCACCTAAATCCTTCAAGAGTCCTGATATTGTCTCATCTAATGAGCTTGTGACAATAATATCATCAACATATATAAGGACAAACATGGAGGTGTCGAACTTGTTATAAATGAACAAGGAGGTGTCAGATTTGGAAGGGACAAAACCAAGTGTCTGCATCTTTTTACTGAGATGGGAATACCATGCCCTTGGAGCTTGTTCAGTACATATAATGCTTTATCTAACTTGCACACATGAGAAGGTGTACGTTTGTTTTCAAACTCAGGAGGTTGTTTCATGTACACTTCCTCTTCTAGAACACCATGGAGGAATGCGTTCTGTACATCTAGCTGTCGAAGGCTCCATCCCCTGGAAACAGCAATAGACAACACAAGACGAATGGTAGCAACTTTTACAACTGGACTAAAGGTGTCCTCATAGTCTATGCCATACCGTTTTTTGAAGCCTTTCGCAACAAGTCTAGCCTTATAATGATCAATGGTTCCGTCAGACTTTCTCTTAATTCTGAATACCCACTTGCAATCAATGAGGTTTTTACCTTGTTGTGGAGGAACCAAGTGCCATGTTTTGTTTCTCTCAAGAGCCTTATATTCTTCAAACATAGCCTTTTTCCACTTTTCATCACCGAGAGCCTCTTCAATTGTGTGGGGCTCACCCGGTTCACCTGTAGAACAGACTAGGCCATATTTGGTTATGTTTTTATAATTTTTTGGTTGAATTACCCCTTGCTATAGCCTTGTGCGGCGTTGCGGTGTTGCAGCGGGATCTGTAGCCGCAGAGGATCCTGCAGGAGCCAAGTCAGCAGCAGAGCCCGAGGAGGATCCGCCTACCGCTGCTGGTTCGATGCGAACGGGATCTTCTGTGGCGGCGACTCGAGGCGATGGTGAGTAAGGGGCCGTCGAAGATCCATGGTAGCCGCTCGGCTCATCATGAGCCCGTGATGGCGCAGGCCCGTCAGAATCAGGGACTGGTCCCGCGTCCGCCCGACGCGTGAGGACGCGCCGCTTGTAGCAGACCGATTGGTCCGCGAAGCGCGTGCGGTCCGGGCCACCGTCGAACTGCCGCGTGGCGGCAGGTGGTACCTCTTGAGCACTGCGTTGGATTTCCCCGAAGAGGAAGGGATGATGCAGCAAAGTAGCGTAAGTATTTCCCTTAGTTTTTGAGAACCAATGTATCAATCCAGTAGGAGGCTACGCTCGAGTCCCTCGTACCTACACAAAAATAATAGCTCAACGCAACCAACGCGCTTAGGGGTTGTCAATCCCTTCACGGTCACTTACGAAAGTGAGATCTGATAAAGATGATAAATAATATTTTTGGTATTTTTGGTATAAAGATGCAAAGTAAATAAAGTAAAAGCAAAGCAATAATAAAGTGATGGAGATTGATATGATGAGAAAGAGACCCGGGGGCCATAGATTTCACTAGTGGCTTCTCTCAAGAGCATAAGTATTCTACGGTGGGTGAACAAATTACTGTGGAGCAATTGACAGAATTGAGCATAGGTATGAGAATATCTAGGTATGATCATGTATATAGGCATCACGTCCGAGACAAGTAGACCGAAACAATTCTGCATCTACTACTATTACTCCACTCATCGACCGCTATCCAGCATGCATCTAGAGTATTAAGTTAAAACAGAGTAACGCCTTAAGCAAGATGACATGATGTAGAGGGATAATTTCATGCAATATGAATGGTGGCTTTGCCACAAATACTATGTCAACTACATGATCATGCTAAGCAATATGACAATGATGAATGTGTCATGATGAACCAAGGTATCAATCCAGTAGGAGGCTACGCTCGAGTCCCTCGTACCTACACAAAAACAATAGCTCAACGCAACCAACGCGCTTAGGGGTTGTCAATCCCTTCATGGTCACTTATGAAAGTGAGATCTGATAGAGATGATAAATAATATTTTTGGTATAAAGATGCAAAGTAAATAAAGTAAAAGCAAAGAAATAATAAAGTAATGGAGATTGATATGATGAGAAAGAGACCCGGGGGCCATAGATTTCACTAGTGGCTTCTCTCAAGAGCATAAGTATTCTACGGTGGGTGAACAAATTACTGTTGAGCAATTGACAGAATTGAGCATAGGTATGAGAATATCTAGGTATGATCATGTATATAGGCATCATGTCTGAGACAAGTAGACCGAAACGATTCTGCATCTACTACTATTACTCCACTCATCGACCACTATCCAGCATGCATCTAGAGTATTAAGTTAAAAACAGAGTAACGCCTTAAGAAAGATGACATGATGTAGAGGGATAATTTCATGCAATATGATAAAAAACCCATCTTGTTATCCTCGATGGCAACAATACAATACGTGCCTTGCTGCCCCTTCTGTCACTGGGAAAGGACACCGCAAGATTGAACCCAAAGCTAAGCACTTCTCCCATGGCAAGAACAACCAATCTAGTAGGCCAAACCAAACTGATAATTCGAAGAGACTTGCAAAGATAACCAATCATGCATAAAAGAATTCAGAGAAGATTCAAATATTATTCATAGATAGACTGGATCATAAACCCACAATTCATCAGTCTCAACAAACACACCGCAAAAAGAAGATTACATCGAATAGATCTCCACAAGAGAAGCATGAAAGTGCAACTATCCCTCGGTGGTTTTGGTAATTCATAACAACATATAGCTCATTGAGCTAATATTGTTTCAAGATGATTATTTCAGGAAAGCTCAATGATTGGCATGGCATGGATGTGAAAGTGGAACCCTCAAAATGCTAAGGACAAAGAATTGGCTCAAGCTCAAAAGTTCAAGACTCTTCATTTTATATTTTAGTGATCCAAGATCACATTGAGTCTTTAGGAAAAGCCAATACTATCAAGGAGGGATGAGGTGTTGCTTAATGAGCCTCTTGCTTAATGTGCTTAATGATATGCTCCAAAATCCTCAGCTACTTTCCCATATCCACAAATGACCTAAACCCTAAGCCAAACTCGGTCATACCGATTCTTTCATTCTGGCGCTACCGAGTTTCACTTGTCATTTGCCACTGCCAAACCCTAGCAATTCGGTCCTACCGATAAGGATCTCGGTCTCACCGAGATGGGCTTGCAAACTCTCTGTTTCCCTTTCGTAACTTTTCGGTCTCACCGAAAGAGCGAATCGGTCCCATCGAGAATGCAATGTAAACTCTGTGTTTCCTACTTGTAACTTTTCGGTCTCACCGAAAGAGCGAGTCGGTCCCACCGAGTTTGCCTGACCAACTCCCTGGTTAGCTTATTGCCAAACTCGGTCTCACCGAGTTTGTGCAATCGGTCTCACCGAGATTACGTTATGCCCAAACCCTAACCGAATCGGTCCTACCGAGTTGCATGTCAGTCCCACCGAAACTCCTAACGGTCACTAGGTTTACTATTTCGGTCCGACCGAGTTTTCTGATTCGGTCCCACCGAGATTGGTAAATTGTGTGTAACAGTTGGATTTTGTGTGGAGGCTATAAATACCCCTCCACCTCCTCTTCACTCGTGGAGAGAGCAATCAGAACACATACACCATTCCAACTCATATGTTCTGAGAGAGAACCACCTACTCATGTGTTGAGACCAAGATATTCCATTCCAACCATATGAATCTTGATCTCTAGCCTTCCCCAAGTTGCTTTCCACTCAAATCTTCTTTCCACCAGATCCAAATCCCATGAGAGAGAGTTGAGTGTTGGGGAGACTATCATTTGAAGCACAAGAGCAAGGAGTTCATCATCGACACACCATTTGTTACTTCTTGGAGAGTGGTGTCTCCTAGATTGGCTAGGTGTCACTTGGGAGCCTCCGATAAGATTGTGGAGTTGAACCAAGGAGTTTGTAAGGGCAAGGAGATCGCCTACTTCGTGAAGATCTACCACTAGTGAGGCAAGTCCTTCGTGGGCGATGGCCATGGTGGGATAGACAAGGTTGCTTCTTCGTGGACCCTTCGTGGGTGGAGCCCTCCGTGGACTCGCGCAACCGTTACCCTTCGTGGGTTGAAGTCTCCATCAACGTGGATGTAGGATAGCACCACCTATCCGAACCACGGGAAAAACATCCGTGTCTCCAATAGCGTTTGAATTCTCCAAACCCTTCCCTTTATATTCTTGCAAGTTGCATGCTTTACTTTCCGCTGCCAATACACTCTTTGCATGCTTGCTTGAATTGTGTAATGATTGCTTGAGTTGTCCTAAGATAGCTAAAAACTGCCAAGAACTAAAATTGGGAAAAGGTTAAGTTTTTATTCGGTCAAGTAGTCTAATCACCCCCCCCCCCTCTAGACATACTTTCGATCCTACAAGTGGTATCAGAGCTTTGGTCTCCATTTGCCTTGATCTCCATAGCTTTTGGTGGTCATAGCCTTGGTTTCACAACCTAGGAGAGTATGGCGTCTAGCGAGGGAAATTATCACCGTAGAGGTCCTTACTTTGATGGTACTAATTTTGCTAGTTGGAAGCATAAAATGAAAATGCATATTCTTGGACATAACCCCGCCATATGGGCTATTGTTTGTGTTGGCTTGCAAGGTGAGTTCTTCGATGGGAGGGAACCAAACCGTGAAGCTACCGCGGATGAGTTGAAGATGTTGCAATACAATGCTCAAGCTTGTGATATTCTCTTCAACGGATTGTGCCCCGAAGAATTCAACAAAATCAGCCGCCTTGAGAATGCAAAGGAAATTTGGGACACTTTGATTGATATGCACAAAGGTATCGACTCCGTCAAGGAATCCAAGTTGGATGTGCTCCAAAGTCAACTTGACAAGTTCAAGATGAAGGATGGTGAAGGTGTCGCCAAAATGTACTCTAGGCTTGCTCTCATCACAAATGAGATTGTCGTCTTAGGAAGTGAAGAGATGACCGATAGATTCATCATCAAGAAGATCCTAAGAGCCTTGGATGGGAAATATGATACCGTGTGCACATTGATTCAAATGATGCCCAATTACAAAGATCTCAAGCCAACGGAAGTGATTGGAAGGATTGTTGCTCATGAGATGTCACTCAAGGATAAAGAGGAACTTCACAACAAATCAAGTGGTGCCTACAAAGCCTCATGTGAAGTCCCCACATCATCAAGTGAGAAACAAACCTTCAATGAAGAATTGAGCTTAATGGTGAAGAACTTCAACAAGTTCTACAAGAGTAGAAGCAAAAATAGAAGCTTCAAGTCAAGGTCATACAATGACAAAAGATCTTCTAGTCGAGAGCGAAACTGCTACAATTGTGGAAGACCCGGACACTATTCCAATGAGTGTACGGCTCCCTACAAGAGAAGAGAAGATTCTCCAAAAAGAAGAAGGAAAGAATCACCACCAAGAGAGAGAAGGAGTAGAGATGATCGTTATGAACGGAGATACTCACGGAGAAGCAAGGATTCGGAAAGGAAGGAAAAATCATAAAGGAGCTACACAAAACGAAGACATCAAGCTCATGTTGGTGAATGGGTGTCCGGCTCCGACTCCGACAGCCACTCCGAGAGAAGTTATCACTCCGACTCCGAAGATACTCAAGATGAAGGTGTTGCCGGTCTAGCACTTGTGTCGACCAACTCCTACGACATATTTGACTCACCAAATGAAGGAACTGGAATATGCTTCATGGCCAAAGGTCCTAAGGTAACACACCCCGAGTATGTCGATTTTAATAGTGATGAAGATGACTTGTTAGGTGATGATGACTTGCTTGTTGACAACTCTAGTGATGAGTACTATGATGAAACATCAATTAATCATGCTAAAACGAATGACAATGATAAGGAGAAGATTGAGGCTCTAACTAAAGAACTAACACTCTTAAGTTAGCTCATGAAACTATCTTCGAAGATCATCGAGAACTTTTAAGAGCTCATGAGAAATTACGATTTGAAAAGCTCAATCTTGAGCAAGAGCATGAGTTCTTAAAAGCAATCAATGATGATCTCCGCAAGAAAAGTTCTTCTTACATTGCCAAGCGTTTACTATTATCCACTTACATGCCTCAAGTCAAGTCTAGTAACAAGAACAAGAAAGATTCTTCCTCTAGTAGTAACAATGATCATGCTAAATCCAATATTGTTGCTTCTAGTAGTTCTCTTGATTCCACTAATGATTCTCTTAGCCAAGTTACACTTGAGAAAGAAAATAGCTTATTGAAGGGGATCATAGAGAAAGGAGTATACAAAAGCCTTGCCGGGAGTAAGCAATTCGAGGAAATTGTGCGCAAGCAAGGAATGCACCGGAAGAATCAAGGTGTTGGTTTTGAATGAAAGTTCAATGCCAATGGAGTTGAATGGGAAGAAGATCAATACCCCAAGACAAAGTTTGTTCCTCAACAAGAGAAGTATGACACCTCTTTCAAGGGGATACAAGCTCAAGATGATCTTCCACCACAAGACTACAAGCAAAAAGGCAAGGACAAGCTTCAAGAGGAGATTGATGCATTTGAAGAAACTCCTAAGACCTTAGTCAAGTGGATTCCCAAGACCACGTCAAGTTCCACTTCATCAAGTACGACTACAACTCCAAGGATTCCCATCAAGATGGTGTGGATCCAAAAGAAGAAGAACTAGAGAGTTCTTGAGGGTGACTCCGCCAACATATTTCACTCTCATCATTTTGGCAAGAACAAGTGCAATCAACTTCCACATCATGCACTAGTTCAAGGAGTCACAAACCCTCTTGTTGGTAAGACAAGGGACAAGGTAACCTAAAGTTTTCATGGACATCATCTTGTGTATGCATCACTCTATGTCTATGGATATCCTTGTTTGTTCCTTGTGGGACTAACCCATGTAGGTATTGAAAGTGCAATTCACTCAAATGGATAGCTCCAAGTGATCTACATCAACATTGAGCATCCACATCTTCAACATCTACATGAAGTCATCATCGACAAAACCCAAGGTTAGTTCATCCCTCTTAGGGGGGATATCACATCTAGGGGGAGCTTTACTCTAAGACTTGAGCTAAAGCAACTCTAAAGATGTGAATACAACAATGCTTTATGTAAAAGTGGTAACCCCACTTGAGCTTAAACGATGAGTATGACCTACGATCAAGTGTTCTCACTTGACTCCTAAGTCAATATACTCATATATAGATGACCTAGGCATCGCAAATTGCTTGATAAATGCTAGAATTGTTTGTGCATGCTTTGCCACATATTTCATTTGCCATCTTATTGTGTGAGCATGTTGGTTGCCTATTTTACTCATTCGAGGACATCCACTTGTTGTTTTGATTGTTTGGCTTTATCTTCTTTTGCCAAGTGGATGGACAAGAATGCCTAAGAACCTCCTCTAGCTATCTATGCTTTTCTCGTCTCAAACTCCATTCATGCTGCATCACAAAACTTGATCAAGTCAGATTCAAACCACTGTGTGTGAGGAGCGCTCGGAGTCCCCGATTCGTCATAGACTTAAACTTCCAAAACCTCTTTGTGATTCTCGGTCTGACCGATACCATACTTTTGGTCCTACCGAGATCATTAAGTTGATCTAGGTTTTCGATCTCGGTGCAACTGATTTGAACCACTCGGTCACACCGAGTTGCAATAACTGTATACAGTTTTGCATCTCAGTGCCACCGAGTTGTTCCACTCGGTCACACCGACAGGGTCGGGCTATATATAATGACGGGCAGAATTTTGGAAATTTCTCCGAAACCTCTTCGCCCGCGCATAGCTCGCTCTGCCTCCTGGGTCTCCGGATCGTCCTCCTCGCCGCCAGCAGCCTCAAGTCGCTGGTCTCTGTCGCCGTCAATAGGATTTCTGCCCCACCGTTGCCGCCGTAGCGAGTCTCCGCCGAACTAGGGTATGGACTCGATCTTTGTGCTATTCTTCAATCTGATTCCTAGCACATTGTGATCGTCATGATTCTTGCCACGTTTGATAAACTCCTATCCAGTCAATGAACTCGTAGATTAGGTTTAATTCGAAAAATTTAGGGTTAGGTTTCTGCCGAAACCATCTCGGACCCACTGAGTTGAAAAACTCGGTCCCACCGATTTGGCTTATGCCATTGCACAAGTAAAACTCGGTCTGACTGATAATTACTTATCGGTGTGACCGATTTTGGAACTCTGTGAAACCCTAGCAGTCTCGGTGCCACCGAACTGTGACTCGGTCTGACCGAGTTCACTAGTTCTAGTGCCAACACTGCTTCGTTGTCACCGAGTTTGAAAATCGGTAGATCCGAGATGATTTCAGTGGGAAACTAAAACTAAGTTTTTGAATTATTCTTTTGCAAAAATCTCTGCATTTTGTGATGCTCATCCACTCTATCTCATCTATAATCTATTCACAGGGTCAGCAGTCAGTTTGCATCATGTCAGACCAGAGTGACAGCCAAAACCTCTCAGAGTAGCAAGTACAGTTGAGTGAGGGCACTAGCCCCTCAAGTTCCTCAGATGATGGCAGCAGGAGCACACCCAGCAACCTGCCTAAAGCTGCCACACGTCAGAGAAAGAAGAGGACTTCTGATTCTGAAGATGAAGACTATGTGGCAGAGGAAGAGGCCACATCAAAGAGAGTTGAGCCAGCTCAAGGCACAAAGCCAGGCCTGAAAATCAAAAGGCCAGCAGGCAGGCAGCCCATGTCAAAGGCTAGAGCTTCAACTGTGAAGCCTGCTCCCATTGAGCCCGTTGCTGCTGAGGGCAAGAAGAGGAAAGAAAGAGTAAAGAAGACCGTGGCCAGAGTGCTTGGGAAGGCCTCCATCATGGTAGATGAGGAGGAAGAAGAAGAAGAAGAGGTTGCTGCACCAGCACCCAAGGCTCCCAAGCTAATGGGAGATGCCATAAAATCAGGGGGAGCTGCTTCCAAGGCCAAGTCAGCTCCAAAGCCAAAACCAAAGAGAAACACCAGAAGCATCCCAGCCACTGAGAAGAACAAGGCCACAGTGCCTGAAGTTGCAGAGGAAGAAGAAGAAGAACATGTCCTTAGGAAGCTCAAGCCCAAGATCCCAGACCACAACGATGCTCATCCTGTGGCTGAGGATATGAAGCTCAGGAGAGATTCAGGGCTGAGGAAGTGGAGAGAAGCAGATCCGTATGCTTCTAGGAGAAGGACTGCAGTGGACTACAGGTTTCATACCAAGGAGCAGCAGGATTTCTATGAGACTGTTTTTCTTGACAAGAAGCCAATTGTGTGTGACATGAGATGGGTCGACTGGACCTACATGAAGGAGAATGAGGAACACTACCCTGGAGTATATGACAGCTTTAGTGCGTGTGGAGTGGCAGACTTTTTTGGGCAGAAGCTCACAAAGTGGAACGAGGAGCTAATCATGCAATTCTACTCCACAGCACACTTTTATCCGGATGGCAGGATCACTTGGATGTCAGAGGGTACAAGGTACCAATCCACTGTTGAGGAATCGGCGAAGTTGATCAATGCTCCAGAGGAGCAAGCAGATGACTTGGACATTTATGCCAAGAAGAAGATGGACCACAACTCTATGTCCAACATGTACAAGGAGATTCCGAATGAAGTACTTGACACGTTCAAGTTTGGCTCAGTGCACTATCTTCTGTCAGGATTGCCTATGATCAACTGGATCCTTAGGCACACTCTTCTGCCCAAGTCTGGAGATCACAAGATGATCAGAGGTCACGCGATCAATTTGCTCCATGTCTTTGACGTGCCTCAAAAATTCAAAGTCATGAGTCTCATAGTGGAAACAATCAAGAGGACAGCAGCAGACCAGAAGAGGAGCTGTGGATATGCCCCACAGATTCAGGAGCTCATCAACTCCAAGATGGGCACGGGCATATACCTCTTGGATAAGGAACACCTGCCCATCCGTCCAGATTTTGAAGATAACCAAGTGGTCATGACTGAGAATGAGCCATCATCTATCCATGCACAAGCTCAGAAGGAGAAGGTGAAGAAGGAGAAAGCTGCCAGGATGCCTACTCAAGCGGAGGCATCTGATTACTTCCTGAAAACCAAACAAGAGCAGCTTGGTTACCTGATTGCGTCCACCCTGCGGATTGAGCAAGGACTTGCCACCCTGACTCAGAACCAGGCAAGCCTAGAGAGGATCATGGAACAGAGGTTCTATGACTTGGACATCAAGGTGACAAAGATACAGACTGCCGTGGAGCAGCTCCAGGAGGACATGAATGAGAGGAGAGGCAGGACCACGACTGATGCTTTTGCGAGGGTGCCACGAGGTCTGAGGTCGTCTGCACTGCCAGTTGCTGACACCAGAGCTACAACGTCTGCGCCAGCCACAGCCTCAGTTCCACCAGCTCCAGCATCCACTTCAGCCTCAACTCCGACCATGTCTACCGAAGGCTTCGTCCTTGGAGTGCTCCGGACTCCACCACCACCTGAAGATCAAGCCTGAGCGTCGACTTAGCACTATGCATTTTCTAGGAACTTTTTGGTAACTTGTTGCCAAAGGGGGAGAAAATGTATAGATCATAGGCTTCGAGAGAGAGTGTTGCTTTTATTATCTCTTGTCTTATTTGGTGGTTTTTCGAACTTTGTTTGCTTGTGTGTGAGATACTACGTCCTTATGTTTGTGAGACATCGATGATCATGTCTTTGATCATAAGCTACACTTAATGTTTGCTTAATGCTTGCTTAAATATTATCATTCTATCTATCGTTTGTGATCATTCACTATTCTTGGTGATGAGTGCATGTATTTCAATCTTATCATTTTTGAGCGCTCCACCAAGATGTATGTGACATGGAAGAGTAACCCATGATTCTAACTCCTTGTGCATTTGCAGTCCAAAGCAAATTTTAAATATGCACAAATTTAGGGGGAGCTCTTATTTGTCACATACTTCTCAAAGCGATGATATATTTCATGCTTATTATCATTTGTCGAAGCTTTGATCTATATGTTGTCATCAATTACCGAAAAGGGGGAGATTGAAAGTGCAACTATCCCTAGGTGGTTTTGGTAATTCATAACAACATATAGCTCATTGAGCTAATGCTGTCTCAAGATGATTATTTCAGGAAAGCTCAATGATTGGCATGGCATGGATGTGAAAGTGGAACCCTCAAAATGCTAAGGACAAAGAATTGGCTCAAGCTCAAAAGTTCAAGACTCTTCATTTTATATTTTAGTGATCCAAGATCACATTGAGTCTTTAGGAAAAGCCAATACTATCAAGGAGGGATGAGGTGTTTCTTAATGAGCCTCTTGCTTAATGTGCTTAATGATATGCTCCAAAATCCTCAGCTACTTTCCCATATCCACAAATGACCTAAACCCTAAGCCAAACTCGGACATACCGATTCTTTCATTCCGGCGCTACCGAGTTTCACTTGTCATTTGCCACTGCCAAACCCTAGCAATTCGGTCCTACCGATAAGGATCCCGGTCTCACCGAGATGGGCTTGCAAACTCTCTGTTTCCCTTTCGTAACTTTTCGGTCTCACCGAAAGAGCGAATCGGTCCCACCGAGAATGCAATGTAAACTCTGTGTTTCCTACTTGTAACTTTTTGGTCTCACCGAAAGAGCGAGTCGGTCCCACCGAGTTTGCCTGACCAACTCTCTGGTTAGCTTATTGCCAAACTTGGTCTCACCGAATTTGTGCAATCGATCTCACCGAGATTACGTTATGCCCAAACCCTAACCGAATCGGTCCTACCGAGTTGCATGTCAGTCCCACCGAAACTCCTAACGGTCACTAGGTTTACTATTTCGGTCCGACCGAGTTTTCTGATTCGGTCCCACCGAGATTGGTAAATTGTGTGTAACAGTTGGATTTTGTGTGGAGGCTATAAATACCCCTCCACCTCCTCTTCACTCGTGGAGAGAGCAATCAGAACACATACACCATTCCAACTCATATGTTCTGAGAGAGAACCACCTACTCATGTGTTGAGACCAAGATATTCCATTCCAACCATATGAATCTTGATCTCTAGCCTTCCCCAAGTTGCTTTCCACTCAAATCTTCTTTCCACCAGATCCAAATCCCATGAGAGAGAGTTGAGTGTTGGGGAGACTATCATTTGAAGCACAAGAGCAAGGAGTTCATCATCAACACACCATTTGTTACTTCTTGGAGAGTGGTGTCTCCTAGATTGGCTAGGTGTCACTTGGGAGCCTCCGACAAGATTGTGGAGTTGAACCGAGGAGTTTGTAAGGGCAAGGAGATCGCCTACTTCGTGAAGATCTACCGCTAGTGAGGCAAGTCCTTCGTGGGCGATGGCCATGGTGGGATAGACAAGGTTGCTTCTTCGTGGACCCTTCGTGGGTGGAGCCCTCCGTGGACTCGCGCAACCGTTACCCTTCATGGGTTGAAGTCTCCATCAACGTGGATGTAGGATAGCACCACCTATCCGAACCACGGGAAAAACATCCGTGTCTCCAATAGCGTTTGAATTCTCCAAACCCTTCCCTTTATATTCTTGCAAGTTGCATGCTTTACTTTTCGCTGCCAATACACTCTTTGCATGCTTGCTTGAATTGTGTAATGATTGCTTGAGTTGTCCTAAGATAGCTAAAAACTGCCAAGAACTAAAATTGGGAAAAGGTTAAGTTTTTATTCGGTCAAGTAGTCTAATCACCCCCCCCCCCCTCTAGACATACTTTCGATCCTACAAAGCGCAAGGCCAACCTCAACAATATGACGGTGTTTGCGTTCGGCCGAGCCATTTTATTGGTGAGCATGGGGGCATGACACATGGTGTGAGATGCCAAGGGTTTGGAAGAAGGAGTTCAACTTCTCGTACTCCCCTCCCTAATCAGATTGGACAGCAATGATTACGGAATCAAACTTACGCTCAACAAGTGCTTGAAAGTTTTTGAACACTTGAAAAACGTAGGATCATTTCTTAAGAAGATAGATCCAAGAAAATTTGTTGTAGTCATCAATAAAGCTTATGTAGTATGTGTGTCTACCAACAGAGCTAGGGGCCAGACCCCACGCATCAAAAAAAATTAATTGCAATGGTCGAGTAGAAACACTAATAGAAATTGGATAAGGTAATTGATGACTTTTAGCTCGCTGACAAGAATCACAAATAGTTTCAACATTGCGCTCACCAACATACGGGAGCTTATTTTTCCTAAGAAGTTTTTCAACTAAAGCAAAAGAAGCATGTCCTAAACGATCATGCCATCGTGTTGATGAGAGTTTGACAACACCAAAAGCTTGTTTATTGAATCTTGTGCGCTCCGGAATCAACGGGTAAAGCCCTCGAACACATCTACCGCAATAGAGAATTCTCCTCGTGGCCTGATCCTTGATCAAAAATAAATATGGATAAAATTCAAGAAAACATGATTATCAAGGGCAATCCTATGAACAGAAAGGAGACTTTTATTGGCACTAGGAACATGCAAGATTTTCTTAAGATGAATTTTCCTTAGGGGGGTATTAAAAATTGAGTGACCAATGTGGTTTATCCTCATACCTTCACCACTAGTTGTGTGGATTTGGTCCTTGCCGCGGTATTTCTCCTTCATGGTCACCTTTGCAAGTTCATTGGTGATGTGGTTGGTGGCGCCACTGTCGACGTACAAGTTGGTGTCGATCCCATAGGAGCCATCCGCAGCAGCAACAACCTTGTCCTCATCTTGGGAGTCGCCGTCGTCGTCGTAGCGATACCAGCAGTCTTTGGCCGTATGCCCTGGCTTACCACAGATTTGGCAGCGAGGTGCATCCGGGCGTGATTTGGTGGAACCGCCGCGGCGGCACCTGTTGTTGCCAGAAGAGAACCATCCGCTGCCGCCGCGAGTGTTGCTATTGCCATGTCCCCCTCCAGAGGCCTTGCCCCTGTTGTGAGGTGGTCCGCGCTGATGAGAGGAGCCGCCGCCATGGCCGTGGTAGGCAGCGTTGGTAGCCGACTTGAAGCCGCCCGAGGACTAGAAGAGCGCGACACGCTGATCAAAGTTGCTCATCATGGAGAAGAGCTCGTCGATGGAGACCAGCGTGATGCGGGCGTCGAAAGCAGACACCAGGGGCTGGTAGTCCATGTCCAGCCCATGGAGGATATAGGAGACAAGCTCATCATCTTGCAGAGGCTTGCCGACCATGGCGAGTTCGTCTGATAGACCGCGCGTGTGGGTGAAGTAGGTGGCAACGGATTGGTTGCCCTTCTGCATGTTGATGAGGGCCGTGCGAATGTTGTTCACCCTGCTGAGGGACTGAGATGAGAACATGCCCGCCAGAGCAGCCCAGAGCGCGGGTGACGTGGTGACCGCGGTCACCTGCACGAGGACCTCCTTGGACAGGTTGTTGAGCAGGTAACCAAGAACCTATTGGTCCTCCCGTACCTAGATTGGGTGGAGAGGGTTGGGCTCCGATGACTCCTTCCCGTCTTTGTCCTTGCTGACGAGGAGTCGGGCCGGCTTCTGTGTGGTGTCATCGGCGTAGCCGAAGACACCGGCGCCCCGCAGCTGCGGCACGATCTGGGCGCGCCACAGAACATAGTTCGTGCGGGTAAGCTTCTCCGTGACCTGCTGGTTGAGGTTTGGGTGGGAGGAGCCGGAGGAAGACATGGCTGGGCACTAATGAAGATGAGCTAGGCTAGATGATATTGGAAGAGGAGGCTCTGTATACCATGTGCGATGTGCGGAAACATCTTACCTCGATGTGAGGGGACGTGTTGCATGTTATAGGCAGGGGCGCAGGATCCCTAATAGCGCATACATACGGTTGAGAGAGAATCGGGAGTACAACTTGGAGGAGAAGAATAGGAGAGATAAGGCTAAGCTAGTTACAACAGAAAAGAGATAACAAGCCGGCCTAACAACCTCTCTACGTATCTGGATTGATCTCCACGAAATATGTGAGTCCTGCACATATACGCCTTGTTTAACACTCTGCATCAGGGTGTAAATATTGTGGAAGTGTTAAACCCTTTTCTCGGGTCGCGATTGTATTTATATTGGGGATGTCGTGGCTTACAAGTCTGACGATCAAGAGATTGATCATGAAGTTACAAGAGAAGGTCGGTACATGAGGAGGCAGACAGAAGTAGAGATAGGAGAGGATTAAAAGTTTAGACACTAGTCCTATCTCAATACAACTATTCCAACACTCCCCTTCAATCTGAACCTAAGGAACACCAAGGTTGAGATTGTACTTGAATTCATTGAGCCTTCTCATGGTAAGAGGTTTTGTAAAGCCATCAGCTAGTTGATCACCAGTAGGAATGAATCTTATGTCCATTAGGTTTCAAGCTACTCTTTCTCTGACAAAATGGAAATCAACCTCAATATGCTTTGTACGTGCATGGAAAACAGGATTAGCTGAAAGATAAGTTGCTCCAATATTATCACACCACAATCTTGCAGCTTGTGGAGCTTTAACTCCAAGCTCATACAGTAATGTATGAATCCACATCACTTCAGCAGTAGCATTTGCTAGAGCCTTATACTCAGCCTCAGTGCTTGACCTTGAGACTGTAGCCTGCTTTCTTGCACTCCATGATACAAGATTTGATCCCAGAAAAACAGCAAATCCACCTATAGATCTTCTGTCATCAGGACATCCTACCCAATCTGCATCAGAATAAGAAGATACAAGCAAGGAGGGAGACTTGACAATTTTTAGTCCAAGATCTCCTGAAAAATTGAGATACCTCACAATTCTTTTAACTGCAGTCCAGTGAACAGTAGTCGGTGCATGCAGATACTGACATACTTTGTTAACAGAATAAGAAATATCAGGACGTGTAAGAGTCAAGTACTGTAATGCACCTACAACACTTCTATAGTTTGTTGCATCCTCAGGCCCAAGAGTTTCTCCACTATCAATAGTAAGGTTTTCCGAAGTTGATATTGGTGTACTTACAGGCTTGCAGTTTTCCAATCCTACTCTCCTGAGAATATCTTTGGTATATTTTTCCTGAGACAGAAGTATGCCATCTTTCATCTGTTTGACCTCTATACCAACAAAGTAATGAAGATCACCCAGATCCTTAAGAGCAAATTCCATCTTTAAATCCTTAAGCAGACAAGTAGTAGCACTTGGACTTGAGCTAGCAACAATTATATCATCAACATATACTAAGACAAATATAATAATATTGCCTTTGTTGTAGAAGAATAACGAAGTATCAGCTTTAGATGGTATAAACCCAAGTTGTTGTAACTGAGTGCTCAACCTTGAGTACCAGGCTCTTGGGGCCTGTTTCAACCCATACAAAGCTTTATCCAATTTGCAAATATAGTGAGGTATGCTCCTGTTTTCATAACCTGGTGGTTGCCGCATAAAAACCTCTTCTTCCAGAACACCATGAAGAAAGGCGTTCTGAACATCTAGCTGCCTTAAACTCCAGCCTCTGGAAACAGCAATGGACAATACAAGTCGAATAGTAGCTGCTTTACGACAGGGCTAAAGGTATCTTCATAACCAATACCAAACCTTTGTTTAAACGCTTTTGCAACTAATCTAGCCTTGTATCTGTCTATACTTCCATCAGACTTTCTTTTAATCTTATACACCCACTTGCAATCAATGACATTTTTGCCTTTTCCTGGTGGTACCAAATGCCAAGTTTTATTTTTCATGAGTGCCTCATATTCACTATCCATAGCTTCTTTCCAATCTTTAATAGAAAGTGCATCATGTAGATGAGTTGGCTCACCCATACTAGTAAGAAAAGCATGTTTAATCTTATCATACCTGATAGTTCCATCTTTGTATTCTTTTTCTTTAACAATACCAGATTTTGATCTTGTGTGGCGACGTGGAAGTTCCAATGCAGAAGCTGGTACACAAGTTTGAGTAGAGTTTTCTACCTCAGAAGATCCTGCCAGATCCCGTGCATCATGCAGCTCCTGATCCTGCTCCCGATCCGAGGCAATCGGGGAGTCAGGAATCCTCCTAGCGATCGGTGCGCTATTAGGAGAGCGCCGCGTGGCATCCACAGCGGCCAACCGCTCGGTTGGGTCAGACGCGCCTCCTGCGCCAGTCCCCACCCTTGTCGCCTGGTCGGCTGCTGGCCCGTTCCACGCACGGGTGGCGCTAGGTGATTCGCGGTGGCCCACACTGGGTGGGCTGGCGGCCATTGCGTCCGATGCATGCAGTGCGCTGCTGAGATCCGCCTGGGATCGCGCGTCTGTTCCTCTGGATCCCGCCCCATTGCTGCCAGCCAGATCCGCCTGGGATCCAGTGCCGGTTTGTCTTCATTTGCTTGCATAAAATGACAATCTGAATCTGCACACTTAGCATCAGAATTAAAATTTTCTTTGGGACTAGTCATATGATCAGCACTATTTAACTCTCCCCCGTGATCTGGACTAGGCATATAGTCAGGAAGAAGTGCAATTTCTGCACGAAGTATAGCTCCGGCATTGGGATGAAGTGTGGAAAAAGGTAAGATTGTTTCATCAAATACAACATCACGAGAAATATATATTCGTCCGGTAGAAATTTCAAGACACTTGTATCCTTTATGGAGATTACTATAGCCAAGAAAAACACATTGAGTGAAACGAAACTCAAGTTTATGGCGATTGTAAGGACGAAGATTGGGATAGCAAGCACACCCAAAGATTTTGAGAGAATTATAGTCTGGCTTTTGTTGGAACAATTTTTCCAAAGGAGTGATGTTACCAATAACTTTGCTAGGAAGACGATTAATGAGATAAGTGGCTGCGATAAAGGCTTCATCCCAATATTTTAATGGCATTGATGCATGAGCAAGAAGGGATAAACCAACTTCAACAATATGACGGTATTTACGCTCAGCAGAGCCGTTCTGTTGATGAGCATGAGGACAAGATACATGATGAGCAATGCCAATATCATGAAAGAAAGAGTTGAGCTTTTCATACTCTCCTCCCCAGTCACTCTGGACTATGATGATTTTTCTATCAAATTGACGTTCAACAAGCTTCTGAAATTCTTGGAATACGGAGAAAACTTCAGATTTGAACTTCAGCAAATATATCCAAGTAAATTTGCTAAAATCATCAATGAAACTAACATAATATTTTTTTTTCTTCCAAAAGAATCTCTTGCATGACCCCATACATCACTAAGAATAAGTTCCAAACGAGCATGAGACACACTATTTGACCTAGGATAAGGGAGTTGGTGACTTTTGGCACATTGACAAGCATCACAAACAGACTCAACATGTTGACTAGATGACAATGGAAGATTGCCTTTATTCAGTACTTGCTTGACTATGATCGAAGAAGGATGTCCTAATCTTTGATGCCATCTTGCCAATGAGGGCTTGACGACGGAGTAGACTTGACGATGACGCTTTCGACTAAATGCTCCGGATGTGATGGGGTACAAGCCTCCAATGCATCTACCGTGATGGAGGAGCTCCCTCATTGCCATCCTTAATAAAAAAATATGTAGGATGAGTTTCAAAGAAAACATTGTTATCAGTGGGTCAAACGAGACATAGATGCAAGGTTTTTATCGGCTTGTGGAACATGAAGGACATCTTTAAGAACTAGATCACGTTTAAGAGTAGGGGAATTAATAGATGCTTGACCAATATGACGTATGTCCATACCTCCTCTGCTAGCGGTGTGGATCTGGTCGTTGCCGAAGTATCTCTCCCTCATGGAGAGCTTCTCTAGCTCGTTGGTGACATGGTCAGTAGAGTCAGCATACCAAATAGAGCCATCTCCACCACCTTGCTCCCTTATTGCAGCCGCAACGAGACGTGCATCAGGGACAAAGTCCTCGTCGTAACGATGCCAGCAATCCATAACTTCATGGCCTGCCTTCTTGCATAGCTGGCATCTAGCACGGTTGGAGGAGGAAGATCCAGAGGAGGTGTTGTTGTTGTTGGAGTAGCCACCTCCTCCAGAGCGCATGGGGGCGTTGTTGTTGGTGGTGAAGCCGCCCCCACCAGAGCGCGTGTTCTGGCTGTTGCCGCGTCCGCGACCGCCTCCTCCGCTGTTGCGGCCGCGCCCTTGATGATCGCGCCCACGCCCTGCTCCACGTCCTCGTGAGGCGGCGTTGGCAGAAGATTGGCGGATGTTCGTCCCATGAAGCAGGTTGAGACACGCATCAAAACTCAGCAGTTGGGTGAAGAGTTCTTGCACAGTCACGGGCTCAACCCGCGCTGCGAGGGCCGACACGACCGGGTTGTAGTCGAGGTCGAGGCTGGCCAGAACGTGGGAGACGATCTTAGCACTGCCTAGTGCCGCTCCCGTGCATGCAATCTCATCTGACAGCATCTTAATCTTGGCAAGATATTCAGTCATGGTTAGGTTACCTTTTTCAGATTTGTGAGCTCTATCCGAGCGTTGATGGCTTGAGCTTGGGTTTGGGCAGCAAACGTGGCTTGGATCGCCGCCCACACCTCCGCTGGAGTCTCCAAGGTAACGACATGTGCAAGAATCTCGCGAGACAAGGAGCCCATCAAGAAACCTTGAACCTGCTGCTGTTGTGCGTACCAGAGATGCCTGGCGAAGTTTGCAATCTGTTCCTCCTTCCCATCTTTGGTGATGGTGAGAGTTTTCGGCGGCGCCTGGCTCGTCGGATCGAGGTGGTGCGCCATCTAGGCACCCTTGATTTGTGGCAGCACGATGGCTTTCCACATGAGGAAATTGTTCCTCGTAAGCTTCTCCTGCGGTGGTGCTCCGAGGGACATGGCCTGAGAACTACTGGATGAAGGGGCGAAGGTGGATGTGGAGGTGAGGGAGGTGGTGAGCGCACTCAAGGTGCTGGATTGGGTGGAGGCCGAAGTCATAGCGAGGTTTGGCGAAGTTTTGGGGAACGCTAGATGCGATCTCTTTTCGATCTAGGAAGAAGATGCTCTGATTACCATGTAAATAGTGTGGAAGCGTTAAACCCTTTTCTCGGGCCGCGATTGTATTTATATTGGGGATGCCGTGGCTTACAAGTCTGACGATCAGGAGATTGATCGTGAAGTTACAAGAGAAGGTCGGTACATGAGGAGGTAGACAGAAGTAGAGATACGAGAGGATTACAAGTTTAAACACTAGTCCTATCTCAATACAACTATTCCAACACAGGGCGCTCATCCGGCTCTGCGACTCTATGGGATTCCCTTGGGCTCCATCGAGATGGTTGGGAGAATGGCTGGAGTGATGTCCCCAAGAAGAATGGCTGGGAGAAGATGTGAATCGGAAGAAGTTGGGGATGAGTTATATAGAGAGAACGAGAGGTTGAGAGTTCAGATTTATTTCTGTTCTGTTCTTCGATGATTTGATACTGACATACATAGGCATCCCAGTTTTCTCCCTTTTTACAGTATACTACACACTCATATACTGACCCGGAAGAGCACACAACGCAGCGCTCACGCAACACAAGTCTATCCTGTAGGTTCATGATGGCAGCGCCTCTGCTGTGTCCGCCAACAGCAAAGTCACATGTGTAGGAAGAGAAGGCAGGCATGACACGCCGACGGCACCGCCTCCGGCGCCTATTTATCCGCTTACATGCTCATCTGAGGTGGGGACAGAGGCTTGGTAGTTCTGATGTTGGCTGATTGGATCAGATATTTAATCACTGTAGAACATAATGTCTCCCTGCTTGAGGTTTCAAGCAAATGCATTTTGATGAGTGGTCCATTGGTTCCATTTCAAAGTTGACTATTTGTTCATATCCTCAATGGGTTTCTAATCCTTAATTTATTTTAGTTCCCTGCTCATGACATCAGTCGTGCTTGGTCATAGGGCATCAGCCTTACATGAATGTTTTGTTGAATTTAGTAACTGATGGATTTATTCTCCAGGTTCTTATTTGAAACTGTTGGTTCAAGTTTGCTAGATATTTTGATGATGTGTGAAAAAATGCATGATATCTGCTAAATTTTGTATGATTGATAAGCTGTTTCTCTCTTTTGTTGTATTTAGCTAGCTATTACTATCTTTGTTCGCTCAATCAGTTATGTTTCTGCGGTGATTTGTCAAGTTAAGACTGATCACTAAATAGATACAAATATGATAGTAAGTTGAGCATAGCACACGTATTGCAGTGGTTGGCCAAGTTAGCCCCCCTATCAAATATAGTTGGTATTTTGTTTCCTTGCAAATTCATGCATATCTTCTAGTGCATGCTACATACAGAGCCAATCTCCAAAGAGTACATCATCTCAGCAAAAGTATATATGTGTTCTCGTTGCAGTGTGGTTGGAGTTGTATTGACGTACACCTATCAGCCTATTTCTTCATCATAGCTATCAAAACCAAACCTGCAGAGCAAGTAATAACAACATCAGTCAAAGAAACTTGCAACCTTTCATTCAAGGAAAGCTGGTGGAGGTATTTCGCATAATTTTTGTATAACTCAAACAGTAATCATTAGCTTCACAATGGTGGAAAATTGTGCCAAACGCTCCAAAGAACATTATCAGACAGAACCAACATCTCAAACAGAGAACAGCTATAGGTAGCTTGCATTGTGGTTAGCACAGTTTTAACTTCAAATAGTAGAACTTCGAAGTAACTTGGCAACACTAGTCCTATTAGAGGGCAAAAAGAACAGTGGGCACACAAGGGGCTCATGGAGTAGGCCGGAAAGCATAAACATCTGGATAGCTCATAGGCATGCTTTCTGAAATGTACTCCCTCCGTCCGGAAAAGCTTGTCCCAAGCTTATTGTTCAAATGGACGTATCTAGCACTAACTTAGTGCTAGATACGTTCATTTAAGGGACAAACTTTTTCGGACGGAGGGAGTATGAGGTAGCTAGTTACTAACAAATCGAATTTGAACAAACAAATACAGTACAAGCCTCAAGCAACGGAGCGTGCATCATCTTACTAACTGATGCTTCCTTCAATCCAATATAACTACCATTATTTTTACTTGTTTAGTGATAACAGACTTAAACTAGAATAATCAGGTATGAGATTTAACAAAGGTATCCTCTTCAAAAACTGTGACAATCATTAGTTCACTATGAATCCGAGGAACCACAATGATCCAAAATAAGAGTGTGAAATGTCAAACCTACAAGGCTGTATGAGAATCAAGGAAATTTGAAACGAAATGCTCAGGTATTGTTTCTTCTCAATCATTTGTGTAGAGTCTGTAGACGGGGTAGCATGCTAATCACACTAGGACTGGATAGATCCATAACCACAGAAATGATGCAACTATGAGTAAAACAGAGTAACTAAGTGGAAACATATCCCTGAAGCATAGTGAAGTGTAAGTAGTTCATTTGGTACTTCTTTGAATGATAGTACCCTAATCTCTGAGCAGGCACAAGCATATGCACAAATAGGAAATAAGAATTTGGTAAGTGGTGTGCAGGTGGGTTAACAGCTAAGCAATTTGGTACTTGAGAAATGTCAGTAAAAAGGATAGAGTACATTTTTTGAAGTAACAGACCCGATACCTACACATGCATGCAGAATATATGCTTACCAGGTGAAGCCCCAGTCCAATAGCATATCTAACAGGCAATCATCTTATGAATCCTCACCATCACCAGTAACTGTTTCTGCAAGCATACGAAGTCAAACCACAAATTAAGTTCCAACAAAAAGACAAATAGATATTGGAAAAACTCGTGTAGTTTTAAAAAAAGCAGTTTGGATACAGCATTAGAGGTAGATAGATAAATCACGTATGCCGTCGAATTCAATGAATAGTCTGAAAATAGTGTATACTGATAAATATTGTAAAAATGAAAAAGATCACACCCAGACCATTAGCTAGTCAGAAGAGACAAGTTGTCCAGAATTACTAAGCTTGTTCCATGCCATATCAGAAAACATATATGATCATACTGATCCAAGCAAAAAAGTGATTGTCACTGTTCATATTTAGATTATCCTAAATAAATTTAGCCTGAAAATGGAATGAACTCAATTTATTAGTTTTCCCAGGTGATAGAGCAACATACTATCCTAAAGTGATACAATGAACAATTATTCATAAATTTTAAACAAAAGCATCATGATTTAAAATGGGTAGCAAGATTAGCAAAGATAACAATATTGATTGAAAGAAACAGACTAGTTATAGGCATCCAAAGATACCCATTGAGCTGACTATGTGACAATTCAGTTTGTATAAGCTACTCCCTCCGTCCCATAATATAAGATCTTATTACATCCAATATGCCTACAACATCAAATGGATTACCAGAAAATATTAGCATACATCCACTGTTTACAGCATAAACATTTAGTCATTCCTTAGATAAACTAGTATTGTGCACACCTTTGGCGATGTGACTGAGGTTGAAATCAAATGTAAATTTTAGTGGATGTAGTAGATGTCTCCCCAAATTTAAATGGGCTTATACATAGAAAATGAAATTTGTCATGGGAGAAAGAACACTACTGAAGGAATTCTGCACCAATTGCCTGTATTTCGGCTTTCTTTTGGCATTTCTACCGTAAGCTGTGTCTTCTCCAGATTTGCACCATCCCAGTCCTCGGTAGCAGAAGCCACAGTTGTAGACTCCGAAAATGTTGTAACTAGAACATGGCTAGTCTCCTCTGAACACATTACAAGTTAAATGACCCATAAGCCCAGTAGTACAAGTTGAGTAAGAAAGAGCAACTGAAAAGATCATATGCAGCTTCAAGAAATGCTAGCATGTTCCAAAAATAAGATAATGCATGGCTGCTATGAGAAATTTTAACAGAACACAGTAAGTCAAGAATTGGGCAAACATAAAGGACATATAGTCCAACAATAGGCCAAACTGAAAAATTCACAATATCCATTAGGAAATTGCTGAGCTAAAAATGTTTGGCTCACCAGCAATACGATCATCACACTCCGTCATCAGACGAGTAAACCTCGAGTCAGCAGATACACAGGAAGAACCCACTTCAAGAGCAGCCTTTGTAGTTTGGTATTCCTCTGGCTTGATGGAACCAGGGCAGGCCATATGCATTGACGGATCTAGTTCAATTGGTTTGTAGGCATCAGCTACTATCTCAGCAAGAAAAAAATTACTACGCGCTTAGTGCACTTTATTGCTTAAGTACAAACAGACAATTGCTATGAAGTAACAAGTAAAAGTACATGATTTAACTATTTCAGTTTGTCCACAAATGTAGGTCACTGTAGATCGGCACAAAAATTAAGGAATTAACCTCCATGACCATCATGTCATTCTCTTGCTACTAAGGAATCACATGACAGGACAACAATGTACCTTTTGAATCTACAGAAATCATTGTTATATCTTTTTTCTTCAGACATAGAGTACAACAACTATTTAATGCTATTAGTAAAATAATCATTGTACTTTTAAAAGCAGGTTGACTACAATTTCGCCTTGCCATGTTTATAGTTGACTACACCTGTAGCCTGGGTACCGAATCGGAAGTAATGACATAAAAAAACATATGTAGCAGCTATGGAAAAAGTCGTTATATGTTTATTACCTGAGCGACAATAACTTTCGAAAGGATGGTACCAACACCCGGTGTCACGAAATTTGTCGTAGCGAAGTGTATCCAGCTGCAAGGCGAAGAGGCGGCTGGCAGAAGATAATAGCAGCATCCTGTTAAATTCTGCGAGCCCTCGAATGATTGCACGCCCCGCGTGTCTCTGTGGATCAATTGGGAGTGGAACATTTATGTCGATGCTCCTTGTTATTACCCAGCAATTGTTGGCATCACAGTCAGTAAGCCTCCTCCAGATATGCACACGTAGTCCTGACAGTGTCAGCAAACTGACCGCGCCCTCTTCTGGTATCACCAAGATTTGATAATCTGTCATGTTGTTTAGATCCCCTAGCACCCGTGCAACAGACAAGTCATGTGTCCGGACGTCAAACTCAAGCAAGCTGTTCGCTAAGGGAACTCCATCCATCACTTCGGACAGACTCAGTCTATCATACACGAGCCAGTGAATTGAGTTTCCAACCAACACAGGTGGGGAATTCCTGAAAGATATGGTAGGAGGAACGAACGGATCCTTCCCTGGAAGTAAGGGAGACGAGAGCTTCTGCCATACCATGTTCTTGGAGGAACAGAAGAGCGCGTTTGCGCGCGCGCCCTCAAGGCCTACCAGGACTACATGGAACTGCTCATCATCCCAGGCAAGGCGAAGCACCGCCCCATGAATCGGTGCTAGGCCTCTGAGGTGCGGGGGGGCGGCGATGCGATGCTGTTGGCCCGTCAAGGGCTCCCACACCAGGAGCCGGGCCCCGTCCCCGAGGAGTATGAGTACGAGGCCATGGCGGCAATCGATGATCTCGTCGTCGTCGTCGTCGTCGTCGTCGTCGTCGTCGTCGTCGTCGCCGTTGTCGAGGATGAATCGCTCCCTGGGGACGCGATTCGGTACCTCCAGCGTGGGGAAAAAGCAGAGCGGGCTGCGGCCCACGAAGAACCCCAGGATGGGAGGGCTGCGGCGGTGGTGCAGGCAGAACCGGCGGAAGAACACGGGATCGCAGACGAGGCGGCGCCACCGCGTGCAGACGGCGGAGGCGCGGGGAAGCGAAGACGGCAAAGGAGGGAGGCGGAGGAGGATCTCCGTGAGGAGATCGTCCAGATCCATCGGCGAAAACGGCGGCGGGCTGGGGAGGCCGCCTGCCGCCATTTCACTCCTCCCTCACGGCTCCTGCGGGGGCGGGTTGGGGAAATCTCCTGCGGGGGCGGGTTGGGGAAATCGGGCGGAGAGCGGAGAGCGGAGAGCTTGTGGTTGCTGGAGGACGAAGCGAAGGGGATTGATTTCGTAATTGCAACGGGCAGGCACGCGTGCCTCGCCCTCGAAGCAGAGGCACGGCACGTGAGCTAAACGAGCCGGCCCGACTCCGCTCGTGTGCCGCCGGCCCGCGTGTTTTTGCACGTGAGCTAGACGAGCCGGCCCGACTCAGCTCGTGTGCCGCCGGCCCGCGTGTTTTGGGGCCAATTTAGGGGCAAATCCTAAACGGCGTCCTCTCTACGCCCATTACAATACTTTGTGCAATCGGGCGCCCCCTTCCCCCGTCACTTGGGCTCGGCCCGTTATCTTTCCTTCGCCCTGTTTTCTTCTTCTTTCTTTCGCGCCTACTCTCTTATCATGCTCCACCTTCCCCCTCGTATTCCCTTCCCCGCAGCAGTGATTTCTAGGATTCGTCTGGATTGGACCGATCCATTCTGTCTCGTGTCGCGGATCTACTATCCGGATTTCGTCGTGGCTTCTGTTGGTTCGCGCTCTCTCCCTTCCCCCTCCGTGATTTTTTCTACCATGAAACCAGTACTCTTCGCCTTTGTGCTCCTGCATGGATTTTTTGGTTTGTTTCCTGCTCCAACGCCATGTTTTTTGTGCTCACTAGGGTTCGTCCTCCTTTAGCATCGGACAAAATTTTCTAGGGTTCGTCCTGTCTAGGGGGTTCATCCTCCTCAGCAGTCTTACAAAAATTTCTAGGGTTCGTCCTTCTTAGAGTCTTACGAATTTTCTAGGGTTTGCCCTCCTTAGCGTCTTACGGATTTTTCTAGGGTTCGTCCTGCTTAGAGTCTTGCGAATTTTCTAGGGTTCGTCCTCCTCAGCAATCTCATGAAAATTTCTAGGGTTCATCCTCCTTAGAGTCTTACAAAAATTCTAGGGTTCGTCTTGCTTAGAGGCAATGATCATCTATATAGCATCACGTCCGAGACAAAAATAGACCGAAATGATTCTACATCTACTATTATTACTTCACACATCGACCACTATCCAGCATTCATCTAGACTATTAAGTTCATAAAGAACGAAGTAACGCATCAAGCAAGATGGCGTGATGTAGACAAAGTAAACTCATGCATGAATAAACCCCATATTTCTACCCTTAATAGCAATGATACATACGTGTCATGCCCCTTTCTGTCACTGGGGTTGAGCACCGCAAGATCAAACCCATTACAAAGCACCTCTCATATTGCAAGATAAATCAATCTAGTTGGTCAATCAATAGATTGGAGAGAAATACAAAGCTATAACAATCATGCATAAAAGAGTTCATAGAAAACTCAATATTCACGAATAACCAGAACATAAACTCACAAATCATCGGATTTCAACAAGCACACCGCAAAAAAAAAGAATTACATCGGATAGAACTCTAAGAACATCAAGGAAAACATTGTATTAAAGAACAACAACAACGAAGAAGCCATCTAGCTACTAACTATGGACCCGTAGGTCCATGGTAAACTACTCACAATTCATCGAATTTCAACAAACACACCGCAAAAAAAAGAATTACATCAGATAAAACTCCAAAAACATCAAGGCGAACATTGTATTAAAGAACATCGAGAGAGAAGAAGCCATCTAGTTACTAACTATTGACCCGTAGGTCTCTGGTAAACTACTCACGCATCATCAGAAGGGTAGCAAGGTTGATGTAGAGCCCCTCCGTGATTGATTCCCTCTCTGGCGGAGTACCGTAAAAGGTCCCCAGATGGGATGTCTCGAGAACAAAGGCTTGCGGCGGTGAAAAAAGTATTTCATGGACTCCTCTTTTGGTTTCTTGATTTTTGAGAATTTATAAAGGCGGAGTTAGGTCAACGAAGCCACGTGGGCCCCATAAGCCACCAGGGCGCGCCCTGGTGCCTCGTGGACCACTGCTCCATCTTATCGTCCCCTCTCGAAGCTTCCAGGGGCTCTTATGTCCATAAAAATCTCCAAAAAAATTCGTGGCATTTGGATTTTGTTTGGTACTAATATTCTGAAAAACCAAAAACAGACAAAAAAACAGCAACTGACACACTAAGTTAATAGGTTAGTCCCAAAAAAGATATAGAATTTCTTGTAAATGTATATAAAACATCCAAAATTATAGACACGTTGGAGACGTATCAGGGCCCTAAGAATATCTCTCTATCGTCACAGGAGCAAATCTCATTCTCGAGCTATCTAGTCCCTTGTCAAACTTTCCAATGGACCTGTAAGTTGTCGTTATGATCACTGTGTTACAGATGATGTTTCAGAAATCCTAAAGTTCACTGTACGGTAGTAAGTGACTACGATACTCTCATGGTCTGAGAAACTAAAACACATGTTAACACTCCATGTTATAACAATTAATTTCAGTCGATATTATCTCAAAGTATAACAAACAAGTTTGGGTCAATTCAATACGATCTTTCTTCTAACGTCATACTCAATGTTGTTTTACGACTATCATTACACTTAACGATATGCTAAGATCCGAAAACATGAGCATCAACAACACATGAGCCGGTCTTAGAGGCAAGATTAGGAACCTATTCTTTAATGTTTATTATTTCACACATGCATATGAGTTTTTTCACTAAACCGCACATTCCAGGATTATAGCAGTTATAGCATGAAATATAAACTCTTGATTATGAAAATGGAAATATAATAATACAATATCATTGCCTCTAGGGCATATTTCCAACACCGCCTCCAATCCCACCAAGTCGTTGTCGCTCAGAAAGAGAAAGGGAGAGGGGACCGTGAGGCGTCAAAGAGGAGGCAACGATAGCTCAGAGGGGCACACGAGTGAGGTGGGTGCAAGGAGAAGAATAGGAAGGAGGAGGCGCGACAGTCGGGACAAGAAGAGTTGGAGCTAGACTGGATACAAACCGACCGATTGAGCATGGGCCCACATGACATGCAGCATCACTTCCGCCGCAATGGCTATGAAATCGCTCTACGTGAAAGTAAGTCAGTTATCAATGCCTTATTTCCCTAACACAAACGGGCCCACTTCCAAAAAAACATTAGAGCTCTCCGAGGACTCTATTCCCTAGGAGCTTAGCTAGGTGTGTTTGGTTGTAGTCATGGACTGGAATGTCATGGGTCCAATCCATTCCTAGGCCTCGTTCTCGCGTTTACTACACAGGTGAAGCGGTCACCCCCTCGTATATATTCGACATATAGGCCTCCAGACCACCTTACAACAACTACATCTTGAGCCAAGCAAGAAATGAGAGCTCCTTGAAAAATACGTGAAACGTGCACCCGCTGCTCCCCCACGTGCTCTTTTTGTGGGGCGGTACGCACCATGTTTTTTTCCTTTTTATTATTTAAAATAACATAGTGTTTCAAAACAGTTAGAAATTTCAAAAGAATGCGCTTCTGAAAAAATATTCAAGAAATCATAAAATGTTCGTGATTTCGAATTGTTTTTTGATTATTAAAAAACACTCATGATTTCGAATATAATGTTTGTGAAAATAAAAAATGCTCATGATTTTTAAGAAATGTTAGGGTATTAAAAAACTCATGAAATTGAGAAATTGTTTGCGAATTAAACAAATGTTCATGATTTTTTTAAATGCGCACAAAATTCAAAATTCACTCGTGTAGAATTTGTTCTTAAAATTCAAAATTTACTAGTGTAGAATTTGTTCTTAAAATTCAAAAAAGTTCATCGATCCATAAAATGTTCATGATTCAAAAAAATGTTTATGAATTTTGAAAACTGTTCAGCTATTCAGAAAATATTTTTTGATTAAAAAAATATCGCTGACTTTAAAAGTTGTTTACAATTTACAAACCATTTTATGACTTTAAGAATGTTGAAAAAATTGTAAAAAATCTCATAAATTTGGGACATTTTAAAATTTCAAATTAATGTTCGCGATTTTAAAAAATATTCATGATTTAAAAAAATGTTCTTGATTTCATAAATTTGAAATGTGCGCGCAAAAATAAAGAAAGAAAGAAAAGATGAAAATGGAAAAGGAAAAACAAATAGGAAATAAACGAAAATGAAAATGAAAAGAAGTAATTAAATGAAAAAATAAAGGAAAAACCATAAATGAACAAAATCAGAAAAATCGAAAGAAAAAATAGGAAAAAATGTATGGGAAGGTTTAGAACCTTGGCAAAACTGAAAAGGAGCTAGTTGGGTCGGCCTAAGTGTATGTAGCGGGGAGTGGAGTGTACACACCAAATAAGATTTACCGTGAGAAATATCTCTTGCACAATAATAGTGATGTAGCTTTTTATTTTTTTGAGGGAAGCACAATAATAATTCCTTTAGGGGTGCGCAATAATAACTAGAGGATACCGTACGCGTTATTGCTGGAATTGGTTGATGATATTTTGGGTTGATAACATGAGAACCAAAATTTAGAATACTTGACTATGTGTAGTTATAATAAGATTTATTGAATATAAGTGGAGTAATTAAATAAATTCCTTGCAAAAGAAAAGAAGAATGAGAACAGAGGGAAAGAAGCCCCCTGTCGTATTCTTATAGGAGAATGAGGAGACTCGAACCCAGACCGGCGACAACAACCTTTGTGCTGTCGGCCACTCCACCTAGGAGAGCTCCTCTTAAATGAATTCCTTGCATGGTTGAATGTTTTGGTGGACCTTTTCACATGCATGATTGCATGGTGAGGTGGTCCTTATCCAATTCATGATTGTATGATGAGATGGCATGTTTGCATATTGAATTAAATAAGCGGGGATTGATCTTTAGGTATATAGGATATGGAAGAAGATTTGGAGCTCCTGGGTGCTCCACGCCTTATATGAACATTGAATTCAAAAAATGCCAAGAAAAACTCCAAAAAATCAGGGATTTTGGTATATCTAACTAGGGTGCCCAATCTACGTAATCCCGTGGGGAAAAGCTCTCCTTCACCCGACCGATAACTCGTGCCGCATCCACTGGCTCCGCGTCCGTTGGATCGTCTGTTGATCGCACAGACGACAGCCTCCCCGCTTTCGAGTGACGCGCGTGCATTTCTGAAACAGAGCCATTGTTTCAGTGCAGTTATTCTTGCAACTGACCAGGCGACCAGCTCTATCGACTCTTGTCTCTAAGAGGGCTAGGGATATGCGGCTGGATTCAAGAGGGCGGTGCAGGGCGTTGGCGGCGACGGCGGCGGTGCATATCCCCCGCGGTGGTGACGACGACGATGGGTTCGGTGGTGGCCGACATGTATGGATCAGACAAGCCCCTCCCCCTCCCTCCCCCCGAACAAGATGCTCCGGAAGACGGGCATCGGCCGAAAATTAGTGTAGATTTTCCTGCACTGATTGATTTTGTTTCCCTGTTCGATTTCTTGAGCATGCATTTGCCCGAAGGAACGAAACGGCATCAGAATTGTAGGTTTCCTTATGCGGATGGATTGTGTTCCTCAACTGTTGATGTGATTCTATTGCGGCTGCTGTTCTACTGGAAGGCATTTTGTTGGTGTCCTGATGAACTGGACTGTTGATTTGGAGCATCTTGTTCATCTGGTTTTGCTGGCTGAGATGGAAGCATAAACGAGCGAACTTGTTCATTTGTTGCATTGGATATGTGTGCTAGGTTGCTGAAATGGTAGTTCAGTTATTTGCTGCTATAAATTAGCAGACATGCTCTCACCTAGTTTGGAGGTTTTTCTTAGAATCAACTCTAGATCTTGGCAATTTGGATGCAGATTGTTTGATTTTTTACTAGGGAACTGTTAAAAGAAACAAAACATAACCGAAATAGGGCCCTCTTAGTTGGCGAATGATTCGCTGGGAGGAGGTGGGCTGGTGGGAATGTAAATGGCAAATAAGTGGCGTCCATAAGTCCCGTTTAGTTAGTTTTAGTGAAAGATCGTGGATGTCGCCTAGAGGGGGGGTGAATAGGCGTTTTAAAATAATTACGGTTTAGGCTTGAACAAATGCGGAATAAACCTAGCGGTTAATTTGTCAAGCACAAAACCTAAAACAACTAGGCTCACCTATGTGCACCAACAACTTATGCTAAGCAAGATAAGCAACTATGTGATAGCAAGATATATGACAAGAAACAATAAGGCTATCACAAAGTAAAGTGCATAAGTAAAGGGGCTCGGGTAAGAGATAACCGAGGCACGCGGAGACGATGATGTATCCCGAAGTTCACACCCTTGCGGATGCTAATCTCCGTTTGGAGCGGTGTGGAGGCACAATGCTCCCCAAGAAGCCACTAGGGCCACCGTAATCTCCTCACGCCCTCGCACAATGCAAGATGTCGTGATTCCACTAAGGGACCCTTGAGGGCGGTCACCGAAGCCGTACAAATGGCAACCCTTGGGGGCGGTCACCGAACCCGTACACTTTGGCAACCCTTGGGGGCGGTCACCGGTACCCGTCAAATTGCTCGGGGCAATCTCCACAACCTAATTGGAGACCCCGACGCTTGCCCGGAGCTTTGCACCACAATGATTGAGCTCCGAACACCAACAACCGTCTAGGGCACCCAAGCGCCCAAGAGGAACAAGCTCAAGGGTACCAAGCACCCAAGAGTAATAAGCTTCTCAACTTGTAACTTCCACGTATCACGTGGAGAACTCAAACCGATGCACCAAATGCAATGGCAAGGGCACACGGAGTGCCCAAGTCCTTCTCTCTCAAATCCCACCGAAGCAACTAATGCTAGGGAGGAAAATGAGAGGAAGAACAAGAAAGAGAACACCAAGAACTCCAAGATCTAGATCCAAGGGGTTCCCCTCACATAGAGGAGAAAGTGATTGGTGGAAATGTGGATCTAGATCTCCTCTCTCTTTTCCCTCAAAAACTAGCAAGAATCCATGGAGGGATTGAGAGTTAGCAAGCTCGAAGAAGGTCAACAATGGGGGAAGAACACGAGCTCAAAAGATTAAGGTTCAATGGGGAAGAAGACCCCCTTTTATAGGAGGGGGAAAATCCAACCGTTAACCCCCACACAGCCTCGCAGAGAGCGGTACTACCGCTGAGGTAGAGCGGTACTGCCGCCCTCAAGCGGTACTACCGCTCCCCCTCAGCGGTACTACCGCGCCAGAAGAGAAGGGCTGGGGCAGGGGCCCAGGGCGGTACTACCGCGGAGGTAGAGCGGTACTACCGCTCTCAAGCAGTACTGCCGCCACTACTGCCGCAGCTAGTACCGCAAAACCCGACACGAGAAAAAGCGTGCAAGAATCGAAGCGGAAGGAGCACCATGCCACCACGGTACTGCGGCTGAGCCCAGCAAGCGGTACTACCGCTCCGAGGAGCGGTACTACCGCTACAGACGCAGTGACAGGACGGTAGTAGCACGGAACCGCAGAGGTACTGCCGCTGAGGCCATACTACCGCTGGGTCCAGGAGAAAAACCATACTCCAGAAAACCAGAACTGCCATAACTTCTGCATATGAGCTCCGAATTGAGCAAACTCAAGCTTGTTGAAAACAAGACGATGAGTAGCATCAAAACAGCGACTGGTTATAGTAAGAAGAGGCAGGGGAGGTATGCCAACAAATAGAGGAGTGAAACCTCCAACCGAGAAGAACCGGCAAAACCTCCAACATCGAAAACATCATAGAAGATGCATGCGAACTCCGTTTTCGATGAACTCAAGCTTGTCATCAAGATGACCATAAGCTCTAAGACTCACAAAGAGAACCAAACAAGAACCAAGAAAGATGATGCAAGGATGCAAAGGTTTGAGCTCTCAACGAACGATACGATCAAGCTACTCATCGAGGGGCCCCCTTGATAGTACGGCAATCGATCCTATAACCCGGTCTCCCAACTACCATCATGAGACCGGTAAAATAGAAAACCTATCAAGGGCAAACCTTTGCCTTGCACATGGTCCACTTGAGCTAGGTGATGACGATCTTGATTCCCTCAAGTTGGACCACCTTTCTTGATTGTGTTGGCTCGATGAAGACTAGTTGATTGCTCCCCCATACTCCACTATGGGTGAGCCTTTCTTTTGCACATCTTCATGAGTCCATTGTCACCACAAAGTACAGCACGCTTCAAGCATTTGATCTCTTCGTGGTGCTCCACTTGAACTTGCACACCGCAACCTAACCCCACAAAGAACTCTCACGAAGACCATGGGTTAGTACATCAAGCGTAATTGACAATGCTTACCATACCATGGGATCACTTGATCCCTCTCGGTACATCTTCTACGCTTTGTGGGTTGATCAACTTGATTCACTCTTTAACTTAGTCTTGATCAACCTCTCACAAGACCAATCCTTAGGTAATTCCTTGAATAGCACCTTGGTCGACACAAACTCTCCTTGAAACCAACACATGTACTCCAAGAAAAGCCTATGGACAAAACCTTCAAATATAACTCAAGGCAACCATTAGTCCATAGAGATTGTCATCAATTACCAAAACCAAACATGGGGGCACCGCATGTTCTTTCATTTAGCTACCTTCATAGTTCATTTTCCTAAAAAAAATTGGCATGTCATCATGATGGAGACGATGGCGCGACAAGGAGCGGAGCGGTTGTAGGTAGTTCGACGGCGCGACAACGAGTTTCAGGATCTTTTTTTTTGGTTTTTATGCTGCTGAAAATTTGTGCACTGGAGCGCATAGTTCTGAAAACTCATAGGTGTGTTTCTGAATTTCTAGAGCGTGCAGTTTTATAGGATCCCCTTGTTTCATTTTTCTGAAGCTCATAGTTTATGTTGTGATACAAATTTGTGCACCGGATCCCTTTCTGCTGAAAATTTGTGCACTAGATCCCATTTGTGTGTTTCTGAATTTCCGGGGCGCGCAGTTTCTGTAGGATCCCCTTTGTTTTATTTTTTCTGAAGCTCATAGTTTATGTTGTGATGCGGAGAGAACTCAAAGTTGCAGGATCCCATTTTTGTGTTAGTTTCTGAATTTTTGCAGCTCATCGTAGCGGTGCTCCGACGTAGGGAGATGCTCTCGTCATCGGCGCCGAGGTGGATGATGTAGATGATATAGGTGGTGTAGATGTGTAGATGTGCAGTAGGGATTTGGATGTTTCAGATCCAGTGTTGCAGAATTGTTGATTTGACATTCAGAATACACTGCTGGAGCTTATGCTATTCCCTTGATGTGCTGTAGCTGATGCTATCCTTTTCTGAATGTTTATAGCTCAAAACTTCTGTAGCATTTTTACCTGGAAGTTAGTGATGCAGGATTTTGATGTGTTGTAGGGAATTAGTAGTACAGACTTGATGTGCTGCGGGAAACTAGCGATGCAGGAGTTTTCTTTTTCGTTCAAAGCTTCTGTAGCTCATGGGGTTATCCAGTTTGTAGTTTCAGAGAAACATATATGTAGTTTCAGAGAAGGGAAGGAAACATATATGTAATTTCAGAGAAACAGTAGCTAAATTTCAAAGAAACTTACCTTTCTGAAACTACTTTGTAGGTTATATCTATAGCTTATGTTTCTGAAACTATAGGAATGTTTGTACTGCTAGCTTATAGCACAGAGACGAACTCAGTTTTTGCTTCTGAAACTACATATATCTTTTCTCTGAAATTTAGCTACTGTTCCAATACTTTTCCATGAATTTTTAGCTCATGTTTATCTAAAATTAGTTGGATTAGCTAATGTTCTTTCAAACCTGCATTTTATCTGCAGTTATATATGCAATCTTCAACTTTTGCTTCAATACTTTTCATTCTCTGATAAGTAGATATGCATTGCTGATAGTTTCCATGTTTTCATTTTTGTTCTTGTTTCGCAGCATGCCTATCTTCCAAACTCGTTGGTCGGCAAAGTGACTGCGTGAAAAATTAATTTTTTCCATGTTTTTTTGTATTTCTGCTTTTTCTATGCTCAGGACACAAGGTCGTTGCTCAATTTCCAATCATTGGTAGCACCGAAGCTTTTCAAGTACCCTCAGAACACTCTCAACTCAGCCAAAGAGTTCCATAAACTGCTGAGAAGCTCGTAGGAGATGATAATCGGAATAGAAGCTCGCTAGCTTAGTTTTTTTTGTGAGTCCATGTGTCCGAAACATCCATTTTATGTAACTAAAAACGGCAAGTATCATGCCGGAGCTATCTAGATGTTTTTTGTTGAACTCAAGATTGGAGCATCTATCATCCCGGGCATGTCCTTTTTTTTCCTTTTTTTGTTTGTTTTGAAATGCTGAAGCATCATCCATGCTGATCCATGCTGGCCCATGTGAATGTGAACTAGAGATTGATGGAGAGTTGGTAATGAAAACGACATGCCTTTTTTGCAGCTTGGTATATTTTTGTTTTCATTGGGTTTTTTCGTGCTGAAACAGTGAAATCATACTTCATGTGCGATGTATATTTATTGGGATTATATTGCTAAAACAATTCATTTTTAACTGAACCCATCTTGCATCATTATGTATGTATGTAAATTACCGGAGGGAGGACAAAATGTGCTTAGCAATACTGGGATCAACATTTGCTGAAAGCATCATTCATGTTCTGGATCAGACCTCAAAAAATTGTTCAAAACACAAGATGTTTCAAGTACTGGAAACATGTTTTGTGGTAACATGAAAGCAAAAAATATTGTAAGGAGGACAAAATGAAGAAAACAACAAATTCAAGAATATTTCAAGATACAAAATGTAAGCCTTTCTTGTCTGTTTTCTTGCAAGATAGTGCCCTATTTTCCTCCGTTTTCAGGCACATATAGGTATCAATTTCAGGCACACATAATAATATGAGATCTTTCTATTTCCCCTGTTTTCCGGTAACATAGTTTTTTGCAAAATGGAAATATATATTAAATACGTCATCAATGTTGAAAAATAGAAACTATGAATGTTTTTCCTCAAGCACAATGTGAGGCTCAAAAGAAAATGGAAAACATCTCATGGAGCATTTCTTTGGAGCATTTTTCCCTAGAGGTTGAGTTGCGTTGCTTGGGCATTTCTCGGAGTATTTGTCATCACCGCTCTCAAGTACACACAGTTTGGTACATCATGTCCAACCTCTGAGCAAAATTGACATTTTGGTGGTGCTGCCGCTGCCTTTGTCGCAGCTTTGAGTGGTCCACATGTCTGCATCCTCTTGCTTCTGTCCCTCTTGATCATTACGGCATCCTCTTGCTTCTGTCCCTTCTTATGGTTGTACTTTGTTGAAGATATGTGTGTCCCGAAACCCAACTTGAAGGCATAGTCATTGTAGAATTTCTTTGCATCCTGAATTGTGTCAAAGACCATGCCAACATAGGGTGGTAGTGGCTGCGACAAAATATCTCCATCATCCGAATCATCTTGGATCGCATCATCAGCATGCAACAAACCATCTGAATCTTCATTATCATGGATTGTGCAACAGTCACTTTTTTCATCTACAAGGCATCAAGAGTTATATTGCTGTTTCAGAATTGCTGGAATTTCAGAATTTCATCTACAATGCATCAACAGATACATGGCATAGACACATACATGGCATCAACACTTGTATTTTGCTGTTTCAGAAATTCATGCAATCCATGCCATTCATAAACAAAATTGAAACCAGAGACAACAACTAGCTATGTGTTTCTTCTGTTGATAAACAACAAAAATGAGATGTTTCATATACATATTGCAGAGATACAAGGAGGCAGGGGTTTAGGGTTGTGCCTTGGCTTCACCCACATAATTCTGAAACTTTATTTTAGCTGCCACACGCATGAATCAAACAGCCCGCTTATGATAAATAGGATCTACAACACTTACAGTGACACGCAGCTCAGGGATTCAGATTCAGAAACTTACCCAGCTGCCCTGATTTGATCTTGTCGAAGTAGTTTCAGGAAACACAACCGGGCGGGGCGGGGGGGGGGGGGGTTGTGAACCACGGCGATACTCCAGACAGCGGCGGAAGCCCCCCGGTGGCAGTCGGAGATGAGAACGACGGCCACGGCTGTTCTCGAAGCAGGGGGATGCGGCTTGCTCGATCTACGTTGGATCCCAGCGTGCGCCGCGCGATGTGGTGCGCCATTGTGTTGCAGGATTTGCCGTCGACGGCCTCAGTCCCTATAGAGCGTCGGCAACAACGTTTTCGCGGTGGCGAGGGCTGGCGTCGCGCTGCGCGTAGGTGTGTCTGGATGGTGGACATGGTATTTTGTTTTTGAAACAGAACAGTTGTTGCAGGAATAGTCACGCATGCGGTAGTTGGATCGTACGGTTGTCAGGGCGCGTAACGGACGGTGGTACATCCACCGGCCGACGTGTAGCGGCTGCCAATCCCGTGTGAAGTTTTGTAAAAAACTATCA
The DNA here is from genome assembly GCA_034509565.1 of Triticum monococcum. Taxonomy (NCBI): domain Eukaryota; kingdom Viridiplantae; phylum Streptophyta; class Magnoliopsida; order Poales; family Poaceae; genus Triticum; species Triticum monococcum. Next base: position 50,529,745 of record CM067846.1, read on the forward strand.
CGAGATGTATTCTCGGTAAAAACCAAAAAGAAATTCTATGTATAAAAAAATTATTTGAATGGATCGTAGGTTGGATTGTATTTTCTTTCAAAAGATACATTTTCTGGTATTTTTTCACGAAATTTCACATGGTAGTGGATTGGGCACCTAAGTTTGATATATCCCAAGATTCAGTTTTTAGTTTCTCTGGTATTTTTCCAATTTAATATTCATATATAGAGCGAGGAGCACCCAATAGCCCATGCGATCGTCCGGTAGAAGGTAAGCCTTTTCCTTTCTTTTAGGCAAATACAGGGATATTGCGCGTTGTGGTTGGGCCAGGCCCACTATCTAAAGAATCGCCAAAGAAACCTAGAACCCACAGGCATCTTCTTCGTCCAGGCTCCCCTCATCCTCCAAAAAAAAAAGAGGAAAATTCTTCGTTCAGTCAGCCGCCGCACCAATCCATTCCCCCGCTCTCCACGAGCTGTGCCCGCGCGTGCTGAATCGACTGCGCGTGCGCAGCCATGGCCTGGCTACCTTCCGGCGCGGCGGCCGGCCCGGCGCTGCGGGGAGCGCGAGCCTCTCCGGCGCTATCGTCGGGGGTGGCGGCCGCCGTCTTGCTCTGCAAGCGCGCCCTGCCTCCGTCCTCCCCGCTGCACTCCGCCCGCCCGTCCGCCACGGCTCAGAGGTCAGCCCCCTGATTCCGCGCACGCCTTCTTTCTGGAGCGGTATGCGTGCCTGTCCCCTGAGCTAGATTTTGGCCATTGGGACCGGAGGCGCCTTCTGTATGTAGGTTGGGGGAAAATGGGTGTTTGGCTATGAGATGAGGTTATATACAGAAGCGAAATTACCAGTAATTTGGGTCCCCTTAGCCAGCGGTGTTCTCATGTTAGGCTTCATTGTTAAATCTTGACGTTGGTCGAGTAAGCTCAAGTACATTCCATTTCATTGAGCTGTACATGTACGTAGTAGTAATAATAATATACATGTTGGCGATTCGGCATTGAGCCATTCGGCATCATCTTCTACTCTATTACTTTCTATCTTTGCTATCCATGATTCCAAGGAGAGCCAATAACCAACAGCCAAAAATCAACAACAGGTTAGCAAACATAAAAGTTCAGTGTTGGCCAAGAGATCTACAGGACCAGAGAGAGCTACTCTACTGGAGAGGGGGAAGGAAGAGGGGGGGCACCAGAGCAGAAATCATGCGTTGGTGCTGTTGCTGCCGGCGAGCTGCTTCAGGAGCCCTGAGCCCACCACTGCCGGCCGCCACCGCTGCTGCTTGCTGCCGTTAGGGGTAGTCAGGGACGACAGGGAGGAGGTGAGGAGGAATGAGGAGCACTGCAGCAGGACTGCTGGAGCAGTCCGCAAGCTCGCCGCCGGCAGTACTGGAGCCTGAGGGGGAGGAGGCGAGGAGCACTTCAACGCCTGCCGGCTGACGCTGGCTTGCTGCTGGAGACTGAAACGGGGAGGATGTGAGGAACACAATGCCATCTTGCCACCGATGAGATGCTACTGGAGCCTGACAGGGGGAGGAGGCGAGTAGCCCACCACCGTCTTGTCGCCGGTTTGCCGCTAGCTGCCAAGATTGAGTATGAAAGGGAGGAGGAGGATCAGGACTTGGAGTCTGTACACAGGGATTGGGGTAGGCTAGGGTTAACATATGCCCCTTACTAAGCTTTGACTGGGCTGGACCGTATCAAGGAAGTATCAGGGAACGTATCTGCATTTATTTTATTGCCTATATTCACCAATACTGGCATTGATACATATCGGGATGTTGGGAACGAATCTGTATTGAATACGGTATCTGATAGAGACACGCTGGTGGCTGGACGTATCGGTGTTTTTTACAAGTACTAATGAACCCCCTTTCGAGAGAATAGAAAACTTCTGCTCACAGATTACATCTGTGCACTTTATTCTATGGTTGCATTTGCATAGTCATAAAAAACAATTGTGCACCTTATTCCATAAATCACAGGCAGACCTGGGTTGGAAAAAAATTCTCCCCATATTTAGGTTGATTTAAACTATTTAGTCTGTGTATTTTCCTGTGTTTGTTGCACACATTCTTTTCTTTTACATGTGTTACCTCTGGAATTCATATTTATGTGATATTCTCTGTTGTTTTGTTATTCTGAAATAACCACTAAGCATATCATATTTATTTTGATAGACCGTGGCATTGTAAATCATTTATTCTTATTATATCCATGGCAATTAGCTAAATATAGAATTTTACAACCATTGACAACCATATGCTGAAATAACCACTAAGCGTATCACAGGAATTCAAATATAGAATAATCTCCTGGTCTTGAATTTAAAAAAGGGGCCTTGAGCTAAATCTTTTAAATCTGTCCGTATAACCGATATAATATAGCATGCTGTTCTCCACCTAATAATATTATTTTTCTATTTTATTCCAACCCTCTGTTGTCAGTTTTTTTGTGTGGTAATTCCCTTTGCTTGTGTGTGCACATAATCAAATCATACTTAGAATGGGCTGAAAAACAACACCATCACAAATTAGCCAAAGGCAAGAAAGTGATTTCTGTCTAACAGTTTTTGCTGATATGTGATCTCAAAGATCTTCTTTACCCATCCAATCCAAGTAGCTCTTCCTCTTTTATCCTAGATTGTAATTGTATGTCAGGTGTTAGATGGCAATGAAGATTGAGAAGCCATTAAGCTTCTCCAGTCTGAATATACTTTTAGAATATGAACTCTGTTGATGCAGCTATATTTATCTTTAAACTATTCATTTCGTTGTGCTATTTTGAATATGTCTTCATCTTTGGTACTTGGAACTCAGGTTTTTTTTGTCAACTCTTGGAACGAGGGGCTTCTACGGTCTACTTGGGTCGTTGGGTCCATTCTGCAACATGCAGTGTTTCTGTAGATGACAGACCACATGTAGAGTTAACAGATGGATCAAATGTACATTTCTTCAAACCCTTCACCGAGCATGTCTTTTTCAAATTTATGTCGTGTTCCATATTCAGAGATTTATTGTCGCATGCATTGCTGTCATGAAAAAAGTACTTGTATAGTGTGCTTACCTGTTGTTTCCTTATTTTCTATTTCACATTTCGGTAGTCATCGTTTTGAACCAAAATTTTAGCATATTCTTGATTGCCAAGATTCCTGTGTGTTATTTTTGTTTTGAGACCATATTTTGTTGGTGTCTATTTGTTCCTCTAACTTCTCTTGCCCGACCGATCTGATTCTTGTATGTGCACCTACATTCATATTTAGCTTCCTCAAAGTCCTAAGATCCTGTTTCTCTGTATAATGTATTAAAAAATAACCTCATGTGTATTGTCTAGTTTTTTTTTTTGCATTTTTACTTGAATTTTCCTTATAGCCAGAGTTTCTGCTTTGCTTAGTGGTTATATGATAGGAGTGTAGTGGGCTTACTTTGTGGGTGTTACTGGGGTCGTTCGTAAGGATACCGAAGCTGCATAATCTACAAGAACCATGATGCTGTATTGTACTTGACCAGTGCTAAACAACAAGGTGCTGGTTAATAGTGTAATATATATAAACCTCAAGTGCTGTGAAACTGAGTTTCTCTGCTTCTGGCCTAATTAATTCTTGGCACCTCAAGAACTGACATGTACTTGGTGCATTTTCTTATGTTATATGAAATTTCACACAAGAAGACTTATACTAGGCAAAAGTTACTTCCATTAGCACACTGTATATTTACTATCAGATGCATCATAAGTTTCTTTTGTTTGCTATTATATATGCATTCAGGAAGATCTTGTGCAAAAGCGTGAAATGGTTGGTGCATTTCAAAGAATACCTATGGTGATGCCTGCAACTGATATACTTATGTCAGCACAAAGAAAATCAAGAAATGTGCCACCCACGAAGGGTATTCTTCAATTTAACATATATTTCAGCATTTTTTCCTTTGTAGCTACTATGACATTTCACATACAGTTCTGGGTCACCTATTTTGTTTTAAGATCCATATATTCTGCAGGTATACAAAACATAGCCAAGCGTGAAAGAAACAAAGGTGCAAAGCAACTTGATGCCTTAATGAAGGTAAGTCCTCTATGTTGTTGCACTGCCAATTCAAATAGTTCAACTTGGTTACTGAGAGCTGTTTTGTTTTTTAGGAACTTTCGGTGCCACTGAGAACTTATACAGAGAACTTCCCTAGAAGGAGAGATTTACATCCTTATGAGAGATCTCTCATTGAGTTGACCTTTGGGGAGGGATATTATGAAAAGGTACAGTTCTTATGTAAGTTGCCCCTCCCGGTTCTGAGTATAAGCACTGGACTAATGATTACAGAACAAATGTCAAAACTAGCAGTGTTGCTAATTCTTTCAATTGTATTTGTCATGAAAGTTCTTCATTTTACTTCTAGAGTTATTGTGATTTTATTGGTAGTGCTATGACAGGTACTAGGGCGAGTGGATGCTCTTAGGAAAAAGATAACTTCTGCCGGGAAGCAACATGCTTCTGTCTGTGCTAAGGTTAGCGTAGATGCAGACCTTGTGGGGCAATCCCATCTTCATTTGTTGAAACCAAACATTATCCTGTCTTTAATAACTCAAAGAAAAGGAAACGGCATGTTGAGAAAAAGCACCACCAAAATTCAGTAATCACATAATGAAGTATCCAAGTACAACAGCCTAAAGAACAAATGCAATAGGGTAGAAGAGTGAATAGAAATTCAATGCGACACGAACATTACAAAAAGGACAGAATCAGACCATCTGCCTCCAAACTGGTCACACCCATATGCTCTGTTAACTTCATTCCCACCTGTATCAATATTGTACCATTGCAACTATTCATGTATTGTTTTTACTAAGCATTTGACAAGTGTCTTACAAACACATTTGGAACTAGTAACTATAACCATTGATGACACATAAAGTCATTTATGTTTCAAAGTTAGATTGGCATTCTGATAGGAAATGATTACAATGAGCACATAATGTAGGGAAAATGATCACACCGTATATGCACCGACATGCTCGGTAAGGTACTTTGGTCGTCCACTATGGGAACGAGGACAGCCTTTTAGTATGCTATTCATTGTTGTTCACTTACTAAGCCTAGATAGCCAAACCCTAACTGTTGCGAGCTTCTTCTCTTTCAACAAAATAGTAGCATAAATTTTGTAAATTTGATTCACGATCTACATTTGATATTGACAGTCTTTGACGAAGCGTGAAGCAGAGGAGCGACTCACTGAGGTTTGTTCAAGTTTAAGCACATATAAATAAGTGTCTTCCTAGACCCAACTATCTTTTGTTTTTTGTTCAAATGTATAATCAGTTTATTTACACTTCTTTCTCTGCTTGATGAGTTCTTTGGTTGCATCTAATATTTTTTTAGGGCCGGAAGGAACTTGAGGAAGTTTTCCAGCGTGGTCAAAATGCAATTGAGGATTTAATAAACGTTGCAAAGGTAATATTCCTTACTTTGTCATTGGGGATTGTTGTGGGCGAAAAACCAAGAAAATTATTATGGTGTCTCATAATTTATTTTTTCACACTTATTTAGGCTTCTAAGATTTCTATTTCACTTATTATGTTATTAGCACTGACTGATCAGTAAACTATTACAGGCTTTGCGTTCTATGCCAGTTGTTGATCCACATATACCGACACTTTGTCTTGTTGGATCACCCAATGTGGGGAAGTCATCATTAGTTCGAATATTATCCACTGGAAAACCAGAGGTGAGCATATCCCTAAGCAGTGAATAATGCTTATTGCTTAATTTATCTGTAGTGTAGTTTGGCGGTAGACATAGCTTCCTGATAATTCATGTATTACTGGTTACTCCCTCCGTCCCATAATATAAGAGCGTTTTTTACACTAGTGTAGTGTCAAAAATGCTCTTATATTATGGGATGGAGGGAGTAGTAATTAAGATTCTAAACAACTGTGCTCATTTACAATTCTTTGAAGATGGCAATTCTTAGTACTCTTGTCTTATTCAGTATTAATGCTGCTTTTTCTAATAGTTCCTCCATTGTATAGCACTAAGGCTTCTTGTTTTTGATTAACATCAAAGCACAAATGTTTTAATTTACTTTTAACCCATGTTGACAAGTTCTTTGTCTGGCCTTAGCCTAACTGAGTGTGTACCTTGTAGCCTCATTCTACTCTACTTTCTTTATTTCTATAATTTTGTGTTTCTGTTTTCTTATTCTACCTCCTTTCTGCAGGTCTGCAGCTACCCTTTCACAACAAGAGGGATTCTAATGGGTCATATAGTATCCAATCATGAACGTTTTCAGGTTCAAACATATGCATTTCTATTTTCTCTACTCTTCAGACAAAATGCTTATTTCCTCCTTCTCATCTAAGACCTGACGCCACTGAACAACCAAAATATTTGTAGGTTACTGACACTCCGGGGCTTCTCACAAGACATGATGGTCAGTCAGACTTCCCTTACTGAATATGATGTGAATACAATGTGACACCCCCCCCCCCCCCCCCAATGCTGAATATGTGATTCCCTTTTTACATAAAGTTTGCAGCAGTTTTCCCGTAGAATGTACATCCATAACAAAATGTTCTCTAGTAAGTAACAGTGACATTTGCCAACACTATATAAGCCTTTCTTGGTTGGGAAATGCCCTTTGGTTCCCATGTGTATATACACCCGATATGGGATTTTTTAAAAGAAAAAGTCAAGTTTATTTGCCCTGAAGGCAACGGGGGTTTTTCTTTCGTGGATTTTTTTTTACGATTACAATGCATCGTCAAGTTTATTTCAAAAATATTTTCAGAATTTTTTAGTTCATATTGAATTAGTAATTTTTTTTCCAAACGTCTATATCCTGGGTGCTTATATGTTCTCCGCTCCGTACTTTAACAAAAATTCCATGTTCTGTGCACCTGTATTATTCTGGCATTTCCTTTGATCTATTCCGAATTTTGTGGTTGACAGATGACCGGAATAACATAGAGAGATTGACACTGGCTGTCCTTTCTTACATGCCAATTGCTGTTCTGTATGTCCATGATCTATCTGAAGACTGTGGGACTAAGGTGGCTGATCAGGTGCATCTTTTATTTACCTCTCCATTTTTATTTTCTTTGTCACTTATAGGTTCTAGCCTCCCAATACCAAACAGATGACGCAGTCAGCCGGTCAGCCCATCGGTTTTGCATTCTCCCACTTGATTGGTTGTACTAAACACAACTTCTTCCTCCTTTGCAGTACATCACGTACAAGCATATAAAGGAGCGGTTTGGCGACCGTCTTTGGATCGACGTTGTGTCCAAATGTGATCTTCTGGACAGGGCCACGCCCTCCAGGTTCGACGATGCCGCTGATGATGGCGTCGACGATGAATTAAGGAGATACAGAGAGTTTGGACCGGAAGACGCCATCCGGGTGTCCGTGCAGAGCCAAACCGGAACACAAGAGGTCAGCAAAACTCATGGCTGCCTCATGACTATAGTTGTGAATCGTCTTATTGTGCGGGCGGTTATGCGCCTCTTTATGCGACTGTGAAAATCATGACCGTGTCCGGGCTAATGTGCGATTGTATATGTCTCCTTTTTCTTCCCCAGCTGAAGCAACGGGTGCATCATCTGCTAACCTCTCAGATGGCCCGGATCAAAGCCGCCGGGGGCGACAACGATGAAGCCGTCGGTGAAGTTAGATGAAAAGGGATCGCGTGTTGGACAATATCGTTATAGCTTAGCTGTTCTTGTGGAGCTGATCTGGTCAGCCTTATCTCATGCAACATGCATGGCGCGTCACCCACGATGGAGGCATCAGTCAGCCAGGTTCCCTCCCTGGAGCGTCGATCAGCTTGAACGTTTTCTTCACGAGCTTCTGCTCCAGCGCCGTCCTTCGGTGGGACCGCGCGGTCAGGCTGGCTGCTGCTTTGGAAGTAGACCTCTTCAAACTTCTTCACCGACTTGTATGTACGACATTTATATAAACAAAACGGCCGCTCATATGTATGTATGTACTCCCTCTTTAAAGAAATATAAGAGCATTTAATCATTAAAGTAGTAATCTAAAAGCTCTTTTTTTTTACAGAGGGAGTATATCATATAGGAGCAACTTCAGCAGAGTCGTCATATCAAACTACTGAACATAATAATCGTCTGTGGGCGAAAGTCCCCTTCTACTCCTGAGCTCATTTGGGCTCGGGGTGAACAGTAAATTCCAAAAAAATGGATAGTAATTTGAAAAATTCTGATACTTCTTTGGTGCAAACTTTGACAAATGTCCTTGGTGCTTGCAAGTTTTCATCCCGAAATAACATTTGTGAAAGTCATGGCAAAAAAACATAAACCTCACCACAAATAGTATTTTTGAAGTGTTGATTTTGTTTTTTTACAATGACTTTCATGAATGTTATTTCGGAATGAAAATTTGCAAGCACTTGTCACAAAAAATAATTCTTAATTTTTTGAATTTCTTAATTATTATTTTCGATTTTACTGTAAATTCAGAATGTTATTTCGGGATGAAAAGTCGGTGAAAGTGACCACCCGGTCCTCCGTCACCGTAGTAATTTTTTAGAGAGCTCTGCAATTACAAGGCCACCGAACACCCGGCCGAACAAATTGATGATCTATCCTAGCCGAGCCGCTCCACATGCAGGCCCACCTATAGGACACCAAACAGAGGCCCGTTGGCCCACATTTTCCTAGTAGCTAGTATTGTCTCAAAAAAAAAACTAATAGCTAGTAAGTTTCTCTCTAAAAGAAAAAGCTAGTAAGTTACACCGATCTAAAAAGAAGGTAGTAAGAGTATCTACAGCCGGACGCCTCAAACCATCCCACATACGTCTGCGGATGCACCCGGCCAATGACCAGACAGGAGGAGAAGAAAAAACGTGATCCAACCGGACCCCTCATATTATCCGTAGACGCCCGGGCTATCTGCGAACACTCATATCCATCTTAAATATGGAGAGGATATGAGGGCTTGCGGACACGCCCGGGCGCGTCTGGGCATTCCGCCACGTAGGATGCGGCCTCATCGTGGACCACCTTTTCTCTTTCTTTATTATTTTTTATTTCTCTTCCTTCATCTTCATTAATCACATGCAAGTGACTGGACATACGAGAAGAAAAATGAGGAGTGTGACTGTGCGGACGGATAAATAGGGACTCAAAACGGACGCGTCCGCGGACGTTTTAAGAGGTTATATTTGCTATGTCTGGTTGTAGATGCTCTAAGTTTCAAACGCGAGAGTAAGCGTGACTGGATATCAACAAACCAGGTTATAATGTACAAATATATAAATTTTGAAGTCGTACATCCATGAAACATAAGAGTAGGTTTAAGTCACATCGCTCATTCCGTTAAAAGTTAAATTATGACTACCGAATACGCGATCATCGCGTGGTATATACTGGACCAAACTCACGTGTAGTATATAAGAATAGCTAAGTGCTCCGTCCGCAAACATAAATGGACATTAGGAAAGATGCTGCCATAGCTTGGAACAAAAAATAAATAAGTCATATATAGTAAAAATAAATGCCAATTGTGTAGAAAGAAAAAAATATTGGAGAATTTATGCATGTATGCAATGTGAATGATATTGGTACTACTTAAAAAGAATGTAAGGCTTGATGTTTCACTTTTCTTCCCATTACCCCTTTCTTCAACCTTCTTCATATGATAACCAGCCATCTTTAACTTGTCTTCTGAACTAATTTCACTTTAATTTACTAGTAAATCTCTTTCTCTATCTCTACTACTTAAAAAAATGTAAGGTTCCATGTTAATGTTTCCTTTTTTTACCACTACCCATTCGTTCAACCTTCCCCATATGATAATCAATCACCATAATTTACTTACCTTCTTAACTTATTTCAATTCAATTTACTAGCAAACTTATCATCAAAATATAAGGTAAATCATGAACAAGATTTGATAAACATTTATTTATACTTGGCGTTAATATGGGCAAGTAAATCAAAAGCTAACTAGAACATTTATATCCCGTTGCAACGCACTGGCATTGTCCTATTAATAAACTTAATACTCCCTCTGTTCCACTATATAAGCTGTATCGATTGTCGTGCAACTCAAATTTGTCTATGTTTGACTAAGGTTATAGAATACAAAATAAATAAAACATTAAACTAATTTTCGTGATGGATCTAAGACGCAAATTAGGTACTATAGATATTTGTATTTTTTTTCTAAAAATTGGTCAAACATGCACATGTTTGACTTTTGAAAAACTAATATACCTTATATTTTGAAACAGAGAGAGTAGGCCGGCAACATTTGGCAAGTATGCATCTCCAACAGCAAAAAGGAAAACAATCACTAAGAAAATAAAACATAGAACTAACTGAAATTTAATAATGATTCTTCCAGCCGCTTTTGTTAATATCCTTCAACCAACAAATCCAGTGCATCTCGCTCTGTATATACCCTTTTATTGCAAAAATGATTAGATTTATTATAAAAGTTTAACAAAATACAAAGCATCTCAAACATAATAAAAATTATATTGAGATTCTGAGATTACCTAACGTCCACTACTGTCACCAGAACGATCCGCGGACGCGCTGTTGTTGTCAATTCCCTACCGGAGCTGGCTTGACCTTATCGATGACAACCGAGAAGTTTTCGTGCATGTGCCCCTAGGGACCAGCGCCTTGAATCTGTAGTCATCGTCGTTGAGCCCTTGAATAGATCTGACGCACTTGCCACCAATTCTTGTCACATGCAAGAAACCCTGACCTTACCACCCCAAGGAGACGACATGAATCTAACCGGAGCTTCGTCGACTACGTCCCAACAGACAAACTCGAGGAGGATCGGAACCCGAAAGACAAACTTAAATAAGAAGCGTCACCATCAACCTAATCGCCGCCTGCATGGATTAAAAACCCTAAAACCTAAACTACTAATCAGAGCGAAGGCACCAGGATTTCCCTCCCCCCACCAGCCGCTGGAGCGGCTGACAGAGGGAAGGCGAATCCACATGCTCGTTGGTAAAGTCTGGAGGAAAAAGTTTGCCCTATTTGCTAGAGTCAGGGTAAGAAACCGAGAGAAAGGCTCCTTTTAAGCTTTATTACACGTTCTCTACTACCTATACTATGCATGAACGCACATGCAAGTATGCACCGACTATAATAATGGAAGAACGCACACACGTATATGACCCGATCTGAAATTAGTACAGGCATGCACCTCTAATAACCGGCTATCGTGAGCATATCGATCGGCCCCTAGATAGCTAGGATGATACTATTTTCATTCAGCACCAATGTGCACTAGGATCAATTTGCTTTCGGTTTCAAATTTTTGATTCCATGGGGGCATGCAGCTGGCTACTCAACCTTTTTCAATATCGACCTGTCCGATGCAAGCACGCGAGCGAGACGAATATTGGACCACGCCATTGTATACTCTACTGACAAGTCTCATGCCAGAGTAGTATACACACCGTACTGACTTATTACTTTGACTATCCAAAATAACGCTTTGACCATATAATCAACTGCTACGGTGATTGGCGATTTTACGGGCCGTCCATCCACTGCGATCAAACGGTGGAGAAACTAGAGTTACGAAGAGTTACAAGACTAAAATTACATGAAATTACAAATAGTGGTGGGACCATTACAAAACTAGGGTGGGGCTAGTCATTTTCTAAAAGGGTAGTTCCATCCAATTTTAGTCAAGGCCAAATCCTGTTCACACCCTCGCTGTGTGGCCCGACACATCTGGGTCGTTCCTGATTCTAAAAAAAAATCTGGATCGCTCCTCCACTCTTCCTGTAGAAAACTTGTTCGAGCCCTATCAGTTCGAAGCAGCAGGGTAGGATACGGAGCCGCCGGTGACCCCGGCGGTGGCGGTGGCAGCAGCAGAGGGGGTCGGCGAGGATGGCCGCTGGGCGAGGAGGCGGAGCCGATGACCCCGGCGGTGGCGGCGGCAGAGGGGGTCGGCGATGATGGCCGATGGGACGAGGAGGCGGAGCCGATGACCCCGGCGGCGGCGGCGGAGGGCTCCCAGGGGCTCTAGAATCGATGTCTGATGCAGCCGTGGTTCCTCGCTGTCAAGAGCTAGATCGAGCGCACGGCCTTTTGGAAAATTGGACGGATGGGCGTCCAAGAGGCACTCCTTGCCGGATCACGCTGCTGCTGGCGTAATCCAGGCCGGATCTATGGAGAGCCCGGCGCAGCACCGTCTACAGGTCCATATCTCTTACAGTCTTACTCTACCTTATTCCTTATAAGTTCACGGCTTCCATTGCTCTTCAGTTCTGGTTAGTAGTTGGAAACTGTAAAAGTATTGCAATTGGTTAGTAGATGGTAGTTGTTCTGCGACTAGACTGACCATCCAGCTTTAAATTTTAGTGTAATCTCAAGATATTGCAATTGAACTCTTCTTAAGGTAATTCTCTGTTTTCTCTGAACTCACTAAGATTATTTGCTTTTTCTTTGGTCTTTTGCGCATTTAAAATGCCAGAGAAAATTTTGCCAATCTCTTTAATTTTCACACAAACCTAAGGTGTTTTTAGAGACAAGCATCTTGTCAAAGCTTAGGCTTACAATGGAGACACCATCAATGGCAATTCCAAAGTTCTGTGCCTGATCTGTCAGTAGCTTTCTAATCTCCCACCTCACGTGCTGAAATTAAAGGGGAAAGGAGCAAACAATGAGCACCCACAAGTAATATATTCTGCCAAATATATAAAAGCATGCCTACACAATGCTAGTAATCATCGTTGTGTAGAATGGCGCCATACATTGTGGAGCAAGGCCAGAACTATGTTTCTTCACCTACATTTGCACAGATGAGCAATTATTGTCTTCTTGCCTTTTTCAGGTATTTGGCAATGTTGGCTCTTGGGCTGCCCAATTGATAACTGAAGCTGGTGGCAAGGTGGTCTCCATCAGAGATGTCACAGGGGCTGTCAAGAACTCCAATGGCATTGACATAGCCAAGCTGATGAAGCACTCGGCAAAGAACCACGGGATCAAGGGCTCCGACAAAAGGCGACGCCGTCGACCCGACCTCGCTGCTCACGGAAGAGTGCGACGTGCTCATCCCGGCAGCTCTGGCAGGAGTCATAAACAAGTAATCTTCTTCTTCCTCGTCCCAGCTCACTTCATCCTATCTTCTATCAGATTAATGCTCTGAAGCTCAGTTAGAGTATCCTCCTGGCTGTTATTTTTTCTTCTATATCTTAAAACATTTTTGTTAATAAATATTTCTTTCGATTTTCTTCTTCTCCTAGGGACAATGTTGATGCCATCAAAGCAAAGTACATCATCGAAGCTGCTAACCACCCAACAGACCCCGAGGCCGAAGAGGCAAGAACACCAACGTTTTGGCACAAAACTAAGCTGCATTTGTTGGCACATTTCACACATTGAATGACAGTAGAGAAGTGTACATGTTCGCGCTGCAGATTCTGGCAAAGAAGGGCGTGCTGATCCTACCGGACATACTGGCCAACTCCGGCGGAGTGATGGTGAGCTACTTCGAGTGGATGCAGAATCTCCAGGGGTTCATGTGGGACGAGGAGAAGGTGAATCGGGAGCTCAAGACATACATGACCCGCGCCTCAAACATAGTTCTGATTATATATGCAGTGTATGGTGCCGTATAAAATGGACAGTAATTATGTATAGTATATCTTTGAAAACCATAATTGGCTCAATTTGGAACAATGCCTACTTTATATGAATTTCTTGCCCGCTTTGCACGCGTTGCTATAAATGCATAACCATGCCTCAGCCATAATCATCCTTGACAAATATGGCAATCACCTTTAGTATGGAACAGAAGAAGCATGCAACCTATTTTGTCAATGAGCAAGTTTAGCATATGTTTGTACATTGCTGATCTAGTTAGTAAGCAGAACTCTGCTATAGTAAAACTAGCTAGAGGATCACCGCGCCACACGTTGTCACAACTTCACTTTCTGGAATGGTATGGTTGATGGCAACAGCCCCTCCTCAAGATGGAGGTCATGTGTTTGCAGGGGGCATACTGGAGATTTTCAGATTTGATTGTTTGAATGTATCTTTATTTCATTTCAGATTGTGTCAAGTCTTGTGTACTACTCCCTCTGCTCCATCGGTTCACAATTATAAGATGTTTCTAACTTATATTTGTGTTTGCTCCATCCATTTATAAGATGTTTCTAACTTATTTGTGTCTGCTCCATCCGTTTATAAGATGTTTCGAACTTATATTTGTGTCTGCTCCATCCTTTTATAAGATGTTTCTAACTTCTATTTGTGAACGGAGGGGTACTAAATATGAGCTTCTATCTACAAACTTTTGTCCGCGATCTATTTGTGACGACTTCTCCCAAGGTAGGAGCCACTTTTGTATGTATACTTCTCTTGATTCGTTCTATGTTGTCAAGTTCTCATTCATTTGGTGATCTTCTGTAATATTTGTGTTCGTTGATCATGGCCAAGTAAATCAAATTGAGTTTCCTGTTAAGGCCTGATGCTTACATCGAAACTGAACAAAATATATAGTGAAATAATCAAATGATAACAAAGCTTTGCACGATCCTCTGCACTTTTTATGCTAATCTGAATAATCTCACTTGGATCTAATAAAAATGCATCATCTTGTCTACAGCTTCTAACGGCCGCCAGTAAAAACTGATAATCTTATCTACAGCAATCTGGAGCTCCTTTATCTTCTCTTGTTGTGCAACATCCTTCTTATCATGTTCTTGCGCCTTTCCTTCCATCTCTTCTAACCACCCATCCTGAAATTGCACAGTTTTTTAAATAAAAAAATGCACTGTGGTATTGATGTAAGCATATATGTTTCCTACTGCTGCCTTGTGTATGGATCATTCTGAACATTAAAGATGATACCTGAGCTACTCAAAGCAGATGACACTGCCAGATTATTCTTTTGAACTTTTCGAGTGAGTCAAAAGCTGAGTATCTAGAGTTCCATTCACTGCCTCTGTAGATTAATATCTAATCATTGTCAAATGACAAAAGAACACAAGGAACAAGATCATACATATAGAGAACCACATAATTTAGGTCTATATTGGAATCTCTAAAAAGACTTATATTTAGGAATGGAGGGAGTACACGGTAACATAACGGATATTGGGGGTGGGGGTGGGGGGTGAGAACCTTGACTTTTGCTCCAATTGTTTTGTAGTTACTTGGTTCCAAACCCTCGCAATCAATATTTCACCAAATCACTTCCCTGAAAAGCATCCCAAACATCCTTTACAAGATTGATGTATATTCTACTTTTTGCTGTAAAACCAAGGAGTAATAACACAAATTACCTACATGATACAGTGGAGAGGCAGGATACAAATCATAGAAATAGAAAATTCTATGATCTAATACCCTTGGCATACAACCTCACAAATAAATTTGGAACCAATCGTGAGGCCAGTAGGGTCAAAATTAGCATTCATTTGGAATAATCAGCTCATGGTTATCCAGATTTAGTAGGCAGGATTGCGCATTTTCAAGCATGATATGAATCATCCAGTGAACACACCTCGAGTTGGCAGCGACATCCTTGCATAATGAATTGCCAGCGGACCCATCGCCGGCATCACACCACCGTCGGCGCAGCGGTTCCGGAATTTCCACCCACAGCTTCTTCGAAACACCGCAAGGATTTTTCAGTCAAGCGAAGCAGGTGATGGACCACCGGTGGTCGGTGATGGGTCGGTGTAGAAGAGTAGTGGCATCCGATCTTTCAGGCGAGGTGGGCTGTGGCCGGCGGCTCCTATCTCGCGGGTGAGGCTGGCGGCTCCGATCTCGCAGGTGAGGAGGGCGGCGCTGTTCGAGCGGACTGGGCCGGGGAGGAGAGGGTCGTGCGTGAGGCGGCAGCCGGGATCCCGTCGATGAGAAGGGGGCGGGTGGATCGGAGGAACTCCGACCTGGTGGTGGCGAGAATTGTGGAGGGTATGGGAGAAAGAGAAACAGAAAGAGAATACGGGGGTGGAGCGGTTGCTAGGTGCGGGATAAGATCGTGGGGGCTGGATTTTTTTGCCGATAATTTGGAAAAGTTGCGGGATTATTATTTTTAGTGAAGGGGAAAGGTAAACGTTTAGATACGGCGCACCGACCGAAACTTCTGCCGGCTCCTGCCTCGTCACGCACAACACACGCGCATACAGCCACGTCTTCCCGATGTGGGGCCCGTTCATCTTATCCATCCCTCCATGCGTCGTTCCCAGGCAGCCCGCGTGCGCCTGCGAGCCGCGCCCCCACACGAGCCCCGTCGCAGGCCATTCCAACCTATAACTACCACTACGAGTCATCTTGGTCCACAAGTACCGCTACGACCCATCCAGACTCACAACCAGCATGGAGCTAACGTGCACCTAAACCTGATCAACATTATTGGTTATTTTTTGCATGGAACATGTTGTTACAATGCTAAGATCTATAGTGAAGTTTAACTAACATCTCATAAATTGGTACTCGTGGAATTATTTTTGGAAATTTTATTTTTCCAATTTTTTCTGCATTTGAGCCAAAGAATGCTCCTGGATTTGAATTTGCTTTTAGTTTTTTTCATGTTTGAGAAAACTTCTTCAAATCAGAAATCTTGTTTTCTGGGCAAATTTTGAGCCAAAATGGTCGTGAATTTGAATTTTGCTTCTGTCTTTTTTTATTGGCCAAAACTTCTAAAAACTTTCCCAGATTGAATAGAGGGTAGTGTGAATTTTTTAGAACTTCTATGGAAACTTATTTTTTTCAACAATTTTTGACCGAAAGTGCTTCTGAATTTTAATTTGCGTCTAGTTTTAGTTATTTTTGGCATAAACTTCTTCAGTGCAACGCCCAACCCGCCAGTAGTCTGCTCTCACACCATGACCATTAGGGAAAAGCAAATAAAAATATTCGAAAATATATACCAGAAAATGAAATAAATCATGGAAGCGCCATGAAAAATAAAATGAAAATGAAAATCACTAAAAAGATTACATATTCAGAAAACAAGATCATGGATACATGGTAGAGTTAGAATAACCTAACAAGTTCTCCGGAGGAATTGCTAGCACACAATTAACTATGAGGCAGAGGTAGACGGCGGTGGCTGCCCGGTGAGAAAGGGTTTGATGACCGTGCTGTCCGGCGAGGCGTGAGGTAGATGACAGCAGCTGTCCAGCGATCCAACGAGACAGGAGGTAGACCTTGGTGGCTGGCCGGCGAGTTGGAAGTAAACAACGGTGGCTTAAGGTTGTCCAGTACAAACACTACTGCTACAATGACCACCCAAGACAGACAATAAACCTGCAGCCACAAAATCAAGTTTACATGGACAATCACTAAATTTTATTGCTACTAAACATTGATTATAGTGCCCTAATGACGAACTAAACTAAATCATCAATTGCATTGAATAGAAAGAAAAATAGAGCTGGCTACTGCATGATATACCAGGTGCAGAACTATTGCAACTGCACTAAATCAATCCTAAGTACACTTAATTTTATTTGATGTGCAGGAAAGCATGGTCGAATAAGAGCGGGTGCTAAGGAAATGATAAAATCAGTATTATGAAAATCCTTTCCTTTGTCGGGTTGTACAATTGTCTAAAATTTCCTTGATGACTACTGCCATGTATGCAAAGATAGAACAAAACGTCAATACTAAATCAGGTAGACTCCACGGAAAAAGGATCTGCTAGACTAAACACAACGAGTTTAAACTACATCTGATAAAATAGACTGCTGAAATAGAGTACCTGATGCTCACTGTTTGAATCGGTGGCTACCTTAATTGACGCCGTTTTTGCTGTCGTAGGGAATACACGAACTCTAATAACAATCAAGGATTATGAATAGTCTGAGAACGTTATCATAGCAAGTAATATTTAACAACTCTTCAGAAATTGCAGAATCTCTGTAGTTTATCATATATCTGAATTTTGATATGCTTAGTGGGATTTATTATCAGTGTTCTCTGTAGTTTATAAGCAGCAACTGCCACTGGGGAATGCTACAAGTTGTAAGACATTTGTGAACTCTGAATCTGTGTCTGTTCTGAACTTCAAAACAAACACATGCAACTGAAGTATGAAACTGTTATTAGCACTAGTTAAGTTGTTCCAAGCCATAGTTTACATGTATGACCTGAACTTGTATGTGTATGCTGCAGCAAGATTTCAGTTGTTTGAACGTGCTGTTACAAGTAATACAAAATTCAAGATTTCATCACTGAATAAAGGCTAGACAGTTAACAGAACTTTATACATATATGGCCTGAACTTGTGTATGTGTATGATACATGAGTATGACCATAAGCATACACAGTTAACAGTTCATTCGGGAAACTTTAAGGCTGCAATTTCTACTTGTGGGTTTGTGTGACAAACCAAATGATGTTCTCTGCTGAAAAAAAATCATATCATATCCCTCTTCCCTTGAGAGTTTTGTGTTGATGATGCCTACATGTCAAATACGTAGCAGCAGCAGCAGCGTGCTACAGTCAGCAGCAGCAGCGTCATTGCAGGCATCGAGGACAACTCAAGTGCCGGACGCGGGCAGCCGCTAATCATGCAATTAGTGATTGCGGAAGTTGCGCAATGTAGCGAACGCACTGCTGGCATATCCACTAGAAATCTGAACCCTAGCTGCTAACTGAATTTTAGTTCAAGGCGCTGCAATGTGTGAGGAGGGAAGGACGGGAGGAAGAGATGAGGGCAGGGGAAGATATACCTCTGTTCGTCCATCATTACGACCAAGTGCAGCCGGGACCTCCAAGACCTCGCACCGGCGTCGTCCCCTCCAGAACCTCACGGCGGCGCCGGCGGGGACGTACGTGGGCGAGCGGCCACTACGACCACGACCAGCCTGGGCTTCGCCTCCTGGACCTCGCGTCGGCGTCTTCGCCTGCAGGTCCTCGCGCCGACGTCATGGCCAAGGTCCTCACTCCTGCGCCGCCGTCTCCCAGGTCCTCACGCCGGCTCCCCCTCTCGCGAGATGGGTTAGCCAGATGCGGGGGTTTGACCAGCGGAGTACTAAAAAAAACACACATGACCGTAATACCCTTATTGAGTAAACTCAAAATTTTTAATGAACAGGTTAAAATCAACGGTGGAAAAAAATCGGTGGGGGAGTTACACGAAATTACAATTTGTAACTCCCCAATCACCGTAAAAGAGCTCTATTTCTTAAAACATTTCTGTGTTGTTATAATTTTGTAACTGAGTAAACGTTGTACGGGGGATTCATGGTCAAAACATGAATTTGGACACTCAAACCTACGCCTTATGTTTTGGTTAGTGGTTACTGTAGGGTCGGTCAATCAAACTTTTGAAGTTTTAGCATCTTGGGATTTTCCTCCTATCCAAAACAACTACTCCCTGGATAGCACCTGCAACATGCCTGATAGCAAGCAAGCAATCACACTTTTTCATCAGAGCACAACCAAGCCGGTACCCCTGAAAAATAATCGCTGGATAGCACCTGCAGTTGGGTATGTAAAAATCAACTGTGATGCGGCCTTTCTTAAAGAATCAGGGGACACTTGGGGAGGAGCAGTAGCTCGAGATCATCGGGGTTTTGTCCACTTGTCTGTCGGGCGCCGGCTGAACTAGTGCAGCTCGGTAGAAGAGGCAGAGGCAGCTGCTGTACTGATGGAAATGTCTGAACTGTTGAATCGTTTATGGGGGACCTATAATCCTGGAGGTGGATTGCGCTGCAGTGGGCTGGAACTTGCTCTCGGAGGATCCCTGCAAGTCGTCTAGCTATGCAATCATAGCTGACATAAAGAAGACCTCAAATGCCTTCCAAAGGTTTGAGGTCAGGGTGATCAACAGAGCTCAGAACAAGCTGGCTCACCAGATTGCAGCCACAACAAGGGCATCAGGTGATCACAAAAGTGGTGGCAGGAGTGCATGATTCAGTGAGGCAACAGATGGTTGAGGAGTATATTACTACCATCGCATAGTGTATGCATGGTTCTCAAAAAAAAAACTACTCCCTCCGTCTCATAATATAAAAGCGTTTTTGACCCTACAGTCTACACTAGTGTTAAAAGCGCTCTTATATTATGGGACAGAGGGAGTATATGGCAAATGCACTTAACCCTAAAAGGTCTTCTTTTTTTCATTGTTTGGTGCTACAACCATACACCCACAACTATTGCTTATCGATATACAGTCAACTTCCAACTAAAATAAATAAATACACAGCCATGTATAAAAAAAATTCATTATACCAAATTCAAGTGTCTTTCCTATTCCTATGTTTGGGGATCATGCGAATCAAAAAGTCCTATAAACTTGATGAAATGACCGCACATCATGGCAACATCAACCTATCATAACATTGCTAGGAATGTGGAATGAGATTAAGTAACCAAAGGATGAGCAACGCCGAGCGATTAAAAATCTGCTGAAAAATAACTCAATTAAAGTTTAGTTTAATCAAACAGAAGATTCAGTTTCATAATTAATTATCTTGTATACATTGATCGATTGGAGCAAGCAGAACTGGCTAATTTTGCAAGAAATGTGAATTCATTATAAATATTTCTCAGCAATGTATGGCTTCTTGTGCTCATACTACAATTGCATTCACCATTCCTTCCCCAAAATAACTTTGTGAATTATGCAGGGAGGATATATATGCATGCAATAATCTGAGAGATTGAGTGTATAAGAACTTGGAGAGTTTTGTTTATACTGTATGATCACTAACCATTCTGCAGGCAGTAAAAGGAGCTCATTTATAATTCCACATACATGAACCGGAGCAAGCAACTCCTAGATGATTTTTGGCAGATAATAAGCAAAGCAAAATCAGAGATTCTAGTTACTTACCAGCTGCTAAATATATGCAATGCAAGTCTAGTTATTGGTAGGATGGACTAATTTCGATGAGGATGAGGGGGGGAGCTAGCTGATCTTGATGCCTGCGAACGTCGACGCATGGACGACTCCTGAAGTCCTGATTGATTGATGCTAGCTAGGTAGCTAAGCTAGCTAGCTAGTAGGGCGGCCGTGCATGCGCCGCCCATTCCGGCGCCGCATGCCCACCGCCTCCCTGCATCAGGTTCGGCGGCACGCCGTACATCGGCATCCCCGCCACGGAGGGGTCGCCGGCCATCATCTGAGGGACACCACCGCTGGGGGCTCCGTGCATGCGGGCGGCCTCCAGCTGGTGGTCCTCCTCGGCGTCGTCCAGCGGCAGCCGCTCGTAGGTGGCGTTGGCGAAGGTGGAGGCGATCACCATGACGGGCCCCGCGGCGGTGAGCGCGCCCACCACGCTGCCCCCGACCACCTGCCCCTGCCCGCCGGCGAGGTACACGGTGAGCCCGGTGGACCCCGGCGGCGAGGGCCCGGGGAGGAAGGTGCCGGAGAGGGAGAGTATCTCGAAGCGGCCGCGGAGCGCGACGACGGCCCCGGGCGCGGCGGGCTGGCGCAGGGCGACGTCGGCGACGGCGCCGGCCCCGCTGAGCACGCAGACGCCGCGCTGCCTGCGGCGGGAGAAGTGCGCGATGGCCTCGGCGACGTCCGCGCCGCTGGCCACCTCCATGACGTGGCTGCGCAGCGCGTTGGGGCTGTCCCGCGTGACGAAGATGGGCGGCTTGGGCTTGTTCTTGGACCCCGCCGGCCGGCCGCGCGGGCGCCGGTTCGCCGGCACCACCACCGCGCCCTCCTTGGGCTCGTGCTCGTCGTCCTGCCCGCTCCCTCCGCCGCTGTGGCTGCTCTCCCCGTCCACCTTGGGCACCGCCATGGCGTCCTCCAGCTGCTGCCGGTTCTGGTCGCTGGCGAGGCCTGATGCAGCTGCCGGCGCCTCCGTCAGCGCCCTTCGTCCCACCACCTGTTGGCCATCTCTCCACCTAACCTAACTCTATGTGCTACAGCTTGCTTGATCTGGTCTTCTTCTTCCCTGTGTAGTTCCAAGGGCGGCTAGCAAGCTTTCTTGATTAGTTGACTTCTTGCGCACCTGCCTTCACCACACGGTGCCATGGATCTGAAATTGAGCATACAAATGCAGATCAAAGAAGCTTCATGTCAAACACACAAGAGATCAAAGAAAACGAGCTAGAAATATAGATGGGATTCAGCATATGTGCGTGGGTAGGACTGGACACGAGCCGAGCCGAGCCGAGCTTGATCCGAGCCTGGCTTTGGCTCGCTCTGGAGCGGCTCGGCTCGGCTCGGCTCGCTCAGCCAACGAGCCGACCTTAGGCGGCTCGGCTCGCTTCAGCTATGGCTCGGCTCAGACCGAGCCGGCTCGCAAGCCATTTGCCCCCAGAAGTACAGAACCTCTGTATAGTCCAGTTTTGATTTTTTTGCAGCAATTAAACCCATATTTTGAAAAACAAACAGTTTATATTGCTAAAAGTGGAACATTCGGCAATCTATTGTTTTAACAAAAGGTCATAGAAATGAAAAATAAGCTTTCATCTATTGAATTTTGGACAGCATTTCCTTTGAACTTTACACAGCAAAGCATCAAATATTGACAGCCACACGAAAATTTTTGCATAGCACAAAACTTCCACAGCAAAGCATCAAATATTGACATAAAAACTGAGAAAATGTTGACAGCGAAACAATAGGACCGTAGTTCATCACAACATCATTCAAGGACCGTAGTTCATCACAACAAACACATAATCCAAAGTTCATCACAACAAACACATAATTCGAAGTTCATGACAACAAAAGAAATGGCTCGAGACGATCACGTTGACCTCAACAATCCACATGACAAGATCATGTAGACATCCATCTTCAAAGTAGCAAGAGCAACACCAACATGACGATTATCTACATGTAACACAGATTTGGAAACATACTGGGATCATGTAAAGATATGAAAACTGAAACATGTCAAAAGAATAGTTACCAATTGTTGTTATCCCCCACATCAACAATCTTGGGCAACTTGATATTCTCAACATCGTCCTCCTCATCTTCATCTCTCTCCTAATTATTTGGAAGTTAGCCACATACAAGAAATAGACAGAAAGCATAGAAGAAAAGATAGGAGTCATACCACCACATTGAAGTCCTTGTGAGAACCTTTGATATAACTAGCACCGCACACCAAGGCTTCCACCATTTCTGGTTTCAAAGAACTCCTGTAGTCATCTAAAACCACACAAGTAGACATATCTAAGTTCAAAGATAGGATGAAAAGTTAACAAGTTAACATCCAATGTAACAAGTAGACATACCTAAAACTCTTCCACCCGTGCTAAAAGTTGATTCCGAAGACACGGAGGTAGCCGGGACAGTCAAGAACCTCTTTGCCATCATTGTCAATACGGGGTATCTAGGTGCATTCACCCTCCACCAATCAAGAAGATTGAACATAGGATCCATTGCCTCATTCAAGTCATCTAGATAGTTTCTAAGCTCACTTTTTGATGGTGTTGATGAAGTTGCTGATAAGAAGGACTGAAACTCACAATCCATAAGTGGCATCGAGGTACTTGTGTTGCAATTGTTCTTGGCTGATGATCCACTAGCTCTTTCTCCAGCTTGCTTATTTTTCGCAACAAACTTCTCATACAATGTGTCCAACTCTCCGCGCACAATATTCTTCTCAGTATTTGCTTTCCCCGCAGCATACATTTGGTGATAGCACCACTCAACATACCTCATCTTGTACCTTGGGTCCAAGATGGTAGCAAGCACCATGACATTGTTCGGCTCATCCCAATACTTGTCAAATTTATCCATCATTGCATCACCCATTTTCTTGTAGCATTCATCATCATGAGCCATGGCTTTTCTCAAAGCAATCTTGATGCTGACAATGTGAGGGTAGAATATGTTGGAGGTGGGATATAATTGCCCTGAAAACGCAGTTGTCACACGAGATAAAGAGAGGAGCAATGGCTTAATAACTTCAAACTTGTCCCATTCTTCTTTTTCCGGCTCCCATTGATAGTTGGCATTTGAAGCTGCATAAGAGGACATGGCTTCCCTATACGGGCAGGCTGTATCAAGCATCTGGTACGTTGAACTCCACCGCGTGACACAATCAAGATGCAAATGGTTGCCAACCTCAACACCCAATATTTTGCAAGTCTCAACAAACTTGTGGAGGCGACTCGGTGACTTCTTGAAATACTTAACCATCTCTCTCAAATTCTCTATCAAAGGGGCCATGATGGTTGTCCCATCTTGCACCACCAAGTTGATAATGTGTGCACAACAACGGACATGGAAATATTTGGCTTCAAAGTCCGTACCTACAAAAAAATAGCAAGCATATGACAATATATTCAACCAAAACAGCACACATATGAGCATGTTAAACCAAAATATCATTATTTGGACAAACAAAGCATATGTACTACAAAAACAGCAAGAATATGACCATATATTCAACCAAAATAGCAAGTATATGAACATATGTAGAACAAAAACAGCAAGCATATAACCATATATTTGAAGCATTGTCTAGTGTGATGGACAAACAAAGCATATGTACTACAAAAACAGCAAGAATATGACCATATATTCAACCAAAACAGCAAGTATATGAACATATGTACAACAAAAACAGCAAGTATATACCTCTCCGAACAGCAAACTTTGCCTTCAAACCTCTGACCGCAACATCATTGTTTGAAGCATTGTCTAGTGTGATGGATATAATTTTCTTCTCTATCTTCCATTCAGTCACACACTCATAGATAGCATCTGAAATCACATGCCCGGAGTGAGGAGGATCCAAATCTATGAAAGAAAGAACACGTGTTTGCATCTTCCAATCCTTATCTATAAAGTGTGCAACCACACACATATATGATATGGTCTGGTTGCTAGTCCACAAGTCGGTTGTCAGACTAATGAAGTCCACATCCTTTAGGGCACACCAGCGCCGGCGGGGTTAGGGAGATGTCGTGGCGGAGGTTTCTTTTTTACCCTATACAACAACTCAGCGATTGGGGCATTGCTGCAATCATTTGCGAGCTTCCTCGGCAGCCGCGTAGTAGCTGCTGCATTGCCCTTCCCATTCCCCTTCTGCATCCTCGAGACGGGCACCTTGCTCTTCATAATGGAGTCCAAGGTCCTCTCTTTCTCCTTCTCCTTCCCATTCGTCTTCCCCTTTTCCTTGTCCATTGTTGCGACGATAGGCGTCTGCACACATCAGCAAACAACAAACAGTCAATCATCAACAACAATAAACTAATTACATATGGAGTCAATGTAATTTTCCAAGCAAGTAGATTTTTTTTCAAGCTACTATGCTACATCAAGTAGATCATCAATAGCAGAAAACTAATTACACATGGAATCAATGAAAATTTTGATCTATCCATCCATTCTACCCTACAACTCCATCCATCCATGATCCATCCATCCGGATCTGCTACATCTAGCCCTATAGGCTATAATACATCCATCCATGATCCATCCATCTAGCCCTACATCTACATGACTACATCCATCAATCCATCCATGCATCCATCAATAAATCAGATGCGTCATGCATGCTAGTTTAGACACGGCTAGGGTTTGGGAAGGAACAGCTACATGAGCACATCCATCGATCCACCCATCCATTGATCCATCACACACGTACTAGTTCAGAGAGCTGCGGCTATAGATAGGAAAGGAAGGAGGTACCTGCTCGTGCTCGTCACGTTCGGCGAGAAACCAGGGGAGGCACGTCCGTCTGCGTCTGCTGTGGTGAGGAGAGGTGGCGTCGCCCGTTGCCGTCGAGCCCGTTGCTGTCGGAGTGGTGAGGAAACGGGGCGTCCCTCGTCGCCGCCGATCCAGCTTTGCGGCGCAGGGGAGAGAAAGGGGCGAGGGGGAGGCAGAGCAGAGAAAGTGGCGAGGCGGCGCTGTCTCTGCGTCTCTCGTGCCCTAACGAGGGAGTGCGAGGCTGCGAGCGATGGAGATTGACGATGGATTGGGCTGGGCCGCAAACGAGTCACCGAGCTGGACCGGCCGAAACTCGGCTCGGCTCGCTCGCGAATCGGGCCTGTTTTCAGAACTGGGCCCGCTCATTTAACCTGTCGAGCCGAGCTGTAATGGGCCGAGCTGTAGCGAGTTTCGGGTCGAGCCGGAAAGCTCGCTCGTACATCCAGTCCTATCCGCGGGGAACTGGGGATTGGGAATCCGCTCCTTGTTAGCTTTTGATTTCATGAACAAAAACAAGACGGCAAAGGGCCCTGGATCGAAAAACCTGATCGATCTAGCTAGCTAGGAGAAAAAAAATGATATCAATACCTTATGCGCCATGAAATTGCAGCTAATGAAACCAGCTAGCTCCCATCAACAGATCTAGTATGAGATTTTGGTTGCTCCTTTTTCTTGGGGGGTCGAGAAAGCTAGCTAGCTAGCTAGAGGGTAGAAGAGGAAGACCAAGACTTGCTTGTTGCAAGCTGAGTAAGCAAGCTTTGTCATGGAGAGGGTCCATGAGGTGTGTTGATGGGTACCTTCTGGTTCTACTTGTTCCACACCTGCCTGCAAACTAATTAGTTAAGTTAAATACAGATCGATCGATACACATGTTATGCATACTAGTATATATGATTAGTATGCTACTATGTATATATGATTAGTATGTGTACATGATGTCACTGTTTTTAAATTTGCATAAGGCTAAGCTAGCGCACCCCTTTTATTTTACAGTGGGTAACGTGGTGGGGAGTACAACTCCCAGATATACAAAGCTGAAAATACTTCGTATGATTGCATGGACCACGCTATACTCTGGCACACTACCGGAATAACCTTATATGCCTACGGCCATATCTATGCCGACGGCTGCCATAGGCATAGATGGAGCTATGCCGATGGCTGCCATAGGCATAGATGGAGCTATGCCGACGGCCTGGCGAATACCGTCGGCATAGCTTCATCTATGCCTACGGCAGTCGTAGGCATAGTAAGGCCGTCGGCATGGCCGTCGGCATAGAGGTGGCCCTGGTGGCTCGGGGACAGACGGCGGGCTGACGCCGTCAAATCTATGCCGACGGCCCTGACGGCGGCCGTCGGCATAAATATCATCTGTTTTTTATTAGGAGCTGCCACGCGGCAGAGCTATGCCGACAGCAAAGCTGTAGGCATAGTTATCCATCTATGCCTACGACAAGGCCGTAGGCATAGCCCTGCCACGTGGCGCCTCCTGGTAGCCCCGAGAACTATGCCTAGGCATGGCCCTAGGCATAGATATCATCCGTTTTTTATTTTATATTATTTTTATTTTTTTAAAAGTTAAAATTTGAATAATTTAAATCTAACTTATCTAAACTTAAACATACACAAATTATACATCAACTTGGGGTAGAATTTTCCATAGATTATTAATATCCAGTTTGTTTTTATTTTTGAGTATGTTAGAAATGTGACCTCGTGTACTTTTGCATATATGTCCTTATACTTTGTTAAAAACATAAGTAATTGATACTTGGATCGATTTTGACAAATTTTATATAGTTTTTTTATCAGAATCTTGAAAGAATTATGTTGCTATACTATGTTTCAAATTTGAGCTAACTTAAATCATGTTTGCTTCAAATTTATAGGAAACACCATTTTATTTTGATTTTTTTTGTATATTTTGAGAAAAAACCCTTCGGGGGGTAGCAATGCCACCAGAGCATCGCGTCGGGTCCTCATACATGTCTTAAGGTGTGGTGGCACGTATAAAGAGGCAATACGCGGCTCCGGTGTGAGGTCCTCCCCCTCACGGACGGCAATGAAATCAAAGTAATCCCTCTGCGGTTTTGGCGTTGCATGAAATAGTTCTGAACACTCGGAGTGTGACCAATTCATGAGATTTTTACACAGTGCAGACACATGTGATATAATAGGTGTGGCAATTTCTTATATTTTTTAAAGATGCAAGAGTATGTGAAAAACCCCCCACTACGGATTGTTCTTCGCGTGTCTACGAGTGTGGCCAGGGGCCTTCGGGGGCTAGCCATGCCACCAAATCTTGCGTTGGCTCCTCTTACATGTCTGGAAGTGTGCTGTCAGGTGCAAACACCCGTCATGCGGCTCCGAAGTGTGACCCATTTCACGGAAGGCGCTGCCGCCAGCACTTGGATGGGGGAAACAGCCGTGCCGGGTCGACACGAGGGGGATCCGATGGTGGGTTGGGCCCAGACCTTGTTTTATGAAATGTTTCTATGGGCTGACCTATCACAATCAGGTGGAAAAGTCCGTTGGTCAAAGGCCGTCCGGTGTAAGTCAAAGGCCTAGATCTCCGGGTCAACGGGGCTAGGTAAGGCCGGTCGGGGGCCTTCGGGGGTAGCAATGCCACCAAAACTTGCATTGTGTCTTAACATATATATACAAGTGTGATGGAGGGTTGAAATAGCCAACAGAGCAACAGGCAGCACACTTCCTTCACAAAATCACACACGTTCTTTCTCGATAACCAGATACTACCTTGGAGATGGTGTAGTTTACAAGCGGCCTCCTGTCAGGCTTCTATGAAATATGCTCAAACTTTTACAAGGTCCATATGACTAAACCGTGCCAGGTCCCGAGGATTTCCAGCATCGCATGATTTCCCGTGGATTTTAACGGCTAGATCCGGCATGCTGCCGAGGTACATTCACCCTATGGTGGTGGGCCTACCCCTTCTTTGGTTGCACTAGGCCTACACATACCGCAAAGACATCATATGTGATTTAACAAAACACTTTTGGACATCATTTCAGGTGGTCGCCGTGCAGATCTGCAATTTCCCGCGTTGAAACCCTACGGATGCAGTAAATGTCTCAAATATTGCAGGCGGGCCCGAAAAATGCCATGTACTGGCACGTGTCATGCAATTGCCCCCTTTGAGAGTACGAGAAGTTTCGAGGTCAACGGAGCAACGGGCAATGCACTTCCTTCACAAACCGGACACGTTCTCTCTCGATAGCCATATACTACCTCGGAGATAGTGAAGTTTACATGCAACCTCCGGTCAAGCTTCTACGAAACGTGCTAAAACTTTCACCGCACCCTACAAGGGCCATATGATGGCACCATGCCAGGTCCTGAGGATTTCTGGCATCGTATGATTTTTGGTTGATTTTAACGGCTGGATCCAGCATGCCGCCGAGGTACATTCGCCTCTCGGTGGTGGGGCATGCCCCCCTTGGGTTGCACTAGGCCTACACATACCGCAAAGACATCATATATGATTTGAAAAACCACTTCTGGACATCATTTCAGGTGGCCGCCGTGCAGATCTGCCATTCCCGCATTGAAACCCTACGGATGCATTAAATGTCTCAAATATTGCAGGCGGGCCCGAAAAATGCCATGTACTGACACGTGTCATGCAATTGCCCCCTTTGAGAGCATGCGAAGTTTTGAGGTCAACGGAGCAACGGGCAATGCACTTCCTTCACAAACTGGACACGTTCTCTCTCGATAGCCAGATAGTACCTCGGAGATGGTGCAGTTTACAAGCGACTTCCGGTCAGGCTTCTATGAAACACGCTAAAACTTTCAGAACACCCTACAAGGGCCATATGACGACACCGTGCCAGGTCCCGAGGATTTCCGGCATCGTATGATTTTCGGTAGATTTTAACCGCTGGATCCGGCATACCGTCGAGGTACATTCGCCCCCCGATGGTGGCGCCTACCCCTCCTTTGGTGCTGTCGTTCGATGCTAAGGGACGTCGCACGTATCTTCGTCGACAGTGACGGGGAAAGCCGAAGAGATGTTCCGTGCGACTGTCCGTAGGTCCCCATCCGGACTCATAGTCGTCATACCGGACGCACCATTCCCCGATCCATTCCCTCCCCACCTCACCTCACCATCTCCTGCTCGCCGCCCTCCTCTCCCGTCACGGATCGTCGACGGTCGGTCCAAGAGGGTAGAAAAAAATAGAAGAAAAATAAAAGGGAGAACACAATTGTATGAGCTTGGTTTCTATTGGTGGAAACATTTGTGCCACGGATCGATGACGTGGCGCAAATCCATCCATCTAGCTGTCCACCCCACAACCATCCATCCATCCATCTAGAGAAAAGGAGAAAAAAAGAAAAAGAAAAAGAGCCCACCCCTCTGTCTCTCGCACCTCGCTCTCTCCCCACGAACCTCTCTGTCTCTCGCGACTCCTCTCTCCCCCACGAACCCCTCTCCCTCGCCGCCGCCACCACCGACGCCGGCTGGTTCCGGCGAGCTCCGGCGGCGCGCAGCACACCCCCGAGCTCCCCTAGGTCCGCTCCACCCTCCCCTCCGTCCAGAATCGGCGCTCCCGTCCCCCACCGACCCCGTGGCTAGCTAGGGTTTCGACCGCCACCCCTAACATCGCCGGGATCAGCCAGATCCGGCGACGGCGAGGCCAGAGCTCGACAGATCTGTTACGGGCGTGGCGCAGGTACGTCCTTCCCCTCTTTCCTCGCTCGGATCCACCCTTCCCACCTCACCTTCTCCTTTCCTTCCCTTGCTGCAGGTCACCTTGGTGCGGTCTGGACGGCGGCGACGGCAGGAGGGCGCCGTCCTTCCTACTCGAGGAGGCGGAGGACAAGGGGCGCACCTAGCTGGCGGCCCTGTCCTGCTCGAGGAGGCGGGCGCTGCCGAGCTCAAGCACGGCCACGACGACCCACCTCGGCAGGTAGCACCTCCATCTCCTCCGCCTCCTTCCTCTGCTCACTACTGCTGCTGCTAAGTAGAGGAATATGTGATGCACTGCACCACACGAAGCTGGCTATATCCTTCACCGCTAGCTAGTTTGGTCTAACCTGATGGACAAGCTAACATACATAGCAGTAGTTGCTTTTTTTATCATCCCCCCACCTGCCAGAGCACAACGTACACATACACACAGAGAGGAAATCTCTAGTTAGCTTTTTTTAGTTTGTCCTCTAATTTGTTATTGGCCATAGGCTCGTGACAATCTCTTTTTTTCTTTGTTGATGCTTACAATCAATTCCATAATTTACCAGTGTATAAGTATATAGCCCCTAGCCATGTCTACTTCCAGTCCTACTCGGACACACATATTCACATGTATTCTGCATGTACGCGTGGAATCACGTTCAAGGGAACTTTAGCACTACTTTACAATGTACATGAAGAATCGGTTTACTCCAATTGACAAGTAAAGTACAGTGGCCTAGTTGGATCCTGTGACAAATCCTGTGATAAATTCACATCCTAGGCTTGATTCCTGGCCGAGCCAGCTTTTACTTCAATTGACTGCATGATTAAAGTATAGATATAGATAGTATATTTATACTGGTATGATGAACAAGAGCTTCCAGTTAATTACATAATATTGGTGATGTAATTTTACTTGCTGTGTATGCTTGCTTAGTTGTCCATCGGGCCGCTCTCTTGTATCGTTTGAGTGCGCCAATTAGTTCGGCCAGCCTCTATGATTTATTATGTAGCTTTTGGAGTGCTTCTATCTGTCACGCCCCAAAACATAGCAGTGACAATTGCCACATGCTTATAAATTCAATTCAAATTTATAAGCATGTTAGGCCATCAGGTTA
Organism: Triticum monococcum; assembly: GCA_034509565.1. Taxonomy (NCBI): domain Eukaryota; kingdom Viridiplantae; phylum Streptophyta; class Magnoliopsida; order Poales; family Poaceae; genus Triticum; species Triticum monococcum. The sequence continues at coordinate 50,561,116 of CM067846.1, forward strand.
ACCAAGGTAGTACACTGGAATCATTTTTATTCATTATCATAGGAACGACTACAAGTGTTCTTGCTAGTACATGCATGCAAGTTTCTTTATTTCATCCCCTCCCGTAGTACTACTTCTACTGTTCACCATCATTTCCATTGCTCATCTCTGCAAAAAAATAAAATAATAAGATAGCAAGAATGAGTATGATAACATACTCAGCAAGCGCACATGTAGCAGGGAAAAACTGTGACCGGTACAATGTTTTTGCCGTCGTGATGCCTTAGTGTTAGATTTTTCATTAGGACTGGAACATTAGAAGAGGAAATATTATCTCAAAAGATCACCAATATATCATCTCTAGCTTCTGCACAAGATTAGCTAGTCTTGCATGTGCTATTCTTAGCATAACGAGTGTACAGGTCCAACAAGTAAAAGTGAGGCGTACTTAGTCAGAACAAGGCATGTGGTACAAGATAGAAAGAGAGAAAAGACAAATTAATCTAGAGGAGTTCTTGGGAGATAGGACGCATGCATCTTTCACAACTAGCATGCAGAACCAAACCACCATGCGTACTGTACAAGGACACACTAGCTGAGGTGAAAGAATTAACAACAAGAATAGTGCTACAGACTAGCCATATAGAGAAGTACTAGCAACAGCGGCATGGCATGAGTAAAGAAAGAGAAGGAGCAGGACATCTAGAGAAGCTAGATGGAACGCATGCTTGCCTTCTCCCGATTCTCTCGACACAGCAGCAAGATTTCTAACGCCTGCTCTGCACCAGCAGCTACGGCTCTACTACTACTACCTCTAGTGAAGAGAGACAATGGTTGTGGTGTGAGGTCCAGCTACCCGGCCCTTGGCCCTTTATATAGGCATGCAGGAATAGACACTAAGTAAAATTGCTCTAATTGACACGTATGTCTGACAACAGGAATAGATAAGCTTGCTGGCCTGTACCTGAGTCAGCAGCACAATCATTTCCATTTACTAAACATTTTATTTTCAGTTGCCTCCTCGACCCTTCCTACAGCCAGTTACTTGTTGAGCAAAATATCTGGTCTAACTCTTCTCACAAATTAAGGGAAAGAAAAAAAAGTCTGCCTAGACCAGTACGTGTACATGCATTTGGGTTCTAAGCAACTACTACTAATTCTTAAACAGTGGCATCCATCATATATATTATTAGTGCAAGCTATCAATCCATCCGATAATCTCTATAATTGGCTTAAAATATTACTACTATACTACTTTGCATAATTTAATTTCACGGGCGTTACACTATCTATATTTGTGAAAAATTCGACCCAACAAAAAAAAATGTTAATCAGTCCGCTCTCTCAAAGTTGAGTTTAGGGTGCTGCATATGAATGATTTTTTTCTTAGTTTGGGTGCTAGGTACTGATAGAGTTGGTGTATCCATAGATAGCATACACTTGCGCATTTTTCTGAGTTCTTCTGTTGCGAATGAGAACAACCATCATGGACCTCCTCTGTTTTCAAGCAACTTGCTTCTCCATGTATGATTTATGCAGCATATACATCTTGCTCCTCTTTTATCAGTAGCAATGGAAGTTGATGAAATTAAGTGTCGTGTTGTTCTAGAGATGCAGGGAGGGAGGGACTTCCATGGATTGGACTGCAAGGATTGGATGCAAACCAATGCACATGAGGAGGAGAGATGCAAGCCAGGTCATGACCTAAAGGTCCCCGCCGTGAACCCCTTCCCCTTCCCATGTATAATCATGCTCAACAAATACTTGATATGATTTTGGTTAATCTTCAATTCAGCCCAGCTAGCTGTTGTAGTACTTGCTTGTCTCCTTCCAAATGTTGCCCTAGTCCGTTGAGTTTCTTATTGCTCTAGGTAGTACTATTATTTTTCTGCTCTGCGATTTGGTTTGCATGGTTCCAGGCTCCCAGTCTACCGCTTTTGTTGCTGTGATTTCGAGCTCTGTTTTCTTTATTATGACAAGTTGCAAAATTAGTAGTGGGAAGTAAACTTTTGTTAACTTGTTGGCTGAATGAATGGAACTACTGTTATATTTGATTTGTTGCTCAACTAGTGCTGCAATGATGGAACCGATGATTGTGCATGATGCATCCATCCATTCTATCGGAGAGGCTGTGTTTTTTTCTTCTTGTGCTAAGATTGCCAGCATCACATATCTTATGCTTTTGTTTCTCCAGTAGAGCCTTGTGAGATTGATGTGTCTGCCACCGTCCTCGAATGGTTGTTCAATAATAATGGTCCTAGCTAATTACTAGTATGCGCTGCTGCTAAAACAACTTGCCCCTCGTTTGATTTCAAGGATGTTGTTGCTGCTAAAGTAGCAACAACAACGACAACAACCATGCTTTGGTTCCCCAAAATTCAGATTGCACTTGCATCTCTACATACACACACATATGAACATGCACCTCGGTTTGGTTCAGTTTGCATATTTACATTTGCTTTAACTTTGACTGAAACTATCTTGGTGACACTTGCATCAATGGTGTGTTCTGCCCTTGTAGATGTCCTTGGAGAAGATGGCCATTGGAGTGTAGGGGAGAAACAACCTTGTCCTGCTCGAGGAGGAGGAGGAGGACCACCCGAGCTCGACGACGACATGGCAACAGGTAGCACTCGCCTCTCTCCCAAGGTGAAGGTCTGGTCCGCCTGTTTAGATGGTCTGCTCTCGTCTTATGCATGTGAGGGGAGAAGAAAGCCATTGGACTGAATTATATTTGCATGTGAGGGGGGGTGATCCTTTTGGTAGATGCAGAGTATAGATTCACAAAATTCACCACATGAGCGTACTACCTATATCCAAATTCTGGATACCACTTGCATCTTTTGTATGTACACATGAAAAAGCACGACGGTTTGCTTCAGTTTGTATGTATCCAATTGTTTTTTACTTTTGACTGAAACTATCTATCTTGGTGGCACTTGCATCTCCTGTACATACATACATATGAATCAGCACCACACTTTTCTTCAATTTGTATGTGTCAATTTTTTTTGGTTGAACTTTGAGTGAAACCAACTGGCTGGCACCTCAATCTGTACATACACACGAATCAGCACCACCCTTGGTTCAGTTTTGTATGTGTCCATTTGTTTTTACTTTGACTAAAGCGAACTTGATGACACTTGCATCTTCTGTATATACATATATACATATGAATCAGCACCACTCTTTTTCTCTTTGAAGCTTGCCTTGAACAAGAACTGATGCTTGATAGATACAACCGAAACTGGAGCATCTCTGTACTGTATGTATTAGTAGTATTGTTCGGTTCAAGCACCAACATGACAAGTTATCTACAACAAAAGCAATAATTTTCTGCCTTTTTAGTTCTAGGTGATTTTCTTTTGGTAAATTTAATGTATAGATTACATATTCATCCTCATATGTAGGATCTTCTGTTTGTTGTACTGACTGTATGCCACCTCCATCGCTGCAGCCTTGTCCCCCACCACCGCCCCTCGGCCTCCTATAATGTTGTTGTGGATTCTTAGAATGGAAATGTTATGTACATAAAAAATATACTATGGTTTGTGTTTGCAAATCCATGGCTGTTGAATCATGTTTGTATAAGCATTTGTAAATAGCTAGCCTTGTTGGCTAATCTTTTCTTTTTGGTTCTGGTCAGCAACTATGCCGACGGCAATGCTGTAGGCATAGATGGCTGTCGTGACACCAGGGGTGCGCCACGTGGCAGGGCTATGCCTACGGCAAAGCCGACGGCATAAATATCTATGCCGACGGCTTTGCCGTAGGCATAGCCGTGCCACATGTCGTCCCAGCCATGCCGCCAGGAGGAACCAGGGGACGACACGTGGCATGGCTATGCCTACGGCAAAGCCGTCGGCATAGATTTCATCTATGCCTACGGCTGTGCCGTAGGCATAGCCCTGCCATCAGGAGGCACCGGGGAATGCCACGTGGCAGAGATATGCTGACGGCTTGGCCGACGGCATACCTTTGCCACGTGGCTTCTCGTGAATCGTCAGCGCTTTTGACGGCGCCGTCCGTTGCCGTCAGGCGAAAAACACTACCGACGGCTGACACCCGGCCGTCGGCATAGGCCCCTATGCCGACGGCTATTTTACGCCGACGGTCTGACAAGACTACGCTGATGTGATCTACGCCGACGGGACTGTGCTGACGGCAGCCGTAGGCATAGATCTATGCTGACGGCAGAGGACCTATGCCGACGGCCCTGGGCCGTAGGCATAGGCCGCGAGTCCGGTAGTGGCACCATTTTATAGCAAGGTATTTTCAAAGTTGCATCTGAGAATATGCTTAACAAATTAATTAAGCTAGCTATCCTGCTACCATCACATGTGGATTTGCACACATTGCCAGCCCAACCAACCAGTTTATTTATATTAAAAGGTAGCGTATACTTTTCAATGTAACACGTATATAAAAATAGAAATGATCATCGAGCCAAGTATCTACGTAACACGTATGTAGGCTCTATGGCAGTCTCGCCAGTTTGGTGGGAACCGAAGACGCGCGCTTCTGAGCCGGCTTATGGGTGTGAAGAAATATTTCTTCCGTTTTAGAGCCTCCACTATCAAAGATAGCTCACATATAGGGAACCTCCACTATCAAAGATAGCTCACATATAGGGATATAAGGCTCGTGGCAAGAAAATTCCCTGGTCTGTAGCATAGTATATATATACATGGCTTTTTCGTGTTGTGCGTCATAACACTAGTGGTACCACATACCTTCATTTGTATGGTTTCATGGACCACTATTGGTGTCGTTTTTTAGATCATGGTATTTTTGTTGCTGCCACTAAGTATACACTTAAAAATTAGTCACCTACCATCAAATGTGGATTGACATACACATCACCATCGCATACCAACTGGTTTATTTCTGTTAAATCTAACACAAATATAAGGCATCCTTTGATTCAAAGGATTATCATAATAATTTTAGTGTGTTAGAATCCTTAGGAATTTTTACTATGTTGGTTTTTTGCTTCATAGGATCGAATCCTATATGATTTTTTCTAAGGATTTTTGTACTACTTCCCATAGATTTCTAGCATCCACTCAAATTTCTTTGAAAGAATCCTTTGTTTTTCTATGATGCAATCAAACAACCAAAAATCATCTATAGTTGAGATGAGCATGTCATTCCAATCCTATGTTTTTCCTTTTCCTGTGTTTTTAGAATCCTGTGAATCAAACAGGCCCTAAGACATTCTAACTTTTTTGTAAATCAGATGTAAATAGACATGTTTGAGTGTGTTTGTTCACCAATTCTAGTCCTTATGTAGTTCATATTGAAATATACATCTTATATTTGTGAACGGAGAGAGTAATTTTCAATACCATAATTCTGAATACTTTACATAAGCTGATTTGTATACAAAATGGAGATGATCAATGATCCTATAGAGTAGAGAAATCTATGGTATACAATTGTCAACTTGTTTTTCCTTTTTCTAGATGGGAGAATAAACCCCTGGCCTCTGAATCAAATGGATGCACAGAGCCATTTTCTCACCAACTAAAATTGTGTTACAACACACGATGTAGCAATAAAATATGACGACATCACGCACCAGAGATCTCAATATATATCGTGGTGATTCCAGATCACATTGTCTTGATTCATAAGTTGAGAGAATCCCCAAATCACTACACATTGGGAAAATTAAGGTGCACCTAAAGATAAAAGTTATTATGGTATTTGTTCACAAGAAAGTGATCTTGACCAAAGACAACCTTGCAAAACGTCGCTGGGAGGGTAGCAAACGATGTTGTTTTTGCAATTGTGATGAATCGATCCAACATCTGTTCTTTCAATGCCCACTGACCAGACTACTGTGGCGCACAATGCACGTGGCCTTTAATGCTAGCCCACTTAATAACATAGACACTTTATTTGGGACTTGACTTAATGTGGTGGAGCTTAAACTAGCAACACATATTCGAGTCGGAGTATGTGCATTAATTTGAGCAAAATGGAGCTACCGAAACGACATCATTTCTAACATACAGAACATTACCAATTTTTTGCAGGTCATCTACAGAGCAACTTCCTGGATACATACATGGTTGTTACTTAGTCATGCAGAAGCCAAGGAGCGTATAGCTTATGGGTGCAACCATTGTGAGATGGTAGCACGGGGGATACCTACAACCGGTTTGGATGGCTGTACAACAATAGAATAGGTGTATAGGCATCTTATTTGTGTCGGTTGTGGCCTTTGAAGGAAATATGCCCTAGAGGCAATAATAAAGTTATTATTTATTTTCTTATATCATGATAAATGTTTATTATTCATGGTAGAATTGTATTAACCGGAAACATAATACATGTGTGAATACATAGACAAACAGAGTGTCACTAGTATGCCTCTACTTGACTAGCTCGTTGATCAAAGATGGTTATGTTTCCTAGCCATAGACATGAGTTGTCATTTGATTAACGGGATCACATCATTAGTAAAATGATGTGATTGACTTGACCCATTCCGTTAGCATAGCACTTGATCGTTTAGTTTGTTGCTGTTGCTTTCTTCATGACCTATACATGCTTCTATGACTATGAGATTATTCAACTCCCGTTTACCAGAGGAACACTTTGTGTGCTACCAAACGTCACAATGTAACTGGGTGATTATAAAGGTGCTCTACAGGTGTCTCCGAAGGTACTTCTTGGGTTGGCGTATTTCGAGATTAGGATTTGTCACTCCAATTGTCGGAGAGGTATCTTTGAGCCCTCTCGGTAATGCACATCACTTAAGCCTTGCAACTAATGAGTTAGTTGCGGGATGATGTATTACAGAACGAGTAAAGAGACTTGCCGGTAACGAGATTGAACTAGGTATTGAGATACCGACGATCAAATCTCGGGCAAGTAACATACCAATGACAAAGGGAACAACGTATGTTGTTATGCGGTCTGACCGATAAAGATCTTCGTAGAATATGTGGGAGCCAATATGAGCATCCAGGTTCCGCTATTGGTTATTGACCGGAGACATGTCTCGGTCATGTCTACATAGTTCTCGAACCTGTAGGGTCCGCACGCTTAAAGTTTCGGTGACGATTGTATTACGAGTTTATGTGATTTGATGTACAGAAGGTAGTTTGGAGTCCCGGATGAGATCGGGGACATGACGAGGAGTCTCGAAATGGTCGAGACGTAAAGATTGATATATTGGACGACTATATTCGGACATCGGAAAGGTTCAGAGTGATTCGGGTATTTTCGGGGATACCGGGGAGTTACGGGAATATGATAAAGAAGTAATGGGCCTCATGGGCCAAGTGGTGGAAGAGAGGAGGCAGGGCGCGCGGCCCCCTAGCCCAAACCGAATTGGACTAGGGGGCCGGCCCCCTTTCCTCCTTTTCCTCCCTCTTTCTCCTTCTCCTCCTTCCTTTCCTCCTCCTAGTAGGAGTAGGAAAGGGGAGTCCTACTCCTACTAGGAGGAGGACTCCTCCTGGCGCGCCCATAGAGGGCCGGCCGGCCTCCCCCCCTTGCTCCTTTATATACGGGGGTAGGGGGGCACCTTTGGACACACAAGTTGATCTGTTGATCTCTCCCAGCCGTGTGCGGTGCCCCCCTCCACCATATTCCACCTCGGTCATATCGTAGCGGTGCTTAGGCGAAGCCCTGCGTCGGTAGCAACATCATCACCGTCATCACGTTGTTGTGCTGACGGAACTCTCCCGTGAAGCTCTGCTGGATCGGAGTTCGCGGGACGTCATCGAGCTGAACGTGTGCTGAACTCGGAGGTGCCGTGCGTTCGGTACTTGGATCGGTTGGATCGTGAAGACGTACGACTACATCAACCGCGTTGTGCTAACGCTTCCGCTTTCGGTCTACGAGGGTGCGTGGACAACACTCTCCCCTCTCATTGCTATGCATCACCATGATCTTGCATGTGCGTAGGAAATTTTAAAATTACTACGTTCCCCAACAGTCTTGTGTATCTTTTATTTACTTTTCAAAACTTCTACCACACTTCGTACTTGTTGGAGACTTTTTTTAATAATATGGCCGCATGCATCTTTGTAATGTAGAGGCCGGGGCAATCCTCCTTTTCGAGAAAAGTTAAGTTGAGAGATTGAAATATAGTGTACTAATTATAGATGGAAAATTTAATTGGCAAGGTGTGGTGACGTCTGAGTTTATATGTTTAACACTAGTATTTGGAATATCATCAGAGAATGTATGCATGCATTGCATTTCTTTGTTGCCGAAGCCATACACATGATGACTTCGCCAATCCTAAGATGATGTGTCAGCTCAGTCTCTTGAAGATGCTTATAATAATAGGGTGTGCATGGGTTCATAAGGGTGAGTGTATCTACGTTTGTATAAACGTCTATGCCTACACTATGTTAAAAAATAAATCATTTTTCCTTCCTACTCCACGACTTACGCTTTTCCGCATCCCTGCTGTTTTTCTATTTGCCAAAAGAAAAAGGGAAATCTTTGACAAAACCATGATCAACTTGCATATTACAACATTACTATCAATCAACTTGAAATGTAGCTACAGTGCATCCACACCGTCGACCATCCTCCACTCTGTTGCAACAACCCTCGATCTTGCAAGTTGTGGGTATCCTCAAGGTCGAGAGGCGGTGATCATCTGGTAATATTTACTAAGAAGACATGAAGAAGCGGATCTCCTCTCCGCTAATTGTAATATGTTGCTTCTGATACAAAATGCATGTCATTATAGATTTTTTTCCAGCTAAACATTTTAGTTTGACGACCATCTATAAAGAAAAATAATAATAGCATCAACACCAAATTGTTAGGCAATCCGAATATGTCAGTATATTCAGTTATACCCTGCCATGTTCAGAGCTTGATATCTTGCATGTAATCAGGCCATTATGGTTAGGATTTGTACAGATTGTTTCCCTGTATATTTTGTAATTGTCTATATATATGAGATAGCAGGAAACCACCGATTGTGTGGTCAATCATTCTCTTCCTCTAATTCTATCATGGTATCAGCCAAGCGATTCGCTTCCGCCCCTCTCCACTACCGCCGCCGCCCCAGGCTCCCACGCCGCCACTCCTCTCCCGCCTCCGCCACCGCAGCCATGTCTCGCGCCGGCGATCTTCCTCATCCCCATGCCGTCCTCTGGGCTCAGGCCACTGCCATCCAAAACGTCAAGAGCCTGATCCCCGTCACCCTCGACCTCAAGGCCTCAAACTTCACCAAGTGGCGTCGCTTCCTCGACATCGCCGTCAGCCAATACGCCCTCGCGGATCACCTCGACATGGCGCCTCCTCCGGTCGACGAGGAATGGCAGCGGATGGACTCCACCGTCCTTCGGTGGCTGTACGGCTCCGTCGCTCCCGACATCTCCGACATGGTCATGACGGCGGGCACAACGGCCTCCGCCGTCCTCGGCGCCATCACCGCCTTCTTCCGCGACAACCAGCAAGCCCGCGCTGGCTATCTTGGTCAGAAGTTCCGCAACATCGAGCAGCTGGACAAGAGCGTCACCGCCTATTGCCTTGAGCAGAAGACGGTCGCCGACGCCCTCGCCGACGTCAACGCCCCCGTCTCTGACGACGCCTTGGTGTGGAACACCATCAAGGGCCTCAACGACCACTACAAGGACATCGGCAACCTCGCTCCCCTCCTCACGCCGTTTCCTACCTTTCTCCAATTTCGCAACATGCTTCTTCTCCAGGAGCTTAAGCCGTCGAACACGAGCTCGTCTTCGCCCTTGGCCTTCTACACCGCTCCCCCTGCTGGGGGGCTTCGCGGCGGCCCTGCTCACTCGTCGCAGCAGCCTCACGCTGGGCGCTCCGGGTTTGGTACTCCTGCACCCTTTGGCGCCCCCTCCGGCAACGGTTCAGGCCGCAAGGGCAAGAAGAAGAACAACGGGGGTGGTGGCGCCCCCGCCTTTCCCAGCATGCAGCACCCCTGGACTGGTGCCATCTACATGCACCCGATGATGGGTCACGGAGGACCCGTCTACCACCAGGCTGGCCACGCCAACAGCATCCTCGGGCCGCGCCCTGCCGCCCCGCCATCCCGCCCGGCTCATGGCTACATGGCCTTACCTGCCCCAGCGTACACGCCTCCATCGCCTGCGACATTCACTTACAGCGGCTACCCCACCTACGGCTCCCCCTCGACACCGACATGGGACCCGTCCGCCCTTGCGAGCTGCTTCAACACCATGAGCTTGCAGGCTCCCACGGAGTGGGTCATGGACACCGGAGCAGCCGCTCACATGTCCTTGGACGCCGGTAACCTCAACTCTCTCTCTTCCAATCCTCCACACAAACATATCATGGTCGGAGATGGTTCCTCTATTCCTGTGTCTCACTCCGGTCATGCATCTCTCCCTACTTGCTCTCGTCGTCTTACTCTTCGTGATGTCCTTGTCACTCCCCGCATAGTTAAAAATCTAATTTCTGTTCGTCAGTTTACTATTGACAACTTATGTTCGGTGGAATTTGACCCTTGGGGTTTTTCTGTGAAGGATCTCAAGACAGGGGCCGTGATTCTCAGGTGCAGTAGCTCGGGTGATCTCTATCCAGTCACCTCCTTGCCGCACGCCCTCACCACCATCACAGATGACTCCACTCTTTGGCACCGGCGCCTTGGTCACCCCGGTGCTGACGCATTCCGGCGCCTTGTTTCGTCGTCATCGCTCCCCATAAATAAAGTGCTCAAGGACTCTAGTTTATGTCATGCATGTCAACTTGGCCGTCATGTTCGTTTACCATTTTCAGCTTCTACTACTCAAACTCATAGACCTTTTGAATTAATACATTGTGATTTGTGGACTTCACCTATTCCAAGTGTCTCTGGCTATAAATACTTTCTAGTCATTTTAGATGATTTCACTCATTACTTGTGGACGTATCCCCTACGCCAAAAATCTGAAGCTTTCTCTCTTTTATCTAACTTTCGTGCTTATGTCGCCACACAGTTTTCCCTCTCTCTTCAAGCCATTCAGTGCGACAACGGACGTGAATTCTGTTGGGGAACGTCGTAATTTCAAAAAATTTCCTACGCACACGCAAGATCATGGTGATGCATAGCAACGAGGGGGAGAGCATGATCTACGTACCCTTGTAGATCGCAACGGAAGCGTTGACACAACGTAGAGGAAGTAGTCGTACGTCTTCTTCCCGATCCGACCGATCCAAGCACCGTTACTCCGGTACCTCCGAGTTCTTAGCACACGTACAGCTCGATGACGATCCCCGGGCTCCGATCCAGCAAAGCCTCGGGGAGGAGTTCCGTCAGCACGACGGCGTGGTGACGATCTTGATGTTCTACCGACGCAGGGCTTCGCCTAAGCACTACAACGATATGATCGAGGTGGAATATGGTGGCAGGGGGCACCGCACACGGCTAAGGAACGATCTCAAAGATCAACTTGTGTGTCCTAGGGTGCCCCCTGCCCCCGTATATAAAGGAGCAAGGGGGAGGCCGGCCGGCCCTATGGGGCGCGCCAAGGGGAGGGGGAGTCCTCCTCCTAGTGGGAGCAGGACTCCCCTTTCCTAATCCAATTAGGAAACCCTAAGGGGGAAGGAAAGAGGGGGAGAGGGAGAGGGAAAGAGGGGCCGCGCCCCCCTCCCTAGTCCAATTCGGACTCCACATGTGGGGGGGGGGGGGGGCGCCACCTCCTAGGCCGCAGCCCTCTCTCTCCCCTAAGGCCCAATAAGGCCCATTACTTCCCCGCAGGGTTCCGGTAACCCTTCCGGTACTCCGGTTTTCCCCGGAATCACCCGGAACACTTCCGTGTCTGAATATAGCCGTCCAATATATCAATATTTATGTCTCGACCATTTCGAGACTCCTCGTCATGTCCGTGATCACATCCAGGACTCCGAACTAACTTCGGTACATCAAAATGCATAAACTCATAATAATTGTCATCGTAACGTTAAGCGTGCGGACCATATGGTTCGAGAACAATGTAGACATGACCGAGACACATCTTCGGTCAATAACCAATAGCGGGACCTGGATGCCCATATTGGCTCCTACATATTCTACGAAGATCTTTATCGGTCAGACCGCATAACAACATACGTTGTTCCCTTTGTCATCGGTATGTTACTTGCCCGAGATTCGATCGTCGGTATCCAATACCTAGTTCAATCTCGTTACCGGCAAGTCTCTTTACTCGTTCTGTAATACATCATCCCGCAACTAACTCATTAGTTGCAATGCTTGCAAGGCTTATGTGATGTGCATTACCGAGAGGGCCCAGAGATACCTCTCCGACAATCGGAGTGACAAATCCTAATATCGAAATATGCCAACCCAACATCTACCTTTGGAGACACCTATAGAGCTCCTTTATAATCACCCAGTTACGTTGTGACGTTTGGTAGCACACAAAGTGTTCCTCTGGTAAACGGGAGTTGCATAATCTTATAGTCATAAGAACATGTATAAGTCATGAAGAAAGCAATAGCAACATACTAAACGATCGGGTGCTAAGCTAATGGAATGGGTCATGTTAATCAGATCATTCAACTAATGATGTGACCTCGTTAATCAAATAACAACACTTTGTTCATGGTTAGAAAACATAACCATCTTTGATTAACGAGCTAGTCAAGTAGAGGTATACTAGTGACACTAAGTTTGTCTATGTATTCACACATGTATTATGTTTCCGGTTAATACAATTCTAGCATGAATAATAAACATTTATCATGATATAAGGAAATAAATAATAACTTTATTATTGCCTCTAGGGCATATTTCCTTCAGTCTCCCACTTGCACTAGAGTCAATAATCTAGATTACACAGTAATGATTCTAACACCCATGGAGCCTTGGTGCTGATCATGTTTTGCTCGTGGAAGAGGCTTAGTCAACGGGTCTGCAACATTCAGATCCGTATGTATCTTGCAAATCTCTATGTCTCCCACCTGGACTAGATCCCGGATGGAATTGAAGCGTCTCTTGATGTGCTTGGTCCTCTTGTGAAATCTGGATTCCTTTGCCAATGCAATTGCACCAGTATTGTCACAAAAGATTTTCATTGGACCCGATGCACTAGGTATAACACCTAGATCGGATATGAACTCCTTCATCCAGACTCCTTCGTTCGCTGCTTCCGAAGCAGCTATGTACTCCGCTTCACATGTAGATCCCGCTACGACGCTTTGTTTAGAACTGCACCAACTGACAGCTCCACCGTTTAATATAAACACGTATCCGGTTTGTGATTTAGAATTGTCCAGATCAGTGTCAAAGCTTGCATCAACGTAACCTCTTACGGTGAGCTCTTTGTCACCTCCATATACGAGAAACATATCCTTAGTCCTTTTCAGGTATTTCAGGATGTTCTTGACCGCTGTCCAGTGATCCACTGGATTACTTTGGTACCTCCCTGCTAAACTTATAGCAAGGCACACATCAGGTCTGGTACACAGCATTGCATACATGATAGAGCCTATGGCTGAAGCATAGGGAACATCTTTCATTTTCTCTCTATCTTCTGCAGTGGTCGGGCATTGAGTCTGACTCAACTTCACACCTTGTAACACAGGCAAGAACCCTTTCTTTACTTGATCCATTTTGAACTTCTTCAAAATCTTGTCAAGGTATGTGCTTTGTGAAAGTCCAATTAAGCGTCTTGATCTATCTCTATAGATCTTTATGCCTAATATTTAAGCAGCTTCACCGAGGCCTTTCATTGAAAAGCTCTTATTCAAGTATCCCTTTATGCTATCCAGAAATTCTATATCATTTCCAATCAGCAATATGTCATCCACATATAATATCAGAAATGCTACAGAGCTCCCACTCACTTTCTTGTAAATACAGGCTTCTCCGAAAGTCTGTATAAAACCAAATGCTTTGATCACACTATCAAAGCGTTTATTCCAACTCCGAGAGGCTTGCACCAGTCCATAAATGGATCGCTGGAGCTTGCACACTTTGTTAGCTCCCTTTGGATCGACAAAACCTTCCGGTTGCATCATATACAACTCTTCTTCCAGAAATCCATTCAGGAATGCAGTTTTGACATCCATCTGCCAAATTTCATAATCATAAAACGCGGCAATTGCTAACATGATTCAGACAGACTTAAGCATCGCTAGGGTGAGAAGGTCTCATCATAGTCAACCCCTTGAACTTGTCGAAAACCTTTTGCGACAAGTCGAGCTTTGTAGACAGTAACATTACCGTCAGCGTCAGTCTTCTTCTTGAAGATCCATTTATTCTCAATTGCTTGCCGATCATCGGGCAAGTCAACCAAAGTCCATACTTTGTTTTCATACATGGATCCCATCGCAGATTTCATGGCTTCAAGCCACTTTGCGGAATCTGGGCTCACCATCGCTTCTTCATAGTTCGTAGGTTCATCATGATCTAGTAGCATGACTTCCAGAACTGGATTACCGTACCACTCTGGCGCGGATCTTACTCTGGTTGATCTACGAGGTTCAGTAGTATCTTGTTCTGAAGTTTCATGATCATTATCATTAACTTCCTTACTTATTGATGTAGGTGTCGCAGAAACAGTTTTCTGTGATGTACTTCTTTCCAACAAGGGAGCAGGTACAGTTACCTCGTCAAGTTCTACTTTCCTCCCACTCACTTCTTTCGAGAGAAACTCCTTCTCTAGAAAGGATCCATTCTTAGCAACAACCTTCGGATCTGTGATAGAAGGTGTACCCAACAGTCTCCTTTGGGTATCCTATGAAGACATATTTCTTCGATTTGGGTTCGAGCTTATCAGGTTGAAGCTTTTTCACATAAGCATCGCAACCCCAAACTTTAAGAAACGACAACTTTGGTTTCTTGCCAAACCATAGTTCATAAGGCGTCGTCTCAACGGATTTTGATGGTGCCCTATTTAACGTGAATGCGGCCGTCTCTAAAGCATAACCCCAAAATTATAGCGGTAAATCAGTAAGAGACATCATAGATCGTACCATATCTAGTAAAGTACGATTACGACGTTCGGACACACCATTACGCTGTGGTGTTCCGGGTGGCGCGAGTTGCGAAACTATTCCACAATTTTTCAAATGTACACCAAACTCGTAACTCAAATATTCTCCTCCACGATCAGATCGTAGAAACTTTATTTTCTTGTTACGATGATTTTCAACTTCACTCTGAAATTCTTTGAACTTTTCAAATGTTTCAGACTTATATTTCATTAAGTAGATATACCCATATCTGCTTAAGTCATCTGTGAAGGTGAGAAAATAACGATATCCGCCACGAGCTTCAATATTCATCGGACCACATACATCGGTATGTATGATTTCCAATAAATCTGTTGCTCTCTCCATAGTACCGGAGAACGGTGTTTTAGTCATCTTGCCCATGAGGCACGGTTCGCAAGTACCAAGTGATTCATAATCAAGTGGTTCCAAAAGTCCATCAGTATGGAGTTTCTTCATGCGCTTTATACTGATATGACCTAAACGGCAGTGCCACAAATAAGTTGCACTGTCATTATCAACTCTGCATCTTTTGGTTTCAACATTATGAATATGTGTGTTACTACTATCGAGATTCATCAAAAATAGACCACTTCCGTAAAAGATATTACTCATATAAATAGAACAACCATTATTCTCTGATTTAAATGAATAACCGTCTCGCATCAAACAAGATCCAGATATAATGTTCATGCTCAACGCTGGCACCAAAGAACAATTATTTAGGTCTAATATTAATCCCGAAGGTAGATGTAGAGGTAGCGTGCCGACTGCGATCACATCGACTTTGGAACCGTTTCCCATGCGCATCGTCACCTCGTCCTTTGCCAGTGTTCGCTTAATCCGTACTCCCTGTTTCGAGTTGCAAATATTAGCAACAGAACCAGTATCAAATACCCAGGTGCTACTGCGAGCTCTAGTAAGGTACACATCAA
The DNA here is from genome assembly GCA_034509565.1 of Triticum monococcum. NCBI lineage: Eukaryota > Viridiplantae > Streptophyta > Magnoliopsida > Poales > Poaceae > Triticum > Triticum monococcum. The sequence continues at coordinate 50,576,970 of CM067846.1, forward strand.
TAACATGTATATCACATATACCTTTGTTCATCTTGCCATCCTTCTTATCCGCTAAATACTTGGGGCAGTTCCGCTTCCAGTGACCAGTCTGCTTGCAGTAGAAGCACTCAGTTTCAGGCTTAGGTCCAAACTTGGGTTTCTTCTCTTGAGCAGCAACTTGTTTGCCGTTCTTCTTGAAGTCCCCCTTCTTCTTCCCTTTGCCCTTTTTCTTGAAACTAGTGGTCTTGCTGACCATCAACACTTGATGCTCCTTTTTGATTTCTACCTCCGCAGCTTTCAGCATTGCGAAGAGCTCGGGAATAGTCTTGTTCATCCCTTACATATTATAGTTCATCATGAAGCTCTTGTAGCTTGGTGGCAGTGATTGGAGAATTCTGTCAATGACGCAATCATCTGGAAGATTAACTCCCATCTGAATCAAGTTATTATTATACCCAGACATTTTGAGTATATGCTCACTGACAGAATTGTTCTCCTCCATCTTGCAGCTATAGAATTTATTGGAGACTTCATATCTCTCAATCCGGTCATTTGCTTGAAATATTAACTTCAACTCCTGGAACATCTCATATGCTCCATGACGTTCAAAACGTCGTTGAAGTCCCGATTCTAAGCCGTAAAGCATGGCACACTGAACTATCGAGTAGTCATCAGCTTTGCTCTGCCAGACGTTCATAACGTCTGGTGTTGCTCCAGCAGCAGGCCTGGCACCCAGCGGTGCTTCCAGGACGTAATTCTTCTGAGCAGCAATGAGGATAATCCTCAAGTTACGGACCCAGTCCGTGTAATTGCTACCATCATCTTTCAACTTTGCTTTCTCAAGGAACGCATTAAAATTCAACGGAACAACAGCACGAGCCATCTATCTACAATCAACATAAACAAGCAAGATACTATCAGGTACTAAGTTCATGATAAGTTTAAGTTCAATTAATCAAATTACTTAAGAACTCCCACTTAGATAGACATCCCTCTAATCCTCTAAGTGATCACGTGATCCAAATCAACTAAACCATAACCGATCATCACGTGAGATGGAGTAGTTTTCAATGGTGAACATCGCTATGTTGATCATATCTACTATATGATTCACGCTCAACCTTTCGGTCTCCGTGTTCCGAGGACATATCTGCATATGCTAGGCTCGTCAAGTTTAACCTGAGTATTCTGCGTGTGCAAAAACTGGCTTGCACCTGTTGTAGATGGACATAGAGCTTATCACACCCGATCATCACGTGGTGTCTGGGCACGACGAACTTTGGCAACGGTGCATACTCAGGAAGAACACTTCTTGATAATTTAGTGAGAGATCATCTTATAATACTACCGTCAATCAAAGCAAGATAAGATGCATAAAAAGATAAACATCACATGCAATCAATATAAGTGATATGATATGGCCATCATCATCTTGTGCTTGTGATCTTCATCTCCGAAGCACCGTCATGATCACCATCGTCACCGGCGTGACACCTTGATCTCCATCGTAGCATCGTTGTCGTCTCGCCAATCTTATGCTTCCACGACTATCGCTACCACTTAGTGATAAAGTAAAGCATTACATCGCGATTGCATTGCATACAATAAAGCGACAACCATATGGCTCCCGCCAGTTGCCGATAACTTGGTTACAAAACATGATCATCTCATACAATAAAATTTAGCATCATGTCTTGGCCATATCACATCACAACATGCCCTGCAAAAACAAGTTAGACGTCATCTACTTTGTTGTTGCAAGTTTTACGTGGCTGCTACGGGCTTAAGTAAGAACCAATCTCACCTACGCATCAAAACCACAACGATAGTTTGTCAAATAGACTCCGTTTTAACCTTCGCAAGGACCGGGCATAGCCACACTCGGTTCAACTAAAGTTGGAGAAACTGACACCCGCCAGCCACCTGTGTGCAAAGTATGGCGGTAGAACCAGTCTCGCGTAAGCGTACGCGTAATGTCGGTCCGGGCCGCTTCATCCAACAATACCGCCGAACCAAAGTATGACATGCTGGTAGGCAGTATGACTTATATCGCCCACAACTCACTTGTGTTCTACTCGTGCAAATAACATCAAACCATAAAACCTAGGCTCGGATGCCACTGTTGGGGAACGTAGTAATTTCAAAAATTTTCCTACGCACACGCAAGATCATGGTGATGCATAGCAACGAGGGGGAGAGCATGATCTACGTACCCTTGTAGATCGCAACGGAAGCGTTGACACAACGTAGAGGAAGTAGTCGTACGTCTTCTTCCCGATCCGACCGATCCAAGCACCGTTACTCCGGTACCTCCGAGTTCTTAGCACACGTACAGCTCGATGACGATCCCCGGGCTCCGATCCAGCAAAGCTTCGGGGAGGAGTTCCGTCAGCATGACGGCGTGGTGACGATCTTGATGTTCTACCGACGCAGGGCTTCGCCTAAGCACTACAACGATATGATCGAGGTGGAATATGGTGGCAGGGGGCATCGCACACGGCTAAGGAACGATCTCAAAGATCAACTTGTGTGTCCTAGGGTGCCCCCCTGCCCCCGTATATAAAGGAGTAAGGGGGAGGCCGGCCAGCCCTATGGGGCGCGCCAAGGGGAGGGGGAGTCCTCCTCCTAGTGGGAGTAGGACTCCCCTTTCCTAATCCAATTAGGAAACCCTAAGGGGGAAGGAAAGAGGGGGAGAGGGAGAGGGAAAGAGGGGCCGCGCCCCCCTCCCTAGTCCAATTCGGACTCCCCATGTGGGGGGGGGGGGGCGCCACCTCCTAGGCCGCAACCCTCTCTCTCTCCCCTAAGGCCCAATAAGGCCCATTACTTCCCCGGAGGGTTCCGGTAACCCTTCCGGTACTCCGGTTTTATCCGAAATCACCCGGAACACTTCCGGTGTCCGAATATAGCCGTCCAATATATCAATCTTTATGTCTCGACCATTTCGAGACTCCTCGTCATGTCCGTGATCACATTCGGGACTCCGAACTAACTTCGGTATATCAAAATGCATAAACTCATAATAACTGTCATCGTAACGTTAAGCGTGCGGACCCTACGGTTCGAGAACAATGTAGACATGACCGAGACACATCTCCGGTCAATAACCAATAGCGGGACCTGGATGCCCATATTGGCTCCTACATATTCTACGAAGATCTTTATCGGTCAGACCGCATAACAACATACGTTGTTCCCTTTGTCATCGGTATGTTACTTGCCCGAGATTCGATCGTCAGTATCCAATACCTAGTTCAATCTCGTTACCGGCAAGTCTCTTTACTCGTTCTGTAATACATCATCCCGCAACTAACTCATTAGTTGCAATGCTTGCAAGGCTTATGTGATGTGCATTACCGAGAGGGCCCAGAGATACCTCTCCGACAATCGGAGTGACAAATCCTAATCTCGAAATATGCCAACCCAACATCTACCTTTGGAGACACCTGTAGAGCTCCTTTATAATCACCCAGTTACATTGTGACGTTTGGTAGCACACAAAGTGTTCCTCTGGTAAACGGGAGTTGCATAATCTCATAGTTATAGGAACATGTATAAGTCATGAAGAAAGCAATAGCAACATACTAAACGATCGGGTGCTAAGCTAATGGAATGGGTCATGTCAATCAGATCATTCAACTAATGATGTGACCTCGTTAATCAAATAACAACACTTTGTTCATGGTTAGGAAACATAACCATCTTTGATTTACGAGCTAGTCAAGTAGAGGCATACTAGTGACACTAAGTTTGTCTATGTATTCACACATGTATTATGTTTCCGGTTAATACAATTCTAGCATGAATAATAAACATTTATCATGATATAAGAAAATAAATAATAACTTTATTATTGCCTCTAGGGCATATTTCCTTCAAATTCAACAACCACGCTCTTTAGGAACTCTCCATCAAACACGGGATTCTCCTACGCTTCTCGTGTCCATACACTTCCCCACAAAATGGTAAAGCTGAACGCATAATTCACACTGTCAACGACATAGTACGCACACTCTTATTTCAAGCAAGCATGCCTGGCAAATTTTGCGTTGAATCTCTTCATGCGGCCACCTATCTTCTCAACAGACTACCCACCAAAGCTCTTGCCGCACCTTGCCCCTACTTCGCTCTTTTTTTTCCAAAACACCCGACTATACTCTCCTTCGTACGTTCGGTTGTTTATGTTACCCAAACCTCTCCGCCACCATGCCTCACAAACTGTCGCACCGTTCGACAGCGTGCGTGTTCCTCGGTTACCCCTCTAATCATCGTGGTTACCGCTGCATGGATCTCGAGTCTCGTCGCATCATTATTTCTCGGCATGTGATTTTTGACGAAACTCGGTTCCCTTTTGCACCAGATTTTTCTGTCTCTAACCTACAGCAGCCGCCGTCGCCCCCTCCGGCCGATGATTCGATCGATGTGCTCGCCCCGGTTCCCGTGCCACCCATGCATGCTGGACTGCGTCGGTCTGCTGGGCCGCGCCCAGCCTCCTCAGCGCCTGCTCCAGCGACGCCGCGCACGCCGGTCCACGCACCGGCTTCGCCGGCCCATGCCTCGGCTGCGTCGGCCGCCTCCTCGCCGGTCACACCGGCCCACACGCCGGTATCCCCGGCCTCGCCCGCCTCCTTGGATGGGCACACGCCGGCCCATGAGGATTCGCCCACGACCGCGTCTCCCAACGACGCTAGCGACGATGCAGCCTCTGGCTCTGCGTCTCCCGCGTCCAGCTCGACCACAACCATGCCACGGCCATCGCCCCCGCCCCCTGTTTGTCAGATGATCACCCGTCGTCAGGCTGGAAAGATCATTGGTCCGCGGGAACGCCTCAACTTGCACGTCGCTCCCATCGCCGCTCCATCGCCAGTCCCCAAGTCCGTTCGTGGTGCTCTCAAAGACCCGAACTGGTTGGCGGCTATGACTGGCGAGTACGGTGCTCTCCTCGCCAACAACACATGGGATCTTGTATGCCCACCCGCCAACGCCAACATCGTCTCCGGCAAGTGGGTCTTTCGTCACAAGTTCAAACCCGACGGCAGCCTCGACCGCTACAAAGCACGCTGGGTGTTGCGTGGTTTCTCCCAGGAGCACGGCATTGATTTCGACGAGACCTTTAGCCCGGTGGTTAAACCAGCTACCATCCGGGTTATCCTCTCCGTCGCTCTCTCCTCCAACTGGAAGATTCGCCAGCTCGACGTCAAGAACGCTTTTCTCCATGGGCATCTCGACGAGGTGGTATATTGCCACCAGCCCACTGGCTTCGTCGACTCCGCTCTCCCTGACCATGTGTGCCGCCTCAACCGCGCACTCTATGGTCTGAAGCAAGCCCCTCGTGCGTGGTACCATCGCTTTGCGACATTCATCACCTCTCGGCTTCGCCTGCTCGAAGTCTGACACCTCGCTCTTCATACTGCATGGTACGCTCGGCACGGCGTACCTACTTCTCTACGTCGACGACATCATCCTCACGGCGTCTACCTCGGCCTTGCTCGAGCGTGTCATCGCTGCCCTCAGCGCCGAGTTCGCCATGACTGACTTGGGTGAGCTTCATCACTTCCTCGGCCTCGCCGTTCGACGTGATTCTCGGGGGATGTTTCTCTCACAGACTCAGTACGCTCTCGAGATTCTCGAGCGTGCTGGCATGAGCTCCTGCCACTCTGCATCGACTCCCGTGGACACTTCGCCCAAGCTCGCCGCTGCGGCTGGTCGCCCCGTTGCTGATCCTTCGGAGTACCGGAGTCTTGCTGGTGCCCTCCAGTACTTGACGTTCACTCGACCGGACATCGCCTACGCCGTGCAGCAAATATGTCTCCACATGCACGACCCACGCGACCAGCACTTGTCTCTGGTCAAACGAGTTCTTCGGTACGTCAAGGGTACGCTTCACCATGGACTTCAACTCGTGCCTTCTTCCATGGATCGTCTCATCGCCTACACTGACGCAGACTGGGCTGGTTGTCCGGACACACGTCGCTCCACCTCCGGCTATTGTGTGTTCTTCGGCGACAACCTCATTTCTTAGTCTTCCAAGCGCCAGCACACTGTCTCCCGTTCCAGCGCTGAAGCCGAGTATCGAGCTGTCGCCAACGCCGTTGCTGAAGCCAGTTGGCTCCGCCAACTTCTCCAGGAGCTTCACCGACCTCTGCCCAGTGCTACTGTTGTCTTCTGCGACAATGTTAGTGCTGTCTACATGTCTACGAATCCGGTTCAGCATCAGCGCACCAAACACATCGAGATCGACCTTCACTTCGTTCGAGATCGTGTTGCGTTGGGGCACATTCGAGTTCTTCATGTGCCTACTCCCTCTGCAAAGTTTTATAAGATCCTTTAGATCACTACGATTACTATACAAATTTTAATAATAGGAATTCAGCGAGCCAGCCTACAAAGCAAAAGAAATATAAGCTAGTATTCTAATGGAATGGGGGCTTGGGCTCGAGTGATATTAGAACATGCAAGTCCCAATTAGTAGCTAGCTTCGATCCCCGGTTAATTAAAAGTAGAGAGAAGTAGTGATGAGATTCCTTTTGGCTCTATTAGTGGTGGTCCTAAGCACAAGTTGCCAAGTAACACTACTAAAGTATTAACTGATCCACTACGTACTAACCAGGCCAACTACTAATCAAGGATCGATGATCCTGTGCCTGTCATGGTCATGCATAGTTTGTTTATCTGATTAATCCTGCTTGTTGGTTAGTTTAGAGTAAGCTTTGCTTCTAAACTCGACACGCGTACTCGGTCATGCTAAAAGCAAACACAACTTGCTAGAACAACAACTCACCCATTCTTTCCTAAAGAAACACAGCTTGCCCATTATCCTTATAACACGTTCTAGAACAAGTAGACGACAATGTAATCCTAGTTGTCCACATGTTTGGTTAAATGGAAGGAGAAAAATATGTTTTGGTCTCTCAATTATTGCCAAGGTTTAAATTAATTTGAATACGGGAACTTTTGGTCTCTCGATGGTGCCAAAACCATACTGATTATTTTAAAAAGAATTCAAGGGAGTCCCAAAATATAATTATGAATTCGGATGCATGCTTAGGACTAGGAGGACTTGAATTTAGACGGTGGAATTATATACCTTCATCCCCAACTAAGTGAGCTAGGTTCTCTCTGCGAAAATAAAATGAGCTAGACTCTCACTTCTTAGAATCATCAAGATTTTGTTTTTTTATTCTATGTAAAAAATCACGGGAAAAGTGAGGTAATCAGAAGGACATATATGGAAAGACAAAATGGCTGAAGTTTTTCCATTTTTATAAATTCAACTAAGTGGAAGAAAAAAGTGGGGACACAAAAATTTTCTGTCTGTAAAAAAATTAGAATAGAAAAACCATGAAAGTAGAAGTTTACAAAACACAAAGAAATAAAGAAAGAAAAGAAAGTGAGAAAAAATCAGGGGAAATAAAAAAATAACTAATAATTAGGTGAAATCGTGAGTATACATGGTTTTCCTGAATACTTTTATTGTGTTCCATTGTTTTCTTGAATTTTGTTGCCAAACTCCAATCCTTTCCAGAGTATTTATAATTATTTTTCATTTAACATTCCTACAATCATTAGTAATTTTACTAGATATGTGACTGCTTAACTTTTAGATATTCATCTGTGGGTTTTATTGATATTTTTGTTCTCATTTTGCAGCGCTTGATACCACGCCGTGTCACCATAAAAGTAATTGTGTGGATCCCCAGGACAAATGTAGACGGTTTTGACACTCAAGGACCAACTTTGAACTAAGTAGAGTTTCCTTTTTCCTCACAAAAAAAGTAGAGTTTCCTTTTATTTTGCTGATAGTTGAGCAAGTGCATTTCTTATTTTGTTTGCTTTTGGATGAGGGAGGATTTAATTAGTAAATAATTGCCTCGCCTCAAGATCAAGTAAATGGTGGGAACATCATTTTTATTTGTACAAGAAAAAAAGTTCAGAGTTATTTTTCTTTCTTTCTCAGGGGCAGGGCAGCGGACACTGGGACATTTTTTTTAAAGAGCAGGCAGGGGATAGTCAGAGCTAAGTTGAAATGTACTTGGAAGCCCATTCGACAAAGTAGGCCTTCAAGCTTGGAAGCCCACCCACCCCCATAGGAATAGATAGGCCCGTATACGATTCCTAAAAAAGAGATAGGCCCATACTCCCACGGGTGTTCGGCCAGTCGGCCGGCCGGTTGAATGCTGCCTCCGGCGATCGCCGGCGTCCGAGCCTCAGATGTCGCTGACCCGTTGATTGGAAACGGAATGCCTCGCTGCCAGCACTATGCAACCCGGCCGCAGTGCAGGCGTGCAGGTCAGCCTACCTCTATCACTGGTAGAAAAAGAGTCTATTGTCCCGGTTCGTAAGAGCCTTTAGTCTCGGTTCCTGAACCGGGACTAAAGGGTCGGTATTAATGCCCTGACCCTTTAGTCCCGGTTCTGGTTTGAACCGGGACTAAAGGGTCGGTACTAATGCCTTGACCCTTTAGTCCCGGTTCAAACCAGAACCGGGACTAAAGGCCCTTCACGTGGCTGGTCCACCTTTAGTCCCGGTTGGTAACACCAATCGGTACTAAAGAAAATTTTCTGATTTTTTTTTAAATTTTTGAATTTTTTTTATTTTCAAATTTCTGAATTATTTTAACCTCTAATCTCTAATCACCCCTCATCACTGCTCAATTTAATCTCTAATCACACCTCATCATTCCAAATCATCTAACTTCCCGGACGGTCACCCATCCTCCCACTCCCCCAGCCTGAGCACGCTTAACTTCCGGGTTCTATTCTCCCTCGTTTCCAAGTCTGCACTCGTTGTTTTCCTGACAATAGTAAGATGTCAATCTTATTAACCCTCAGGAGTTTAGCTTGAGCATGAAGTCACACATTTCACTGTTTGAGTTTGAAACTATTGTTCTAAAAAACAATAATTTTTTAGTAACACTAATATTTCTTGAATAAGTAGTTTGACCATTGTTTCACCACAGTTTGACCAGATTTGACCAAAATTCAAAAAAATTAAAATAATTATTTAATAACACTAATATTCTTGAATAATTATTTAGTAACACTAATACTTTTTGAATAAGTAGTTTGACCAGATTTAATGAAAATTTAAAAAAACCGAAATTTGAGCATAACTTTTTTTCCTTTTGGAATTTGAGGATTCTACAAATTTGCAAACAGGCCATAGGCAGTCTCCATCGGATGTAACTTTTCGAGTAGATGATTTTTCATATAAAAAACTTTTTAATCCGAGTTCGTATGCAAAAGTTATGCCCATTTTACAAATTCCAGAGGGATTTTGTAAATAAAGTCGAAATTCATATTTGTAAATTTTCCCAACAACTAGACCACATATCACATGGGAAACTTATTTTATTTTATTTTATTAACATTTCCATCATTTTCTTTTGTTTTTTCTAAAACTGAAAAGGCGGTCCACGGGGGTGGGGGGGGGGGAGGGAGTTTGAAAATGGGACCTTTAGTACCGGTTCGTGCCATGAACCGGTACTAATGCCTCAAAGCCCATTAGTCCAGGTTGATGGCACCAACCGGGACTAAAGGTGGCATCAACCGGGACTAAAGGTCTAACCTTTAGTCCCAGTTCTGGACTGAACCGGGACTAATAGGCTTACCCAGCCTGGACCAAAGCCCCCTTTTCTACTAGTGTATCTATCTCTGATTCCAGGGATCATCCACCATGAACTCAACCTGTTGGGCGGAATACCTACTAAGTCCTAACCCACAAAAACCATGGCCGCAATTTTGCTAATTAGTGCATGCATACCATATCTCCTAGTTAATTCTATCATAATCAGAGACTTCTCTTCTGCTTTCTGACCCAGTCGGTGGCATGGCCGCAGGCAGTTTGGCGTCTGTCTCATGATACTAACTAGTTATTTATAGTTGAGTTGAACTGAATCAAATCTTAACTTCCATTCCACGTATTGGTTTGGAATGTGTGAAATGAACTTGACAGAAGAAGCTTGATTAGCCACCATCATTGTTATGTTTTGCTTTGCTGTTTCCTGTCCTCCCAGTTTCGTATGTTTTCCAGCCAGTTGATGCTGCTTCTTTTTCGATCCCAGTTATGTCATCCCTATCGTTTGGACACCCAATCGACAAACTACAATGTTAATTGTGATTCCCTAAGCACGAAACTTCTTTCTCGGTTGAACTAAACCAAATGTCTGGCTTGTAGGCAATGAATTAATGATCAAAGGAGAGAAAAATATAGCTTGGCCAAGTCATGAAAGCTAAAAAATCACGATGAAGCATTTCAGCATACTTCAATGATGGTTAGTAAAAACCATGCCTTCTACACCCTGCTTGATTCAGCATTTTAGTACAGGCTGCTCATGGAACATTCTACAACGGCTATCCATGGCTTATAATTTGACGGACTGCACATTACAAAAGAGAACTGCTGGTAGTTTTGCAGTTACCAAACACATGATGTGACACCTAGTTGACATATGCAAAGGCAACCGAGTAGATGCCCTCAGTGCCAATAATTCCCATTATGTTGCAGATATTCCTGGATATCAACGGGAAGCATGGTGCTACTGTGGATACCCTCATCGTTAAACGGGGTTGTATAGTCAGGAGTGTATACATGTGAAATGTTGTAATCCTGAGAAGATTGCATGGAAGTACAGGTCATAAGGTCATTTCTGAAGTAGCTCTCGCTCTCACTCTTTACAGCGGGGCATAATTCTGCTGGCCGTGGCATCCTAGCTTCCCCTTTCTGGTAAGCCATAACCTTGGCCTTAATACTGTCTTCTTCAGGGCTTGATACGAAACAAGTATTTGTGTACCCTTGTGGTGCCTGAGCCTTTAGTGACTCCAACTGTGCTTGCAGATTCACAGCCTAAGAGAACATTGCATGCCATCAGTTTTGAGTTATTACTGTCCATGCAATTAGTAGTTCATCAAACGAAAATTCAGAAAGTAATAGAATTGTTGTTGAAGTCGGTGTGAGTGCAACAGTAATGAACTGACTAACCTGCTGCTGCAGAGCAAATATGTGCGCGACGCAACCATATATAGGATCATGTAGCCTGGCCTGTGCCTCGTAGGAGATGGTGGCTGCAGCCTCGCGGCGGTCTATTGACGGGAGGCCCGTGAGGAGCTTTGAGACATTGCTTGCACCAAAGACCTTATGGATGGTGCCAAAATGTGCAGCCCCTTGCTCATGGCAGAAGTGTGGGGCGAAGACACACCCACTTACGCACTTCCTCCGAAGGAACTTGCATGCGCCACATGGAGAGGAAAACCCTGTCATTGCTCCTACTACCTGATCGATGCTGGTGGTGTATTCTTGTTCCTTGCAGCTTGTGAAGTGAATCATCAATTCTTCCCATTTATAAAGGCTACTCTAGCACTAGCAGTGGGGTACATGCCGGGGTTAGCTTAGTTTGTTGAATAATTAATCATACGCAGTCTCCCTAATGGCCTGCAGATTCCATTATCCAAAAGCCAGGTTCCCAGTTCTATACCAATTTGACATTCCTTTCAGAAGAACTCAAGCGACAAAGGAGGTAATAATACCCATTTGTGTTTGCTTGAGAGACTTTATTTTACTGTTGGTTGTTGGATGAGTTTATGAGTTCTTCAACTTTTGCTTTCTTTTTAACATGTCTGGCAAACTTAGTACTACCCTTATGGGCGACAAAACGTCATAACTTCAGGAATCAATCAATGAATTAAAAGGCACTGAGCAAAAGGTTAAGCTCGGGGAAAGCTGGTAGAATGAACCAAGGAAAATAACTGCTGTTCAACACATATATACTCATTCTCAAGCCCATGCCAAGTAGCTCACCACATAATGTTGTGAGATGATTATGCGACTATGTTCATCTAATCCTATGTGTCAAACCACTGATGATGTGCATACTACTCTGCTAAAGAACCTAAGTATACCTTTCTAAGTATACTTTACCTCTGTTTTTTTCTGCCTGAGATTTAGTAGTTGTAATGCAGGTTATTTAAATTTATTGGCGAACCACTTATTACCTTTATTTATAGGCATTTTGTATGCATCAATGCTATTGGTCCTGGCAAACCCGTAGGTGTTCACAACAGGATTTTATTTGTATCACTCGATTTATAGAAATCAAGCTAATTGCCTAGAACTGACCATGTATTATTTTAGTTGTTTACCTTATGCAAGTTTCATTATTTTTGGTTCTTCTTGAGTTGTCATAACCTATAAATTGTACTTCAACCATACTTGCTGGTCACCCAAGTGCATCTTTGCTTCTAAAAGGAATTAATATTAAAACAGTAGAAGTAGCATTTAACAACCACAAAGGTGTTGCTTTCCAGAGTGTAGAAAGGAAAAGATGCAGAGTAGAGTCACAGTCACTAGTTGCTTTTAGTGACTCCCAACTAAGATGCATTGTAGTCTCACTCATACTACAAAATACACCCAACGATGATGCGTTGTTTCTAATAACATTTTTCGTTTTGACTTTGTGTGATTCTAATGATTCGATTGGTTTCATATAATATCATGTCAAAGACATAACAATCTTGGTTATCTCACATGTTCTATGTACATAGGTCCCCTGAGTTTTTTCCCTGAAGAAGAATGAGATGATTGATTACAGGACTTGGTTCGTAAACATGCTCTCGCAGCTAATTAAGTTCCCCATGCCTCCACCCAACCGAGTGAAGTGGATAGTAGGTCCAGAAAAGTGGAGGCAGCCTTACAGAGCTCAACGTGTGATCATTGTAAAGTACTCCCTCCGTCCCATAATGTAAGACGCTTTTTGACTCTAAACTAGAGTCAAGACTCTAAACTAGAGTCAAAAAGGGTCTTACATTATGGGACGGAGGGAGTAGATGTTTTCTGGTTTTTTGTGCCTTTGTTAATAGCTGCCATGCTTATGGTATAGTATATGATTAGCTTGCTAATGAATGATTAACACCCGCTTAATATAAACGGAAAAATATGTGACTGCATTCCACGCTTTCCAGTTTCCACTGAATTTGGGAGTCCCAGCTGCTAATGGACAGTAGATAATGTTAAGAATATATGTTCAGGAGGTTATGCGCCATATCTATTGGCTGTTATTGTAACTAGAGATTAGTCTAGATCTTTCTTATCTCTATCTTAAACCTCCTGTATATCTCTTGCGGTTGTTTCCCAACAACCTTGACTTGTAACCCAAACAATCATATCAATATAAATCATGTGGGTGCTCGTGTATGGGCATTGAGACACTTCCACAATATTTCACATGGTAATCAGAGCCTCCCTCTTCCGCCACATCTAGCATCTGTCTTCCTCCCTGCCGCACCTCCTGATCATCCTCTCCACCAAACCAAGCCATGTCTTCCTCCACCCAAGTTCCATCCATAGGCCTGTCCAGTACCACATCCGAGCCTCTCACAAGAACCAACTACATCCTATGGAAAGCCCAAGCTCGCTCCCAAATCATGGGCGCCGGACTATATGGGTACCTGGACCAAACCACACCCGAGTCAGCCAAAACCATCATCACCAAAAACTCAGAAGGAAAGGAACAGATTGTTCCAAACCCTGCCTATAACCCATGGCTGATTCAAGATCAGCAGATTGTAGCCTTTCTCCTTCGAAATCTCTCAAAGGAGGTACTCATCCAGGTTGCTTCTTTAGAAACTTCCCACGCCATATGGTCAGCCCTAGCAAAGATGTTCACTGCACAATCTCTGTCCCGTGTAAACAACTGCCGCATAGCCCTATCCAATGCCCAGAAAGGTTCACAGAGTGCCACAACCTATTTTGGTCAGATGAGGGCCTTCTCTGATGAACTAGCTGCGGCTGGGAAACCCATCGGAGAAGGAGAACTTCTTTCCTTTATCATTGCAGGGCTCGACATGGACTATCAGCTGCTGATCTCAGCGCTGGACGTACGCACCGAACCCCTCTAGGTGGATGACCTCTTCGTCATGGTTGCAAATTTTGACCAACGCGTTGAGATGTTCCATGGGACAGGGGCAGGTGCCTTCAAATCCTCCGCTAACGTTGCAGCTCGAGGTCGCGACAACAACTCCAAAGGCTATCAAGGCTACCGCAACCCGTCTAGGGGTGGTGGTGGCGGTGGCTCCCGCGGCGGTGGCAGCAGCGGCGGCGGCCCCTACAACAACTCCAACAACGGTGGTGGCAGCGGCCACTACAACACCAACAACTCCAGCGGCGGCGGTGGTGGCGGTGGCCACTACCAGAACAGCGGCGGTGGTGGCGGTGTCCACTACTAGAACGGCGGCGGCAACAACAGGCGTCCCTACTACAACAACAATAGGGGGCGCCCCTTCCAAGGGTATGAGGAGTATGAAAATAAATGTCAGATTTGCAAGAAAAGTAATCATATTGCAAAGGACTGTGATTGGCGTTATGCTGAGAACAACTCCAGGAAAAAAGGTTGCAGCGGCTGCAGACACATCATATGGTGTTGACACCAACTGGTATGTCGACTCCGGTGCTACAAATCACATTACCAACGAGCTTGAGAAGGTGACAATGAGCGAGAAGTATCATGGCCATGATCAAGTCCACAATGCCAACGGTGAAGGTATGAACATTGATCATATTGGTCATGCAATTGTCAAAACCCCTCATGGCAATATTCATCTTAGAAATATCTTGCATGTTCCAGAAACAGCCAAAAATCTTCTTTCTGTTCACCGTATTGCCATTGATAACAACGTGTTTCTAGAATTTCACCCTTATTTCTTTTTGATCCGAGATCAGGTCACGAGGAACATTCTCTATCGAGGTAGATGTGTGCATGGGCTGTATCCGTTGATTCCCCAATTTAGAAGCTTCAATAAACAAGTCTGTGGTGTCATAAGACTCTCTCTCGAGCGGTGGCACGCAAGATTAGGACATCCATCTTTTATCGTTGTTCAACAAGTTCTTAGAAATAATAAACTCCCATGTGTTGGTGAGCATAATTTTGAAACTATATGTGATTCCTGTCAAAAAGCAAAGTCACATCAGTTGCCTTGTCCAATTTCAACTAGTATTTCTACTAGACCATTACAACTTATCTTTTCTGAAGTGCGGGGTCCTGCCCCTATGTCTGTTGGTCGCCATACTTACTATGTTAGTTTCATAGACGACTTTAGTAAGTATACTTGGATCTACCTCCTTAAAAAACGCTCTGAAGTTTTCCAAGTCTTCCAACATTTTCAAGCGCTTGTTGAACGTCAATTTGATAGCAAAATCCTTGCCGTCCAATCCGATTGGGACGGCGAGTACGAGAAACTCGATTCATTTTTTCAAACCTTGGGCATCTCACATCACGTGTCCTGCCCCCACGCCCACCAACAAAATGGCTCCGTTGAACGCAAGCACCGGCACGTAGTTGAGGTTGGGCTAGCCTTACTTGCCGGTGCCTCCATGCCCCTCAAGTTTTGGGATGAGGCCTTCCTCACCGCGGTCCATCTTATTAATATGCTTCCTAGCCGCGTCATCCAAAATGATACACCCATGCACCGACTGCTTAACACTAGACCGGATTATACCTCTCTTCGTGTGTTTGGATGCGCTTGTTGGCCCAATTTACGTCCCTATAACAATCGCAAACTTATGTTTAGATCCAAACAATGTGTGTTTCTCGGTTATAGTGCCAAACACAAAGGATTTAAATGTTTAGATGTCTCTACTGGTCGTGTCTATATTTCCCGTGATGTTGTCTTTGATGAGACCGTGTTTCCCTTTGCCAATCTTCATCCTAATGCGGCGCTTTGCTTCGCAAAGAAATTCTCCTTTTGCCTTCTCATTTAACCGGTTCTCAGCACGGGGATGACAATTGTATTGATCATATGACTAATGCTTCTAACCATGAAAATGAGGCTTGTGGTGCTGTAGGATCTCACCTGGAAGGAGCAGAAAAAATCCAATGCAAAACAGTGCAGAAAACGTCCCGAACGGACTACATTTTATGTGTCCGCGACGTGACAACGCCGCCGAATCTGCATCGGGATCAGCAGCCGCGTCAGATCCGACAGCGTCAGCCTCGGGATCAGGGGCGCCAGACCCAGCAGCATCAGCCTCGGCCATGAGGCCTCGGTAGGGGTCTCCGGCACACGCGCCTAGCCAGCCCGCAACCAACCGGTTCGGCGCGACACCGCGCGTCTACATCAAGCGTGCTGACCACCAATCAGGTGTTGGCGCTGATCTCCACCCTGATACAGAGGCGCGGGGATCTGGCGTGGAGTCTGGAGCCACGGGATCTTCTGCGCCGCTCTCCTGTTCACCGCGTGGCAGCATGGCCACAGAAGATCCGGCCGCAGATAACAGCAGCGAATCTGCGCCAGGATTGATGGGATCCCCTGCAGCTGCCTCTCCCGGATCCTCTGCGCCTGGTTTTGGTGTGGTGGCCCAGCCTGTACAAACACAGCCATGCACCAGGCTACGAGCAGGTGTCATTCAGCAGGTTAATTATAAAGTTAAGTATGGTTTAACTTGTTCTACAGGAGAGCCTAGTACATTTCAGGAAGCATGCAAGGATGCAAAGTGGATGAAAGCTATGGAAGAAGAATTTCAAGCACTTCAGAAAAATAAAATATGGCACCTCGTTTCTTCACAGCAAGGTAAAAACTTGATTGATTGCAAATGGGTGTTCAGAATAAAGAAAAAGTCAGATGGTACTATAGATAGATACAAGGCCAGACTAGTTGCAAAGGGGTTCAAGCAAAGGTATGGTATAGACTATGAAGATACATTCAGTCCAGTTGTTAAAGCTGCCACTATACGTCTCGTTTTGTCTATTGCTGTATCCAGAGGATGGAGTCTCAGACAGCTAGATGTGCAGAACGCGTTTCTGCATGGTTTTCTGGAAGAGGAAGTTTACATGAAACAACCTCCTGGTTTTGAGGACAAAAACAAACCTTTTCATGTATGCAGGCTGGATAGGTCTCTGTATGGACTGAAACAGGCTCCCAGGGCTTAGTACTCACGCTTGAGCTCAAAATTGCAAACACTTGGATTTGTTCCTTCAAGGTCTGATACATCACTGTTCATCTATAATAAGTCACGTACATATGTTTTTGTGCTTATTTATGTTGATGATATTATTGTTACAAGCTCATCAAATGAAGCTGTGACAGCCTTGTTGAAGGATTTGAATTCAGAGTTTGCTCTTAAAGATTTAGGAGATTTGCATTATTTTCTTGGTATAGAAGTTAAAAGAAACAAAGAAGGAGGACTTCACTTGTCACAGGAAAAATATGCAAATGATCTTTTGAGAAGAGTTGGTCTGCAGAATTGTAAACCATCACCAACTCCACTATCCAGTTCAGAAAAGTTGTCTCTTGCAGTAGGAGAACTCTTGGATCAAGAGGATAGCACAAGGTACAGAAGTATGGTTGGTGCACTTCAGTATTTGACTTTGACTAGACCAGATATTTCCTTTGCTGTGAACAAAGTTTGTCAATTTCTTCATGCACCCACAACATCGCACTGGACAGCTGCCAAACGCATACTTAGATATGTGAAGAGTACTTTGAATCTTGGCTTAACTTTTAACAAGTCACCATCCACACTTGTGAGTGCTTTTTCTGATTCTGATTGGGCTGTTTGTCCAGATGATAGAAGGTCTACATGTGGTTTTGCTATATTTCTTGGACCCAATCTCATCTCATGGTGTGCAAAGAAGCAAGCCACGGTATCCAGGTCAAGTACTGAAGCAGAATACAAGGCTTTGGCTAATGCAACGGCAGAGATCATATGGGTTAAATCCATGCTTAAGGAACTTCGCATATACAATTCTCAAACCCCTTGTCTTTGGTGTGATAACCTTGGTGCTACGTATCTCTCAGCTAATCCTGTTTTTCATGCAAGGACCAAACATATTGAAATTGATTATCATTTTGTGAGGGAAAGAGTTGGAAGCAAAGAGCTAGAGATACGGTTTGTTCACTCAAAGGATCAAGTTGCGGATGGTTTTACTAAAGCACTTCCCACGAGGGCGTTTGAAGAATTTAAACGTAATCTTAACTTGGTGAAGTTCTAATTATGGGAGGGTGTTAAGAATATATGTTCAGGAGGTTATGGACCATATCTATTGGCTGTTATTGTAACTAGAGATTAGTCTGACTTGTAACCCAAACAATCATATCAATATAAATCATGCGGGTGCTCGTGTATGGGCATTGAGACGCTTCCACAATATTTCACAGATAAATGCTCTGTTTTATTGATTACTGATGCAGGTTTAGTTAGTGCAAATGCTTGGCTAGCTCCTGTTTCAAGAAGTCTGTGCAAACCTCTTGCAACCAGGTACAAATCCTTGATCCCAGATCCTTCCTGCGTGCGCAAATCTACTCTTTGCATAGATAAATTATATTTTTCGGCACATTACATATGTACAAAAAAAGAGCACTTGCACTTCATTCCACTTTAAAAAATGCTTGTTTACCACTTCTTTCAAAGTTGCTGTGTGGCTTTCCCGGCAAATAATTTTTTCTTATTTGTTTTAGTTAATGAGAAATAGTGCTTTTTTTCTTTTTTTTTCTCGTCCAATCAATTTCTAAAGGAAAACCATGGGCTCTGAGTGGGATGGGCTCAGATACTGAACAGGGCTGATTAAGTGCGGCTTAGATGGGCCGCTATTGTGTACTATATATGTTTGACCGGTGGTATTGCTTGCTCTGCAGGTATCCAAAGTTACATTCCAGTGGCTGAGATGCAGAGAGTTGTTGGGTGTGGTTTCCTCCATTTGTATGCTCGCCGTGGAGATGGATCCTCTATGTACCATGCGCGGTCAGCTATGGAGTGCACTTATTGGAATTAATCAGTTTTTTGCTAAATTCATCCGTCGATTGATCTTGCTAGCACTTTAGTGTGTGCTCATGTTGTATGAGCATTTAGAAGCTTAGTTCTCACCCATGAATGCTGAATGAATCCCATCAGTAGTCTGGCCTGGGAGTTGGGAAGAAGTTCCTGTAAGCTGAACTGAATTGTACCTGCCTTAGCCCTGGTGCTATTTGCTACTGCTTATATACAGGGCCGGGTTTCGGCGCTTCTTTGCCTTCTTTGATGAGAAATAAAATGGCTCGCTTGTTCCTGCTGGAGAAAAAAAAATCAAACCGTCGTACTTGCTGTTGCTTCTGAAGAAATGATTTAGTTCTTCTTATCAGGACAGGGATAGGTAAAACAATATTAGCCTTGATTTGCCTCTGTACATCGATTACCGCCTTTGCTTTTAAGTTTCAGTAGCAATGATACTTTGCTTGTGGGACGTTTTTTCCTCCTTTCTCTGAGGTGTGGCCAAGGTTTCCATGGCTTGGGTAACATTTGAACTTTAGCTCGTCTATGTGTTAGCTTGAGAATGTTTGTTTTCACTTGTTCCTTGCAAATTAAAAAGGCAAATAAATTTTGGTAGTCATGATCAAATCAGGTGTTGGCCAAACCAAAGACCGATTAACATTTATTGGGTTTTCTCTACGTATAATAGTATAGATGACATGACAGACGCATAAACTCATTTTATTGGTTGCCGCCACAATCACAGCAGTTCAACATCATATATATACGATCCCATGATCGACAAGCTAGCTCTTCAAATCTTTTTCTCTTCTAGAGCAGCTTGAAAGCTAATTATGGGCCTTGTGGCTCCATATCTTCATCTTGTTGCAGTTCTGCACGCAGACGTCGGCGTCAGCTGCATCTGCAAAATAGCAATGCAAGAAAAGAAATCATCAGAACAAATGAAGAAATGATTGCTTTCAAGTGAAAGAACACACGGATTCAACTCATCAAGAAGAAGAAGAATGTGATCAAGGTGGTCCGACGTCTTACCGGCTGGCGCCTCTGACGAGTCGCAGATGTGTATCTTGCAGGCCATCCTGCACGTGGCGGCGGCAGAGCCGACACTGTCGCCGGCCTGGTTGGTGTTGGGGCTGCACTTGTTGGCGCAGAACGGGATGCAGAGCCAGCGCGGCACGCCGGGGCTCCTGCACCCAGGGTAGCAGTCATTGAAGCACTTGCAGAAGTCGGACATGGCGGCCACCTGCTGCCGCTGCCCAGACGGCAGCACGAGGAGGAGCATGATGCACAGGGCGGCAATGGCTGCCGCTCTCTTCTTCACCTCCATCTCTTTCTTGGGGACCAACGAACGATGCTTCTTAAGGATCAATAGGAGAAGGAAGGAAGGGGACTGCTGTTGGTGGTGACTCTGCTAGTCAGTTTTGGGGTTCATCTTATAGGGGGCACTGGAGCTCTGAGGGCAAAACGGACATTTGGCCTGGATAGTTTGTAAGGCAGCTGAGCATAGTATTTCTCTATTTTCAGTGCAAATCAAGACTATGATTTCATAGCGTCACGTCACATCTCGATTGCGTGGCATGTTTCGGCGAATGGGTGATGGCCAGGTGGAGCGTCCTGTAGTCAGTTTTGCCATCGTATGTTTTCATTTTCTGAACAAAATATCTATCACTATATGAGAGAATAACCTCGGATCTTAAACTGATTAGACAAGCCCTTATGAAGCTGTTTGTGTTGATGTAGAAATAAAACCGAATGCAGTTTTTCATGCATTGCTGTTTTTATATAATGGTGGAGGTTATCCTATGTTTGGTAATATCTCTTTAGCTGTACAGCTGCGCGTGAGAGGAATCAGATTTCATTGACATGGCAGCAGATAAATACTTCCAACCAGTTTACAAGCTTCTGCCTTTTTTCTAGAATACGTAAAATCTTCTAGTTACATGCGGCAAATTATCTGTTCATTCTTTTACACAGGCAAGCACGATCTGAAAACCTTGCATATGTTACAAACCCTTGTGAACTTATGCCGCAAATCATCTACTGAAGTTAGTATCCACTATGCTGAAAATGAGGCCTACTTCGATGCTACACGCAACTGTGTCTATGGCTCTATGCTGATAGATACAGTTGATGTTGTGGCTATCAGTTTAAGATCCGAGATTATTCTCATAGTGATTTTGTGCGTGTTTTTTTGTTGTTGAGTTTTGTACCTCAATACTTGGAAGCGTAATTCTGATTATAATGAATGTTGAATCCCGTCAGAAGTCTGACTTGGGAGTTTGGGAGCAGCTCCTGCAAGTTGAACTGAACTGTGCCTGCATTAGCCTGGTGCTATTTTCTACAGCACAAATAGCGTAAATGGCTTCACAGCATCCATGGCTTCCGTGCTACTTTTCCTTCTATTTTGAGATGCTGTGAAGCCATGGATGTTGGATGATGGATCATTAATTGGTTGCCCAACTTTTGGATTCTTTTATGAGTTGGCTAACATTTGAAATATTTTATGAGCTAGCTTCTGAAGAAATAAAATGGCTCACTTGTTCCTGTTTTTTTTTTCAAAGCCTCAATTTGTTTCTGAAGAAATGATTTGGTTATTCTTATGAGGGCAGGTATGAGGGTAGGGAGAGGCAAATCAAAGGCAAATCCTTATTAGCCTTGATTTACCTCTACACATCGTTAACTGCCTTTGGTTTTAAGTTTGCTGAAAAAGGCTTTCGCCCTGCTTTGTTTGGTGTTAAGTTTCAGTACCAATGCCGCTTTGTTTGGTTTTAAGTTTCAGTACCAATGCCGCTTTGTTTCTGGGAGATGTTATTATTTCCTCCTTTGCTTCGATGGTTTGGCTAACATTTGAATTTTTACTCATCTATGAAATAAGTTATAAGGAAAACAAAGTCGCACACAGACGATAAAAACATTTGGTTCTTATGATCCAGTCATGGAAATGCCAAATCAACTTTGTATTGTGTAGTATATATGCCTTACATATCCAGATACTCATTTTATTGGTTGCTGCTACAATCACAGAGAGGTTCAACATCACACTTATATGGCTACAATCTCATGATCGATCGACAAGCCCTTCAGATGGGTTTTACTTCTCCTAAAACGTAACAGCTTAATTGTGGGCCTTAATTCTGGCTCCATTTCTTGTTGCAGTTTTCCACGCAGATGGCCTCATCAGCTGCATCTGCGAAATCATAAGAACAGAAGCAGAAAAGAATCATGAGAGCAGAACAAGATTTTTTTTTTCCAACCGGGCTCATACCCCTTTCCATTAATTTTGCAATCAACGGAAATACATCAGTCTGTAGCAACCAAGTCTGTTGAAGTACCAGAATAACCAAGATCTAAAGATAGGACCGACTGCAAAAAGCTAAATAAGACTGAAAAGGGGGAGAGCGAGCTGGTGCATCATCAGGAAACCCACCGCATGATGACTCTCAAGCGAGTCATCTGCCATGGGGCGAAAACCTGATGACACAAACAAGCCACAACCCAAATAAAAACATCTTTTTCCTCAGGAAGAGACTATCAGACTACCTCAAAAGGACTAGCCAAAATACGACCATGAGACAAATATCCAGCGGGCATCAAACCCCAGTGGATCAAGAGACTTAAAAGGAGACCCAATCAGCAGCTCCAGCTAGCCAATCTGAATCCCATCCTTGTCATCCAAGAAGAGCCTGTTGCGAGTGAAGGGCCTGTCCGCCAGCGCAGCAGCCACGTGAGCCAACCTCTTCACTCCATCTTGGAACTTCGCCTTGTCTTCAGCTTTAAGCAACCCTGCCCAATACAGCATAAACGAGCAGGCAGTGAAAACAGCCTCCAGGGGAGTGCGAGCTACATATTTATCAAAGGTAACTTTATTGCGGAGACACCAGATACCCCAACAGATTGCTGCAATAATCATCATATAGAATTGATTTCCTCCTGGAAAGAACCTATATAACCAAGCAAAACTTTGCCAAAGAGATCGGGGACAACAAGATACCCCAACTGTCATTCCCAGTACACCCCAAACTGTACGAGCTAAAGGGCAAGTAAAGAACAAATGATTCACAGTTTCTATATCTGTGCAAAAGGAACACATAGGATTTCCAGGCCACTTCCTATTGCGCATATTGTCTCGTGTAAGCACATCATTCTGAAATAATTGCCATAATAAAATTTTAATTTTCAATGGAACATGGGCTTTCCAAACCCACTTGTAGTTGGGACCAGCCAGGTTTCTTTCCAGCCATTCATACATCGATTTAGTCGTAAACCTCCCTTTACTACTAAATGCCCAGGAGATATTATTCGAGGAGTTACTCAGAGAAAGTTTTTTAGCCTCTGTAACCATCCAGGCCCACTGCTCACCAAAAACACCTGATAGTCTGCGTCTGAAATTAAGCTCATAGTTGTTCGCTACCCAGGCGTCAAGCTTTTTAATCATCTTTCCATCCAGGAAATCTAGATCCGCATTCCTGATAGTGGAGTATGTTACTGGGACTCCCAGATATTTCATAGGCAAGGAACCCACTTGGCAACCAAACATATCAGCGTAAACTAAGTCTATATCATTATCTCCTCCGATACCAAAAACCTCACTCTTCTCAAAGTTGATTTTTAAACCAGACATGAGTTCAAAAAGATAGAGCAAGAGTTTGACATTGATGGCTTTGTCGATATCATGTTCAAAACAAAGCACCGTGTCATCAGCGTATTGTAGGATGCCCACCCCATCTTCAATAAGATCAGCAGCCAAACCTTTAATAAGGCCATTTTTTTGCGCTGTCAACATCATCTTAGTTAGGCACTCAGCCGCCAAATTAAAAAGGAAAGGGGAATGAGGGTCTCCCTGCCTCACCCCCTTGGCACTTTGTATATAAGGCCCCACTTCATCATTAATCTTGACACTGACCGTGCCATTCATAAGAATTTGAGAGACCCACCCACACCACTTAGAATTAAACCCACGCTTCACATGACAATCAAGTAAAAACTCCCAATTAACTTTGTCATAAGCTTTCTCGAAATCAAGCTTAAGTATCACTCCCACTCGCTTTTTAATATGAGTATAGTGTAGTACCTCATGCAAGGATAATATGCCGTCAACTATATGCCGCCCTTTAATGAAAGCATTCTGCTGTATACTGAACAATTTGTGTGCATATTTGCTAGCCCTAATATCCATGGCTTTGGTAAGTAATTTGTAAGGACAACGCAGCAAACAAATGGGCCTGTATTGCTGAATTCTATTGGCGTCTGATGATTTAGGCAATAGAGTTATAATGCCATAGTTCAGCCTCTGCACATCTAACTTGCCCTCATAGAACCACTCAAACAAGCACATTAGATCCGGAGAGACAATTTCCCAGCAATGTTGATAAAACTCAGCAGGGATATCATCCGGTCCAGGGGCTCGATTAGATCTCATATCAAACAGAGCCTTTTTAATCTCCTCAAGGGAGAAAGGACGAGTCAAGTCTTCATTATCTTCAGGGGAGATTTTTTCCTCCCGAGACCACAATGTTGCATCTATTTGACAAAGATTGCCAGGGGCCGGTCCGAAAAGGTTTCTATAATATTCCGTGGCGTGGGCTAACAAGTTCTTGGTACCTTCTATGGTCACAGATCCACATTCTAGGGAAATCATGGAATTTTTTCTACGACGCCCGTTAGCTACCTTGTGGAAAAAGTCAGTGTTATTGTCCCCTTGCAAAAGCCACCTCTCATTAGAAAATTGGTGCCAACGCAGCTCCTCTTCCACATACATCTCATTAAGTTCTACCAGGATAGCAAGTTTTCTAGTGTAGGCTTCCCCACAAAGTCCAACCTCCTCCTCCAAATTTTCCAAATCTTGAAGCTCAAGCTTAATAATCCTCTTTCTAATTTTGTTATGACCAAACAAATTGGACCCCCACCCCTTGAAGAATTTTTTAAACCTCTTCAGCTTAATGTTCAAAGAGTCGATAGGGTTGATGGTGTAAACTGGCCTTGACTAGATCTCAGATACCAGGGGAAGGAAATCTGGATTCTTAAGCCAAGCATTATCAAACTTGAAGCACCTGTTACCTGGTGCTCTAGATGAGGCTCCCCCACCATCCAACAGTAAGGGGTTATGGTCAGAATTCTCTTTAACTAACTTTTTTACTGATGCAAGGGGATATAAATCTTCCCAATCAGAGGACATCAGGACCCTGTCCAATTTTTCCAAAGTTGGGTTTTCTTGCTTATTAGACCACGTATAACAACCACCTGTCATATGAATCTCTCTCAACCCAAGCAGGTGAATGACAGAGTTAAACACATCAGAGAAGTGAGAAATGGCTGTTTTTTTATTCTTCTCTCCTCAATGTCTAATGATATTAAAATCACCCCCCACCAGATAAGGCATGTTAGTATTATGGCACATAGAAGATAGCTCCGCGATGAACTCAGGTTTATGTTCATCATGAGCAGCACCATAAACAATCATCAAAGACCACCTATAGTTCTTGACTTTATCAAACAAATATAAATGCAAGATGTACTTCCCATGTTTAGTAGTAAGGATATCAAAATTATCTTTACTAAGTCCACAAAGAATTCCTCCAGATTTCCCTCTAGAAGGAATCCACTCCCAATGAAATTTTTGGTTCGGGTCAAGCTTCCTAAAGAAGGAAATCTTATATGTCTCTTTCATAGTCTCCTGTAGACCAATAAAATCAATCCCATTGGCATTAATCATATCCGTGAGGCAGGTAGACATGCCCTTCTTACCTGCCCCCCTGCAGTTCCAAAAAATGCCTTTCATTTATATCGTTCGGGTTTGCCCCTAACTCTGATAGGTCTGCCAGGGTCCATAGCAGCCCTACCCTCTCCTTTTTCCATTTGACTTCTTGTCATAGGTCCAACAGATTTATTAGGAGATATAACCACCACTGATTTTTTGCGACGATACTTCTTTTTCTTTTGTCTAGACAAAACAGGGATAAAAGGCTCCTCACTATCCTTACTGTCATCGTCCCAAGTTAAAGAAAGGGGTATCTCATTTCCTAACCCATCACCGATGGTCATCTTAGGGGGATTCACCTCAATATTTTTGTCGTGTAAAAGATTTCTAGAGAGTTCAAGTTCACGTAGAATATCTATAGCAGCAAAATTACCATCTGGGATTTGCACTCCCATTAATGAAGCACGCAATATAATGGCAGAATCAGACAAAGCAGAAAACTGATTTTTTTGAGCTGGGAGTGCTCATACCTTCTGAATCTCTCTTCCTCATCCTGTTGGTGGCCACATCCTCCACTTTTTCTAGCTTCTGCATCTGTCTTCGTGGAGCATATTCCTCATAGATCATGCTATCTTGAGTTGGGGACCCAGATGGAGATTCAACTGTATAAGTACTACAGTTTTCTCCCCCTTCCATAGACCCTTCCTCGAGTGGAACAATATGAGGCAGGGATGGCCATGCAATATAATCTGCCAAAGGAGGAAAAATACCCCCATAAGTTGTATCATCATAATGAAGATATAGAGGTGAGGGGGGAACAGGAGTCAAAATTCCCCAAGCACCTTTATGCACATCAACATCATGAGTGGGAGATCCTATTATCATTTCCATTTCCAACCCATCATGGACTTTCTCCTCAGAAGCTTCACTACTATGAGGATCACAATGTGTCATTTTTTCAGTATCATGTTCTCTTGCCATGGTTTCGATAAGCAATTCTGTATGGTTTCCCTCGTCACTTTCTTCTTCTTCTTCACTCTCAGCAACAGCAGCCAACCTCTGCCCCCCTTTATCATAATTCTGGGATGAGTAGGTACCAACCATGGAAGCACTCGTCTCCCCTTGCCCAGTAGAATAAGCAGGATATGTTTCCGTCCTTGCTTTCTTGGGGAAGGAAGGAGATGCACTGCTATCAACTGCTATGGAGGACTGGTTTTTGTCAGCTCCCAATGTCACAACTTTCTCAACTTCATAAAAGAAGTCATAATATTGTTCCCCAAGCATCCCTTCAGCTGAGGGGGGAATTCTCTCCACCTCTCTGCACCCCAGCAGAATTCTGACATATTCAGGTTTGTGTATAGTAGTTTCATCCACTTCCAGTGTTATCCCTACCAGAGCCCCAGCATAGGCAGCATGTTCAGTGCACCTTTTTTCGATAGGGATATTATGAACTCTCACCCAAGCCTTTTCCATAATCCCCTTGGCCCCAATCAAAGCAGTCCAGGGTGTAATGCAGACCACAACAGCCCCCTCCATCAATGGCATACGTTTCCCATAACAACATGCTCTCTCAACTTCACTAGCATTAGGTGTCGTGGTTCTAAGTATGACAGTGAGGGAGGGGGTGTGTATGAAGAGGCTAGACCTTAGCTATTGGGAAGTTGTAAGCACGCAAGGTTTACGAGTTCAGGCCCTTCTCTGAGGAAGTAACAGCCCTACGTCTCGGTGCCCGGAGGCGGTCGATTGGATTATGCGTGGGTAAGATGACAAGAGCGCGAACCCCTGATACTGAGGAGGGGGGTGGCTTATATAGAGTTCGCCAGCCCTCTCCTGCCCTCAGTAATGCAGGGTTTAAGGTACATTTAAGGTGGGCATTACTGATAACGTCCCTAATAAAGCGTCATAATGATCATAAAGACTACTTAATAACCGACCGTTTGCCTACGGAGTGACTTAGGGTCTTCTGGCAGTCGAGTGGTTGGCTCCTTGGTCGAGTGACAGCTCTTGGTCGAGTGTCTTCAACCCGTCGAGTGGGATATCTCCGAGTTGTCTGAAAGGTGACTCCCTCTAAGGATGTCCTACGGTAGGGCTCTTAGGACGGGTCCGTGTCCCTACCGTAGGTACATGACTACATCATTAGCCCCCGAACGGATCGAGGCTGGAGTGGAAAAAAGGGTTAGGGACCTTTTCATCCAACCTCTCGGGTTATTATGAGTGCTTCATTCTGGGTCGACTGTCACGGATGACGTCATTAACCTTTTTCAGTCGTCTTGATCCGTTCCAGGTATTTCGTCGAATGGATTTCTTCACCTGCGAGGCATCAAGCGCCGGCGTGCGCGGGATTTCCGTTTCGTCAAGTTGTTCTGCATCCGGCGGAGATCGCGGGATTCGGATTTTTTGGGAAGCGCGCGGGACGGGGGCAGCCGCAGTAATCGGGAGCGACAGTGCGAAGGCTCCTCGATCCCCGTGCCGCCTTTTTCGCCACGTACAGCGCGCGCCTGCCACGGGATTTGACTGGGTAGCTTGGGCCTACCTGCCAGCCACTCGGGAGTGGCTCCTTATAAATAGTTGGCCCGGAGCCTCTCTTCAGTACGCGTGCTCATCTCTTCTGCTTCTCTCTCTGTCTCTCCGTCGCCTCCTCCGCTCCCTTCGCTCTCGCCCCGCCACCACAAAACCAGCCTGAGACCTCGCCGGCGACGATGGTGAAGGGCAAGACGACCGCTCTGGAGCGCGCGAAGAAGGCGGCGGCGGCGGGGAAGGGAAAGAAGTCTGCGCGCGGGGGTTCTTCCTCTCGGACGGCCCTGCCCAAGGGGTGGATCCAGGGCGACTGGATGCCCTCGGTGCTTCGCCAGGAGGACCTCGACGACCTGGTCGAGGGAGGAGTCATCCCCCACAAGGCGGCGCGTCTTCCAGGGGGAGAAATTGAGCCCCAGCCACGCGACAGTGAGCGCGTCCTCCTGGCGACTCATATTGACTGTGGTTTCTCTCTGCCGCCCCACTCTTTTTTCCGCAATTTCCTGAACTTCTTCGGGGCGCAGCTCCATCACTTCACTCCGAACTCCATAGTCTATCTTGCCGCTTTTATTTCTATGTGTGAGGCGTTCCTAGGGTGCCGCCCACACTGGGGACTTTTCAAGCATATCTTCACCGTTCGCTCTCAGTCGGTGAAGAAGGCTAAGTCGAGTGACAAGAGGACACAGGTGATCCAGCTGTGCGGGGGCTTGGCGATCCAGACAAGGGGGAAAAGTTGTTTTCCCTCCATCACCTTCCCGGAGTCAGTTCGAGGGTGGCAGGCGACTTGGTTCTACTGCCAGGATCAAGTGACCCCAGGGCAGTCGACTGGACTTCCACCCTTCATCCTCGACCGAGCCGAAAAGCCGGCTTCTCTGAAGGTGACGCCCGAAGAAAAGGCCCAGGTCAAGATACTGGCGGGTCGAGTGGTCGAACTTGTCCGTGAGGGCGTGACGCGGATGGACCTGCTCGAAGTCTTCCTCAAGAGGAGAATCCAACCACTCCAGGCTCGGGATCACCCGATGTGGCTGTACTCCGGCCTCGAGGACTCCACTCGGATCCACCCGGAGGAGGTCACCGACGAGATGTTGGAGGGGTGGCTGTCAAGCATCACAGGGAACAAAGACAACCCCCGAGGAGCTAGGAGGGTCATTCCACTCGACAGCTCATATGAGGTCGACCAGGTGTGTCTTTATGTTTCCGACTGAAATCTTGCTTTCTGCATTGGTCTTCTTTTGAGCGAGTCAACTGACTTTCCATTTTGTCTGCTGTCTTTCAGGCGACTACTGAGATGTATTCGACGCCCAACGGGGCACAGGGGTCGACTGAGGAAGGAGAAGGGAGCGGAGGTGAGAGCGGGGACGACCAGGGCGAGTGGGAGTCAGACGGCGAGGGAGAGGGAGGCGACGACATCTTCTCCAGCGAGGAGGAGGAGGAGGAGGCCGAACCTCCCCGCCCAGAAAGGCGATCCAAGCTCGCACACGACCCGGCGCAGGGACGTGGTCAGGCGACTGCCTCCGCCGGGCCATCGTCGAAACGCCCTCGGACCTCTTCTCCAACACCGACTGGGAAGGTTCCCAAGCAACCACGCATGGCGCAGTCCAAGCCGCCCAAGACTCTGCCGAAGACGAAGATAACTGTCCCTGTTATCTCCGGGTAACAAGCCTTGTCTTTTTTCGTCGATTGGAGGACAGATCCTCAGTCGACTCGTTATGCTGAACTGGCTGATTCTTCGAAATTTGTAGTGCTGCTACCTCCGAGGTCTCAGCCAAGGACGACGACCAAGAGATGGGGGACGCTGCAACCTCCAACCCTGGTACGATCGTTGACGTTTTATTTTTGAGTTGGCTTGGTCGTTACTTGCAATTCTGGTCGATTGAAAGTTCTTCCTGCAGCTCCTCCTCATGTTATCGACCTCCCGGATGACGATGACAACGAGCCGCTGAGGATAGGGAGGACCAAGAGGCCGTCGACTGACAGGGCTCCCCAGCCTGCTCCGGCGTCTGAGGCCGCAGCTCGGGACGGCGGCGACGCCCCTCGGGCTTCTGTGTCCTTCGCCAATCCCCTGTCGAGTGCGCAGCCCTCGGTGTCGACTGCCAATCCGACTGCTAATCCCCTGTCGAGTGCGCAGCCCTTGGCGTCGACTGCCAACCCGACTTCACTCTTTGTCGCGTACTCTGTCCCTGAAGACGAAGTGGACGCTGCGAAGGAGGCCATACACCAAGCAGGGGTCATCATGGAGCAGGTGAAGAAGGCTCGGGAGGCCAGCCAGGCGGCTTACGATGCGAGTTCGGCGCTTCAGAGTAACGTCCAGGTCAGTTGACTTGATACTTGTTTGTTTGAAGAGTCTTTTTCTCTCTTTCTTTTCCTTTTTGAAGATCTTTGTATCTGTACTTGTACACCCACTGGGTGTGTTTTCTCTTTGGTCGAACCAGTGGGGGCACGCTGAGTGCACCCACTGGGTGTAGTCCCCGGGACTACGGTGGACTGCTGGCAGTCGACTGTAGTCTGTATATTGTGTTTGTGAATGTGTACTTGTACACCCACTGGGTGTGTTTTTTTGGTCGAACCAGTGGGGGCACGCTGAGTGCACCCACTCGGTGTAGTCCCCGAGACTACGGTCGAATGTTTTTGATTCGGCTGTGGTCTTAGAAACGTCACCATTGTTCCTTAGTTACTCGGAAGCAACTTATCTCGAACGTCTGTCGGCTGGTTTTTCCTTTTGCAGAGATCCTGCGAACTTGTCGCTCGTTATGCTGAATTGGAGAAACAGAAGATTCAACTGGACCTTGATCTAGAGCTGGCCAGGACGGAGTTGCAGAAGGTCAGGGAGGGCGCCGCAGGTAAAGCGACTTTGTCGACTGATTCTGTTTTCAGGTTTGGGCATTCCTTTGCTGTTTCCGATTCAATCGCCGTTTCTTTGTAGGAGAATTGGAAAGAGCTTTGGCGAGGAAGGACCAGGACCTGGCTGTTGCCCGCAAGGCGGCTGACGACAAGATGGCTCTGGCCGAACAGAAGCTGGCTTCGGTCGACCAGTTGGAAAAAGAGAACACTAGATTGCAGACCGCTCTGACTGATGCCAACAAGCTGACTGCCAGTTGGAAGAAGAAGAACCTCCTCTTGGGCGAGGAGATGGAAGGCATCGCCCGTAGGAGGGACGACCTGGAGAGCTTCCTGAGGAGCCTCGCCAAGAGGCTGTACATCAAACTTGAAGGTGCACGTCTAATTTTGACTGTTTTGTACTTTTGTGTCGACTCAATCTTGTGATCGTTGGCTTATCTTTAGGTCTTGTGTGCAGAATTCTGTCAGAACTTCGAAGAGGAGACCGGGCGGATCAAAACGGGTCTTGACCCAATCAATTCTCCGGTGAAAGACGATACTACCATGAACCTGCTCCGACTGGAATCTCGAATCAACGGCGCCGTGGATTACCTGGCTCGACTGAAGGTTGCCGTGTCGCGGATCGACTCGACACTTTGGCCAGAATCCGCGCTCCAGAACGATCTCGAGTCTCTTATGGATCGACTTGACAAAATCCCCGATCGAGTGCAGGAGTGGAAGAAGTCCTTTGCCCGGTGCGGCGCTGACGTGGCTCTATCCTTAGTCCGCGTTCACTGCAAGGAGGCGCGAGAAGAAAAGCTGGCCGCCATCCAAGTCGCCAATACCAAGAGGCACAGCTTCCAGGACTTCATGGAGACCTTCATCGCTGCAGCCACTCGTATTGCGGACGGAATCGACCTGGATGAGTTCGTCGCTCCTGCCAGCCCTCCTCTTGAGGAGTGAGAAAACTTTTTATGCCTTCCCTTAAATTAGCCTCGAAATGCCGAGTGGACTTGTAATCGTTTAAATTCTGCCGAGCTGAGGGCTCGAGTACTTTGATTCGGGGCCCAGGGCCTTTTAAGCTTTATCCGAACTTAATTTTTGCTGAATGTCTTCGTGGTCTGGAACTGTCGTGAGGGGCTTGATGGCCGACCCCACCCCGTCGTTGTACATTGTATTTGTGGCGGAGCTCTCGGGAAAAGGTGGCAGTCGACCCCCACCCCATTGTTGTACATTGTATTTGTGGCGGAGCTCTTCAGGAGAAGGCGGGTTTCAAACTTAGGCGAGTGTCTGACTGCAGCTAAGTCTCTTCGTGGAGAACTTAGGCGAGTACTGGACTGCAGCTAAGCCCCCGAGTGGGAGGTTCGCTCTCCACTCGGTAGGATTTTTCAAACTTAGGCGAGTGTCTGACTGCAGCTAAGTCTCTTCGTGGAGAACTTAGGCGAGTACTGGACTGCAGCTAAGCCCCCGAGTGGGAGGTTCGCTCTCCACTCGGTAGGATTTTCAAACTTAGGCGAGTGTCTGACTGCAGCTAAGTCTCTTCGTGGAGAACTTAGGCGAGTACTGGACTGCAGCTAAGCCCCCGAGTGGGAGGTTCGCTCTCCACTCGGTAGGATTTTTCAAACTTAGGCGAGTGTCTGACTGCAGCTAAGTCTCTTCGTGGAGAACTTAGGCGAGCACTGGACTGCAGCTAAGCCCCCGAGTGGGAGGTTCGCTCTCCACTCGGTAGGATTTTTCAAACTTAGGCGAGTGTCTGACTGCAGCTAAGTATCTTCGTGGAGAACTTAGGCGAGTACTGGACTGCAGCTAAGCCCCCGAGTGGGAGGTTCGCTCTCCACTCGGTAGGATTTTTCAAACTTAGGCGAGTGTCTGACTGCAGCTAAGTCTCTTCGTGGAGAACTTAGGCGAGCGCTGGACTGCAGCTAAGCCCCCGAGTGGGAGGTTCGCTCTCCACTCGGTAGGATTTTTCAAACTTAGGCGAGTGTCTGACTGCAGCTAAGTCTCTTCGCGGAGAACTTAGGCGAGTACTGGACTGCAGCTAAGCCCCCGAGTGGGAGGTTCGCTCTCCACTCGGTAGGATTTTTCAAACTTAGGCGAGTGTCTGACTGCAGCTAAGTCTCTTCATGGAGAACTTAGGCGAGTACTGAACTGCAGCTAAGCCTCCGAGTGGGAGGTTCGCTCTCCACTCGGTAGGATTTTTCAAACTTAGGCGAATCGCATTCGCAGCTAAGTCACCCACTAGGGGATTTCGGATACATACAATAGTGACAAAAATTATTGGAACACTCTTATTTCTGATAAAAATGAACCTCAGGAGTTTTTCTTATTACATCTGGTTTGAGAGCGGACTTAAGTGTAAAAGGGGCGGAGAAGCTCCGCGTTCCAAGCTCGAGGTTCGTCGATCTGTCGATCAACATTGTAAAGGTGATATGCTCCATTGTGGAGGACTCTGGTGATGATGAAGGGGCCTTCCCAAGTGGGAGCGAGCTTGTGAGGTTTCTGTTGATCCACTCGGAGGACCAAATCTCCTTCTTGAAAGGCTCGACTCTTCACATTCCGGGCGTGGAATCGACGCAAGTCCTGCTGGTAAATGGTCGATCTGATCATTGCCATCTCCCTCTCTTCCTCCAAGAGGTCGACTGCGTCTTGCCGGGCCTGCTCCGCTTCATCTTCGGTGTAAAGTTCAACTCGGGGCGCATTATGAAGGAGATCGCTTGGCAGGACAGCTCCGGCTCCATAAACCAGAAAGAATGGGGTCCTTCCGGTCGACCGGTTAGGGGTGGTCCTTAATCCCCACAGCACTGACGGAAGCTCGTCGACCCAAGCACCTGCCGCGTGCTTGAGATCGCGCATCAGCCGAGGTTTTAGCCCTTTGAGGATCAAACCATTTGCCCTCTCAGCCTGTCCGTTCGACTGGGGTGAGCGACTGAGGCGTAGTCGACTCGTGTGCCTTGAGAAGCGCAAAATGCCCTGAATTCGTCCGAATCAAAGTTTGACCCATTATCAGTGATGATGCTGTGTGGGACTCCATATCTGAATGTCAATCCTCTGATGAAACTGATAGCGGTGCCAGCGTCAAGGCTCTTTATGGGCTTAGCTTCGATCCATTTGGTAAACTTGTCAACTGCCACAAGCACATGAGTGAACCCACTTCTGCCCGTTCTCAAGGGGCCAACCATGTCCAATCCCCAGACGGCAAAGGGCCAGACGAGCGGAATGGTTTTCAGGGCTGACGCGGGCTTGTGTGACATGTTGGAGTAGAACTGGCAGCCCTCGCACCTGTCGACTATCTCTTTCGCCATCTCATTTGCCCTTGGCCAATAAAATCCAGCTCGGTATGCCTTAGCCACAATGGTCCGAGAGGACGCATGGTGACCGCAGGTTCCCGAGTGGATATCGTTGAGGATTATTTGACCCTCTTCTGGCGTTATGCATTTCTGGCCAACTCCGGTCGCACTTTCTCTGTATAGCTGTCCCCTTATGACTGTGAAGGCCAAATGCACTTTCGGAGTTCCAGGTGGCAAGCTACTCGGTTTTCTCGTTTCCGAACGGGGAATCGACGCCAATCCTAAAAAAATTGGCACCATACTCCGGATGAAGCGTCCTGTACGTGTGCATGATGTCCAAAAACTTATAGGCTGCTTGGCCGCCTTAAGTCGATTCATCTCTCGACTCGGTGAAAAAGCGTTGCCTCTTTACCGACTGATGAAAAAGTCTGACAAGTTCGAATGGACTCCAGAAGCTGATGCAGCGTTTGCAGAGCTCAAAGCTCTGGTCTCCACCCAGCTGGTGCTAGCTGCTCCAAACAGCAAAGAGCCTCTGCTGCTTTACATTGCAGCCACGGGACAAGTTATCAGTACAGTACTTACGGTCGAGCGGGAAGAGGAAGGGAAGGCCTTCAAAGTTCAATGCCCTGTTTATTATGTGTCTGAAGTTTTGACCCCTCTCCCAAGTGTAAATGCTGCTGGGCGCCAGCTGATTCAGCCACGCCCTAGCCGAGCCTTCCAACATGAGGGGTAAATGCTTCATGGCCACCTCGTCGTTGCCGCCGCCGATCTGCACAGCCACTCGGTAATCCTCGAGCCACGTGTCAGGCTTGGACTCGCCGGTGAACTTGCCGATTCCAGTCGCCAGCCGGAAGTTGGGAGGGAAGACAACCACACTGGGCCACCCTGCACAGGTGTGAGCCAGGCAGGAACGATCATCTACAGCTGTCGGATTTAGCCATCAGGTAAATCCTGGCCGTTAATCACGCTCTGGCCCAGTGGTCAGATCTCATCAACCATCAGATCCGTCTGTATGGGCCCGACGAAATCAAAACAACTTTCATCACTCCATTCGGATGCTTCTGTTACGTCACCATGCCATTCGGCCTCAAGAATACCGGAGCCACATTCATGAGAATGATCCAGAAGTGTTTACTCACTCAAATCAGTCGGAATGTGGAGGCGTACATGGACGATATCGTAGTCAAGTCCCGGAAAGGTTTCGACCTACGGGCTGACCTTGCTGAAACCTTCGCCAACCTCAGGAGGTACGATATCAAGCTCAATCCGTCAAAATGCACTTTCGGAGTTCCAGGTGGCAAGCTACTCGGTTTTCTCATTTCTGAATTTAGCAGGACCAATGGAACGGGCAGTACATTTCCACTTCTTCTTACCAGGTTTTTTTAGCAAAGATGGCATTAAATTCATGTTCAATCTCTCTAACCGATGCAACACCCTCCACTACAGTGATCACAACATTGTTAGTTTTTTCTACGCTCTGCTTAGCGGCACACATGTCAGGGATAGACCAGGCGACTGGAATCCGCACATGAGAGGAACACATTCCCAGGGCCTCAGAGTTTGACATAGTTGAGCCATATGACCTAGCTTGTTGCATTTCTCACAACGAATAGTGGGGCAGCGAGGAGCGAAATGACCTGAGAGGGAGCAGTTGATGCATATCTCGTTGGTGCCCTTGGTCGCAGCTTGTCCAGTCGGTGGAGGCGGAGGTGGAGGGTGTGGAGGAGGCTCCTTGGCTCCCGTTGTCGTCTCCTTGGTCGCCCCGCTCATGGCCCGCGCGGCAGCTTCCCATCTGTCTCCGACCTCACCACCTCCAGATCTCGAACCACCAGCCGTCGACGGTGGTGGATCTGGTCCCTGCCACACCATATGGCGAGTCTGATTTGGTGGCGGTGCCTTGCGCCCTCCGCCAAATCTGCCCCGCGCCATGTTGTCCCTCCACCCTCCAGATCTCCCCCACCGCGCTCTCCCATCGGGTCCCGCCGCACACCATTGGGTCGCTTCGCCGCAGCGACTTGAGCGAAGGAGCGGTCGTCGCCGCCGGCCTTGCCGCGCCACCACCCAAAGGATTCGCGTGGGGAGTAGATGGGGATGGGGGAAACCCTAGCTCGCTCCCACAGATGCCCGAAGAGGAAGGCGAGATGCGCGTCTCGTGCGGTAGTGGTGGTAGGTGGGGAAAATGATGTGTCCTCTCCCCCTTCCTCCCCCGCTCCATATGGTTCCGCCCCAGGGTCGGGGTGGGGTCCCCCATGGCGATCTGCTCCCACGTGTCGCCCATCCGCCATTGACGGGCGGGGGGTGGGGTCCCCCATGGTTTAGAACCCCACCCACCGCCCGTCAATGGCGGATGGGCGACACGTGGGAGCAGATCACCATGGGGGACCCCACCTTGACCCTGGGGCGGAACCATATGGAGCGGGGGAGGCAGGGGGAGGGGACGCATCATTTTCCCCACCTACCACCACTACCGCACGAGACGCGCATCTCGCCTTCCTCTTCGGGCATCTGTGTGAGCGAGCTAGGGTTTCCCCCATCCCCATCTACTCCCCACGCGAATCCTTCGGGTGGTGGCGCGATAAGGCCGGCGGCGACGACCGCTCGTTCGCTCAAGTCGCTGCGGCGAAGCGACCCGGTGGTGTGCGGCGGGACCCGATGGGAGAGCGCGGTGGGGGGAGATCTGGAGGGTGGAGGGACAACATGGCGCGGGGCGGATTTGGCAGAGGGCGCAAGGCGCCGCCATCAAATCAGACTCGTCATATGGTGTGGCAGCGACCAGATCCACCACCGTCGACGGCTGGTGGTTCGAGATCTGGAGGTGGTGAGGTCGGAGACAGATGGGAAGCTGCCACGCGGGCCATGAGCGGGGCGACCAAGGAGACGACAACGGGAGCCAAGGAGCCTCCTCCACACCCTCCACCTCCGCCTCCACCGACTGGACAAGCTGCCACCAAGGGCACCAACGAGATCTGCATCAACTGCTCCCTCTCAGGTCATTTCGCTCCTTGCTGCCCCACTATTCGTTGTGAGAAATGCAACAAGCTAGGTCATATGGCTCAACTATGTCAAACTCTGAGGCCCTGGGAATGTGTTCCTCTCATGTGCGGATTCCAGTCGCCTGGTCAGGGTTTCTTCTATATCCCTGACATGTGTGCCGCTAAGTAGAGAGTAGAAAAAACTAACAATGTTGTGATCACTGTAGTGGAGGGTGTTGCATCGGTTAGAGAGATTGAACATGAAATTTTTTTTGACTATGTACTGCAAGGCAACAGCCTCAC
The DNA here is from genome assembly GCA_034509565.1 of Triticum monococcum. NCBI lineage: Eukaryota > Viridiplantae > Streptophyta > Magnoliopsida > Poales > Poaceae > Triticum > Triticum monococcum. The sequence goes on from CM067846.1 coordinate 50,614,271, forward strand.
AGTGTTTTATTAGTTAGGAGAATAAAAGTTTACATAATTACAGAGTAGCTAGGAGTTAGGAAAGAAACTACTTACAATGGGCCTATGATAAAGAGGCTATCCAGGAAGTTAGACTATCCCTATATTTACATTTGATTCTATGAGCCAGTAAGGAAATATCATGGATGAAGTTCCTCCTCCAAGAAATGAAGGTGGGTCTCTCATTTCTAAAGATCTTTCCATTCCGTTGGATCCAGATGTTCCAAGTAGCAATAAAAATGACCTCAGTGAAGAAAGGATAACCAAAGTCCCTTCTAGCAGCGAGGGCCATGTCATATGTACTCTGGTTGTGCTGAGCGTTCCAGGAAATCCCAAGGTAATTCCAAACTCTCTGGCTGAAATTGCATGCAAAGAAAAGGTGTTCACGATCCTCATGTGTGGCAGAAAGGCAAAGAACACACGTATCATCATGAATGATCCAGCTCCTGCGTTGCATCATGTCCCTGGTGTTTAAACGGTCTAATAAAAGAAGCCATCCAAAAACCTTAAACTTTAACGTGCAAGCACACTTCCAAATCCATTTGAATATGGGATCTACCACCAAATGTGAGAAGCAAGACTCATAATACATCTTGGATTTGAACTCTCCAGTTTTGGACGGCCACTTCCATATGTCCTTGCCATCATCATTCAAGTTAACTAAGGCAAGTAAATCTTGAAGTTGAAGTAACTCATTATATGCTTCCTGCGATAGCGGCAAATGAAAGTGATCGGAGATCTGTGGTAGCTCCAAAAACTCCTTGACAGTGATCGTGTCACTGATGACAAACGAATGGAGCCTGGGGAAACGGGCGCGTAAAAGGACCACATTATTTCCCAACTGCCATCGATCAAGCCAAAATATCACTATGTTGCCAGAATGCACTTCAGGGATGGCTAATTTGCAGAAGTTGGTGTATAATTTCATGACATCCCTCCACCAAAAGGAGCCACAACTTTGAGTAACCTGCGGTGGCGAAGCAGCATAATAAGTTTCCCAAATTAATGTGACCCAAGGGACGTCCATTTTGTTGAAGAACTTGAACAGGTGCTTAAGTAACAAGGCTTCATTTTGGAGACCCAAGTTTAATACTCCCAGACCACCACACTTCTTAGGTCTACAGACTCGATCCCAAGCAGCTAAGGGTTGTCTCGGATTATCAGTGTTGCCTCTCCACAGACACTGCCGCATAATTCTCTCAATCTGTTGCAAGATCCCTTTAGGGAGAGATAGTGTGCACAGGAAGTAGATTGGCATCGAACAAAGCACTGACTGGAGCAATTGGAGCCGACTGCCTTGATTCAGTAAACATGAGGACGCAGACAGCCTTTGCTCAATACGATCCACAAGTGGCAGCAAATCATAGATCGTGGGCCGAGAGGTGCCCATAGGTAGACCTAGGTATGTGAAGGGCATAGATCCTACATCACAACCTAGTAGGCTAGCAACCCGAGCGCCCTCTTCATCCGTCATATTGAGAGGAATAAGGGATGACTTACTGAAGTTGACATGCAAACCAGTTGATGCTGCGAACGTTAAGAGCATCTCCTTAAAAGCAATCAACTGATCATCAATCGCAGGTAAGACAATAAGCGTGTCATCCACGTATTGAACAATCGGATAGTCCCGGGAGTTTGTTGGAATTGGTAAAGAAAGAATTCCTCTTGAGCACATCTCATTGACGACAGATTGGAGCAAATCCACCGCAATGACAAATAATAGTGGAGATAGTGGATCTCCTTGACGAACCCTAGATCTGCAAACAAAGTGTTTACCTGGCACACCATTTAAAAGGACAGAAGAGGAACCCGTGGATAGAATATTATTGACCCAGCCAGTCCAACGAGAATCAAAACCCTTGCATCGCAGGATTTGGAGGATGGTCTCATGCTCAATGGTATCAAAGGCCTTAGTGAAATCAAGCTTGAGGAGGATGATGGGTCGTTTAGATGCTTTGCATTGATGGATATATTCGAAACACCAGGCTAGGCAGTCTTGAATAGATATGCAACGGAGAAAACCATATTGGTTGCGGTGTATGCATCGCAGAATCACCCTTTGCAGGCGATTGGCCAGCAACTTCGTCAGGAATTTTAAACACATGTTGGTTAGGGAAATGGGTCTGAAATCCCCAACAACTTCTGGACTTAGTTTCTTAGGGACTAGGGTGATTAAGGAATTATTGAGACATTCCAAATTACATCTCCCCTCATAAAATTCATTGATAAGTTGCATGAAGTCTCCCTTGAGAATAGACCAACATTTCTTTAAGAAGAGACCAGTGAAGCCGTCTGGGCCCGGCGCACGGTCACAAGGCATGTGTTTAATAACAGCCTCAACCTCAGAATCCGTGAACGGCAAAGACAGATCTTCCAGACCATCAACTTGCTGTATTAAATTGGTCAGATCGAAACCCATTTGTATTCCTTTTGCATGGCCCATGCGATTATTGAAATCAGACCAAAACATGCCCGCCATCATTTGGTGTTCCAAAACCACCTCCCCCGCTGCATTCTTGATTGAAGAAATAGTATTTCTTCGATATCTTTCGGTGGCCATGGCGTGAAAATACTTTGAATTCTCTTCTCCAACCTTGATGCTCCGGATCGTGCAGCGCTGCTTCCAATAAACATATTGCCAGTGTAATATATCCTGCAGATGTACCTTAACTATTCTCCGGAAATTGAATTCAGGCCAACTTAAAGGCCGAATCTCCTCCAATTCATCAAAGTAAAGAATTACTTTGCTACAATCCGCAATTAATGCTTTAACTGTGGAGAGCTTCAAATGCCATTGTTTTAAAGCATATCTGAGCGCTTTAAACTTAGCAGATATTGTTAAAGCAGCAGAAGACTTTGGCGTCATGTTGTTCCAGACCTGCGCAACACACTCATGAAAGCCAGGTAAATTAACCCAGTAGTTTTCAAAACGAAAGACTCTAGCTTTAGGGATGGCCGTGGCAATTGTGACAACACAAGGAACATGATCTGATGTCGATCGCGCAAGAGGCAAAACTAAGGTGTTTGGGTGGTCAGTGGTCCAAGCAACTGAAGTGAAGAACCAGTCAAGTTGCTCAAGAAGGGGCTAAGACTGCATATTGGACCACGTGTATTGCCTACCCTTAATTGGCAGCTCAATAAGCCCCAAATGACCTATGATTTCATTGAATAAGAAAATGTCATTGACGTCGCCACCAGGCAAGTTGCGGTTTTGAAGTGACCTCATAAAGTTGAAATCTCCCAAAAGAAGCCATTTGTCGTCACAATTAATGTCCAGATTATATAACCACTGCACAAACTCATCACGTGCAGGATTTTGACAAGGGCCATAAACAGTCACTAGTTTCCAAACTTCAGATGTATGTTTGGAAAGGAACTCCACAATAATTCCAAAAGGTTTAGCCACAATTAATTTGCCTTCGAAAAAAAGAAGAATTCCAAATAACCACCATACCAGCCGAAGCACCAGCTGAAGGTACATAAGCAAAATTGTCAAAGCGCCGAGGACAGAACTTTCTAATGAATCTATGATCAATGTGCATGCACTTAGTTTCCTGAAGACAAACCACTGAACAACCGCTTTCGTCAATTTTCTGCTTTACAGCAAGCTGTCGCGTTTCTGAATTAAGGCCCCACACATTCCAGCACAGAACCTTCCAATCTTTAAACCCAGTTTGATTCATTACAAACCATAAGATGTCCTAGCAAAAGTAGACCACACAATGATCCACGTAGACCAGCTAAACGAAGCAAAGCCACACAGTTCATAACATAAAGACATAAATAAAGATAGATGGCGTTTAATGTGGCACGCCATAGGCCAAGAAGCAGGCATATGAACTCAATCATCTGAACTGTTGGTGCTTGCAGACTGAGTCGGATTAGCAACAAGCTTATCCGCAGTAATCTTCTGTGGAGCAATGCGCAGGCGATCCCCAATGCGCTGAAGGTCCGCAATTGCAGTTGGTGGAGGCACAGAGGAATCTTCTTCAGCCCTGGCTGACTTTGTCTTGCGTTTCTTTAGTGTGTGCGAAGATCTGTTCAGACCAGGGGATTTAGTGCCACAGAATCCATCCCGTAAAGCACTGAGACGCGCACTACGACGAACCTCCGTTTCCACCAGGCTTACAGCTTTCTTCTTGCGCTCACATTTCAGGGTGGCCCTTGGTGCAGCAGTCGTGAACTCGAAGGTCTCATTTATAGGTTCAGAAATATCATCGAAGCATAGGGCCCTCGCAACTGGCCTCTTTGCTGGAGTGAGCAGGCGAGAACTGACATGCGAAGAGGCAGGCACCGGCAGTAGGCCATCACTAAGATCGTATCCATTAAAGGATACCTCCCAAAACTTGCTAGAGAGCAAAAGAGAGCCAAATCCAGACATGAAGCTGAACTTTGGGATTGCAGAGAAACAGAGCGAGGGCATCATCTTCTGGAAAGAGCGCTGATATAACATATCTGGTGGCAAGACAGGCCCAAACACTGTGAGCACCTGTCCAATGTGCAGGGGAGGCTGCAAGGGAGCCCCACGTTGCTGGACAATGACAAAATCATCCACAGGCATGTTGACTGAATCATTTGAAACCTGCAAGACCATGGATTCTTGCGACTGTTCCACAACTTGATTTTCCTGCACCATCTCCTGCTGATCATTGTGCTGCACTTCAAGAGGATCATGTTGATGATGTGGCTGCTGGCCATGTTCTTGCGGAGGTAATTCATCCCAGCCAATTTCTGGAAACTCTGGCATAACCCAATTTTGATTGTGAAACTGAAGATGTCCAGGGAGTGGATGTGGGTTTCCATCAAAGGGCATGGGGTCCTCATCCGGTGGCAGGATATCTGCAAAGTCTGCAGAAAAGATGTAGATCGGAGTAGTCCAGGAGATGCGGGTTCCACCAAAGTCTGCAAACTCCCGATATACAACATCTCGAGGCACCAGTGTAGTTGCAGGAAAAGATACATAAGCCAGAGTGCGTACAAGCAGAGGATCATCTTGGTGCCAATGATGGAAACGGCCAAAAGTACTAATAGCGTCTAAAATAAACTGCGTGCGCCTATAGTCCAGAGGGATTCCAACAATCATGACCCAGCCCCTTCTAAAACCCTGGATAGCTCTATAGTTGATACCCTCATCATGTGGCACAAATCGAACAAATCTGTCATTGCCCAGATCAAAAGGTGGGTGATCGACAAGTGCTTGCCTAGCAAAAGGGCTATTGAAGCGAAAGAGCCCTACTCCTTGAATCCATGGCTGAGCATCCAGTACAGCACGCCCAAGATTGTGAATAACAAAGTTACTGACCATGTTTCTGAAGAAAAGGGTTTCCTCAGGCAGAGGAGCTGGCTCTACAATGGCGATGGCGTAATCTTCATGCTGGCGATCCGGAGCCACAGCCGGGGAATAGAAGGTGCGCGGGAGACGCCGCGGGCCGCCGTCGATGATCTCGAACCCATGCGGAACGAACGGTGTGGGGTTGAGCTCGAAGTTGGCCATTGCTGGATCCTGAGCAAGCTCTGATGGCCCAGAGATGGCCTAGGAAGGCGGTGGCAATCTAGGCGGAGACGGCGGTGGGGATGGCAGTACGATGGGCGGCGGCGTAGAGTTAGGTGGCAGAAGCGTGGTGGGCGGTGGCTCTGCGGGCAATGGTGGGAGCGTTGGGGTGGCAGGCGAGATGGGACTGGGCATAGACCCCCAGGTAGAAACCGAGGCGGCGGGCGAGTATATCTCTGCTGACCGTTCGGGAGAAACCGAATTGGCTCTAGGGACCCACCTGTAAGCTGGGGAAGGTGCAGAGCCGGTGCAACCTTTGGCTCTGTGTCCAGATCGAAAGCACTGACGGCATCTAACCCGGTTGGTGCATGAATTGGTGTGGTGCAACATAGATAAATAGTTCTGGCACTTCCAAACGTTAAACACCATATCATCGATAAGATTATTGACCCTAGTAGAATCTCCAGCCGGGTCCATAATCAATTGCGAATAATTTCCAGGCGAAGAAATTTCCTTATCTAAAAGCGGCTCTGATGATTGGGTCACCACTTGGGACCTAGAAGGCATGCAGGGAGGCAGGTCCTCCTGCTGGGCCGGAGATTCATCAACTGACGTGTCATCCTGCATGCATGGAGCTTGAACAGTTTGTGTTTCATGCAACAAATTGCCGGTGCTAATTGGAACTGTTCCGGTAATGACGGCAGTAGTTTTGGCAGGGACGTTGATCGTTCCGAAAGAGATGGGTGGCGTCGCCACTGTCCACTGAAGATTGCTCGCCGGCGGAGACGGCAAGATCACTTTCTCGGAAGGATTGACATCATATCCAGCCTCAACCATTGTGTCAACCAAGATCTGATCAGCTGGGTATCTATAGCCCTTACAAACAGGGTACTGATGAAACGTAGCAAAGGAGAGTTTCTTCCTTGCCGAAGAACCCGATCGGAAAGAAGACTTAGAAGGGGGGGTTTATGCATAGCAATTAATCCCAAAGTTGCACGCTTTTTAGATGGACTAACCAGAATCCATTCCGCGTCACATTCCTTTCTCCAGAGGGATAATTCACGCCTCCAATTTGGACCACCATTTCCCCAGAGATGAAAATAACATTTGAAATGCGAGCATGCATACGATCTCAACTTGAGGATACAAAGGCCAACCTGCTTGCAGGAGACATTAAATGAAAATACCTTGCCCTTGATGAGTTGGACCGACAAATCAATGGCCGATCCACCAATTGAAGATTCCAGTGCAGCCGCCACAGAATCCTCATTAAGACAAAAAACGTGTCGGCTAAAGGACACTACCATAATGAAATGGCTCATGTCGTCCGAAGGATGAACAGATCGCCCGCAAGAAGTGAAGACCTTATCTGCAAAAATGGAGCCTGGAGAGAAATCCAAACCCAAGGTTGATCCATCAGAGGAACCCATCGAAGATGGGTACAACCGTGTATATCCAAATCCGCCGGAGAAGATGAGCATTGAACATGAATTTAATGCCATCTTTGCTAAAAAACCCGGTAAGAAGAAGTGGAAATGTACTGCCCGTTCCATTGGTCCTGCTAAATTTGTGATGCGTTTTCCTAATGCTAGTGAAGTTGAGAGAGCATGTTGTTATGGGAAATGTATGCCATTGATGGAGGGGGCTGTTGTGGTCTGCATTACACCCTGGACTGCTTTGATTGGGGCCAAGGGGATTATGGAAAAGGCTTGGGTGAGAGTTCGTAATATCCCTATCGAAAAAGGTGCACTGAACATGCTGCCTATGCTAGGGCTCTGGTAGGGATAACACTGGAAGTGGATGAAACTACTATACACAAACCTGAATATGTCAGAATTCTGCTGGGGTGCAGAGAGGTGGAGAGAATTCCCCCCTCAGCTGAAGGGATGCTTGGGGAACAATATTATGACTTATTTTATGAAGTTGAGAAAGTTGTGACATTGGGAGCTGACAAAAACCAGTCTTCCATAGCAGTTGATAGCAGTGCATCTCCTTCCTTCCCCAAGAAAGCAAGGACGGAAACATATCCTGCTTATTCTACTGGGCAAGGGGAGACGAGTGCTTCCATGGTTGGTACCTACTCATCCCAGAATTATGATAAAGGGGGGGGGGGGGCAGAGGTTGGCTGTTGTTGCTGAGAGTGAAGAAGAAGAAGAAAGTGACGAGGGAAACCATACAGAATTGCTTATCGAAACCATGGCAGGAGAATATGATATTGAAAAAATGACACATTGTGATCCTCATAGTAGTGAAGCTTCTGAGGAGAAAGTCCATGATGGGTTGGAAATGGAAATGATAATAGGATCTCCCACTCATGATGTTGATGTGCATAAAGGTGCTTGGGGAATTTTGACTCCTGTTCCCCCCTCACCTCTATATCTTCATTATGATGATACAACTTATGGGGGTATTTTTCCTCCTTTGGCAGATTATATTGCACGGCCATCCCTGCCTCATATTGTTCCACTCGAGGAAGGGTCTATGGAAGGGGGAGAAAACTGTAGTACTTATACAGTTGAATCTCCATCTGGGTCCCCAACTCAAGATAGCATGATCTATGAGGAATATGCTCCACGAAGACAGATGCAGAAGCTGGAAAAAGTGGAGGATGTGGCCACCAACAGGATGAGGAAGAGAGATTCAGAAGGTATGAGAACTCCCAGCTCAAAAAAATCAGTTTTCTGCTTTGTCTGATTCTGCCATTATATTGCGTGCTTCATTAATGGGAGTGCAAATCCCAGATGATAATTTTGCTGCTATAGATATTCTACGTGAACTTGAACTCTCTAGAAATCTTTTACATGACAAAAATATTAAGGAGAATCCCCCTAAGATGACCATCGGTGATGGGTTAGGAAATGAGATACCCCTTTCTTTAACTTGGGACGATGACAGTAAGGATAGTGAGGAGCCTTTTATCCCTGTTTTGTCTAGACAAAAGAAAAAGAAGTATCGTCGCAAAAAATCAGTGGTGGTTATATCTCCTAATAAATCTGTTGGACCTATGACAAGAAGTCAAATGAAAAAAGGAGAGGGTAGGGCTGCTATGGACCCTGGCAGACCTATCAGAGTTAGGGGCAAACCCGAACGATATAAATGAAAGGCATTTTTTGGAACTGCAGGGGGGCAGGTAAGAAGGGCATGTCTACCTGCCTCATGGATATGATTAATGCCAATGGGATTGATTTTATTGGTCTACAGGAGACTATGAAAGAGACATATAAGATTTCCTTCTTTAGGAAGCTTGACCCGAACCAAAAATTTCATTGGGAGTGGATTCCTTCTAGAGGGAAATCTGGAGGAATTCTTTGTGGACTTAGTAAAGATAATTTTGATATCCTTACTACTAAACATGGGAAGTACATCTTGCAGTTAGATTTGTTTGATAAAGTCAAGAACTATAGGTGGTCTTTGATGATTGTTTATGGTGCTGCTCATGATGAACATAAACCTGAGTTCATCGCGGAGCTATCTTCTATGTGCCATAATACTAACATGCCTTATCTGGTGGGGGGTGATTTTAATATCATTAGACACTGAGGAGAGAAGAATAAAAAAACAGCCATTTCTCACTTCTCTGATGTGTTTAACTCTGTCATTCACCTGCTTGGGTTGAGAGAGATTCATATGACAGGTGGCTGTTATACGTGGTCTAATAAGCAAGAAAACCCAACTTTGGAAAAATTGGACAGGGTCCTGATGTCCTCTGATTGGGAAGATTTATATCCCCTTGCATCAGTAAAAAAGTTAGTTAAAGAGAATTCTGACCATAACCCCTTACTGTTGGATGGTGGGGGAGCCTCATCTAGAGCACCAGGTAACATGTGCTTCAAGTTTGATAATGCTTGGCTTAAGAATCCAGATTTCCTTCCCCTGGTATCTGAGATCTGGTCAAGGCCAGTTTACACCATCAACCCTATCGACTCTTTGAACATTAAGCTGAAGAGGTTTAAAAAATTCTTCAAGGGGTGGGGGTCCAATTTGTTTGGTCATAACAAAATTAGAAAGAGGATTATTAAGCTTGAGCTTCAAGAATTGGAAAATTTGGAGGAGGAGGTTGGACTTTGTGGGGAAGCCTACACTAGAAAACTTGCTATCCTGCTAGAACTTAATGAGATGTATGTGGAAGAGGAGCTGCATTGGCACCAATTTTCTAATGAGAGGTGGCTTTTGCAAGGGGACAATAACACTGACTTTTTCCACAAGGTAGCTAACGGGCGTCGTAGAAAAAATTCCATGATTTCCCTAGAATGTGGATCCGTGACCATAGAAGGTACCAAGAACTTGTTAGCCCACGCCACGGAATATTATAGAAACCTTTTCGGACCGGCCCCTGGCAATCTTTGTCAAATAGATGCAACATTGTGGTCTCGGGAGGAAAAAAATCTCCCCTGAAGATAATGAAGACTTGACTCGTCCTTTCTCCCTTGAGGAGATTAAAAAGGCTCTGTTTGATATGAGATCTAATCGAGCCCCTGGACCGGATGATATCCCTGCTGAGTTTTATCAACATTGCTGGGAAATTGTCTCTCCAGATCTAATGCGCTTGTTTGAGTGGTTCTATGAGGGCAAGTTAGATGTGCAGAGGCTGAACTATGGCATTATAACTCTATTGCCTAAATCATCAGACGCCAATAGAATTCAGCAATACAGGCCCATTTGTTTGCTGCGTTGTCCTTACAAATTACTTACCAAAGCCATGGATATTAGGGCTAGCAAATATGCACACAAATTGTTCAGTATACAACAGAATGCTTTCATTAAAGGGCGGCATATAGTTGACGGCATATTATCCTTGCATGAGGTACTACACTATACTCATTAAAAAGCGAGTGGGAGTGATACTTAAGCTTGATTTCGAGAAAGCTTATGACAAAGTTAATTGGGAGTTTTTACTTGATTGTCATGTGAAGCATGGGTTTAATTCTAAGTGGTGTGGGCGGGTCTCTCAAATTCTTATGAATGGCACGGTCAGTGTCAAGATTAATGATGAAGTGGGGCCTTATATACAAAGTGCCAAGGGGGTGAGGCAGGGAGACCCTCATTCCCCTTTCCTTTTTAATTTGGCGGCTGAGTGCCTAACTAAGATGATGTTGACATCGCAAAAAAATGGCCTTATTAAAGGTTTGGCTGCTGATCTTATTGAAGATGGGGTGGGCATCCTACAATACGCTGATGACACGGTGCTTTGTTTTGAACATGATATCGACAAAGCCATCAATGTCAAACTCTTGCTCTATCTTTTTGAACTCATGTCTGGTTTAAAAATCAACTTTGAGAAGAGTGAGGTTTTTGGTATCGGAGGAGATAATGATATAGACTTAGTTTACGCTGATATGTTTGGTTGCCAAGTGGGTACCTTGCCTATGAAATATCTGGGAGTCCCAGTAACATACTCCACTATCAGGAATGCGGATCTAGATTTCCTGGATGGAAAGATGATTAAAAAGCTTGACGCTTGGGTGGCCTATGCGGCCTCCTCCGGGGCCAGACTCACTTTATTGGGATCTAGTCTGGATGGGATTCCATCTTATCTCATGTCGATGTTCCTTTTCAATAAAACCTTTATTGAAAAATGGACAAACATCGTAGGCAATTCTTTTGGAGGAGGAAGAATAAGAAGCATGGGTATCATATGGTTAGATGGACAAAAATCTGTCGATCTAAGAAAAAAGGGGTCTAGGTATTAAGGATCTTCATAAACAGAATGTTGCTCTGCTTGTTAAATGGTGGTGGAAACTTGAAACTAGTGATGGGTTGTGGCAACGTATAGTCAAAGCCAGATACTTCAAGAACAAGACAGTTGCAAATATACGCGGTCGTTTCTCCGACTCTCCTTGTTGGAAAGCTATTATGAAAGTTAAGGACTCATATATGGCTGGTAGGAAAATCGATATCGAAAGTGGTAACCTAACTAGGGTCTGGCATGACCCTTGGGTAGAGAACAATATATTGAAAGATTGGTTCCCTGATCTGTTCAACATTTGCCATGATCAGGAGAGTACTCTGGCATCCTGGGTAGCGAACAACTATGAGCTTAATTTTAGACGCAGACTATCAGGTGTTTTTGGTGAGCAGTGGGCCTGGATGGTTACAGAGGCTAAAAAACTTTCTCTGAGTAACTCCTCGGATAATATCTCCTGGGCATTTAGTAGTGAAGGGAGGTTTACGACTAAATCGATGTATGAATGGCTGGAAAGAAACCTGGCTGGCCCCAATTACAAGTGGGTTTGGAAAGCCCCTGTTCCATTGAAAATTAAAATTTTCTTATGGCAATTATTTCAGAATGCTGTGCTTACACGAGACAATATGCGCAATAGGAAGTGGCCTGGAAATCCTATGTGTTCCTTTTGCACAGATATAGAAACTGCGAATCATTTGTTCTTTACTTGCCCTCTAGCTCGTATAGGTTGGGGTGTACTGGGAATGACAGTTGGGGTATCTTGTTGTCCCCGATCTCTTTGGCAAAGTTTTGCTTGGTTATATAGGTTCTTTTCAGGAGGAAATCAATTCTATATGATGATTATTGCAGCAATCTGTTGGGGTATCTGGTGTCTCCGCAACAAAGTTACCTTTGATAAATATGTAGCTCGCACTCCCCTGGAGGCTGTTTTCACTGCCTGCTCGTTTATGCTGTATTGGGCAGGGTTGCTTAAAGCTGAAGACAAGGCGAAGTTTCAAGCTGGAGTGAAGAGGTTGGCTCACATGGCTGCTGCGCTGGCGGACAGGCCCTTCACTCGCAACAGGCTCTTCTTGGATGACAAGGATGGGATTCAGATTGGCTAGCTGGAGCTGCTGATTGGGTCTCCTTTTAAGTCTCTTGATCCACTGGGGTTTGATGCCCGCTGGATATTTGTCTCATGGTCGTATTTTGGCTAATCCTTTTGAGGTAGTCTGATAGTCTCTTCCTGAGGAAAAATATGTTTTTATTTGGGTTGTGGCTTGTTTGTGTCATCAGGTTTTCGCCCCATGGCAGATGACTCGCTCGAGAGTCATCATGCGGTGGGTTTCCTGATGATGCACCAGCTCGCTCTCCCCTTTTCAGTCTTATTTAGCTTTTTGCAGTCGGTCCTATCTTTAGATCTTGGTTATTCTGGTACTTCAACAGACTTGGTTGCTACAGATTGATGTATTTCCGTTGATTGCAAAATTAATGGAAAGGGGTATGAGCCCAGTTGGAAAAAAAGCGAACGAACATCACGCGAATCGCGTACGTGGGCCGGCCCAACTGTAGGATTGGCCCGTGTGATATCAGGAAAAAAAAGTTCGAATCTCCCTCCCCGTGCCAAAGTTTTCAGCGCGCCTCTTCCTTTCCCTCCCCGCCCCCAATACCGATTTCCTCCAAACATTTCGCGAAAATTTTCAAGATCCGCTGGCTGTTGGAGCCTTCCGACCAAAAATGGCTGGAAACGCAGATCATCCGCCGAAAACTCAAATCTTTTCACCCCCCTCCCCCTCGTTCCATCCTACCTACCTCCGCTACAAGTACCCATGGAAGATCTTCCCAGTCCCATCCACTCCGATCCAGCCACCTCGCCGCCTAGCACAGCACCAGCACCGTGCCGGCCGGATTCCAAGAGCGGCAGGCAGCTCTTCTCTTCTCCGAGATGGCAGTTGACCGCGCCGACAAGGAGAATCTGCCGCCTGCGGCGGCGGCTGCCGCCCGTCCTCTTGGCGTAGTAGCCCTCAGGAGCTGCAAGCTGAAGCGGCTCGCGAGGGCGCGGAGGCGGGTGCCGTTGAGGGACATCACCAACCTCTTCGTTGCGGAGTGGCAGCAGGCCCTGCTCCAGCAGCCGCACGAGGGGTCGCCGCCGGCGGAGCTGGCCGTGAAGAACGGGCCTGCTGGCGGTGCGGCACTGAAGCCTGGCAGATACGTGCTCCGGAAGGAGTTTAGATAGCTACCAATTGTACATGGATTATACTTCTTATGTCATTGTCCAACGATTCATTGGACAAGATTTGGTTGGATGGATTATAGGAAATGAACTTCTGAAAGAAAAGAAATACAGTAGAAAAATATGTCAAATTTGATTCTTATCGATGAAAGGTGTCATTCTGAATCGGAATCTGGAGCTCTGCAGTGACATATTTCGAGGAATTATACTTGGACTTGAGATCTGCTTCTCCCCTTCTCTAGCTGACATTCAGAAAATATTCCCCATATTTAACTCATGTCTTCTGTACGAAAATTTGATTGCTGCTGTCCAGCAGCGTTTTTCTTCTAGATTTGTCATCATAATTTCTTTGTGACATGTTGTCAATGGTGATATGGCATATGCACAATCTTTTGATTTATGTTGTTCTTCTATTCGATTTATTTTATGTTTTCAGATTTTACAGTGACTACCGGTTTGATGTGTCCAAATTGGAGCCAGTAGTTGCCAATTTTTGTTAACATATTCTACTCTTCTGCAATCTCTGTATTAGTTAGTTCTCTTGTAATGATGTAATCTCCATGAATGTGCAGCTACATTCCCCTGAAAACTGTGCTCCAGCAAGAGAATGCAAGGGCCGAGTCTATATTGATTCTTGCACTGGTCGTATGAGTAAAGACTTCTTTTTGTTTTTGCGGGTGAAGAGTGAAGAGTGAAGACTTCATTGCTGCTGCAAAGGTGTTCTTAGCTTCGGTAAGAAGCTTCAAACCTATCATCATGTAGCATGTAATATATAGTCAGGATTATGTTTTATTTTCACGCATTTTGGCATACACTGAGGTGTTGTATTTTGAAACTTGCAGAGTACGATTATTCCAATGGTTTTGTACATGTATTGTGTTTGTCAGTTTCTTATGTTGTCTTCCCTGTACATACTATGAATTAACAGAGCAGTTGTTAAAATAGGAAGTGTTGTAGGTTTTCTTTAATTCACTCTATGCAAAAGCATCTCGGGTCATCATATTCCTGTAGTTCTTTGTGCTCAGTCCTAAATATGCATTTGGGACATGTTGCTGTAACTAAATCACACCAATCCATGGTTACTTGACTTACTACAAATTGTTTCCTTGATACATGGCAAGAGGGTTAAGGTTCCGATTTTTCTTGTCCCGGCGATGCAAAAGGTGATACTTTGTAATAAACTGATATGGACACAATCATCTTCCAGTTTGTTACTGAAAAGAATGCGGAATTATCTTCCCACTTTTCTTGTCCCGGCGACGCAAAGGGTTTCAGTTACCATATGGAATTGCTAGTCAAAGCCACTAGTTTGTTCTAGGTTGCCGTTTTCAGCCATAGTGGAAAATAATACTAGCTATAAAAAAAATGCACCCTATTAGTTCTGATCCCCTACTTAGCAGGCCTTGTTACCAGATGATTCTTATTGGGGAGACACTTATTTGCATGAGTTAATCACTTGTTAGATGTTGACGGTCCGCAACACAAATTCATCGTTGTCAAGATCTCTACAACAGGAAGTCTCTGGGGTCTGTGACATATCCCGTCAACGCTGAGGCCGCCCCGGTGTAGGGAGAAGCCAGGTATATCTTCCCTTCCTTGTGACCCATCCTCTGCCAGGGAAGTTCCTCTCAACACACCAAGAAGGGCTTCTAACTTTCATGTGCTTCAGAAACCATTCAACAGTATTTGCGGTTGTAGCTTTCAACACACCAAGAAGGGCTTCTAACTGTACTTTTTGTTCGTGTTTGAAACTGTAGTTTAGATTTAGATGTGCCATCTGTGCGTCCCGCAGAGAATTAAGTTACTCAACGAGTAGAAGTTGTAACCGAGAAAGGTTTTGTTGTATGCTTTTTTTTCCGGCATTACTGAGTGTGCTATACATAACTGGTATTCCAGAGGGCAGTGCTTCGGTAGACCTCCCCCCCCCCCCCCCCCCCTCCCCCCAACACACACACACACAACGTAGAAGGGCAGAATAGTCATACGGAAGAAACGTATGCCCACCTCATATTGTAGAGTTCTGCCGGACATACCTATACCGCGCGCATGCAAAAAAAAACCTGCATTGTACGGGAAAAAGAGGTAGTTGCACGATATACTCGCCCGTCCCATCTTCTCGCCCGCCCGGCGATCATGGTACTTCCAAGTGGTCGATCGCCGCCGCCGTCGCCGCATCTCATCGTCATCGTTCGACGCCGCAGACGTGAAGGGCCTGATGTCCGTCGCCTCCCTCCCCCCCCCCCCCCCTCCGCGGATCCTGCCAAACATCTGGCGGGTTGCTTGTCGTGCATGTCGTCGTCTGCTAGATTCAAGGCGGGGACACCTGCCTCAAGGCTGTCATGGAATGTCGGCGTCGTCTACACCGCGGCCCAAGGTTTGTCATCTAGACCTAGCGGGCATGATGGATAGAAGTGATTTAGTTCATGTACTGATTGGGCTAGGGTTTAGGGTTCATCAAAACATCCCGCCACAGCGCCGCCTCTACGGACTACCGCATGATTTAGAGATCTAGCGTTTCCCATGGGCATGATCCATTGTACTAAACTTAACACACGATAAATTATCAATGTTGTGCAGTTTTGTGAGTTAGGTTTGTTCACATGGACGAACAAACCGCATTCAGGAAGGATGAGAATGATACTGATAAGGTGACTAAGACTGATAACGATAATTTTAACGAAGATGATGACATCAGCGACAACGATTATGTCTCGTCATATGATATCTTACCTTCAGAGGATTTTGATAATAATGAACATGGCGTGCGGCAGCGGTGCGGTCGGGTGGCAGGCGAGGCGTGACAGCACACAAGGCGGGGGCGCGGCAGGCGAGGTGCCGTCGGCCGGCAGCGGCGCGAGGCGAGACGCGCGGGGGGGGGGGGGGGGGGGGGGGGGGAGACGAAATCGCGGCGGTCCCATGCAGCCGCGTTGATCGCGGGCGGGTGGGATAGACCACGTCTGCATGAGCGCCACGATTGCAGGTGTGTGCGCGGCGGCCGGCCGGGTCTGTTGGACTAATAAATATTACGGGTGGGCGGTGAACAAATTTTAAATACACGTTGAATTTTTTTAATATACAATGAACAATTTTTTGATACAGATTTTTTAAATATATGGTGAACTTTTTCATAATATACGGTGAAATTTTTCTTATTAAGGTATTCTGCAGCGAACTTTTTATGTAATGCAGAAAAAATAAAAAAACCCGCAAGAAACAGCATTTGTTTTTTGAGAAGAACGCAAGAAACAGCAGCGAAGGAACATCACGCGAATCGCGTACATGGGCGGCCCATCTGCAGGATTGGCCCGTGTGAAATAAAAAGTTCAATCTCCCTCCCCGCACCAAAGTTTTCAGCGCGCTTCTTCTTTTCCCTCCGCGCCTCGAATCCCGATTTCCTCCAAACATTTCGCGAAAGTTTTCAAGATTTGCAGCCTCTTGGAGCGTTCCGTCCAAAAATGGCAGGAAACGTAGATCCTCCGCTCCCTCCACCCCCACCCCCCCCCCCCCCCCCCCCCCCCCCCCGCCCAATCTCGTTCTCTCGTACCTATCTCCGCTACAAGTACCCATGGAAGATCTTCCCATCTTCCCAGTACCATCACAAGCTCCAACCCAGCCAACTCACCTAGCACAGCACCAGCACCGAGCCGGCTGGATTCCGATAGCAGCAGGCACCTCTTCTCTTCTCCGAGATGGCAGTTGACCGCGCCGACAAGGAGAATCTGCCGCCGGCGACCGCCGCCGTCGCCCGTCCTCATGGCGTGGCCGTCAAGAGCTGCAAGCTGAAGCGGCTCGGGAGGGCGCGGAGGCGGGTGCCGCTCAGGGACATCACCAACCTCTTCGTTGCCGAGTCGGCGGTCGCCGAGTGGCAGCAGGCCCTGCTCCAGCAGTCGCACGAGGGGTCGGCGGCGGCGGAGCTGGCCGTGAAGAACGGGCCTGCCGGTGGCGTGGTACTGAAGCCTGGCAGATACGTGCTCCGGAAAGAGTTTAGATAGCTACTTACTACCGATTGTACATGGATTATACTTCTCATCTCGTTGTCCAATGATTCGTTGGACGAGATTTGGTTGGATTGGTTATAGGAAATGAGCTGCTGAACGAAAAGAAATAGAAAATATGTCAAATTGGATTCTTATCGATTAAAGGTGACATGTTTTGAGGATTTATACTTGGACCTGAGATCTGCTTCTCCCCTTCTGACATTCAGAAAATATTACCCATATTTTTCTCATGTCTTCTGTACGAAAATTTGATTGCTGCTGTGCAGCAGCGTTTTTCTTCTAGATTTGTCATCATATTTCCTTTGTGACATGTTGTCAATGGTGATATGGCATATGCACAAGCTTTTGATTTATGCTCTTCTATTCGATTGACTTTTTGTTTTCAAATCTTACTTTGACTACCAATTGTCCAATTTGATGTATCTAAATTGGAGCCAGTAGTTGCAAGGTTTGTTAACATATTACTATGGAATAAATTACTTTCACCCCGCAAAAAAAACATATTACACTCTTCTGCAATCTCTGTTTTTTTGTTAGTTCTCTTATATAATGAGGTAATCTTCATGAATGTGCAGCCACATTCCCCTGACAACCGTGCTCAAGCAAGAGATGTCAAGACTAACCGAGTCTATATTGGTTCTTGCACTGGTTGTAAGACTGAGGACTTCATTGCTGCTGCAAAGGTGTTCTTAGCTTGGGTAAGAGGCTTCAAACCTATCATCATGCAGCATAGTGATATATAGTCAGGATTATGTTTTAGTTTCTGCATTTTGGCATACACTGAGGTATTGGCTATGTATTTTGAAACTTACAGAGTATGATTTTTCCAGTGGTTTTGTACTTATATTGTAAGTTTCTTCTGTTGTCTTCCCTCTGCACACTATGAACTTAACAGAGCAGTTGTTAAAATAGGAAGTGTTGTAGGTTTTTTGTAATTAGGCTTATTAGTGGGCTACATAAGCTTCTCCTGCAGCACTAATGAATGGGCTAGTATTATTGTCATGACAGGTTCAGTATGCACTCTGCATTCAATTGGATCTACTTTCAGGACTAACTGACAATTGTTTGGGTTAAGGGACGCACATATTGTTTTTGTTCTTACTGCAAGAGCCTAATGTAGGCCAAGTTTGGGTTCACCTAATTAGTCCTGCATACTTAGCTGACATTTCCTATTAGGTGTGGGGGCATATGTATAGCCTCCCTGTACCAGGTTCTGGTGGCAAAACATGCTCCTAGATTTTTGAAGACGTTGGTTGTGAAATTGAGATACACCAGCTAGTCCTAATTGTGGTGCTGTTTGGGTGGTCCTTGCGATACATATACACCAGCAAGTACGTATCTTCTAGTATTTCCAAATTTATTTATGTACAATGACATGCCGTCTGATATAAATGTAGAAGGGGGCTTCTGTGTTTTCTGAAGTGTTAAGATCGGTTGATTCTCTATAGATAAGACATTTGACCTCGAATACATATAAATAGCTTTTCAAACAAGCAGTTCTTTAACTGCCATGGCTTCACATTGTTGGCTAATTTTGGCTGCCATCTCACGTAGGTTTTTCAGTTACCATATGGAATTGCTAGTCAAAGCCACCAGTTTGTTCTAGGTTGCTGTTCTTAGCCATAATGAAAAAAATAGTAGTACAAAATGCTCTCTATTAGTTTTGATATCTATTTGGCATGCTTTATTAGCACATCATTCTTACTGGGGACACACTTATGATGAACAATTCACTGTGGGGGGTGCATCACCATGTTTTTTTTGTGGTATTGGAGATAAAGAACTTACATGGATGCTAAGATTGATTGGTTCAACTGTTTGTGAGTATGAAGCATGGTCATTAGTATAGATAAATGCTTGAACTTGGCTATCCATTATCACCTGAAATGAAAATGTACTGGTGTTTTCCAACAAAAATAGTTTCTGAAAATTTGTAAAGAATTTGGCGATGTAGTAATAGATTTTTGGTCCATGTGTGATTAGGGTAGTGTGTTGTTAGGTGGTTATGTCTTGGGGTTCACAATGCCCTGTTTTCTTAACGAATCTTTTTGAATGAATTTGCTTACAATGATCACATCTTTCGTAGCATTTTTTTCAAATTGTGAATTGTAAGGTTATGATGATGCTTCGAAGATGGTCTATGTAGCACATATCACAAAGCTCAAAGCACCTGACAGTTTATCATGATAACATGATTGTGAAGCAAAGCTGGAATGATGTGCTGGTACCAAGAGTTACGGTGTCACCAAGAAAGCTTGAGACCAAAGAGAAAGGAGACAGCTAGAGAGCAGAACATTCAGAAGCGTGTTAAACATATTGCACCCGATGGTTGTCACGATCACAGAAGGCATCAGGCGCGACGGTGGAGAGATAGATTAGGTTGTTAGCATTCTCCTTTTATCTCTTTGTAACAACTCTCTCTATCTCTATCCTATCTCTTGTAGCACAAGTTGTATCTCAAACTACCAAACCTTGTACGCTACCAGGGAGGTCGCGACCCTGCTATATAAACACGGAACCGTCAACCAGAGATGGCATGACGTTAAAGCCTTTCTACATGGTATTAGAGCCTAACTCTTCCACAATACATCTAGCCTATCACCATCCACAGAAAAGCTTCCGCCATGGCCGCCTCCTCCAGCGTCGCGAACTCTGGCCTCTCCGGCCAGATCACCGAGAAGCTGACCCGCACCAACTTCATCCTGTGGCGCATGCAGATCACGCCACAGCTCCGAGGTGCGGGCTTCTTCGGCTACGTCGACGGCATCATGCCAGAGCCGGCCAAAGTCATCGTCAGAAGGACAAGGACGGGAAGCAGGAGTCTACATTGAACCCCCTTCATCCGATCTAGATCCGTGAAGATCAGTAGGTACTAGGATACCTTCTAGATAATCTCTCCAAAGAGGTACTTGTGCAGGTCACATCGATCGGCCATGCCCATGATCTCTGGACGGCGCTGTCGAGCATGTTCTCGTCGCAGTCGTTGTCTCGCGTCAACAACATACGCATCACCCTCGCCAATGCGCGCAAGGGGACACAATATGTGGCAAGCTTCTTTGCGCACATGCGCTCGCTTGCTGACGAGCTCACGGCGGCGGGCAAACCGCTCGGTGACAACGAGCTAGCCTCCTACATCACCGCCGGCCTCGACATGGAGTACCATCCGCTCATCTCCGCACTCGACGCCCGTACAGAACCGGTCTCCCTCGACGATCTATTCGTGATGATGAGCCACTTCGTGAAGGAAATATGCCCTAGAGGCAATAATAAAGTTGTTATTTATATTTCCTTATATCATGATAAATGTTTATTATTCATGCTAGAATTGTATTAACCAGAAACTTAGTACATGTGTGAATACATAGACAAACAGAGTGTCCCTAGTATGCCTCTACTTGACTAGCTCGTTAATCAAAGATGGTTAAGTTTCCTAGCCATAGACATGTGTTGTCATTTGATGAACGGGATCACATCATTAGAGAATGTTGTGATGGACAAGACCCATCCGTTAGCTTAGCACTATGATCGTTTAGTTTATTGCTATTGCTTTCTTCATGACTTATACATGTTCCTATGATTATGAGATTATGCAACTCCCGAATACCGGAGGAACACTTAGTGTGCTATCAAACGTCACAACGTAACTGGGTGATTATAAAGATGCTCTACAGGTGTCTCCGATGGTGTTTGTTGAGTTGGCATAGATCGATATTAGGATTTGTCACTCCGATTGTCGGAGAGGTATCTCTCGGCCCTCTCGGTAATGCACATCACAATAAGCCTTGCAAGCAATGTGACTAATGAGTTAGTTGCGGGATGATGCATTATGGAACGAGTAAAGAGACTTGCCGGTAACGAGATTGAACTAGGTATGATGATACCGACGATCGAATCTCGGGCAAGTAACATACCGATGACAAAGGGAACAACATATGTTGTTATGCGGTTTGACCGATAAAGATATTTGTAGAATATGTAGGAACCAATATGAGCATCCAGATTCCGCTATTGGTTATTGACCGGAGATGAGTCTCGGTCATGTCTACATAGTTCTCGAACCCGTAGGGTCCGCACGCTTAACGTTCGATGACGATCGGTATTATGAGTTTATGTGTTTTGATGTACCGAAGGTAGTTTGGAGTCCCGGATGTGATCACGGACATGACGAGGAGTATCGAAATGGTCGAGACATAAAGATTGATACATTGGAAGGCTATGTTTGGACACCGGAATGGTTTCGGATAAGTTCAAGCAATTACCGGAGTACCGGGGGGTTACCGGAACCCGCCGGGGAGTCAATGGGCCTTAATGGGCCATAGTGGGAGAGAGGAGGAGGCGGCCAAGTGGGGGGTGCCCCCCAAGCCCAATCCGAATTGGGGAGGGGGCCGGCCCCCCTTTCCTTCTCCCCTTCTCCCTCTTCCTTCTTCTCCTACTCCAACTAGGGAAGGGGGGGGGACTGTAAGTGCATCTGGTGCCACTCCTAGTTGGTTTTGGAGTATTGACGGCAAACTTGATTGAGGGACTAATGTGTTTGTGAGAATTGCAGGATAACACAGGTAGTAGTCCCTCAATGATTCGGTTTTCCTACCAGAGATGACCCCTAAAAATGTATGAAGACATTGAAGTCAAAGGTGGTATGTGAAGACATTCACATTGAAGACTATGACAAGAGAAGACATTGTGTGAAGACTGTGGAGCGTGAAGACTTAGATATTTCGTCGTTCTTTTTCTTCTTTGTTGAGTCATAGGAACCACCGTACTGTTAAGTGGGGTCCAAGAGAACCAGTCAGAATGACTGAAGTGATGCTTAACCAGAATCCTATGTCTTCGAGCGAAGACAATGAGAGCAATCCTATCCAGAGTTGGATAAGTCAACTTTGCTTGTAGCCCAAGTAAAGTTGCCGTGTGTGTTTGAAATCTGACCATTGGAACACGTGTCAGTTCCTTAGTGACCAAGGGTCATTTCGGACAAATCAGGTCGGGTTGCCTAGTGGCTATAAATAGCCCACCCCCTACAACCATAAACGGTTGGCTGCTCAGAGTTAGTGTACGGCTTTTGTCGTTTGAGAGCAACCCACCTCGAAGCCTTTGAGAGAGAATTCCTTGCGAGGATAAAGCCCTAACCACCCAGAGCCAAAGAGTGTTAGGCATCACTGAAGTCTTCCTGTCTGTGTGATCTAAAGACTTATTACACTTGAGGACTGTGAATCCTCCAGCCGGTTAGGCGTCACATTCTGAGCATCCAAGAGTCATTGTGGATCGCCGGTGAACGAAGTCTGTGAAGGTTTGGGAGTCTACCTTGAAGACTTACCAGAGTGATTGGGCGAGGACTAGGTGTCCTTAGCTCAAGGGGAATAAGGTGAAGACGCGGTCTTTTGAGTTGAATCTCAGCCTCCCTAACTAGACGTACAGTTGTCACAGCAACCGGAACTGGTCCAACAAATCATTGTCTTCAACGAGTCACTGGTTTCGTCCTTCCCATTCCTTTACTTACTGTTGGCCCTGGTGAAGTCGTTGTATGATTGCATTATCTTTTGTCTTCACTGAGTAACTGTTTGTTTTGATTGGCTTCACACTATCTTCCTACCTGATCTATACTGCCTAGCTGCTATTAGTCTTTGTGCTTTCACTTCATTGAATACTTGACTATGGCTTGCTTAGTATAGTCTACCTTTCGCTGCATGGTAATAGGTTTATTTCTATCGTTTGTCTTTGAAACTTGCATGTTTTGAAGACTTTCATAAAAATCACCTATTCACCCCCTCTAGTCGATCACTAGCACTTTCAATTGGTATCAGAGCAAGGTACTCCCTTGTTTTGTGTGATTCGGTTTAACCACCTGGAGTTTTAGCTATGTTGACTGCAGGGATAATCAAAGTCTCCGCTGCGTGCCCAGTCTTCGATGGAACTGAATATCCCTACTGGAAGAATAAGATGCGCATGCATCTTGATGCCATTGATGTCGACCTATGGTATGCCGTCAAGAATGGCGTTCCCAAGGCTGGTGAAGGTGTCACCACTGCTGATGTCAAGAAGTTTGTTCAACTGGACTCCACTGCCAAGAACATCATCTGTGGTCATCTGACCAAAGGACAATATGGCCGTGTGAGTGCTTTGGAAACATCTAAGCTAGTCTGGGACTGGCTCTCCAAGGTCAACGAAGGCATCTCAACCCAGAGAGATCAGAGAATCAGTGTCCTTCGCAACCTCTTCAAGAGAAATGACAATGAGAATGTCCAGCTCACATTTGACCGACTCACCGACATCACAAATGAGCTTCAAGCCCTCGACGCTACTGAGATCACCAAGCATGAAGTCGTCAAGACACTCCTGAGATCACTTGACAGCTCGTTTGACACCCTAGCCCTGATGATTCAAGAACATCCTGACTTCAAGACACTCGATCCATCTGACATACTTGAGAGGCTCAACACACATGAGTTTCAGCTTTTTGAGAAAAGAGACATCTACGGTCCCAACTATGGGCGAACTCGTGCCTTCATTTGTCTCCTCATCTGAAGAAGAATCTGACAGCAGTTCTGATGATCCTGAAGACATGGGAAAGGAGCTTGCTATGCTTGTGAAGAAGTTCCAAAAATTCACCAAGAAGAAAGGCTTCAGAAAGTCTTCACGATCAAGCTCAAGGAATGATGAAGCTTCTGCTCATGACTACAAGGAGAGAACATGCCACAAGTTCAAGAAACCTGGACACTACATCTCTGAGTGTCCGCAGTGGGACAATGAGAACAAGAAGAAAAAGAAGAGCAATGAGTATGATTCTGACGACAAGAAGAAGAAGAAATACTCAAAGTCTTCTTCCAAGTCTTCCCCAAAGTCTTCATCACACAAGAAGAGCTCATCTGGCAAGGCTCGTGCATTTGTTGGCAAGGAAATGGATTCAGAGGAGGAGTCCGCTTCGGAGGAGGTGGAGGTGGAGTCTGAGGAGGAGTCCGATTCTGGCGTTGCAAGTCTGGCTACAACCTACGTTGCCAAGTCCATCTTCAACACTGAAGACAATGACTCCGTCACCAACGCCAATGCTAATGACAAGGACAACTCCACTCCCACCTACTGCTTCAAGGCACGCGGTGCCAAGGTAAACTCATGCGCCACTCATTATCAAACATCAAGTGAAGATGACTGTCGGTGTCAAAACCGGCGGATCTCGGGTAGTGGGTCCCGAACTGTGCGTCTAGACCGGTTGGTAACAGGATGCAGGGAACACGATGTTTTACCCAGGTTCGGGCCCTCTTGATGGAGGTAAAACCCTACGTCCTACTTGATTAATATTGATGATATGGGTAGTACAAGAGTAGATCTACCACGAGATCAAGGAGGCTAAACCCTAGAAGCTAGCCTATGGTATGATTGTTGTATATTCTATCGACTAGCCTGGCCCTGGTTTATATAATGCACCAGAGGCCTAGGTTAACAAGAGTCCTAGCCGAATACGTCGGTGGGGGGAAGTCCTTGTCTTGATCGCCAAGTCTTGTGGAATCTTCCTTGTATACGGCAGCTGTCGGAACTGGCCCATGAGTATACGGCCATGGGGGCCCTCGGCCCAATCTAATAGATCGGGAGACGACGTGGTGAGTACCCCCTAGTCCAGGACACCGTCAGTAGCCCCCTGAACCGGTCTTCAAGTTAGGGACGCTCCTCGATTCTTCCGAACTGTTCTTCATCTTTGGTCGTCAGTCTTGAAAACTGGTTCAACAAATCTTTCTCATCTTCGATCTTGAGGATCGCCGAAATGCATTCGACGAGTTTATACGCCGGGTATCCGAGGAGCCCCTTTAAGTTTCCGGCCTTTATCAATGCCTTATTATTTTTATACCACACCTCGGGTTTGAAGTTGTTCCCGGGAGGCAGTGTCCTCTTGCGTCCGAGCTCTAACGCTGGACTGTATTCGAGGTATCTTTTGCAGCCGAGCACCAATGCCGGACCGCTTCCCAGCTCTAACGCTGGAATGTATCCGAGCTCCAACGCCGGACTATGTATCCGAGCTCCAACGCCGGACTATATCCGAGGTGTCATATCACCTTGGTTCAAAAAGGTTTGAAGGAGTTTAGCCGAGCTTAACGCCGGAAATGCCCTCTACGGAGCCAGCCACTAGCGCCCGAGCTTTATGCCGGACTGCTTCCGAGGTGGTGCACCACCCCGAATGTGGGCCGATTTTTGTGAATATTTTTTGTTGGTGCAATTTATTCTCTGCCGAGGTATATAGCCAGTAGCCCTCAAGGTGTGTATCGGTCTAAAACCCGAGATGCACCTGAAGGATGACGTAAGACCGCTGATCCTAGTAGCCGCTGAGACTCAGGTTGATTTGCAAAATCGGCCTGAGGATCAAGTCCAAGCCCGGCAGAATACTTCGGGACACTAAAAGCGGCGTGCTCAGTCCTCGAGACTCAGGTTGGGTGCGGCCGACCAACCTGAGGATCAAAATCTCCTCGGAAACTATATTGCACATAAAATTTTCTACATTGGACAAGCAATGCAGTAGCCCCCGAGACACTGGTCGGGTGGCAACACCAGATCAGGGGATCAATGTGCCCCTTTAATATTTGTAAATAATAAGCCCGAAGCCCAGTAGCCCCCGAGCCTTAATGCGGGCACGGGTGGCCGAATTAAGGATCAATATCCATAGTAAAATCACAAATTATGTGTAATGACTCTATGTATCCAAGTACTTTACGTCATTAATGCTCGGATCCGCATTGTACAAAACTTTGTTGACCGACCATCGGCTTCCACCTCCTCGGCCAGTAGCCGAGGAGTGTTTGTCCTACTTTATAAATCCTTTATGAGGGCAAAGATTTACAACAAACAAGGCAATCTGGCCATACGGTTTTATAAACAAAGGTACGCAGAGAGATATGTTATATTACTGTTTAACAGGAGAAATGTCTTCCAAAGAAAATAGTCCCGCTATCGGCTCCTTTCTTTGGGTTGTCATGCTAAGCATGATCATTAAACCTCAGCTCTAATGTAAGAGCAAAATATCGAGGATTTAGTTTGGGAGGCCAGTTAATAGCCCCCGGTAGTGTTCGGCGACAGTCGGGGTCAAGCCGTAAACACTGCGGCCAATGTTATGAACGGCCCGTCTTTTAACATAGTCATCGGATCGCTGACCAGTTTACGCTTATTGTGACAGTTAGTTTTCGGCTTTCTCCGCTGAGGTGCTTAACCATGTGAGCTGGAAGCACAATCGCAGTGGTTCTCCCTTTGCACGCCTAGCCGAACAAAACGGAACGTAGGAATCAAGTGCAGGAGCCGGGCAACCCAACTATTAACCGAAGACACAATTTCGAAACCGATGCGTATATAGCAATATCTGAGAATGTTTTTGCCGAATCCCTAAAGGTGTCCGGCATTGTACTGCGAGACTAATGCTGGAAAAGCACAAATAGTTTAAAAGTGCCAAAAAGCTTGGAAAACCAAGAAACGTCAGTAAAAACATGACGTCCGAACAAGATTAAGTGTTCGGTGCCAATCCGAAAATTGGTCTTAGAAAAAAGAAGTGCTTCTGTCGTGCTTTAACATGATACATCATATCTCAAGACTTCGGGCGGGTCGGCCTACGGCTTCAACCTCCTATCCGAGGGCAGAGTACTTCTCATTAGGCCAGTTTAGCAAACTAAACTCTAGCGGCTTTGAGAGAGAAATTAGGCTCCCCGGCTAGTGATCGCACACTCGCGTCAAAAAAAGGAGTGATAAATAATAATAATAAAACTTTGCAACGACTAAGAAGAAGAATACTTATTATAAAACGGCTCAAAGAAACTTAAGAGCCCCCAAGTGACTTGGGTAGGAGAATGATTGCATGTACCGAAGTACTTATATCATATCTATGTTCAACCGAACTTTAAACGCGTCTTAACCGACCGTCGGCTTCTCCCTCTTCGGTCAAGGACCGAAAAGTGTTATGTACTCCACCGGTCGAGAATACCGATGGTGTTTCCAATAACCAGGCAATCAGGCCATAAGGCTGTAACAGACAAAGCACGCTCAGGGAACTTATGCTATATTACTGCGAAGAGTAAGAAGCATCTTCGAAGAAAATAGTACCCCCACCGATACCTTTCTTTGGTGCATGAGTATACGGCCATGGGGGGCCTCGGCCCAATCTAATAGACCGGGAGACGACGTAGTGAGTATCCCCTAGTCCAGGACACCGTCAATGACTCTGATTGTGGTTCCAAACCCAGCTACAAAACACTTGCTAAAATTGCAACTGAACAACAAAAAGCTATGGAACATATTCAAAAACTATTAGACAAAAGCGATGACCTGTTAGACGCTGAAATGACTCGATCTCAGTCCTTAATTGAATACATAAAAAATCTTCATGTTAAGTATGACAAACTTGAAAGTCGTCATGAAACGCTCTCAACAACTCATGAAAAGCTTTCCTATGATTATCTTCAAAGGAAGCAAGATCTTGAGAAATTGAGAGCGGCGCATGAAGATCTTCAAAAGGAAAACGAGTCACTTCGCGCCAAACAGATCAGTTCCGCTCAGGAAGGATTTGAACCACCATGTCTTAAATGCATTGAGCGTGATTATTCTACTTCTGTTGCTGAATGTTCTACTGCTGCTACTGTTGCAATATCTTCAACTTCTGATGTGGTAACTAACCCCTCTGCTGAGGATGCCACTGCTATTGCTGATGAGAATGCTAGGTTGAAGACATTTCTTGAAACAGGGATGTTCAAAAGTCTCAAAGGGCATCAGACATTATGTGATGTTCTCAAAAGGCAGATCCTGAACCGAAACCCTAGGAAAGAGGGTGTTGGGTTCGAAAGGAAAATGAATGCTGATGGCTCTTACTGGAAACCTGAGCAGTACCCCAAAACCACATGGGTTGCTGCAAAGGAACCTTCAGCGGATCCATCCACCCTATCTGGCTTCACTTGTGCTAATCCCATTGTTATTGATGAATCCTTTGATGCAAACTATAAACTGTTTAAGAATCAGAATGGTGAAGTGTTTGCCAGGTATATTGGTACTAACTACAGGAATGGGTCGCCTATGAAGAAAGTCTGGGTGCCGAAAAGATGTTTGGAGAATCTTCCTGTGAATGTCGTCATGACACCACACATGAAGAAGACAAACCCCAAACCACATGCTTCATACGGTCCAAAGGCTTCATATAGACAGAGGACTCACCTGAGTCGCACTAACGAAAATGTTTTGCAGGGAAACCTTACTCAAGCCTATGAATATGAGCGCGTTTCATCAAACCGCCATGTTCATAAGACCAAGAACTACTCTGCTTATTCTTATGAGTACTAGTGTCCACCTGCAAGACCTTTTGCTAGGGCTCCAAAGCCAAAGTTCTCAGATGCTGCACTTAGACTCATTACTTCGAAGCCACCCTTGAAGATGTGGGTGGCTAAGAAAGCTTAACTCTCTTTTTGCAGGGAAAGGTCTCCACCTGAAAACCAAAATCGTCTGAAGCTATTGCTGGTGACCTTAAACATCTTGCAGGGCACAAGATCAAATGCCCAAATGGTCTTATTATGTATTTTGTTCCTGAGTCACTTGCTACTTGCCCTATCAGTCCTAACCTTGATCTAAGCTTTCATAATCCACTTGCTCGTCAAATGTTTTTGCTTCACAATTCTCTTTGTGAAGCCTATCCCCCTAACTGCACTATAGGGTACGACACCAGCTGCTTTAGAATGGATTATTAATAGTGGGTGTACTAATCACATGACAGGCAAGCGAAGTCTTCTTATGGACTCAACCTTACGTCCATCTGACAAAAGTCACATCACATTTGCTGACACTAGTAAAAGCAAGGTATTGGGTCTAGGTAGAGTTGCAATCTCAAGGGATCAACACATGGATAAAGTCATGCTTGTTGATCCCTTAGTTTCAACTTAATGTCTGTCTCAATGCTCTGCGATTTAAACATGATTGTGATGTTTGGAAAATATCGTTGCCTTGTTCTAATGGAATCTGACAAGTCTCTAGTTTTTGAAGGGTATCGGAAAGATGATTTGTACATGGTAGATTTCTTAGCAGGACCACAACTTGCCGTATGTCTTCTAGCAAAAGCTTCAGAATGCTGGCTCTGGCATCGAAGGCTAGGGCATGCTAGCATGAGGAACTTGCACACTCTTGCAAGAAAGAAGCATGCCATAGGCATCGAGGGCGTCAAGTTCAAGAAGGATCACTTATGCGGTGCCTGTGAAGCAGGAAAGATGACGAGGGCCAAGCATCCCACGAAGACAATCATGACAACGACTCAACCCTTCGAACTGCTCCACATGGACCTTTTCGGTCCCACTCATTACTCAACTCTTACTACTACTGCTTGTCTCTATGGCTTTGTCATTGTTGATGATTATTCAAGATATACTTGGATGCATATAATCCTCTACAAGACTGAAGTGCAGGATGTCTTCAGACGCTTCGCCAATCGAGCCATGAACAACTATGGCGTCAAGATAAAGCACATCAGAAGTGACAATGGCACTGAATTCAAGAACACTGGGCTAGATACATATCTTGATACTTTGGGCATCACACATGAATTCTCATCTCCGTACACGCCACAGTAGAATGGCGTCGCCGAACGCAAGAACAGAACACTTATTGAGATGGCCCGGACGATGCTTGATGAATACAGAACTCCAAGAAAATTCTGGCCTGAAGCCATTGATACTGCATGCCATATCATCAACCGTGTTTATCTTCATAAGCTTCTCAACAAGACATCCTATGAGCTCCTTAATGGCAAGAAGCCAAATGTCAGTTACTTCAGAGTATTTGGTGCCAGGTGCTGGATCAAGGATCCACATCACACTTCAAAATTTGCACCGAAAGCACATGAAGGTTTTATGCTTGGATATGGAAAGGATTCACACTCCTACAGAGTCTTCAACCTCTTTCACTATAAAGTGGTTGAAACTGTGGATGTGCGGTTCGATGAGACTAACGGCTCGCAAAGAGAGCACTTACCAAATGTGCTAGATGAAGTTCCATCCAGTGAATCAATCAAACTTATGGGTGAAAGTGCATTATATCGACAAGAGGGGGGGGGGTGAATAGGCGATTTTTATGGAAGTCTTCAAAACGTGGAAGTTTCGAAGACAAACGATAGAAATAAACCTATTACCATGCAGCGGAAGGTAGACTACACTAGGCAAACCATAGTCAAGTATTCAATGGAGTGAGAGCACAATGACTAATAACAGCAATGTAGTAAGGATCAGGTAGGAAGATATTATGAAGCCAAACAGAACACGCAGTCACTCAATGAAGACAAAAGATAGTGCAAACATACAATGACTTCACAAGGAGTAACAGTAAGTAAAGGGAAGGGAAGGATGAAACCAATGACTCGTTGAAGACAATGATTTGTTGGACCAGTTCCAGTTGCTGTGACAACTATACGTCTGGTTAGGGCGGCTAGGTATTTAAACCTTAGGACACACAGTCCCGGACACCCAGTCCTGAACACGCAGCTCAGGACACCTAGTCCTCACCGTATTCCCCTTGAGCTAAGGTCACACAGACCTCGCCCAATCACTCTGGTAAGTCTTCAAGGTAGACTCCCAAACCTTCACAGACTTCGTTCACCGGCGATCCACAATGTCTCTTGGATGCTCAGAACGCGACGCCTAATCGGCTGGAGGATTCACAGTCCTCAAGTGTAATAAGTCTTCAGATCACACAGACAAGAAGACTTAAGTGATGCCTAATTCTCTTTGGCTCTGGGTGGTTAGGGCTTTATCCTCGCAAGGAATTCTCTCTCAAAGGGTTTGAGGTGGGTTGCTCTCAAACGACAAAAGTCGTACTCTAACTCTGAGCAGCCAACCGTTTATAGTTGTAGGGGGTGGGCTATTTATAGCCACTAGGCAACCCGACCTGATTTGTCCGAAATGACCCTGGGTCACTAAGGAACTGACACGTGTTCCAACGGTCAGATTTCAAACTCATGCGGCAGCTTTACTTGGGCTACAAGCAAAGCTGACTTGTCTGACTCTGGCCAAGTTTTGCTCTCATAGTCTTCGCTCAAAGACATAGGTTTTGGTTAAGCATCACTTCAGTCATTCTGACTGGTTCTCTTGGACCCCACTTAACAGTACGGTGGTTCCTATGACTCAATAAAGAAGAAAAAGAACTACGAAAGATCTAAGTCTTCGAGCTCCATAGGCTTCATGCGATGTCTTCTCTTGTCATAGTCTTCAATGTGAATATCTTCATATACCACCTTTGGCATCAATGTCTTCATACATTTTAGGGGTCATCTCTGGTAGGAAAATCGAATCAATGAGGGACTTCTACCTGTGTTATCCTGCAATTCTCACAAACACATTAGTCCCTCAACTAGATTTGTCGTCAATACTCCAAAACCAACTAGGGTTGGCACTAGATGCACTTACAATCTCCCCTTTTTGGTGATTGATGACAAACTAGTTGAAGTTTTCAATGGGGAATTTAATATGTGAAGTTGTAAGGATAAGAAACTGTCTTCATAAGTTGCAAGGGCTCCCCCTGAAGATGTGCATATAAGTAATTTGCTTTTAGAATGCAAATGCACATGACAGGTTGTGCTTGTGGAGATCCTCTTCAACTTATGATGACAATCCACTATGCATGTGAAGGTATGTGAAGATAATGACATGCATAATGGAAAATGGATGTTTGCAAAATGATCTAAGTGCGGAATTTATCGTCGCACATGCGGAATTTATCATCGCATCACAAGGTGGCAAATAAGTAGCAGACGACCATCGAGTTTAAGTGTTACAACTCAAAGACCCAAATGTATCAAAGCAAACGAGAGTTGTAAACACAAAGCAAAAATATAAGGTACCCGCCCATATGGACCCGCTTGAAGACTATCAAACTCATATGCTTCTCCCCCTTTTGTCAGTAAGGACCAAAAAGGTTTGAAGACATAGAGCATCTAATCGTTCCCACGGGGAGTAGGTGAAGCAGCAGGGTCGTCGGTGGTGTTCGGCAGTGCAGAAGAACTTGGAGCAGTGTCAAAGCATGCCAAAGGAGGTGGCGGTGAAGTGGCATCATCTTCATCCTCGATCACTCTGGCATTCACAGTTGCCGCAGAGGAAGAGAACTCAGAGTCTTCAAGAGATGGAGTTCGTCGCAACACTGCCCTTCGAGGAGGTGTGGAGTCAAACTTGAAGCGTTCAGAGAAGCCATCCTCTTGAAGATCATCTTCAGAACACATCAGCGTCAGCCCCTTCCATGTGCGTCGAGAGGTTTCATGGGCAACAAAAGCATTCTTGGTGGCAAGATTGCGAATGCGGTTGACATCCACCAAGAGGCTTTGCATTTGACGCTTTAGCCAGTCATGATGCCTATCATGTTTCTGATGAAGAGCCACAAGAAGCTCTCGGTCATTGAGAACACGAGTGTGCTTCTTGGGTCGCCGGGCAATTGTGCTATCAGTGGCTTCAGTAAGGGCAGGATGTGGTGCACGTGTAGTGCCAGCCAAAGGATACACACGAGTGACTGCTTCAACTCCTTCAATGTTCTGAGAAAAACTTTGATGCTCTACATTCTGAAGACTTAGAGGTTCCTTGGCAGGCTCAGGATAGATGGCTTCAATAGACATATCCACATCAGGCAGAAAGATCCGATGATTGCGAGCAGATGGCTGATATGAGATAGCGGAGTGAAGTTTGATCAGCCGCATTACCCATGGGGCGTAGAACTTCAAGCCAAAAAGATCAGAGCCTGAGGCAGCAAGTTGGCGAATGAAGAAGTCCCGTGCATTGAAGCATTTGCCATGAAGAATATAGAAGACCAAAGTCTTCATTGCACCTTTCAGCTTGGCATGTGGAGAGTGTCCTTTGATGGGTCAGAGAGTTCGCCTTATGATGTGATAAATAGTCCTTGGCAGATACTCAAGGTCTTCAACAAAGAACTCTTTGGGATATTCAGCATCTTGGGGCAATGGCTTCATCATACTGAGCATCTGACTCATATTAGGTTTAGGCTTCTGAAAGATGCTCTCCACAGCTTCACTGTGAAGTTGACAGCCAGATTCATAAAGATCGCCAGGAGTGGGTAGACCAGTGAGCTCAATGATGTCAAAGGCTTTGGCTTCGTGATGAACGTTTCCTGTCATCCACTCCAGGACCCAAGTCTTCGGATCTCTGTTATACCCGCGGATGTGAAGTGTGGCATAGAATTGGAGCAGCAGCTCTTCATTCCAATGCTCTTGATCGGCGACAAATGACAGCAATCCAACCTCTTTGAAGCAATCCAGAGCTTCTTCCAGACAGGGCAAACCAGCTATTGCTTCAATGTCAAGACGCTTGTGTGGGAAGATGCGACCTTGATTGTAAAGAATGCAGGAGTAATAGCTTCGCTGCGGATAGTTCCAGAACCGATCAGATGATATTCTTTCCCTTGAGTAGGGGTTCCTGGAGCTATTAAAGAAAGTGTTGTCTGCTTTGAAGCCATTGATATTGAAGGATCCAGGTGCTAATGCAGGACCTGGGAACCTGGGCAATCTTGGGATTGGCTTCTGTACCTGAGGCCTGTGCTCAACATGATAGTCGAATTAAGGACCGGCAGCAGGCGCAGGAACAGAAGCAGTGGGATTAGTGGCTTCGCTGACTTCTGGTGCTTTTGTTGGTGAGGGCTCCACATTAGCTTCAGCCATGACAACGTCAGTGGCTTCATTGGTGTTGGTGGTGGCAGCCTCAAGATTTTCAACCTCCACTTGACGAGTTGGAGGGTCGGTCACAGTCACGTTCTCCTCGAGAACTGCTTCTTAGTGGGACAGGGGAGTAGCAGCTTGTGGGGCTTCTTCTTCATCGACTGATGCAGCCGGAATGTCTTCAGCAGCTTTAGCTTCAGACACAGAGACTGGAGGCCTTGGTCCTTTGCGAAGCCTGCGCAACGCTGGCGACGCCTGTGGAGTTGGTGTTGGCTGGGCCTCAAAGTCTTCTTCCTCTTGTGGGCGATCAGCCCATGAAGCATCCTGAGCAATTGGCGTCAGAGGACAACCAATGCTGATGAGTTTACTGTGCGTTAGCACAGGCGATGATACCTGTTGGTGCTCGAGCTGAGGAATGACTGCATCATCTTCAACATGGTCATGGTGACCAATGTCTTCAGCAGCGATGGGATCAGCTACTGGAAAGTCTTAAGCTTCATGAGCCTCTGTGAAAGCAGGCTCATGGACAGTTAGTTGACGTTCTTGTGGTTCAGCATCAGGGTGAACCATGGAGATGGGTTCAACAATCAAGGGCTCTGTGGGAGCAGCCCGTTCCTTCTTGTTCTTCCTCTTCTTCTTGGAGGGGGCAGTAGGAGAGGCTTCAGGATGTTTCCTCTTCCTGGCTTCAGCCTCAGCAGTCCTCGTCTTCCTCAGCTCTGAAGCGGTTGACCAGGCCTTTGGCTTTGAGCCAGTCATGCGAGTTGGGAAGACAATGGGATTTGCTTCCTGCCTTGGTGCGAGAGGTTCGGCCACAATGGGCTTCTTCTTCTTCTTTGCAGCCATCCTGGGGTCGATGCCAGGACGCCCAAGGGCCTTGCGCTTCTCAGCCTCATTGTAGGCTTGCACACACTTGTCAGCTAGGCTCTTCATGCGCTCCCGAGAACCCTGAGCTTCTGCGCGTTTCGTGAGAAAGGCTTCTTTGAGCTCATGCCGCATAATCTTGAAGTTTTTCACCTCTTGCACGCTGAGCTTGGCCATATGCTTCTTGAACTGAGCCTTTTCATAGTCAATCTTTTGCTTCAGTTCGACGATGCGCTGAGCGAGATCTAGCTCTAAAGTAATGGCACCATGGAAGGCGACACTGAGGCCAATGGGTAGTTGCAGGTCTTCGAAGCTGATGTTTGGCGTGTCAAACCACTCATCAATGAAGTTGTGGATGATAGTCACGTCAAAGAGAGGCAGATCATTGAAGATTTCTGCTTCTTCTTTGCTCTTGATGAGTTTCTCAAGAGCGTCATCTGCGAGATCTTCATCACTGGACAGATCAATGGCATCGTTGCGTAGAATGGCAGCAGCTGTCAGCTCTTGGCCGGTGTGGGGCAGAGGCATCTTGACCTTCTGGGGCTTGGAGATGCGTGACAAATCTTTAGACTGCACACTGTCTTCAGGAGGTGCAGTTGCCAATGGCTTCGCTCGTGAGATTTTTGGTGCAGAGGCAGGCTTGGAAGCTTTTGGCTGCTTCAGTTTCTTTGGCTTCGGCGCTGCAGGCGCTTCATCTGAGTCAGCGTCATCGGCAGGCTCATTTACGGCAGTCCCTTGAAGCACTATGTGGGTGATGAGACCTTCAAGGTTGTAGAAGGGCCCAAGAAGATTGGGTTTAGCTTCGCGAGTTCCATCGGCACGGGGAGCAGAGGGACCAGGGTTGAAATCTAATCCCAAAGACTTCTTGTTCTGCTTCGCTGAGTTCTGGGCAAACTGGAAGTTGCGCTTAAACAGATTGTCGTCACGACACCATAGCAGTGACGATGGGTTAGCATCCACAGGCTGGGGTCCACGGACCATGCAGGGATAGAAGCCTTGTTCAATGGCTTCAACTCTAGTCCTGGGTTGAAGATTTTTGTAGAGGATGTCTCCCCATGGTCGCTTGATGGCATTCTTTTCAGCATATTCCTTTGTCACAAATCTGTACTTGAACCACTGTTCTGCCCAATAGCGTCGAATCCATTGGATTCGTGTCTTGCGCTGATTGTAATCCTCTTCAGGATCTGTCTTGTACAGCTCTAAGAGGTCATCGGGCAGATCTCTTGATGTTTCTCCTCGACGCTTTCTGCCACCCTTCCTTGCTGATTTCTCTGAAGCCATGAACTTTAAACTGAAAGGCTTCAATACGTTCAAAGGCTTCAAAGGTTTTCGCTTGCTGGGCAAACATGAACTGGCTTCGGGAGAATTTATGTGATACTGTAAGAATTCTGCAAATGAATGCAGACTATGAGAACCAAGGGATTCTCCCACGGACATGTACCTGTGACAACATTAAGGTGCGAGGGAAGGGGAAGAGGTCATATGCATTCTCAGAAGATTTTGAAGGTAAATCAGTTTAGAAGACATTGACCTCATCGTGCGAAGACATTCACTCATAGATAAGGAGTTGGTTCCAGATTTTTACGAATCCACGGATCAGTACAAGTGAGGAATCTAACTACTTGTGAAGCATAAGTGAATATACTAGGCATGTTATGAGATGTAGTATGAAAGAGATGCAACTTGTGTGAATAGAAACTGCTTGTGGTAGAAAGTGATAAAGCTATAGGATCAAAGGGGCCGTAAAAAGGAAGTTTTATTTACCACACGAAGAACTGCTAGACGGAGTGGAAGAGGAGGCCGAGCAGTTCGATCTTCCATGCCCTAACTTGGCGACGGAGGACACCTACGGCGACGACGGAGAAGACGATGTCCGCGGTCGGCGTGAAGACGGTGTCGGAGAGGTTGCGGCATCGAAGCGCTTCGTCGCCGGCGTCGTCGAGGGCTAGCGGTGGCGCTAGGGTTCATGCGAGAGTGGAAGAAGAGATAATGACTGCTGTGAGGCGTGTATTTATAGGTACAGGGGCGGCACTGCGTTATTACACAGGTGCCCCTGGCGATTCACATCTGAGAGACACGTGGCTGTCATGCAGCATATCGGGGGTTGTTCCACATCCCACGCACGCCTGGATTGTCGGGTGGTCGTTCCCACTTCTCCGGGTTTCAGGTGAAGGAATGAGCATTGAAAACGGACTTAATGTTTGTCTCTGTATCTTCTGCTGACAACGACACATAGAAGACATTCGACATTTTCAATAGAATGCATATGATTTGGAGAGATAGAGTTTGAGATAGAAAGCATAGAGAGGTTAGGGTTCGATCACATTCACTTAGTTCAAAAGATTCAACAAGAAGACATAGCTATAAGTGAATGCTGTAGAGGACAGAACACTAGTATATATATATATATATATATATATATATATATATATATATATATATATATATAATCAACATAGTGAAGATAATCATGAAGACATGTTGACATTGAATCCAAACCAAATGTGAAGACATAGCAAATGTAACGCCATGAGTGAAACACTTCAAACAGAACATTTGGTGGTGGCGTTACCCACTGTATAGGAAGTATTAGACCCAGACATGGCGCACAATTATCGTGGCGCTCCGAAGTCAAATTCCACATTAATGTATTCACACTTAGAATGTATGTCTTCATTGATTGAAGATATACTTTACTTCGTGTGTTGCACATCTAAGTCATCAATATGCATAAGTGTTAGGATGTGTGCCTGATCACAGGACATTTGAGGATTCCAAGATATTTATGTCACATCGTAACTTGCAAAATCTC
Source organism: Triticum monococcum (assembly GCA_034509565.1). NCBI lineage: Eukaryota > Viridiplantae > Streptophyta > Magnoliopsida > Poales > Poaceae > Triticum > Triticum monococcum. Next base: position 50,651,988 of record CM067846.1, read on the forward strand.
TTCTCATCCAAGGGCTTGGTGAAGATATCTGCCAATTGCTCTTCAGTGTTGACGTGTATGATATCAATATCTTCCTTCACAACATGATCTCTGAGAAAGTGATGACGAATTTCAATGTGCTTTGTCTTCGAGTGCTGAACTGGGTTATTGGCAATCTTGATGGCGCTTTCATTGTCGCAGTAGAGTGGCACTTGCTTCAGATGAATGCCACAATCCTTGAGTGTTTGCTTCATCCACAGAAGCTGAGCGCAGCAAGATCCAGCAGCAATGTATTCAGATTCAGCAGTGGAGAGAGATACACAGTTCTGCTTCTTTGAAGACCAACATACAAGTGATCGTCCCAGAATATGACATGTGCCTGATGTAGACTTGCGATCCACTTTGTCACCAGCATAATCAGCATCCGAGAATCCAACCAGATCAAACTCTGAGCCCTTTGGATACCATAATCCTAGAGTTGGGGTGTGAGCCAAATATCGAAGAATTCGCTTCACAGCTAAGTGATGCGACTCCTTTGGTGCCTCTTGAAATCGAGCACACATGCAAACACTAAGCATAATATCTAGCCTAGATGCACATAGATAAAGCAAAGAACCAATCATGGAGCGGTATACCTTTTGATCGAAGTCTTTACCATTGTCGTCAGGACCCAGATGATGCTTGGCTGGCATTGGCGTCGTGAAGCCTTTGCAGTCTTGCATACCGAACTTCTTCAGGCAATCTTTGAGATACTTCTCTTGAGATATGAAGATGCCATTGCGTTGCTGTCGTATTTGAAGACCGAGGAAGAACTTCAGCTCTCCCATCATGGACATCTGATATTGCTCTTGCATCATATATCCAAACTCTTCACTGTACTTCTGATTGGTGCAGCCGAAGATAATGTCATCCACATATATTTGGCACACAAATAGTTCACCATCATATGTCTTCGTGAAGAGAGTGGGGTCGAGGGAACCAGGTATGAAGATTTTGCTCTTCAGGAAGTATTTGAGTGTGTCATACCAGGCCTGAGGGGCTTGTTTGAGGCCATACAGTGCCTTGTTGAGCTTGTATACCATGTCAGGATGTTTTGGATCTTCAAAGCCAGGCGGTTGTGCAACATACACTTCTTCTTCAATCTTGCCATTGAGAAAGGCGCTCTTCACATCCATTTGATATAGAAGTATGTTATGATGATTTGCATAGGCCAGCAGTATGCGTATGGCTTCAAGTCTAGCCACATGAGCAAATGTTTCATCGAAGTCAATGCCTTCCACTTGAGTATATCCTTGAGCAACGAGACGAGCTTTGTTTCTGACAACTTGACCATGTTCATCTTGCTTGTTGCGGTATATCCATTTGGTGCCTATTATGTTGTGCTTCCGAGGATCAGGACGCTTAACCAGTTCCCATACATTATTCATCTCAAACTGTTGAAGCTCTTCTTGCATAGCTTGAATCCATTCAGGTTCCATGAAGGCTTCTTCAACTTTCTTGGGTTCTGTTATTGAGATGAATGCGAAGTGCCCACAGAAATTTGCTAGCTGAGTTGCCCTTGAACGAGTGAGCGGACCGGGTGCATTGATGCTATCAATTATTCTCTCAATCTGCACTTCATTGGCAACACGAGGATGTACAGGGCGAAGATTTTGCTTCTGCTGATCATTGTCGTTGTTAGAGGGATTGTCTTCACGCTGAGCATTGTCTTCAGGTTGATCAGGTGCGGAGATGATAAGTTCCTCTTCAGGTTGAGCTTCAGAGGGTATGATTTCTCCAGTTCCCATTAGCTTGATTGATTCGCTGGATGGAACTTCATCTAGCACATTTGGCAGGTGTTCTCTTTGTGAACCGTTAGTCTCATCAAATCGCACATCCACTGTTTCAACCACTTTATAATGAAAGAGATTGAAGACTCCGTAGGAGTGCGAATCCTTTCCATATCCAAGCATAAAACCCTCATGTGCTTTTGGTGCAAATTTTGAAGTGTGATGTGGATCCTTGATCCAGCATCTGGCGCTAAATACTCTGAAGTAACTGACATTTGGCTTCTTGCCAGTAAGGAGCTCATAAGATGTCTTGTTCAGAAGCTTGTGAAGATAAACACGATTGATTGTGTGGCATGCAGTATCAATGGCTTCAGGCCAGAATTTTCTTGGAGTCTTGTATTCATCTAGCATCGTTCTAGCCATCTCAATGAGTGTTCTGTTCTTGCGTTCGACGACGCCATTCTGCTGTGGTGTGTACGGAGCTGAGAATTCATGTGTGATGCCCAAAGTATCAAGATATGTATCAAGGCCAGTGTTCTTGAATTCAGTGCCATTGTCACTTCTGATGTGCTTTATCTTGGCGCCATAGTTGTTCATTGCTCGATTGGCGAAGCGTCTGAAGACATCCTGCACTTCAGTCTTGTAGAGGATTATGTGCACCCAAGTATATCTAGAATAATCATCAACAATGACAAAGCCATAGAGACAAGTAGTAGTAGTAAGAGTTGAGTAATGAGTGGGACCGAAAAGATCCATGCGGAGTAGTTCGAAGGGTCGAGTGGTTGTCATGATTGTCTTCGAGGGATGTTTGGCCCTCGTCATCTTTCCTGCTTCACAGGCACCGCATAAGTGATCTTTCTTGAACTTGATGCTCTCGATGCCTATGACATGCTTCTTCTTTGCAAGGGTGTGGAGGTTCCTCATGCCAGCATGATCTAGCCTCCAATGCTAGAGCCAACATTCTGAAGCTTTTGCTAGAAGACATATGGCAAGCTGTGGTTCTGCTGAGAAATCTACCACGTACAAATCATCTTTCCGATACCCTTCAAACACTAGAGACTTGTCAGATTCCATTAGAACAAGGCAATGATATTTTCCAAATATTACGATCATGTTCAAATCGCAAAGCATTGAGACAGACATTAAGTTGAAGCCAAGGGATTCAACAAGCATGACTTTATCCATGTGTTGATCCTTTGAGATTGCAACTCTACCTAGACCCAGTACCTTACTTTTACTAGTGTCAGCAAATGTGATGTGACTCTTGTCGGATGGACGTAAGGTTGAGTCCATAAGAAGGCTTCTTTTGCCAGTCATGTGATTTGTACACCCACTATCAATAATCCATTCTGAAGACGCTGGTGTCGTACCATAGTAAGACCATTTGGGCATTTGATCTTGCGCCCTACAAGATGTTTAAGGTCCCCAGCAATAGCGTTAGACGATTTTGGTTTTCTGCTGGAGACCTTTCCCTTAGCACCGCGTGCCATGAAGCAGTAGGTAGGAGCGGAGTAGTCCTTGTCATTTGCATCAGTGTCGGTGAGGAAATCATTGTCTTCAGTGTTGAAGATGGACTTGGCAACGTATGCTGTAGCCAGACTTGCGACGCCAGAATCGGACTCCTCCTCAGACTCCACCTCCGCCTCCTCAGAAGCGGACTCCTCCTCTAAATCCATTTCCTTGCCAACAAACGCACGTGCCTTGCCAGATGAGCTCTTCTTGTGTGATGAAGACTATGAGGAAGACTTGGAAGAAGACTTTGAGTATTTCTTCTTCTTCTTGTCATTAGAGTCATATTCCTTGCTCTTCTTCTTCTTTCTGTTCTCATTGTCCCACTGCGGACACTCAGAGATGAAGTGGCCAGTTTTCTTGCACTTGTGGCATGTTTTTTTCTTGTAGTCATGAGCAGAAGCTTCATCATTCCTTGAGCTTGATCCTGAAGACCTTCTGAAGCCTTTCTTCTTGGTGAATTTTTGGAACTTCTTCACAAGCATAGCAAGTTCCTTTCCAATGTCTTCAGGATCATCAGAACTGCTATCAGATTCTTCTTGAGATGAGGACACAACTTTTGCCTTCAAGGCACGAGTTCGCCCATAGTTTGGACCGTAGATATCTCTTTTTTCAGAAAGCTGAAACTCATGTGTGTTGAGCCTCTCAAGTATGTCGGACGGATCGAGTGTCTTGAAATCAGGTCGTTCTTGAATCATCAGGGCTAGGGTGTCAAACGAACTGTCAAGTGATCTCAGTAGTGTCTTGACGACTTCATGCTTGGTGATCTCAGTAGCACCGAGGGCTTGAAGCTCATTTGTGATGTCAGTGAGTCGATCAAACGTGAGCTGGACATTCTCATTGTCATTTCGCTTGAAGCGGTTGAAGAGGTTGCGAAGGACACTGATTCTCTGATCTCTCTGGGTTGAGACGCCTTCGTTGACCTTGGAGAGCTAGTCCCAGACCAGCTTAGATGTTTCCAAAGCACTCACACAACCATACTGTCCTTTGGTCAGATGACCACAGATGACATTCTTGTTAGTAGAGTCCAGTTGAATGAACTTCTTGACATCAGCAGAAGTGACACCTTCTCCAGCCTTGGGAACACCGTTCTTGACGACATACCATAGGTCGACGTCAATGGCTTCAAGATGTATGCGCATCTTATTCTTACAGTAGGGATATTCAGTTCCATCGAAGACGGGGCATGCAGCAGAGACTTTAATTATCCCTGCAGTCGACATAGCTAAAACTCCAGGTGGTTAAACCGAATCACACAGAACAAGGGAGTACCTCGCTCTGATACCAATTAAAAGTACGTTATATCGAATAGAGGGGGGGGGGGTGAATAGGCGATTTTTATGAAAGTCTTCAAAACGTGGAAGTTTCGAAGACAAATGATAGAAATAAACCTATTACCATGCAACGGAAGGTAGACTACACTAGACAAAGCATAGTCAAGTATTGAATGGAGTGAGAGCACAATGACTAATAGAAGCAATGTAGTAAGGATCAGGTAGGAAGATATTATGAAGCCAAACAGAACACGCAGTCACTCAGTGAAGACAAAAGATAGTGCAAACATACAATGACTTCACAAGGAGTAACAGTAAGTAAAGGGAAGGGGAGGATGAAACCAGTGACTCGTTGAAGACAATGATTTGTTGGACCAGTTCCAGTTGCTGTGACAACTGTACGTCTGGTTAGGGCGGCTAGGTATTTAAACCTTAGGACACACAGTCTCGGACACCCAGTCCTGAACACGCAGCTCAGGACACCCAGTCCTCACCGTATTCCCCTTGAGCTAAGGTCACACAGACCTCGCCCAATCACTCTCGTAAGCCTTCAAGGTAGACTCCCAAACCTTCACAGACTTCGTTCACCGGCGATCCACAATGTCTCTTGGATGCTCAGAACGCGACGCCTAACCGGCTGGAGGATTCATAGTCCTCAAGTGTAATAAGTCTTCAGATCACACAGACAAGAAGACTTAAGTGATACCTAATTCTCTTTGGCTCTGGGTGGTTAGGGCTTTATCCTCGCAAGGAATTCCCTCTCAAAGGCTTCGAGGTGGGTTGCTCTCAAACGACAAAAGCCGTACTCTAACTCTGAGCAGCCAACCGTTTATGGTTGTAGGGGGTGGGCTATTTATAGCCACTAGGCAACCCGACCTGATTTGTCCGAAATGACCCTGGGTCACTAAGGAACTGACACGTGTTCCAACGGTCAGATTTCAAACTCACGCGGCAGCTTTACTTGGGCTACAAGCAAAGCTGACTTGTCCGACTCTGGCCAAGTTTTGCTCTCATAGTCTTCGCTCAAAGACATAGGTTTTGGTTAAGCATCACTTCAGTCATTCTGACTGGTTCTCTTGGACCCCACTTAACAGTACGGTGGTTCCTATGACTCAATAAAGAAGAAAAAGAACTACGAAAGATCTAAGTCTTCGAGCTCCATAGGCTTCATGCGATGTCTTCTCTTGTCATAGTCTTCAATGTGAATATCTTCATATACCACCTTTGGCGTCAACGTCTTTATACATTTTTAGGGGTCATCTCTGGTAGGAAAACTGAATCAACGAGGGACTTCTACCTGTGTTATCCTGCAATTCTCACAAACACATTAGTCCCTCAACTAGATTTGTCGTCAATACTCCAAAACCAACTAGGGGTGGCACTAGATGCACTTACAATGGGAACTGGATAAATCATACCGAAGCTCAGCCTGAAGAGGAACTTATCATCTCCGCACCTGATCAACCTGAAGACAATGCTCAGCCTGAAGATAATCCTTCTAACGATGAAAATGATCAGCAAGAGCAAAATCTTCATCCTATACATCCTCGTGTTGCAAATGAAGTACAGATTGAGAGAATAGTTGATAGCATCAATGCACCAGGTCCACTCACTCATTCAAGGGCAACACAGCTAGCAAATTTCTATGGGCACTTCGCATTCGTCTCAATATCTGAACCCAAGAAAGTTGATGAAGCCTTCATGGAACCTGAATGGATTCAAGCTATGCAAGAAGAGCTTCAACAGTTTGAACTAAATAATGTATAGGAACTAGTTAAGCGTCCTGATCCTCGTAAGCACAATATAATAGGCACTAAATGGATATATCGCAACAAGCAAGATGAGCATGGTCAAGTTGTCAGAAACAAAGCTCGTCTCGTTGCTCAAGGATACACTCAAGTTGAAGGGATTGACTTCGATGAAACATTTGCTCCGTGGCTAGGCTTGAAGCCATACGCATAATGCTGGCCTATGCAAATCATCATAACATTCTTCTGCATCAAATGGATGTGAAGAGCGCTTTTCTAAATGGCAAGATTGACAAAGAAGTGTATGTTGCACAACCGGCTGGCTTTGAAGATCCAAAACATCCTGACATGGTGTACAAGCTCAACAAGGCACTGTATGGCCTCAAACAAGCCCCTCGGGTTTGGTATGACACACTCAAAGACTTCCTGAAGAGCAAAGGCTTCAAACCTGGTTCCCTCGACCCCACTCTCTTCATGAAGACATATGACGGTGAACTGTTTGTGTGCCAAATATATGTGGATGACATTATCTTCGACTGCACCAATCAGAAATACACTGATGAGTTTGGATATATGATGCAAGAGTAATATCAGATGTCCATGATGGGTGAGCTGAAGTTCTTCCTTGGTCTTCAAATATGTCAGCAATGCAACGGCATCTTTATTTCTCAAGAGAAATACCTCAAAGATTGCCTGAAGAAATTTGGGATGCAAGATTGCAAAGGCTTCACGACGCCAATGCCAGCCAAACATCATCTGGGTCCCGACGACAATGGTAAAGAGTTCGATCAAAAGGTATACCGCTCCATGATTGGTTCCTTGCTTTATTTATGTGCATATAGGCTAGATATCATGCTTAGTGTTTGCATGTGTGCCTGGTTCCAAGCGGCACCAAAGGAATCGCATCACTTAGCTGTGAAGCGAATTCTCAGATATTTGGCTCACACCCCAACACTAGGATTATGGTATCCAAAGGGCTCAGAGTTTGATTTAGTTGGATTCTCGGATGCTGATTATGCTGGTGACAAGGTGGATCGCTAGTCTACATCAGGCACATGTCATTTTCTGGGACGATCACTTGTATGTTGGTCTTCAAAGAAGCAGAACTGTGTATCTCTCTCCACTGCTGAATCTGAATACATTGCTGCTGGATCTTGCTGCGTCCAGCTTCTATGGTTGAAGCAAACACTCAAAGACTATGGCATTCAAGAAAGTACCACTCTACTGCAACAAGAAAGCGCCATCAAGATTGCCAACAACCCAGTTCAGCACTCGAAGACAAAGCACATTGAAATTCGTCATCACTTTCTCAGAGATCATGTTATGAAGGAAGATATTGATATCATACACGTCAACACTGAAGAGCAATTGGCAGATATCTTCACCAAGCCCTTGGATGAGAAGAGGTTTTGCAAGTTACGGTGTGAGCTAAATATCTTGGAATCCTCAAATGTCCTGTGATCAGGCACACATCCTAACACTTAAGCATGTTGATGACATAGATGTGCAACACACGAAGTAAAGTATATCTTCAATCAATGAGGATTTACATTCTGAGTGTGAATATATTAACGTGGAACTTGACTTTAGAGCGCCACAATAATTGTGCGCCGTGTCTGGGTCTAATACTTCCTATATGGTGGGTAACGCCACCACCAAATTCTTCTGTTTGAAGTGTTTTACTCATGGCGTTACATTTGCTATGTCTTCACATTTGGATTGTCTTAAATTTCAACTTGTCTTCATGATTATCTTCACTATGCTGATTTGATTGTCTTCTGATATATACATATTTGTATTCTGTCCTCTACGGCATTCACTTATAGCTATGTCTTCCTTGTTGAATCTTTTGAACTAAGTGAATGTGATCGGACCCTAATCTCTCTATGCTCTCTATCTCAACCTCTATCTGTCCAAATCATATGCATTCTATTGAAACTGTCGAATGTCTTCTCTGCTTCCTTGTCAGCAGAAGACACAGAGACAAACATTAATCCGTTTTCAATGCTAAATCCTTTCACCTGAAACCCGGAGAAGTGGGAACGACCACCCGACAATCTAGGTGTGCATGGGAATATGGAACAACCTCCGATGTGTTGCATGATAGCCACGTGTCCTTCAGATGTGAATCGCCAGGGGCATCTGTGTAATAACACTATGTCGTCCCTATCCCTATAAATACATGCCTCACCATAGTCATTATCCCTTCTTCCACTCTCGCACAAAACCCTAGCGCCACTGCTAGCTCTCGACGACGCTGGTGACGAAGCGCTTAGCTGCCGCGACTTCACCGACACCGTCCTCACGCCGGCCGTGGTCTTCGTCCTCTCCGCCGCCGCTGTAGGTGTCCTCCGTCGCCAAGTTAGGGAATGGTGGATTGAACTGCTCAGTCTCCTACTCTTCCCATCTAGCAGTTCATCGTGTGGTAAATAAAACTCTCTTTTTACCATCTTTTTGATCCTAAGAGATTCATCCTGTTTACCGAAAGTGGTTTCTGCCCACTCAATGTTAGATCTATCCTATCTGTATCTCATATAATGCCTAGTATATTCACTTAAGCTTCATAACGAGTTAGATTCCTCACTTGTACCTATTCCTGGATTCGTACAAATATGGAACCAACTCCAAACACATAAGTGAATGTCTTTGCACCATGAGGTCAATGTCTTCAAACTGATTTATCTTCAAAATCTTCTGAGAATGCATATGACCTCTCCCCTTCCCTCGCATCTCTAATGCTGTCATAGGTACATGTCCGTGGGAGAATCCCTTGGTTCTCATTGTCTGCATTCGTTTGCAGAATTCTTACAACATCACATTAACTCTCCCGAAGCCAGTTCCTGTTTGACTAGCAAGCAGAAGCCTTTGAAGCCTTTGAACATGTTGAAGTCATTCAGTTCAAAGTTCATGGCTACAGAGAAATCAGCAAGGAAGGGTGGCAGACAGCGTCGAGGGGGAACATCAAGAGATCTGCCTGATGACCTCTCAGAGCTGTATAAGACAGATCCAGAAGAGGATTACAATCTGCGCAAGACATGAATCCAATGGATTCGAAGATATTTGGCCGAACAATGGTTCAAATACAAGTTTGTGACCCAGGAGTATGCTGAGAAGAATGCTCTCAAGAGTCCTTGGGGTGACATTCTCTTCCGAAACCTTCAACCCAAGACCAGAGCTGAAGCTATTGCTCAGGGTTTCTATCCCTGTATGGTACCTGGACCACAACCTGACAATGCCGACCCATCATCACTACTCTGGTGTCGTGACGATAACCTCTTCAAGTGCAACTTCCAGCACGCAAAGGCATCGGCTAAGGAAAACAAGAAGTCATTAGAACTAGACTTCAACCCTGGTCCTTCTGCTCCACGGGCTGACGGCACACGCGATGCTGAACCCAATATCATCGGACCTTTCTACAACCTTGATGGTCTTATCACTCACATTTCTGTTCAAGGTGCCAAAGTAGATCATCCTGATGATGATGCCGACACTGATGAAGCCCCAGCTCCTGCTCCAAAGATGCGGAAGCAAAAGAAGGCTAGAGCTTCAAAGTCAGCTGCTCCTCCAAAAGCTTCATGTGTGAAGCCACTGGCTACTGCACCTCCTGAAGACAGTGTGCAGTCTGAAGATCTATCACGTATCTCCAAGAAGACGGAGATGAAAAAGAATACTGATCAGGCATTGACCCCTGCTACCATTCTGCGAGACGATCACATTGACCTGTCCAGTGATGAAGATCTTGCAGATGACGCTCTTGAGCAACTGATTAAGAGCAAGGAAGAAGCAGAAATTTTCAATGATTTGCCTCTCTTTGACGTGGCAATCATCCACAACTTCATTGATGAGTGGTTTGAAACCCCCAATCTCAGCTTTGACGATATGCAACTTCCAATTGGCCTCAACGTCTCTTTCACTGGCGCCATTGCTTCTGAGCTAGCTCTAGCTCAGCGCATCGTTGAACTGAAGCAAAAGATCGACTATGAGAAAGCTCAGTTCAAGAAGCACATGGCAAAGCTCAGCGTGCAAGATGTCAAAAACTTCAAGGTTATGCTGCACGAGCTCAAGGAAGCCTTTGTCAAGAAACGAGAAGAAGCTAAAGGTTCTCGTGAGCGCATGAAGAGTCTAGCTGACAAGTGCATGCAAGCCTACAATGAAGCTGAGAAGCGCAAGGCTCTTGGGCGTCCTGGCATCGACCCCAGAATGGCTGCAAAGAAGAAGAAGAAGCCATCGACTGACAAATCTGCACCTTCAAGGCAGGAAGAACCTCGCATTGTCTTCCCAAGCAGCATGTCCGGCTCGAAGCCAAAGGTCACGTCCACTGCTTTAGAACTGAAGAAGACAAGGGCTGCCGAGGCTGAAGCCAGAAAGAGGAAAAATCCTAACGCTTCTGATGTCGCTCCCTCCAAGAAGAACCGCAAAACCAAGAAAGATCGGGCTGCTCCCACAGAGCCCCGTGGTGTCGAGCCCATCTCGGTTGCTCATCCTAACTCTTCACATCAAGAACGAAGGATGATAGTTCATGAGCCTGCTTCCACAGAGGCTCTTGATGCTGAAGACTTTCTAGCAGTTGACCCCATCGCTGCTGAAGACATTGGTCACCATGACAATGTTGAAGATGATGTAGTTCTTCCTTAGATCGAGCACAACTTGGTATCATCGCCTGTTCGCACGAACAGCGAACTCATCAGCATTAGTCGTCCTCTGATGCCAATTGCTCAGGATGCATCATGGGCTGATCACCCACAACAACAAGAAACCCCTAGTACTCCCCAACAACAAGTCACCCCACCAGTGCAAGAAGAAGAGGATGACTTTGAGGCCCAGTCAACTCCATCTTCATAGGCGTCGCCAGCGTTACGCAGGCTTCGCAAGGGACCAAGGCCCCAAGTCCCTCTTTCGAGCGTTTCAGAAGGAGAAGTGCACCACCAATCTGTTGCACGTCAGGTGTTCCCAGAAGCCACTCCTACTGTGAACGTCTCCGAGTCTGAAGCTAAAGTTGCTAAAGACAATCTGGCTGCATCGGCCAAAGAAAAACAAGCAGAAGAACGTGTCCCTACTTCCCCCATCACTAAAGAAGCTGTTCCTGAAGTGAACGTGTCAGTGCCCGACCCTCCAGCTCCTCAAGTGGAGGTTGAGAATCCCGAGGCTGCCACCACTAACACCACTGAAGCCAATGACGTGGTCATGGCTGAAGACAATGTGGAGCCTGCACCTAACACTGTGCCAGAAGCCAGTGAAGCCAATGACGCACCTGCAACAGATATGCAGCCTGACGCCTCTGTTGATGCCACTGCTCCTGTTCCGCCACCAAGGCCACATACTATTGAGAAAGCATACAACTATGGTCAGCTTATCACTGTCAAATGGCCTCTTCTTGTTCCTCCACCTGCTGCTGGTCCCCAATTTGACTATCACGTCGAGCGCAGGCCTCAGGTTCAGAAGCCAATGCCAAGGCTGCCTAGGTTTCCAGGCACTGCATCTGCACCCGGATCATTCAATATCAATGGCTTCAAAGCACACAACACCTTCTTCAATAGCGCCAAGAACCCCTACTCTAAGGCAAGAATATCTTCTGATCGGTTCTGGAGCTATCAGCAGCGCAGTTATTACTCATGCATCTTATACAATCAAGGTCACATTTTCCCCATATGCGTCTTGACACTAAAGCCATAACTGGTCTGCCCTGTTTGGAAGAAGCGCTGGATTGCTTCAGAGAGTCTGGCTTGTTGCAGTTCGTCACTGACACGGAGCACCAGAACGAAGAATTGCTGCTCCAATTCTATGCCACTCTTCATATTCGTGGCTACAACAGGGATCCAAAGACTTGGGTCCTTGAGTGGATGACAGGCAATGTTCATCATGAAGCCAAAGCCTTTGATATCATTAAGCTCACTGGCCTGCCCACTCCAGGTGATCTTTATGAACCTGGTTGTCAGCTTCACAGTGCTGCTATGGAAAGCATTTTTCACAAGCCTGAACCCAACATGAGTCAGATGCTTAGCATGATGAAGCCCTTGCCTCTAGATGCTGAATATCCTAAGGAGTTCTTTGTTGAAGACCTTGAGTATCTGCCACGCACTATCTATCACATTATAAGGCGAACTCTCTGGCCCATCAAAGGACATTCTCCACATGCAAAGCTTGAAGGTGCAATGAAGACTTTGGTCTTCCATATTCTTCACGGCAAAAGCTTCAATGCACAAGACTTCTTCATCCACCAACTTGCTGCATCAAGATCTGATCTCTTTGGCTTGAAGTTTTACGCTCCATGGATTATGTGTCTGATCAAACTACACTCAGCTGTCACCTATCAGCCCTCTGCTCGCAATCATCGGATTTTTCTACCTGACGTTGATATGTCATTTGAAGCCATCTATCCAGAGCCTGCCAAAGAGCCCCTTAGTCTTCAGAATGCTGATAAGCAAAGTTTCTCACAACACATTGAAGGAGACCCAGCAGTCACTCGTGTTTATCCTCTGGCTGGTACTACCCGTGCACCTCATCGTGCCCTCACTGAAGCAACTGAAAGCACCATTGCACAATGGCCCAAGAAGTGATCTCGTGTTTTCAATGACCAAGAGCTTCTGGTTGCCCTTCATCAGAAACAGGATAAGCATCATGACTGGCTGAAGCACCAAATGCAAAGCCTCTTGGTGGATGTAAACAGGATTCGCAACCTTGCCACCAAGAATGCCTTTGTCGCCCATGAAACTTGTCGGTGTACATAGAAAGGGCTGACGCTTATGTGTTCTGAAGATGATCTTCAAGATGATGGTTTCTCTGAACACTTCAAGTTTGACTCCACACCTGAGAGAAGGACCTTGCTGCGGCATACTCCGTCTCTTGAAGACTCTGAGTTCTCCTCCTCTGCTGCAACAGTGAATGCACGTGTCGTCGATGATAAAGATGATGCTACTTCACCACCTTCAGCGCGAATCAACACTGCACCAAGTTCGTCTGCACCGCCAACCAACACCGACGACCCTGCTGCTTCACCACCTCCTCATGGGAATGAGTAGGCGCTTTATGTCTTCAAACCTTTTTGGTCCTTACTGACAAAAGGGGGAGAAGCATATTGAAGGAAATATGCCCTAGAGGCAATAATAAAGTTATTATTTATTTCCTCATATATCATGATAAATGTTTATTATTCATGCTAGAACTGTATTAACCAGAAACATAATACATGTGTGAATATATAAACAAACAGAGTGTCACTAGTATGTCTCTAATTGACTAGCTCGTTAATCAAAGATGGTTATGTTTCCTAACCATGAACAAAGAGTTGTTATTTGATTAACGAGGTCACATCATTAGTTGAATGATCTGATTGACATGACCCATTCCATTAGCTTAGCACCCGATCGTTTAGTATGTTGCTATTGCTTTCTTCATGACTTATACATGTTCCTATGACTATGAGATTATGCAACTCCCGTTTACCGGAGGAACACTTTGTGTGCTACCAAACGTCACAACGTAACTGGGTGATCATAAAGGTGCTCTACAGGTGTCTCCAAAGGTACTTGTTGGGTTGGCGTATTTCGAGATTAGGATTTGTCACTCCGAATGTCGGAGAGGTATCTCTGGGCCCTCTCGGTAATGCACATCACATAAGCCTTGCAAGCATTACAACTAATGTGTTAGTTGTGAGATGATGTATTACGGAACGAGTAAAGAGACTTGCCGATAACAAGATTGAACTAGGTATTGGATACCGACGATCGAATCTCGGGCAAGTAACATACCGATGACAAAGGGAACAACATATGTTATTATGCGGTCTGACCGATAAAGATCTTCGTAGAATATGTAGGAGCCAATATGGGCATCCAGGTCCCGCTATTGGTTATTGACCGGAGACGTATCTCGGTCATGTCTACATTGTTCTCGAACCGTAGGGTCCGCACGCTTAACGTTACGATGACAGTTATTATGAGTTTATGTATTTTGATGTACCGAAGGTTGTTCGGAGTCCCGGATGTGATCATGGACATGACGAAGAGGCTTGAAATGGTCGAGACATAAAGATCGATATATTGGATGACTATATTCGGACACCGGAATTGTTCTGGGTGATTTCGGATAAAACCGGAGTGCCGGAGGGGTTACCGGAACCCCCCGGGGAAGTAATGGGCCTTATTGGGCCTGAGGGGAGAGAGAGGGCAGCAACCCAGGAGGTGGCCCCCCCCCCTCATGGGGAGTCCGAATAGGACTAGGAGGGGGGGGGGGGCGACCCCCCTTTCCCTCTCCCTCTCTTTCCTCCCCCCTCCCTATTCCTAGTTGGACTAGGAATGGGGAGTCCTACTCCCACTAGGAGAAGGACTCCCCCTCTCTCCTTGGCGCACCCAAGGGCCGGCCGGCCTCCCCCTTGCTCCTTTATATACGGGGGCAGGGGGCACCCTAGAACACACAAGTTGATCTTCGTGATCGTTCCTTAGCCAGGTGCGGTGCCCCCCTCCACGATATTACACCTCGATCATATTGTAGCAGTGCTTAGGCGAAGCCCTGCGATGGTTAAACATCAAGATCGTCACCACGCTGTCGTGCTGACGAAACTCCTCCCCGAAGCTTTGCTGGATCGGATCCCGGGGTGCGTCATCGAGCTGTACGTGTGTCAAGAACTCGGAGGTGCCGGAGTAACGGTGCTTGGATCGGTTGGACCGGGAAGACGTATGACTACTTCCTCTACGTTGCGTCAACTCTTCCGCTTCGGTCTACGAGGGTACGTAGACAAAACTCTCCCCTCTCGTTGCTATGCATCACCATGATCTTGCGTGTGCGTAGGAATTTTTTTGAAATTACTACGTTCCCCAAAAGTGGCATCCGAGCCTAGGTTTTATGGTTTGATGTTATATGCACGAGTAGAACACAAGTGAGTTGTGGGCGATATAAGTCATACTGCCTACCAGCATGTCATACTTTGGTTCGGCGGTATTGTTGGATGAAGCGGCCCGGACCGACATTACGCATACGCTTACGTGAGACCGGTTCTCCCGACGTGCTTTGCACATAGGTGGCTTGCGGGTGACTATTTCTCCAACTTTAGTTGAACCGAGTGTGGCTACGCCCGGTCCTTGCGAAGGTTAAAACGGCATCAACTTGACAAACTATCGTTGTGGTTTTGATGCGTAGGTAAGATTGGTTCTTGCTTAAGCCCGTAGCAGCCACGTAAAACTTGCAACAAACAAAGTAAAGGACGTCTAACTTGTTTTTGCAGGGCATGTTGTGATGTGATATGGTCAAGACATGATGCTAAATTTTATTGTATGAGATGATCATGTTTTGTAACCGAGTTATCGGCAACTGGCAGGAGCCATATGGTTGTCGCTTTATTGTATGCAATGCAATCGCGCTGTAATGCTTTACATTATCACTAAGCGGTAGCAATAGTCATGGAAGCATAAAATTGGCGAGACGACAACGATGCTACGATGGAGATCAAGGTGTCGTGCCGGTGACGATGGTGATCATGACGGTGCTTCGGAGATGGAGATCACAGGCACAAGATGATGATGGCCATATCATATCACTTATATTGATTGCATGTGATGTTTATCTTTTATGCATCTTATCTTGCTTTGATTGACGGTAGCATTATAAGATGATCTCTCACTAAAATTATCAAGAAGTGTTCTCCCTGAGTATGCACCATTGCGAAAGTTCTTCGTGCTGAGACATCACGTGATGATCGGGTGTGATAGGCTCTACGTTCAAATACAACGGGTGCAAAACAGTTGCACACGCGGAATACTCAGGTTATACTTGACGAGCCAAGCATATGCAGATATGGCCTCAGAACACGGAGACCGAAAGGTCGAGCGTGAATCATATAGAAGATATGATCAACATAGCGATGTTCACCAATGAAACTACTCCATCTCACGTGATGATCGGACATGGTTTAGTTGATTTGGATCACGTGATCACTTAGAGGATTAGAGGGATGTCTATCTAAGTGGTAGTTCTTTAAATAATTTGATTAATTGAACTTAAATTTATCATGAACTTAGTACCTGATAGTATCTTGCTTATGTATGTTTGATTGTAGATAGATGGCCCGTGCTGTTGTTCCGTTGAATTTTAATGGGTTCCTTGAGAAAGCAAAGTTGAAAGATGATGGTAGCAATTACACGGACTGGGTCCGTAACTTGTTGATTATCCTCATTGCTGCACAGAAGAATTACGTCCTAGAAGCACCGCTGGGTGCCAGGCCTGCTGCTGGAGCAACACCAGATGTTATGAACGTCTGGTAGAGCAAAGCTGATGACTACTCCATAGTTCAGTGTGCCATGCTTTACGGCTTAGAATCGGGACTTCAACGATGTTTTGAACGTCATGGAGCATATGAGATGTTCCAGGAGTTGAAGTTAATATTTCAAGCAAATGCCCGGATTGAGAGATATGAAGTCTCCAATAAGTTCTATACCTGCAAGATGGAGGAGAACAGTTCTGTCAGTGAGCATATACTCAAAATGTCTGGGTATAATAATCACTTGATTCAGATGGGAGTTAATCTTCTAGATGATTGCGTCATTGACAGAATTCTCCAATCACTGCCACCAAGCTACAAGAGCTTCGTGATGAACTATAATATGCAAGGGATGAATAAGACTATTCTCGAGCTCTTCGCAATGCTGAAAGCTGCGGAGGTAGAAATCAAAAAGGAGCATCAAGTGTTGATGGTCAACAAGACCACTAGTTTCAAGAAAAAGGGCAAAGGGAAGAAGAAGGGGAACTTCAAGAAGAACGACAAGCAAGTTGCTGCTCAAGAGAAGAAACCCAAGTCTGGACCTAAGCCTGAAACTAAGTGCTTCTACTGCAAGCAGACTGGTCACTGGAAACGGAACTGCCCCAAGTATTTGGCGGATAAGAAGGATGGCAAGGTGAACAAAGGTATATGTGATATACATGTTATTGATGTGTACCTTACTAATGCTCGCAGTAGCACCTGGGTATTTGATACTAGTTCTGTTGCTAATATTTGCAACTCGAAACAGGGACTACAGATTAAGCGAAGATTGGCTAAGGACGAGGTGACGATGCGTGTGGGAAATGGTTCCAAAGTCGATGTGATCGCGGTCGGCACGCTACCTCTACATCTACCTTCGGGATTAGTATTAGACCTAAATAATTGTTATTTGGTGCCAGCGTTGAGCATGAACATTATATCTGGATCTTGTTTAATGCGAGACGGTTATTCATTTAAATCAGAGAATAATGGATGTTCTATTTATATGAGTAATATCTTTTATGGTCCTGCACCCTTGAAGAGTGGTCTATTCTTATTGAATCTCGATAGTAGTGATACACATATTCATAATGTTGAAGCCAAAAGATGCAGAGTTGATAATGATGGTGCAACTTATTTGTGGCACTGCCGTTTAGGTCATATCGGTGTAAAGCGCATGAAGAAACTCCATACTGATGGACTTTTGGAACCACTTGATTATGAATCACTTGGTACTTGCACCGTGCCTCACGGCAAGATGACTAAAACACCGTTCTCCGGTACTATGGAGAGAGCAACAGATTTGTTGGAAATCATACATACAGATGTATGTGGTCCGATGAATATTGAGGCTCGTGGCGGATATCGTTATTTTCTCACCTTCACAGATGACTTAAGCAGATATAGGTATATCTACTTAATGAAACATAAGTCTGAAACATTTGAAAAGTTCAAAGATTTCAGAGTGAAGTTGAAAATCATCGTAACAAGAAAATAAAGTTTCTACGATCTGATCGTGGAGGAGAATATTTGAGTTACGAGTTTGGTGTACATTTGAAGCAATGCGGAATAGTTTCTCAACTCACGCCACCTGGAATACCACAGCGTAATGGTGTGTCCGAACGTCGTAATCGTACTTTACTAGATATGGTGCGATCTATGATGTCTCTTACTGATTTACCGCTATTGTTTTGGGGTTATGCTTTAGAGACGGCCGCATTCACGTTGAATAGGGCACCATCGAAATCCGTTGAGACGACGCCTTATGAACTATGGTTTGGCAAGAAACCAAAGTTGTCGTTTCTAAAAGTTTGGGGCTGCGATGCTTATGTGAAAAAGCTTCAACCTGATAAGCTCGAACCCAAATCGGAGAAATGTGTCTTCATAGGATATCCATAGGAAACTATTGGATACACCTTCTATCACAGATCTGAAGGCAATACTTTTGTTGCTAAATTTGGAAACTTTCTGGAGAAGGAGTTTCTCTCGAAAGATGTGAGTGGGAGGAAAGTAGAACTTGATGAGGCAACTGTACCTGCTCCCTTATTGGAAAGTAGTACATCACAGAAAACTGTTTCTGCGACACCTACACCAATTAGTGAGGAAGCTAATGATAATGATCATGAAACTTCAGGAAAAGATACTACTGAACCTCGTAGATCAACCAGAGTGAGAACCGCACCAGAGTGGTACAGTAATCCTGTTCTGGAAATCATGCTGCTAGATCATGATGAACCTACGAACTAGGAAGAAGCGATGGTGAGCCCAGATTCCGCAAAATGGCTTGAAGCCATGAAATCTGAGATGGGATCCATGTATGAGAACAAAGTATGTACTTTGGTTGACTTGCCCGATGATCGGCAAGCAATTGAGAATAAATGGATCTTCAAGAAGAAGACTGACACTGACGGTAATATTACTGTCTACAAAGCTCGACTTGTCACAAAAGGTTTTCGACAAGTTCAAGGGGTTGACTACGATGAGACCTTCTCACCCGTAGCGATGCTTAAGTCTGTCCGAATCATGTTAGCAATTGCCGCATTTTATGATCATGAAATTTGGCAGATGGATGTCAAAACTGCATTCCTGAATGGATTTCTGGAAGAAGAGTTGTATATGATGCAACTGGAAGGTTTTGTCGATCCAAAGGGAGCTAACAAAGTGTGCAAGCTCCAGCGATCCATTTATGGACTGGTGCAAGCCTCTCGGAGTTGGAATAAATGCTTTGATAGTGTGATCAAAGCATTTGGTTTTATACAGACTTTCGGAGAAGCCTGTATTTACAAGAAAGTGAGTGGGAGCTCTGTAGCATTTCTGATATTATATGTGGATGACATATTACTGATTGGAAATGATATAGAATTTCTGGATAGCATAAAGGGATACTTGAATAAGAGTTTTTCAATGAAAGACCTCGGTGAAGCTGCTTACATATTAGGCATAAAGATCTATAGAGATAGATCAAGACGCTTAATTGGACTTTCACAAAGCACATACCTTGACAAGATTTCGAAGAAGTTGAAAATGGATCAAGCAAAGAAAGGGTTCTTGCCTGTGTTACAAGGTGTGAAGTTGAGTCAGACTCAATGCCCGACCACTGTAGAAGATAGAGAGAAAATGAAAGATGTTCCCTATGCTTCAGCCATAGGCTCTATCATGTATGCAATGCTGTGTACCAGACCTGATGTGTGCCTTGCTATAAGTTTAGCAGGGGGGTACCAAAGTAATCCAGGAGTGGATCACTAGACAGCGGTCAAGAACATCCTGAAGTACCTGAAAAGGACTAAGGATATGTTTCTCGTATATGGAGGTGACAAAGAGCTCATTGTAAACGGTTACGTTGATGCAAGCTTTGACACTGATCCAGACGATTCTAAATCGCAAACCGGATACGTGTTTACATTAAACGGTGGAGCTATCAGTTGGTGCAGTTCTAAACAAAGCATTGTGGCGGGATCTACATGTGAAGCGGAGTACATAGCTGCTTCGGAAGCAGCAAACAAAGGAATCTGGATGAAGGAGTTCATATCCGATCTAGGTGTCATACCTAGTGCATCGGGTCCAATGAAAATCTTTTGTGACAATACTGGTGCAATTGCCTTGGCAAAGGAATCCAGATTTCACAAAAGAACCAAGAACATCAAGAGCCGCTTCAATTCCATCCGGGATCTAGTCCAGGTGGGAGACATAGAGATTTGCAAGATACATACGGATCTGAATGTAGCAGACCCGTTGACTAAGCCTCTTCCACGAGCAAAACATGATCAGTACCAAGGCTCCATGGGTGTTAGAATCATTACTGTGTAATCTAGATTATTGACTCTAGTGCAAGTGGGAGTCTGAAGGAAATATGCCCTAGAGGCAATAATAAAGTTATTATTTATTTCCTCATATATCATGATAAATGTTTATTATTCATGCTAGAATTGTATTAACCGGAAACATAATACATGTGTGAATATATAAACAAACAGAGTGTCACTAGTATGCCTCTACTTGACCAGCTCGTTAATCAAAGATGGTTATGTTTCCTAACCATGAACAAAGAGTTGTTATTTGATTAACGAGGTCACATCATTAGTTGAATGATCTGATTGACATGACCCATTCCATTAGCTTAGCACCCGATCATTTAGTATGTTGCTATTGCTTTCTTCATGACTTATACATGTTCCTATGACTATGAGATTATGCAACTCTCGTTTACCGGAGGAACACTTTGTGTGCTACCAAACGTCACAACGTAACTGGGTGATCATAAAGGTGCTCTACAGGTGTCTCCAAAGGTACTTGTTGGGTTGGCGTATTTCGAGATTAGGATTTGTCACTCCGAATGTCGGAGAGGTATCTCTAGGCCCTCTCGGTAATGCACATCACATAAGCCTTGCAAGCATTACAACTAATGTGTTAGTTGTGAGATGATGTATTACGGAACGAGTAAAGAGACTTGCCGATAACAAGATTGAACTAGGTATTGGATACCGACGATCGAATCTCGGGCAAGTAACATATCGATGACAAAGGGAACAACGTATGTTGTTATGCGGTCTGACCGATAAAGATCTTCGTAGAATATGTAGGAGCCAATATGGGCATCCAGGTCCCGCTATTGGTTATTGACTGGAGACGTATCTCGGTCATGTCTACATTGTTCTCGAACTGTAGGGTCCGCACACTTAACGTTACGATGACAGTTATTATGAGTTTATGTATTTTGATGTACCGAAGGTTGTTCAGAGTCCCGGATGTGATCATGGACATGACGAAGAGTCTCGAAATGGTCGAGACATAAAGATCGATATATTGGACGACTATATTCGGACACCGGAATTGTTCCGGGTGATTTCGGATAAAATCGGAGTGCCGGAGGGGTTACCGGAACCCCCGGGGAAGTAACGGGCCTTATTGGGCCTGAGCGGAGAGAGAGGGCAGCAGCCCAGGCGGTGGCGCGCCCCCCTCATGGGGAGTCCGAATAGGACTAGGAGGGGGGGGGGCCCTTTCCCTCTCCCTCTCCCTCTCTTTCCTCCCCCCTCCCTATTCCTAGTTGGACTAGGTAAGGGGAGTCCTACTCCCACTAGGAGAAGGACTCCCCCTCTCTCCTTGGCGCACCCAAGGGCCGGCCGGCCTCCCCCTTGCTCCTTTATATACGGGGGCAGGGGGGCACCCTAGAACACACAAGTTGATCTTCGTGATCGTTCCTTAGCCGTGTGCGGTGCCCCCCTCCACGATATTACACCTCGATCATATTGTAGCGGTGCTTAGGCGAAGCCCTGCGATGGTTAAACATCAAGATCGTCACCACGCCGTCGTGCTGACGAAACTACTCCCTGAAGCTTTGCTGGATCGGAGCCCGGGGTGTGTCATCGAGCTGTACGTGTGTCAAGAACTCGGAGGTGCCGGAGTAACGGTGCTTGGATCGGTTGGACGGGGAAGACGTACGACTACTTCCTCTATGTTGCGTCAACGCTTCCGCTTCGGTCTACGAGGGTACGTAGACAACACTCTCCCCTCTCGTTGCTATGCATCACCATAATCTTGCGTGTGCATAGGAATTTTTTTGAAATTACTACATTCCCCAAAACATATGAGTTTGATAGTCTTCAAGCGGGTCCATAAGGGCGGTGGTTTTGTATTTTGACTAGTGTTTACAACTCTTGCATTTTGATACATTTGGTTCTTTGAGTTGTAACACTCAAACTCGATGGTCGTCTGCTACTTATTTGCTATTTTGTGATGCGATGATAAATTCCGCATGTGGGATGATAACTTCCGCACTTAGGTCATTCTGCAGACGTCCATTTTTCATTATGCACGTCATTATCTTCACATACTTTTCATGCATGGTGAATTGTCGTCATAAGTTGAAGAGGATCTCCACAAGTACAACCCGCCATGTGCATTTGCATTCCAAAAGCAAATTACTTATATGCACATCTAAAAACCTGTACATTTCACATACTTTTATCCCCGTTGAAAACTTCAACCAGTTTGTCATCAATCACCAAAAAGGGGGAGATTGTAAGTGCATCTAGTGCCACCCCTAGTTGGTTTTGGAGTGTTGACGACAAACCTGGTTGAGGGACTAATGTGTTTGTGAGAATTGCAGGATAACACAGGTAGTAGTCCCTCAATGATTCGGTTTTCCTACCAGAGATGACCCCTAAAAATGTATGAAGACATTGAAGTCAAAGGTGGTATGTGAAGACATTCACATTGAATACTATGACAAGAGAAGACATTGTGTGAAGACTGTGGAGCGCGAAGACTTAGATGTTTCGTCATTCTTTTTCTTCTTTGTTGAGTCATAGGAACCACCGTACTGTTAAGTGGGGTCCAAGAGAACCAGTCAGAATGACTGAAGTAATGCTTAACCAGAATCCTATGTCTTCGAGTGAAGACAATGAGAGCAATCTTATCCAGAGTTGGATAAGTCATCTTTGCTTGTAGCCCAAGTAAAGTTGCCGTGTGTGTTTGAAATCTGACCGTTGGAACACGTGTCAGTTCCTTAGTGACCAAGGGTCATTTCGGACAAATCAGGTCAGGTTGCCTGGTGGCTATAAATAGCCCACCCCCTACAACCATAAACGGTTGGCTGCTCAGAGTTAGTGTACGGCTTTTGTCGTTTGAGAGCAACCCACCTCGAAGCCTTTGAGAGAGAATTCCTTGCGAGGATAAAGCCCTAACCACCCAGAGCCCAAGAGTGTTAGGCATCACTGAAGTCTTCCTGTCTGTGTGATCTGAAGACTTATTACACTTGAGGACTATGAATCCTCCAGCCGGTTAGGCATCGCGTTCTGAGCATCCAAGAGTCATTGTGGATCGCCGGTGAACGAAGTCTGTGAAGGTTTGGGAGTCTACCTTGAAGACTTACCAGAGTGATTGCGCGAGGACTAGGTGTCCTTAGCTCAAGGGGAATAAGGTGAAGACGCGGTCTCCTGAGTTGAATCTCAGCCTCCCTAACCAGACCTACAGTTGTCACAACAATTGGAACTGGTCCAATAAATCATTGTCTTCAACGAGTCACTGGTTTCGTTCTTCCCATTCCTTTACTTACTGTTGGCCCTTGTGAAGTCATTGTATGATTGCATTATCTTTTGTCTTCACTGAATAACTGTTTGTTCTAATTGGCTTCGCACTATCTTCCTACCTGATCTATACTTCCTAGCTGCTATTAGTCTTTGTGCTTTCACTTCATTGAATACTTGACTATGGCTTGCTTAGTGCAGTCTACCTTTCGCTGCATGGTAATAGGTTTATTTCTATCGTTTGTCTTTGAAACTTCCATGTTTTGAAGACTTCCATAAAAATCGCCTATTCACCCCCCTCTAGTCGATCACTAGCGCTTTCAGAAACCTACTCCTACTAGGAGTAGGAATGCCCCTTGGGGCGCGCCATAGAGAGGGCCAGCCCCCCTCCTCCACTCCTTTATATACGGGGGAGGGGGGCACCCCATAAGCACACAAGTTGACAGTTGTCTTAGCCGTGTGTGGTGTCCCCTCCATAGATTTCCACCTCAGTCATATCGTTGTAGTGCTTAGGTGAAGCCCTGCGTCGGTAACTTCATCATCACCATCATCACGCCGTCGTGTTGACAAAACTCTCCCTCGGCCTCAACTAGATCAAGAGTATGAGGGACGTCACCGAGCTGAACATGTGCAGATCGTGGAGGTGTCGTGCGTTCGGTACTTGATCGGTTGGATCGCGAAGACGTTCGACTACATCAACCGCGTTACTTAACGCTTCCGCTTTCGGTCTACGAGGGTACGTGGACACACTCTCCCCTCTCATTGCTATGCATCTCCTAGATAGATCTTGCGTGATCGTAGGATTTTTTTTGAAATACTACGTTCCCCAAAAGTGGCATCCGAGTCAGGTTTATGCGTAGATGTTATATGCACGAGTAGAACACAAAGGAGTTGTGGGCGTGGGTATATACATATTGCTTGCCGTCACTAATTGATTCTTGATTCAACGGTATTGTTGGATGAAGTGGCCCAGACCGACATTACGCGTACGCTTACACGAGACTGGTTCTACCGACGTGTTTCGCACACTGGTGGCTAGTGGGTGTCTGTTTCTCCAACTTTAGTTGAATCGGATTCAATGAACATGGTTCTTTCTGAAGATCAAAAAGCAATCACTATACCGCATTGTAGTTTTTGATGCGTAGGTAAGAATGGTTCTTGCTAAGCCCATAGCAGCCACGTAAAACTTGCAACAACAAAGTAGAGGACGTCTAACTTGTTTTTGCAGGGCATGTTGTGATGTGATATGGTCAAGACGTGATTATATAAATTATTGAATGAGATGATCATGTTTTGTAACACAGTTATCGGCAACTGGCAGGAGCCATATGGTTGTCACTTTATTGTATGAAATGCAATCGTCGTGTAATTGCTTTACTTTATCACTAAGCAGTAGTGATAGTCGTAGAAGCAATAGTTGGCGAGACAACAACGATGCTACGATGGAGATCATGGTGTCAAGCCGGTGACGATGGTGATCATGACGGTGCTTTGGAGATAAAGATCAAAGGCACAAGATGATGATGGCCATATCATATCACTTATATTGATTGCATGTGATGTTTATCCTTTATACATCTTATTTTGCTTAGTACAACGGTAGCTTTATAAGATGATCCCTTACTAAAATTTCAAGGTATAAGTGTTCTCCCTGAGTATGCACCGTTGGACAGTTCTTCGTGCTGAGACACCACGTGATGATCGGGTGTGATAAGCTCTACGTTCACATACAACGGGTGCAAGCCAGTTTTGCACACGCAGAATACTCAGGTGAAACTTGACAAGCCTATCATATGCAGATATGGCCTCGGAACACTGCGACCGAAAGGTCGAGCGTGAATCATATAGTAGATATGATCAGCATAGTGATGTTCACCATTGAAAACTACTCCATCTCACGTGATGATCAGACATGGTTTAGTTGATATGGATCACGTGATCATTTAGATGACTAGAGGGATGTCTATCTAAGTGGGAGTTCTTAAGTAATATGATTAATTGAACTTAATTTATCATGAACTTAGTCCTGATAGTATTTGCATAACTATGTTGTAGATCAATAGCTCACGATATAGCTCCCCATTTATTTTTGATATATTCCTAGAGAAAAACTATGTTGAAAGATGATAGTAGAAATGATGCGGACTAGGTCCAAGATCTGAGGATTGTCCTCATTGCTGCACAGAAGAATTATGTCCTTGATGCACCGCTAGGTGACGAGCCTATTGCAGGAGCAAATGCAGACGTTATGAACGTTTGGCAAGCTCGGTATATAACTACTTGATAGTTTAGTGCAGCATGCTTTACGGCTTAGAACCGGGACTTCAAATTTTTTTTTGAATGCCACAGAGCATATAAGATGTTCCAAGACCTGAAATTGGTATTTCAGACTTATGCCCGAGTCGAGAGGTATGAGACCTCTGACAAGTACTTTGCCTACAAGATGGAGGAGAATAGATCAACCATTGAGCATGTGCTCAGATTGTCTGAGTACTATAATCGCTTGAATCAAGTGGGAGTTAATCTTCCAGATAAAATAGTGATTGACAGAGTTCTCTAGTCACTATCACTAAGTTACTGGAACTTCGTGATGAACTATAATATGTAAGGGATGATGAAAACGATTCCTGAGCTCTTCGTGATGCTGAAATCAACGAAGGTAGAAATCAAGAAAAGCATCAAATGTTGATGGTTGACAAAACCACTAGTTTCAAGTAAAAGGGCAAGAAAGGGAACTTCAAGAAGAATGGCAAGCAAGTTGCCACTCCCATGAAGAAGCCCAAAAGATAGACCCAAGCCTGAAACTGAGTGCTTCTACTACAAAGGAAATGGTCACTGGAAGTGGAACTGCCCTAGATACTTGGTGGATAATAAGGATGGCAAAGTGAATAAAAGTATATTTGATATACATGTTATTGATGTGTAGTTTACTAGTGTTTATAGCAACCCCGCAGTATTTAATACTGGTTCAGTTGCTAAGAGTAGTAACTCGAAACGAGAGTTGCAAAATAAATAGAGATTAGTTAAGGGCGAGGTGATGATGTGAGTTGGAAGTGATTCCAAGGTTGATAATGTCGGATCACGGGTTCCGGCAGACCCTTAAGGTTCGAACACTGGGGTGCGCGCGGAGATCACGCCTTCTACCCCTCCGTCTCGCAAGGATCTAAACTACTAAAAGAACTGCACAAGGGACACAAGATTTATACTGGTTCGGGCCACCATTGTGGTGTAATACCCTACTCCAGTGTGTGGTTGGTGGATTGCCTCCTGGGGCTGGTGATGATGAACAATACAAGGAAGAACAGCCTCGCGAGGGTCTGTTCTTGGCTGGGGTGATGAAATGCTAGGAGGAGTTCAGTCACCTCTCTCTCTCTCACTTACTCTCTCTCTCTCTTGTCGAGATGATGATCCTCCTGCCCCTGGGGGTGGCTAGTCCTATTTATAGAGGCCCTGGTCCTCTTCCCAAATATTGAGCGGGAAGGGAGCCAACAATGGTGGGCTAATTTGAAGGGGGACAGCGAGTACACTTATCCTGACTAAAGTTGGTCTCCGCCTGCCAAAGGCTCTGCGGTGACGCCGTGCTGGGCTCCATGGTGACCTCCGTCTCGTAGTCCTCCTGGTCTTGGTCTCATTGCACCGAAATGGCAACCTTTGCCTGATGCCTCGGTACTCCGCGGCTGCGCTTGCCCCCTTTGCACCAAAGAGGAAAGAAGGACGCTGCGCGCGCTGACGCCCGCCTGGCATCCTGAGTTGTCATGGCTTACGTCATGGGCACCTCGCGAGGTACCCTGCCTTGATATCTTCGCCTCCTCGCGAGCCAGCCTGATGAGGCTGCGCTTAAGGATGTGTCGTCCGCCCCGCGAGGCTTGGCCCCTCGCGAGGGTCTTGAGTCTTGTGTTGATGAAGATGGGCCGCGCTGGGCCCCCATTTGAGCCACGCCGCAGGCTGCAGGCAGGCAAGTCTGGGGACCCCCGTTCCTAGAACACCGACAGTAGCCCCCGGGCCCAAGGTGCGCATGGACTTGGCCGTGCCGAGAGGCGAAAGGGCAAGGGCGAAGCGCCACGGGCCCTAACAGCCTACAGCCTTGGGCGCCGCATGGCGGTTGATGGGACGTGGGCATCTCCACTTCCCCAGGACGCATCGGTGATCGCGTGAGTTGGACAAGTCCCTGCATGCAGATCGTGTCATGATTACTTGTGATCGTGGAGGCCGGCGGTTGGCCTTCGCCGGCTATAAGTACGGCACCGTGCGTGCCCTTCCAGTCCATCTCTTCTTGCTTTCTCCTTTGCCTCAGTTCTTGCTCCGTCTTGGTGTGATGGCTCCATCGAGGCGGTGCTCGGCTGCGGAGAAAGGGACGGCCCTCCAGGTCGATCCTGCCTCTCCCCCGCCCAAGCGCGGTCGTGGGCGCCCTCGGAAGCATCCGGTGGCCACCCCAGTAGCGTTTGGTGGTCATGGGGGCGGCTCCCAGCGCGGCGGCGGGCGAGCCGCCGTGGCCGAGGGACGCGCCTGGGTTGCACGTTCCCCCAGGCTGCGCTTTCGCACCGCGCAGGTGCTGCCGGAGTTCATCGTCTGGTCGGCGGAGCCGACTAGCGCCCGGCTCCAACTCCCTCGCTTCCTCCTTGGTGAACTCCCGGCCGGTGCTCCTGGTGGCCTCTGGCTCCAGGCGGAGGGATGCTGCAGCAGGTCTTCATGGGGCACGCTGGAGGTCTCCGCCAATGGGGACTTGGCCTTAACTCGTGGATGGCAGGCGTTCGCCTGTGCTCGCGACCTGGGGTGCCGGTGCACCCTGCACTTCAGGTTTGACGGCGACGCCACCCGCTATGTGAGGGTGTTTGGAGAAGATGGTCGCCACGCGGGGTGTTGCCCTGAGGACGACGACCGCGGCCGGGGGCCCCACTCCAACGGTGATGGAGGAGATAGCGCCCGCGCGGATGGCAGCGTCCGAGACTCCCCAAGGTTTGTCAGCTCTTCCTCAAGCGACTCCTCCAGCGGTAGCCGCGGTCCACCCCCGCGTCGTCGAGCTTGCTTGGGGGGTGGTGGTTCGTCCGCCTGCCGTCGTGCCCCGGTGAAGCGTGAGAGGGAGTCTGCCTGAGGCCCGGAGGCATCCCGGGTCGCCTCCGCGGGCTGGTGTGAAGAGGGCCGCGCCGGGCTCGTCCTTTCCTTTTCCTTTTGTTTCCTGTGTAAGACAAAACAGCTGCATGGAGCCCCGCTGGGGCGTGTTGGGAATCATTGCCGTTTTAGCCATTACCTTGATCTTATTTTTGCGCCTCTTAACTACACGCCTGTGCGTAGATAGTTTTTGACCCCTGCCGAGGGGCGACCGACCCAGGCCCTGTGTGCGCGTCGCGGTGCCCGAGGGGCATGGACTAGAGGGGTGCTCCTGTAACGTGCCCGGGCCATGAAACCTTCCTGCGGCCAGGGCAGAAACACTCGCGAGGGCGTTTGAGTACCATCCCTCGCGAGGTCGTTTATGAGAGAAATCAAAGCGAGGAGCGAAAATCGACGAATCACAAATCAGCAACAGCGATAATTCCAATAAGACTTCAAATGCAAGTAAGCACGTCAACTGCGGAAAGCAAATGAAAAAGCCGCATCCGGCACCTAATCTAGTCTTCGACGTCTTCTCACCAGCGCGGAGCTAAGTGCTGCCACTGGGCGTGGGAGGGAGCCCCAGGGCTTGAGGCCGGCGCTCCTGAGACTCCGGGGCATGTACAACCCCACTCATTATTACGTGAGAGTGTCACGGGGCGGCGAGCTTCACAGGCATTGGCCTTGCTTCACAGGCTCTGGGCCTTTTCCAAAAAGCGATAGCTTCACAGGCACTCGCCTTGCTTCACATGCTCTGGGCCTTTCCCAAAACGCGATAGCTTCACAGGCACTTCACCTTGCTTCACAGGCTCCGGGCCTTTTCCAAAAAGCGATAGCTTCACAGGCACTCGCCTTGCTTCACAGGCTCTGGGCCTTTCCCAGAACGCGATAGCTTGACAGGCACTTCGCCTTGCTTCACAGGCTCCGGGCCTTTTCCAAAAAGCGATAGCTTCACAGGCACTCGCCTTGCTTCACAGGCTCTGGGCCTTTCCCAAAACGCGATAGCTTCACAGGCACTCGCCTTGCTTCACAGGCTCTGGGCCTTTTAGGGGTAGAACCTCCGGAGGTGCTGGATTTTCCACGCGTTCTGGACCGGCTCCCCCTCTTGAGTCTCCAAGCGCACGGAGCCTGGCCTGGTAACATGAACAACCTTGAACGGGCCCTCCCACATGGGAGAGAGCTTGTGCAGCCCCTCCCTGGAGAGAACCCGCCTGAGTACGAGGTCTCCTACCTCGAGGGTCCTGGGGCGGATGTTGCGGCAGTGATATCGTTGTAGCGCCTGTTGGTACCTTGCCGCTCGCAGCGCGGCTTCCCGGCGGCGCTCCTCCCCCAGTACGAGGTCCATCCCCCGCACGGCGTCCTGCTGCGCCTCATCGAATGCCAGGACCCGTGCAGAGCAACGTTTGACCTCGTGAGGAAGGATTGCCTCGGCTCCATAGACCAGGAAGAACGGGGTCTCCCCAGTTGGTTTGGTCGCGGTTGTGCGGATGGACCACAATATGGACTGGAGCTCGTCGTACCAACCTCTGCCGCAGGCCTCCAGCTTCTTCTTGAATTTCCTAGTCTTGAGGCCTCTCAGGACCTCCGCGTTGGCTTGTTCGGCCTGCCCATTGCTTCGCGGGTGTGCCACCAAAGCGTAGCATATCTGCGTCCCAAGGTTAGCACAGTATGTTTTAAAGAGATTACTGGTGAACTATGAACCGTTGTCTGTGATGATGCGATTCGGCACCCCGAACCGGCTCACGATACCCCTGATGAACTTGACCGCGGAGCCAGCGGGGATGGTACGGACAGCCTCCACTTCTGCCCATTTGGTGAACTTGTCAATGGCGACGTAGAGGTAACGGTAGCCCCCTGGCGCCCGAGGGAATGGGCCCAGAATATCCAACCCCCAAACGGCGAATGGCCACGAGAGGGGTATAGTCTGCAGGCCCCCCGCCGGTTGATGGATCTGCTTGGAATGGAACTGGCAGGCCTCACAAGCCTTTACCAATTCGATTGCGTCGTTGGGTGCGGTGGGCCAATAGAACCCACTACGGAATGCCTTGTCGACGAGGGTCCGTGATGATGAGTGGTGCCCGCAGTCTCCGCCGTGTATATCCTCCAGTAGTTCCTTTCCTTGCTCCCTGGAGATGCAGTGCAGAGATACATCGTTTGGTCGCTTCCGGTAAAGTTCTCCATCTCTGATGCAGTATGCCGTGGCCTGCCGCGCCACACGCTCCGCTTCCTCTTCCCTTTCCGGTAGGGCCCCTTGTGTTAAATAACTCCGGAGTTCTGCGATCCAGCACTCCTCCTAAGGTTTCATCGTCAGGAGCAGGCGTGCTCCTGAGGTCGGCCCACAGATCGGGGCTCCCCAGGCTGGCGCCTGGGGGAGCTCTTCTCGAGGCTGAGCGGTGTTTGATAACGTCAGCTGTGCTGAAGGTTTGAAGAGCCGCTCTTCGAAGATGCCGGTTTCCTGAGGCAACCGCCTGGATGCCCGTCCGGCTATGTCGCCAGCTTCCTGATTGGTGCCACGGGGCACGTGCTTCAGCTCCAGCCCCCAGAACTGCTTTTCCATCCTGCAGACCTCCGCTAGGTAGGCCTCCATATGCTCGTCTTTCGGCTCATACACCTTGTTGGAGAAGTTGACTAGGAGCTGCGAGTCGCCCTTGACGGTGAGTCGTTTCACTCCCAGGGCTACCGTGGCCTTCAACCCGGCTATCAGTCCCTCATATTCTGCTATGTTGTTGGAGACCTTTTCACCTTGCTGGAAACAGAGCTGCACGGCGTAGTAGAGCTTGTCCTGAGTGGGCGATATCAGCACCGCACCAGCCCCCACGCCGTGCCTGGAGAATGCCCCATCGAAGTACATGACCCAGCCTTCCGGCGCCTCACTCCCCGGAGAGAGGGACCGATCCCCGTTGTCCCTGAGGCCTGGTGCCTCCGCCCATTCCACCACGAAATCCGCCAACGCTGCTCCTTTGATGACCCTGGTTGTGCTGAACTCGAGCTGAAACGCCTGCAGCTCTATGTTCCACTCGGCGACCCTTCCGGCTGAGTTAGGGCTCCTGAGCACTCTCTTCAGAGGGTATGATGAGACGACTTTGCTGGGATGAGCATGGAAGTAGTGACGCAGCTTGCGCGAGGCTACCAGTAGCGCGAGGAGGAGCTTCTGAGGCATTGGGTAATGTGCCCTCGCGTCCCGTAGCACCGTGCTAACAAAGTAAACTGGGTGCTCAACAAGGCTGAGAGCATCTGGGGTTGCTGCGCCCTAGGGAGGTAAGGGAGCCTCACGAGGCGACGTGGCCTCGGGAGGTGGACCATTTGGTCGTGCGGCTTCTCCTGCCTCCGGTGCATTCTTCGATAGCTGACCCTCCTCAACTGCGGCTGTGGCTTCTGTAGGCTTTCCTTGTTCCCGTTTTGTCTTGCCTCGGGCTGCCGCTGCGGTCTTGACTTGGCGCTCCTCCCTAACCGCCACCAGGGCTGCACTGGCGGAGTAAGGTGTGGCGGCGAGGTACAGCAGCAGGGGCTCTTGAGGGCGCGGAGCCACCATGACTGGGGGACTGGTCAGGTACCTCTTGAGATCTTGAAATGCCTTATCTGCCTCTTCAGTCCATTCAAAGGGCCCCTTTTTCTTCATCAGCTGAAAGAAAAGCAGCACTCGCTCCCCTAATTTGGAGATGAAGCGCCCTAGCGCGGTCACGCGCCTAGTGAGCTTTTGCATTTCTCTGAGGGTCTTTGGTGGACTCATGTCCTCGACCGCCTTGACCTTCTCGGGGTTGGCCTCAATGCCACGATGGGACACGAGGAATCCCAAAAGCTTGCCCGAGGGGACGCCAAACACACATTTCTACGGGTTGAGCCGCAGGTTTACTGCGTCGAGGCTCGCGAAGGTCTCCTCCAGGTCTTGTATCAGGGTCTTGGCCTCCCGAGATTTTACTACAATGTCATCAACGTAGGCTTCAACATTCTTTCCGAGTTGCGGGCCCAAGGTGATGTGCATCAGCCGCTGAAAGGTTGCCCCTGTGTTACGCAGTCCGAACGGCATGCATGTATAGCAGTATACTCCGCACGGGGTCAAGAAAGCGGTCTTCTCAACATCTTCCACCGCCATCTTGATCTGGTGATACCCTAAGAAGGCGTTCAGGAAGCATAGCAGGTCGCACTCCGCAGTGGAATCGACGATCTGGTCGATGCGGGGGAGCGGAAACGGATCTTGCGGGCATGCCTTGTTGAGGTTGGTGAAGTCGACACACATGCGTTCCTTTCCCCCCTTCTTGGGCACAACAACAGGGTTGGCCAACCAATCCGGGTATCGGACCTCGGGAATGACCCCGGCGGCCTCTAGCTTGCGGGTCTCTTGGGCAATGAAGGCCTGCTTTTCCACGGACTGCCGCCTGGCCTTCTACTTCACGGGGCGCACATTTGGGCACACGTTGGGGTGATGCTCGATGACACTCCTGGGGATCCCCGCCAGCTGATCGGGCTCCCAAGCAAATACCTTCTTATTCGCGTGCAGGAACTTGACCAAGGCCTCCTCCTGCTCAGGCTCAAGGTTGGCGCCTATGGTGAAAGTGGCACTGGAGGACCCGTCCTCGTCGACGGGTATCTGCTTGGTATCTGCCTTGTCCTGGGTGAACAACTGCTTCTTCTTGGCGGGTGCAGCCCCCTTGGGCTTAGGGGTCTCCGCGTAGACAGGCCGTGCCGATGCCGCCGTCTTGAAGGCGAGCTTGAGTACTTGCAGGGCGTCCCCGGTGTCCCCGTGCATGGTGAGGGTACCGCTACTCCCGGGCATCTTCATGAGGTTGTATGCCGGGTGCGTGGCGGCCATGAACTGAGCCAGTGCCAGGTAGCCGAGGATGGCGTTGTAAGGGAGGCCGATGGGGGCGATGTCGAAGTCGACCATCTCCATGCGGAAGTTGTCATAGGTGCCGAAGGTTACCGGGAGCCGGATCTGTCCCAGGGAGTCGGATGATCCGCCCCGACACCCGAGAAGGATCGACTGGGTCGCAGCCGCTCCTGAGGTATGTAGAGGAGGCTGAAAGTCTCGACCGAAAGCACGCCGAGGCCCGCGCCACCGTCAACGAGGGTCCTGGTGACGGCCACCTGGCAGATGGTGGGGGTGCACAACAGGGGGAGTGCGTCCGAGCCGACCGGGTTGGTGGGGTGGTCCTCCGAGCTGAAGGTCAGGCCGGCCTCACGCGCCGCTCGGTCCGGGGGAGCCCCCTGCCGTGCGGAAACGGTGCTAACCCGGCGGCCAAAAGGCTTGACGTGGCGACTCGTGGGCGGCGCCTGCGAGCCGCCCAGGAGGGCCGCAACGACCGAAGGCGTCGATGCTGCGGTGCAGTTACTCCGTCGCGCAGGAGGATGCTGGGGTGGCGCTCACTGCTCGTTTCCCGCCGGGCCGGTGGCGGCGTTGACGGCGGGCGATGGGGGACAACGAGAGCACCCACCGGCGAGGGCCGCCAGGGCGACACGAGCTCGACTAGCGCCGTGCATGGATACGGCGGCCGGAGGAGGACGGAGCGGTAGAAGACGAAATCCAGCGCACCCCTACCTGGCGCGCCAAATGTCGGATCACGGGTTCCGGCAGACCCTTAAGGTTCGAACAGTGGGGTGCGCATGGTGATCACGCCTTCTACCCCTCCGTCTCGCAAGGATCTAAACTACTAAAAGAACTGCACAAGGGACACAACATTTATACTAGTTCGGGCCACCATTGTGGTGTAATACCCTACTCCAGTGTGTGGTTGGTGGATTGCCTCCTGGGGCTGGTGATGATGAACAATACAAGGAAGAACAGCCTCGCGAGGGTCTGTTCTTGGCTGGGGTGATGAACTGCTAGGAGGAGTTCAGTCACCTCTCTCTCTCTCACTTACTCTCTCTCTCTCTTGTCGAGATGATGATCCTCCTGCCCCTGGGGGTGGCTAGTCCTATTTATAGAGGCCCTGGTCCTCTTCCCAAATATTGAGTGGGAAGGGAGCCAACAATGGCGGGCTAATTTGAAGGGGGACAACGAGTACACTTATCCTAATTAAAGTTGGTCTCCGCCTGCCAAAGGCTCTGCGGTGACGCCGTGCTGGGCTCCATGGTGACCTCCATCTCGTAGTCCTCCTGGTCTTGGTCTCGTTGCACTGAAATGGCAACCTTTGCCTGATGCCTCAGTACTCCGTGGCTGCGCTTGCCCCCTTTGCACCAAAGAGGAAAGAAGGACGCTGCGCGCACTGACGCCCGCCTGGCATCCTGAGTCGTCGTGGCTTACATCATGGGCACCTCGCGAGGTACCCTGCCTTGATATCTCCGCCTCCTCGCGAGCTAGCCTGATGAGGCTGCGCCTGAGGATGTGTCGTCCGCCCCGCGAGGCTTGGCCCCTCGCGAGGGTCTTGAGTCTTGTGTTGATGAAGATGGGCCGCGCTGGGCCCCCGTTTGAGCCACGCCGCAGGCCGCAGGCAGGCAAGTCTGGGGACCCCCGTTCCCAGAACGCCGACAGATAAGATCACCATCACACACGCCCTTTACCTTCGGGATTGGTGCTGAACCTAAAATAAATGTTATTTGGTGTTTGCATTGAGCATAAATATGATTGGATCATGTTTATTGCAATAGGGTTGTTCATTTAAATCAAAGAATAATTGTTGTTCTATTTACATGAATAAAACCTTCTATGGTTATACACTCAATATAAATGGTTTATTGAATCTCGATCGTAGTGATACACATATTCATAATATTGAAGCCAAAAGATGCAAAGTAAATAATGATAGTGCAACTTATATGTGGCACTGTCGTTTAGGTCATATTGGTGTAAAGAGCATGAAGAAACTCCATGCTGATGGACTTTTGGAATCACTTGATTATGAATCACTTGATGCTTGCAAACCATGCCTCATGGGCAAGATGACTAAGACCCCGTTCTCCGGAACAATGGAGCGAACAACTGACTTATTGGATATAATACATACTGATGTATGCGATCCGATAAATGTTGAGGCTCGCGGTGGGTATCGTTATTTTATGACCTTCACACATGATTTGAGCAGATATGGGTATATCGACTTGATGAAACACAAGTATGAAACATTTGAAAAGTTCAAAGAATTTCAGAGTGAAGTGGAAAGTCATCATAACAAGAAAATAAAGTTTCTACGATCTGATCGTGGAGACGAGTATTTGAGTTACGAATTTGGTCTTCTTTTGAAATGATGTGGAATAGTTTCGCAACCCACGCCACCTGGAACACCACAACGTAATGGTGTGTCCGAACGTCGTAACCATACTTTATTAGATATGGTGCGATCTATGATGTCTCTTACCGATTTACCACTATCATTTTGGGGTTATGCATTAGAGACAACTGCACTAGCGTTAAATAGGGCACCGTCTAAAAATCCGTCGAGATGACACCGTATGAACTGTGGTTTAGCAAGAAACCTAAGCTGTCATTTCTTAAATTTTGGGGTTGCGATGCTTATGTGAAAAAGTTTCAGCCTGATAAGCTCAAACCCAAATCGGAGAAGTGCGTCTTCATAGGATACCCAAAAGAAACTGTTGGGTACACCTTCTATCACAGATCGGAAGGCAAGATCTTTGCTGCTAAGAGTGGATCCTTTCTAGAGAAGGATTTTCTCTCGAAAGAAGTGAGTGGGAGGAAAGTAGAACTTGATGAGGTAATTGTACCTTCTCCCAAATTGGAAAGTAGTTCATCATAGAAATCAGTTCAAGTGATGCCTACACCAATTAGTGAGGAAGTTAATGATGATGATCATGAAACTTCAGATCAAGTTACTACCGAACCTCGTAGGTCAACCAGAGTACGTTCCGCACCAGAGTGGTATGGTAATCCTGTTCTGGAGGTCATGTTACTAGACCATGACGAACCTATGAACTATGAGGAAGTGATGATGAGCCCAGATTCCATGAAATGGCATAAGGCCATGAAATCTGAGATGGGATCCTTGTATGAGAACAAAGTATGGACTTTGATTGACTTGCCTGATGATCGGTGAGCCATTCAGAATAAATGGATCTTCAAGAGGAAGACGAACTCTGATATTAGTGTTACTATCTACAAAGCTCGAATTTTCGCAAAAGGTTTTCGACAAGTTCAAGGTGTTGACTACGATGAGATTTTCTCACTCGTATCGATGCTTAAAAGTTTGTCCGAATCATGTTAGCAGTTGCTGCATTTTATGAAGTATGGCAAATGGATATCAAAACTACATTGCTTAATGGATTTATTAAAGTAGAGTTGTATATGATGCAACCAGAAGGTTTTGTCTATCTTAAAGATGCTAACAAAGTGTGCAAGCTCTAGCGACCCATCTATGGAGTGGTGCAAGCATCTCGGAGTTGGAATATACGCTTTGATAAGCTGATGAAAGCATATAGTTTTATACAGACTTGCGGTGAAGCCTGTATTTACAAGAACGTGAGTGGGAGCACTACAACCTTTCTAGTAAGTATATGTGAATGACATATTGTTGATTGGAAATGATGTAGAATTTTCTGGAAAGCATAAAGGAGTGTTTGAAAGGAGTTTTTCAAAGAAAGACCTCGGTAAAGCTGCTTACATATTGAGCATCAAGATCTATAGATATAGATCAAGACGCTTGATAAGTTTTTTCAATGAGTACATACATTGGCAAGCTTTTGAAAGAGTTCAAAATGGATCAGTCAAAGAAGGAGTTCTTGCCTGTGTTGCAAGGTGTGAAGTTGAGTAAAGACTCAAAACCTGACCACGGTAAAAAATATAAAGAGAATGAAAAGTCATTCCCTATGCCTCAGTCATAGGTTCTATAAAGTATGCTATGTTGTGTACCAGACCTATTGTATACCTTAGCATGATTTTGGCAAGGGAGTACAATAGTGATCTAGGAGTAGATCACTGGACAACGGTCAAAATTATCCTTAGAGGACTAAGGAAATATTTCTCGGTTATGGAGGTGATAAAAGAGTTTGTCGTAAAGAGTTATGTCGATGCAAGCTTTTGACACTGATCTAGATAACTATAAATCCCGATCTGGATACATATTGAAAGTGGGAGCGATTAGCTAGAGTAGCTCCGTGCAGAGCATTGTAGACATAGAAAATTTGCAAAATACATACGGCTCTGAATGTGGCAGACCCGTTGACTAAACTTCTCTCACAAGCAAAACATGACCACTCATCGGGTGTTAATCACATAGCGATGTGAACTAGATTATTTACGCTAGTAAACCCTACGGGTATTGGTCACATGGAGATGTGAACTAATCACATAAAGATGTGAACTATTGGTGTGAAATCACATGATGATGTGAACTAGATTATGGACTCTAGTGCAAGTGGGAGACAGAAGGAAATATGCCCTAGAGGCAATAATAAAGTTGTCATTTATATTTCCTTCTATCATGATAAATGTTTATTATTCATGCTAGAATTGTATTAACCGGAAACTTAGTACATGTGTGAATACATAAACAAACAGAGTGTCCCTAGCATGCCTCTACTTGATTAGCTCGTTAATCAAAGATGGTTAAGTTTCCTAGCCATAGACATGTGTTGTCATTTGATGAATGGGATCACATCATTAGAGAATGATGTGATGGACAAGACCCATCCATTAGCTTAGCACTGTGATCGTTTAGTTTATTGCTATTACTTTCTTCAGGACTTATTGATACTTCCATTTTGCATCATGCTTTTATATCGATATTTATGGCATTATGGGATGTTATTACACATTATGTCACAATACTTATGCCTTTTCTCTCTTATTTTACAAGGTTTACATGAAGAGGGAGAATGCCGGCAGCTGGAATTCTGGGCTGGAAAAGGAGAAAATATTAGAGACCTATTATGCACAACTCCAAAAGTCCTGATACTCCACGAAAGTCAGTTTTGGAATATATTAAAAATATTGGGCGAAGAAAGCACCAGAGGGGAGCCAGCCACCGTTCACGAGGGTGGGGGGTGTGCCCCCTGCCTCATGGGCCAACTGGCAGGCCCCCGATGCCCATCTTTTTGTATAAGGTGTCTTTTGCCCTGGAAAAAATAAGGAGGAAGCTTTCGGGATGAAGCGCCACCGTCTCGAGGCAGAACCTTGGCGGAACCAATCTAGGGCTCTGACAGAGCTGTTCTGCCGGGGAAACATCCCTCCGGGAGGGGGAAATTGTCAACATCGTAATCACCATCGATCCTCCCATCGGGAGGGGGTCAATCTCCATCAACATCTTCACCAGCACCATCTCCTCTCAAACCCTAGTTCATCTCTTGTATCCGATCTTTGTCTCAAAACCTCAGATTGGTACCTGTGGGTTGCTAGTAGTGTTGATTACACCTTGTAGTTGATGCTAGTTGGTTTATTCGGTGGAAGATTATATGTTCAGATCCTTTGTGCATATTAATACCCCTCTGATTATGAACATGAATATGATTTGTGAGTAGTTACATTTGTTCCTGAGGACATGGGAGAAGTCTTGCTATAAGTAGTCATGTGAATTTGGTATTCGTTCGATATTTTGATGAGATGTATGTTGTCTTTCCTCTAGTGGTGTTATGTGAACATCGACTACATGAAACTTCACCATTGTTTGGGCCTAGGGGAAGGTATTGGGAAGTAATAAGTAGATGATGGGTTGCTAGAGTGGCAGAAGCTTAAACCCTAGTTTATGCGTTGCTTCGTAAGGGGCTGATTTGGATCCATATGTTTCATGCTATGGTTAGGTTTACCTTAATTCTTCTTTCATAGTTGCGGATGCTTGTGAGAGGGGTTAATCATAAGTGGGATGCTTGTACAAGAAAGGGTATTACCCAAGCACCGGTCCACCCACATATCAAATTATCAAAGTAACGAACGCGAATCATATGAGCATGATGAAAACTGGCTTGACGATAATTCCCATGTGTCCTCGGGAGCGCTTTCCTTTATATAAGAGTTTGTCCAGGCTTGTCCTTTGCTACAAAAAGGATTGGCCCACCTTGCTTCACCTTGTTTACTTTTATTACTTGTTACCCATTATGAATTACCTTATCACAAAACTATCTGTAACCGATAATTTCAGTGCTTGCAGAGAATACGTTACTGAAAACCGCTTGTCATTTCCTTTTGCTCCTCGTTGGGTTCGACACTCTTACTTATCGGAAGGACTATGATAGATCCCCTATACTTGTGGGTCATCAGGACTCTTTTCTGGCACCGTTGCCGGGGAGTGAAGCGCCTTTGGTAAGGAAAAATTTATATAGTGTGCTGAAATTTACTGTCACTTGTTACTATGGAAAACAATCCTTTGAGGGGCTTGTTCGGGGTATCTTCATCCCGACCAGTAGAGCAAAGAGTTGCTCCTCAAGCTAATGACACGGCTTAGGCTAGGTGTAGATATTGGATCATGGAACTACAACCGATTTAAATTGGAATTTCATCAGAAGTTTTATCCTATGCATCTAGTTCATCGTGATCGTAATTATATATATATAATTTTTGGCCTCGCGAAGGAGAAAGCATCGCTCAGGCTTGGGGGAGTCTTAAGTCAATGTTATATTCATGCCCCAATTGTGAG
The DNA here is from genome assembly GCA_034509565.1 of Triticum monococcum. Classification (NCBI taxonomy): domain Eukaryota; kingdom Viridiplantae; phylum Streptophyta; class Magnoliopsida; order Poales; family Poaceae; genus Triticum; species Triticum monococcum. The sequence goes on from CM067846.1 coordinate 50,692,127, forward strand.
CTCTCAAGAGAAATTATTATTCAAAATTTTTATGCTCGGCTTTCTCTCAATAATCGCTTCATGCTCGATACTTCTTGTACCGGTTCTTTTATGATGAAGACTATTGAATTCAGATGGGATTTATTGGAAAGAATTAAATGCAACTCTAAAGATTGGGAAATCGATGAAGGTAAGGAGTCAGGTATAACACCTAAGTTTGATTGTGTTAAATCTTTTATGGATACAGATGCTTTTCGTGAATTTAGCACTAAATATGGACTTGACTATGAGATAGTAGCTTCTTTCTATGAATCATTTGCTACTCATGTTGATCTCCCTAAGGATAAGTGGTTTAAATATCATCCTCCCATTCAAATAAAAGTAGTTGAACCTATTAAAGTTGAAGAAAATACTATCACTTATAATGTTGATCCTATTGTTCCTACCGCTTATATTGAGAAACCACCTTTTCCTATTAGAATAAATGATCATGCTAAAGCTTCAACTGTGGTTCGTAAGAGTAATACTAGAAAACCTACACCCTATGAGCAAATTAAAGTTGAACCTAGTATTTCTATGGTTAAAGATCTCTTGGTCGATAATATTGATGGGCATGTTATTTACTTCTATGATGAAGCTGCTAGAATTGCTAGACCTGATACTAAAGATAAACATAGACCTGTTGTTGGTATGCCTGTTGTTTCTATTAAAATAGGAGATCGCTATTATCATGGCTTATGTGACATGGGTGCTAGTGCAAGTGCAATACCTCATTCCTTATATAAAGAAATTATGCATGATATTGCACCTGCTGAGATAGAAGATATTGATGTTACTATTAAGCCTGCTAATAGAGATACTATTTCACTAGTTGGGATTGTTAGAGATGTTGAAGTCTTGTGTGGGAAAGTTAAATACCCTACTGATTTTCTTGTTCTTGGTTCCCCACAAGATGAATTTTGTCCCATTATATTTGGTAGATCCTTCCTGAATACTGTTAATGCTAAGATAGACTGCAAAAAGGATATTGTTTCTGTTGGTTTAGGGGATATGTCTCATGATTTTAATTTTGCTAAATTTCGTAGACAACCCCATGATGAAGAATTGCCTAGTAAAGATGAAATTATTGGTCTTGCTTCTATTGCCGTGCCTCCTAATGATCCTTTAGAACAATATTTTCTAGACCATGAAAATGATATGTTTATGAATGAAAGAAGGGAAATAGATGAAGTATTCTTTAAACAGGGACCTATTTTGAAACACAACTTGCCGGTTGAAATTCTAGGGGATCCTCCTCCACCCAAGGTGATCCCGTGTTTGAGCTTAAACCATTACCTGTTACTCTTAAATATGATTATCTTGATGAAAAGAAGATATATCCTGTTATTATTAGTGCTAACCTTTCAGAGCAGGAAGAAGAGAGATTATTGAAAACTCTGAAGAAGCACTGTGCTGCTATTGTATATACTCTTGATGATCTTAAGGGCATTAGTCCCACTCTATGCCAACACAAAATAAAATTGCAGAAAGCCGCTAAACCGGTTGTTGATCACCAACGATGGTTAAATCCTAAGATGAAAGAAGTGGTAAGAAATGAAATACTAAAGCTTGTGGAGGCAGGTATAATTTATCGTGTTGCTGATAGTCAGTGGGTAAGTCCTGTCCATTGTGTCCCTAAGAAGGGAGGTATTACCATTGTTCCTAATGATAAAGATGAATTGATCCCACAAAGAATTATTACAGGTTATAGAATGGTAATTGATTTACGCAAATTAAATAAAGCTACTAGAAAGGATCATTACCCTTTTACCTTTTATTGATCAAATGCTAGAAAGATTATCCAAACATACACATTTTTGCTTTCTAGATGGTTATTCTGGTTTCTCTCAAATACCTGTGTCGAAAGAGGATCAAGAAAAGACCACTTTTACTTGCCCTTTCGGTACCTTTGCTTATAGACATATGCCTTTTGGTTTATGTAATGCATATGCTAACTTTCAAAGATGTATGAATGCTATATTCTCTGACTTTTGTGAAAAGATTGTTGAGGTTTTCATGGATGATTTCTTCGTGTATGTAACTTCTTTTGATGATTGCTTAATCAACCTTGATCGAGTTTTGCAGAGATGTGAAGAAACTAATCTTGTCTTGAATTGGTGTAGCGACCCGACCCGAATGGATCAAGTCTACTATGCTCCGGTGTCATCCCTGGATCAGTAATGCTGACACCACACAGTACTTCGAAGGATTTATAGCAGAGTGGCAATCACACACTTATTACAACGATGTCTCAAAAGAGAACTTATTACAATAAATATGGCTTAAGGCCATCTAATATCGATAACAGCGGAAGACTTGGAAGGTAAATGGGTCCATCAACTCCAACGACATCACTGAGTATAGAACCACGACCTAAAAGCACCTTAATCATCGTCTGAAAAGTCTGCAACATTAACGTTGCAGCCCGAAACGGGTCAGCACATGGAATATGCTGGCAAAGTAACACATAGAGAGTAATGGAATGTAACAGCTATACTATATGCATATTTGGCTGGTGGAAAGCTCTATGGTTACTGTTTTGCGTAAAGCCAGTTTTTCCCTACTGCAAAGGAATAAATTTATTTAACTATCATGGTGGTTGTTAAACATTGAGAATGGTTGACAGTATTCTCAATCCCAATTAAAAGTAATCATTAATAACCCAACAATATTAATCAGAAGTAACATGATGAGATTCACATGATATTCAAGTACTAGATACTCAAGATGTCCATAACCGGGGACACGGCTAATCATGATTAGTTTATTACACTCTGCAGAGGTTTGCGCACTTTTCCCCACAAGACTCGATCGCCTCCGTTGGATTTCTCGCACTATTGGTGTTTGAGAAACGGATGACCGAGACACAGTCTTTCAGAAGCGCTAGCACCTTACGATGGATAGACCGGTACACCTACTTTCCCCTACATCTGCTAGTCTACCCTGTAAGAGTTCGCACGACTTAGTCAACTATGCCAGAGCCCATATTGGCTTGTGGCTGCACACGTAAGTATTTAGCATGAAAGATCTTATGATCCCTTTGAGTCTGGGTGGCGGTCCAAAATAAAACAGGCAAGTCCTGATAGACATCAGGTGCCTCAATCCACCCAGATGTGTGTTTAAGTTGCCACCTTAGGTAAACCATTAAAATTATCAATCTCACATCTGTCATGGATATCACTCACCCAATCCACGTCTACTAGCATAGCATGGCATAATAAGCAAACGTAGAAGTAACTCCCAAAGGTTTCATAATAAACAGGTAATAGGTACTACCTCATCTACTTCCCATCCCACAATTTAATTAGATCCTAATCATGCAATGTGTGAGGATGGATCTAATGCAATAAAACTGGGTTGTAGAAAAGGTATGATCAAAGTGTTACTTGCCTTGCTGATGATCTGCGAGTCCTAGAGATTTGAAGTAACATGTGGCGCAATCCGGGTAATCTATCGCAGACAAACAACAAGCATACAATAAGTACTCATCTAATGCACAGGTAAAACTCGAATAAGAGATCGAACCAGAAAGTTCAACTTAAGAACTCCGGTTACAAAGAGATAAAGAACCGAACAAAGCAATGAAAAACAAACGGCGGAAGAAAACAACTCGGTTCTAGCAAGTTGAACTAGGTCAAATTTTACCGTAGCAAAAACTTGTTTAAGTTGAATAGTCGGAACGGCGGTTTCGAAACGAAACTCCAGTCGCTTGAATCACCTGATTCCGATAAACGAGCGAGAAGATAGACTAGAAAGAAGATCGGATCTGAGATCGCAATCGCAGAATAAATCCGACGAAAAGAAAAGAAGAACGGTTAAACGAACGGACGTTCGTTAACCGGGAACAATCGGTGATCACGTTCGTTAGGACGAACGGTCCGGCGAACGGTCGCTAGGCAACTAAACCGGAAAAGAAAACGAAACCGATCTAGGGTTTCGGAAGGAAAACCAGAACGAAAAACCGATCTAGAAAACCGGAACGGTTTAGAAAAGAACCGGAAAGAAAACGAATCAGAAAAGAAGAAAAGAACCGGAACGGTTTATAAGAAAAACCGAACCGAGGAAAGAAAAAGAGGCGCAGCGCGGCTACCTCCGGCGAGGCTCCGGCGAACGGGGGGGGGGGGGGGGGGGGTTTGGCGGCGGCGGGGTTGGGCGGCGGTGGCGCGGCGCTAGGGGGCGACGGTGGCGCGGGCAAGGGGCGGCGGCGGTGCTAGGGGCGCGGGGTTTAGAGGGGGGGGTGTTGGGTATTTATATAGGTGAGGGGAGAGGAAACTTGGGGGAGGGGGCAAGAAAAAGAGAAGGAGAGGGAGTCCTAAAAAAAAGAAAACGGAGTCCTACTAGAACTCCACTAGGGCGGCGGCGGCGGCCTCCTGCGCGCTGGCGCGCGCGGCGCGGGGGATGGCCGGCCTGGCCGGCGGCTTGGGCCTTGGCCCAGGCGTGCTGCGGGATTTTTTTTAAATCGGTTACGCGCGCAGAAAAACACAGAAAATAAAATCTAAACGGACTCCAAAACTCCCAAAGTAAATTTTCCCCAACTCCTAAAAATGAGTCGAACAAAATGAACTTTTCTCGGGACCTACAATGCAAATTTTGAAAACACGCATTTTTCCCTATCCAAATAAAAGGCAAATAAACTCCGACAAATCCAATGATCCTTTTTTCAAAAATTGAGAAGAACTCAAATATGAAAATGACGAAATCTCCAACTCTCTCCGAGGGTCCTTGAGTTGCGTGAAATTTCTAGGATCAACCAAAATGAAGAAAAATATGATATGCATGATGATCTAATGTATAACATTCCAAATTGAAAATTTGGGATGTTACAAACCTACCCCCCTTAAGATGAATCTTGCCCTCGAGATTCGGGTTGGCTAGAAAATAGGTGAGGGTGGTCCTTGAGCAAATCTTCTTCTCTCTCCCAGGTGGCTTCATCCTCTGAGTGGTGGTTCCACTGAACTTTACAAAACTTGATAACTTTGCTGCGGGTAACTCTACTGGCAAACTCGAGAATCTTGACTGGTTTCTCTTCATATGTTAGGTCGTCCTTCAACTGAATCGCTTCAAGCGGCACTGTATCTCTTAACGGTACCTCTGCCATCTCGGCGTGACATTTCTTCAGCTGAGAAAAATGGAATACATCATGAACTCCTGACAGTCCCTCTGGTAATTCCAACTTATACGCGACTTCTCCCATACATTGCAAGATCTTATATGGTCCAACGAAACGTGGTGCTAATTTCCCCTTAACTCCAAAGTGCTTAACTCCTCGTAGTGGGGATACTCGGAGATACACTCTGTCTCCGGTTTCGTAAACTGTCTCCTTGCGTTTAGAATCTACGTAGCTCTTCTGCCTGGATTGGGCTACTTTGAGCCTATCGCGAATCAACTTAACTTCTGTTCAGAATCTTTAATCAAATCTGGTCCAAAGAATTTACGGTCTCCAACTTCGTCCCATGACAACGGTGTCCTGCACCTCCTTCCGTATAAAGCTTTGAAAGGTGCCATCTTCAAACTGGTTTGGTAACTGTTGTTATAGGAAAACTCCGCATACGGCAAGTTATCGTCCCAACTAGATCCATAATCTAGTGCACAAGCTCTCAGCATATCTTCCAAAATTTGATTGACTCTCTCGGTCTGTCCATCTGTCTGCAGATGAAAAGCGGTGCTGAACTCTAACCTGGTTCCCAAAGTTTCATGCAACTGATTCCAAAACTTTGAGGTAAATTGGGTTCCTCTGTCTGATACAATACTCCTCGAAACTCCATGCAAACAAATGATCCTAGTCATGTATATCTTTGCTAACTTAGCACTGGTGTAAGTGGTCTTGATTGGAATGAAATGTGCTACCTTCATCAAATGATCAACTACTACCCATATCGAGTCATATCCTGCCTTCGTCCTGGGTAGTCCGGTGATAAAATCCATGCCTATCTTATCCCACTTCCATTCGGGCATCGGCAATGGTTGTAACAATCCGGCTGGCTTCTGATGCTCTGCCTTCACTCTATGACATACGTCACAAACTGCTACATAGGCTGCAATATCCTTCTTCATTCCGGTCCACCAGAATGTCTCCTTCAAATCCAAATACATCTTAGTATTTCCTGGGTGAATCGAATATGGTGAATCATGTGCCTCTTGTAGAATCAACTTCCTGATCTCCGGGTCATTGGGCACATAAACACGGTCCTCAAACCATAGGGTATCGTGCTCATCCTCACGAAATCCCTTTGCTTTTCCTTTGCTTAGTTTCTCCTTTATAGTAGCAATTTCCTTGTCAGATTTCTGAGCCTCTCTGATTTTATCCATCAATGTTGATTGAATCTCCAAAGCTGCTACATAGCCTTTCGGAACTATCTCTAAACATAGCTCACGAAGGTTTTCTGCTAACTCCTTGGGTATTCCTCCTATCATTAACGTATTGACATGGCTCTTATGGCTCAATGCGTCAGCTACTACATTAGCCTTTCCGGGATGGTAATGCAATCTCATATCATAATCCTTGATGAGCTCCAACCATCTCCTTTGTCTGAGATTCAACTCCTTCTGCGTGAAAATGTACTTCAAACTCTTGTGATCCGTATACACCTCATAATGATTTCCAATGAGGAAATGTCTCCATGTCTTCAATGCATGCACTACGGCTGCTAACTCCAAATCATGTGTGGCGTAATTCAACTCATGAGGCTTCAGTTGTCGTGAAGCATACGAAACAACTCTTCCTTCCTGCATAAGCACTGCTCCAAGTCCTCGACGTGAAGCGTCGCAATACACCTCATAATCTTTGGTCTGATCTGGCAAAATCAACACTGGTGAGGTAACCAATCGTTTCTTCAACTCCTGGAAACTAGCCTCACACTCCTCAGTCCAATTGAACTTAGTATCCTTCTTCAACAACTCTGTCATAGACTTCGGAATCTTTGAAAAGTTCTCAATGAATCTCCGGTAGTATCCTGCGAGTCCAAGAAAACTCCGGATCTCTCCAACTGTCGTTGGTGCTTCCCATTCGGTTACGGTCTCAACCTTTGCGGGGTCAACTGCTATCCCTTCTCCGGATATAACGTGTCCGAGGAATCCTACTTCCTTCAACCAAAACTCACATTTGCTAAATTTGGCATATAACTGATGTTCCCTTAGTTTCTCCAAAACCAAACGCAAATGTTCCTTATGCTCTTCTTCATTCTTTGAATAAACCAGGATATCATCAATGAACACTACGACGAACTTATCCAAAAACTCCATAAACACTTTGTTCATCAGGTTCATAAAATAGACCGGCGCGTTAGTCAATCCAAATGACATAACGGTATACTCATACAGTCCATATCTTGTGGTGAATGCTGTCTTAGGTATGTCCTGCTCTCGAATCTTCAACTGGTGGTACCCTGATCGCAAATCGATCTTGGAAAACACTTTAGCTCCTTGCAAACGATCAAACAGATCATTAGTCATTGGCAGTGGGTACTTGTTCTTGATGGTTACTTCATTCAATCCACGGTAATCAACAACCATCCTTAATGATCCATCCTTCTTCTCCACTAGAAGTACGGGTGATCCCCAAGGCGAAGAACTTGGGCGAATGTAACCTTTCTCTAATAACTCCTTAATCTGATTCTTAATTTCTACCAAATCCTTTGCTGGCATCCGGTATGGTCTCTTTGATATTGGGCCTGTACCTGGCAATAACTCAATCAAAAACTCAATGTCTCTATCCGGTGGCATGCCTGGCAACTCTTCAGGAAATACATCAGGAAAATCCTTTACCACTGGTACTTCCTCCTGCACAACTCCTGTTAGGCAATTTACTTGTGTCCTATTTGGCACATGCCGGGATACATACTTGATCCTTCTTCCTTCTGGCATTGTAAGCAAAATTGACTTACTAGCACAATCGATGTTTCCTCCATACATCGACAGCCAATCCATACCGAGAATTACATCCAGACCTTGGGATTCCAGAATAATCAAATCTGTTGGGAAAACATGCCTTCCTATGCTTAATGGCACTTGAAAACATGCTTGACTGGCCATGTATTCTGCTCCTGGCGAACTTACTAGCATAGGTGTTTTAAGAATCCTAGTGGGCAGGCTATATTTTTCCACGAATCCCCTTGATATGTATGAATGTGATGCACCAGTATCGAAAAGAACGAGTGCGGTAAATGACTTAACCAAAAACTTACCGATTACTGCATCGGGCTGATCTTCAACCTCCTCCACGTTAACGTGGTTCACCTGTCCCCTATTGAAAGGGTTCGGCTTCTTCCCTGAGCTCCCATTGCCATTTCCATTCTGGCCTTCAGGACATTCATTGGCATAATGTCCGGTCTTGGAACACTTGAAATAGGTGACTTGACTCAGGTCTCTCTTGGATGGGGTTGATGGGGTGGTACGGTTCTGGCCGTTGCTTCCTCCATTCCCATTACCATTCTTGTGGCCATTGTGGTTGTGCGAACTACCTCCTCCATGGGTATGCTGAAACTGAAATCCCGATTTAGGGGTAAAACGGGGCTTCTGCTGGGCTCCAGAGTTATAATTCCCCTGTCCATACTTCCTCTTGCGGTTCTCAATCTGCTGTTGCTTCCCTTCAATCATGATGGCACAATCTACCAACTCCTGGTAGTTGCGGAAACTTGCTACCATCAACTGCATACTTAACTCATCATTCAATCCTTCCAGAAACTTCTCCTGCTTGGTTGCATCCGTAGCAACGTCATCTGGTGCATAACGTGCTAACTTGCTGAAGTCGTCAACATACTGGCCAACTGTCCTTCCTCCTTGGCGTAAGTTGCGAAACTCACGCTTCTTCATGGCCATAGCTCCTGCTGAAACATGTGCAGTGCGGAAAGCTTGCTGAAACTGATCCCATGTGACTGTGTCAACTGGGAAAGTGGCTGTGAAATTCTCCCACCATGCTGCCGCGGGTCCTTCTAACTAATGTGCGGCAAACTTCACTTTCTCACCATCCGTGCATCCTGTAGTGGTCAACTCCCTTCCTATCTTGCGGAGCCAATCGTCTGCTACTATCGGCTCGATGCTACTAGAAAACACCGGCGGATTTAGCCTAAGGAAACGGGCTAAGTGGTCAACAGGTGGCGGTGGTGGTGGTGGGTTGTTGTTGTTGTTCTGCTGATTCTGAACTAACATCTGCATCAATTGATTCTGCTGTTGGATCAACTGAGTGAGCTTCGGTGGAAATCCATTGTCACGTCTCGGAGGCATCTGAGGGTTTAGAAAGGATGAGAAATAAGAATAGACTGAGATCTAAAGAGAAAACACTACCCCAATGCACATGAGCAAATGCACACAATTTCACTTCATCCAATCAAACAAGGGCTTACAATCGATCTAGCTATCGCAAAAGTGCTCAAACTATAGTGTATACATGGGGGATATACTACTAATATTTGGTGGTCATCTAGAAATTTGAACCGGTGGAAGACTCCATGATGTCCGCTCCAGCTTCGTCTTCAAAGTCGGGTTCACTTGGATCCGAATCGGCGTCGTCGATGATGATGTAGTTGTCCGGACATGCGACATACATGTCTTCCTTCCTGGATGCTAACTCCATCTTGAGTTCTTCAAGCTCCTACTTAAGATCGATGTTGTGTCTTGCTAGAGCTACGATCTCGTCCATGTAGTCCTTGCGTGTAGCCTTCAGTTCTCCTTCTAGCTCGATGATCCTAGCCTTCGCATTCTCGAGCTCTGTCATATCATTGCACATCTGGTTCTCGTGGAGTCAAATGTGCTGGTTTAACTCCTGGATGAAAGCTGCAATGGATCTATCCTTCTTGGTGCTGACTAACTCCCATTGTTCATCTCGGCGTCCGCAAATCTGGTAGATAGTGTCCTTGAGGTCTTCTTGATAAACTTCTCCAATGCGTCCTATGGTGATATGAGCTGCCATGCTCTTTCCCAGACTCCAGGTTGGTGCATTGAAAACACTATCTATGGGCTTCGTGATTGGCGCGAATGTCCTTCCCGGAACGTGAGCTTGAATCTTCCAGCGCTCCTCTTCAGGCAGAGTGGCGTTGAAGGTTCCCATGAAGCTTGGTAATCCAATGTTTAGGTACTTGGTGACTTCCTTCAAGTGAAATCCAAAAGGTGTGCCTTCATCCGGTTGAGCATACTTAATCTTCGCGTCCTTCATCCTAAAGAGTAGAAAAGAGGAGGAGTTAGAAAATTAGGAGAGAATAGTGATCTATGGCTTTAACTTAGTGGTCGTGTCCTACAGTCAGCGTGTGCTCTGATACCATCTCTGTAGCGACCCAACCCGAATGGATCAAGTCTACTGTGCTCCGGTGTCATCCCTGGATCAGTAATGCTGACACCACACAATACTTCGAAGGATTTATAGCAGAGTGGCAATCACACACTTATTACAACGATGTCTCAAAAGAGAACTTATTACAATAAATATGGCTTAAGGCCATCTAATATCGATAATAGCGGAAGACTTGGAAGGTAAATGGGTCCATCAACTCCAACGGCATCACTGAGTATAGAACCACGACCTAAAAGCACCTTAATCGTCGTCTGAAAAGTCTGCAACATTAACGTTGCAGCCCGAAACGGGTCAGCACATGGAATATGCTGGCAAACTAACACATAGAGAGTAATGGAATGTAACAGCTATACTATATGCATATTTGGCTGGTGGAAAGCTCTATGGTTACTGTTTTGCGTAAAGCCAGTTTTTCCCTACTGCAAAGGAATAAATTTATTTAACTATCATGGTGGTTGTTAAACATTGAGAATGGTTGACAGCATTCTCAATCCCAATTAAAAGTAATCATTAATAACCCAACAATATTAATCAGAAGTAACATGATGAGATTCACATGATATTCAAGTACTAGATACTCAAGATATCCATAACCGGGGACACGGCTAATCATGATTAGTTTATTACACTCTGCAGAGGTTTGCGCACTTTTCCCCACAAGACTCGATCGCCTCCGTTGGATTTCTCGCACTACTGGTGTTTGAGAAACGGATGACCGAGACACAGTCTTTGAGAAGCACTAGCACCTTACGATGGATAGACCGGTACACCTACTTTCCCCTACATCTGCTAGTCTACCTTATAAGAGTTTGCTCGACTTAGTCAACTATGCCAGAGCCCATATTGGCTTGTGGCTGCACATGTAAGTATTTAGCATGAAAGATCTTATGATCCCTTTGAGCCTGGGTGGCGGTCCAAAATAAAACAGGCAAGTCCTGATAGACATCAGGTGCCTCAATCCACCCAGATGTGTGTTTAAGTTGCCACCTTAGATAAACCATTAAAATTATCAATCTCACATCTGTCATGGATATCACTCACCCAATCCACGTCTACTAGCATAGCATGGCATAATAAGCAAACGTAGAAGTAACTCCCAAAGGTTTCATAATAAACAGGTAATAGGTACTACCTCATCTACTTCCCATCCCACAATTTAATTAGATCCTAATCATGCAATGTGTGAGGATGGATCTAATGCAATAAAACTGGGTTGTAGAAAAGGTATGATCAAAGTGTTACTTGCCTTGCTGATGATCCGCGAGTCCTAGAGATTCAAAGTAACAGGCGGCGCAATCCGGGTAATCTATCACAGACAAACAACAAGCATACAACAAGTACTCATCTAATGCACAGGTAAAACTTGAATAAGAGATCGAACCAGAAAGTTCAACTTAAGAACTCCGGTTACAAAGAGAGAAAGAACCGAACAACGCAACGAAAAACAAACGGCGGAAGAAAACAACTCGGTTCTAGCAAGTTGAACTAGGTCAAATTTTACCGTATCAAAAACTTGTTTAAGTTGATTAGTCGGAACGGCGGTTTCGAAACGAAACTCCAGGCGCTTGAATCACCTGATTCCGATAAACGAGCGAGAAGATAGACTAGAAAGAAGATCGGATCTGAGATCGCGATCGCGGAATAAATCCGACAAAAAGAAAAGAAGAACGGTTAAACAAACGGACGTTCGTTAACCGGGAACAATCCGGTGATCACGTTCGTTAGGACGAACGGTCCGGTGAACGGTCGCTAGGCAACTAAACATGAAAAGAAAACCAAACCGATCTAGGGTTTTGGAAAGAAAACCGGAACGAAAAACCGATCAAGAAAACCGGAACGGTTTAGAAAAGAACCGGAAAGAAAACGAATCGGAAAAGAAGAAAAGAACCGGAAAGAAAACGAATCGGAAAAGAAGAAAAGAACCGGAACTGTTTATAAGAAAAACCGAACCGAGGAAAGAAAAAGAGGCGCGGTGCGGCTACCTCCGGCGAGGCTCCGGCGAACGGGGGGGGGGGGGGGAGGTTCGGCGGCGGCCGGGTTGGGTGGCGGCGGCGCGGCGCTAGGGGGCGACGGCGGCGCGGGCAAGGGGCGGCGGCGGTGCTAGGGGCGCGGGGTTTAGAGGGGGGGTGTTGGGTATTTATATAGGTGAGGGGAGAGGAAACTTGGGGGAGGGGGCAAGAAAAAGAGAAGGGGAGGGAGTCCTAAAAAAATAAAATGGAGTCCTACTAGGACTCCACTAGGGCGGCGGCGGCGGCCTCCTGCGCGCTGGCGCGCGCGGCACGGGAGATGGCCGGCCTGGCCGGCGGCTTGGGCCTTGGCCTAGGCGCGCTGCGAGATTTTTTTTAAATCGGTTACGCGCGCAGAAAAACACAGAAAATAAAATCTAAACGGACTCCAAAACTCCCAAAGTAAATTTTCCCCGACTCCTAAAAATGAGTCGAACAAAATGAACTTTTCTCGGGACCTAGAATGCAAATTTTGAAAACACGCATTCTCCCTATCCAAATAAAAGGCAAATAAACTCCGACAAATCCAATGATCCTCTTTTCAAAAATTGAGAAGAACTCAAATATGAAAATGACGAAATCTCCAACTCTCTCCGAGGGTCCTTGAGTTGCGTGAAATTTCTAGGATCAACCAAAATGCAAGAAAAATATGATATGCATGATGATCTAATGTATAACATTCCAAATTGAAAATTTGGGATGTTACAATTGGTAGAAGTGCCACTTTATGGTTAATGAAGGTATTGTCTTGGGGCATACAGTTTCTGAAAGAGGTATTGAAGTTGATAAAGCTAAAGTTGATGCTATTGAAAAGATGTCGTATCCTAAGGACATTAAAGGTATAAGAAGTTTCCTTGGTCATGCCGGTTTTTATAGGAGGTTCATTAAAGACTAATCTCTACAAAAAGATGTTCCTTTTGTCTTTGATGATGATTGTGTAGAAACATTTGAAATACTTAAGAAAGCCTTGATCTCTGCACCTATTGTTCAGCCACCTGATTGGAATTTTCCCTTTGAAATTACGTATGATGCTAGTGATTATGCTGTAGGTGTTGTTCTAAGACAAATAGTTGATAAGAAATTAAATGTTATCCAATATGCTAGTAAAACTCTAGACAGTGACCAGAGAAATTATGCTACTACTGAAAAAGAATTTTTGGCAGTTGTATTTGCTTCTGATAAGTTTAGACCTTATATTGTTGATTCTAAAGTAACTGTTCACACTGTTCATGCTGCTACTAAATATCTTATGGAAAAGAAAGATGCTAAACCTAGACTCATTAGATGGGTTCTCTTGCTACAGGAATTTGATTTGCATATTATTGATAGAAAGGGAGCTGAGAACCCCGTTGTAGACAACTTGTCTAGGTTAGAGAATGTTCTTGATGACCCACTACCTATAGATGATAGCTTTCCTGATGAACAATTAGCCGTCATAAATGCTTCTGGTACTGCTCCATGGTATGCTGGTTATGCTAATTACATTGTTGCTAAATTTATATCACCTAGTTTCACATACCAGCAAAAGAAAAAGTTTTCTATGATTTAAGACATTATTTTTGGGATGATCCACACCTTTATAAAGGAGTAGATGGTGTTATTAGACGTTGTGTACCTGAGCATGAACAAGAACAGATCCTACACAAGTGTCACTCCGAGGCTTATGGAGGACACCATGCTGGAGATAGAACTGCACATAAGGTATTGCAATCTGGTTTTTATTGGCCTACTCTCTTCAAGGGTGCCCGTAAGTTTGTCTTGTCTTGTGATGAATGTCAAAGAATTGGTAATATTAGTAGACGTCACGAAATGCCTATGAACTATTCACTTGTTATGGAACCATTTGATGTTTGGGGTTTTGATTATATGGGACCGTTTCCTTCCTCTAATGGGTAGACACATATTTTAGTTGTTGTTGATTATGTTACTAAGTGGGTGGAAGCTATTCCAACTAGTAGTGCCGATCATAACACCTCTATTAAGATGCTTAAATAAGTTATTTTTCCGAGGTTTGGAGTCCCTAGATATTTAATGACTCATGGTGGTTCACATTTTATTCATGGTGCTTTTCGTAAAATGCTTGCTAAGTATGATGTTAATCATAGAATTGCATCTCCATATCACCCACAGTCTAGTGGTCAAGTAGAACTGAGTAATAGAGAGCTTAAATTAATTTTACAAAAGACTATTAAAAGGTCTAGAAGGAATTGGTCCAAGAAACTTGATGATGCATTATGGGCCTATAGAACTGCATATAAAAATCCTATGGGTATGTCTCCATATAAAATGGTTTATGGAAAAGCATGTCACTTACCTCTCGAACTAGAACATAAGGCATATTGGGCCATTAAAGAGCTCAATTATGATTTCAAACTTGCCGGTGAGAAGAGACTATTTGACATTAGCTCACTTGATGAGTGGAGAACCCATGCCTATGAGAATGCCAAGCTGTTTAAAGAAAAAGTTAAAAGATGGCATGAAAAAAGGATACAAAAGCGTGAGTTTAATATAGGTGATTATGTTCTGTTATACAACTCTCGGTTAAGATTTTTTGCAGGAAAACTTCTATCTAAATGGTAAGGTCCTTACGTTATCGAGGAGGTCTATCGTTCTGGTGCCATAAAAATCAACAACTTCGAAGGCACAAATCTGAGGGTGGTGAATGGTCAAAGAATCAAACATTATATCTCAGGTAATCCCATAAATGTTGAAACTAATGTTATCGACACTGTAACCCTGGAGGAGTACATAAGGGACAATTTCCAGAACATTTCAAACTCCGAAAAGGAATAGGTATGTGGTACGGTAAGTAAAGCGACTCCAAAACAGTTCTAATAGCATTTTTTCTCTGTTTTGGAATATTTAAGAAAATAGGAAAATAAGAAGCAGTCCGAGAAGGACACGAGGCGGCCACGAGGGTGGAGGGCGCGCCCCTGCCTCGTGGGCACCTCGTGTGCCCCCCGGACTCCGATTTCTTGCACGATACTTCTTTTGGTCGTAAAAAATCATTATATAATCTCCCAAAGGTTTTGACCACCGCACGAGACAAATATCTCCTGCTTTTGTTTCGAGTTGTTTTTCTAACAGATCTAGATCACCATGACGTCTTCAAGCGCCCCCAAGGACAAGTTTTTCAAGAGGGTCATCAACCCCTACCTCGTGGAGGTGCTGCAACACCCTCAAACCATTGAATTGCGTGAGGGGGTTCTGCACATCCGCGATGTTGAGGGACCAAGGAGGCCCAGAAGTGTGGAGACAAGACTTGAAGCAATGGAGCAACAAGTTTTCAAGTGTTAGGGGATGGTGGAACGCGGACTCGACGCCAACCACGTGATGATCGCGGAGTTCACCAACAACCACAAGCTGGATGCCAAGAACATTGGGGAGACCATCTTCAAGCTTCACGAGAAAATCGAGCACCTCCAAGCCCAGATCTATGACCTGCAAAACCAAAACTGTGATTATGAATATCGATTCAAGAGGATGAGTTTGGCTATAGATTGGAGGATCCCACAGACTCGATCATCCTTCTATGATGGTGAGCCTATGCCTTGGAAGATGGACGACAAGCCTACGTCATCAACTCCATCACCACCAAAGGAGAACTGAGTATCGGGTATGGGCACTCCCCTTGGCAACTGCCAAGATTGGGGGAGTGCCCAGGTATCGTATCATCATCACACTTCTATCTTTACCGTTTTCTTAGTTCGATCCTTTTGGTTATATCTTGATCTAGTAGAATAAAGTTTAGTATGATATAGCTTTGAGTTTTAGTATTGATCCTTATCTATGTAATCGAGTTTGTGAGCTATATATAATAAAGATTAGTTTTGAGTCAAGGGCTTGGTTATCTTGCTATGATCTTGAGAAAAAAGAGAAAGAATAAAAATAAATAAATAGATCATATTGATCTTATGGAGAGTAATGACTTCACATATAAAGAGTATGCTGAATAAAAGTTGTTGAGAGTTGACAAACATAGTTTTGGTCATCGTTGCAATTAATAGGAAGTAATAAAGAAGAGAGGTTTTCACATATAAATATACTATCTTGGACATCTTTTATGATTGTGAGCACTCATTAAAAATATGACGTGCTAAAAAGTTGATGTTGGACAAGGAAGACAACGTAATGGGTTATGTTTTCTTATATCCGAAATAAATTATATTGTCATGGATCATCCAACATGTTGAGCTTGCCTTTCCCCCTCATGCTAGCCAAATTCTTTGCACCAACTAGAGATACTACTTGTGCTTCCAAATATCCTTAAACCCAGTTTTGCCATGAGAGTCCACCGTATCTACCTATGGATTGAGTAAGATCCTTCAAGTAAGTTGTCATTTTTGCAAGCAATAAAAAAATTGCTCTCTAAATATGTATGATATATTAGTGTGGAGAAAATAAGATTTATACGATCTTGTGATATGGAAGAAATAAAAGCGACAGACTGCATAATAAAGGTCCCTATCACAAGTGGCAATATAAAGTGACGTTCTTTTGCATTAAGATTTTGTGCATCCAACCATAAAAGCACATGACAACCTCTGCTTCCCTCTGCGAAGGGCCTATCTTTTATTTTTGTCCTATACCTTATACAAGAGTCATGGTGATCTTCACCTTTCCTTTTTACATTTTATCCTTTGGCAAGCACTGTGTGTTGGAAAGATCTTGATATATATAGCTAATTGGATGTGGGTTTTCATAAACTATTATTGTTGACATTACCCTTGAGGTAAAAAGTTGGGAGGCAAAACTATAAGCCCCTATCTTTCTCTGTGTCTGATTAAAGCTTCATACCCATAAGTATTGCGTGAGTTTTAGCAATTGTGAACGACTAAATGATAGTTGAGTATGTGGAATTGCTGAAAAGCTCTTATATTGACTCTTTTCGATGTTATGATAAATTGCAATTGCTTCAATGACTGAGATTATAGTTTGTTAGTTTTCAATGAAGTTCCTGATTCATACTTTACGTTGCTGTTCTAAGAATGAACATGATGCCCTCATGTCCGTATTTTATTTTATCGACAACTCTATCTCTAAACATGTGGACATATTTTTCAATATCGACTTCCGCTTGAGGACAAGCTTGGTCTAAGCTTGGGGGAGTTCATACGTCCATTTTGCATCATGCTTTTATATCGATATTTATGGCATTATGGGCTGTTATTACACATTATGTCACAATACTTATGCCTTTTCTCTCTTATTTTACAAGGTTTACATGAAGAGGGAGAATGCCGGCAGCTGGAATTCTGGGCTAGAAAAGGAGCAAATATTAGAGACCTATTCTGCACAACTCCAAAAGTCCTGAAACTCCACGAAAGTCAGTTTTGGAATATATTAAAAATATTGGGCGAAGAAAGCACCAGAGTGGAGCCAACCACCGTCCACGAGGGTGGGGGGCACGCCATACCCCCTTGGGCGTGCCCCCTGCCTCGTGGGCCACCTGCCAGGCCCCCGATGCCCATATTTTGGTATAAGGTGTATTTTTCCCTGGAAAAAAATAAGTAGGAAGCTCTTAGGATGAAGCGCCGCCGTCGCGAGGCGGAACCTTTGCAGAACCTATCTAGGGCTCCGGCAGAGCTGTTCTGCCGGGGAAACATCCCTCCGGGAGGGGGAAATCGTCACCATCCTAATCACCATCGATCCTCTCATTGGGAGGGGGTCAATCTCCATCAACATCTTCACCAGCACCATCTCCTCTCAAACCCTAGTTCATCTCTTGTATCTGATATTTGTCTTAAAACCTCAGATTGGTACCTGTGAGTTGCTAGTAGTGTTGATTACTCCTTGTAGTTGTTGCTAGTTGGTTTATTCGGTGGAAGATTATATGTTCAGATACTTTATGCATATTAATACCCCTCTGATTATGAACATGAATATGATTTGTGAGTAGTGACGTTTGTTCCTGAGGACATGGGAGAAGTCTATCTATAAGTAGTCATGTGAATTTGGTATTCGTTTGATATTTTGATGAGATGTATGTTGTCTTTCCAATAGTGGTGTTATGTGAATGTTGATTACATGACACTTCACCATTGTTTGGGCCTAGGGGAAGGCATTGGGAAGTAATAAGTAGATGATGGGTTGCTAGAGTGACAGAAGCTTAAACCCTAGTTTATGCGTTGCTTCGTAAGGGGCTGATTTGGATCCATATGTTTCATGCTATGGTTAGGTTTACCTTAATTCTTCTTTTGTAATGCTTGCGAGAGGGGTTAATCATAAGTGGGATACTTGTCCAAGAAAGGGTAGTACCCAAGCACTGGTCCACCCACATATCAAATTATCAAAGTAACGAACGCGAATCATATGAGCATGATGAAAATTAGCTTGACGATAATTCCCATGTGTCCTCGGGAGCGCTTTCCTTTATATAAGTGTTTGTCCAGGCTTGTCCTCTGCTACAAAAATGATTGGGCCACCTTGCTGCACCTTGTTTACTTTTATTACTTGTTACCCGTTACGAATTACCTTATTACAAAACTATTTGTTACCGATAATTTCAGTACTTGCAGAGAATACCTTACTGAAAACCGCTTGTCATTTCCTTCTGGTCCTCGTTTGGTTCGACACTCTTACTTATCGGAAGGACTACGATAGATCCCCTATACTTGTGGGTCATCACTTATAAATGTTCCTATGACTATGAGATTATGAAACTTCCGAATACTGGAGGAACACTTAGTGTGCTATCAAATGTCACAACGTAACTGGGTGATTATAAAGGTGCTCTACAGGTGTCTCCCATGGTGTTTGCTGAGTTGGCATAGATCAAGATTAGGATTTGTCACTCCGATTGTCGGAGAGGTATCTCTGGGCCCTCCTGGTAACGCACATCACTAGAAGCCTTGCAAGCAATGTGATTAATGAGTTAGTTGCGGGATGAGGCATTACAGAACGAGTAAAGAGACTTGCCGGTAACGAGATTGAACTAGGTTTGATGATACCGACAATCGAATCTAGGGCAAGTAACATACCGATGACAAAGGGAACAATGTATGTTGTTATGCGGTTTGACCGATAAAGATCTTCGTAGAATATGTAGGTGTCGGCGTCCTGGGAACGGGGGTCCCTAGACTTTTCTGCCCGCGGCCCACGGCGTGGATCCACCAGTGGCCTTGTATGGCCCATCTTCACCGGCAAAACACTCAAGACCCCGGCGAGGGGCCAAGCCTCGCGAGGCGGACGATGCAAGAACTCCTCGGGGGCAGACTCACAAGGCTGGCTCGCGAGGGGCAGAGAGATCAAGGCAAGGGGCGCCTCGCGAGGTTCCTGTGACGCAAGCCATGACGACCTAGGCCAGGTGGGGACCAGGCGGGTGCCAGCGCGGCATAGTGTCCTTGTTTCCTCTTTGGTGCTAAAGAGGCAAGCGCAGGCGCGGAGTCCGGAGGCTGTCGGATTTCGGGTTCTGGCAGACCCTTAAGGTTCGAACACTGGGGTACACGCGGAGATCATGCCTTCTACCTTCCCATCTCGCAAAGATCTAAACTATTAAAAGAACTGCACAAGGGACGCAAGATTTATACTGGTTCGGGCCACCGTTGTGGTGTAATACCCTACTCCAGTGTGCTGTTGGTGGATTGCCTCCTGGGGCCGATGATGATGAACAATACAAGGAAGAACAGCCTCGCGAGGGTCCGTTCTTGGCTGGGGCGATGAACTGCTAGGAGGAGTTCAGTCACCCTTCTCTCGCTCTCACTCACTCTCTCTCTGCTTGCGAATCGAACGAATGGCCCTCTGACCGAACCGAACCGAACCCCCTTGCTATGTGGGTGGATGGTCCTATTTATAGAGGCCCTAGTCCTCTTCCCAAATATCGAGCGGGAAGGGAGCCAACAATGGCGGGCTAATTTGAAGGGGGACAGCAAGCATCAACTATCCTGACAAAAGCAGTCTTCGCCTGCGCAAAGCTCTGGTGATGACGCCGTCCTGGGCTCCATGGTGACCTCCGTCTCGTAGTCCTCTTGGTCTTGGTCTCGTTGCACCGAAATGGCAACCTTTGCCTGATGCCTCGATACTCCGCGGCTGCGCTTGCCCCCTTTGCACCAAAGAGGAAAGAAGGACGCTGCGCATGCTGGCGCCGACTGGCGCCCTGAGTCGTCATGGCTTGCTTCACGGGCACCTCGCGAGGTACCCCGCCTTGATCTCTCCGCCTCCTCGCGAGCCAGCCTGACGAGGCCATGCCTGAGGAAGCTCCGTGTCATCCGCCTCGCGAGGCTTGGCCCCTCGCGAGGGTCTTGAGTCCTGTGTTGATGAAGATGGGCCATGCTGGGCCTCCTTTGAGCCACGCCGCAGGCCGCAGGCAGGCAAGTCTGGGGACCCCCGTTCCCAGAACGCCGACAGTAGCCCCCGGGCCCAAGGCGTGCCTGGACTTGGCCGTGCCGAGAGGCAAAAGGGCAAGGGCGAAGCGCCGCGGGCCCTAACAGCCTGTGGCCTTGGGCGCCGCGTGGCGGTTGATGGGACGTGGGCGTCTCCACTTCCCCATGATGCCTCGGTGATCGCGCGAGTTGGACAAGTCCCTCCATGCAGATCGTGTCATGATTACCTGTGATCGTGGAGGCCGGCGGTTGGCCTTCGCCGGCTATAAGTACGGAGCAGTGCGTGCCCTTCCAGTCCATTCCTCATTGCTTCTCCTCCTTCCCAATCCTATCTCCGTCTTCCTGCAATGGCTCCGATCCGCCGGTTCTCTGCAGTGGAGAAGGGGAAGGCCCCGCGAGAGGGACCAGACCCGCTCCCGCCGAAGAAGCGGCTCACCCTTTGCAGCCGGGACGAGGAGGACCGCCAGGTGGTGGCGAGGCCCTGGTGCGAGCGGGCTCCGCCGGGGTTCCCGCTTCCCTTGTATGCCCACGTTGAGGGCCCCGAAGGTGTCGATGCCGATCCCCGCGGTCAGCGCCGTCGCCGGCGCCGTCAGGTCACGAAGGCGTGGGTTGTTCCTCCTGGAGCCCATACCAAGGGCTCCTCCCAAGAGTTCGTGCTCCATGTCGCCATTCCTCTCTAGTCCTGGATCCGTCTGCCTCCCTTCTTCGCCTCCATCATCCCTCCGGGAGGGCCCCCGGATCTCTGGCTGCAGCACGCCGGCTGCAGCACCCTCGCGACCGAGGCAGAGGTCATGGTCACTGCCCCGGGCGAGGTCTACATGTCCCGCGGCTGGAGAGAGATCGCCCGGGTTTGCAGGGAAAGGGGCGTGTTCGCGGTCCACTTGGAGTACGATGGCGCTGCGGCGATGTTCTTCAAAGTCTTCGACGCGAACGGGCGCCGGCTGGAGTGTTGCCCCAGGAGAGGTTGCCAGGACCCTACCCTGGTGAGGGCTAGGCCCGTCGACCGCTCCCTTGGCGGAGGCGCCGGAGGGTCCAGTGACTCCGGTGAAATCTTCGCGACACCAGAGACAAGCGACGAGAGCTACTAGCCCCCGAGTCGGCGCCGTTCCCGGAGCAGGGCGGGCTCGTCTGGCCGTCGCCGACCCTGATCTGGATGGGGTTGGTGCCGGCGCCGGACGACCCACTGTTGATGATGGCATCTTTTGCAGGAGCACGCGTAGTTAGCATCCCTTAGGTTCCGTTCCCTGCGAGGAATCAGAATGTGCCCCGTGGGGGCTTGTAAGGGGTCTGTAGTCCCGTTTGTTAATACATACCCTTTGCTACAGAGCTGTGTGAGTTGCTGATTCCGTCTTTGCTCAGTTCTCCCTTTCGAACCTCGCGAGGGCTTGGTGCTCTGCACCGACAGGTCCCAGTCCCAAGGCGGCTTCAGCCGTCGCTGGTATGCCAGGTCGCGATGCCGTGGTCAAGGCCAGGAGGTGAGCGACCCGGGGTCCGGTAAGAGCCCCTGAGTCGCGATGCTCAGGAGGTCCCCTTTGGCGCCCAAGCAGCCGTTGTTCGGCGAGAAAGGAGAGCGGCGTCGCTGACACGGAATTGCATTAGGTGCGGGGGTAGTGCTGTTATAGCTGGTGCTTTCGGGCGGTGACTTATCTCGAGAGTCGGGGATTATTCCTGGTGTACCGTCGGGTCCGCACGTCGGCAGGAGCGGAATCGCTCGACAAGGTCCTCGCGAGCCCCTTCTCCCCCGCCTTTGCTCCCCTTTCTGCTCTACGTCCTCGGGTCCCAGCCCTCGAGCTAGTCTCAGCCGTCACTGGTATGCGAGGTCGCGATGCCGTGGTCAAGGCCAGAGGGTGAGGGCTGGAGAGCCAGTAGGAGCCCTGAGTCATGATGCTCAGGCACCCCCTTTAACGTGCAAGCGGTTCACGCGGGCAAGGGTGAAAAGAACGCCGCGTGGGCCGTGCCTGGTGCAACTCCCTTAGGGGATCCTGTAAACTCATCATAGAAGGAAGAAAAAGGTTGTCATGACAACTGTCAGTCTGGCGTTAGTTGCTTCCGAGGGGGAATGAGGCACTGGAGGCTTGACGAGGTGGCGCTATGCGGGGCTGCCGCGGCCAGAGCTCAGCCATTCAGGTTTGTCGGCGTTGTAGGGACGGACCCATGCGCAAGCGTCGTGCCGTTGTGGGAGCAATTCCGTCAGTTGGCGCCAGTTGAGCAGGCAACTAGATCAAACACATTAGCTGTGAAGTAGGGGATCCATTCAAACAGATGCTGAGAAGGTAAACATCGCAGGGTCGGGCCCGAGCGACTTGGGGATGATGCAGCCCGAGGGGCGCCCCCAACAAAGCAAGCTAACGACATAAAGTAAAGGGATACATACCGCAGGGACGGACCCACGCAGCCTGGGATCTATGCAGCCCTGGGAGGGCGCTCCCAGCTGAAAATGAAACTCGTAAGATGTCACCTGAGGGTGTCCAGGGCGAAGGGGTGTCGGTGCAGCAGACTCGGTAGGCTGCAGAAGCCGATCCTCATGAGCCCCCAGGCCCAGGGGCCTCGGGAGGCTCCGGAGGCACTGGTAGCTCTTCACGAATCATCTCCATCTCTGCCAGGGCTGCGGAACACTTGTCTTCTTGAACCTCCATGATGCCCCTCATGAGGCGCTGGCGCTCAGCAACCACGCTTGGCAGGCCGTAAGGCATGCGAACGTAGCTGTGGGGCGGACCCTGGCAGCGCCCTACTCACGAGGGCCAGAGGCGCTCCATCATAGCGGCTTGGTTCAGCCCTAGTACATCGACGCAGACGCGCAGCCCACCATCCTCGCCTGGATGGGGAGCCGCAGCCGGCAGACGGCTGCAACCTCTCACGATCCGTGATTCCTGTAGTTCTTGAATGGCGTTGTCGACGAACTCCTGCGGGTCCGACCTTCCTTTCCTTGCTCCTTCTTGAGGGAAATGTGCTCCGAAGCACGCCTCCACGTGGTGCCCAAGCGCCTCCCTCGTGACCCTGTCCAGGTCGGTGGCCCACCAGGGGAGAGCCCCCGAGCCCTGCCTGAGGAGGGCGCCCGGCGCGCTTTCCTATGCGATGGAAGGAGGCTCCCCCTGGGCAGGCGCAGGCCCTGAGGGGCCTACCTCCCGAGGGGCCGGTCCGGATGATGTCTTCTTCTTCTTGGGGGTGGTCTCGGGAAGCCTCCTGCTTCCGCGATTCGGGTCTTCCAGTGACGCGGCCTGAAAGGCTCGCTCCAGGGAACACACTGCATTCCTCTCTTCGCAGGGCACTGTGATGACTCTGCCACTCCCTGGCATCTTGAGGATGTTGTAGCCATGGTGAGTCATGGCCATGAACTTCGCCAGCGCTGGGTACCCGAGGATGGCGTTGTACGGCAGGCGGATGTGGGCGACGTCGAAGTCGATGAGCTCGGTGCGGTAGTTGTCGCGTGCCCCGAAGGTGACAGGGAGGCGGACCTGCCCAATCAGGATCATGGAGCCGTCGGTGATTCCAGAGAAGGGCTTGGTTGGCTGAAGCTGGTCGTAGGGCACTTGGAGGTTGTTGAACGTTTCCACGGACAGGACGTTGAGCCTTGCCCCACCATCGATGAGGGTCTTGGTGACCAGTACATTGCTGATGACTGGGAAGCAGAGCATCGGGAGGACGCCAGCTGTGGCTGCACACTTGAGTTGATCCGCTGAGCTGAATGTGATGGCGCACGCTGACCACCTGAGAGGGCGCGTTGCTTCGAGCCTGGGGAGGGTTGCGTTCACCTCGCGGGCAAACTGCTTGAAGATGCGTTGGGAGGCTGGGGCTTGAGCTCTGCCCAAGATACAGGCGATCGCGCGTGGCTCCTGGAAGCCCCCAGCCCCCTCGTCTTGATGGCGGTCCTCGTTCCTCCTTGGCTGAGGCGGCAGTGGAGGGAGGCCTGCGTTGCCTTGCGGGCGATTCTCACGAGGCTGATCCCTCCAGCCGCCCTCGCGAGGCAGGTCTCGCCAGCGATCCTCGCGAGGCTGATCGCACCACCCTTGGCGCGGGCCACAGTCTTCCCAGCGTACTGCGTTTCTTCCTCCTCGGCCGTAGCCCCGATTGGCACGGTCGAGACGACGGCCGATCCTTCCTTCTCGCACGGCGCAGAGTTCTTGGCATTCATTGGTGTTGTGGGTGTGGAGGTCGTGGTACACGCAGTACCGGCTGCCCCTGGTGGACTCAGGCAGATCCTTGCCCCGCATGGTGTCTGGCTCTGCTGCGAGCACGACAGCCCCCTTGCACCTCACGTCCTTGGCCTTGGGCTTCTTCTCCTCTGGTTCAGCGGCAGGCAGCTCGAGGAGGGAGAGGCGTCCCTCCTCAGCCCTGGCGCACTTGGTCGCCAAGTCGAACAGCTCCAGGGAGGTGCACAGGTCTTCATGCATCGCCAGCTCCTCCTTCATCTTGACGTCACGCAAGCCATCAGAGAAGGCTGAGATGATGGCCTCCTCGGACACCTTGGGGATCTTGAGGCGCGCGCTGTTGAAGCGCTGGATGTACTTCTGCAGGGTCTCTCCGGGTTGTTGCTTGACGCGGCGCATGTCGCTCACGGCGGGTGGCCGGTCGCGAGTACCTTGGAAGTTGGCGATGAAGCGGGTGCGCATCTGGTCCCAGGAAGAGATTGTGCCCGGAGCCAGATTCAGGATCCAGGTGCGAGCTCCTTCCTTAAGCGCCATGGGGAACCAGTTCGCCATGACCTTTTCGTCCCCGCTGGCAGCTTCGATGCCCAGCTCGTAGAGCTGGAGGAACTCCGCAGGGTCAGTCATGCCATCGTAACGTGGGGGCAGGTCTGGCTTGAATTTGCCGGGCCACACGACGCTACGCAGCTCGATGGTGTAGGCACGGCAGCCTGCGGTGGCCACGAAAGGCCTCGGCTGGTGGAGAGCTTGGTCTTGAGGGTTCCCTCGCGCTGCAGCTAGGAGCAGTGCGGGGTCTTGGCGCGCCGGAGCTGGTGTAGGGTTGCGGCGCGCCGGAGCAGGGAGCGCCCGGGCGGCTCCTTGCGGGAGGGGGATCTCTTGGCAGCTCCGTTCTTGCTGCGCTGGCGCCTGACGGAGCGGGTTCCGCCCAGGGGCCACACGCCTTGGGGCCATGGCATCTTCTTGGAGAGGAAGCGGCTGGTACGCGTTCGGAGCTTCGTTGCCCGCGCGAGGCGGGGTGTGGCGCAGAGGAACGGATGGCGCGGGAGAGCCCCCTGCAACGCGGACAAGCTCGGCGACGCCGTCGAGCCACTCCTCATAGACGTCGTTGACGGGACAGTAGCGCAGGAGCTCGTTTTCCGCGAGGAGCGCAGCTCGAGCCTCCATGGGTGCGCGAAGCGCGCGGGACGAAGAAACAGCGGGCGCGAGCGATGGAGTAGTAGTGTGGCCGTCTTGCCGCACTGAGGGATGCTGGGACGATGCTTGCTGCTCGCCCCCCGCCGGGCCGGTGGCGGCGTTGACGGCGGGCGACGGGGAGCGATGAGGACGGCCGCCGACGGGCGCCGTCTGGGCGATGCGAGAAGCGATGGCAGCCCAGCGCTTGGCGCGAGGCCGACGCGCGTCGAACATGGATGCGATGGTCGGAGGAGAACGGGGCGGTGGACGACAAATTCCGGCGCACCCCTACCTGGTGCGCCAAATGTCAGATTTCGGGTTCCGGCAGACCCTTAAGGTTCGAACACTGGGGTGCACGTGGAGATCACGCCTTCTACCTTCCCGTCTCGCAAAGATCTAAACTACTGAAAGAACTACACAAGGGACGCAAGATTTATATTGGTTCGGGCCACCGTTGTGGTGTAATACCCTACTCCAGTGTGTGGTTGGTGGATTGCCTCCTGGGGCCGATGATGATGAACAATACAAGGAAGAACAGCCTCGCGAGGGTCTTTTCTTGGCTGGGGCGATGAACTGCTAGGAGGAGTTTAGTCACCCTTCTCTCTCTCTCACTCACTCTCTCTCTGCTTGTGAATCGAACGAATGACCCTCTGACCGAACCGAACCGAACCCCCTTGCTGTGTGGGTGGCTGGTCCTATTTATAGAGGCCCTGGGCCTCTTCCCAAATATCGAGCGGGAAGGGAGCCAACAATGGCAGGCTAATTTGAAGGGGGACAGCAAGCATCAACTATCCTGACAAAAGTAGTCTTCGCCTGCGCAAAGCTCTGGTGATGACGCTGTCCTGGGCTCCATGGTGACCTCCGTCTCGTAGTCCTCCTGGTCTTGGTCTCCTTGCACCGAAATGGCAACCTTTTCCTAATGCCTCGGTACTCCGCGGCTGTGCTTGCCCCCTTTGCACCAAAGAGGAAAGAAGGATGTTGCGCCCGCTGGCGCCCGCCTGGTGCCCTGAGTCGTCATGGCTTGCGTCACGGGCACCTCGCGAGGTACCCCGCCTTGATCTCTCCGCCTCCTCGCGAGCTAGCCTGATGAGGCCGTGCCTGAGGAAGCTCCGTGTCGTCCGCCTCGCGAGGCTTGGCCCGTCATGAGGGTCTTGAGTCCTGTGTTGATGAAGATGGGCCATGCTGGGCCTCCTTTGAGCCACGCCGCAGGCTGCAGACAGGCAAGTCTGGGGACCCCCATTCCCAGAACGCCGACAGAGGCATCAAGCAAAGGTTTCCATATCGGTGCAAGAAGACCAAGACCGGTAGGACGGAGGTCACTGTGGAGCCCAAGATGGCATCATCACCAGAGCCTTTGGCAGGCGAAGACCATCTTTTGTCAAGATAACTTGTACTAGCTGCCCCCATTCTAATTGGCCATTGTGGGATCCCTTCCTGCCTAATATTTGGGAAGAGGACCTGGGCCTCTATATATAGGACTAGCCACCATTGTAGGTGGAAGATCTCATCTGGGACCGGATCCACTCCACCAAGGCACAAACTCGCCAAGCACAAGAGCACCTCTTCTCAGGAGGTTGTTCTTCCCTTGTAACTGTTCATCCTCTGCCCAAGAGGCAATCGACCACACCACACTTGAGTAGGGTACTACACCACATTGGTGGCCCGAACCAGTATAAATCTTGTGTCCTCTTGTTCTGCGAGTTTGACGCACTGAGCCTTGAGATCGCGGTGAGCATGAGTGCTTGGGGGAGGAGAGATCTTCGTGCGCACCCCAGTGTTCGAACCTCAAAATCCGACATTTGGCGCGCCAGGTAGGGGTGCGTTGAAGCTTTCCTTCCATTGATCCACGTTCCACCGCTCCACCGCATCCATGTCGGACGTGCCTGAGCCCGTGCCGAGCGCCGGGCCACCCTCGCCGCCCATGTCACTCAGACAGCCCCCGTCGGCGGGCCTCCCTGTCGTTCTCCATCTCCTATTGCCAACGCCACTACCGGCCCAGTAGCAAATGAGCAGCAGGCGTTGTCACTGCACCCCTCCGTGCGTCGGGACGGCCACACCGCCACCCCATCGCTGACTCCGGCCGGCTCATCGTCTCACGTTCTCCGCGCACCCATGGACGCGCAGGCTGCGCTGCTCATGGCACGCGAGCTCCTGCATTACCGCCCGGTCGACGACCTCTACGAGGACTGGTTGGATCGCATCGTCGAGCTCGTTAGCGCCGCGAGAGGCTCTCCTGCACTATCCCTGTCGCTGGCTGGCCCACCTCCATCCGCGGGCGATGTAGCTCACGGAGCGCCTCCGCCGCCTCCACATCAAGATGGCACCCTTGCACCGAGATGCGCAGCTCACGGAGCGCCACCACGCCCTCTGCGTCAAGACGGTGTCCTCGCCCCAAGACGTGTGGTCCCGCGGTGTGATCCACCGCGCCGTGTGCCCACGCACGAAGAAGGAAGCTGCCAAGAGGTTCCTTGACCGCAAGAAAATGCTCCAGCGCTCCCAGCACCACCACGACAAGGCTGCATGCCGCCTGCGGCGGCGATGCGCAGACATCCAGGCCAGGCCCCGCATCAGCAAAGGGCCCCGATGGCCACGGCAGGCTGCTGCGCCTTCACTCCTGAGCTGCGTAGCGTCATCTGGCCAGGCAAGTTCAAGCCGGATCTGCCACCTAGCTACGATGGCACCCCCGACCCTGCAGAGTTCCCGCAGCTCTACGAACTGAGCATCGAGGCGGCTAGCGGTGACGAAAAAGTCATGGCAAACTGGTTTCCCATGGCTCTCATGGACGGCGCTCGCTCGTGGCTCCTGAACCTGCCTCCAGGCTCGATCTCCTCCTGGGACGAGATGCGCGACCGCTTCGTCACCAACTTCCAGGGTACTCGCGACCGCCCTCCGGCCGCGGGTGACCTATGCCGCATCAAGCAACAGACGGGAGAGACCCTGCAGAAGTACATCCAGCGCTTCAAAAACGTGTGCCTCAAGATCCCCAATGTGACGGACGAGGCCATCATCTTAGCGTTTTCCGATGGCGTCCGCGACATCAAGATGAAGGAGGAGCTCGCCATCCATGAGGAGCTATGCACGACTCTATAGTTGTTCAACATAGAGACCAAGTGCATGAGGGCTGAGGAAGGGCGTCTCTCCCTCCTCGAGCTCCCTGCTGCCGATCCAGAGGAGAAGAAGGCCAAGGTCAAGGACGTGAAGCGCAAGGGACTGGCCATAGTCGCGGCAGAGCCAGACACGAAGCACGGCCAGGACCTCCTCGAGTCATCCAAGGATAGCCGTCCGTTCTGCACCTTCCATAACGTGCGCAGCCACAACAACAACAATTGTCAAGAGCTCAGGGCCATTCTAGATGGACGCTTTAGTCGACGCCCCGAGCGCAACGACCGGGGCTACGGCCGAGGAGGAGGACGAGGCAAAGGACACTGGGATGATCGCGGCCCCCGCCAGGAGTGGCGCGACCAGCCTCATGAGGATCACTGGCAGGACCAGCCTCGTGAGGGCGCCTGGGACCAGCCTCGCGAGGACCGTCCACAGGGCAATCCTGGTCTCCGTCCGCTGCCGCCACCACCAAGGGGAACGACGACCACTGAGGGAGTCCTGGATTAGGGGGTGTTCGGGTAGCCGGACTATACCTTCAGTCGGACTCCTGGACTATGAAGATACAAGATTGAAGACTTCGTCCCGTGTCCGGATGGGACTTTCCTTGGCGTGCAAGGCAAGCTTGGCGATGCGGATATTCAAGATCTCCTACCATTGTAACCGACTCTATGTAACCCTAACCCTATCCGGAGTCTATATAAACCGGAGGGTTGTGGTCCGTAGGCAATCAACTCCATATACAACAATCATACCATAGGCTAGCTTCTAGGGTTTAGCCTCCTTGATCTCGTGGTAGATCTACTCTTGCACTACCCATATCATCAATATTAATCAAGCAGGACGTTGGGTTTTACCTCCATCAAGAGGGCCCAAACCTGGGTAAAACATACGGTTCCCTGCCTCCTGTTACCATCCGGCCTAGACGCACAGTTCGGGACCCCCTACCCGAGATCCGCCGGTTTTGACACCGACATTGGTGCTTTCATTGAGAGTTCCTCTGTGTCGTCGCCTTTAGGCCCGATGGCTCCTTTGATCATCAACAACGATGCGGTCCAAGGTGAGACTTTTCTCCCCGGACAGATCTTCGTCTTCGACGGCTTCGCTCTGCGGGCCAATTCCCTCGGCCACCTGGAGCAGATCGAAAGCTACGCCCCTGGCCATCAAGTCAGGTTTGGAAGCTTAAACTACACGGCTGACATCCACGGAGACTTGATCTTCGACGGGTTCGAGCCACGGCCAAGCGTGCCGCACTATCTTGAGGGGCATGATCTAGCTCTGCCTCCGGATAGTGTCCTGGAGGCCGCACACGCATCGGTTCCGACCCCTAACTCGGAGCCTATTGCGCCAATCGAGGATGAGCGGTTGGACGTCACCTCGGGGGCTTCGATCTCAAAGGCAATCGAGCCGAATGCTAGCCCCGCACTCTGCATGATCCGTGACTCTGAGGATCCGGACTCCTTTCCGAGCTCCGGACCCCCCGCGCCCCTGCCGATCGAATCCGATTGGGCGCCGATAATGGAGTTCACCGCCGCAGACATCTTTCAGCACTCGCCTTGTGGCGATATCCTGAACTCTCTCAAGTCTCTCTCCTTATTAGGAGAGCCCTGGCTGAACTACGGTCAGCGAGGATGGGATACGGACGATGAAGAAATTCAAAGCCCACCCACCACCCACTTGGTAGCCACTGTCGACAATTTAAACGACGTGCTCAACTTCGACTCCGGAGACATCGACAACATGGATGACGATGCAGGAGATACCGACGAACCAACGCCCATAGGGCATTGGACAGCCACCTCATCTCATGATGTGTACATGGTGGATACCCCTAAAGGAAGCGACAACAAGGAAAAAGGGGATGGGATGGGAGTTCAACCCCCCGAAAAGTAATCAAAGCGTCGGTGTAAACGCCGACCCAAGCCCCGCCTCGACAAAAACCCAGCCATAGAGCAGGACGAGCCGGTAGACGAGGAGCAGGCCTTAGAGCAACCGTCCGAAAAGGGCAACACGGATAGAGAAACCGAACATCCCTCCTTCGGCGAAAACGGCATTCCAGACGACCTCACGCCGAATAAACCTATGGAGCAGAAAAATCTCCACGAGAGGCTCATTGCAACTGCACGCAGCATAAAAAAGCAGAAGGGGAAGCTAAAAACAGCGGAAGATGCACTACGGATTAGATGGAGCAAAGTAATCAATACCGCAGATAAATACGGCGACAGTCGCCGCACTAAAAGCTATCCGAAAAGAAAGCTACTGCCTGAATTCGACGAAGAGGCCCTAGAGCCCTCGCATTCAAAAACTGAGAAAGCCACACGGTCGGATAGACGACCCCATAAAGCGGCTATTGGGGAACGTTGCAGAAAACAAAAAATTTCCTACGGTTTCACCAGGATCCATCTATGAGTTTATCTAGCAACGAGTGATCGGATGCATCTACATACCTTTGTAGATCGCGAGCGGAAGCGGAAGCGTTCAAAGAACGGGGATGAAGTAGTCGAACACGACGTGATTCAAATCACCGGAGATCCTAGCACCGAATGGACGGAACCTCCGCGTTCAACACACGTACGGTTCGCGCAGCGTCTCCTTCTTCTTGATCCAGCAAGGGGAAGGAGAGGTTGAGGAAGATGGCTCCAGCAACAGCACGACGGCGTGGTGATGGTGGAGCTGCAGTACTCCATCAGGGCTTCGCCAAGCACTATGGAGGAGGAGGAGATGTTGGAGAGGGAGAGGGAGGCAACCAAAGGCGTGAGAGAAAAGCCCTCCCTCCCCCACTATATATAGGAGGGCCAAAGGGGGGGCACCGGCCCTAGGAGATCCAATCTCCTAGGGGGGCGCCGGCCAAGGGGAGGTTTCCCTCCCCCCAAGGCACCTAGGGGTGCCTTCCACAAGTGGAACTCTTCCCCTTTGGGAAACCCTAGGCGCATGGGCCCTTGGGGCTGGTGCCCTTGGCCCATGTAGGCCAAGGTGCGCCCCCTACAGCCCATGCGGCCCCCACGGGGCAGGTGGCCCCACCCTGTGGACCCCCGGGACCCCTCCGGTGGTCCCGGTACAATACCGATAACCCCGAAACTTGTCCCGATGGCCAAAACAGCACTTCCTATATATAATTCTTTACCTCCGGACCATTCCGGAACTCCTCGTGACGTCCGAGATCTCATCCAGGACTCCGAACAACATTCGGGTTACTGCATATACATATCCCTACAACCCTAGCATCACCGATCCTTAAGTGTGTAGACCCTACGGGTTCGGGAGACAAGCAGACATGATCGAGACGACTCTCCGGTCAATAACCAACAGCGGGATCTGGATACCCATGTTGGCTCCCACATGCTCCACGATGATCTCATCGGATGAACCACGATGTCGAGGATTCAATCAACCCCGTATGCAATTCCCTTTGTCAATCGGTATGTTACTTGCCCGAGACTCGATCGTCGGTATCCCAATACCTCGTTCAGTCTCGTTACCGGCAAGTCACTTTACTCGTACCGTAATGCATGATCCCGTGACCAGACACTTGGTCACTTTGAGCTCATTATGATGATGCATTACCGAGTGGGCCCAGTGATACCTCTCCGTCATACGGAGTGACAAATCCCAGTCTTGATCCGTGTCAACCCAACAGACACTTTCGGAGATACCCGTAGTATACCTTTATAGTCACCCAGTTACGTTGTGACGTTTGGTACACCCAAAGAACTCTTACGGTATCCGGGAGTTACACGATCTCATGGTCTAACGAAAAGATACTTGACATTGGAAAAACTCTAGCAAACGAACTATACGATCTTTATGCTATGCTTAGGATTGGGTCTTGTCCATCACATCATTCACCTAATGATGTGATCTCATTATCAATGACATCCAATGTCCATAGTCAGGAAACCATGACTATCTGTTGATCAACGAGCTAGTCAACTAGAGGCTTACTAGGGACATGTTGGTGTCTGTTATTCACACATGTATTACGATTTCCGGATAACATAATTATAGCATGAATAAAGACAATTATCATGAACAAGGAAATATAATAATAATGCTTTTATTATTGCCTCTAGGGCTTATTTCCAACAGTCTCCCACTTGCACTAGAGTCAATAATCTAGTTACATTGTGATGAATCGAACACCCATGGAATTCTGGTGTTGATCATGTTTTGCCCTAGGGAGAGGTTTAGTCAATGGATCTGCTACATTCAGGTCCGTATGTACCTTACAAATATCTATGTCTCCATCTTGAACATTTTCACGAATGGAGTTGAAGCGACGCTTGATGTGCCTTGTCTTCTTGTGAAACCTGGGCTCCTTGGCAAGTGCAATAGCTCTAGTGTTGTCACAAAAGAGTTTGATTGGCCCCGACGCATTGGGTATGACTCCTAGGTCGGTGATGAACTCCTTCACCCAAATTGCTTCATGTGCTGCCTCCGAGGCTGCCATGTACTCCGCTTCACATGTAGATCCCGCCACGACGCTCTGCTTGCAACTGCACCAGCTTACTGCCCCACAATTCAAAATATACACGTATCCGGTTTGTGACTTAGAGTCATCCAGATCTGTGTCGAAGCTAGCGTCGACGTAACCCTTTACGACGAGCTCTTCGTCACCTCCATAAACGAGAAACATTTCCTTAGTCCTTTTCAGGTACTTCAGGATATTCTTGACCGCTGTCCAGTGTTCCTTGCCAGGATTACTTTGGTACCTTCCTACCAAACTTACGGCAAGGTTTACATCAGGTCTGGTACACAGCATGGCATACATAATAGTACCTATAGCCGAGGCATAGGGGATGACACTCATCTCTTCTATATCTTCTGCCGTGGTTGGACATTGAGCTGAGCTCAATTTCATACCTTGTAACACAGGCAAGAACCCCTTCTTAGATTGATCCATATTGAACTTCTTCAATATCTTCTCAAGGTATGTGCTTTGTGAAAGACCTATGAGGCGTCTTGATCTATCTCTATAGATCTTGATGCCTAATATATAAGCAGCTTCTCCAAGGTCCTTCATTGAAAAACTCTTATTCAAGTAGGCCTTGATGCTGTCCAAGAGTTCTATATCATTTCCCATCAAAAGTATGTCATCTACATATAATATGAGAAATGCTACAGAGCTCCCACTCACTTTCTTGTAAACGCAGGCTTCTCCATAAGTCTGCGTAAACCCAAACGCTTTGATCATCTCATCAAAGCGAATGTTCCAACTCCGAGATGCTTGCACCAGCCCATAAATCGAGCGTTGGAGCTTGCACACCTTGTCAGCATTCTTAGGATCGACAAAACCTTCCGGCTGCATCATATACAATTCTTCCTTAAGGAAACCATTAAGGAATGCCGTTTTGACATCCATTTGCCATATCTGATAATCGTAGAATGCGGCAATTGCTAACATGATTCAGACGGACTTCAGCTTTGCTACTTGTGAGAAAGTCTCATCTTAGTCAACCCCTTGAACTTGTCGATAACCCTTAGCGACAAGCCGAGCTTTATAGATGGTCACATTACCATCCGCGTCTGTGTTCTTAAAGATCCATTTATTTTCTATGGCTCACCGTTCAACGGGCAAGTCAGTCAAAGTCCATACTTCGTTTTCATACATGGATCCTATCTCGGATTTCATGGCTTCTAGCCATTTGTCGGAATCCGGGCCCGCTATCGCTTCTTCATAGTTCGAAGGTTCACCGTTGTCTAACAACATGATTTCCAAGACAGGGTTGTCGTACCACTCTGGTGCAGAACGTGTCCTTGTGGACCTTCGAAGTTCAGTAGCAACTTGATCAGAAGTTTCATGATCATCATCATTAACTTCCTCTCTAGTCGGTGCAGGCACCTCATGAACATTTTCTTGAGTTGCGCCATTTTCTGGTTCAAGAGGTAACACTTCATCAAGTTCTACTTTCCTCCCACTTACTTCTTTCGAGAGAAACTCCTTCTCTAGAAAGCATCCATTCCTGGCAACAAAGATCTTGCCTTCGGATCTGAGGTAGAAGGTATACCCAACAGTTTCTTTAGGGTATCCTATGAAGACGCATTTTTCCGACTTGGGTTCAAGCTTTTCAGGTTGAAGTTTCTTGACATAAGCATCGCATCCCCAAACTTTTAGAAACGACAGCTTAGGTTTCTTCCCAAACCATAATTCAAACAGTGTCGTCTCAATGGATTTCGACGGAGCCCTATTTAAAGTGAATGCAGCAGTCTCTAAAGCATAGCCCCAAAAAGATAACGGTAAATCGGTAAGAGACATCATAGATCGTACCATATCTAATAGAGTGTGATTACGATGTTCGGACACACCATTACGCTGAGGTGTTCCAGGCGGCGTGAGTTGTGAAACTATTCCACATTTTCTTAAGTGTGTGCCAAATTCGTGACTCAAGTATTCTCCTCCACGATCTGATCGTAGAAACTTGATTTTCCTGTCACGTTGATTCTCAACCTCACTCTGAAATTCCTTGAACTTTTCAAAGGTTTCAGACTTGTGTTTCATTAAGTAGACATACCCATATCTACTCAAGTCATCAGTGAGGGTGAGAACATAACGATAGCCACCGCGAGCCTCAACGCTCATTGGACCGCACACATCAGTATGTATGATTTCCAATAAGTTGGTTGCTCGCTCCATTGTTCCTGAGAACGGAGTCTTGGTCATTTTACCCATGAGGCATGGTTCGCACGTGTCAAATGATTCATAATCAAGAGACTCTAAAAGTCCATCTGCATGGAGCTTCTTCATGCGTTTGACACCTATGTGACCAAGGCGGCAGTGCCACAAGTATGTGGGACTATCATTAACAACCTTACATCTTTTGGTACTCACACTATGAATATGTGTAGCATTACGCTCGAGATTCATTAAGAATAAACCATTCACCATAGGAGCATGACCATAAAACATATCTCTCATATAAATAGAACAACCATTATTCTCGGATTTAAATGAGTAGCCATCTCGAATTAAACGAGATCCCGATACAATGTTCATGCTCAAAGCTGACACTAAATAACAATTATTAAGGTTTAAAACTAATCCCGAAGGTAAATATAGAGGTAACGTGCCGACGGTGATCACATTGACCTTGGAACCATTCCCGACGCGCATCGTCACCTCGTCCTTCGCCAGTCTCCGCTTATTCCACAGCCCCTGCTTTGAGTTACAAATGTGAGCAACTGCACCGGTATCAAATACCCAGGAGCTACTACGGGTACTGGTAAGGTACACATCAATTACATGTATATCACATATACCTTTTGTTTTGCCGGCCTTCTTGTCCGCTAAGTATTTGGGGCAGTTCTGCTTCCAGTGACCGCTTCCCTTGCAATAAAAGCACTCAGTCTCGGGCTTGGGTCCATTCTTTTGCTTCTTCCCGGCAGCTTGCTTGCCGGGCACGGCAACTCCCTTGCCGTCCTTCTTGAAGTTCTTTTTACCCTTGCCCTTCTTGAACTTAGTGGTTTTATTGACCATCAACACTTGATGTTCCTTCTTGACTTCTACCTCTGCTGATTTCAGCATTGCAAATACCTCAGGAATGGTCTTTTCCATCCCCTGCATATTGAAGTTCATCACAAAGCTCTTGTAGCTTGGTGGAAGCGACTGGAGAATTCTGTCAATGACCACATCATCCGGGAGATTAACTCCCAGCTGAGTCAAGCGGTTATGTAACCCAGACATAGTGAGTATGTGCTTACTGACAGAACTATTTTTCTCCATCTTACAGCTAAAGAATTTGTCGGAGACTTCATATCTCTCGACCCGGGCATGTGCTTGAAAAACCATTTTCAGCTCTTCGAACATCTCATATGCTCCATGTCTCTCAAAACGCTTTTGGAGCCCCGGCTCTAAACTGTAAAGCATGCCGCACTGAACGAGGGAGTAGTCATCAACACGTGTCTGCCAAGCGTTCATAACGTCTTGGTTCTGTGGGACGGGAGCTTCACCTAGCGGTGCTTGTAGGACATAATCTTTCTTGGCAGCTATGAGGATGATCCTCAGGTTCCGGACCCAGTCTGTGTAGTTGCTTCCATCGTCTTTTAGCTTGGTTTTCTCTAGGAACGCGTTGAAGTTGAGGACTACGTTGGCCATTTGATCTAAAAGACATATTGTAAAGATTTTAGACTAAGTTCATGATAATTAAGTTCATATAATCAAATTATGCAATGAACTCCCACTTAGATAGACATCCCTCTTCTAGTCATCTAAGTATAACATGATCCGAGTCAACTAGGCCGTGTCCGGTCATCACATGAGACGGACTAGTCAACATCGGTGAACATCTTCATGTTGATCGTATCTTCTATACGACTCATGCTCGACCTTTCGGTCTTCTGTGTTCTGAGGCCATGTCTATACACATGCTAGGCTCGTCAAGTCAACCTAAGTGTTTG
Source organism: Triticum monococcum (assembly GCA_034509565.1). NCBI lineage: Eukaryota > Viridiplantae > Streptophyta > Magnoliopsida > Poales > Poaceae > Triticum > Triticum monococcum. The sequence continues at coordinate 50,729,565 of CM067846.1, forward strand.
CATGTGTAAATCTGTCTTACACCCGTTGTATGTGAACGTTTGAATCAAACACCCGATGATCACGTGGTGCATTGAAGCAACGAACTATCACAACGGTGCACAGTTAGGGGGAACACTTGCTTGAAATTATTATGAGGGATCATCTTATTCACTACCGTCGTTCTAAGTAAACAAGATGCAAAACATGATAAACATCACATGCAATCAAATAATAATAGTGACATGATATGGCCAATATCACATAGCTCCTTTGATCTCCATCTTGGGGCTCCATGATCATCTTGTCACCGGCATGACACCATGATCTCCATCATCATGATCTCCATCATCGTGTCTCCATGAAGTTGCTCGCCAACTATTACTTCTACTACTATGGCTAACGTGTTTAGCAATAAAGTAAAGTAATTTACGTGGCGTTTCTCAATGACACGCAGGTCATATAAAAGAATAAAGACAACTCCTATGGCTCCTGCCAGTTGTCATACTCATCAACATGCAAGTCGTGATTCCTATTACAATGGCACGAACATCTCATACATCACATATGTATCATTCATCATTCATCACAACTTTGGCCATATCATATCACAAAGCACTTGCTGCAAAAACAAGTTAGACGTCCTCTAATTGTTGTTGCAAGTTTTACGTGGCTGAAGTAGGGTTCTAGCAAGAACGTTTTCTTACCTACGTGAAAGCCACAACGTGATTTGTCAACTTCTATTTACCCTTCATAAGGACCCTTTTCATCGAATCTGCTCCAACTAAAGTAGGAGAGACAGACACCCGCCAGCCACCTTATGCAACTAGTGCATGTTAGTCGGTGGAACTGGTCTCACGTAAGCATACGTGTAAGGTTGGTCCGGGCCGCTTCATCCCACAATACCGTTGAACCAAGATAAGACTAGTAGCGGCAAGAAAGTTGACAACATCTACGCCCACAACCAATTGTGTTCTACTCGCACAAGAAGAACTACGCATAGACCTAGCTCATGATGCCACTGTTGGGGAACGTTGCAGAAAACAAAAAATTTCCTACGGTTTCACCAAGATCCATCTATCAGTTCATCTAGCAACGAGTGATCGGATGCATCTACATACCTTTGTAGATCGCGAGCGGAAGCGTTCAAAGAACGGGGATGAAGTAGTCGAACACGACGTGATTCAAATCACCGGAGATCCAAGCACCGAACGGACGGCACCTCCGCGTTCAACACACGTACGGTTCGCGCAACGTCTCCTTCTTCTTGATCCAGCAAGGGGAAGGAGAGGTTGAGGAAGATGGCTCCAGCAACAGCACGACGGCGTGGTGATGGTGGAGCTGCAGTACTCCGTCAGGGCTTCGCCAAGCACTATGCAGGAGGAGGAGATGTTGGAGAGGGAGAGGGAGGCAACCAAAGGCGTGAGAGAAAAGCCCTCCCTCCCCCACTATATATAGGAGGTCCAAAGGGGGGGGGCACCGGCCCTAGGAGATCCAATCTCCTAGGGGGGCGGCGGCCAAGGGGAGGTTTCCCTCCCCCCAAGGCACCTAGGGGTGCCTTCCACAAGTGGGACTCTTCCCCTTTGGGAAACCCTAGGCGCATGGGCCCTTGGGGCTGGTGCCCTTGGCCCATGTAGGCCAAGGTGCGCCCCCTACAGCCCATGCGGCCCCCACGGGGCAGGTGGCCCCACCCTGTGGACCCCCGGGACCCCTTCGGTAGTCCCGGTACAATACCGATAACCCCGAAACTTGTCCCGATGGCCAAAACAACACTTCCTATATATAATTCTTTACCTCCGGACCATTCCGGAACTCCTCGTGACGTCCGGGATCTCATCCGGGACTCCGAACAACATTCGGGTTACTGCATATACATATCCCTACAACCCTAGCGTCACCGATCCTTAAGTGTGTAGACCCTACGGGTTCGGGAGACAAGCAGACATGACCGAGACGACTCTCCGGTCAATAACCAACAGCGGGATCTGGATACCCATGTTGGCTCCCACATGCTCCACGATGATCTCATCAGATGAAACACGATGTCGAGGATTCAATCAACCCCGTATGCAATTCCCTTTGTCAATCGGTATGTTACTCGCCCGAGACTCGATCGTCGGTATCCCAATACCTCGTTCAGTCTCGTTACCGGCAAGTCACTTTACTCATACCGTAATGCATGATCCCGTGACCAGACACTTGGTCACTTTGAGCTCATTATGATGATGCATTACCGAGTGGGCCCAGTGATACCTCTTCGTCATACGGAGTGACAAATCCCAGTCTTGATCCGTGTCAACCCAACAGACACTTTCGGAGATACCCGTAGTATACCTTTATAGTCACCCAGTTACGTTGTGACGTTTGGTACACCCAAAGAACTCTTACAGTATCCGGGAGTTACACGATCTCATGGTCTAAGGAAAAGATACTTGACATTGGAAAAACTCTAGCAAACGAACTATACGATCTTTATGCTATGTTTAGGATTGGGTCTTGTCCATCACATCATTCTCCTAATGATGTGATCTCGTTATCAATGACATCCAATGTCCATAGTCAGGAAACCATGACTATCTGTTGATCAACGAGCTAGTCAACTAGAGGCTTACTAGGGACATGTTGGTGTCTGTTATTCACACATGTATTACGATTTCCGGATAACACAATTATAGCATGAATAAAGACAATTATCATGAACATGGAAATATAATAATAATGCTTTTATTATTGCCTCTAGGGCATATTTCCAACAGCGGCAAGCGGTGCCGCACCTAAATCGGCATGCGACCCACTTAAGGATTGCATCATGGCCCAGTCTGGTCCATTTATGGGCCAAGAAAGCAAGCAATCGTAAGAAACGCTATGAAGCCATCATCAGAATCCGGCACACCCAAATATAGGGGCGCCGCACACCCCCTATGTTTCACCGATGAGGTCCTGGACTATGTATTCCCAGAGGGATTCAAACCCGTAAACATAGAGGCATATGATGGAACAACAGACCCTGGAGTTTGGATCAAGGATTATATCTTCCACATACACATAGCTAGAGGAGATGATCTCCATGCCATAAAATATTTACCCCTTAAGCTTAAAGGGCAAGCCCGGCATTGGCTTAAAAGCCTTCCCGAAAACACAATTGGAAGCTGGGAAGGGCTCGAGGATGCTTTCCGAGAAAACTTTCAAGGGACCTATGTCCGCCCTCCGGATGCAGACGATCTTAGTCACATAACTCAACAACCCGGAGAATCAGCTCGGCAGTTCTGGAATAGATTCCTCACTAAAAAGAATCAGATAGTCGACTGTCCGGACGCCGAAGCCTTAGCAGCTTTCAGGCATAACGTCCGAGATGAATGGCTCGCCAGACACCTCGGCCAAGAAAAGCCAAGAACAATGGCCGCACTAACAAGCCTCATGACCCGCTTTTGTGCAGGAGAGGACAGCTGGTTGGCAAGGTGCAGCCCCAGCGACCCAAGCACATCCGAAACTAGGGATGGAAACGGAAAACCGCGATGCAACAAGGACCGTCGCCAAACTAAGGAAAAAAGTCCGAAGAGCACGGCAGTCAATGCCGGATTCAAAGGTTCACGACAAAATCAGACAAAACCACCCCTCCAGGATAACAGGGACGATCCATCCAACTTAAATAAAATCCTGGACAGGATATGTCAGATACATAGTACTCCCGGGAAGCCTGCTAACCATACCCATAGAGATTGTTGGGTTTTCAAACAATCCGGCAGACTCAATGCCGAAAACAAGGGGCTCGACACACCAAGCGAAGACGAGGACGAACCCCAAAAGCAGAGCACCAGGAAACAAAAGAACTTCCCACAAGAAGTAAAAACAGTGAACTTACTTCACATAACAAAATGTGCGGCGCCCATAAAGGTACGCACCACACGGCTTATCCCCAAAGGGTCCCGCCACTGGTTGTCAAAACCAATCATCTTCGATCAGCTAGATTATTCTAGAAATATCAAGAATGCAGGCTGGACTGCCTTGATACTCGATCCAATAATTGGCTTACTCCGGTTTTCAAATGTCCTTATGGACGGCGGCAGTGGACTAAACCTGATATATCAGGATACAATCCATCACATGGGGATAAACCCAGCAAGAATCCGCCGTAGCAAAACCTCCTTTCAAGGGGTAACACCTGGTCCGGACACCCATTGTATGGGTTTTCTCCGGCTCGAAGTTATATTCGGCTCTGCCGATAACTTCCGCCGTGAAAAGCTGACCTTCCATATCATCCCGTTCTCAAGTCGCTATAAAGCACTACTGGGACGCGAAGCTTTCGCCCGCTTTAACACAATACCGCATTATGCATCTCTCACGCTTAAGATGCCCGGTCCACGAGGCATCATCTCTTTGAATGGGAAGCACTAAAGTGCGCCTCCCCAAGCGGAGGACTGTGCGGCCGCTTTGACAGCCCCACAGTAAAATGGCCTCACCAGCCAAAAAACTTTGAAATAGGTCATTAAAGACCACGAACGCGGATAGACGAGTTCGGGACAAAATCATCATTGATGCAGGCTTAGTGGCCATATACCCCCACTAGGGGCTCCATGCATATACAATAAGAGACAATAAAGCTCAATTTTATATATTTTACTTTATACTTTGTTTATTTTAAACTTTTGTTCGGCATGACCCGTTTTCAACTTAGTTCCTCTCTTTTACAGATGAATGTCGTGCGGCGCCCGTCCAGGATACGGCACAACGGAGACACAGGCGCAGACATGCAGTAGGGACCTGTCCTAAAGGATTCTTTTTAGATTAAGACCCTGCGTAAACCTTTTTTACTGTCTCTTGTTGATACACATCCCCTGGTTTTTTCTGGTATAACCAAAGGAGGAGGCTGGCGTCTTGGCATGTGGCCACGTCAGAATTTTTGCACGTACCTGGACACTAGGGGCTTTTTTAATAAAGAGTGTTGTTTCGCCCGCACTCATAAAGACCGAACACCTTAGGGAGTGTTCGGCGTCGCGAGTTTTGGCATTATATGCATCAGCTCCGAATCATGTCTTTGGTCAAATGTTGGGTTGCCCGGCTCCTGAGTTCGGCTACCTTACGTTCCGCTCTATCGGCTAAGGTAGCACCAGGAGAACTACTGCGATTGTGCCCCGGTTCGGCCGGGCGAGCACCTCAGTAGAGAAAGCCGAAAACTGACTGTCATGATGTAGCGTGAGACTGGTCAGCCACTCGATGACCTATCGGAATATATCGGATTCCTCCCCTTTAACGAAGGGCTGCTTCCCGGTCAGGCACATACGCGCCCCGAACTCGGGCGAGCGCAGTCGCCACCAAGAGGCTACCTAAATAGTCTCACTGTCAAGCTCCTATGGCTAAGTGAAAGTGTTAAAGCATTATAGTCCGGTTGCCTGGCCCGCTGTGCTATCACCTCCTTTGTAGGACCAAGACGTTGGGTTAAGTGTGAAAATGCATCTTCTGCGAGCACCCCCGCACTATGTGCATGGGGGCTGAAGCCAACGACTGCCATCTTTCAGATTTTGTATATATATATCTTAAAACGGCCGCACAGGAGGTGTTCCAATACTTGAAGGCACAAGTATAAAAAGGCCACTACAGTTTATCAAAATATTACTCTATAATTACATATGCTATCATAACATAGCATCTTTCGAGCACTGCGTCTCTATTACACGAGCGCCTTCAAGGACTTCTTGAAAATAGTGCTCGGAGGGTACTCGGCTTTTGTCCGAATCTCGGGACGCAACAACGATGGTCTCCATCTCTGCCCAGTATGTCTTGACACGGGCAAGAGCCATCCTTGCGCCCTCTATGCATGCTGACCTCTTCATTGCATTAATACGCGGCACCGCGTCAAGGAATTGCTGCACCAAGTTTCCTTGTCCTCCCCCTTTCTTCCCTCCAAAGGCATTATCTCCAGCATCCTGACCAGCACGGGATCTGGCCTGGATTCGGGAAGGGGAGCCGGACACCTGATCAGCTTTGCGTTCGCTATCCACTCCTGTTTAAAAGGACAGCTCTTTTAGGGGCAAGTTTATGACAATTATATAGATAGAAGGTCCGGGCACAAGGTTGCTTACTTGAGTATCCGGGTGATTGCAGCTTAGGCCCGCGTCCTCAGTTAAATCCGGACACATCTCTTGTGATCCGAAGAACAGTTTATACATCTCCGTGGATGTTGTGCCCATGAAATTCTGGAGAGCTCGCGGTCCCTCTGGATTAAACTCCCACAGGCGAAGGGAGCGATGTTTGCCGGGCAATATTCGGCGAATCAGCATGACCTGCGTCACCTTGACCAGGCTGAGGTCTCCTTCCAAGAGATCCTTAATGCGGCCCTGTAACAAGGGCACGTCTTTGGGCAAACCCCAATCTAACCCTCTGTTAACCCATGATGCTAGCCGTGGTGGGGGACCCGAGCGAAAGGCAGGAAGCGCCACCCACTTGGCGCTCTGGGGAGTGGTGATATAAAACCACTCTAATTGCCACAAGCCTAGCTCCTCTTGAAAAGAGCCCTCGGGCCATGGAGCATCAGCATTTTTGCTTATAACAGCGCCTCCGCACTCTACGTGCCATCCCTTGATCATCTTCGGCTCCACTTTGAAAGTCTTGAGCCATAATCCGAAGTGAGGGGTAACACGGAGGAACGCTTCGCATACAACGATAAACGAGGAGATATGGAGGATGGACTCCGGAGCTAAGTCGTGAAATTCCAGCCCGTAATAAAACAGCAGTCCCCTCACAAAGGGGTCCATCGGGAAGCCTAACCCCCGAAGGAAGTGAGACACGAACACTACGCTCTCACCGGGCTGGGGACTGGGGATAGCCTGCCTTTGAGCAGGCAACCTGTGCGAAATTTCGGCGGTCAAGAACTTAGCCTCTCTCAACTTTAGCATGTCCTCCTCCGTGATGGAGGAGGGCATCCTTCGACCTTGAAGGTCGGAACCGGACATTATCGAAGGTCTGAGGCGCCCGGAATCTGGAGCCTAGGGTGTTGGAACTCGAGGCGACGGGCGAACTCGTTTTGGGATTGGAGAAAAGGAGTAAGGCCCTGGTCTCTTTATAAGAGGTTGACTACCAGGAGCCCTCCCCGTAACCGTTTGGGACTCGCCTTTAATCGAGAAAACATGCTAATGGGCACGATTGGGTTACCCACGTCCGTATTGATGAGAATCCCGTAAAAGGGGGCCACACGATCTCTGCATTGACAAGACGTGCCAAGGAAACTGCCTCGCAAAACACGCTGAGGTGGAAAAGTGAAAAAGATTCGAGTAAAGGATTTGGCTATAGTGTGATGACGCACTGTGGAATATGTTAGCAGATTTGATTTGTGTAAATATATTTTTCTCTATGGCAATATGTGGAAGCTTATTTTGCGGAGCCGGACACTACTCTTGGTGTTTACAATCTTCTATGAAGGACTTGGAGGAGGAACCCGCCTTGCAATGCCGAAGACAATTTGCGCGCCGGACTCATCGTCATTGAAGCCTGGTTCAGGGGCTACTGAGGGAGTCCTGGATTAGGGGGTGTTCGGGTAGCCGGACTATACCTTCAGCCGGACTCCTGGACTATGAAGATACAAGATTGAAGACTTCGTCCCGTGTCCGGATGGGACTTTCCTTGGCGTGGAAGGCAAGCTTGGCGATGCGGATATTCAAGATCTCCTACCATTGTAACCGACTCTATGTAACCCTAACCCTATCCGGTGTCCATATAAACCGGAGGGTTGTGGTCCGTAGGCAATCAACTCCATATACAACAATCATACCATAGGCTAGCTTCTAGGGTTTAGCCTCCTTGATCTCGTGGTAGATCTACTCTTGTACTACCCATATCATCAATATTAATAAAGCAGGACATAGGGTTTTACCTCCATCAAGAGGGCCCGAACCTGGGTAAAGCATCATGTTCCCTGCCTCCTGTTACCATCCGGCCTAGACGCACAGTTCGGGACCCCCTACCCGAGATCCGCCGGTTTTGACACCGACACCCACATCAGGACGAGGGGGTTGGGGGCTTCCAGGAGCCGTGTGCCATCGCTTGCATCTTGGGTGGAGCTCAGGCCCCAGCTTCCCAGGACATCTTCAAGCAGTTCTCTCGCGAGGTGAATGCAGCCCTCCCCAAGCTCGAGGCCATGCGCCCGCTCAGATGGTCCAACTACGCCATCACCTTCAACTCGACGGACCAACTCAAATGCGCGGAGACCATCGGCGTCCTCCCGATGTTCTTCTCACTCATCATCATCAATGTCCAAGTCACCAAGACCCACATCGACGGCGGCGCGGGGCTCAGTGTCCTGTCCGTCGAGACGTTCGACAGCCTTCAAGTGCCCTATGATCAGCTACAGCCTAATAAGCCCATTTCAGGAGTGACCGACGGCTCCACTACCCCGATAGGGCAAGTTCATCTCCCTGTCACCTTCGGTCAGCACGACAACTACCACACCGAGCTCGTCGACTTCGACGTTTCTCACATCCGTCTGTTGTACAATGCTATCCTCGGGTACCCAGCGTTAACCAAATTCATGGCAGTGACGCACCATGGGTACAACAACCTCAAGATGCCGAGAAGTGGCGGAATCATCACAATCCCTTGCGAAGAAAGAGATGCAGTGTGCTCCCTCGAGCGTGCCTTCCAAGCCACAGCAATCAAAGACCCTGACAGCGAGGGCGCGCAGTACCCTCCTGTGGCCATTGAGGGAGTCCTGGACTAAGGGGTCCTCGGGCGTCCGGCCTGTTGGACATGGGCCGGACTATTGGGCCATGAAGACACAAGATAGAAGACTTTCTCCCGTGTCCGGATAGGACTCTCCTTTTTGTGGATAGCAAGCTAGGCGGCTGGATGTACTATTTCCTTTCTATGTAACTGACTTTGTACAAACCTAGTCCCCTCTAGTGTCTATATAAACCAGAGGGTTTATTTCATAGGGATAATTGATATGTCCATTTTGCATCATGCTTTTATATCGATACTTATTGCATTATGGGTTGTTATTACACATTAGGTCACAATACTTATGCCTATTCTCTCTTATTTTACAAGGTTTACATGAAGAGGGAGAATGCCAGCAGCTGGAATTCTGGGCTAGAAAAGGAGCAAATATTAGAGACCTATTCTGCACATCTCCAAAAATCCTAAAACTTCGCCGGAGCACGTTTCAGAATAAAAAAATATTGGGCGAAAGAAGTACCAGAGCAGGGCCACCCACCGTCCACGAGGGTGGGGGGCGCGCCCTACCCCCTGGGCGCGCCCCCTACCTCGTAGGCCCCCTGGCAGCCCTCTGATGCCCATCTTTGGCTATATGGAGTCTTTTGTCGAGGAAAAAATCATAACCAAGCTCATGGGACGAAACTCCGCCGCCACGAGGCGGAACCTTGCCGGAACCAATCTAGGGCTCCGGCAGAGCTGTTCTGCCGGGGAAAGTTCCCTCGAGGAGGGGTCAATCTCCATAAAAATCTTCACCAACACCGTCTCATCTTAAGCCCTAGTTCATCTCTTGTATCCAATCTTTGTCTCAGAACCTCAGATTGGTACATGTGGGTTGCTAGTAGTGTTGATTACTCCTTGTAGTTGATGCTAGTTGGTTTATTCGGTGGAAGATCATATGTTTAGATCCTTTATGCATATCAATACCCCTCTGATTATGAACATGAATACGATTTGTGAGTAGTTATGTTTGTTCCTGAGGACATGGGAGAAGTCTTGCTATAAGTAGTCATGTGAATTTGTTATTCGTTCGATATTTTGATGAGATATATGTTGTCTTTCCTCCAGTGGTGTCATGTGAACGTCGACTACATGAAACTTCACCATTGTTTGGGCCTAGAGGAAGGAATTGGGAAGTAATAAGTAGATGATGGGTTGCTAGAGTGACAGAAGCTTAAACCCTAGTTTATGCGTTGCTTCATAAGGGGCTGATTTGGATCCATATGTTTCATGCTATGCTTAGGTTTACCTTAATTCTTCTTTTGTAGTTGCGCATTCTTGCGAGAGGAGTTAATCATAAGTGGGATACTTGTCCAAGAAAGGGCAGTACCCAAGCACCGGTACACCCACATATCAAATTATCAAAGAAACGAACGCGAATCATATGATCATGATGAAAACTGGCTTGACGATAATTCCCATGTGTCCTCGGGAGCGCTTTCCTTTATATAAGAGTTTGTCCATGCTTGTCCTATGCTACAAAAAGGATTGGGCCACCATGCTGCAACATGTTTACTTGTATTACTTGTTACCTATTACAAATTGCCTTATAACAAAACTATCTGTTACCGATAATTTCAGTTCTTGCAGAGAATATCTTACCGAAAACCGCTTGTCATTTCCTTCTGCTCCTCGTTGGGTTCGACACTCTTACTTATCAAAAGGAGTACGGTAGATCCCCTATACTTGTGGGTCATCACTTATACATGTTCCTATGACTATGAGATTATGAAACTCCCGAATACCGGAGGAACACTTAGTGTGCTATCGAATGTCACAACGTAATTGGGTGATTATAAAGATGCTCTACAGGTGTCTCCCATGGTGTTTGTTGAGTTGGCATAGATCAAGATTAGGATTTGTCACTCCGATTGTTAGAGAGGTATCTCTGGGCCCTCTCGGTAACGCACATCACTAGAAGCCTTGCAGGCAATGTGACTAATGAGTTAGTTGCAGGATGATGCATTATGGAACGAGTAAAGAGACTTGCCGGTAATGAGATTGAACTAGGTATGATGATACCGACAATCGAATCTCGGGCAAGTAACATACCAATGACAAAGGGAACAACGTATGTTGTTATGCGGTTTGACCGATAAAGATCTTCGTGGAATATGTAGGTGTCGGCGTCCTGGGAACGGGGGTCCCCAGACTTATCTGCCTGCGGCCCACGGCGTGGCTCCACCAGTGGCCCTGTATGGCCCATCTTCACCGGCAAAACACTCAAGACCCTCGCGAGGGGCCAAGCCTCGCGAGGCGGACGATGCAAGAACTCCTCGGGGGCGGACTCACAAGGCTGGCTCGCGAGGGGCAGAGAGATCAAGGCAAGGGGCGCCTCGCGAGGTTCCTGTGACGCAAGCCATAACAACCTAGGCCAGGTGGGCACCAGGCGGGCGCCAGGGTGCGCAGTGTCCTTGTTTCCTCTTTGGTTCTAAAGAGGCAAGTGTAGGCGCGGAGTCCCGAGGAGTCAAGCAAAGGCTTCCATATCGATGCAACAAGATCAAGACCGGTAGGACGGAGGTCACCGTGGAGCCCAAGATGGCGTCATCACCAGAGCCTTTGGCAGGCGAAGACCATCTTTTGTCAGGATAACTTGTACTAGCTGCCCCCCTTCTCAGTGGCCATCGTGGGATCCCTTCCCGCCTAATATTTGGGAAGAGGAATGGGTCCTCTATATATAGGACTAGCCACCATTGTAGGTGGAAGATCTCATCTGGGACCGGATCCACTCCACCAAGGCACAAACTCGCCAAGCACAAGTACACCTCTCCTTAGGAGGTTGTTCTTCCCTTGTAACTGTTCATCCTCTGCCCAAGAGGCAATCGACCACACCACACTCGAGTAGGGTATTACACCACATTGGTGGCCCGAACTAGTATAAATCTTGTGTCCTCTTGTTCTGCGAGTTTGACGCACTGAGCCTTGAGATTGCGGTGAGCGTGACTGCTTGGGGGAGGAGAGATCTTCGTGCGCACCCCAGTGTTCGAACCTCAAAATCCGACATTTGGTGCGCTAGGTAGGGGTGCGTTGAAGCTTTCCTTCCATTGATCCACGTTCCACCGCTCCATCGCATCCATGTCGGACGCGCCTGAGCCCGCGCCGAGCGCCGGGTCGCCCTCGCCGCCCGTGTCGCTCAGACAGCCCCCGCCGGCGGGCCTCCCCGTCGTTCTCCATCCACTGTTGCCAACGCCACTACCGACCTGGTAGCAAACGAGCAGTAGGCGTCGTCACTGCACCCCTCCGTGCGACGGGACGGCCGCACCGCCACCCCATTGCTGACACCGGCCGGCTCATCGTCTTACGCTCTCCGCGCACCCATGGATGCACAGGCTGCGCTGCTCATGGCACGCGAGGTCCTGCGTTACCGCCCGGTCGACGACCTCTACAAGGACTGGTTGGATCACATCATCGAGCTCGTTAGCACCGCGGGAGGCTCTCCTGCACTATCCCTTTCGCTGCCTCGCCCACCTCCATCCGCAGGCGATGTAGCTCACGGAGCGCCTCCGCCGCCTCCACATCAAGACGTCGCCCTTGCGCCGAGACGCGCAGCTCACGGAGCGCCACCACCCCCTCTGCGTCAAGACGGTCCTCTCCCCAAGACGTGCGGTCCCGCGGCGTGATCCACCGCGCCATGTGCCCGCTCATGAAGAAGGAAGCTGCCAAGAGGTTCCTCGACCGCAAGAAAATGCTCCAGCGCTCCCAGCACCACCATGACAAGGCCGCGTGCCGCCTGCGGCGGCGGTGCGCAGGCATCCAGGCCAGGCCCCGCATCAGCAAAGGGCCCCGATGGCCACGACAGGCTGCCACGCCTTCACTCCTGAGCTGCGTAGCGTCGTCTGGCCAGGCAAGTTCAAGCCGGATCTGCCGCCTCGCTACGACGGCACCCCCGACCCTGCGGAGTTCCTGCAGCTCTACGAACTGAGCATCGTGGCGGCTAGCGGTGATGAAAAAGTCATGGCAAACTGGTTTCCCATGGCTCTCAAGGATGGCGCTCGCTCATGGCTCCTGAACCTGCCTCCAGGCTCGATCTCCTCCTGGGATGAGATGCGTGACCGCTTCGTCACCAACTTCCAGGGCACTCGCGACCGCCTTCCGGCCGTGGGTGACCTGCGCCGCATTAAGCAACAGACGGGAGAGACCCTGCAGAAGTACATCCAGTGCTTCAACAGCGTGCGCCTCAAGATCCCCAAGGTGACGGACAAGGCCATCATCTTAGCATTTTCCGATGGCGTCCGCGACATCAAGATGAAGGAGGAGCTTGCCATCCATGAGGAGCTATGCACCACTCTATAGTTGTTCAACATAGCGACCAAGTGCGTGAGGGCTGAGGAAGGGCGTCTCTCCCTCCTCGAGCTCCCTGCTGCTGATCCATAGGAGAATAAGGCCAAGGTCAAGGACGTGAAGCGCAAGGGAGTGGCTGTACTCGCATAGAGCCAGACACAAAGCGCGGCCGGGACCTCCCCGAGTCATCCAAGGGCAGCCGTCCGTTCGGCGCCTTCCACAACGTGCGCAGCCACAACAACAACGATTGTCAATAGCTCAGGGCCATTCGAGATGGACGCTTCGGTCGACGCCCCGAGTGCAACGACCGGGGCTACGACTGAGGAGGAGGACGAGGTGGATGATGCTGGGATGATCGCGGCCCCCGCCAGGAGTGGCACGACCAGCCTCATGAGGATCGCTAGTAGGACCAACCTGGTCTCACTCCGCCGCCGCCACCACCAAGGGGAACGACGACCACCATCAGGACGAGGGGCTGGGGGCTTCCAGGAGCCGCGCGCCATCACTTGCATCTCGGGTGGTGCTCAGGCCCTAGCTTCCCAGCACATCTTCAAGCATTTCTCTCGCGAGGTGAATGCAGCCCTACCCAAGCTCGAGGCCATGCGCCCGCTCAGATGGTCCAACTACGCCATCACCTTCAGCTCGGCGGACCAGCTCAAATGCGTGGCGACCATCGGCGTCCTCCCAATGTTCTTCTCACCCATCATCATCAATGTCCAAGTCACCAAGACCCTCATCGACGGCGGCGCGGGGCTCAGTGTCCTGTCCGTCGAGACATTCGACAGCCTTCAAGTGCCCTATGATCAGCTGCAGCCTAATAAGCCCTTTTCATGGGCCACCGACGGCTCCACTACCCCGATAGGGCAAGTTCATCTCCCTGTCACCTTCGGTCAGCACGACAACTACCACACCGAGCTCGTTGTCGGTGTCAAAACTAGCGGATCTCGGGTAGGGGGTCCCAAACTATGCGTCTAAGGCGGATGGTAACAGGAGGCAGGGGACACGATGTTTTACCCAGGTTCGGGCCCTCTTGATGGAGGTAAAACCCTACGTCTTGCTTGATTTATTCTTGATGATATGAGTATTACAAGAGTTGATCTACCACGAGATCGGAGAGGTTAAACCCTAGAAGCTAGCCTACGGTATGATTGTATGTTGTCCTACGGACTAAAACCCTCCGGTTTATATAGACACCGGAGGGGGCTAGGGTTACACAAGGTCGGTTACAAAGGAGGAGATATACATATCCGTATTGCCTAGCTTGCCTTCCACGCCAAGTAGAGTTCCATCCGGACACGAGACGAAGTCTTCAATCTTGTATCTTCATACTCCAACAGTCCGGCTGTCCGGAGACCCCCTAATCCAGGACTCCCTCAGTAGCCCCTGAACCAGGCTTCAATGACGATGAGTACGGCGCGCAGTGTTGTCTTCGGCATTGCAAGGCGGGTTCCTCCTCCGAATACACCACGAAAGAATTTTGAATACAAGGATAGTGTCCGACCCTGCAAAATAAGTTCCACATAACACCGTAGAGATAATAATATTTCCACAAATCTAATCCGCTGACACGTTTTGGCAACATGACATTATACCATGGCCCGGTGATTATTCGAACTGTTTCCTTTAACTAGCCCCGCACATAACGCGAGGCAGTTTCTTGACACATCTTGTCAAAGCAGAGATCGTGTCCCCCTTATTGCGGGATTCTCATCAATACGGGCGTGGGTAACCCAACCGCGCCATCGATTACGACGCTTGGGGGATAAGCGAGTTTTACCAGGCTAGTGGGGGCGCATAGTTTCGGCCGCCCTTATAAAGAGATAAGGTTTAACCTTTCTCTACGCTCGCCTTCTTCCTCCTTGCTCATCCGTTCTTGCGCACTCGAGCTCCAACGCCCAAGTCCACATCCTTCCCCTCAACCTTCTCCAAACATGTCTGGAGCGGGAGGCAAATGGATGGCTTCCTCCATTATGGAGGGACACATCAAGAAGCTGCACGGAGCCGGATACTTAACCGCGAATATCGCGCACCGGCTGCCCGCTCTGGGGCAGATCGTTCCTACCCCGGAACCTCATGAGAGGGTAGTTTTCCTCCACCACTTCCTCCATGGACTGGGGTTTCCCCTCCATCTATTCGTCTGCGGTCTCATGTTCTACTATGGGCTGGACTTCCATGATCTGGCCCCGAACTTCATCCTCAACATTTCGGCATTCATCGTCGTGTGTGAGGCTTTCCTCCGCATCCGGCCCCACTTTGGCCTGTGGCTGAAGACCTTCAATATCAAGCCGAAGGTAGTGGGGGGGCAACAAGCAGAATGCGGCGGAGCCATGGTGGGCAAGATGCACAATGTTATATGGCTTGAAGGCTCCTTCGTGGAGACCATAAAGGGGTGGCAATCGGCCTGGTTCTACATCACCGAGCCGCGCGACACCAACTGGGTGGTGGCCCCTGAGTTTCGATCTGGAATCCCAACGCGGCTCACCTCCTGGAAAGAGAAAGGCCTATCATGGGGTTCATCGGTGGAGATGGACGGACTCCAGAAATGTATCCGGAATATGGCAAGCATGAAGCTCAAGCTTGTCAACATAGTCCAAGTCATGCTCATCCGCCGGATCCTGCCGTGTCAACAACGGGATTTCAACTGTTCAAGGGCGCGGCTCACCTCCTGGAAAGAGAAGGGCCTATCCTGGGAGTTCGAACCGGCCCAGCACCAGACTCTGAGCGAGCTCTTCGACACGATGCATAGGGACGTCTAGAGGGTGTTGTTCAAGGGCACCAAGGTCCCTCCCTCTCTCACCGAGGACTGCGGGCTAAGCATGAAGCGCCCAGCGCATTCGGTGAGTTCTATACATCCAGTAGGATATTTATTTCCCCTAGCTTAACTATGTGCGGGGTCTGAGCTCCATGCCTTTGACAGGACTTGGTGGAGACGTTGGGGGTAGATTAACTGTCCGGCCCCTCTGCCCGAAGACACTGCGGACGCTCTCCTGACGGAGATGCTGACTCCGGCTCCTTACAAGGTGCCGGAGAAGACCAACAAGGCCAAGGGAACCCAAAAGAGTTCCCGACGCCAGGTGTTATCGGACTCATCGTCCGATAACTCCGCGACGCACTCCTCCCCTGAAGACGAGGAGGAAGGTGAAGATGATCCCCCTCCAGTCGGGGGAGACAAGAAAATGAATGCCGCCCCAACCGAGGGGGCCAAAGGGTCCAAGAAGGGAAGGACACTCCTTCCGGACTACTCCACCACCGCTGCCGAAGGCGAAGATGAGTGGCTGCTCAGGGCCAAGCCCCTTGTGAAGTCGTAAGTATTCAGATGCCAGAGTAACTCATAGCATACCTTTGTCGCACTGCTTCTCCTAACGCCGAATTATGATTATGCAGACCGCCACAAGCCCGTATCGACGTATCGTCGGACGGCTCCCTCGGCTCATCGGATATGGATAGCGATCCACTTCCGACCGCCACCTCCCCTTGCCCTACGGAAAACGCCGAGGTATTGTCTCAAGAGGCACCGGGTCAAGGGGAAACAGTCCCGAAGGCGCTTCAAGGCGACCTTCCGGACTCCGGGAGCAGAGGGAGCAAGGCTCCCGAGGGCTCCGAGTTCGGCCCTCAGCCGAACACCGCGCCGGAACCTCCAGTGGTTCCGGACTCGGGCAGGCGGCCTCCTTCCAAAAGGGGCAAGACGCCTGTGCCAGTGACCTCTGTCCATCCAGAGCCACCGGACAATCTGCTGGGAGCGCTTCGCAGTGCTTCCATCGACGAAGAGCACCACACTATTATGAGTGCGGTGGTCCAGAAGGTTCAGTCCGCCAAGAGTGGACTGACTGAAGCCTGTGCCAGCCTTCTAACAGGCTTTGAGGTAAGTATTTGAAATATAGGAAAAATATGACTGCATAGACAGTAGCCCCTGATGCTCTATTCCGTGTTCACAAAGAAAAGCTGAATAGAGGATCAAACAATATCACAGGAGTCTAATATAAGTATGTCTATATGCGTATGCAGGCTTTGCT
Source organism: Triticum monococcum (assembly GCA_034509565.1). Classification (NCBI taxonomy): domain Eukaryota; kingdom Viridiplantae; phylum Streptophyta; class Magnoliopsida; order Poales; family Poaceae; genus Triticum; species Triticum monococcum. The sequence goes on from CM067846.1 coordinate 50,746,539, forward strand.
GCTGGCCTCTGCCGCACTGACTGCGGAGGTCGTCCCACTGAAGTAGGACCTCGAAGGGTCCAAGGAAGAGCTCGGCCTTGCCAAGAGGCAGCTCGATGAGAACAAAGGTAAGTAGTACCTAGTCTATGGATATATATAAAAAGAATGCGATTGCAAAATGACAGGATCATCGTAAATTTGCCAGGGGCCACGACCGAGGTGGCGACCCTGAAGCAAGCGCTATCCGAGGCCGAAAACAAAGCGGCCCAGGAGGGCACCAAGCAGTAAAAACAAGAGGCATGGGTGGGTGAGGTCCAGCAAGAGCTCCACGCTCTCATGACGAAGCACGAGGCGTTGGAGCTTGACTTGAAGATGCGAGAGTCCGAGCTTGCCGTGGCCCTTGAGAGTGCAATGAGTGCCGAGGCCGAAGCCCAAAAGGCCCTCTAGGAGATTGATGCGATGAAGAAGATAGCGGCGGGTAAGGCATTCTATATGCAAAGCAAGCATGTGAAAGTAAATTACTTGTTACTTACCCGAATCCAGAGCTCTCCAGGAGCATTCATAGATTTGCCCCGTAGCGTGTCGGATGCCGCACAGTTTTACCAGGCCGAGGAGGGAAGCTCAACGGAGAAGCTTTTCTGGTCTCAGTATACTGGGACCGAACACCCGATGCCTCTGAGCGACCAGCTGAAGCAACTGGTCGAGCTGCACAAGGCGGCCGAACATGCCATGAAGGGCTTTATAGTCCGGACGTGGCCTGGTGAAGCCCTTCCCAACTGCTACCTCGGCCTGGTGACGCGGCTTGTGGATGCCTGCCCACGGCTGGAAGTCATTAAGTGGTCCGTCTGCATTGAAGGCGCACGCCGGGCTTTCGCCCGTGTCAAGGTGCAATTGGCCAGATGGACGTCGTGAAGCTGGTGAAGGAAGGGTCACCTGCGGGCAAGGAGCATCGCCACCCCGAGATATACTATGAGGGTGTCCTGAAGGGTGCCCGTCTCGTAGCGGACGAGTGTGCAAAAGATGTAATATTTGAATGAACTTGCTCGTGTAATCCTGTATTATGAAAACATGTTCATATGCGCTATGCAACGCTTGTCTGAATTTAAAATATTGCCTTCTGTTCGGCTGTTTATAAAATTTGAGAGATAGCTAGTCGTCGGCTACTGCCCCCACGCCACGAGTGCTGGGGTGTTCGGGATAAACCTGAGCACTCTTGTTCCCATTGTTGGGACCTTCGAGGGAGGTGCTCAGCACAACGAATAAGGCAATCGGACTATAATGCGTTAGCACTCTCACTTAGCCATAGAATTCTATAATTTTAAATTTCGGCGAAGCCCCTAGTATTCGGAAGGCCGAATTCGGGGCGCGATACACGCCTTAAGCCGGACGGGGCCGACTCCTCGCTCTAAGCGGCATAAGTTTTTAGGGACTTGAAACCTCTCGAACAGCGACCAGTCTCTCACCTTATCATGACAGTCAGTTTTAGCTTTCTCTATTGAGGTGCTTAGCCCAGCAGAACCGGGGCACAATCGTAGTAGTTCTCCCAGTGCTACCTTAGCCGATATAGCAGAACGTAAGGTACCAAAACATGGGAGCCGGGCAAACCCAACTATTGACCCAAGACATGATTCGGAGCTGATGCATATAATGCTATAAGTTTGGGGTGCCGCACTGTCGAAAGTGTTCGGACTTGTCACGCCGTATTATGGGGTATGCTTAAGCCCCTACCGTATTGGCCGTACCAGAGTGTACGGGTGCTAGATTTCGTGAATGAACATATATAAAAAGGAAGAATGCAATAATAGTCTTAATGCTATGCATTGTTTATTCAAAAAAGTACATTAAAGAAGAATGATACAAGTAGTGCGATAAGCAAAAAGTAGGGCTGTTTGACATGTCCCTTCCAAGGGCAAGCTGAGGGATAGTATTAAAGCAAATATTTCACTCGTTACCGTAATCCACCTGGGAATTCCCTGGTGTGATGTAGCTTTGTGCCTCCTTGGTTGCTGCATCATGTGTTCGACAATCATGCTGCCGGACAGGATTTCCAGAGATTTAAGTCCTGAAAGAGAAAAATAACAAAGCGGGAAGCCCATAGTGCGGTTTAAGCCGCGACTTGGGGCGTGCCGCAGTCGTGCCGCCCTCCCCGCCTGTGCCCATGGTATTTTTAATGCGTAATTATGTACGCATGGCACGGATTTTGCTGTTTGGCTATGACTGGGGTGGGGGCCGCATTGCTATGCGAGCTCGGAACGTGCCAGGCGGTCCTGTTGCTGATTACTGAGGGCGCGCTTGAAGGTGTCCGGGTCCTTAATCGGTGAACTAGTGGATTGCCTTAAGAGGCTGCTTTGCGCTTCTGCTGCGAGGGCCGCAGTGTGCTCCTCCGTGCGGAGAGAGCGCTCTGTGTTTCCATTGACTGTGATGACCGCCCGAGGTCCTGGCATTTTGAGCTTGAGATATGCATAATGTAGTACCGCATTGAATCTTGCAAATGCGGTTTGCCCGAGCAGTGCATGGTAGCCACTGCGGAACGGGACTATGTCGAAGATTAACTCTTCGCTTCGGAAGTTATCCGGGGACCCGAAGACCACTTCTAGTTTGACTGAGCCTGTGCAATGGGCCTCTACACCTGGTATGACGCCTTTAAAGGTCGTTTTTGTGGGTTTGATCCTTGAGGGATCGATACCCATTTTGCGCACTTTGTCCTGATAAAGAAGGTTCAGGCTGCTGCCGCCATCCATAAGGACTCGAGTGAGGTGAAATCCGTTAATGATTGGGTCTAGGACCAATGCGGCGAATCTGCCATGATGGATACTAGTGGGGTGGTCCCTACGGTCGAAGGTGATCAGATAGGAAGAGCATGGGTTGAATTTTGGGGCAACTGGCTCCAACGCATATACGTCCCTGAGCGCACGCTTCCATTCCCTCTTGGGGATGTGGGTTGCGTATATCATGTTCATCGTCCGCACTTGAGGGGGGAACCTCTTCTGTCCTCTGGTGTTTGGCTGCCGGGGGCTCCTCCTCGTCATCGCTATGTGACCCCTTATCTTTATTTTCGGCATTTAACTTGCCGGCCTGCTTGAACACCCAACAATCGCTGTTGGTGTGGTTGGCTAGCTTGTCGGGGGTGCCATGTATTTGACACGAGCGATCGAGTATGTGGTCCAAACTGGACAGGCCCGGAGTGCTTCTTTCGAATGGCTTTTTACGCTGATCGGGTTTAGAGCCTTTGAATCTGGCATTGATTGTCGTATCCTCGGTATTATCGCTGTTAATGCGGCGCTTATGTTTGTTGCGACGTGACCTTCCATTGCCATCCTTGGTATCCAAAGTACCATGGTTCTTTGATATGTTATTACTGCGAGCCAGCCAGCTGTCTTCTCCCGCGCAAAAGCGGGTCATGAGTGTCGTGAGGGCTACCATAAATTTTGGCTTTTCCTGACCAAGGAGCCGGGCTAGCCACTCGTCGCGGATGTTGTGCTTGAAAGCTGCTAGGGCCTCTGCATCCGGACAGTCGATGATTTGATTTTTCTTTGTTAGGAACCGTGTCCAGAATTGTCTGGCCGATTCTTCTAGCTGCTGAATTATGTGGCTCAAGTCATCGACATCTGGTGGGCGCACATAAGTGCCCTGAAAGTTGTCGAGGAATGCGGCTTACAGATCTTCCCAACAACCAATGGACTCTGCTGGCAAGCTGTTGAGCCAATGCCGAGCTAGTCCTTTGAGCTTTAGTGGGAGGTATTTGATGGCGTGTAGGTCATCACCGCGGGCCATGTGGATGTGCAGGAGGAAATCCTCGATCCATACCGCAGGATCTATTGTGTCGTCGTATGATTCAATATTTACGGGTTTGAAACCCTCTGGGATTTGATGATCCATTACTTCGTATGTGAAGCGTAGGGGGTGTGCGGCGCCTCTGTACTGGGCTATGTCGCGACACAGCTCAAATGAGTCTTGCCCGCTGTGTTCGGCCCGGCCGGACATACTTTTACTATATCCAGCGTGACGATTATCATCTCGCATAGTGGCGCGCCCTCGTGATCCGTCGATCGATCTTGCATGTTTTGCTTTGTCCTCCAATATGTCTCGCAGGTCTGGCGTATTTCCCCATGCCTTTTTATTTGAATGGCGTCGGGGTGCGGGCTGAGCTTTTGGCTGGAATGCCTCTCTCTCGCGGCCACGAGGTGGCCGATCAGTCGCGTCATACGCCGGGGATGTAGGTTTCGGTGCTTCGTCCTCCAGTCGGGGTAGCAACCTGCACTTTGGGTAAGTCTTGGAGAGGCGTTCGAGTTTATATTCCTCGGCCGCTAGGACTTCAGTCCATCTGCCAGCTAGCAAATCTTGATCAGCTTGAATCTGCTGCTGCTTTTTCTTGAGGCTATTTGCCGTGGCTATAAGCCGGCACTTGAAGCGCTCTTGTTCGACACGATCCTCTGGCACGACGAATTCGTCATCGTCAAGGCTTGCCTCGTCTTCGGAGGGAGGCATGTAATTATCATCCTCCGCCTCTCCATCTGCCGCTCTCTCAGGAGGGCTGGCTCCCTCATCCTCCTGCTCTAAATCTTGCTGGAGGGGATTGTTGTTGTCTTCGGCACTGTCCGGAGTGCTATTATCTCCGGTGCCGGTGTCACCACTTTTGCCTTGGAGGGACTTAGAGCGGCGCCACTGACGCCGGCGCTTGGGTTGCTTTTTGGAGGGGTCATCCTCTGTTGTCTCGTCGCCATTGCCTTCTTTGGGTGTATCCACCATGTATATATCGTATGATGAGGTGGTTGTCCAGTGCCCTGTGGGCAGTGGTTCCTCTCCGTCTCCCGCATCGTCGTCCATACCGTCGATGTCTTCGGAGTCGAAGTCGAGCATGTCAGTTAAGTCATTGACAGTGGCTACTAAGTGGGTGGTGGGTGGGCGGCGAATTTCTTCGTCATCCACATCCCAATCCTGCCGGACGTAGTTCGGCCAAGACTCTCCTGACAAGGAGAGAGACCTTAATGAGTCCAGTATGTCGCCAAAGGGCGAGTGCTGAACAATATCCGTAGAGGTAAACTCCATGATGGGCTCCCAATCGGATTCGAAAGGAATGGGCGCAGGCGGTTCGGAGTCCGTGGCCGAAGAGGATCCGACAGTTTGGCAACAAGGCTCTTGTGAAGGGTAAGGTCGATATTCAGCTCGATCGCCGCTGAGGATACGGCCTCCGTGACGGGGTCTATCCACCCGTCCATGGATGGTGCAACTGGCTCCGAATTGAAGCTCGGAGCGGCTGCAGGTGCGATCTCCTGAATATGGTCCGATGGTAGAGCTAAATCGTACTCATCGTGACCGCGCGGCGCACAAGGCAGGGGCTCGAATCTGTCGAAGATCAAGTCTCCGCGGATATCGGTCTTGTAGTTTAAGCTTCCAAACCTGACCTGGTGGCCAGGGGCGTAACTTTCAATCTGCTCCAGATGACCAAGCGAGTTGGCCCGCAGTGCGAAGCCCCCGAACACAAAGATCTATCCGGGGAGAAAAGTCTCACCCTGGGCTGCATCGCTATCGATGATCGTAGGAGCCATCATGCCTAACGGCGACTACACAAAGGAACTCTCAATGAAAGCACCAATGTCGGTGTCAAAACCGGCGGATCTCGGGTAGGGGGTCTCGAATTGTGCGTCTAAGGCAGATGGTAATAGGAGGCAGGGGACACGATGTTTTACCCAGGTTTGGGCCCTCTTGATGGAGGTAAAACCCTACGTCCTGCTTGATTTATTTTTGATGATATGAGTATTACAAGAGTTGATCTACCACGAGATCGGAGAGGCTAAACCCTAGAAGCTAGCCTATGGTATGATTGTATGTTGTCGACTAAAACCCTCCGGTTTATATAGACACCGGAGGGGGCTCGGGTTACACAAGTTCGGTTACAAAGGAGGAGATATACATATCCGTATTGCCTAGCTTGCTTTCCACGCCAAGTAGAGTTCCATCCGGACACGAGATGAAGTCTTCGATCTTGTATCTTCATAGTCCAACAGTCCGACCAAAGGATATAGTCCAGCTGTCCAGAGACCCCCTAATCCAGGACTCCCTCACTCGTCGACTTCGACGTTTCTCACATCCGTCTGCTGTACAATGCTATCCTCGGGTACCCAGCGTTAACCAAATTTAGGGCAGTGACCCACCATGGGTACAACATCCTCAAGATGCCGGGAAGTGGCAGAATCATCACAGTCCCTTGCGAAGAAAGAGATGTGGTGTGCTCCCTCGAGCGTGCCTTCCAAGCCACAACAATCAAAAACCCTGATAGCGAGGGCGCAGTACCCTCCTGTGGCCATTGAGGGAGTCCTGGACTAAGGGGTCCTCGGGCGTCCGGCCTGTTGGACATGGGACAGACTATTGGGCCATGAAGACACAAGATAGAAGACTTTCTCTCGTGTCCGGATAGGACTCTCCTTTGTGTGGATGGCAAGCTAGGCGGCTGGATGTACTATTTCCTTTCTATGTAACCGACTTTGTACAACCCTAGTCCCTCTAGTGTCTATATAAACCGGAGGGTCTATTTCATAGGGATAATTGATACGTCCATTTTGGATCATGATTTTATATCGATACTTATTGCATTATGTGTTGTTATTACACATTAGGTCACAATAGTTATGTCTATTCTCTCTTATTTTACAAGGTTTACATGAAGAGGGAGAATGTCGGCAGCTGGAATTGTGGGCTGGAAAAGGAGCAAATATTAGAGACCTATTCTGCACATCTCCCAAAGTCCTAAAACTTCACGGGAGCATGTTTCAGAATATATAAAAAATATTGGGCGAAAGAAGTACCAGAGGGGGGCCACCCACCGACCAGGAGGGTGGGGGTGCGCCCTACCCCCTGGGTGCGCCCCCTACCTCATGGGCCCCTTGGCAGCCCTCTGATGCTCATCTTTGGCTATATGGAGTCTTTCGTCGAGGAAAAAATCATAACCAAGCTCACGGGACGAAACTCCGCCGCCACGAGGCGGAACCTTGCCGGAACCAATCTAGGGCTCCGGCAGAGCTGTTCTGCCGGGGAAAGTTCCCTCCGGGAGGGGTCAATCTCCATCAAAATCTTCACCAGCACCATCTCATCTTAAACCCTAGTTCATCTCTTGTATCCAAACTTTGTCTCAAAACCTCAGATTGGTACCTGTTGGTTGCTAGTAGTGTTGATTACTCCTTGTAGTTGATGCTAGTTGGTTTATTCGGTATAAGATCATATGTTTAGATCCTTTATGCATATCAATACCCCTCTGATTATGAACATGAATATGATTTGTGAGTAGTTACGTTTGTTCCTGAGGACATGGGAGAAGTCTTGCTATAAATAGTCATGTGAATTTGGTATTCGTTCGATATTTTGATGAGATGTATGTTGTCTTTCCTCTAGTGGTGTCGTGTGAACGTCGACTACATGACACTTCACCATTGTTTGGGCCTAGAGGAAGGAATTGGGAACTAATAAGTAGATGATGGGTTGCTAGAGTGACAGAAGCTTAAACCCTAGTTTATGTGTTGCTTCGTAAGGGGCTGATTTGGATCCATATGTTTCATGCTATGGTTAGGTTTGCCTTAATTCTTCTTTTGTAGTTGCAGATGCTTGCGAGAGGCGTTAATCATAAGTGGGATACTTGTCCAAGAAAGGGCAGTACCCAAGCACCGGTCCACCCACATATGAAATTATCAAAGTAACGAACATGAATCATATGAGCATGATGAAAACTGGCTTGACGATAATTCCCATGTGTCCTCGGGAGCGCTTTCCTTTATATAAGAGTTTGTCCAGGCTTGTCCTCTGCTACAAAAATGATTGGGCCACCTTGCTGCACCTTGTTTACTTTTATTACTTGTTACCCGTTACGAATTACCTTAGCACAAAACTATCTGTTACCGATAATTTCAGTGCTTGCAGAGAATACCTTACTGAAAACCGCTTGTCATTTCCTTCTGCTCCTCGTTGGGTTCGAAACTCTTACTTATCGAAAGGACTACAATATATCCCCTATACTTGTAGTCATCAAGACTCTTTTCTATAATCACAATCAGATAGGCTAGACTTCTAGGGTTTTAGCCATCATGATGTCCTAGTAGATCAACTCTTGTAACCCCCATAGTCATCAATATTAATCTAGCAGGACGTAGGGTTTTACCTCCATCGAGAGGGCCCGAAGCTGGGTAAACATTGTGTTCCCTGTCTCCTGTTACCATCAACCTCAGACGCACAGTTTGGGACCCCCTACCCGAGATCCGCCGGTTTTGACACCAACACTGGTGCTTTCATTGAGAGTTCCGCTGTGACATCATCAGGAGGTTTGATGGCCCCATCAATCGTCTACAACAACGTTGTCCAGGGAGAAACCTTCCTCCCTAGACTGATCTTCGTATTCGGCGGCTTCACACTGCGGCCCAACTCGTGTGGCCATCTAGAGTAGATCGATAGCTACGCCCCTGGCCGTCAAGTCAGATTTGCGAGCTTGAACAATGTCACGGATATCCGCGGAGACTTGATCTTCAACGGATACGAGACCATGGCAGCCGCTCCCTGCTGCCACGATGAACATGACTTAAATCTGTCATCGTACCATGCCCAGGGGATAGCACCTGTAACTACTCCGACCTTGGATCCAGAGCAGATTGCGCCATTTGAGGACAGGAGGCTCAACCCCGCCATAGAAATCGCAGACTCAGCGGCGTCAGAGCCGCACTCTGACCCAACCTCGAGTGGGATCCGTGTCACCGGAACCCCAGACCCGTTTCCAGCTACAAGTTCTAAACCAGGTGTGCCTGTGCACGGCAAGCTCAATCAGGCATCGATCGTCAAGTTTAGCTCCGCGGACATCTTTCGGCACTCACCTTTAGGCGACATGATAAACTCATTAAAAACACTCTCCTTAGTAGGGGACTCTCATCCGAATTATATCCGGTTTGAACTGGGGGCTGACGATGGAGAATTACACTTCCCACCCCACCCACTTAATAGCCACTATCAAAGACTTAACTGACATGCTCGATTATGGCTCCGAAGACATCGACGGTATGGACGACGATCCTGCAGAGGAGCAGGCCGAAAACCCACCGTTCATCGGACAATGGACGGCCACCTCCTCATACGATGTATAGATGGTATATGGACCAAAAGAGAATAGTGGCATTGACAAGGAAGATCCAGTTGAGGATAAACCATCTGAGATACAACCAAAACACCGGCGTCAGCAGTGCTGCTCTAAATCACGCCGCAGCAAAGACAGCAACACCGGCACAGGAGAAGATAACACCCCGGATGGCGCCAAAGACAATGAAGACCCCGTTGAGGCAACTTCTGAACAAGACAAACGGGAAGATGGGCGAGTCAGCCCTAATTAATAGGCCACACACGAAGACTCGGAGGACATCAATTATCTTCCACTCTTCGAGGATGAGGTGAGCCTCGACAATAAGGATTTTATCGTGCCTGAGGAACCTCTCGAGCAGGAGCGCTTCAAGCGCCAGCTAATAGCCACTGCAAGGAGCCTGAAAAAGAAGCAGTAATAGCTTCAAGCTGACCAAGGTCTTCTCAATGATAGATGGACTAACGTCCTAGAAGCCGAGGAGTACAGCCTCAAGAGACCACTAAAAAATTACCTGAAGCGCAAATTACTACCTCAATTCGATGACGAGGCATTGGAGCCCATGCCATCAGTGCACAATGCGGCTGACCGACCACCACGTGGTCGGGACAAAGCGGTAACCCATGTCGAACACCAGCCCGTACCACCTCGCCGTAAAGACAGAGGCAAAACTGCTCAGGGATACATATATGACCTCCGGCAGGGCCTGAAGAATAAAGCAGGTTCAGCCAGATCGATTTATGGATCACGGGGGCGTGCCCCGACGCGCGACGACGGCTATCGAGCCGAACATGGCAAGCATAGTTATGTCCGAGCCGAAAATCGTTGGCAGACTCCATCCGAAATACATCGCGACCTGGCCCGATATAGAGGCGCCGCACCCCCCCTCTACTTCACTAATGAAGTAATGGAACATGAATTCCCAGAATGGTTCAAACCCGTGAATATCGAATCATATGATGGAACCACAGATCATGCGGTATGGATTGAAGACTTTATCCTCCATATTCACATGGTGCACGGCGATGATCTTCATGCCATCAAATACCTCCCCCTAAAACTCAAGGGGCCAGCCCGACACTGGCTGAACAACATGCCTGAAAACTCCATTGGTAGTTGGGAGGACTTGGAAGAAGCCTTCCTTGACAACTTCCATGGTACATATGTTCGACCTCCGGATGCCGACGACTTAAGTCACATAATCCTACAGCCCCGAGAGTCAGCCAGGAAATTCTGGACTAGATTCTTAACCAAAAAGAACCAGATCATGGACTGTCCATACGCCGAAGCCCTAGCGGCATTTAAACATAGCATCCAGGACGAATGGCTCGCCCGACACCTGGCCAAGAAAAGCCGAAGTCCATGGCAGCCCTCATGGCACTCATGACCCGCTTTTGCGCGGGCGAAGATAGCTGGCTAGCCCGTGGTAATAACAATACAAGCGAACCTGGCACTTTGGAAGCCAGAAATAGCAACGACAAGCCCCGACGCAATAGACATAAGCATCGAAGCAACAGTGATAATACCGATGACACGGCGGTCAACACCGGATTCGGTGGCTCCAAGTCCGGTCAGCGGAAGAAGACATATAAAAGAAATAATCAGGGCCCTTCTAGCCTGGACCGCATACTCGATCGCCCATGTCAGATCCATGGCACCCCTGATAAACCAGCCAATCATACCTACATGAGTTGTTGGGTCTTCAAATAGCCGGCAAGTTAAATGTCGAAGACAAGGAGAAGGGGTCGCAAAGCGAGAACGACGACAAGGAGCCCCGTCCACCGAACACAGGGGGACAGAAGAAGTTTCCCCCTCAAATCAAAATGGTGAACATGATATACGCCACCCATATACCCAAGAGGGAGTGCAAACGCGTGCTCAGGGACACCTATGCGATAGAGCCAGTCACCCCAAAATTCAACCCATGGTCGTCATGCCCAATCACTTTCGATTGTAGGGATCATCTGACCAATATCCATCATGGCAGGTCAGCTGCACTGGTCCTCGACCCAATAATTGATGGATTTCACCTCACACGAGTCCTCATGGACGGCGGCAGCAGCCTCAACCTGCTTTACCAGGTCCAGGATACAGTGCGCAAAACGGGAATCGATCCATCAAGGATCAAGCCCACCAACACTACCTTTAAAGGACTTATACCAGGTGTAGAGGCCCGCTGCTCGGGCTCAATCACATTGGAGGTCGTCTTACGATCTCCAAACAACTTCCGAAGCGAGGAGTTAATCTTCGATATTGTCCCCTTCCGCAATGGCTATCACGCACTGCTTGGACAAATTGCATTTGCCTAATTCAATGCGGTGCCGCACTATGCTTATCTCAAGCTCAAGATGCCCGGACCACGCGGTGTCATAACAGTCAATGGAAATACGGAGCGCTCCCTCCATACCGAGGAGCACACCATTGCCCTGGCAGCAGAAGTACAAAGCGGCCTCCGCAAGCAGAACCTTAATTCGGCAGCCATACTCCCGGACACTGTTAAATGAGTCCGGACTACCATGTGCCAGGACAACGCAGCTCGTCAAGAGCTCAACTAGCAATTCAGTCTCCATCCCAGACCACACCAAGTGGCGGCGTTCGCTCCGTGCGTACATAATTACGCACTCAAAATACCATGGGTATAGACGGAGGCATAACTAGATTGTGATCCATAATAAGGCTTGACCTCCCCTGGACAAACATACTTTCACTTTTTCTTTTTTCCTCTTCAGGTTTCCTTTCCGCTGGCCCCTCTCGCCAGCCGCATAATCGGTCCTTTCGAAGGACAGACACACCAAGATGGCAAGTAGCACAGACGTGCAGGGGAATCTCTAGATGTCCTTCTAGGCGATCACTCTACCTGTTTTCAGGACCCGTATGCAGCTCCTCCTTGTTCTTGGCATGTTAAATAGCCACTATTGCTTCTCGCACTTTTTGGTCAAGTACGCTCTGACATATTAATTAAAATTATAATGGAAACAGTTTGCGGCCCAACATATGTGGCACTAGCTTCTTCTTTATTTTTATTTTCGCTATTTTAATTTGCATCCATACACCTTGGTACGCCGTAATCCGCCAGGGGCTTTACTGCGCCCCACACTATGGCAACAAGTCCGAACACTTTTACAGTATAGTTCGGCACCCCGAATTTAACATTGTTTGCATTGGCTCCGAATCATGTCTTTGGTCAATAGTTGGGTTGCCCGGCTACCGTGCTTACTACCTTACGTTCCGCTATATCGGCTAGGGTAGTAAAGGGAGAACTACCACGACTGTGTCCTGGTTTATCCGGATGAGCACCTCAATAGAGAAAGCCAAAAACTGACTATCATGATGCGGCGTGAGCCGGTCAGCTCTTCGGAGGTTTCAAATCTTTAGCGATTTTACCCGCATTATGCGACGAATCGTTTCTTATCCGATCAGGTGTTTACAAACACCCTAGTTTGGATACTGGGGGTTGCGCCTATAATTTCATTGTCAAACTCGTATGGCTAAGTGAGGGTAATAAAGCCACATAGTCCAATTGCATGGTTCATTGGGCTAAACACCTCCTTTAAGGACCAAACTCTTGGATAAAGAGTGTTTAGATTCATCCCGAACACCTCCGCTAAGCAAATTTTCTTCAATCAAAGCATTGAAATTCTTTTGCGAAGTAATAAATTATTTAATATTAAATTCAAAATCAGAGGGCATCTTATTATAATTTCCATAAGAATTGTTGTAGGAATTACCATAATTATTAGAGGAATTACTAGGATACGGCCTAGGATTAAAGTTTCCTTTATACGCGTTGTTACCAAAATTATTCCTACCAACCAAATGCACATCCATAGATTCATTATTATTCTCAATCATAGTAGACAAAGGCTTATCATTAGGATCATAAGAAACACTTTTATTAGCAAATAATTTCATAAGATCATCCATCTTTCCACTCAAAACATTAATTTCTTCTATGGCATGCACTTTTTTATTAGTAGATCTTTCAGTGTGCCATTGAGAATAATTAACCATAATATTATCTAGGAGTTTAGTAGCTTCTCCTAAAGTGATTTCCATAAAAGTGCCTCCCGCGGCCAAATCTAAAAGATTTCTAGAAGCAAAATTCAATCCAGCATAATTTTTTTGTATAATCATCCACAAATTCAAACCATGAGTAGGGCAATTACGTATCATTAATTTCATACTCTCCCAAGCTTGTGCAACATGTTCATGATCAAGTTGCTTAAAATTCATAATATCGTTTCTAAGAGAGATGATCTTAGCGGGAGGAAAATACTTAGAGATAAAAGCATCTTTGCACTTATTCCAAGAATCAGTACTATTTTTAGGCAAAGACGAAAACCAAGCTTTAGCATGATCTCTAAGAGAAAAAGGAAATTGCTTCAATTTCACAATATCATTATCCACATCTTTCTTCTTTTGCATATCACACAAGTCAATGAAGCTATTTAGATGGGTAGCGGCATCTTCACTAGGAAGGCCGGTGAATTGAAGTTTCATGACAAGATTCAACAAAGCAGCATTGATTTCACAAGATTCAGTATCAGTAAGAGGAGCAATCGGAGTGCTAAGGAAATCATTGTTGTTGGTATTGGTGAAGTCACACAATTTAGTATTATCTTGAGCCATCGTGACAAGAAGGCAATCCAACACACGAGCAAACAAGAGACGGGCAAAATGAGGCAAACGGAGAAAGAGAGGGAGGACGGAGGGAGAGAGGGCAAATAAAACGGCAAGGGTGAAGTGGGGGAGAGGAAAACGAGAGGCAAATGGCAAATAATGTAATGCGGGATATAAGGGTTTGTGATGGGTACTTGGTGTGTTGACTTTTGCGTAGACCTCCCCGGCAACGGTGCCAGAAATCTTTCTTGCTACCTCTTGAGCACTTGCATTGGTTTTCCCTTGAAGAGGAAAGGGTGATGCAGCAAAGTAGCATAAGTATTTCCGTCAGTTTTTGAGAACCAAGGTATCAATCTAGTAGGAGGCCACGCACGAGTCCCTCGTGAAGGAAATATGCCCTAGAGGCAATAATAATGTTATTATTTATTTCCTCATATATCATGATAAATGTTTATTGTTCATGCTAGAATTGTATTAACCGAAAACATAATACATGTGTGAATATATAAACAGACAGAGTGTCACTAGTATGCCTCTACTTGACTAGCTTGTTAATCAAAGATGGTTATGTTTCCTAACCATGAACAAAGAGTTGTTATTTGATTAACAAGGTCACATCATTAGTTGAATGATCTGATTGACATGACCCATTCCATTAGCTTAGCACCCGATCGTTTAGTATGTTGCTATTGCTTTCTTCATGACTTATACATGTTCCTATGACTATGAGATTATGCAACTCCCGTTTACCGGAGGAACACTTTGTGTGCTACCAAACATCGCAACGTAACTGGGTGATTATAAAGGTGCTCTACAGGTGTCTCCAAAGGTACTTGTTGGGTTGGCGTATTTTGAGATTAGGATTTGTCACTCCGAATGTCGAGGAGGTATCTCTGGGCCCTCTCGGTAATGCACATCACATAAGCCTTGCAAGCATTACAACTAATGTGTTAGTTGTGAGATGATGTATTACAGAACGAGTAAAGAAACTTGCCGACAACGAGATTAAACTAGGTATTGGATACCGACGATCGAATCTCGGGCAAGTAACATACCGATGACAAAGGGAACAACGTATGTTGTTATGCGGTCTGACCGATAAAGATCTTCGTAGAATATGTAGGAGCCAATATGGGCATCCAGGTCCCGCTATTGGTTATTGACCGGAGACGTATCTCAGTCATGTCTACATTGTTCTCGAACCGTAGGGTCTGCACGCTTAACGTTACGATGACAGTTGTTATGAGTTTATGTATTTTGATGTACCTAAGGTTGTTCGGAGTCCCGGATGTGATCATGGACATGACGAGGAGTCTCGGAATGCTCGAGACATAAAGATCGATATATTGGACGACTATATTCGGACACCGGAATTGTTCCGGGTGATTTCGGATAAAACCGGAGTGCCGGAGGGGTTACCGGAACCCCCCGGGGAAGTAATGGGCCTTATTGGGCCTGAGGGGAGAGAGAGGGCAGCAGCCCAGGAGGTGGTGCGCCCCCCTCATGGGGAGTCCGAATAGGACTAGGAGGGGGGGCGCGGCCCCCCTTTCCCTCTCCCTCTCCCTCTCTTTCCTTCCCCCTCCCTATTCCTAGTTGGACTAGGAAAGGGGAGTCCTACTCCCACTAGGAGAAGGACTCCCCCCCCCCTCTCCTTGGCGCACCCAAGGGCCGGCCGGCCTCCCCCTTGCTCCTTTATATACGGGGGCAGGGGGCACCCTAGAACACACAAGTTGATCTTCGTGATCGTTCCTTAGCCGTGTGCGGTGCCCCCCTCCACGATATTACACCTCGATCATATTGTAGCGGTGCTTAGGCGAAGCCCTGCGACGGTTAAACATCAAGATCGTCACCACGACGTCGTGCTGACGAAACTCCTCATCGAAGCTTTGCTAGATCGGAGCCCGGGGTGCGTCATCGAGCTGTACGTGTGTCAAGAACTCGGAGGTGCCGGAGTAACGGTGCTTGGATCGGTTGGACCGGGAAGACGTACGACTACTTCCTCTATGTTGCGTCAACGCTTCCACTTTGGTCTACGAGGGTACGTAGACAACACTCTCCCCTCTCGTTGCTGTGCATCACCATGATCATGCGTGTGCGTAGGAAATTTTTTGAAATTACTACGTTCTCCAACAGTGGTATCAGAGCCTAGGTTTTATGGTTTGATGTTATATGCACGAGTAGAACACAAGTGAGTTGTGGGCGATATAAGTCATACTGCCTACCAGCATGTCTACTTTGGTTCGGCGGTATTGTTGGATGAAGCGGCCCGGACTGACATTACGCGTACGCTTACGCGAGACCGGTTCTCCCGACGTGCTTTGCACATAGGTGGCTTGCGGGTGACTGTTTCTCCAACTTTAGTTGAACCGAGTGTGGCTACGCCCGGTCCTTGCGAAGGTTAAAACGGCATCAACTTGACAAACTATCGTTGTGGTTTTGATGCGTAGGTAAGATTGGTTCTTGCTTAAGCCCGTAGCAGCCACGTAAAACTTACAACACCCGATTGACATGACCCATTTCATTAGCTTAGCACCCGATCGTTTAGTATGTTGCTATTGCTTTCTTCATGACTTATACATGTTCCTATGACTATGAGATTATGCAACTCCCGTTTACCGGAGGAACACTTTGTGTGCTACCAAACGTCACAACGTAACTGGGTGATTATAAAGGAGCTCTACAGGTGTCTCCAAAGGTAGATGTTGGGTTGGCGTATTTCGAGATTAGGATTTGTCACTCCGATTGTCGGAGAGGTATCTCTGGGCCCTCTCGGTAATGCACATCACATAAGCCTTGCAAGCATTGTGACTAATGAGTTAGTTGTGAGATGATGTATTACGGAACGAGTAAAGAGACTTGCCGGTAACGAGATTGAACTAGGTATTGCATACCGACGATCGAATCTCGGGCAAGTAACATACCGATGACAAAGGGAACAACGTATGTTGTTATGCAGTCTGACCGATAAAGATCTTCGTAGAATATGTAGGAGCCAATATGGGCATCCAGGTCCCGCTATTGGTTATTGACCGGAGATGTGTCTCAGTCATGTCTACATTGTTCTCGAACCGTAGGGTCTGCACGCTTAACGTTACGATGAAAGTTATTATGAGTTTATGCATTTTGATGTACCGAAGATAGTTCGGAGTCCCGGATGTGATCGCGGACATGACGAGGAGTCTCGAAATGGTCGAGACATAAAGATTGATATATTGGATGACAATATTCGGACACCGAAAGTGTTCCGGGTGATTTCAGAGAAAACCGAAGAGCCGGAGGGTTACCGGAACCCTACGGGGAGAAGTAATGGGCCATATGGGCTTTAGTGGAGAGAGATAAGGGCTGCCAGAGGTGGGCCGCGCGCCACCTCCTCCCTAGTCCGAATTGGACTAGGGGAGGGGGGCGGCGCCCCCCTTCCCTTCTCCCACTCCACCTCTTTCCCCCTCCTAGTAGGAGTCCTACTCCTACTAGGAGGAGGACTTCTCCTTGGCGTGCCACACCTGGCCGGCCGGCCTCCTCCCCTTGCTCCTTTATATACGGGGGCAGGGGGCACCTCTAGACACACAAGTTGATCCACGTGATCGTTCCTTAGCCGTGTGCGGTGCCCCCTGCCACCATATTCCACCTCGATCATATCATTGTAGTGCTTAGGCGAAGCCCTGCGTCGGTAGAACATCAAGATCGTCATCACGCCGTCGTGCTGACGGAACTCCTCCCCGAAGCTTTGCTGGATCGGAGCCCGGGAATCGTCATCGGGCTGTACGTGTGCTAAGAACTCGGAGGTGCCGGAGTAACGGTGCTTGGATCAGTCGGATCGGGAAGAAGACGTATGACTACTTCCTCTACGTTGTGTCAATGCTTCCGTTGCGATCTACAAGGGTACGTAGATCGGACTCTCCCCCTCGTTGCTATGCATCACCATGATCTTGCGTGTGCGTAGGAATTTTTTTGAAATTACTACGTTCCCCAACAGTGGTATCAGAGCCTAGGTTTTATGGATTGATGTTATTTGCACGAGTAGAACACAAGTGCGTTGTGGGCGATATAAGTCATACTGCCTACCAGCATGTCATACTTTGGTTCGGCGGTATTGTTGGACAAGACGACCCGGACCAACCTTACGCGTACGCTTACGCGAGACCGGTTCCCCCGACGTGCTTTGCGCACAGGTGGCTTGCGGGCGACTATCTCTCCAACTTTAGTTGAACCGAGTGTGTCTACGCTCGGTCCTTGCGAAGGTTAAAACGGAGTCTATTTAACAAACTATCGTTGTGTTTTGATGCGTAGGTGAGATTGGTTCTTGCTTAAGCCCGTAGCAGCCACGTAAAACTTGCAACAACAAAGTAGAGGACGTCTAACTTATTTTTGCAGGGCATGTTGTGATGTGATATGGTCAAGACATGATGCTAAATTGTATGAGATGATCATGTTTTGTAACCGAGTTATCGGCAACTGGCAGGAGCCATATGGTTGTCGTTTTATTGTATGCAATGCAATCGTGTTGTAATGCTTTACTTTATCACTAAGCGGTAGCGATAGTCGTGGAAGCATAAGATTGGCGAGACGACAACGATGCTACGATGGAGATCAAGGTGTCGCGTCGGTGACGATGGTGATCATGACGGTGCTTCGGAGATGGAGATCACAGGCACAAGATGATGATGGCCATATCATATCACTTATATTGATTGCATGTGATGTTTATCTTTTATGCATCTTATCTTGCTTTGATTGATGGTAGTATTATAAGATGATCTCTCACTAAAATTATCAAGAAGTGTTCTCCCTGAGTATGCACCGTTGCGAAAGTTCTTCGTGCTGAGACACCACGTGATGATCGGTGTGATAGGCTCTACGTTCAAATACAACGGGTGCAAAACAGTTGCACACGCGGAATACTCAGGTTATACTTGACGAGCCAAGCATATGCAGATATGGCCTCAGAACACAGAGACCGAAAGGTCGAGCGTGAATCATATAGTAGATATGATCAACATGGTGATGTTCACCAATGAAACTACTCCATCTCACTTGATGATCGGACATGGTTTAGTTGATTTGGATCATGTGATCACTTAGAGGATTAGAGGGATGTCTATCTAAGTGGGAGTTCTTTAAGTAATTTGATTAATTGAACTTGAATTTATCATGAACTTAGTACCTGATAGTATCTTTCTTATGTTTGTTTGATTGTAGATAGATGGCCCGTGCTGTTGTTCCGTTGAATTTTAATGCGTTCCTTGAGAAAGCAAAGTTGAAAGATGATGGTAGCAATTACATGGACTGGGTCCGTAACTTGAGGATTATCCTCATTGCTGCACAGAAGAATTACGTCCTGGAAGCACCGCTGGGTGCCAGGCCTGCTGCTGGAGCAACACCATATGTTATGAACGTCTGGCAGAGCAAAGCTGATGACTACTCGATAGTTCAGTGTGCCATGCTTTACGGCTTAGAATCGGGACTTCAATGACGTCTTGAACGTCATGGAGCATATGAGATGTTCTAGGAGTTGAAGTTAATATTTCAAGCAAATGCCCGGATTGAGAGATATGAAGTCTCCAATAAGTTCTATAGCTGCAAGATGGAGGAGAACAGTTCTGTCAGTGAGCATATACTCAAAATGTCTGGGTATAATAATCACTTGATTCAGATGGGAGTTAATCTTCCAGATGATTGCCTCATTGACAGAATTCTCCAATCACTGCCACCAAGCTACAAGAGCTTCGTGATGAACTATAATATGCAAGGGATGAATAAGACTATTCCCGAGCTCTTCGCAATGCTGAAAGCTACGGAGGTAGAAATCAAAAAGGAGCATCAACTGTTGATGGTCAACAAGACCACTAGTTTCAAGAAAAAGGGCAAAGGGAAGAAGAAGGGGAACTTCAAGAAGAATGGCAAGCAAGTTGCTGCTCAAGAGAAGAAACCCAAGTCTGGACCTAAGCCTGAAACTGAGTGCTTCTACTGCAAGCAGACTGGTCACTGGAAGCAGAACTGCCCCAAGTATTTGGCGGATAAGAAGGATGGCAAGGTGAACAAAGGTATATGTGATATACATGTTATTGATGTGTACCTTACTAATGCTCACAGTAGCACCTAGGTATTTGATACTGGTTCTGTTGCTAATATTTGCAACTCGAAACAGGGACTATGGATTAAGCGATGATTGGCTAAGGACGAGGTGATGATGCACGTGGGAAACGGTTCCAAAGTCGATGTGATCGCAGGCGGCACGCTACCTCTACATCTACCTTCGGGATTAGTATTAGACCTAAATAATTGTTATTTGGTGCCAGCGTTCAGCATGAACATTATATCTGGATCTTGTTTAATGCGAGACGGTTATTCATTTAAATCAGAGAATAATGGTTGTTCTATTTATATGAGTAATATCTTTTATGGTCATGCACCCTTGAAGAGTGGTCTATTCTTGTTGAATCTCGATAGTAGTGATACACATATTCATAATGTTGAAGCCAAAAGATGCAGAGTTGATAATGATGGTGCAACTTATTTGTGACACTGTCATTTGGGTCATATCGGTGTAAAGCACATGAAGAAACTCCATACTGATGGACTTTTGGAACCACTTGATTATGAATCACTTGGTACTTGCGAACCGTGCCTCATGGGCAAGATGACTAAAACACCGTTCTCTGGTACTATGGAGAGAGCAATAGATTTGTTGGAAATCATACATAAAGATGTATGTGGTCTGATGAATATTGAAGCTCGTGGCGGATATCGTTATTTTCTCACCTTCACAGATGACTTAAGCAGATATGGGTATATCTACTTAATGAAACATAAGTCTGAAACATTTGAAAAGTTCAAAGAATTTCAGAGTGAAGTTGAAAATCATCGTAACAAGAAAATAAAGTTTCTACGATCTGATCGTGGAGGAGAATATTTGAGTTACGAGTTTGGTGTACATTTGAAGCAATGCGGAATAGTTTCGCAACTCACGCCACCTGGAACACCACAGCGTAATGGTGTGTCCGAACGTCGTAATCGTACTTTACTAGATATGGTGCGATCTATGATGTCTCTTACTGATTTACCGCTATCATTTTGTGGTTATGCTTTAGAGACGGCCACATTCACGTTGAATAGGGCACCATCGAAACCCGTTGAGACGACGCCTTATGAACTATGGTTTGGCAAGAAACCAAAGTTGTCATTTATGAAAGTTTGGGGCTGCGATGCTTATGTGAAAAAGCTTCAACCTGATAAGCTCGAACCCAAATCGGAGAAATGTGTCTTCATAGGATATCCAAAGGAAACTATTGGATACACCTTCTATCACAGATCCGAAGGCAAGACTTTTGTTGCCAAATTTGGAAACTTTCTGGAGAAGGAGTTTCTCTCGAAAGATGTGAGTGGGAGGAAAGTAGAACTCGATGAGGTAACTGTACCTGCTCCCTTATTGGAAAGTAGTACATCACAGAAAACTGTTTCTGCAACACCTACACCAATTAGTAAGGAAGCTAATGATAATGATCATGAAACTTCAGGACAAGATACTACTGAACCTCGTAGATCAACCAGAGTAAGAACCGCGCCAGAGTGGTACGGTAATCCTATTCTGGAGATCATTCTGCTAGATCATGATGAACCTACGAACTATGAAGAAGCGATGGTGAGCCCAGATTTCGAAAAATGGCTTGAAGCCATGAAATCTGAGATGGGATCCATGTATGAGAACAAAGTATGGACTTTGTTGACTTGCCCGATGATCGGCAAGCAATTGAGAATAAATGGATCTTCAAGAAGAAGACTGACGCTGACGGTAATATTACTGTCTACAAAGCTCGACTTGTCGCAAAAGGTTTTCGACAAGTTCAAGCGGTTGACTACGATGAGACCTTCTCACCCATAGCGATGCTTAAGTCTGTCCGAATCATGTTAGCAATTGCCGCATTTTATGATTATGAAATTTGGCAGATGGATGTCAAAACTGCATTCCTGAATGGATTTCTAGAAGAAGAGTTGTATATGATGCAACCGGAAGGTTTTGTCGATCCAAAGGGAGCTAACAAAGTGTGCAAGCTCCAGCGATCCATTTATGGAGTGGTGCAAGCCTCTCGGAGTTGGAATAAACGCTTTGATAGTGTGATCAAAGCATTTGGTATTATACAGACTTTTGGAGAAGCCTGTACTTACAAGAAAGTGAGTGGGAGCTCTGTAGCATTTCTGATATTATATGTGGATGACATATTACTGATTGGAAATGATATAGAATTTCTGGATAGCATAAAGGGATACTTGAATAAGAATTTTTCAATGAAAGACCTCGGTGAAGCTGCTTACATATTAGGCGTAAAGATCTATAGAGATAGATCAAGACGCTTAATTGGACTTTCACAAAGCACATACCTTGACAAGATTTTGAAGAAGTTCAAAATGGATCAAGCAAAGAAAGGGTTCTTGCCTGTGTTACAAGGTGTGAAGTTGAGTCAGACTCAATGCCCGACCACTGCAGAAGATAGAGAGAAAATTAAAGATGTTCCCTATGCTTCAGCCATAGGCTCTATCATGTATGCAATGATGTGTACCAGACCTGATGTGTGCCTTGCTATAAGTTTAGCAGGGAGGTACCAAAGTAATCCAGGAGTGGATCACTGGACAGCGGTCAAGAACATCCTGAAGTACCTGCAAAGGACTAAGGATATGTTTCTCGTATATGGAGGTGACAAAGAGCTCATTGTAAAGGGTTACGTTGATGCAAGCTTTGACACTGATCCGGACGATTCTAAATCGCAAACCGGATATGTGTTTACATTAAACGGTGGAGCTGTCAGTTGGTGCAGTTCTAAACAAAGCGTCGTGACGGGATCTACATGTGAAGCGGAGTACATAGCTGCTTCGGAAGCAGCAAACGAAGGAGTCTGGATGAAGGAGGTCATATCCGATCTAGGTGTCATACCTAGTGCATCGGGTCCAATGAAAATCTTTTGTGACAATACTAGTGCAATTGCCTTGGCAAAGGAATCCAGATTTCACAAAAGAACCAAGCACATCAAGAGATGCTTCAATTCCATCCGGGATCTAGTCCAGGTGGGAGACATAGAGATTTGCAAGATACATATGGATCTGAATGTAGCAGACCCGTTGACTAAGCCTCTTCCACGAGCAAAACATGATCAGCACCAAGGCTCCCTGGGTGTTTTTTTTGACCATGAAGACTGCAGGGCTTGCACCCCACAGCATTTTATTAATAAAGCCAAAATAAGTACAAGGTATCCTCTAGGTGAGGATGAAGAGGGAAAAGAAAGAGAAAAACCCTAAGAAAAGCTATACAGGGAAAGAGAAAACTATACCTAATAATTACAGAGGAAAAGAAAGCAACTCTCCTCAAGGAGGAAGAAAGTCAATCCACTTAAGAAGGGCTTCTCTATATTTCCGTTTGATCCGATGAGTGAGCAGAGTAAGATCATGAATGAAACCATTCCTCCATGCCCTGAAAGTAGGTTGGATGTTCCGGAAAGCTCTATCATTCCTGACCTTCCAAATATTCCACCATGTCGTAAACACGACCTCCCCAAAGAAAGGCTTGTTGAAATCCTTCCTAGCTTGACGAGCAATACCCGCCATATCATTACCACCTGTCCATTCAATTTGTAGATAGTTCCACACACGAGCGCTATAATTGCACTGGAAGAAAAGATGATTTCTATCTTCCAGAATTCCAGTGGGACAAAGAACACATTCTGGTCCTTCATTAATCTTCCAATGCCTCCTCTGAATCATGTCTTTAGTGTTAACCATGTCCATAATTACAAGCCAAGCAAACATCTTGATCGACATTGTGCAGCAACTTTTCCATATCCACCCCAGAATGGGGTTTGATACCATTGGCTGATGGACAAAATCATAAAACCTCTTTGCAGTAAAATCTACTTTCTTACCATGTCTCCAGCTCCAGCTGTCCTTGGAGGTATTATCCAACTGGAAAGACCTCATTAGGGAAGAAAGTTGCTGTAATTCCTGAAAGGCTTGTGCAGTGAGAGGTAAGTAGAGAAGGTCCTGGAAAGTACTAGCCGCAAAGACTTCCTTGACTGAGAGATTTTTGTCAAGACAAAAGGAGTAGAGCCTAGGAAATCGATCTTGCAGTGGGACTGAATTGCCACCAATTTGCCAATAGTCAGACCAGAACAAAACCGTATCGCCAGTAGAAACCTCAACCGAAGTAACTGACCGAAAATTATCCATCAACTTACATACATCTCTCCACCAAAAGGAGCCACAAAGAACAGTGTCATGTGGAATCCTCTGAAAATAGTAAGAATCCCAAACTAACTGCACCCATGGCACATCCATCTTGTTGTAAAATTTATTGAGATGTTTCATCAGAAGAGCATCGTTCTGTAAACCTAGGTTTAGTATTCCAAGCCCTCCCTTGGACTTAGGCCTACAGACAAGCGGCCAAGCCGCCAGTGAGTGCCCCCTTTCCTGACCATACTTCCTCCATAAACACTGCCTCTGAATTCTTTCCAGTTGTTTCAAAATACCCTGAGGAATTGACAAACTGCAAAGGAAGAAGATAGGCAATGAAGAGATGACAGAATTAACTAATTGCAATCTGCTCCCTTGAGGTAAAAACCAAGAGCTTGCTGTCAATCTTCTCTCCATACAATCCACAAGGGCAAGAAGATCCACAATTTTTGGCCTGGTGGTCCCCACTGGCAGACCCAGATAAGTAAAAGGCATCTTGCCTAAATTACAACCAAAATAGGCAGCCAGATCTGAAGCATCTTGGTCAGTCACATTGATGGGATACATGGAGGATTTGTGGAAATTAATTTGAAGTCCAGTTGCCTGAGAAAAGGAGTGTAAAACTCGTTTCAAAGCCCCCAATTGATCTTTATCAGCATTGAAGAAAAGTAGTGTATCATCAGCATATTGGACGACAGGGAAATCAGGGTCATGTGTAGGCAGAGGCCTACTAATAAGACCTTGCTGAAGAAGATCATTTATCAATGTTTGCAAGAGATCCGCCGTAATAACAAAGAGCAAGGGAGAAATGGGATCCCCCTGCTTCACTCCACATTTACACTTGAAGTGATTCCCAGGAACTCCATTCAAAAGAACAGAAGAAGTGCCAGAGGACAGCAACTGTTTAATCCAAATGATCCATCTATCATCAAAACCTTTTGCAATTAAAATCTTTATGATAGCCTCATGCTGGATAGAATCAAAAGCCTTTTCGAAATCCAGTTTAAGCAAAATGACGGGCCTCTTAGACTGATTACACTGGTGAATGTACTCAAAAGTCCAAGCAAGACAATCCTGGATTGTTCTTGATTTTATGAAACCATATTGATTTTTATGCACACATTTGGTGATCTCCTGTTGGAATCTGTTAGCAGCCAGTTTTGTAAGAAACTTCAAACCCACAGAGGTAAGAGAAATTGGCCTAAAGTCCCCTACACACTCAGGTGACTGATTCTTAGGAATCAGGGTAATGTATGCGTCATTCAAGTTCTCTAACTGAACTGCTCCAGCATGAAACTCCTTAACCAACTGGATGAAATCAGCAGAAATTATGTGCCAACACTTTCTCAAAAAAATCCCATTAAAGCCATCAGGCCCAGGGGCCTTGTCAATGGGCATTTCCTTGATAACCTGCTCAATTTCTTTTATATCAAATGGTTTTGTGAGCACCGCCAAACCCTGGATCCTAGGAATAAGGGACAAGATGTTTTCATCCAAACAAATTAACCTCATTGTCCCCATTCTGCTTCTGAAGGCTGACAAGAATTCCTTGGCCATTTCGTCATGGTTTGACGTTGTTGATCCATCAGACAGCAAAAGACTAGCAATAGAGTTTTTTCTGTATCTCTCAGTTGCCATAGCCTGAAAGAATTTTGAGTTTTCCTCTCCCACTTTGATATACCTGATTGTACATCTCTTCCTCCAGTACAGATATTGCATGTGCAACAGGCGCTCATGATGTAATTTTGTGATTTTTCTAAAATGAAACTCAGGCCTGGACAGAGATCTTCTGTCCTCAAGATCGTCCAACCAAAGAATTACCCAGTTACACTTCTCAAGCAACCTTTTGATATGTGATAACCCCTTCTGCCACTTTTTCAGTGCAAACCTCAACGCCTTTAGTTTGTCCACAATTATTGCTGAAATATGAGTCTTACGAGAGGGTCGATTCCAGACCTCCTAAACACACTCCATAAAACCAGCCTGATGGATCCAAAAGTTTTCAAACCTAAAAATATGTGCTTTTGGAATTGCTGTACTGATGGTCACCAGACAAGGCACATGATCAGACGCAGTTTTGGCCAAGGGGGTCAGTTGTGTCATGGGGTAAGTGTGTATCCAACTCGCCGATGTGAAAACCCAATCCAACTGCTCCAAAAGAGGTCTGTCCTGCATATTAGACCAAGTAAATTTTCGTCCTTTCAAGGGAAGTTCCAGTAATCCCAAATGGCCAATTATCTCATTGAAAATAAACATGTCGTTTATATCACCCCCGGGTAAGTTCCTATTATCAATGGAACGTATGAAGTTGAAGTCTCCCATCAACATCCACAACTGATCCGGATCAATATCTAAGTTGTAAATCCTAGAAACAAACTCATCACGTAACTCACCCTGACAAGGGCCATACACATTCACCAGGAACCATTTTTCATTATTGTGAACCGAGGTAAACTGCATAACTATAGCGTAAGGTTTAACTTCAAGCAAGGTGCCACGGAACACATCTGAACGCCACACTGTTAATAGACCCCCAGACGCTCCACTAGAGGGAGACTCCACAAATTGATCAAAGCCATGGGGACAAATGCTTTTAATGATTGAACGCGAGCAAGTGGAAAGCTTAGTTTCCTGCAAACAAAGCACTGAACACTGACTCTCTATCACTTTTTCCCTGACAGAACGCTGTCTAGCGCCCGAATTGAGACCGCGAACATTCCAACATAACACTTTCCAGCTATGCGTTGTAACACAATTCATAAAAAAACCATATCGTCTAGTAGCAAAAGAAATATGGCACTTAATGCCATACCATCCATAATGAAAGAATGTTCAGAACCCCAAAGTGTCTCATCGCAGTCCAAACTCAGTTCAACAGAAAAGAAAACAACCATAACAGGCACCTTCGACATAGAAGATAACATAAGAAACTACGCTGTGGATGCAGACGAGTCCTCCTGTGGATTAGCCATAAGCTTGTCCACCGATATAAGCGCGGGGTCAATCTCTAATTCCTCGCCCACAGCTTGCAGAACCTGAATCGGGGTGTGAGGCGGTGCGGCAGGTAGAGCATCTTCAGAATTATCCACTGAAGTGGGATGGGCCTTGTCCTCCATGGGCTTTGCACGGGGACGCTTCTTAGATGGCTGCAGTGACAACTGCTCGAAAACCACGTTCTTGTAGCCATCCAACTTTGTCGCGCTCCTTGTGCAGTGCCTTAGAGATGTATCAACCACCGGAGCCTTCTTATTCTCTCGCCGTTTACGCGCAGTTGACTGCTCAACAGAAAAGACCAAACTGGATTGAACTGAGACAGGAACAGCAGAACTATCTGACACCACTTCTTCAGAAACAGAGGCTTGGGCATTGGCAACAGGCAGCTCCTCAAATAAAGCTCTGGCCACCGGGCGCTTCACCATGACAGACTGTCTGGTCACAGGACCACAGGCAGAGAGGCAGCTAAGCAAGAAATCATCCTTGATTCATCAAAGGCAATGGACCAAGACCTCTTCGAGTAAATGACTGTGCCCAGCGGCTTGAAGAAAATGGACCTGGGCACTTCCTTAACCGAGAAATCAACCATAAGATTCTCAAAAGATCTTTTCCAAACCATCTCCGGAGGAAGGGGAGGACCAGCCACAATGCATGCCATGCCAATAAAAACTTCATGATGCTGAATCACCGGAGGCTGGTAGGGCACAATGGCAAGCTGATTTTCTTCAAACACCGGATACTGAGCTTCGGGGAGTGGTAAATCATGCTGCTGTTGGATATCGCCCTCTTGTTGAAGCTGCTCGACAGAGGCAGACCCTTCCGGCTGATCAATGACTATTGAAACTTGATCCTGTTCGGGAGCAGCAGGGTGTGGGGCCTGCTCGATCCCTGCATCATCTCCCCACATGGCATTTCCCCAACCAGGGGCATTTCCCCAACCAGGAGCGTTGTTGTTCACAGGTGGAGGGGGTGGAGCGAGGGGAGCATCATTCCAACCTAGCATTGGGTAGGGAGGCAAAGCAAACATCAAGTTATCCTGCACCAGATTACCAGGTAAAGGATGAGGATTTCCATCCAAGGGCATGGGGTCTTCGTCATGTGGCATCTGATCTGCAAAGTCTGCACCTAGAACATAGCAAGCAGCAGTCCAAGATACTTGGGTATCTCCATACTCTGCATAATCACGAAAGACAACGTCTCTTGGAACCAACGGCGTATCCGGAAAATAAGCTTCCACTAGGGTCCGAACCAGATAAGGATCCTCACTATCCCAAGAGATAAATTTTCCAAAAGTGCCTACCGCCTGCGAGATATATTCAGTGGCGCGGTAATCCAGAGGAATCCCAATGAACATTAATCAGCCCTTGCGAAAACCCTGTGTCCCTTTGAAATTTTCTCCATCATCATGCTTCATAAATCTAATAGAGCGATCATTACCCAAAGGAAATGGTGCATGATGAATCAAGGTGTATCTCACTGACGGATCCCTGACTTGAAACAGCCCAACCCCCTGAAACCATGGCTGCGCAGATCGAACAAAAATACCTCTGTTTTGCAGAAACTGGACCACTTCTTCCCGCACTGGGCCGAACGGCCCCTCCGGCTCCGGCATCACCTCTGCAACCATGAAGTCCTCATGCCGACGAGCCGGACGCGCAGCGGGCGTGAAGAAGGT
The DNA here is from genome assembly GCA_034509565.1 of Triticum monococcum. NCBI lineage: Eukaryota > Viridiplantae > Streptophyta > Magnoliopsida > Poales > Poaceae > Triticum > Triticum monococcum. The sequence goes on from CM067846.1 coordinate 50,775,128, forward strand.
GAGAGGTAGCCGGCGATCGCCCCCATCAATGATGTGATGACCCGGGGGCGCAAAGCGCTGAGGATCGAGCTCATAGTTCGCCATGGAATCGCCGGAAGCAGGTCGGGGGTTTTCTTTGGCTTGAGGAGAGGGAAGATGTAATGTGGGCGGCAGCGATGGGACTGGACAGTCTATCCCAATAACTCCGGCTCTGTTCCCATGAGAAGCAGCAGATTCCGATAAACTCGTTTTTTGTTGCACCAAAATTGGCCTCCAAACCAGACCATTGGAGCGCGCGAAATCATTACAGTCCCGGCTAGAGTGACCAGGACGAGAGCAACCCGTGCAGACCGCTCGCATTCCACAAGTCGCTGACAAGTGGCCCCTTTGAGAGCAAATTGTGCAGGTAATCACGCGGTCCACCATGTCATCGACCATGGCCTCAAACTGCCTCGTGGCCTCTTGAGATGAAGGGATATCTGGACAGTGGCCCAAAGGAGTTGGGATCATAGGCGTGGATGGCCCAGAGGCAGATGGGCTGGGCATCGAAAGTGGGCTAGTGATTGGGCGGGCCTCCAGAGGAACTGGGTCGGAAGGCAGACAATTCATTTGAATGGGCGGCAATCCCGCCCCTGCGAAACGTACGGGCGAAATCCCAGCATGCACAGGGGATAGGTCCTCCGAAACCGGATTAGGCACCGGTGAAGATGAGTCCGGCCGGCTCAACGCCGGCAACGGAGTGACTGTACCAAAAACAATGGGTGGACGCGCCACCGTCCAACGCAAGTCCGCATGTGGCGATTGATGAATGACCACACGTTCATGAGCAGGGAGATCATACCCCGCATCACACATGGTATCAATGCATTCTTGCGTAGCCGGATATCTATATCCCTTGCAAGCCGAGTATCGCTCAAAAGTGGCAAAAGAAAGCTTTTTCTGTGCAGAAGTAACAGATTTTATAGCTGATCTAGCCGGAGGCTTGTTCATGGCTAAAAGCCCTAAAGTTGATCGACGCTTGGTAGGACTAGCTAGAATCCATGCAGCATCACATTCCTTCCTCCAAATATGGAGTTCTCTAGTCCAATTAGGTCCCCCGTTACCCCACAAATGAAAATAGCACTTGAACAGATTGCATGCATATGAACGAAGATCCATAATAAGAAAACCAACTTGTTGGCAAGAGACATGGAAGGAATAAACCTTATCCTTGATATGCTCAACATGAAGATCAATTGCCGAACCTCCAATTGCTGCTTCTAGAGCCGCCGCCACAGAATCCTCCGTGAGACGAAAGACATGGCGGCTAAATGAAACCACTAATTTAAATGACCTCTTGTGCCCTGAAGGATGGATCGTAAGGCTAGTAGATCTGAAAACCTCATCTGCAAAAACCCAACCCTTGGAGAAATCCAAGCCAAGGGTAGATCCACCAGAAGAACCCATAGGAGATGGGTATTTCCAAGATCCTGAGAGGACGCCAGAGCCGATGAGCGGTGGGAATCCGCAGATTAGTGGAGAAAGAGGGAGATCGCCGGAGAGGGTGGGAGCGTCGTGGGGGTGTAATCTAGATTATTGACTCTAGTGCAAGTGGGAGACTGAAGGAATTATGCCCTAGAGGCAATAATAAAGTTATTATTTATTTCTTCATATATCATGATAAATGTTTATTGTTCATGCTAGAATTGTATTAACCGGAAACATAATACATGTGTGAATATATAAACAGACAGAGTGTCACTAGTATGCCTCTACTTGACTAGCTTGTTAATCAAAGATGGTTATGTTTCCTAACCATGAACAAAGAGTTGTTATTTGATTAACAAGGTCACATCATTAGTTGAATGATCTGATTGACATGACCCATTCCATTAGCTTAGCACCCGATCGTTTAGTATGTTGATATTGCTTTCTTCATGACTTATACATGTTCCTATGACTATGAGATTATGCAACTCCCGTTTACCGGAGGAACACTTTGTGTGCTACCAAATGTCGCAATGTAACTGGGTGATTATAAAGGTGCTCTACAGGTGTCTCCAAAGGTACTTGTTGGGTTGGCGTATTTCGAGATTAGGATTTGTCACTCCGAATGTCGAAGAGGTATCTCTGGGCCCTCTCGGTAATGCACATCACATAAGCCTTGCAAGCATTACAACTAATGTGTTAGTTGTGAGATGATGTATTACAGAATGAGTAAAGAGACTTGCCGACAACGAGATTGAACTAGGTATTGGATACCGACGATCGAATCTCGGGCAAGTAACATACCGATGACAAAGGGAGCAACGTATGTTGTTATGCGGTCTGACCGATAAAGATCTTCGTAGAATATCTAGGAGCCAATATGGGCATCCAGGTCCCGCTATTGGTTATTGACCGGAGACGTATCTCGGTCATGTCTACATTGTTCTCGAACCGTAGGGTCCGCACGCTTAACGTTACGATGACAGTTGTTATGAGTTTATGTATTTTGATGTACCGAAGGTTGTTCGGAGTCCCGGATGTGATCATGGACATGACGAGGAGTCTCGGAATGGTCGAGACATAAAGATTGATATATTGGACGACTATATTCGGACACCGGAATTGTTCCGGATGATTTCGGATAAAACCGGAGTGCTGGAGGGGTTACCGGAACCCCCCGGGGAAGTAATGGGCCTTATTGGGCCTGAGGGGAGAGAGAGGGCAGCAGCCCAGGAGGTGGCGCCGCCCCCCTCATGGGGAGTCCGAATAGGACTAGGAGGGGGGGCGCGGCCCCCCTTTCCCTCTCCCTCTCCCTCTCTTTCCTTCCCCCTCCCTATTCCTAGTTGGACTAGGAAAGGGGAGTCCTACTCCCACTAGGAGAAGGACTCCCCCCCTCTCCTTGGCGCACCCAAGGGCCGGCCAGCAACCCCCTTGCTCCTTTATATACGGGGGCAGGGGGGCACCCTAGAACACACAAGTTGATCTTCGTGATCGTTCCTTAGCCGTGTGCGATGCCCCCCTCCATGATATTACACCTCGATCATATTGTAGCGGTGCTTAGGCGAAGCCCTGCGACGGTTAAACATCAAGATCGTCACCACGACGTCGTGCTGACGAAACTCCTCCCCGAAGCTTTGCTGGATCGGAGCCCGGGTGCGTCATCGAGCTGTACGTGTGTCAAGAACTCGGAGGTGCCGGAGTAACGGTGCTTGGATCGGTTGGACCGGGAAGACGTACGACTACTTCCTCTACGTTGCGTCAACGCTTCCGCTTCGGTCTATGAGGGTACGTAGACAACACTCTCCCCTCTCGTTGTTGTGCATCACCATGATCTTGCGTGTGCGTAGGAAATTTTTTGAAATTACTATGTTCTCCAACACCTCGCACCTACAGAAACGAATACATCCTCGCAACCAACGCGATAAGGGATTGTCAATCCCTACACAGTCACTTACGAGAGTGAGATCTGATAGATATGATAAGATAATATTTTCGGTAATTTTATGATAAAGATGCAAAGTAAAATAAAAGGCAATAAAAATAATTAAGTATTGGAAGATTAATATGATGCAAAATAGACCCGGGGGCCATAGGTTTCATGAGTGGCTTCTCTCAAGAGCATAAGTATTTACAGTGGGTGAAGAAATTACTGTTGAGCAATTGACAGAATTGAGCATAGTTATGAGAATATCTAGGTATATAGGCATCATGTCCGAGACAAGTAGACCTACTCCTGCCTGCATCTACTACTATTACTCGACACATCGACCACTATCCAGCATGCATCTAGAGTATTAAGTTCAAGAGAATAGAGTAACGCTTTAAGCAAGATGATGTAGAGGGACAAACTCATGCAATATGATATAAACCCCATCTTGTTATCCTCGATGGCAACAATACAACACGTGCCTTGCTGCCCCTACTGTCACTGGGAAAGGACACCACAAGATTGAACCCAAAGCTAAGCACTTCTCCCATTGCAAGAACGATCAATCTAGTAGGCCAAACCAAACTGATAATTCGAAGAGACTTGCAAAGATAACCAATCATACATAAAAGAATTCAGAGAAGATTCAAATATTGTTCATAGATAAACTTGATCATAAACCCACAATTCATCGGTCTCAACAAACACACCGCAAAAAGAAGATTACATCGAATAGATCTCCACAAGAGAGGGGGAGAACTTTGTATTGAGATCCAAAAAGAGAGAAGAAGCCATCTAGCTAATAAATATGGACCCGTAGGTCTGAAGTAAACTACTCACACTTCATCGGAGAGGGTATGGTGTTGATGTAGAAGCCCTCTGTGATCGATGCCCCCTCCGGCGGAGCTCCGGAACAGGCCCCAAGATGGGATCTCGTGGATACAAAAAGTTACGGCGGTGGAATTAGGGTTTTGGCTCCGTATCTGGTAGTTTCGGGGTACGTAGGTATATATAGGAGGAAGGAGTACATCGGTGGAGCAACAGGGGGCCCACGAGGGTGGAGGGCGCGCCTGGGGGGGTAGGCGCACCCCCTACCTCGTGCCTTCCTCGTTGATTGCTTAACGTAGGGTCCAAGTCCCCTGGATCATGTTCGTTCCAAAAATCACGTTCCCGAAGGTTTCATTCCGTTTGGGCTCCGTTTGATATTCTTTTTCTATGAAACCCTAAAATAGGCAAAAAAAACAGCAATTCTGGGCAGGGCCTCCGGTTAATAGGTTAGTCCCAAAATATATATATAAGTGTATAATAAAGCCCAATAATGTCCAAAACAGAATATAATATAGCATGGAACAATAAAAAATTATAGATACGTTGGAGACGTATCAAGCATCCCCAAGCTTAATTCCTGCCCGTCCTCGAGTAGGTAAATGATAAAAACAGAATTTTTGATGTGGAATGCTACTTGGCACAATTTCAATGTAATTCTTCTTAATTGTGGTATGAATATTCAGATCCGAAAGATTCAAGACAAAAGTTCAATATTGACATAGAAATAATAATACTTCAAGCATACTAACTAAGCAATTATGTCTCTTCAAAATAACATGGCCAAAGAAAGTTATCCCTACAAAATCATATAGTCTGGCTATGCTCTATCTTCACCACACAAAGTATTTAAATCATGCACAACCCCGATGACAAGCCAAGCAATTGTTTCATACTTTTGGTGTTCTCAAACTTTTTCAATCTTCACGCAATACATGAGCGTGAGCCATGGACATAACACTTTAGGTGGAATAGAATGGTGGTTGTGGAGGAGACAAAAAAGGGGGAAGATAGTCTCACATCAACTAGGCGTATCAACGGGTTATGGAGATGCCCATCAATAGATATCAATGTGAGTGAGTAGGGATTGCCATGCAACAGATGCACTAGAGCTATAAGTACATGAAAGCTCAACGGAAAGAACTAAGTGGGGGTGCATCCAACTCGCTTGATCACGAAGACCTAGGGAATTTTGAGGAAGCCCATCATTGGAATATACAAGCCAAGTTCTATAATGAAAAATTCCCACTAGTATATGAAAGTGATAACATAGGAGACTCTCTATTATGAAGATCATGGTTCTACTTTGAAGCACAAGTGTGGTAAAAGGATAGTAGCATCGTCCCTTCTCTCTTTTTCTCTCATTTTTTTATTTGGGCATTTTCCTTTTTCTTATGGCCTCTTTTTTTAATATATTTTTCGTCCGGAGTCTCATCCCAACTTGTGGGGGAATCATAGTCTCCATCATCCTTTCCTCACTTGGGACAATGCTCTAAAAATGATGATCATGACACTTTTATTTACTTACAACTCAACAATTACAACTCAATACTTAGAACAAAATATGACTCTATGTGAATGCCACCGGCGGTGTACCGAGATATGCAATGAATCAAGAGTGACATGTATGAAAGAATTATGAATGGTGGCTTTGCCACAAATACAATATCAACTACATGATCATGCAAAGCAATATGACAATGATGGAGCGTGTCATAGTAAACGGAATGGTGGAAAGTTGCATGGCAATATATATCTCGGAATGGCTATGGAAATGCCATGATAGGTAGGTATGATGGCTGTTTTGAGGAAGGTATATGGTGGATGTATGATACCGGAGAAAGGTGCGCGGTATTAGAGAGGCTAGCAATGGTGGAAGGAAGAAAAGTGCGTATGATCCATGGAATCAACCTTACTCATAAAGAACTCATATACTTATTGCAAAAATCTACAATTTATCAAGGCAAAGTATTACATGCATGCTCCTAGGGGGGTATATTAATAGGAAAAGACCATCGCTCGTCCCCGACCACACTCATAAGGAAGACATTCAATAAATAAATCATGCTCCGACTTCATCACATAACGGTTCACCATACGTGCATGCTACGGGAAGCACAAACTTTAGCACAAGTATTTCTCAAATTCACAACTACTCAAATAGCATGACTCTAATATCACCATCTCCATATCTCAAAACAATTATCAAGTATCAAACTTCTTATAGTATTCAACACACTCATAAGAAAATTTTATTAATCTTGAATGCCTAACATAATTAAAACAAATTACCATGCTGTTTTGTAGGACTCTCAAAATAATCTAAGTGAAGCATGAGAGAACAATAGTTTCTATAAAACAAATCCACCGACGTGATCTAAAAGATATAAGTGAAGCACTAGAGCAAAAACTATATAACTCAAAAGATATAAGTGAAGCACATAGAGTATTCTAACAATTTCCAAATCATGTGTGTCTCTCTCAAAAGGTGTGTACAGCAAGGATGATTGTGGAAAACTAACAAATAAAGACTCAAATCATACAAGATGCTCCAAGCAAAACACATATCATGTGGTGAATAAAAATATAGCTCCAAGTAAAGTTACCGATGGAAGTAGACGAAAGAGGGGATGCCTTCCGGGGAATCCCCAAGCTTTGGATTTTAGGTGTCACTATATTATCTTGGGGGTGCCATGGGCATCCCCAATCTTAGGCTCTTTCCACTCCTTATTCCATAATCCATCAAATCTTTACCCAAAACTTGAGAACTTCACAACACAAAACTTAAAGTAGAAAATCTCGTGAGCTCCGTTAGTGAAAGAAAACAAAACACCACTTCAAGGTACTGTAATGAAGTCATTCTTTATTTATATTGGTGTTAAACCTACTGTATTCCAACTTATCTATGGTTTATAAACTATTTTACTAGCCATAGATTCATCAAAATAAGCAAACAACACACGAAAAACAGAATCTGTCAAAAACAGAACAGTCTGTAGTAATCTGTAGCTAACGCAAGATCTGGAACCCCAAAAATTCTAAAATAAATTTCTGCACGTGAGGAATTTATCTATTAATCATCTTCAAAATGAATTAACTAAATATCACTTTCCAAATAAAAATGGCAGCAATTCTCGTGAGCGCTAAAGTTTCTGTTTTTTACAGCAAGATTAAAAAGACTTTCCCCATGTCTTCCCAGCGGTTCTACTTGGCACAAACACTGATTAAACACAAAAAACACAACCAAAACAGAGGCTAGATAATTATTTATTACTAAACAGGAGCAAAAATCATGGAATAATAATAAAATTGGGTTGCCTCCCAACAAGCGCTATCGTTTAACGCCCCTAGGTAGGCATAAAAGCAAGGATAGATCTAGGTATTGCCATCTTTGGAAGGCAATCCATAAGTGGCTCTCATAATAGATTCATAAGGTAATTTAATTTTCTTTCTAGGGAAGTGTTCCATGCCTTTCCTTAACGGAAATTGGAATCTAATATTTCCTTCCTTCATATCAATAATTGCACCAATCGTTCTAAGGAAAGGTCTACCAAGAATAATAGGACATGAAGGATTGCAATCTATGTCAAGAACAATAAAATCTACGGGCACATAATTCCTCTTTGCAACAATAAGAACATCATTAATTCTTCCCATAGGTTTCTTAATAGTGGAATCTGCAAGGTGCAAGTTTAAAGAGCAATCATCAAAATCATGGAAACCTAGCAAATCACACAAAGTCTTTGGAACCATGGAAACACTAGCACCCAAATCACACAAAGCATAGCATTCATGATCTTTAATCTTAATTTTAATAGTAGGTTCCCACTCATCATAAAGTTTTCTAGGGATAGAAACTTCCAACTCAAGTTTTTCTTTATAAGATTGCATCAAAGCATCAACGATATGTTTAGTAAAAGCTTTATTTTGACTATAAGCATGAGGAGAATTTAGCACGGATTGCAACAAGGAAATACAATCTATCAAAGAGCAATTATCATAATTAAATTCCTTGAAATCCAAAATAGTGGGTTCATTAATATTTAAAGTTTTGACTTCTTCAATCCCACTTTTAACAATTTTAGCATCAAGATCTAAGGATTCTGAATTCTTGGAACGCCGTCTAGGTAAAGGTGGATCATATTCAGTCCCATCATTATCAAGATTCATATTGCAAAACAAAGATTTAATAGGGGACACATCAATAACTTTTAGATCTTCATCTTTATTATCATGGAAACTAGAAGAACACACTTTTATAAAGCAATCTTTCTTAGCACGCATCCTAGCGGTTCTTTCTTTGCACTCATCAATGGAAATTCTCATAGCTTTGAGAGACTCATTGATATCATGCTTAGGAGGAATAGATCTAAGTTTCAAAGAATCAACATCAAGAGAAATTCTATCAACGTTCCTAGCCAACTCATCAATCTTAAGCAAATTTTCTTCAATCAAAGCATTGAAATTCTTTTGCGAAGTAATAAATTCTTTAATATTAGATTCAATATCAGAGGGAATCTTATTATAATTTCCATAAGAATTGTTCTAGTAATTGCCATAATTATTAGAGGAATTACTAGGGTATGGCCTAGGATTAAAGTTTCCTCTATACGCGTTGTTACCAAAATTATTCCTACCAACAAAATTCACATCCATAGATTCATTATTATTCTCAATCAAAGTAGACAAAGGCATATCATTAGGATCAGAAGAAACTCTTTTATTAGAAAATAATTTCATAAGTTCATCCATCTTTCCACTCAAAACATTAATTTCTTCTATCGCATGCACTTTTTTATTAGTAGATCTTTCACTGTGCCATTGAGAATAATTAACCATAATATTATCTAGGAGTTTAGTAGCTTCTCCTAAAGTGATTTCCATAAAAGTGCCTCCCACGGCCGAATCTAAAAGATTTCTAGAAGCAAAATTCAATCCGGCATAAAATTTTTGTATAATCATCCACAAATTCAAACCAAGAGTTGGGTAATTACGTGTCATTAATTTCATCCTCTCCCAAGCTTGTGCAACATGTTCATGATCAAGTTGCTTAAAATTCATAATATCGTTTCTAAGAGAGATGATCTTAGTGGGAGGAAAATACTTAGAGATAAAAGCATCTTTGCACTTATTCCAAGAATCAATACTATTTTTAGGCAAAGACGAAAACCAAGCTTTAGCATGATCTCTAAGTGAAAAAGGAAATAGCTTCAATTTAACAATATCATTATCCACATCTTTCTTCTTTTGCATATCACACAAGTCAACGAAGCTATTTAGATGGGTAGCGGCATCTTCACTAGGAAGGCCGGCGAATTGATGTTTCATGACAAGATTCAACAAAGCAGCATTGATTTCACAAGATTCGGTATCGGTAAGAGGAGAAATTGGAGTGCTAAGGAAATCATTGTTGTTGGTATTGGTGAAGTCACACAATTTAGTATTATCTTGAGCCATCGTGACAAGCAGGCAATCCAACACACGACCAAACAAGAGACGGGCAAAAAGAGGCAAAAGGAGAAAGAGAGGGAGGACGGAGAGAGAGAGGACGAATAAAAAGACAAGGGTGAAGTGGGGGAGAGGAAACGAGAGGCAAATGGCAAATAATGTAATGCAGGAGATAAGGGTTTGTGATCGGTACTTGGTGTGTTGACTTTCGTGTAGACCTCCCGGCAACGTTGCCAGAAATCCTTCTTGCTACCTCTTGAGCACTTGCATTGGTTTTCCCTTGAAGAGGAAAGGGTGATGCAGCAAAGTATCGTAAGTATTTCCCTCAGTTTTTGAGAACCAAGTTATCAATACAGTAGGAGGCCACGCACGAGTCCCTCGCACCTACACAAACGAATAAATCCTCGCAACCAACGCGATAAGGGGTTGTCAATCCCTACACGGTCACTTACGAGAGTGAGATATGATAGATATGATAAGATAATGTTTTTGGTATTTTTATGATAAAGATACAAAGTAAAATAAAAGGCAATAAAATAACTAAGTATTGGAAGATTAATATGATGGAAAATAGACCCAGGGGCCATAGGTTTCACTAGTGGCTTCTCTCAAGAGCATAAGTATTTACGGTGTGTGAACAAATTACTGTTGAGCAATTGACAGAATTGAGCATAGTTATGAGAATATCTAGGTATGATCATGTATATAGGCATCACGTCCAAGACAAGTAGACCGACTCCTGCCTGCATCTACTACTATTACTCCACACATCGACCGCTATCCAGCATGTATCTAGAGTATTAAGTTCAAGAGAACAGAGTAACGCTTTAAGCAAGATGACATGATGTAGAGGGGTAAACTCATGCAATATGATATAAACCCCAACTTGTTATCCTCGATGGCAACAATACAACACGTCCCTTGCTGCCCCTACTGTCACTGGGAAAGGACACCGCAAGATTGAACCCAAAGCTAAGCACTTCTCCCATCGCAAGAAAGATCAATCTAGTAGGCCAAACCAAACTGATAATTCGAAGAGACTTGCAAAGATAACCAATCATACATAAAAGAATTCGGGGAAGATTCAAATATTGTTCATAGATAAACTTGATCATAAACCCACAATTCATTGGTCTCAACAAATACACCGCAAAAAGAAGATTACATCGAATAGATCACCACAAAAGAGGGGGAGAACTTTGTATTGAGATCCAAAAAGTGAGAAGAAGCCATCTAGCTAATAACTATGGACCCGTAGGTCTGAAGTAAACTACTCACACTTTCATCAGAGAGGGTATGGTGTTGATGTAGAAGCCCTCTGTGATCGATGCCCCCTCCGGCGGAGCTCCAGAACAGGACCCAAGATGGGATCTCATGGATACAAAAAGTTACGGCAGTGGAATTAGGGTTTTGGCTCCGTATCTAGTAGTTTGGGGGTACGTAGGTATATATAGGAGGAAGGAGTACGTCGGTGGAGCAACGGGGGGCCCACGAGGGTGGAGGGTGGGCCTGGGGGGTAGGCGCACCCCCTACCTTGTGCCTTCATCGTTGATTGCTTGACGTAGGGTCCAAGTCCCCTGGATCATGTTCGTTCCGAAAATCACGTTCCCGAAGGTTTCATTCCGTTTGGACTCCGTTTGATATTCTTTTTTTGCAAAACCCTAAAATAGGCAAAAAACAACAATTCTGGGTAGGGCCTCTGGTTAATAGGTTAGTCCCAAAAATAATATAAAAGTGTATAGTAAGGCCCAATAATGTCCAAAACAGAATATAATATAGCATGGAACAATAAAAAATTATAGATACACTGGAGACGTATCAGCCATCCGCGCACCTTCTATGCAGACCGACCGCTTGATGGCATCAAGACAAGGGCAGGCATTGACCAGCCACTTCACGAGGCTGAAGTAGCTGCCGGGTATAGCTTCTGCAGGCCATAGCCAGATTATTAAATCTTCATGGCTAGTTCGGCCACCCTATGCAGCTCGACCAACTGTTTTAGCTAGTCGCTAAAGGGCACCGGATATTTTGGTGCAAGGTATTGCGACCATAACATCTTCTTCGTTGAGCTCCCCTCTTCGGCCCGGAAGAATTCCGCAGCATCGGAAACACTGCGCGGCAAATCCGCAAACGCCCTTGGAGAACTCCAAATCCGAGTCAGTAAGAGATACCTCTGGCTCACTTACTTGCTTTGCATAATAAAAGCCTTACCCGCCGCGATCTTCTTGGCCTCTTGGATCTCCCTGAGGGCGCCTTGGGCTTCGACATGGGCCTCTTATGCGCTTTGGCGGGCCTTAGCGAGTTCGGACTCTTGGTCCGCATTCTGGCGCTCCAAGGACTCACTTTTCTTCACTGCGTCCTGGAGCTCCTGCTGGACCTCACCAACCCTGGCCTCATGCTTTTCTCGGGCAGCTTTTTTCCTTTACTGCTCTTTCCTCGGCCTCGGCCAGCGCCTTCTTGAGGGCCTCTACCTTGGTCGCCGCCCCTAATAAATGTCATGGCACTATGATCATCTTACATCATTCACCCCTTCCGGACATACACAAGATCATTGCATACCTTGGGCATCCTCCGGCTGCTTTTTTGAATGTCCGAGCTCTTCCTCCGTCTATTCCAGCCTCTGCTTCAGTTCGTAGACTTCGGCAGCATGAGAAGTCGCGGCTAGTAGTGATGCCTGCTTATTCACATAGACATATATTATTAGTCTCCTGCGAGAAACTATTTGATCCTCTGTTCGGCTTTTCTTTCCGAACACCAGACAGGGTCTCAGGGGCTATTGTCTGTACTATAACTTTCTTTTGACATAAATGCAGTGCTTACCTCAAAGCATGTTAGAAGGCTCGCGCAGGCTTCGGTCAGTTCGCTCTTCGCGGACTGAATCTTCTCAATCACCGCACCCATAAGGGTACGGTGTTCCTAAATGATGGAAGCGCTTCGCAGCGCCTCTAGTAGAGTATCCGGCGCCACTGGTTGGACAGAGGTCACCGGCGGAATGGGCACACCTCCTTCCGATGAAGGAGGCTGCTTGCCGGATTCCGGAGCCGTACAGGTCTCCAGGACCGTATTTGGCTGGGGACCGAATTGGACATGGCCCCCATCGCCAGTCTCCATGGGGATCTGCTCCCCCATGTGTCCGGCGGCCAAGGTCTCGCCCTCTAGCGCCATCCTGACGGCCTCTTGCGTCTCTCCCTGGCCGGGGGTCCTTCGGGACAACATCTCAGCGTCGTCCATGGCCTTGGGAGAGGAGGCCGTTGGAAGGGACCCACTGTCCATCACCTTCGGATCCGGTGAGTTCCCCGAAGACGAGGATCGCTCGAGGGCAGAACGAGCCGGACTGCAAATGCATGATTCAACATGATAGAATTATGAAGTGAAAGAGGAGGATATATGAATGCATCAGGGTCTTCGGATACTCACGATTCGGCCAGGGGCTTGTTTTGAGGGCGCCACTCTGGGCTGCTAGCGACGTCCCACGCGGAGCTATCCACGAAGGAAGCCTTTCCCTTCTTGGACGCCTCCGCTTCTAGATCTGTGGAGGCCGCCCTCTTCTTTCCCCCCTTGGGGAGGGGGAAGTTGCTTTCTTCCTCCTCTTCCTCCTCCTCGTCGTCTTCGGTGGTGGAGTGAGTTTCTGCATCTTCGGACGCCACGTCTGAAGTACCCTTAGCACGGAGGCCTCCTCTGGTCCCCTTGGCCTTCTTCTCCGGCGCCACGTAGGGCGCCGGAACTAGCATATTCGTCAAAAGCGGGATGGCTGGTTCCTCAGGCAGCGGAGCCGAACACCGAATCTACTTCGCCTTCTTTGTCCAACCCTGAAAAGAAAAAATGGGGAAGTTGGGACATCCTCCTTGAGCAAGCCAGAAAGGGATATGCCTTGAAGCATGGAAAACTTACCGAACTGGCAGGATGGGCTAGATCGTCCCCGCGGTCCTCGGTTGTCTCCGGCCACGTCTCATTGGCCTTGAAAAGCACCTTCTAGATGTCTTCGTGTGTAGTTCCAAAGAATTGTCGCAGGGTCTTGTGCTTGGCCGGATTGAACTCCGATAGATGGAAAGCCCGGTTCTGGCATGGAAGGATCCGGCGAATTAGCATCACCTGAATCACATCGATGAGCTTGACATTCTTGTCCATCATGCTCCTGATAGCGTCTGAAGCGCAGTCAACTCGTCCGACATAGACCAATCCAGGCCCTTCTCCTGCCAGGAGGTAAGCCGCATTGGGGCCCCGAACTTGAATTCGAGAGCTGTGGCCCAGGCAGCGTCGCGGGGCTCAGTGACGTAGAACCATAGCTTCTGTCACCCCTTGACGGTCTCCACGAAGGTGCCTTTGTGCCACGGGACGTTGGACATTTTGCTCACCATGGCGCCTCCGCGTTCTGCGTGTTCGCCGCCCACCACCTTTGGCTTCACATTGAAGGTCTTCAACCACAGTCCGAAGTGGGGGGAGGGTGTGGAGGAAGGCCTCACACACGACGATAAACGCCGAGATGGTGAGGAAGGAATTGGGGGACAGATCATGGAAATCCATCCCATATTAGAACATGAGTCCGCGGACGAATGGGTGGAGAGGAAATCCTAGCCCGCGGACGAAGTGAGGGATGAACACGACCCTCTCATGGGGCTCCGGAGTGGGGATGGTCTGTCCCTTAGCAGGAAGCCGATGGGCGATCTCCCTGGCCAAATATCCGGCCTCCCGAAGTTGGGTGATGTCCTTCTCCTTGACGGTGGAGGCCATCCACTTGCCCTGCGCTCCGGACCTGGTTGGAGTGCTTTCTTGGGGCAGGAAACATGAGAACTTGGGTGCTGGAGCTCGAGAGTGGGTAGGCAGAAAGAGAGAAGGCATGGGTGGAAGAGATGAATCCTTATCTCCTTATAAAGGTAGTGAATATCAAACACCTCCCCACTCGCCATGAAACTCGCCTATTCCCCAGGGGCCATGCGGGCGGCACAGTTGGATTACCCATACCTGTATTGATGAGAATCCCGCAACAAGGGGACACGATCTCTGCTTTGACGAGATGTGCCAATAAAGCCACATCACGAAATATGGAGCGGCAGGCCAAGAAACGGTTCGAAATAATAACCGGGCGGGGACGTGATGTCACGTTACAAAAAGTTGTTAGCAGATGGGACTCATGAAATATTATACTCTCTGCGGTGGTGTGTTGTACTTGTTTTGCAGATCCGGACACATTCGTTGTTCAAAGACTAGGTCGGAGTATTCGTAGAAGGAACCCGCCTTGCAATGCCGAAGACAATCTGCGCGCCGGACACCTCGTCATTGAAGCCAGGTTCAGGGGCTACTGAGGGAGTCCTGGACTAAGGGGTCCTGAGACATCCGGCCTGTTGTACATGGGCCGAACTATTGGGCCATGAAGACACAAGATAGAAGACTTTCTCCTATTTCCGGATAGGACTCTCCTTTGCGTGGATGGCAAGCTAGGCAGCCGAATGTACTATTTCCTTTCTATGTAACTGACTTTGTACAGGCCTAGTCCCCTCTGGTGTCTATATAAACCAGAGGGTTTATTTCATAGGGATAATCATAATCAGATAGGCTAGACTTCTAGGGTTTCAGCCATCACGATCTCGTGGTAGATCAACTCTTGTAACCCCCATACTCATCAATATTAATCTAGCAGGACGTAGGGTTTTACCTCCATCGGGAGGGCCCGAACCTGGGTAAACATTGTGTTCCCTGTCTCCTGTTACCATCAACCTCAGACGCACAGTTCGGGACCCCCTACCCGAGATCCGCCGGTTTTGACACCGACAGCCATCCCCAAGAAGAAGAAGCAACTACTCCGCACAGGGCCCCAGGGGAGCGGCGCCTCTAGCGGTGCCACCTCAGGATCGGCGCCCGCACATGGGGCGCCTCCCTCCCTCACGTAGGAAGGCACGCTCGGCGCCCTCCTTGTGCAGGGCTCGGTGGCTCTCTTCTAGAGGGCCTCAGACTTGGCCAACATCACGAGGGAGGCGCTCGGGCACCAAATGGAGGCATGCTTTGCAGCACGTTTCCCTCAGGAGGGCACCGGGCGAGGAGCGCCCGACGCTCAGGAGTTCATCATCAAGGCCACCCAGGAGCTTCAGGAAGCAAGGGCGATATGCAACGACCGCCGCCCACCTGGTGTAGCTCCCCACCCGGGCGAAGGTGGCGAGCTGCGCGTCTACATCGAAATCCCATGGCTCAACAAGGCTGCATCTCAGCAGCGCTTCTGGCCTTCGTGCTGGCCGATGTGAGGGTGCACCTCACAACTACGTTCGCATGCCGTTCGGCCTGCCGAGCATGGCAGCCGCCTTCGAGCGCAATCTATGGAGCATCCTGGTGACCCAGGAGACCAGGCATCACGCGGTCTTGGCAGAGATGGAGATGGTCCTCGGGGAGCCACCTGAGCCCCAGAGCCTCCCTCCCGAGGCTCAGGGTCTCGATGGCTCGTGAGGATCGACTTCTTCAGCGCGCGCCTTCAGCTACCCCAATGCTCCTTCGACAACAAAACCAGGTGACATTTTCCAAGTTCATTCAGCTGGAAGCGCCCCTCGGGTTGCATTATTCTCAGGTCGCATGGGCTTGTCCCTACGGAGTGTACCCTCTTGCATCTTTAGCTTACCCTGCTGGGGGCGCCCCTCGGGCTGCATCATCCCCAGGCCGCTCGGGTCCGACCCAGTGGCATGTATCGTTCTTGCATTTACGTAAACTAGTTTGCTTTCCATGCATAAGCTATCTATGGTCATTACCTGCTTGATTATCACCCACCACGGGAGCCGCATGCCGATCGTCTTTCTTCAGGATCCTTCACAGGCACGGCGTCTATGCTCGGGTCCGTCCCTGCAGCATCGATAAATCCAACGGCTAAGCTTTGTCTGGTGGGCCGGTCCCGTTCACGTCACCTCCTGGGGTCGTTGGTGCTTGGCCTTCTCGTGCGATAACCTCAGGAGATTCGTTCGGCGCAGGTTGCCTAACCATCTTGCAGGACCACCGCAGTCAACAAGAACCAAGACCAGGCGCAACCCGCCTTGAGGTAGGGCCTCGTGAGTCCCGCGCTAGCTCACGTATGCCCAAACACACGTCGTCTAGCCCTGCCGTGCAAGCCACGTGACAGGGCGGGGTTGTACACGCCCCGGGGGCTCCACTCAGAGGGAGCCCTCACCCACGCACCAGTGGAAGCACCATGCTCCGCGCTGGCAGTCGACACTGCCGGGGAGCGGCTATGCCCATGCAAGTGCGGAAGCGCTATGCTCCGTGCTGGTTATAAACAACTGAGGGCGGCCTCATGGCCATATCAACCTCAGGGAGCCTCTGAGCTCAGTGTCTGGCCTCATCGCAACACCTTCCCTCGAGAGAGTCGTGCGAGGGGGCTAGGCACGGGGGCTGCGCTCGGGTCACGCCCAAGTGTATGTCACCCTGCCAGGTCCCTCGAACCTGGTCGTCGCGCACCCTCCCAAGCGGAGCCAAGGTATGAAGGTTGTTTGAACGTCAAGGGGGACTCCTGAGCATCGCGACTCAGGAGCCTAACTGGCCACGTAGCCCCTCACTCCTTGGTCCGTCCTGGTGATCCAGACGGTCCAATGGCGGTTGAGGTATGCGCGGGGTCGGGCCCTGCAGACGTAGAACACTAGGCCTACTCCCGCATCTCCTTTCTATAAGTTGTTTGCGTGTCAAGGGGGACTCCCGAGTATCACGACTCAGGAGCCTAACTGGCCACGTAGCCCCTCACTCCTTCGTTCATCCTGGTGATCCGGACGGTACAATGGCGGCTGAGGTATGCGCGGGGTCGGGCCCTGCCGACGAAGAACGTAAAAGCAAATGGGAAGGAAATCGCAAAATCTCAAGCAAATATTACAAGACATATTGTTCTTCCGATACCAAACGCAAGTTTAAACGCCTCCATGAGGCATGGTGCATATCGCAGGAGCTAAACAGGAAAGGAGCCGCCAGCAGGTCATCTCATCATCCCCGGACGCCGCCGCCAGCCGCAAGGGATGCTTCTCCCATAGCGGCGTCGCCCTCACCTAGACCACCCACCGGAGTTGCAGGATTAGCAGCACCACTAGTTGAAGGCGCGGGATCGAAGGCGCGGAACCTCTTCAGCAGGGCCTCCACCTGACCCTTCACGGCTTCGGCAGCAGTTGCGCAGTGCTCGGTGTCCACAGGCTCTAGCAGCTCGTCGAGGTGGGCGGCAGGATCGCGAGGATGAAGGTGGCTGAAGACGCGCGTCAACGCGGCTGAGGAAAGGATGCGGGCTTCTGCCTCTGCCAAGGGGCCGATACCGCTCATGACTTCCTCAAGCATCTCGACCAGATAAGGAAGCAGCTGGGTGGGGCCCTCGTCGTCGGTAGCCAGCGGCTCCTCCAAGCCCTTCTCACAGAGTGACTGCAGCGCCGCACGAGACCTCTCCTCGAGGGACTTGAAGGCCATGCAGTCTTCGGCCAGGACCTGTGCCTTGGCTTCCATCTCGGCCTTCTCTTCCTCCAACTTCTCCAGCCGGCTGCGCTACGCAGCCTGCGCCTCCGCCAACTGCTCTAGCTCGGCGTCGCGACCCCTGACGGCGTCCTCCTGGGCCTTCATCTTCTCCTCCTCCGCCCTGCGGCCCTGAGCTTCGTCCGGACGCTCACTGCATAGGGTCTTCAGTTCGGCCTCCAGTAGCTGGCATCGATCTTGGGCGGCTCCGGCATCCTTCAGCGCCGCCTTGCGGGTAGCCGCAGCTTGGGTGATGGCCTGCTTGTCCTTCTCGGAGTCCACCGCAGCTTGGCTCAGCGCCGCCCGGATGGCCATGTCAGAGTGGAGCCAGCCAGACATCAGCTCCAGGCGCTCGGCCACCAGGCGACGGTCGGTGCCTTGAAGATCCTCCCGTAGCAAGGTCAGTGCAGAAAGAGCGCGCTCCAGGATGTCGGGGGAGGCGGAAGGATTCGGGGTCAGCAGAGCGGTGGAGGAAGGAAGATGCAACACCGTCACGATGGCTTGGGAGGCTGAGGGCTCCTGAGCTTTGGATACCTCAGCAGCCGAGCCGGACACCAGTGCCTTTGGTGCCAGCAGGGCCATGGGGGCTGCCTCCTCCATAGGATGCTCCCCCAAGTTTCGTGAGGACGATCAGGCCGGGGAAGCGCGAGCACCGCCACCGTCCTTCCCTGCGGAGAAGGGTGCGGCCGCAGCAGGTGATCTGGTCCTGAGCAATACCGCCGTGTCCTCCTTCCTCCTCTTCGCCGCGGGCGTCGGCCTAGTCAAGCAACGGAAGGCGTCAAGAATCAGTAGCAGAAGCAGGAACAAGGCAAAACAAGGATACTTACTGGTCCACCGCGGCGTAGGCCCTCTGCTTGCTGAGCTTGAAGCCTGACATCCTCCCAGCCTGAGGCATGGGCGCAAGGGCTCTAGGCGCAGAAGAGGGGGTAGCATGCAAGTTGGAAGCAGCTTCACGCAACGGCATAACATGGGCGTCATCTCGGGAGACCAGCGCCGACCTTCCTCTTATCGGAATCCCGACCGGTGACTTCCTCCAGGGACTGACCTTGGACCTCGAGGAGCCCCCTATAGTGCTCAGCTCCTCCCTTTCTAGGGGGACATCGGCCTCATTATCATCATCAGGCAGGGTGGAGAGGATGTCGGCCTTGCGCAAGGGGGAGGTCTCCCCCGCCCCTTTGCGGGTCGCCTCCGAGTCATGCTCCTCCTCTCCCTCTTCTTCCTCCTCTCCCTCCTTGCGAGACTCGCCGGAAGACACGACCACCGGAGTTGTCATCACCAGGATGTTTGTGGGCGCAGGCGAAACGAGCCCACGCTTGTCGAAGACAAGCAGAGCGGCGACAACCTTCGCTCCATCCGGGCGGCGGTACAAGGGAACAAGGCCATCAGGCAGGTACCCTTGGTAGTCCCCGACCAAGGAACAAAGAGTCGAGCGCAATTCCTCATCGGAAAGGGGCTTTGGGCGCAGGCGGAGGTCGTCCCCTTCGTCTCCAAGCTCAGCGGGCGCGGGCGTGTTTGGAGGGGACCCACGCGCTGTGCCATGGATTCTTTGGCAATCATGGCCCCCGTCAACTTCGTTGTTCTTGAGTCGCCGGGCTTCAGGTCGACAGTCATCCTCTCCAGCACCTGCGTCACCCGCAGGTCAGTGAGCTTCGCGCGAAGCCATCCCTCATGGGACACAGGCATCTCCATCGGCAGCACCAGCCGGGGATGGACGTGCTTGCCGTCCATTAGGACCCATTTTCTCCTGAAGCCCTCGGTCTTCTTCCCGGCATTTGAGATGGCATTGGTCTTGTTGTCCATGACGAAGCCAATGCACCCTAAGCAGGGGCCCTCTTTAAGTCGAAGAAAGAAGAAGTGGTGCAGCAGTGCCATGGACGGCATCACTTTGATGTATGCCTCGCAGTACAAGGCGAAGATCAACACGAGAAGGACGGAGTTAGGATGAAGATGGAGGGTGTGGATCTTATAGTGACTGAGGACGGGGTAGAAGAAGTCGGAGGAGGGGGGAACCAACCCGGCGACGATGCTACTCATGAAGAAGGGGTAGAAGGTGCTACCAGGGGCCTCAGGCTCGACGGAGCCGACCCGGAGCACAGTCTTCCTCTTCTCGTCACCCTTCACCATCATCAAGCGGACGACGATAAGGTTCTTCTCCGACACACTTGGCGCGTCGAGCAGGGGCTCATACCAGGATGACAAAGGAGTAGCCCGGGCTTGCTTGGGCGCCATCGACGGCAAGCTTGAAGGAGGATCTGGGTGGATCTAGAGTCTCTGGAAGCGAAGGGCAAGAAAGGGGATCTGGAGCAAAACGAAGGAAGGTAATGAAGGCAAATACAGCCCGTGACAGCCTTTTGTCAGTCGGACAGTTGCCAAGGCAGCGTGGGCAAGCGGAGATGCCCATGTCCATTCAATCGCCACGCGTCAAGCGAGGCCGCAGGCTGTTGGGGCCTGCGGTGCTCCACAATTGCCCCTTGGCTTTGCCTAAAAGCCAAGCCCGAGCGCGCCTTGGGCCCTGGGGCTACTGTCGACGTCCTGGGAATGGGGGTCCCCAGACATGCCTGCCTGCTGCCCATGGCGTGGCTCCACCAGCAGCCCTGTATGGCCCATCTTCACCAGCAAAACACTCAAGACCCTCACGAGGGGCCAAGCCTCACGAGGCAGACAACGCAAGACCTCCTCAGGGGCGGCCTCACCAGGCTGGCTCACGAGGGGCGGAGAGATCAAGGCAAGGGGCGCCTCGTGAGGTTCCTATGACGCAAGCCATGACGACCTAGGCCACGCGGGCGCCATCGCGCATAGTGTCCTTGTTTCCTCTTTGGGGATGAAGAGGAAAGCGTAAGCGCGGAGTCCCAAGGCATCAAGCAAAGGTTTCCATATCGGTGCAACAAGACCAAGACCGGCAGGACGGAGGTCATCGTGGAGCCCAAGACGGTGTCATCACCAGAGCCTTTGGCAAGCGAAGACCATCTTTTGTCAGGATAACTTGTACTAGTTGTCCCCCTTCAAATTGGCCGTTGTGGGATCCCTTCCCGCCTAATATTTGGTAAGAGGACCCGGGCCTCTATATATAGGACTAGCCACCATCGTAGGGGGAAGATCACATCTGGGACCGTATCCACTCCACCAAGGCACAAACTCGCCAAGCACAAGAGCACCTCTCCTTAGGAGGTTGTTCTTTCCTTGTAACTGTCCATCCTCTGCCCAGGAGGCAATCCACCACACCACACTTGAGTAGGGTATTACACCACATTGGTGGCCCGAACCAGTATAAATCTTGTGTCCTCTTGTTCTGCGAGTTCGATGCGCTAAGCCTTGAGATCACGGTGAGGGTGAGTGCTTGGGGGAGGAGAGATCTTCGTGCGCACCCAAGTGTTCGAACCTCAAGGGTTTTGCCGGAACCCGAAATTCGAAAGTAGGAACCAATATGAGCATCTAGGTTCCGCTATTGGTTATTGACTGGAGATGAGTCTCGGTCATGTCTACATAGTTCTCGAACCCGTAGGGTCTGCATGCTTAACGTTCGATGACGATCAATATTATGAGTTTATGTGTTTTGATGTACTGAAGGTAGTTCGGAGTCCCGGATGTGATCACGGACATGATGAGGAGTCTCGAAATGGTCGAGACATAAAGATTGATATATTGGAAGGCTATGTTTGGACACCAGAATGGTTTCGGATAAGTTCGGGAAATTACCGGAGTATCGGGAGGTTACCGGAACTCCCCGGGGAGTCAATGGGCCTTAATGGGCCATAGTGGGAGAGAGGAGGAGGCAGCCAAGTTGGGGGCGCCCCCCAAGCCCAATCCGAATTGGGGAGGGGGCCGCCACCCCTTTCCTTCTCTCCTTCTCCCTCTTCCTTCTTCTCCTACTCCAAATAGGGAAAGGGGGGTGTCGGTGTCAAAACCGGCGGATCTCGGGTAGGGGGTCCCGAACTGTGCGTCTAGGCCGGATGGTAACAGGAGGCAGGGGCAATGTTGGGGATATCGTTTATCGGGAACTTATCGGTCAACCCATGATAAGGGGTAAATCGGCCAGTTTATCAGCATATCGGTCCATTTATCGCCATATCGGTTGATTTATCGCCCGATTTATCTTATCGGTCAGACAATGGTAAGCGATAAATCGGCCGATTTATCGGAATATCGGATGATATCTTGAATAGTGGGCAAGGGACACAATGTTTTACCCAGGTTCGGGCCCTCTGGATGGAGGTAAAACCCTACGTCCTGCTTGATTTATGTTGATGATATGGGTAGTACAAGAGTAGATCTACCACGAGATCGGAGAGGCTAAACCCTAGAAGCTAGCCTATGGTATGATTGTATGTTGTCATTGTTGTGTCCTACGGACTAAAACTCTCTGGTTTATATAAACACCGGAGAGGGTTAGGGTTACACAAGGTCGGTTACAAAGGAGGAGATATCCATACCCGTATTGCCTAGCTTGCCTTCCACGCCAATTAGAGTCCCATCCGGACACGAGACGAAGTCTTCAATCTTGTATCTTCATAGTCTAACAGTCCGGCCAAAGGATATAGTCCGGCTGTCCGGAGACCCCCTAATCCAGGACTCCCTCAGTAGCCCCTGAACTAGGCTTCAATGACGATGAGTCCGGCACGCAGTATTGTCTTCGGCATTGCAAGGCGGGTTCCTCCTCCGAATACACCACGGAAGAACTTGAATACAAGTATAGTGTTCGACCCTGCAAAATAAGTTCCACATACCACCATAGAGAGAATAATATTTTCGCAAATCTAATTTGCTGACTTGTTTTGGCAGCATGACGTTATGTCATGGCCCGATGATTATTCGAACCGTTTCCTTAAACTAGCCCCGCACATAACGCGAGGCAGTTTTTTGACACGTCTTGTTAAAGCAGAGATCGTGTCCCCTTATTACGGGATTCTCATCAATACGGGCGTGGGTAACCCAACCGCGCCATTGATTACGGCACTTGGGGGATAAGTGAGTCTTACCAGGCTAGTGGGGGCTCATAGTTTCGTCTTCCCATATAATGGGATAAGGATTCACCTTTTCATCCACGCCTTCCTCCTCCTTTGCTCATCCATTTTCGCACACTCGAGCTCTAGCGCCCAAGTCCGCACTTCCCACCTCAACCTTCCCCCACCATGTCCGGAGCGGGAGGCAGGTGGATGGTCTCCTCCGTCATGGAGGGAGACATCAAGAAGCTGAGGAGAGCCGGATACCTGCCCGACGACATCACGCACCGGCTCCCAGATGAGGGGCAGCTCATCCCCACCCCGGGCCCCATGAGAGGGTAGTGTCCTTACCCATTTCCTCCGCAGACTGGGATTCCCTCTCCACCCATTTGTCCAGGGGCTCATGTTTTACTACGGCCTGGATTTCCACGATCTGGCCCCGAATTTCATCCTCAATAGCTCGGCATTTATCATCGTGTGCGAGGCCTTCCTCCGCATCAAGCTCCACTTCGGTTTATGGCTGAAGACCTTCAATGTCAAGCCGAAGGTTGTGGTCGGCCGCCAGGCGGAGTGCGGAGGCACCATGGTGGGCAAGATGCCCAACGTTACATGGCTCGAGGGCTCCTTTGTGGAAACCATAAAGGGGTGGCAATCGGGGTGGTTCTACATCACCGAGCCGCGTGACCCTGCATGGGCAGCGGCCCCCGAGTTCCGATCTGGCATCCCCACGCGGCTCACCTCCTGGAAAGAGAAGGGCCCGTCCTGGGGTAGTTCGGGAGAGCTGACCAGACTCCAAACATGTATTCAAAACATGGTGAACAAGAAGCTCAAACTCGTCAACGTGGTCCAGGTCATGCTCCACCGCCGGATCCTCCCGTGCCAACAACGAGACTTCAACTTGTGGGAGTTCGACCCGGCGCAGCACCGAACTCTGAACAGGCTCTTCGACACAACTCACGAAGATGCCTGGAGGGTGCTGTTCAAAAGCGCCGAGGTCCCCCCTCCCATCACTGAGGATCGCGGATTCAGCGCGAAGCGCCAAGCCAGTGCGGTAAGCTGTTTTACCTTTCACAGGATACTTATGTTTTATAGATTGACTCCATGCGGGATCTAAACTCCCGTACCTTTGACAGGACTGGCAGGAGACGGCCGGACAGATCGACTGTCGGGCTCCTTTGCCCGAAGGCCCAGCGGACGCTCTTCTGGCGAAGATGCTGACTCTGGCTCCTTATACGGTGCCAGAGAAGACCAAGAAGGCCAAGGGAACCCGAAAGAGTTCCCAACGCTAGGCGTCGTCGGACTCACCATCCGATGACTCTACGGCGCACTCCTCCCCCGAAGACGAGGAAGAAGAAGAAGATGCTCCCCCCTCCAGCTGGGGGAGATAAGAAAAGGAAGGCCGCCCCAACTGGGGGGGCGAAGGGTCCAAGAAGGGAAGGACTCTCCTTCCGGACAGTTCCACCGCCGCCGATGAAGGCGAAGACGAGTGGTTGCCCAGGGCCAAGCCCCTGGGGAGATCGTAAGTATTTGGATACCAGAGTAACACATAGCATTCCTTTGTCGCACTTCTTTCCCTAACGCCGAACATAATTATGCAGGCCGCCACAAGCGAGTATCGATGTATCATCGGACGGCTCCCTGGGCTCGTTGGACATGGACAGCGATCCAGTCCCGACCGCCACCTCCCCTCATCCTGCTGACGACGCCGAGGTGCTGTCTCAAGAGGCACCGGGTCGAGGGGAGACAGTCTCGGAGGTGCCTCAAGGCGACCTTCCGGACACCGGGAGCCGAGGGGACGGGGCCCGTGAGAGCTCCGAGTTCGGCCCTCAGCCAAACACCGCGCTGAACCTCCAGTGGTTCCGGGCTTGGGGAGGCAGCCTCCTTCCAAGAGGGGCATGACGCCTGTGCCGGTGACCTTTGTCCATCCAGAGGCGCTTAACAATCTGCTGGAAGCGCTTCGCAGTGCTTCCATCGATGAGGAGCACCGTACTATTATGAGTGTGGTGGTCCAGAAGGTTCAGTCCACCAAGAGCGGATTGACTGAAGCATGTGCCAGCCTTCTAACAGGCTTTGAGGTAAGTGTTTTAGAATATAGGAAAAATATTACCGCATAGACATTAGCCACTTATGCTTTGTTTGGTGTTCACAAAGAAAAGCCGACCAGAGGATCAAATAATATCGCAGGAGTCTAATATAAGTATGTCAATATGCGTATGCAGGCTTCGCTGCTGGCGTCCTCCGCGCTGACTGCGGAGGTTGCCATACTAAAGCAGGACCTCAAGGGGTCCAAGAAAGAGCTCGACCTTGCTAAGAGGCAGCTCGAGGAGAACAAGGGTAAGTAATACCCTGTCTATAGATATGTATATATAAAAAAAGACGTGATTGCAAAATGACAGGATCATCGTGTATTTGCAAGGGGCCACGACCGAGGTGGCGACCCTGAAGCAAGCGCTAACCAAGGCCGAAGATAAAGCGGCCAAGGAGCGCACTGAGCGGGAAAAACAAGAGGCTCGGTGGGCGAGGTGCAGCAAGAGCTCCAGGCTCTCGTGACGAAGCATGAGGCGTTGGAGCTTGACTCGAAGACGCGAGAGTCTGTGCTTGCCGCAGCCCTCGAGGGCACAAAAAGTGCCAAGGCCGAAGCCCAAAAGGCCCTCCAGGAGATCGAGGCAATGAAGAAGATAACGGTGGGTAAGGAATTCTATATGCAGAGCAGGCATGTAAAAGTAAATTACCGATTTCTTACCCGGATTCGGAGCTCTCCAGGAGCATTCACAGATTTTCCCCGCAGCGTGTCAGATGCCGCACAATTTTACCAGGCCGAGGAGGGAAGCTCAACAGAGAAGCTGTTCTGGTCTCAGTATACTGGGACCGAACACCCGATGCCTCTGAGCGACCAGCTAAAGCAGCTGGTCGAGCTCCACAAGACGGTCGAATAGGCCATGAAGGGCCTTGTAGTTCGGTTGTGGCCTGGCGACGCCCTTCCGAGCAGCTACTTCGGCCTGGTGAGGCGGCTTGTAGATGCCTGCCCATGGCTGGAGGTTGTCAAGCGGTCCATCTGCATCGAAGGTGCACGCCGGGCTTTCGCCCATGTGAAGGTGCAGTGGGCCAAGCTAGACACCGTGAAGCTGATCAAGGGAGGGCCGCCGCATGGGCAAGGAGCATCGCACCCCCGAAATTTATTATGAGGGTGTCCTGAAGGGTGCCCGTCTTGTGGCGGACGAATGTTCAAAGGATGTAATATTTGACTAAACTTGCTCGTGTGATCTTGTATGATGAAAACTAGTTTCATATGCACTATGCAACGCTTGTGTGAATTTAAAATATTACCTTCTGTTTGGCTATTTATCCAATCTGAGAGATGGCTTGTCCTCGGCTTCTACCCCCATGCCACGAGTGCTGGGGTGTTCGGGATAAACCTGAGCACTCTTGTTCCCATGTTTGGGTCCTTCGAGGGAGGTGCTCAGCACAACGAACAAGGCAACCGGACTAATAATGCTTTATCACTCTCACTTAGCCATAGAATTCTATAATTTTAAATTTCGGCGAAGCCCCTGGTATTCGAAAGGCCGAATTCAGGGCGCGATACATGCCTTTAAGCCGGACAGGGCCGGCCCCTCGCCCTAAGCGGCATAAGTCTTTAGGGACTCGAAAACCTCGCTGAACAGCGACCAGTCTCTTGCCTTATCATGACAGTCAGTTTTAGCTTTCTCTACTGAGGTGCTCAGCCCGGCAGAACCGGGGCACAATCGCAGTAGTTCTCCTAGTGCTACCTTAGCCGATAGAGCGGAACGTAAGGTACAAAAACATAGGAGCCGGGCAAACCCAACATTTGACCAAAGACATGATTCGGAGCTGATGCATATAATGCTATAAGTTCGGGGTGCCGCAATTGTGAAAGTGTTCGAACTTTTCACACCATATTGTGGGGTACGTAAGCCCCTGGTGTATTGGCCGTACCAAAGTGTACGGTTGCAAGGCGTCGTTAATGAACACACACACACATATATATATATATATAACAAGAATGCAATTATAGTCGTGATGGTATGCATTGTTTATTCAAAAAGGTGTGTTAAAGCAGAATGATACAGATAGTGCGATAAGCAAAGAGTGGGACTATGTCCCTTCCAAGGGCAAGCTGAGGAATAGTATTAAATCAAATATTTCGCTCGTTATTGTAATCCACCTGGGAATTCTGTGGTGTGAGTAGCTTTCTGCCTCCTTGATTGCTGCATCATGTGTTTGGCAATAGTGCTGCCGGACAGGGTTTCTAGAGATTAAGTTCCCGAAAAAAGAGAAAAATAACCAAATGGGAAGCCCCTAGTGTGGTTTAAGCCACGTCTTGGGGCGTGCCACAGTGTGCCCCCCTCCCCACCTGTGCCCATGGTATTTTTAATGTGTAATTATGTACATGTGGCATGAGCTTCGCCGTTTGGCTGGGACTGGGGTGGGGGCCGCATTGCTACGCGAGCTTAGATCGCGCCAGGCGGTCTATCTGCCGATTGCTCCAAGCGCGCTTGAAAGTGTCCGGGTTTTGAACCACCGAACTGGTGGATTGCCTTGAGAGGCTGTTTTGCGCTTCTGCTGCGAGGCCCGCAGTGTGCTCCTCTGTTCGGAGAGAGCGCTCTGTGTTTCCATTGACTATAATAACCCCGCGAGGTCCTGGCATCTTGAGCTTGAGGTATGCATAATGCGGTACCGCATTGAATTTCGCAAATGTGGTTCGCCTGAGTAGTGCATGATAACCACTGTGGAACGGGACTATATCGAAGATTAACTCTTCGCTTCAGAAGTTATTCGGGGATCCGAAGACCACTTCCAGTGTAATTGAGCCTGTGCAATGGGCCTCTATGCCTGGAATGACGCCCTTGAAGGTCGTTTTTGTGGGTTTGATCCTTGAGGGGTCTATACCCATTTTGCACACTGTGTCCTGATAAAGAAGGTTCAGGCTTGTTGCCGCCATCCATAAGGACTCGAGTGAGGTGAAATCAGTCAATGATTGGGTCCAGAACCAGTGCGGAAAATCTGCCATAACGGATACTAGTGGGATGGCCCCTGCGATCGAAAGTGATCGGATAGGAGGACCACGGGTTGAACTTTGGGGCGACTGGCTCCAACGCATATATGTCCCTGAGCGCACGCTTCCGCTCCCTCTTGGGGATGTGGGTTGCGTATATCATGTTCACCATCCGCACTTGTGGGGAAACCTCTTCTGTCCTCTGGTGTGTGGCTGCCGGGGCTCCTCCTCGTCATCGCTATGTGGCCCCTTGTCCTTGTTTTCAGCAATTAACTTGCCGCCTGCTTGAACACCCAACAATCTCTGTTGGTGTGATTGGCTGGATTTTCTGGGGTGCCGTGTATTTGGCACGAGCGATCGAGTATACGGTCCAAGCTGGACGGTCCCGGCGTACTTTGTTTGAATGGCTTTTTCCGCTGACCGGGTTTAGAGACTTTGAATCCGGCATTGATTGCCGTATCCTCGTTATTATCGCTGTTAATGCGGCGCTTATGTTTGTTGCGACATGACCTGCTATTGCCGTCCTTGGTATCCAAAGTACCATGGTTCTTTGATATGTTATTACTACGAGCCAGCCAGCTGTCTTCTCCTGCACAAAAGCGGGTCATGAGTGTCGTGAGGGCTGCCATAGATTTTGGCTTTTCCTGACCAAGGTGCCGGGCTAGCCATTCGTTGCGGATGTTGTGTTTGAAAGCTGCTAGGGCCTCTGCATCCGGACAGTCGACAATTTGTTTTTTCTTTGTTAGGAACCGAGTCCATAATTGCCTGGCCGATTCTTCTGGCTATTGAATTATGTGGCTCAAGTCATCGGCATCTGGTGGCCGCACATAAGTGCCCTGAAAGTTGTCGAGGAATGCGGCCTCCAGATCTTTCCAACAGCTGATGGACTCGGCTGGCAAGCTGTTAAGCCAATGTCGCGCTGGTCCCTTGAGCTTTAGTGGGAGGTATTTGATGGTGTGTAAGTCGTCACCGCGGGCCATGTGGACGTGGAGTAGGAAATCCTCGATCCATACTGCGGGCCGTCGTATGATTCAATATTTACAAGTTTGAAACCTTCTGGGATTTAATGATCCATTACTTCGTCTGTGAAGCATAAGGGGTGTGCGACGCCTCTGTATTGGGATATATCACGACGCAGCTCGAATGGGTCTTGCCCGCTATGTTCGGCCCAGCCGGATTTGCTTTTGTTGTATCTGACGTGATGTTTATCGTCTCGCAGAGTGGCGCGCCCTCGTGATCCGTAGATCGATCTTGCATACTTTTCTTTGTCCTCCAATATGTCTTGCGGGTCTAGCGTATCTCCCCATGCCTTTTTATTTGAATGGCGTCGGGGTGGAGGCTGAGTTTTTGGCTGGAATGCCTCTCTATCGCGGCCACGAGGTGGCCGATCAGCCGTATCATACGCTTCTTCCTCCAGTCGAGGTAGCAACCTGCACTTTGGGTAACTCTTGGAGGGGCGCTCGAGTTTATATTCCTCGGCCGCGAGGACTTCAGTCCATCTGTCAGCTAGCAGATCCTGATCAGCTTGAAGCTGCTGCTGCTTTTTCTTAAGGCTATTTGCCGTGGCTATAAGCCGGCGTTTGAAGCGCTCTTCTTCGACGGGATCCTCTGGCATAACGAATTCGTCGTCGCCGAGGCTTGCCTCATCTTTGGAGGGGGGCATGTAATTGTCATCCTCCTCTTCTCCATCTGCCGCTCTCTTAGGAGGGCTGGCTCCTCCATTCTCCTGCTCTAAATCTTGCTGGAGGGGATTGTTGTTGTCTTTGACACTATCCGGAGTATTATTATCTCCTGTGCCGGTATCACCACTTTTGCTTTGGTGGGACTTAGAGCGGCGCCGTTGACGTCGGCGCTTGGGTTGCTTCTTGGAGGGGTCATCCTCCGCTATCTCGTCGCCATTGCCTTCTTTGGTGTACCCAGCATGTATATATCGTATGATGAGGTGGCTGTCCAGTGCCCTGTGGGCGGTGGTTCCTCTTCGCCTCCTGTATCGTCGTCCATATCGTCGATGTCTTCGGAGTTGAAGTCGAGCATGTCGGTTAAGTCATCGACAGTGGCTACTAAGTGGTTGGTGGGTGGGCCTCGAATTTCTTCATCGTCCGCATCCCAGTCCTGCCGGACATAGTTTGGCCAGGATCCTCCTGACAAGGAGAGAGACCTTAATGAGTTCAGTATGTCGCCAAAGGGCGAGTGCTGAAAAATATCCGCGGAGGTAAACTCCATGATCGGCGCCCAATCGGATTCGATAGGAACGGGCGCAGGCGGTTCGGAGTCCGTGGCCGGAGAAGGATCCGGCAGTTTAACGACACGGCTCTCGTGCAAGGTAAGGTCGATGTTTGGATCGATCGCCGCTGAGGGTAAGGCCTCCGTGGTGGGGTCCATCCACCCGTCCGCGGAAGGCGCACCTGGCTCCGAATTGAGGGTCGGGGCGGCTGCCTGTGCGATCTCATGAACACTATCCGATGGTAGCGATAAGCCGTACTCATCGTGACCGCATGACGCACAAGGCAGAGGCTCGAATCCGTCGAAGATCAAGTCTCCACGGATATCGGCCGTGTAGCTTAAGCTTCCAAACCTGACCTGGTGGCCAGGGGCGTAACTTTCAATCTGCTCCAGATGGCCAAGCGAATTGGCCCGCAGTGCAAAGCCGCCGAATACGAAGATTTGTCCGAGGAGAAAACTCTTTCCCTCGACTGCATCGCCATCGATGATAGTAGGAGCCATCAAGCCTAACGGCGACGAGACAGAGGAACTCTCAATGAAAGCACCAATGTCGATGTCAAAACCAGCGGATCTCGGGTAGGGGGTCCCGAACTATGCGTCTAGGCCGGATGGTAACCGGAGGCAGGGGACACAATGTTTTACCTAGGTTCAGGCCCTCTTGATGGAGGTAAAACCCTACGTCCTGCTTGATTAATATTGATGATATGGGTAGTACAAGAGTAGATCTACCACGAGATCGGAGAGGCTAAACCCTAGAAGCTAGCCTATGGTATGATTGTATGTTGTCGTTGTTGTGTCCTATGGACTAAAACTCTCTGGTTTATATAGACACCGGAGAGGGTTAGGGTTACACAAGGTTGATTACAAAGGAGGAGATATCCATATCCGTATTGCCTAGCTTGCCTTCCACGCCAAGTAGAGTCCTGTCTGGACACGAGACGAAGTCTTCAATCTTGTATCTGCATAGTCTAACAGTCCGGCCAAAGGATATAGTCTGGCTGTCCGGAGACCCCCTAATCCAGGACTCCCTCAGGGGGAAACCTACTCCTACTAGGAGTAGGAACCCCCCTTGGGGCGCGCCATAGAGAGGGTCGGCCCTCCCCTCCTCCACTCCTTTATATACGGGGGAGGGGGCACCCCATAAACACACAAGTTGACAGTTGTCTTAGCCGTGTGCGGTGCCCCCCTCCATAGATTTCCACCTCAGTCATATCGTTGTAGTGCTTAGGCGAAGCCCTGCGTCGATAACTTCATCATCACCGTCATCACGCCGTCATGCTGACGAAACTCTCCCTCAGCCTCAACTGGATCAAGAGTACGAGGGACGTCGCCGAGCTGGATGTGTGCAGATCGCGGAGGTGCCGTGCATTCGGTACTTGTCAGGACCCTGATTCCAAGTCACACTGATCTAGCCTGTAACACCTCATATCACTTTGCGGCCTCACGCACGGTATTCCCACGGGTGTCGCCTTACCATGGCCCGGGACTATTTGTGCCTTTTGGCTCACGTATATGATAGTGTCGCTAGCATCCATATGACAGAGAACCCAGGCCAACATGGCTAGTCGTGAACCCAAAGCGGCACAAACTTACGGGGACAGGCATACATGAATCACCATCGAGCATGTCGGTCAGCAGCGTGTGAATCCGGGCTGTAGCACTGGGCTCACAGGACTCCGGGAACCCGGGCTGTAGCAGGCTAGGTAGGACTCCAGATGTCACCGCGTGACATTTCCCCGAAGGGGCAGACGCATGAACGAAGTGAAACACATGTCGGCCAGTCAAGTGTTCCGGAGCAGTAGTGCTGGGCTAGCATGACTCTAGTGAACCGGGCTGTAGCGGACTACTATGGCTCATGGAAGCACTAGACTACATTTCCCCATAAGAGAGGCTGCCAAGGATAAACAACTAGATTGTCGGATCCCACACATACCAAGCATTTCAATCATACACACAATATGCTCGATATGTGTAAATACAACATGACATCACAACAAAACTCTACAACTCAAGCACTTCATTTAAAAGCTCCGTAGAGCCATACAAAACATGTTCATACAGGTAGGGGTCACATGACCCGACACTCAAGTCATACAAACATACAAGCACATGTGGAAGCAAACTAGTCTAAGTACAGACACTAGAAAGAAAGAAGGCTTGACGATGCCTATCTATCTACATAGGGCCCTCCATGGCTCGGAATCACCACCTGGGTGGCAAGTCACTCATCGATGTCGAGGTCTACATAAAACCCGTCGGAGGGGGCGGTGTTGTCGTCTGTAAATAGTAATTGAAGCAACATGAGTACAAAGGTACTCAGCAAGACTTACAACAAATCCTACTATACATGCTCATTCTCAAGAAGGTAGTGGAGTTATTGCAGCAAGCCAGCTTTGACTCTTGGCTTAGTTATCCTACGAGACACCACTTGTAAATGTTTTGCGCACACGATTCCACTAAACACCATCGCAATACTCCACCGTGGATCCTCCCTTGTCATCCTACGAAGGGGCCATCCGCGGTACTCACACTTATCTTGAGTCTTTTATTAGTAACCATTAACTTGTCTATGAACTGTATAGGCAACCAAGTAGTCCTTTACTACGGACGCGTCTATTCGGATAGATGATGTTAACCCTCTAGGGGTGTACTTCTTCATACACGCTCTCACCACTTATCATCATTTACACGACATGTACTCGACAACCTTCAAGCGGAAACCCAACGGGGGTGTCGGCCACGGCCCACCTAAACACTCAAGTCTCTAGTCCACGTCTATCGCCTATCCAGGTTCCATCCGCAGGGAGTCCGACCGAGGTTTCTACATACGGCCCCGAACGATGTGTACAGGGTTCCCGAGACACCAAACAGGCGACTCGGTACACCGTGCCATGGTGTATCTACCGCATCATAGCCCACCCTAGGGTCAGCGCTACGCACGGGCGCCAACACATAACCTATAAACACCAGAAACGAGTTGCAACTCCTGGACAGAGAGCTAGGGTGGTTAAGAAGCCGAGAGGGTCCATTGGTTTTGGGCCCAATGCATGGTAGTAACTGATTCTTAAATCACACATACAGATCTCAGTTCTTAAGGACGGCCTCAATGAAACAACCCACCATGTACCCCTACATGGCCTCTCATTGATACCTTTACCAAATCATGTTCAACACATCCCTCACATTACTGACATAATCATTTCACTCTAGCCCATCACCCAGATGAACAAGACCTGACACAACTCTAAGCATAGCATGCATAGCAAGGTAGGAAACACAGACATGGCTCAAACAACTCCTAAACATGCTAGTGGGTTTCATCTAGTTACTGTGGCAATGACAGGTCATGCAGAGGAAAAGGGTTCAACTACCGCAACACACAGCAGTTTGAAATGTTGTTGTCTTAAATGCAGTAAATGAGAGCAGTTGCGAGAACATGGGATTGCATCGATATGATCAATGGGGTTGCTTGCCTGATGGAGTAGTAGTAGGGTACTTCCCTTCAGTCGAATAATCAAAGGTATCCTCGGAGGCAGAACCTACCACGAAATACACCACAGAACACAATCATCACATGGCAATATGCAACAATATGATGCATGCTATGACATGGCAATATGACGTGTCTTGGCTAATGCATTGTTAAACTTGTTGGTTTGAGTCTATTTGAATCAAAGATTCAAATGAAAGCTCAAGTTATTAAGTCATATAAGTGCATTAGCTTGTTTCACCTAAACAGCAAGGTTAAAGTGTTCTCTCATGCATGAAACCATTACAGATGGAAATATTGAATTTTTCTGATCAAATTTCATATATAAATCTTTGCATTTGGAGTTACAGATTGATTTCTATGAATTTTTGAAGTTTAGGACAATTTCTAGAATTTCCTATATAAGAATAATTCTAGTAATTCAATTACTGTGTCAGCATTGCGTTAGGGTGACGTCAGCAGGTCAAAGGCGCCAGCCCAGGTCAAACCTGACCAGTGGGACCCCCGTGTCAGTGTAATTAGCCTAACTAATTTTTTAGTTAGCACTAAACCTAACTTAGTTAGCAGACGGGCCCCACCTGTCATGGACTAAGGGGGGAGTCAACCTGGGTCCACACGGAGTCAACCAGGGTCAAACTCACCGGTGTTTAGCCGCCGGCGAGACCAGACGTGGCGGTGGGGTGCGGGTTTCATGCTCCGGTGACCAAAACGACGGCGGAGCACGTCTACGTGAAGCTGGGAATGAGCCGCGTCGTTTGGTGGCAGTGGTGGAGCTCGGGGTGGCCGGGAACGTCACCGGCGACGACCTTGGCGGTCGCCAGAGTTCGGGCAAGGTCGAACCCGAGGCTACGGGGCACGGCGAGGCGTGTGGGGTGGTGCGTTGGGCTCCTGCGAGTGTGGTGAAGATGGTGACGTGCTCAGAATCAAGCCCAAGTGGCTGCGGACATGACGGCGACGTGTGGTGGTGGCGGCGGGTGCGGCCGAGCTCGGTGCGGTTGGTACGAGGCGCGAGAGAAAGGATGGGAGGGATGGAGAGGTGTAGCAGCTCACGACGAACACGGCGGTGCAGACGACGTGGTCGGGGACGTGCTGGTGTGGCGGAACGGCGAGGGGGATCTGCGGCGGTGTTCGGTGAAGACGAGCTCGATGGAGACGAGGGAGAGCGTGCGAGCGCTCGGGGCTCGGCTAGCTCGACGTTGCGGACGACGGCGGAGCTCGTGGACAAGTCAGCGCAGCGTGGGGACGATAGAGAAGGCGAGCTTCACGGTGGCGCGGGCGCAACAGCGTCGGCCATGGGGCGGGAAAGCAAGGGAGAGAGGCAGGGGAGCGAGCGATGTGTCTGCGGGGTCGGGGCGGTGACATGGAGCCTGCCCAAGTGTTCAGGGGCGCGGGCATCAAGTAGCTGGTGCCGTGGTGAGCTTGCGCTCACCGGCGTCACCTCTCTGCCTGCTCTGGCGAGAGGAAGCAGCTGGCTGGCATGGGCCAGCACAGTGTTGGGCTGGCCAGTGGGCTGCCAGGTGAGATTCTCTCCCTCTCTTTATTCTGTTTTTGTTTTTCTATTTTTCTGTAATTGTGTGGCTTTATTAAAAATAGTTAGGCACTTCCAAAAATCCTGAAAATAATCCGGAGCTCTGTTTAGATTATTTCTAACAGCCCACATTTATTTCCAGAATTATTTGGGCATTTAAATATTGTATAGCATTTAAATGCCCAAATGCAAATAGGTAATGATTTAATCCAATGACCTTATGTGTCCTAGAAAATTGTGAACCCATTTTGTCAGAGGTTCTAACCCAAGACAAAAAGGGTGGACTTTTTAGAAGGGCATTTCAGGTTCATTGAAAATGATTTTAGTAAACCCTAGTTGTTTTCAGGGGGGTGCTGGGGGTTCTGTCATCCCCATTTCAAATTTCTGGAAAAGTAGACATGATGCGACACTCTAATGCATGAACTAGCTAGGGTGTGACAACTCACCCCCACTCAAAAGAATCTCGTCCCAAGATTTAGGATCCGTTGGGAAGAAGGTGGGGTACTCAAGTCGAAGACAATCCTCCATTTCCCAAGTGGCTTCTTTCTCAGAGTGGTGTGACCATTGAACCTTGAGAAACTTGATGTTATGGCGTCGAGTGGTACACTCGGCTTGATCAAGGATACGAACGGGATATTCCCGATATGTGAGATTATCTTGGAGATCAAGCGTTTCGTGGTCCACTCCACGGATAGGATCCGCGAAGCAACGCCTGAGTTGAGAAACGTGGAAGACATCATGAACTCTGGAAAGATGTGGAGGTAGTTTCAATTGGTAGGCAACTTCTCCTCGTTTGGCAAGAATGCGAAAGGTCCAATGTAACGAGGAGACAATTTGCCTTTGATACCGAAACGATGGGTTCCCTTTAAAG
This sequence comes from Triticum monococcum, assembly GCA_034509565.1. Taxonomy (NCBI): domain Eukaryota; kingdom Viridiplantae; phylum Streptophyta; class Magnoliopsida; order Poales; family Poaceae; genus Triticum; species Triticum monococcum. The sequence goes on from CM067846.1 coordinate 50,811,297, forward strand.
GAGTAACCCGAAGATAAGCCTTCTCGCCAACTTCATAAGTCATGAGCTTATGTTTGCGGTCATATTGGATCTTTTGACGAGATTGGGCTGTTTCCAATTTCTCACGAATAATGCAAACCCCCGGTTTCTGAGCAGTTAAGAGGCATTCGGCATTTTCATCCATAGAGAACCTCAAAAGGAGCTTTGCCCAGGCTAGCTTGATAACTATTGTTATAAGCGAACTCCGTGAATGGAAGGCATTTCTCCCAATCCATACTGAAAGAGATGACAGAAGCTCGGAGCATATCCTCCAGAATTTGATTGACTCGTTCTACTTGACCACTTGATTGGGGGTGGAAGGCGGTGCTAAAGGAGAGACGAGTTCCATAGCATTTTGGAAACTTTCCCAAAATCGAGAGGTGAAGAGACTCCCACAGTCTGAGTTAATCTCCAATGGAACACCATGAAGAGACACTATTTGGGAGATGTACAAGTCAGCTAGCTGGCTAGCGGTTATACTCTCACGAACAGGTAGGAAGTGGGATACTTTGGAAAGACGATCGACAACGACGAAGATAGCATTATTCCCTCTCTTGGTCCTGGGAAACCCGGTAATGAAATCCATACCGATTTTATCCCATTTCCATTCAGGAATAGCCAAAGGTTGAAGGGTGCCAGCAGGCCGTTGATGCTCTACTTTAACACGATTACAGACGTCGCAATTAGCAATGTATTGAGCAATTTCTCTCTTCATCCTAGTCCACCAAAACCTCTGGCGTAGGTCTTGATACATTTAGTACTACCGGGATGAATGGTGAGAGGGGATTCATGAGCTTCCTTAAGAATCATCCACCTCAGGTTTCATGCCTTGGGAACCACTAAGCGGTTTCCAAAGAATACGACGCCTTGATCATCAATGGAGAAACAATCCGCGACTCCTTTCTTAATGTTTCTCTTAATACGGGAGATTCTCGGATCTACCTTCTATGCTTTGATGATCTGATCCGTAAGGGTAGGTTTTGCCACCAGGGTGGATAGGAATCCTCGAGGAACAATGTGAAGATTAAGCTTCCGAAATTCCTCATGGAGAAGTGGTTGACCTTGTTGTAACATTAGATTGTTACAATAGGATTTACAACTTAGTGCATCAGCCATAACATTAGCTTTTCCTGGGGTGTAAGTTATCCCTAAGTCATAATCTGAGATCAACTCGACCCGACATCTTTGCCTGAGATTCAAATCCGGTTGGGTGAAGATGTATTTCAGACTTTGGTGATCGGTGTAAATTTTGCAACGATTACCGAGAAGGTAATGTCGCCAGGTTTTGAGTGCATGGACTACAGCTGCAAGCTCTAGATCATGTGTGGGATAGTTATCCTCATGTGGACGCAACTGTCGAGAAGCATAGGCAATCACATGACGATCTTGCATGAGTATGCAACCTAGTCCTTGTCGCGAGGCGTCGCAATAGATAACAAAGTCCTTCGAAAAATCTGGTGGTACGAGTACGGGAGCAGATGTCAGGCGTCTTTTCAGTTCCTGAAAGCTGAACTCGCACTATGGGGTCCACTTGAACTTTTTATCTTTCTTGAGGAGTTCAGTTAAAGGTTTAGCAACCTTGGAGAAATTCTCGACGAAGCGGTGACAGTAGCTCGCTAAGCCAAGGAAACTCCGAACTTGCTTGACCGTTTCAGGTGGAGTCCAGTCAAGGATGGCTTGAACTCGCTCGGGATTGAAAGCAAAACCTTTACCAGAGATTACATGGCCTAGATAAGTCACTTCTGGCAACCAAAATTCACACTTGGAGAATTTGGCATAAAGGCGATGCTCTCGAAGTTTCGTCAATACCAACCTTAGATGTTCAGCATGTTCTTCCTCGTTCTTGGAGTAGATGAGTATGTCTTCAAGGTATACCACGACGAATTTATCCAAATACTCCATGAAGATCGAGTTCATTAACCGAGAGAAGGTGGCTGGGGCATTGGTTAAACTAAAGGACATGACGGTGTACTCATATTGGCCATAACGAGTAACAAAGGCCGTTTTGGGAATGTCCCTGTTTTTTATTTTGATTTGATGGTAGCCCAACCTCAAATCCATTTTGGAGAAGACTGAGGATCCAGCGAGCTGATCATACAGATCGTTGATCCTGGGGAGCGGATACTTGTTCTTGATAGTGACTGATGACCCACAAGTATAGGGGATCTATCGTAGTCCTTTCGATAAGTAAGAGTGTCGAACCCAACGAGGAGCAGAAGGAAATGATAAACGGTTTTCAGCAAGGTATTCTCTGCAAGTACTGAAATAAGTGGTAACAGATAGTTTTGTAATAAGATAATTTATAACGAGCAACAAGTAACAAAAGTAAATAAAGTGCAGCAAGGTGGCCCAATCCTTTTTGTAGCAAAGGACAAGCCTGGACAAACTCTTATATAAGGAAAAGTGCTCCCGAGGACACATGGGAATATCGTCAAGCTAGTTTTCATCACGTTCATATGATTCGCATTCGGTACTTTGATAATTTGACATGTGGGTAGACCGGTGCTTGGGTGCTATTCTTACTTGAACAAGCATCCCACTTATGATTAACCTCTATTGCAAGCATCCGCAACTACAACAAAAGTATTAAGGTAGACCTAGCCATAGCATGAAACATATGGATCCAAATCAGCCCCTTACGAAGCAACACATAAACTAGGGTTTAAGCTTCTGTCACTCTAGCAACCCATCATCTACTTATTACTTCCCAATGCCTTCCTCTAGGCCCAAATAATGGTGAAGTGTTATGTAGTCGACGTTCACATAACACCACTAGAGGCTAGACAACATACATCTCATCAAAATATCGAACGAATACCAAATTCACATGACTACTAATAGCAAGACTTCTCCCTTGTCCTCGGGAACAAACATAACTACTCACAAAGCATATTCATGTTCATAATCAGAGGGGTAATAATATGCATAAAGGATCTGAACATATGATCTTCCACCAATTAAACCAACTAGCATCAACTACAAGGAGTAATTAACATTACTAACAACCTACTAGCACCAATCCCGGACTTGGAGACAGGAATTGGATACAAGAGATGAACTAGGGTTTTGAGATGAGATGGTGTTGATGAAGATGTTGATGGAGATTGCCCTCTCCCGATGAGAGGAGCGTTGGTCATGACGATGGCGATGATTTCCCCCTCCGCGAGGGAAGTTTCCCCGGCAGAACAGCTCTGCCGGAGCCCTAGATTGGTTCCGCCAAGGTTCCGCCTCGTGGTGGCGGAGTTTCATCCCGAAAGGTTGCCTCTGGTTTTTTCTCGATGAAGGACTTCATATAGCAGAAGATGGTCATCAGAGAGCCACCAGGGGGCCCATGAGGTAGGGGGCGCCCTGGGGGGGCGCCCCCCACCCTCGTGGAAAGGGTGTGGTCCCCCTGGTCTTCATCTTTGGCGAGGATTTTTCATTATTTATTATAAGGTATTCCGTGGAGTTTCAGGACTTTTGGAGTTGTGCAAAATACGTCTCTAATATTTGCTCCTTTTCTAGCCCAGAATTCCAGCTGCCGGCATTCTCCCTCCTTGTGTAAACCTTGTAAAATAAGAGAGAATAGCCATAAGTATTGTGAAATAATGTGAAATAACAGCCCATAATGCAATAAATATCGATATAAAAGCATGATGCAAAATGGACATATCAACTCCCCCAAGCTTAGACCTCGCTTGTCCTCAAGAGAAAGCCGATAACAATAAATATGTCCCCATGTTTAGAGGTAGAGGCGTCGATAAAAATAAAATACGGACATGAGGGCATCATGATTATTCTCATAACAGCAACATATATAGATATTGTCATATGATTACTTATGTTCAAGTGATGATCTATTCACAATGCAAAAGTATGAATCAGAGACCTTATTGAGAACCAACAAACTATAACCTCAGTCATTGAAGCAATTGCGATTTATCATAACATCGGAAAGAGTCTATGTCAGAGCTAAAAAGCAAGTCCACATACTCAACTATCATCTAGTCCTTCATAGTTGCTAACACTCACGCAATACTTGTGGTTACGGAGTTTTAATCGGACACAGAGAAAGATAGGGGCTTATAGTTTCGCCCCACAACCTTTTACCTCGAGGGTAATGTCAACAATAATAACTCATGCCCCCCTACATCCAATTAGATATATATATCAGGTTCTTTCCAACATGCTGGGCTTGCCAAAGGATAAAATGAAAAAGGGAGAGGTGAAGATCACCATGATACTTGCATAAGGTAGAAGATAATAATAAAAGATAGGCCCTTCGCAGAGGGAAGCATAGGTTGCCATGCGCTTTTATGGTTGGATGCACAAAATCTTAATGCGAAAGAACGTCACTTTATATTGCACCTTGTGATATGAACCTTTATTATGCAGTCCGTCGCTTTTATTAATTCCACATCACAAGATCGTATAAAGCTTATTTCTCCCACACTAATCATACATATTTAGAGCAATTATTATTGCTTTGCACCGATGACAACTTACTTGAAGGATCTTACTCAATCCATAGGTAGATATGGTGGAATCACATGGCAAAATTGGTTTAAGGGTATTCGGAAGCACAAGTAGTATCTCTACTTGGTGCTGAGAATTTGGCTAGCATGAGGGGGAAAGGCAAGCTCAACATGTTGGATGATCCATGAAAACATACTTTATCTCAGATATAAGAAAACATAACCCATTACGTTGTCTTCCTTGTCCAACATCAACTCTTTAGCATGTCATATTTTGATGAGTGCTCCCAATCATAAAAGATGTCAATAATAGTATATTTATATGTGAAACCTCTCTTTCCTTATTACTTCCTATTAATTAGAATGATGAACAAAGCTATGTCTGCCAACTCCCAACAACTTTTAATCATCACACTCTTTCTATGTGAAGTCATTACTATCAATAAATCAATATGAACTTTTGTTTCTTCTTATTCTTTTTCTCTTTTCTTTTATTCACCCAAGATCATAGCAAGAAAATCAAGCCCTTGACTCAACACTAATCTTTATTATATAGCTCACGGACTCGATTACATAGAGAGATCATAAGGCAAAACTCAAAACTAGATCATGCCATAAACTTATTCTACTAGATCAAAATACTACTAATAGGATCGAACTAAGGAAAACGGTAAAGATAGGAGTTGTGATTGTGATACGATACCCGGGCACCTCCCCCAAGCTTGGTTGTTTCCAAGGGGAGTGCCCATACCCATGTGATTATATCTCCTTGGTTGGTGAAGAAGGTGGAGGTGTTGTTGATGATGCGGGCTTGTCATCCATCTTCCAAGGCATAGGTTCAGCATCATAGAAGGATGATCGAGTCTCCGAAATCCTCAAATCTGCAGCCAAACTCATTCTTTTGAATCTATATTCATACTCATAGTTTTGGTTTTGCAGGTCATATATTTGGGCTTGGAGGTGCTCGATCTTCTCATGTAGCTTGAAGATGGCCTCCTCGGTGTTCTTGGCATCCAACTTGTAGTTGTTAGTGAACTCCGCGAGCATCGTGTGGCTAGCGTTGATTCCACGCTCCACCATCCCCTAGCACTTGAAAACTTGTTGCTCCATTGCTTCGAGCCTCGTCTCCATGCTTCCGGTTCCCTTTGGTCCCTCAGCATCGCGGATGTGCAGCAACCCATCACGCATCTCAATGGTTTGAGGGTGCCGCAGCACCTCCGTGAGGTAAGGATTGATGACCTTCTCGAAGAACTTGTCCTTGGAAGCACTTGGGGACGTCATGATAATCTAGATCTGTTAGGAAAACAACTCGAAACAAGAACAGAGAATATTTGCGTGATACGGGAGTCAAAACCTTCAGGAGCATATATAGTGAATTTTTACCGACCAAAATACGTATCATGCAAGAAAACAGAGTCCGGAAGGCACACGAGGTGCTCACGAGGTAGGGGGCGCGCCCAGGGGGGTAGAGCATGCCCTCCACCCTCGTGGGGCCCTCGTGTCCTTCCCGGACTGCTACTTAATTTTCTATTTTTCTAAATATTCCAAAACAGAGAAATATTGCCTTAAAATTTGTTTTGGAGTCAGTTTACTTACCGTACCACATACCTATTCCTTTTTGGAGTCTGAAACATTCTGGAAAGTGTCCCTTATGTATTCCTCCGGGGTTATGGTTTCAATAATATTGGTTTCAATATTTATGGCATTACCTGAGATATAATGTTTAATTCTCTGACCGTTTACCACCTCCGGATTTGTGCCTTCGAAGTTGTTGATTTTTATGGCACTGGAACGATAGACCTCCTCAATAACATAGGGGCCTTCCCATTTAGAGAGAAGTTTTCCTGCAAAAAATCTTAAACGAGAGTTGTATAGCAATACATAATCACCTACATTAAACTCACGCTTTTGTATCCTTTTGTCATGCCATCTTTTAACCTTTTCTTTAAACAACTTGGCATTTTCATAAGCTTGGGTTCTCCATTCATCAAGTGAGCTAATATCAAATAACCTCTTTTCACCGGCAAGTTTGAAATCATAGTTGAGTTCTTTAATAGCCCAATATGCCTTATGTTCTAGTTCGAGAGGTAAGTGACATGCTTTTCCATATACCATTTTATACGGAGACATACCCATAGGATTTTTATATGCAGTTCTATAGGCCCATAATGCATCATCAAGTTTCTTGGACCAATTCTTTCTAGACCTATTAACAGTCTTTTGCAAAATTAATTTGAGTTCTCTATTACTCAATTCTACTTGACCATTAGACTGTGGGTGATACAGAGATGCAATTCTATGATTGACGTCATATTTAGCAAGCATTTTACGGAAAGCGCCATGAATAAAATGTGAACCACCATCAGTCATTAAATATCTAGGGACTCCAAACCTCGGAAAAATAACTTCTTTAAGCATTTTAATAGAAGTGTTATGATCAGCACTGCTAGTTGGAATAGCTTCTACCCACTTAGTAACGTAATCAACAGCAACTAAAATATGTGTATATCCATTAGAGGCAGGAAAAGGTCCCATATAATCAAAGCCCCAAACATCAAATGGTTCAATAACAAGTGAATAATTCATAGGCATTTCTTGATGTCTACTAATATTACCAATTCTTTGACATTCATCACAAGATAGGACAAACTTACAGGCATCCTTGAAGAGAGTAGGCCAATAAAAACCGGATTGCAATACAGTATGTGCAGTTCTATCTCCCGCGTGGTGTCCTCCATAAGTTTCAGAGTGGCACTTGCGTAGGATCTATTCCTGTTCATGCTCAGGTACACAACGTCTAATAACACCATCTAGTCCTTCTTTATAAAGATGTGGGTCATCCTAAAAGTAATGTCTCAAATCATAGAAGAACTTTTTCTTTTGTTGGTATGTGAAGCTAGGTGGTATGAATTTAGCAACAATGTAATTAGCATAATCAGCATACCAAGGAGTACTACGAGAAGCACTTATGACATTTAATTGTTCATCAGGAAAGCTATCATCAATAGGTAGTGGGTCATCAAGAACATTCTCTAACCTAGATAAGTTGTCTGCAACGGGGTTCTCAGCTCCTCTTCTATCAACAATATGCAAATCAAATTCTTGTAGCAAGAGAACCCATCTAATAAGTCTAGGTTTAGAATCTTTCTTCTCCATAAGATATTTAATAGCAGCATGATCAGTGTGGATAGTTACTTTAGAATCAACAATATAAGGTCTGAACTTATCACAAACAAATACAACTGCTAAAAGTTCTTTTTCAGTAGTAGCATAATTTCTTTGAGCATTGTCTAGAGTCTTAATAGCATAATGGATAACATTTAATTTCTTATCCACTCTTTGCCCTAGAACAACACCTACAGCATAATCGCTAGCATCACACATAATTTCAAAGGGTAAATTCCAATCAGGTGGTTGGACAATAGGTGCAGAGACTAATGCTTTCTTAAGTATTTCAAATGCTTCTACACAAAAATCATCAAAGACAAATGGTATATCTTTTTGTAATAAATTAGTCAGAGGCCGAGAAATTTTTGAGAAGTCCTTAATGAACCTCCTATAAAATCCAGCGTGACCAAGGAAACTTCTTATACCTTTGATGTCCTTGGGACATGGCATCTTTTCAATAGCATCAACCTTGGCTTTATCAACTTCAATACCTCTTTCAGAAACTTTATGCCCCAAGACAATACCCTCATTAACCATAAAGTGGCACTTTTCCCAATTCAAGACAAGATTAGTTTCTTCACATCTCTGCAAAACTCGATCAAGATTGCTCAAGCAATCATCAAACGAAGATCCATAGACGGAAAATTCGTCCATGAAAACCTCACAAATCTTCTCACAAAAGTCAGAGAATATAGCCATCATGCATCTTTGAAAGGTAGCAGGTGCATTACATAAACCAAAAGGCATACGTCTATAAGCAAAAGTACCAAAAGGGCATGTAAAAGTAGTCTTTGATTGATCTTTAGCCGACACAGGTATTTGAGAGAAACCAGAATAACCATCTAGAAAGCAGTAATGTGTATGCTTGCATAATCTTTCTAGCATTTGATTGATAAAAGGTAAGCGGTAATGATCTTTCTTAGTAGCCTTATTTAATTTGCGGAAATCAATTACCATCCTATAACCTGTAATAATTCTTTGTGGAATCAATTCATCTTTATCATTAGGAACAACAGTAATACCGCCCTTCTTAGGGACACAATGAACAAGACTTACCCACTGACTATCAGCAATGGGGTAAATTATACCTGCCTCCAGAAGCTTTAGTATTTCTTTTCTTACCACTTCTTTCATTTTAGGATTCAGACGTCGTTGAGGATCACGAACTGGTTTGGCATCTGCTTCCAAATTTATTTTATGTTGACATAGAGTGGGACTAATGCCCTTAAGATCATCAAGAGTATATCCAATATCAGCACGGTGCTTCTTCAGAGTTTTCAATAATCTTTCTTCTTCATGCTCTGAAAGGTTAGCACTAATAATAACAGGATATATCTTCTTTTCATCAAGATAAGCATATTAAGATTATCAAGCAACGGTTTAAGCTCAAACACGGGATCACCCTTAGGTGGAGGGGGATCCCCTAGGATTTCAACAGGCAAATTGTGTTTCAGAATAGGTTCCTGTTTAAAGAATACTTCATCTATTTCCCTTCTTTCATTCATAAACATATCATTCTCATGGTCTAGCAAATATTGTTCTGACAGATCGCTAGGAGGTACGACAATAGAAGCAAGACCAATAATTTCATCCTTACTAGGTAATTCTTCTTCATGGTGTTGTTTACTAAATTTAGAGAAATTAAACTCATGAGTCATATCATCTAAACTGACAGTAACAACATCCCTTGTGCAATCTATGGTAGCATTAACAGTATTTAAGAAGGGTCTACCAAATATAATGGGACAAAAGCTATCTTGTGGGGAACCAAGAACAAGAAAATCAATAGGATAATTTTCCCACACAAGACCTCAACATCTCTAACAATTCCCATTGGTGAAATAGTATCTCTATTGGCAAGTTTAATAGTAACATCAATTTCTTCTAACTCAACAGGTGCAATGTCATGCATAATTTCTTTGTATAAGTCAATAGGTATTGCACTAGCACTAGCACCCATATCACATAAGCCATGATAACAATGTTCTCCTATTTTAACAAAAATAACAGGCACGCCTACCACAGGTCTATTTTTATCTTTAGCACAAGGTTTAGCAATTCTAGCAGTTTCACCGCAGAACTGAATAACATGCCCATCAATATTATCAGACAAGAGATCTTTAACAATAGCAATATTAGGTTCTACTTTAACTTGCTCAGGAGGTGTATATGTTTTAATATTGCTTTTACGAACCACAGTTGAATCTTTAGCATGATCCTTTATCCTAACAGGGAAAGGTGGTTTCTCAACATAACAAGTAGGAACAATAGGATCATTATAAGTGACAGTCTTTTCTTCAACTTTAATAGGTGCAGCTGCTTTTACTTCTATGGGAGGATGATATTTAAACCACTTCTCCTTAGGGAGATCAACATAAGTAGCAAAAGATTCACAGAAAGAAGCTACTATCTCAGAATCAAGTCCATATTTAGTGCTAAACTTACGAAAAATATTGGTATCCATAAAATATTTAACACAATCAAACTTAGGTGTCATACCTAACTCCTTACCTTTGTCGAGATCCCCATCTTCAGAGCTGTGTTTAATTCTATCCAATAAATCCCATCTAAATCCAATAGTCTTCATCATAAAAGATCCAGCACAAGAAGTATCGAGCATGGTGTGATTATTTTCAGAAAGCCGAGCATAAAATTTTTAAAGAATTGTTTCTCTTGGGATCTCATGATTGGTGCATGAATATAACATTGATTTAAGCCTCCCCCAAGCTTGAGCGATGCTCTCTCCTTCGCGAGGCCAAAAATTATATATATATTTGCGGTCACGATGAACAAGACACATAGGGTAATACTTTTGATGAAATTCCAATTTCAATCTTCTATAGTTCCACGATCTCGTATCATCACATAGCCTATACCATGTCAATGCGTCTCCCTTCAAATATAAAGGGAAGACCTTCTTCTTAGCAACATCATCGGGTATACCTGCAAGCTTAAATAATCCACAAACTTCATCCACATATATTAGGTGTTCATCAGGATGCTTTGTTCCATCTCATGTAAAAGGATTAGCTAGCAGTTTTTCTATCATACCCGAAGGATACTTGTCGGTGTCAAAACCGGCGGATCTCGGGTAGGGGGTCCTGAACTGTGCGTCTAAGGCGTATGGTAACAGGAGGCAGGGGACACGATGTTTTACCCAGGTTCGGGCCCTCTTGATGGAGGTAAAACCCTACGTCCTGCTTGATTTATTCTTGATGATATGAATATTACAAGAGTTGATCTACCACGAGATCGGAGAGGCTAAACCCTAAAAGCTAGCCTATGGTATGATCGTATCTTGTCCTACGGACTAAAACCCTCCGGTTTATATAGACACTAGAGAGGGTTAGGGTTACACAAGGTCGGTTACAAATGAGGAGATATACATATCCGTATTGCCTAGCTTGCCTTCCACGCCAAGTAGAGTCCCATCCGGACACGGGACGAAGTCTTCAATCTTGCATCTTCATAGTCCAACAGTCCGGCCACAGGATATAATCCAGCTGTCCAGAGACCCCCTAATCCAGGACTCCCTCAGTAGCCCCTTAACCAGGCTTCAATGACGATGAGTCCGGTGTGCAGTGTTGTCTTCGGCATTGCAAGGCGGGTTCCTCCTTTGAATACATCACAGAAGAGTTTGAATATAAGGATAGTGTCCGACCCTGCAAAATAAGTTCCACATACCACCGTAGAGAGAATAATATTTCCACAAATCTAATCTGCTGACATGTTTTGGCAACAAGACATCATGCCATGGCCCGGTAATTACTCAAACCGTTTCTCTTTAACCAGCCCCGCACACAACGCGAGGCGGTTTCTTGACACGTCTTGTCAAAGCAGAGATCGTGTTCCCCTTATTACGGGATTCTCATCAATACGGATGTGGGTAACCCAACCATGCCTAGGACTCCTAGATTCTAGGCAAGTCCCAAACAGCCACGATGAGGACGCTTGATATTCACCCTCTTTATAAAGGGACAAGGCTTTTACTTTTTCCCTCCCGTGCTCAATCGAATTCTCCCCACGCCTCGAGTTCTAACACCCAAAGCCCAGGTCAGGAGCTCCGGACCTTCAATCATGTCCGGATCCAGCCTTCAGGGCCGGTGGATGCCCTCCTCCGTCACGGAAGAGGATATCAAGAAGTTGAGGGAGGCCAGATACCTGACCGCCGAAGTTTCACATCGGCTGCCTGCCCGAGGGCAGGTCGTCCCCACTCCTGAACCCAACGAAGACGTCGTGTTCATCTCCCACTTCCTCCGAGGACTAGGCCTCACTCTGGACCCCTTCGTTAGGGGTCTGATGTTCTATTACGGGCTAGATTTTCACGATCTGGCCCCGGATTCCCTTCTTCACATCTCGTCATTCATTGTCGTATGTGAGGCCTTCCTCCACATTACCCCTCACTTCGGCCTGTGTCTTAAGACCTTTGATGTGAAGCCAAAGATGGTTGGGGGCAGCATGCAGCGTGCGGAGGTGCATTAATAAGCAAGATCGCTGGAGCTCCATGGCCAAAGGGTTCCTTTCCAGAGGTGTCCGGATTATGGCAACGGGAGTGGTTTTACATCACAGCTCCCAGAAGTGCCATGTGGGTAGCTTCCCCCACCTTTCGCTCGGGCCCTCCACCACAACTGATGTCGTGGATCAGCAGGGGGCTGAGCTGGGGTCCAGCCAAGGATGTGCCCATACTGCAGAACCGCATCTGAGATCTCTTCGAGGGAGATTTTAGTTTGGTTATGGTAGTGCAAAGTCATGCTGGTCCGTTGAGTCCAGCCTTGCAAACGCCGGCCCCTCCGCTTGCGGGAATTCAACCCAGAAGGACCGCGCGCTATTCAGAATTTCCTCGGCCTAAAGCACGAGGAGATGTACAAGTCATTCTTCGGACCCCAAATAGAGTGTCCGGACACCACCGATGACGTGGGCCTGAGCAGAAACCGCACCGCGGCCCAAGTAAATAATCCTCTTGTCGAACACACTGTCTTTCATTTATCACGACATCAATCTGAAGAATCGCTCTTTGACCAGGACTGGATAACAAAGGCGAAGATGATCCGGTGTTCGGCCCCCCTTCCCGAAGGCTTGGACAATCCGGTGCTGGAAAAGATACTCGAGCCAGCACCTTGCCCGGTGCCCTCAAAGGAAGATGAAGGGGGGAATAAATAGGGCGAAAACGGGCCTCCACCGCTACCTATTCTAACCGAGGGAACGAGCGCCTCTATGAGGGAGGATAACCAAGGGGAGGAATCTGACATTCCCTCGCCCCGGGGGAGGAAGAGGACTACCTCTGAAGATCCGGAAACCAAGGTTTCCAAACGGGAGAAAAAACTCCACCAGAGGGCCCTGCCTCGGAGGGTGCTCTTGTCGCACAAAGTCCGTGCGGGGATCAGCCCTCTAACGAGTTGTGAGTAATCAAAAAGTACTTAATAGTGAAGATATACTACCTTACTTCTGAGGAAAATAACCGAAGCATTTATCTTGCAGTTCGGATCTGAGCCCTTCTCAGCAGAGCTCGTCTTCGGGGGATCTTCTTCCGAAGATGATGGAGAGCGAAATGCCTCCCTCGGACCCCCCATCTCAAGAAGCGGGCGACCTTGAAGTGTCATCACGGAGAGTTTCTCCGGATCCGGCAAGGCCAGAAGGTAATCCCATGATCACCCGAAGCCCTCAGTATCCGGCTCTTGAAGAGAGCAATCAAAAGAGTCCGGCACCATCTGGTATGCGGTCGGATGTACTGAAGGATCTGCTAGAACGAGCGACTATCTTAGAAGAGCACCGTACATTGATGTGTACGGTGATTGAAAGGATTTCATCCGCCGAAAGTGGGTTGCATGAAGCCTTTATGAGTCTACTGGCGGGCTTTGAGGTACGTGAAATGATATACATTTGTGATGGTACCGCACATTTTTGTGCCCTGTGTAGATAGTAGCCCCTGAGACTCTGGTTGTCGTCGAGAACGGCGACAATCAGAGGATCGAAGTCCCAGGTAATAACCAGTCCGCTTTTATGTGCAGGTGGCTGGCCGGACTTATGGGGTTGCCGAACTAAAGCGGCAACTAGATGCGGCGGATGCCGGCATCGAGCTTGTTAACCGGCGGCTTGACGAGGCACAGGGTAGGTCATGCTTCTGGTGAATGTCACGTAGTAAGAGCAGCGTGATGCCAATATATTTAATATGTCGTGACTGCAGATGGGGCTGCCACCGTGGAGGCCCTGCGGGCGGAGCTTGCCCGAGCCAAGGAGCAAGCAAGGAGTAGTACTGCGGCCGCTTTGAAGGCGGCCGAAGAGTTGAGAGCCGAAAAGGCCGCGCATAGCGAGAGCAAAGAAAAAATGGCCAAGATGGCTGTAAAGTTAAAAGACACTACCGACCGTTGCCGGATTCTTGAAGAAGAGAACCGGACGAAGGCGACGGACCTGGAAAAGGCCATGATGGCGACCAAGGACACCCTCTCTTTAATGAGAGCGAAGAAGGAGGACCTGCGTCAAGCCGGGGATATCGCAGCTGGGAAGCCCTTTATGCTGCGGAGGAAATTTGGAGATCCTCAGTATGCTCCTCTGGATCGGCTGTGGAGTTCGATAGATGCATATCTGGACTTGGCGGTGAGCGCTGTCGATGCGGCCAAATACTTCCAAGATCAAACAGATCGTGAAGTGGACAAGCTATTCTGGTCGCAATTTAACGTTCCAGAGCGTCTGCATCCATTGACTGATCAGCTTGCCGAATGGGCCGAACTCAATAGATTGTCCGGACTCGCCATGAGGTGTGTCGTGGATCATTTGTGGCCGGAAAGGCCAAAGCCGAACAGCTATTTTAGCTTGGTGCAGCAGTTCCTTGGTGCAGTGCCACGCATTAATGCGGTGAAGAGGTCGGCGTGTATAGAAGGCTCGCGGATGGCCCTTGCCCATGTCAAAACATACTGGGCGGAGATGGATGCCACCACTGTCGCGGCGCAGGGTTCGGCCATAGGTCGAGTGGCTGCCGAGCACTATTTTGAAGAAGTTCTTGAGGGCGCTCATTCGATAGAGGCCCAGTGCTCGAAGAATGTTATGTTTGAGTGACATGTATTCCCATTGTAAAAACAACGTTTTATTGAATTTATCAAGGTTGTATTTATACTTTTGCCCGAAAGTATTGTGATGCCTCCTATGCGGCCGTTTATGTATACATGTATATAACCTGAAAGATTGCAGTCGTCGGCTTCAGCCCCCACGCATATAATGTTGGGGTGTTCGCAGAAGACGCGTGTTCACACTTAATCCAACGTCTTGGTCCTATTAAGGAGGTGATAGCGCAGCGAACTAGGCAACCGGACTATAATGCTTTAACACTTTCACTTAGCCAGAGGAGTTTGACAGTGGGGCTACTATATAGCCCCTGGTGGCTCCGCACTCAGCCGAATTCGGGGTGCGTATATGCCTGGACGGGAAATGGCCCTTCGTTAATGCGGAGGAATCCCGAAGATTCCAATAGGTCATCGAGTGGTTGACCAGTCTCATGCTATATCATGACAGTCAGTTTTCGGCTTTCTCTACTGAGGTGCTCGTCCGGATGAACCAGAGCACAATCGCAGTAGTTCTCCTGGTGCCGACTTAGCCAATAGAGCGGAACGTAAGGCAGCAAAACACAGGAGCCGGGCAAACCCAACATTTGACCAAATACATGATTCGGAGCTGATGCATATAAGGACAAACTCGCGACGCCGAACACTCCCTAAGGTATTCGGTCTTTTATGGTGTAAACCGGGCCTAAACAGTGCCTTTTGTAATAAGCCCATGGTGTCCAGGTACATGCATTATTCTGACGTGGCCACATGCCAAGACGTCAGCATCCTTCTCAATTGTACTGAGAATTCAAGGGATGTGTAGCAACAAGAGACAGTAAAAAAGGTTTACGCAGGGTCTTAATCTAAAAAGAATCCTTGGAACGGGTCCATGCTGCAGGTCTGCGCCTGTGTCTCCATTGTGCCGTATCCTGGATGGGTGTAGCACGATGATCATCTGTAAAAGAGAGGAACTTAGCTGAAAAGTTATCGTGCAAAAAGGTAGGTTATGCTAAAGAAACCCTGTACAATTCAATATGAGTAAGATTGAGATTAATTGCCACTTGTTTGTGCGCGTTGAGCCCCTTGTATTGTACTAGGGGTTTGGCCATCAGACCTGTATTAGTTACATATCGCTGTGCCGGACTCGTCTAACCGCGTCCGTGGTCTTAACGACCTGTCAAATGTTGTAGTTGGTGAGGCCGTTTACTGTGCAGCTGCCAACGCAGCCGCATTGTCTTCGGTGCGCAAGGAGCGCTCAATATTTCCATTTACTATGATGATGTCGCGTGGACTGGGCATCTTAAGCGTGAGGGAAGCGTACTGCGGTATTGCGTTAAAGCGAGCGAAAGCTTCGCGTCCGAGCAGTGCTTGATAGCCACTTTGGAACGGAGCGATGTGGAAGGTTAAATTTTCGCTGCGGAAGTTATCGAGGAAGCCGAATATAACCTATAGTAGCAGGGAGCCCCTGCAATGAGCCTCTGGGCCTGGCGTTACTCCTTTAAAGGTAGCATTACTCCTTTAAAGGTAGCATTTTGCGGACTATGTCCTGATATATCAGATTTAAACTGTTGCCGCCGTCCATCAGGACTCGTGTGAAGTGGTATCCGTCAATTATTGGATCTAATATCAAGGCAGCCCATCCTGCACGCCGGATACTTGCCGAGTAATCCCGATGGTCAAAGGTGATCGGTTGGGATGACCAGTGGTCCACGGTGATAGGCCCTGGGGCATGTTTCTCTAAAGGTGCCGCTTTGTTTCTCCCTTTTATCACATGTAACACGTTGACTGTTTTGACTTCTGGTGGGAATTTCTTCTTTTCCCCTGTGCTTTGCTTGCGAGGCTCGTCCTCCTCTTTGCTTGGTGTATCCTGCCCTTTGTGTTTGGCGTTGATCTTGTCGGACTGTTTGAAGACCCAACATTCTCTGTGGGTATGATTTGCAGGTTTATCAGGGGTGCTATGGATCTGACATATTTGGTCCAGAATTTTGTTTAGGCTGGACAGTTCGTCTCTGTTGCCTTCGGAGGGCGGCTTTTGCTGACCTAGCTGAGAGCTTCTGAATCCGGCGTTTACCGCCGTGCTCTTCGGGCTGTCTTCTTTATTCCGGTGCTAATTTTTGCTGCGCCGTGATTTCCTGTTTCCATCCCTGACTTTGGATGTACTTGGGTCGCTGGTGCTGCATCGGGCTAACCAGCTGTCCTCGCCCGCGCAAAAGCGGGTCATGAGGCTTGTTAATGCTGTCATTGTTCTTGGCTTTTCTTGGCCGAGGTGTCTGGCAAGCCATTCGTCTCGAACGCTATGCTTGAAAGCTGCTAATGCTTCGGTGTCCGGACAGTCGACTATTTGGTTCTTTTTAGTGAGGAACCTGTTCCAAAGCTTTCGGGCTGACTCACCGGGTTGTTGAGTTATATGACTTAAATCGTCTGCATCCGGTGGTCGGACATATGTCCCTTGAAAATTTGCCCGGAAGGCGTCTTCGAGCTCTTCCCAGCTTCCGATGGAGTTTTCGGGGAGGCTTTTAAGCCAGTGCCAAGCTGGCCCTTTGAGCTTGAGGGGTAAGTACTTGATGGTGTGGAGATCGTCTCCTCGAGCCATATGGATATGGAGGATGTAGTCCTCAATCCAGACCCCAGGGTCTGTTGTTCCGTCGTACGCCTCTATGTTTATGGGTTTGAATCCCTCTGGAAATTCATGGAACAGCACCTCGTCGGTGAAACATAGGGGGTGTGCAGCACCCCTGTATTTGGGTGTACCGTGGTGTTCAGATGCTTGTTGTGTTGCATTGCATTCTGAAGCATGCTTGCGTGGTCCGTAAATGGATCTAGTTGCGTCGTCCTTTTGATGCGAGCCCTCGCGTGGATCGCGTACTGGCTTATGAGTGGCGTTGGCTGCCGCTCTATGTTGGCCACGGGGTCGTCTATCCGACTGGACGGCCGTTTTGTTTTTTAATTGCGGAGGATCTAAGGCCTCCTCGTCGAATTCAGGTAGCAACTTTCGCTTCGGATAGCTTTTGGTGTGGCGATTACTGCCGTACTTCATTGCAGTATTGAGTACTTCACTCCATCTGATTTTGAGTGTGTCTTGTGCAACTCTAAGCCTTTGCTTCTGCTTTTTCAGACTCCTTGCCATGGCAACAAGCCTTTGGTGGGCATTATGTTGCTCCTGGCGCCTGTCCGGTGTGGTGTCGTCCGGACTGTTATCGTTGACGGGGTTGGGTTGTTCGGTTTGATTCTCCGTGCTGCCGTAGTTAGGCAATGGTTCACCCTGCTCTAACGCTATGTCATCGTTGTTTCTGCCGAGGCGGGATTTGGAGCGGCGCTTATGCTGCCGCTTTGACTGTTTCTCGAGGGAACAACCCTTTGCTACGTCCTTCCGTTCCTCGTCGTCGTTTTCTTTGGGTGTGTCCACCATGTATACGTCGTATGATGAAGTGGGCATCCAGTGCCCTGTGGGCAGTGGTTCCTGTTTGTCTCCTGCATCATCGTCCATACCGTCTATGTCTTCGGAGTCGAAGTCGAGCATGTCGGTTAAGCTGTCGACAGTGGCTACTAAGTGGGTGGTGGGTGGGCGGCGAATTTCTTCGTCATCCGCATCCCAATCCTGCCGGACGTAGTTTGGCCAGGATCCTCCTGACAAGGAGAGAGACCTTAATGAGTTCAGTATGTCGCCAACGGGCGAGTGCTGAAAAATATCCGCGCCCAATCGGATTTGACAGGAACGGGCGCAGGTGGTTCGGAGTCCGTGGCCAGAGAAGGATCCGGCAGTTTGGCAACACGGCTCTCGTGAAGGGTAAGGTCGATATTCGGCTCGATCGCCACTGAGGATACGGCCTCCATGGTGGGGTCTATCCACCCGTCCATGGATGGCGCAACTGGCTCCGAATTGAGGGTCGGAGCAGCTGCCGGTGCGATTTCTTGAACACTGTCCGATGGTAGAGCTAAATCGTACTCATCGTGACCGCGTGGCGCACAAGGCAGGGACTTGAATCCACCAAAGATCAAGTCTCCGCGGATATCGGCCGTGTAGTTTAAGCTTCCAAACCTGACCTGGTGGCCAGGGGCGTAACTTTCGATCTGCTCCAGATGGCCAAGCAAGTTGGCCGCAGTGCGAAGCCGCCGAACACAAAGATCAGTCCGGGGAGAGAAGTCTCACCCTGGACTGCATCGCTATCGATGATCGTAGGAGCCATCAAGCCTACGGCGATGACACAGAGGAACTCTCAATGAAAGCACCAATGTCGGTGTCAAAACCGGCGGATCTCGGGTAGGGGGTCCCGAACTGTGCGTCTAAGGCGGATGCTAACATGAGTTAAAACCCTACGTCCTGCTTGATTTATTCTTGATGATATGAATATTACAAGAGTTGATCTACCATGAGATCAGAGAGGCTAAACCCTAAAAGCTAGCCTATGGTATGATCGTATCTTGTCCTACGGACTAAAACCCTCCGGTTTATATAGACATCAGAGGGGGTTAGGGTTACACAAGGTCGGTTACAAAGGAGGAGATATACATATCCGTATTGCCTAGCTTGCCTTCCACGCCAAGTAGAGTCCCATTCGGACACGGGACGAAGTCTTCAATCTTGCATCTTCATAGTCCAACAGTCCGGCCACAGGATATAATCCGGCTGTCCGGAGACCCCCTAATCCAGGACTCCCTCAATACTCATAAGGAATTTCATTTTAAATAGGTTCAGTACGTTGAGGAGCAACTCTTTCCTCTACTGGTCAGGGTGAAGATACCCCGAACAAGCCCCTCAGAGGATTACTTTCCATAGTAACAAGTGACAGTAAATTTTAGCACACTATATAAATTTTTCCTTAACAAATTCCACCTACCAAAGGCGCTTCACTCCCCAGCAACGGCGCCAGAAAAGAGTCTTGATGACCCACAAGTATAGGGGATCTATCGTAGTATTTTTGATAAGTAAGAGTGTCGAACCCAACGAGGAGCAGAAGGAAATGATAAACAGTTTTCAGCAAGGTATTCTCTGCAAGTACTGAAATAAGTGGTAACAGATAGTTTTGTAATAAGATAATTTGTAACGAGCAACAAGTAACAAAAGTAAATAAAATGCAGCAAGGTGGCCCATTCCTTTTTGTAGCAAAGGACAAGCCTGGACAAACTCTTATATAAGGAAAAGCGCTCCCGAGGACACATGGGAATATCGTCAAGCTAGTTTTCATCATGTTCATATGATTCGTGTTCGGTACTTTGATAATTTGGCATGTGGGTAGACTGGTGCTTGGTTGTAACCTATTGCAAGCATTTGCAACTACAACAAAAGTATTAAGGTAAACCTAACCATAGCATGAAACATATGGATCCAAATCAGCCCCTTACGAAGCAACGCATAAACTAGGGTTTAAGCTTCTGTCACTCTAGCAACCCATCATATACTTATTACTTCCCAATGCCTTCCTCTAGGCCCAAATAATGGTGAAGTGTTATGTAGTCATCGTTCACATAACACCACTAGAGGCTAGACAACATACATCTCATCAAAATATCGAACGAATACCAAATTCACATGACTACTAATAGCAAGACTTCTCCCTTGTCCTCAGGAACAAACCTAACTACTCACAAAGCATATTCATGTTCATAATCAGAGGGGTAATAATATCCATAAAGGATCTGAACATATGATCTTCCACCAATTAAACCAACTAGCATCAACTACAAGGAGTAATTAACACTACTAGCAACCTACTAGCACCAATCCCGGACTTGGAGACAGGAATTGGGTACAAGACATGAACTAGGGTTTTGAGATGAGATGGTGCTGATGAAGGTGTTGATGGAGATTGCCCTCTCCCGATGAGAGGAGCGTTGGTGATGACGATGGCGATGATTTCCCCCTCCGGGAGGGAAGTTTCCCCGGCAAAACAGCTCTGCCGGAGCCCTAGATTGGTTCCGCCTAGGTTCCGCCTCGTGGCGGCGGAGTTTCGTCCCGAAAGGTTGCCTCTGGTTTTTTTCTAGACGAAAGACTTCATATAGCAGAAGATGGTCATCGGAGAGCCACCAGGGGGCCCACGAGGTAGGGGCGCGCCCCCCACCCTCGTGGAAAGGGTGTGGGCCCCCTGGTCTTCATCTTTGGTGAGGATTTTTCATTATTTATTATAAGGTATTCCGTGGAGTTTCAGGACTTTTGGAGTTGTGCAGAATAGGTCTCTAATATTTGCTCCTTTTCCAGCCCAGAATTCCAGCTGCCGGCATTCTCCCTCCTTGTGTAAACCTTGTAAAATAAGAGAGAATAGCCATAAGTATTGTGACATAATGTGAAATAACAGCCCATAATGCAATAAATATCGATATAAAAGCATGATGCAAAATGGACGTAGCAGTGACCAAGTTGACAGGTCGGTAATCTACAACCATCCGATCCGTTCCATCCTTCTTCTTGACGAGGAGGACGGGGTAAGCCCACGGAGAAGAACTAGGACGGATAAAACCCCTTTTCAAGGACTCACCGAGTTGTTTCTTAAGCTCGGCTAGTTCTAGGGGTGCCATCTTATAGGGTCTTCTAGAGATTGGGACAGTTCCTGGAACAAGGTCTATCACGAACTCGACATCCCTGTCAGGTGGAACATCTGGCAGTTCTTCTGGAAAGACATCCCGGAAGTCACGGAATACTGGAATATATTCAAGGTCTGGAAGGGGGTTGGCATTTAGGGAGTAGAGCTGACGCTTAGACACTCAAGTTAAGACATTGACTGTCTTGCCCGATGGGTGAGTAAGTTGAACAGTTCTAGTGGCACAATCAATCTTAGCATAATGGGCTGACATCCAGTCCATACCCAAGATGATATTTATGTCCGAGGACTTGAGAGCTATTAGTGATGCAAGGAAGACCAATCTGTCGACAAGAATTTCATTCCCATGGCTTATCCTAGAGGTTTGCCACTTAGAACCATGGGTTTGAATTACCATGGAGGTGGGCATGTCACAAAATGTGGTGTTGTGCAATCGAGCATAGCTCTCAGAGATAAATGAATGAGATGCTCCAATATCGAAAAGAACAGATGCCGGATGGCAGTTAACAAGAAGTGTACCAAAGACGACGTTAGGATCATCATGAGTCTCCTCAGCTGAGACATAGTTGACATGACCACATGAAGTGGTGGCTGGCTTGGCGTAGTAAGTCTTTCCCGCTGGCTTACCACGACCAATGGACTTTCCAGGCTGATTGGGGTTGTTCTGGGGACACTCTCGACTGTAGTGACCCGGCTCTCCACACTTGAAACATGTCACAACATTGGGGCGTGGAGAAGCATTAGCAGCGGGACCACCATAGGTCTTCGGCGGTACGAACTGCTGGTTGGGGAGAGGCGCCTCAAAGGATGTCCTCGGAGTGAACCTGGGTGGCAGAGTTGTGTTTGGAATCCACACCCGGCGCTTCTGAGATCCAGAGCCGGATGAAGAACCAAAGTCACGGGAGTGCTTGCGTGAGGCGTCATAGTCAGTCTGACCTGTCTCAACACTGATGGCCTTATTGACCAGCTTCTGGAAGGAGGTGCACTTGTGTAGACAAAGATCACGGCGAAGCTCGGGGCTAAGTCCCTTGCGGAACCTTGCCTGCTTCTTGGCATCGGTGGATACCTCTTCAGGAGCATAACATGCCAGATTACCAAACTCACGGCTGTATGCATCCACGGTCAATCTGCCTTGGGTGAAATTGCAGAATTCTTCCCGCTTACGATCCATGAGACCCTCCAGAATGTGATGCTCACAGAAAGCCTCACTGAATTCAGCCCAAGTAGTGATTTGGCCAGCCGGGAGCATAGCCTCGCAAAGTTTTCCCACCAAAGGCTAGCAGGGCCTTCGAGGTGATAGGCAGCGTAGGTAACCTTATCAGCTTCGGCTACGTTGGCAAATGTAGCTTATGGGTGATGCTGGCTCGACGGAATGATTAAACTTCGGTGGGTACAACTTGACAAAGTCATTGATTGACACCAAGTCGTTCCTCTGTTGACGTGCAGTATTCTGCTCAATCTGCTCCAGCAAGCGGTTAGTCTCACGCTTGTTTCTTTCTGCCTCCAGCATAACTTCGGCCAGAGAAGGCGGGTGAGGCAGATTCTCATCCCTAGCTGCACTGGCTTCACCCTGCTCCGGGGCAGCAGGGTTGCTGCGGGTGTTGACCATCCTAGGAAAAACAAGACAACGGTTTAGACAAGGATGGCACAATCTTGGCAAGGAAGTGTGGAATGTAATGGATAACATGGAATGCTCATATGTTCATTTGCACGACATGGTAATATAGAAACTGCCATATATATACCATCGGTCATACACATTGTACATAGTTTAGTACAAGCCCAAGCTAGAGTACAACTACGGTGAAAGACGTTACATCTCATCGGAGGCATTCCAAGCTCCTATACATTATTTTTCTACACCTCCGGAATGTGATACACACCAAGTCGTATTCCACGAGTCATGCAGGACTATGGAGGATACAACTATTACAATACTAGCGAAGCTACTACTAACTCAGATGTTTCCGTAGTAATCTTCATAGGGATCACCACCATGTCCTGGGAGCTGAACATGATCATCTGGAAACAGTTGGTCCTGTGGAGCTTGCGGTCCATAGGGACTCGGATGTGGCCTTGGTCCAACAAACGGTGGCAGATGGGGTCCACGGGGAGGGGTGATGCCTCCTACATCATGCCAGTCCATACAATCTGGCAAACCAGACCGCACGGGGTACAGGTCCCTCATGTCCATGTATCCAGCCTGCACGGCAGGTGCAAACCGTGTCAGAGTGGCCCAGTGGTCAGAACGAGAGTTGAAGAGCTCCATTCGCAAGGCACGATTTTCATGGTCCTTGTCCTCAAGCATCTCGGCGGTGGTGCAGAGTAGTGAATCCTCATGTGTAGAGTCACAGTACATAGCCTGATAGTACCCTTGTGCCCCAGGGAGTGATGCTGGCATGTAGCGGAAATCGGTGTTTCGAAGCAAGGCAGTTGTGGCTCATATGATAGTCATCATCGAGTAAGCTGTGTCCTGCACGGACATCTCGACAGTAACCCCAAGTCCATAAGAGCAATGGAGGGGCTCAGTAGCTCCAGGATAAGAAGGGTATATCCTGATTGTACAAACGTATTGGCTCTGATTGAAGTCTCGAAACTGCTCCTTGAGGTATACTCAGGATACCATCAATAGCCTGTCTCGACCATCACTCGGACCAGCATGGCCGTGTGACCAGGTACATCAAGGCACCGAGTCAGACGAACCACTTGATTCTGTGAATGGGTGGCCATCTGAAAGCACGAAATAATGCAAAGGCATTAGAATTTTCTAGGAGAAATCAGACAGCATAACGGCTATAAATGCTCAGAAAAAGATTTGAGACATTCACAACAGTTGGCAAAACCACTCAACATCATCATATCAAGGTTCTGGTTCAACTGACAACATACTAAAAGTATTAGAAACTGAACTGAGGCTTGTAACCAACAATCCTATAAGTTACTACGGATTAGTAACACGTGAACCTGATAGAGAGAAGAGAGCCTAGTCCTTAACCCACGTAGAATAAGAAGAGAATGACTCAGATCAGAGGGCAGAAGGTAAAGGAGTAAAAGAGCCTTACGTTCCCTCCCACAATCAATTCCCCTACATATAACTAAATCATTTCTAGACTCGACATCGACCAGTTTGGCTCAACGAACCTACAGACAGTCCGGCTCTAATGCCAACGCTGTCAGGACCCCGATTCCAAGTCACACTGATCTAGCCTGTAACACCTCATATCACTTTGCGGCCTCACGCACGGTATTCCCACGGGTGTCGCCTTACCATGGCCCGGGACCGTTTGCGCCTTTTGGCTCACGTATATGATAGTGTCGCTAGCATCCATATGACAGAGAACCTGGGCTGACATGGCTAGTCGTGAACCCAAAGCGGCACAAACTCACGGGGATAGGCATACATGAATCACCATCGAGCATGTCGGTCAGCAGCGTGTGAATCCGGGCTGTAGCACTGGGCTAACAGGACTCCGGGAACCCGGGCTGTAGCAGGCTAGGCAGGACTCCGGATGTCACCGCGTGATAGTACTTGATCGGTTGGATCGCCAAGATGTTCGACTACATCAACCGCGTTACTTAACGCTCCCGCTTTCGGTCTACGAGGGTACGTGGACACGCTCTCCCCTCTCGTTGTTATGCATCTCCTAGATAGATCTTGCGTGATTGTAGGATTTTTTTGAAATACTATGTTCCGCAAAACTTCGACCAGAGGGCTGCCCTCTATCAGGGCGTGCATGGTGGAGGGTTCAAGTCCTTGGCCAACACAGCCATGCGTGGTCGTGGGGGCGGCTCTCGCCATCGAGGACCGTCGCGTGGCAGGGGCTGGAACACCGGTGGTCAAGGCAACAGCAACAACTCCTGCGGCAATAGCAACGGTAGTTGCAGACCCTCCTCCAACAACAACAGGGGCCGCCGCACGAACTCCAACTCCTCCAGCAGATCACGCCCAGATGCCATCCGCTGTCAGATCTGCGGCAAACCTGGCCACTCGGCTAAGGATTTTTGGTACGGATATGAAGAAGATGAGGACGACTCATCACAAGATGAGAAGGTGGCCGGAGCAGCGGACGGGTCATATGGAGTGGACACCAACTGGTATGTTGATAGTGGTGCTACAAACCACATCACTGGTGAACTCGAGAAGGTGACCATGAGGGAGAAGTACCGCGGTCAAGACCACATCCACACTGCAAGTGGAGAAGGTATGAAGATTCGTCATGTTGGTCACTCAATTATAAAAACCCCTAGCAGAAAAATTCATCTTAGAAGAATATTGCATGTTCCCAGTGCCTCAAAAAGTCTCCTTTCTGTTCATCGTATTGTCCATGATAATCATGTCTTTCTTGAATTTCACCCTTACTTTTTTTGATCAAGGATCAGGCAACGAAGAAGGTGCTCTATCAAGGTAGATGTGTTCGTGGGCTCTACCCTTTGATTCTGGAGATCAGAAGATTCAATAAACAAGCTTTTAGTGCCACCAAAGTGTCTTCAACACGATGGCATGATAGATTAGGACATGCAGCTTTTACTTTAGTTCAACGTGTGCTTAGGAAAAATAAGCTCCCATATGTTGGAGAGTGTGATATCAAAACTATTTGTGATTCTTGTCAGCGAGCTAAAAGTCATCAATTGCCTTATCCAATTTTGACAAGTGTTTCTACTCAACCTTTACAACTCATTTTTCCGATGTGTGGGGGCCTGCCCCTTCTTCTGTTGGTAGACACACATATTACATTAGTTTCATAGATGACTATAGCAAATATTCCTGGATCTATCTCTTAAAAACACGATCCGATGTGTTCCAAGTTTTTAGAAATTTCCAATCATTCATTGAATGAAAATTCGATAGAAAAATCATTGCCCTCCAATCCGATTGGGGGGCGAATATGAGAAGTTGAACTCTTTCTTTCAAGAAATTGGAATCTCTCATCATGTGTCCTATCCTCACACCCATCAACAAAATGGGTTGGCCGAACATAAACATCGGCATATTGTAGAGGTTGGTTGAGCTCTTCTTGCGGGTGCCTCCATGCCTCTCAAATTTTGGGATGAGGCGTTCCTCACTGCCGTTCACATCATAAACATGCTTCCCTGTCATGTTATCAACAATGAAACCCCCATGGAACGGCTTCTCAACATCAAACCAGACTACACCTCTCTTCGTGTGTTTGGATGCGTCTACTAGCCGAACCTTCGACCTTATAATAATCGCAAGCTTATGTTTCGCTCAAAACAATGTGTGTTCATAGGATACATTGCACAGCACAAAGGTGTTAAATGTCTTGATGTGTCCACTGGTCGTGTCTATATTTCTCGCGGTGTGGTTTTTGATGAGACCAAATTCCCATTTGCTGGTCTCCATCTAAATGCCGGCGCTCTCCTTCGCCAAGAAATCCTACTTCTTCCACCTCAACTCATCGGATTAGCTCAAGGGGGAAATAATTGTGATGACCATACATTGACTAATCCTCATAACCATCTGCATGAGCTTTGTTGTGATACAGATGCAGATGCACTAAGCGGAGAAAATGGCGAAGGAAACGATCGAAACGGTCACGAAATCAGTCCAAAAGGGCAACATTTTATGTGTCCACCATTGGGGGACAGATCCTCCTTGGGATCATTGCCGCAGAATCTGCCTAGGAGATCTGACCCAGGATCCGCATCGCATAGAGGTAACATCTCGCAGGAAACCGGGTCACCTGCCAGATGTGATAGTAGCGAACCAGCAGCTGTCGCGCGACGCACTCCAACTCGCCCCCGCACGAGCGCCGAGCCACACCAATCCGCGGCCGACACGCAGCTGCTTGAGAGTCGCTGGGCACCAGGAGGGCCCCGCTACTATGAGCGATGACAAACGGCACGCGCGTCCACCGGCGTTGATTCGTCCGGGCCCACGGGCTCGCGATCCGACGCTGATCATGCCGGCCCCGTGCAATCATCTAGCAATGATGAGGGTGCGGTAGGCGCTGGATCTGGCTCGGGATCCTCTGCACCATCTCTACCACACTTGCCATGTCCTGACGCCACAGAGAATCCGGGCGCACCTGACGGGGCTGCACCTGCATCAGGGGGATCTGCTTCGCGAATGTGGACATGATCTTCTGCGCCACGGCCTTCTGTTGCATCTCCTGTACAGCCACACACACGGCTCCGAAAAGGGGTAATTCAGCATATAAACTATAAAACCAAATTTGCTCTCGTCGCTTGTTCTTCAGGTGAACCCAACACGGTTGAAGAAGCCCTTAGTGATCCCCGGTGGAAGGAAGCCATGGAAGAAGAATACATGGCACTACAAAAAAATGACACTTGGTTCCTCCACAGCAAGGTAAAAACTTAATTGATTGCAAGTGGCTTTTTAGAATTAAAAGGAAATCTGATGGAACCATAGACCGCTACAAAGCCAGACTTGTTGCAAAAGGATTCAAACAACGATATGGTATAGATTATGAGGACACCTTTAGTCATGTTGTTAAGGCTGCTACTATTCGTCTTGTGTTGTCTATTGCTGTTTCCAGGGGATAGTGCCTTAGATAGCTAGATGTACAGAACGCGTTCCTTCATGGTGTTCTGGAAGAGGAAGTGTACATGAGACAACCTCCTGGGTTTGTAAAAAAAAGCTCACCATATCATGTGTGCAAACTTGACAAAGCTTTATATGGACTCAAGCAGGCCCCTAGAGCATGGTACTCGCGCTTAAGTCAGAAGCTGCAGGCACTTGGTTTTGTTTCCTCCAAGTCTGACATGTCACTATTTATTTACAATAAGTTTAATACATCCATATTTGTTCTCATATATGTTGATGATATTATTCTCACAAGCTCATCTGACAAAGCAGTGACAGGATTACTGAAAGACTTGAGTGTTGAGTTTGCTCTCAAGGATTTGGGAGATTTGCATTTCTTCCTAGGGATTGAAGTCAGGAAACATGATGATGGTCTTCATCTCTCTTAGGAAAAGTATGCTACTGATCTGGTAAGAAGAGCTAGTCTTCAAGGATGTAAGCCCTCACCAACTCCTCTATCCAGCTCAGAAAAATTGTCTCTTACAGAAGATCTTTTGAATCAAGTTGATAGTACAAATTACAGAAGTTTAGTAGGAGCACTACAATACTTGACATTGGCAAGGCCTGATATTTCCTTTGCTGTTAACAAAGTATGTCAGTTTCTCCATGCACCTACCAAAGTTCATTGGACAACTGCAAAATGTATAGTGAGATATGTGAAAGGTACCATGAATCTTGGACTGGCCTTCAACAGATCTTCATCTACTCTTGTTAGTGCCTTTTCTGATTCAGACTGGGCAGAATGTCTGGATGACAGACGTTCTACTGGTGGGTTTGCAATATTTTTTGGACCTAACCTTATATCATGGTGTGCAAAGAAACAGGCTACTGTGTCTAGGTCAAGTATAGAAGTTGAGTACAAGCCACTTGCAAATGCCACATCAGAAATCATTTGGGTTCAGTCCATGTTAAAAGAACTTGGACTAAAATCCACATAGGTTCCCTGCTTATGGTGTGATAATCTTGGTGCTACCTATCTGTCTGCTAACCCTGTGTTCCATGCAAGAACAAAACACATTGAGATCAATTTTCACTTTGTCAGAGAACAAGTTGCTAATCGACAGTTGGAGATTCGTTTTGTTCACTCTAGAGACCAGGTTGCAAATGGTTTCACAAAGGCATTACCTACAAGGAACTTTGATGAATTCAAACGTAATGTCAATCTCATGGAGTTGTGATTAAGGGAGGGTGTTAAACATATTGCACCCAATGGTTGTCACGATTACAGAAGGCATCACGCGCGACGGTGAAGAGATAGATTAGGTTGTTAGCATTCTCCTTTTATCTCTTTGTAACAACTCTTTCTATCGCTATCCTATCTCTTGTAGCACAAGTTGTATCTCAAACTATCAAACCTTGTACGCTATCAGGGAGGTCGCGACCCTGCTATATAAACACAGAACCATCAATCAGAGATGGCATGACGTTAAAGCCTTTCTACAAAGCGCACACATGGAGAAATGAACATTCAGAAGACAGCTACAGTCACATCAATGATCTGGATGAGCAATTCAGTGACAGTGACTATGCCACACACAGTGGAGATGACAATTCGTATGAACAAAACGTATATCATGGTGAGAAGGTTGATTTATATGATAAAAATTTACATCATGGTATCCATACATGTGGCATGCCATGTCAGCGTCGTGTGGCAACATCATATATACCCAGGTGTGAGTTTCTAAATTGATGTATGAAATTGAACTTTCGCGACAACTTCTTATATCAACCGTGTATTTTCCTAGGGACAAACATAACTGTCAATGTTACTAAATGTGGACGAACAGATACACACATCAGAGTACCCATGTTATATGTCCATTAAGTCTGTCTAATTTGATACGTTTGGACCTGTGCTTCACCATCTTGGTCTCTTTGTCATTTTCGTCGCCGGGACCTACCTCAAAAGCGGCGATGACGATGAAACGGTCCGGCTTCTTCCCAGATCTATCGATAGGGGGCTACGGACAGTGCCGAAGAACCTGAAGATGCACATCTTGCCGGACCCGAGGTGCACCACGGAGGAGGTGCCACCCGGCCAGTCCCCGAGCAGCCTGAATTCCTCCTAGAACCCGTGCACCTCTGGCGGTCTCTCTGCGGTGGCGGTGGCGAGCTCGACTACGGCGAGGAGGAGCCAGGGGAGGAGGAAGAGTCGACGCCTACTCAGACGAGAAAAGGGAAAAAGAAGAAGCGGGCGGCCAGGACCGGCGAGCCGCGCGTCAAGTGGGCGTCCAAAGAGGACGAGTGCCTCGCCGAAGCGTGGAAAATCGTCTGCCTCGACCCGATCACCGGCAAGAACCAGAACGTTGACACGTATTGGGAGCACATCAAGTCCGAGTTCGACGAGCGCAAACTCGTCGACCCCTACTTCAAGGGCGTCCACATGCAGCGCGGCTCGAAGGCCATGGCGAATCATTGGACACTCATCCAAATGACGTGCAACAAATGGCATGGGATCGTCGAGGAGATCGCGACTCGCCCAGAGAGCGGCGCCAACATCAAGGGTCGGGTATGACACGCCATTCTCTCGCTCATTCTTTCGCCGTGGTGCGCCACCGACTGTTGTTCCTCGGCGCAAATGGTGCGGACGTTCGCCATGTATCGCCAGGACAGCAGCACCGATCAAGATTTCAAGTACCTCCATGTGTTCTCCCGGATCGAGAAGTGTGAGAAGTGGGCGGAAGTCCGGCACATCCTCGCCAAGGCCAAGGAGACGTACAAGCCGAATACACCGACGCCGGGCGCGTCCGATGGGCGCCCGAACGGGAACAAGCGAGCCAAGTCGGTGAAGGACGCCGTGCCGGCTATCGCGCGCCTGCAAGAGTCCATCGAGCACTATATCGCTGACGCCCAGACCCGCACCGCCCAGATGAAAGAGAAAACCGAGGCGTGATGGTCGGCGTTGATGACGAACATCGCCGTCAAGCTCGACCTACTCCGGACCAACGTCACCGCGAAGAAGAGCAACACCGACCTGGCTTTCCTGATGGGGGGGCATGCTCCGGACCAACGAGGAGCAGGTCAAGGCGTGGTATCTGGCGAAGCGTGGCCTCATCCTGAACCAGATGCCGTCGACGGCAGCGCCAACTCCCACGCCGACCCCAACGCCGCCGTCAAGCCCGAGCGATGATGCCTCCACGACGCCCAGCACAGAAGCCGCGCCGACGCCGGCGCCAACCAGCCCGCGCACGCCGACTCCTTCGATGCCGTTTGATGCATTGCCTACGCGTCCTTTCTTTTTGCACGCCGAACTTTTTATTGATCGCCGGGACTTTGTGACGCTGATCGCCGGACTTGTGGCGTTTTTTGAATAGCGGGAATGGACAAGTTTGAATTTACGACGCCTTGGGAACGACACCTGAGGGCGTGGCTGCGACCTAGATCGTCCTCAGGGCCTAAAAATTGCCGGGCGAGCGCCCGAAATAGCGCCTGCCTATGCATTGGGGGGCCGAACGAGTAGAGTTGCTCTAAGCGGCCAAAACAGCCACGCATAAACTTGGACAAGACTCTCAACGACAGCAGTTTTTTGTTGTAAACTAAAGCGACATGGAGCGGAGCCTACTCGGATGTTGAAAAGAGTGGAAGAGCTGTCAATGTTGCAAACCCATGTCCAGTGGCGCACAAGTGTCGGATGTTGAAAAATACTCTGCTGGTCTTCTTCTTGCTCCTCTCAACATCGTTCAGATATGGTCATGCTGAAAATACTCCGAATGCATGATACCGGTGCTCAACGTGGAGTCCAGAGGCGCTGAAAGTTGTCAATGTTGCATGGTGCCGGTTGTTAAAACCCCATGTAGCACGCGGCGACCCGCCATCCCATGCTACAGGGCCGTCCCTCCACGTAGCCGTGCCAACCTTGGTGCCACTACGCCACCTACAGCGGCGCCCGCTACAAATACAGAGCCCCTGAACTCCACTCCCAGCACAGAGCTAGCACGACAGTGAGTGACAACTGACAACACCATCTTAGCAACCTGCGTGTGGCCTAGCTGTGGCACCGCGGGCGGTCGCGCGAGGAGGATCAGCACGCTGCCGGAGAGAAGAGCCATTTCAAGTTTCCAACCCTGAATCCCAATCGAGAGAGCACTTCAGCCAGGAGGAAATCAAGTTGCAAGTATGTTTCTTTCAGCCAGCAGAGCTCCTCTGCAACTTGCTCAAAACTGCAAAGTATAAGAGAAATTACTTGTGCCATCATAGATACATTAAAATTTTGTTTGGCCGACTTGCTGTCTCCGATTTCTACTGAAAAAAAACATGGTTCAACTACAAAGCCAAATACAGTCCACACCGAAAAACAAAAAAAAGAGACAACCCAAAGCTTTCGAAGAGAAGCCCGAGATGCTCCAACACAGGCCACCAGCAGGACCTCGGGATAGAGCAAGGTTGGTTCAAGGCATATATAGCTACTACTACTCCCTTCGTTTCTAAATATTTGTCTTTCTAGAGATTTCAACAAATGACTACATACGGAACAAAATGAGTGAATCTACAGTCTAAAATATGTCTACATGCATCCGTATGTTGTGTCCATTTGAAATGCCTAGAAAGACAAGTATTTGGGAACGGAGGGAGTACTTCATTACAACAAATTTGGCCTGTGCCTTCAAGTTCAAAGTAACTTGCTAGTCATTTTACAGAAGCCCTCAATTCAGAGATAACTGGATTGCTTATGCCTTCATCTGTAACTTCCTAATCATCCCACAGAAGCAGTAAAACTAGTTGCCCTCAAGCAAGGGAGAACCGGGAAGCTTTAATACTTCTTAGGGATCAGATAAGAACAACGGTCTTCAGAATCAGAACATCACATGAACTTCCAGCTTCTCCAACTCCCCCTCTTTATCCAGCGAATCTTCCAGCATAGCCAAGTAAAGGGGGTATCGGACCATGAGATTCATCTCGAATTGTTTGGCCGTGTAGCATCCCACGGTACGAAGGAGGTGGCACCGATCCAGTCTGTGGCTGTTGCTATCTCTGTAATAAGTGAAAAAACCCTCTGCTGTAGTTTTATCATGCGACTTGTGAGCAAGAGATGCTTCCAAGAGTGTGTTGCCTCTTAGCAGATCAGTCCAGTTATTTAAATAAGGAAGCCTGTCCAAAATCCTCTTCTGCTTCGCTGGATCATCTCGCAAGAAGAACATCACATGCTCGTAAGCAGTCTGGAAGAAAAGGACCCTTAATTGAATCGGCATTAGAGCAACATTGTTGCGGATTAAATATTCCTTTCCAATGCACTCTTTTCTCATCAGTAACAAGAGCATTCTCCATTCTCTGGGTAGTTGTTCCTTCAAACTGAAATGCCTAAAGACAGTGTTAAGCACAACATTGTGAAGATCCAGATAATTATTCTTAATGTCGACGTCACTCTTCTCAATATAACCCACACCAGTTATTTTACCACGGCCCTTATCATTTATTTGGATGTTCCTGTGGTCGAAGGCTGCAAGGCAGTGGCCTTGATCATGGTGGCGCTCCAAATCTTTAGCCATGGATCTCACTAGAATCTTTATATGATCTTCCACAACAAATTCATCCTGAAGGCGATGAGCTTGGTACTCCCCCACCAATCGTTTGGCTGGCCTCAGAACGTTGCTTTTTGTCAATTCTTCCAAGGACGATCCCATTTACCTACAAGAGTACATAAGTAGTGGAATTAAGTGCTTCCTGGTAACTGTATATATGTTTTTGGTATTAGTATTATAACAGTAGGATACAAAACACTCAAATGAAAACAAAGAACACGTAGTCAAGTAATTGCTGTTCTGAACGAACAGAGATTGTTATGATCTGCTGGTACCAAGACTACCAGTTTTCAAGAGCTGTAGAACTTTTTGTGCCTTAAAGGGCCTTATTAGTACCTTTTTTTTAGACAAGGACCTTATTATTAATTATTTTTTTGAGAAATAGGACCTTATTATTACTTAAAAAATAGAAGCCGGCGACGCCAAACCCCAAGCGCAGGCCCCGGCCCAATGCCAACCCGTACGCGCAGCACGGCGGGAGCGCCTGTCTCGCTGCAAGCATGATGGAGTCAGCTCTCGCTGAAGGCAGTGGCCTCAATGGCTGGGCAGCTCGCGCGAGGACACTGCCTCTTTTTTCATTTGTTTGATCTTTTGTTTTATATTTATTTCATTTTTCACTTTTGTTTATACTTCCAAAATTCTAAACATGTATATTTAAAAATATACTTGTGATACTGTTTTGAAAAATGTTAATCATGCATTTAAAAAATGTTAAATGTGTATAGAAAAAATGATGACCATGTATAGAAAAGATATACAATAGGTGAAAAAAGTTGATCATGTATTTAAGAAATGTTTAAAAAGTATTCAAAAAATGTCAATCAAGTGTTTGAAAATTATTGAATGTGTATAGAATAAATGTTTACCATGTATCAAAAAATTTGTGAAATCTTTTGATCATGTATATGAATATATTAATCAAGCATTTAAAAAAATATTGAACAAGTATTTTAAAAATGTTAAACAAGCATTTGGAAAATCTTAAATTTGTATCGAAAAAATGTTGACCGTGCATTAAAACAATGTTAATCTTGCGTCTGAAAAATGTTCATAAGAATTTAAAAAATATTAAAAGCTAATAGAAAAATGTTGACTTTGTATTATAAAAATGTTAATCTTGTAACTGAAAAATGGTAATCAAGCATTTGAAAACTATTTAAAATGTGTACAGAAAAAAAGTTCACTACGTATTAAAAATGTCAAATCTGTATTGAAAAATGTTAAATGTGAATTAGAAAAATGTTACTAACATATACAAACAAATTTAGAATGGAAACCAAAAAAATAAAGAAAACCAAAAAATTGAAACCCAAATAAAATAAAATAAACCAAAATAAAAAATGAAATGAGAAAGGAAATTGAAGAAACAAATGAAAACAAGAATTAAAAACAAAAAACGGAGAAGAGAAAAGAAAAGAAACATCTCGTAAGAAAAAAAAACCAATGAAACCATGGCTCATTTCACGTCAACTACATCCCGCCCTGTTACGTGAAGAATCCTGACGCTAGCTCAGTGGCAATCACTGTTGCAATCTACTCCCTCCGCCCGGAAATACTTGTCATCAAAATGGATAAAAGGGGATATATCTATACGTATTTTAGTTCTAGATACATATCCTTTTATCTATTTTGATGACAAGTATTTTCGGACGGAGGAAGTATCTAGGAGAGCATGGTACGAATCCCCCCCCCCCCCCCCCCCCCCACAC
Source organism: Triticum monococcum (assembly GCA_034509565.1). Taxonomy (NCBI): domain Eukaryota; kingdom Viridiplantae; phylum Streptophyta; class Magnoliopsida; order Poales; family Poaceae; genus Triticum; species Triticum monococcum. The sequence goes on from CM067846.1 coordinate 50,846,306, forward strand.
ACACACACACACACACACCGTGTCGCTTCCTTTTCATTATTTTCTTTGAAGTTTTACGCGAGTGGGTCGGCCCGTTAGTGTTGAAGCTTGCAGCGAGAGTTGTTGACGGTCTCGCCTAATGCGACAAATAGCTGCACGGAGGTGTACGTGCTGCCGCACCGGACCTCGTTCATGTACGACGCGCGTCGCGTTCAATGGACGAGAGTGCTGCACAGGGGTTCCCTCCACTGGGCCGACCCAGTTGCGAGCGAACAACTCGATAATCTCCAAAATTTTAGTGCGCCTGAGGGATCGAACTCGGTACCCACCGAGTTGCGAACCTCCTCGCTAGCCTATGAATATCCTGAAATTAGGTGTCAATATAGGCAGTGCGGCGTATATGAACTATAAGCTGCGACAGATTTTAAATTTTTTTGAAATTTAGAACGTGATGTTTTTTGAAAAAACTAAATATTTTTTGAAAGTGAACATTTTCAAATTTGTTAGTTTTTTTAAACTCGAACATATTATGAAAACATGAACATTTCTTTAATAATATGAACAAAATAGAAAACATGATTTTTTTTTCAATTTACGAATAAATTTTTGAAAACCTGATATTTCTTAAAATTCTAGGAACGTTCTTTTGAATTTGCAAACTTTTTTGGAATACAGTTTTATTTTTATTTTGGAATTTTTTTAAAGGAAGAACATCTTTTGAATTTGCAATTTCTTTTCTAAATGCGTTGTTTAAAACTTAAAATTCTAAACTCTTTAAATTGTCGAACTTTTTTCAAAGAGGCGAAGAATTTTTTAGAAGTCTACTTTTTTGAATTTCTATTTTTTTGTATTTCATAATATTGTTTAAAAAAGAAACATTTTTTGAAATAGTGGTTAGAATTGCGATCATTTTTAAAGTAAGTAAAATAAAAAAATAAATAGAAAGTAGAAAAAGTAAATCAAATGGGCTGGCCTAGTCGGGGTGCTCTTGTGCGATGCCCAGACAATTTGCCGCCCACCTCAAAAAAAAATCGCCGCAACGTGCCGGACAAGTACACCTGGGCCACGAGTTCGGCGTCACGCACCATGGTCACCGACCGCGGGAGCAGCTGGCATGCAACTCAGATTCTCAAAAAAAAGAAGAAAAAAAAGCTGGAGTATTAGTGTAAAACTATGAATTTTTCGTTGCTAAAATGATGTAGTATTTAATTTGATGAAGCATCTACTTTCCCTTTTGATGAACTGGCCCTCGCCAACAAGACTTGGCCCCCTCATTCGATTTTCCTGACTCCCCCACTGGCCGTGGACGCGGGCTACGTTCGCCGCGCATCATGGCATCGCTACAACATAGCGGTGGACTGAATAGGGAGAAGGGTAGTTCGGGCTGAGCCAAGTGAGTCCATGGGCCGGCTGTGGCCCATTGTAATCAGTGTGTGGCGTGCGTGGGTATTTAGCAAAGTCTCTCCGGTGTACTGGGTATTGAATGAATGAACAAGTGAATTCGAGTCTATCCCCTTCTCCTACCTACTCCCGTCTCCTACCTCCGCTCCTCCCCCAATTCCCCATCATGCGATCGATCCTTCTCTGTCGATCGTCACAATTGGTAATCAGAGCCACAAATTTCTGGAGAAATTTTTCCACGCCGCAGCACCCACTAATCCCTTGGCTGGATCGGTAACATCCGCCGTCGTAGGTGCGATTTCACTCTGGTGAGGTCGCTCGAAATCCTACGCGGGGTTCGATCTGCTCGGGGCGGGGGCAACGACGCCTTCCAAGCCTTCGGTCCAAACGCGACAACTCCTTGCCGCCATGGGGGAGCAGTCTGCAAATCTGACGGCCTTGATGGAGACACTGCTCTCCAAATTCGATGAGGAGAAGGTCCTGGCGGACAAGAGGGCGGAGACGCAGACCGCGTTCAACACACAGGTCTTGCTCGAGTTGAAGAGCTTGGCAAAACAGATCGGTCTCACGCAGGCGGAGGTTGATGATGTGCGCAAGGTGGCTTCCCCGTCTGCGTCTTCGGCTCCGTTCACTGGTTCCCAGGTCAATGACCCCGCGACGACCCCGCTCCGCCCGGCATCAATGCGCGAGGCGCCGATCCAGCCGCCACCGCCAGATTCCCATGCCCCGCCGCCTCCAAGCTGAAGGAAATATGCCCTAGATGCAATAATAAAGTTGTTATTTATATTTCCTTATATCATGATAAATGTTTATTATTCATGCTAGAATTGTATTAACCATAAACTTAGTACATGTGTGAATACATAGACAAACTGAGTGTCACTAGTATGCCTCTACTTGACTAGCTCGTTAATCAAAGATGGTTAAGTTTCCTAGCCATGAACAAAGAGTTGTCATTTGATGAACGGGATAACATCATTATAGAATGATGTGATTGACTTGACCCATCCGTTATCTTAGCACGATGATCATTTAGTTTGTTGCTATTGCTTTCTCCATAACTTATACATGTTCCTATGACTATGAGATTATGCAACTCTTGAATACCGAAGGAACACTTAGTGTGCTATCAAACGTCACAACGTAACTGGGTGACTATAAAGATGCTCTACAGGTGTCTCCGATGGTGTTTGTTGAGTTGGCATAGATCGAGATTACGATTTGTCACTCCGTGTATCGGAGAGGTATCTCTAGGCCCTCTCGGTAATGCACATCACTATAAGCCTTGCAAGCAATGTGACTAATGATTTAGTTACGGGATGTTGCATTATGGAACAAGTAAAGAGACTTGCCGGTAACGAGATTGAACTAGGTATTAAGATATCGACGATCGAATCTCAGACAAGTAACATACCGATGACAAAGGGAAAAACCTATGTTGTTATGCGGTTTGACCGATAAAGATCTTCATAGAATATGTAGGAACCAATATGAGCATCCAGGTTACGCTATTGGTTATTGACCGGAGATGAGTCTCGGTCATGTCTACATAGTTCTCGAACCCGTAGGGTCCGCACGCTTAACGTCCGTTGACGATCGGTATTATGAGTTTATGTGTTTTGATGTACCGAAGGTTGTTCGAGGTCTCGGATGAGATCACGAACATGACGAGTAGTCTCGAAATGGTCGAGAAATAAAGATCGATATATTGGAAGGCTATGTTTGGACATTGGAATAGTTCTGGGTGAGTTCGGGCATTTACCGGAGTACCGAGAGGTTACTGGAACCCCCCGGGAAGTCAATGGGCCTTATTGGGCACTAGTGGAAGAGAAGAGGAGGCAACCAGGTGGAGGGCGCCCCCCAAGCCGAATCCGAATTGGGTTGGGGGGCCGGCCCCCCTTTCCTTTCTCCTTCTCCCTCTTCCTTCTTTTCCTAGTTCGACTAGGAAAGGGGGGAGTCCTACTCCTACTAGGAGCAGGACTCCTCCCCCCTTGGCGCGCCTAGAGGGCCGGCCGGCCTCCCCCCTCCTTTATATATGTGGGGATGGGGGCACCCTAGAACACACAAGTTGATTGTTTAGCCGTGTGCGGTGCCCCCCTCCACAGAATTCCACCTCGGTCATATCGTTGTAGTGCTTAGGCGAAGCCCTGTGTCGGTAACTTCATCATCACTGTCATCATGCCGTCGTGCTGACGAAACCCTCCCTCAACCTCAGCTGGATCTAGAGTTCATGGGACGTCACCGAGCTGAACGTGTGCATATCGCGGAGCTGCCGTACTTTCTGCCCTAGGATCGGTCGGATCGTGAAGACGTATGACTACATCAACCGCGTTGTCATAACGCTTCCTCTTACGGTCTACGAGGGTACGGAGACAGCACACTATCCCCTCTCATTGCTATGCATCACCTAGATGGATCTTGCGTGTGCGTAGAATTTTTTTTGAAATTACTGCGTTCCCCAACACAAGCGCCCTCCCAATTCTGCGAGTCCTCGCGGGCACGGTTCAAGCTACCCGTCTCGTCAATGAGGGACCACCGTTGCTGCCTCTGCCAGGGGTGCAGCCTGCCTTGCCGAGGCGCGCACCGCCACCGATGCAGCGCGAGGAGTACGCGCCCCGCCCTCCGAAGCATCAGTTTCCCTGTTTCGAGGTCGAGGTTCCACGGTTTTGGTTGGATCGTTGTCTGCGTACTTTGAGATGTACCAGGTGCCACTTCACAACTAGGTGGCGACGGGGGCTCTCTATGTCGACGGCCACGCCAAGCTGTGGCTCCGGGCTTTTCGTCAGACACATACATATATCACCTGGGATATGTTTCGTCAGGCAGTGGTGGAAGAATTTGGCCTTGAAGAATTCGAGTCCACCATGCATAATCTCCTGCAGCTCCGTCAAACTGGCACGGTGGCTGAGTACCGGGAGCAATTTAAGGTTCATATGTACAATCTGTTGGCTCTGGATCCCTCTTTGAGCACCAATTTTTTTGTCACTCAGTTTCTATTGGGCCTGAAGGATGAGTTGCGCACAGCAGTACGTTTGCAGGCACCCAACAACATCACACGAGCAACAGTTTTTGCTCGCATTCAGGAAGAGGAGCTGGACATTCAGCGTCCTCGTCTTCGATCAACTTCGGCGGGACGACCACCACCCCTGTCAGGAGCGCTTCCATCAATGGCTCATCCACCTCCAGCACCAGTACTGCCGCATGTGCCCACTCCTGGCCAACGCGCGGCTCCGACACCCAAGCTAGCTGCGGATGACTTTGGGCACGCGTGACAGCTGCAGGATTACCGGTGCCAGAATGGCCTCTACTTCAGATGTGGAGACAAGTACTCGCGCGATCATCAGTGCAAACGATCGGCACAGCTGCTAACAATTGAAGTGGGCAATCATATAGAAGTATTATCCGACGAAGTTGTCCGCGCTTTGCAGTTGTTGGACGAACTAGAAGGGACAGCCGACGCAGCCTGCTATTTGCTCTCAGCTCATGCCGTGGAGGGGACAGAAACTGCTGAAACTATCCGTTTGCGAGCAACAGTCGGGAACTAAACCATGCTCCTCCTTGTTGATTCTGGAAGCACTCACAGCTTCGTCAACTCCTCATTTGCAGCTAGAATAGGCGTGCCAACCACCAGCATTGCTTCCATAGTAGTGCGTGTCGCCAATGGGCAGAAGTTAAGTTGCAATGCCATGGTGCAACAACTACAATGGAATCTTCAGGATCATTAGTTCACAATGGATACGCGGGTGTTAAACCTTGGGGTCTATGATGCCGTGATGGGCATTGACTGGTTGGCTAAGAACAGTCTAATGAAGTGTGATTGGCAGCAAAAGACCATCGAGTTCAACCAGGAGGGCAAGGCGGTGCACTTAATAGGAGTATGGTCTAACGAGCAAGCAACACTCACCGCTCTGGATGCAACTGCACTTTGGGAAATGCAGGAGGCCAATGAAATTTGGGGCGCAACATTATTGGAAATACAATTGACACCAACCAATACAGATTCAGAGGCTCCGGTTCCACCAACAATTAAGCGTCTGCTCACGGAGTTCAGTGACATTTTTGAGGAACCAACTGAACTTCCCCTGCATCGGCAATATGATCATGCAATCACATTGGAACCAGGTGCTGCACCGGTGAACTGACGGCCATATCGGTACTCACCGCTGCAGAAAGATGAAATAGAGTGGCAAGTCAATGAAATGTTTAAAACTGGAGTAATTACTCACAGTACGAGCCCATTTGTAGCTCTTGTTTTGCTAGTCAAGAAGAAAGATGGGATGTGCTGTTTTTGTGTGGATTACAGACGTCTCAATCAAGTCACTATCAAGAACAAGTTTCCTCTTCCTATAATCGATGAGCTGCTCGATGAATTAGCTGGGGCTGCCTTCTTCTCCAAGCTTGATTTGCGCTTCGGTTATCACCAGATTAGAATGAGGGAAGGTGATGAGGAAAAAAACTGCATTCAAAACACATCATGGCCATTTTCAATTCTATGTCATGCCATTTGGAGTCACAAATGGACCGCCCACCTTCCAGTATGTGATGAACTCGGCCTTTTCCGGCCCGAACCGCAAGTACATCATCTCCTTCTTGGATGACATCCTCGTCTTCAGTCACTCGCTTCCAGAGCATGAAGAACATTTGCGCACGGTCTTCTCGATTCTGCGCCAGAATCAATTGTACGCAAAGCAATCCAAGTGCTCGTTCGCACAGCCCCGAGTCGAGTATCCCGGGCAAGTCATCTCCAGCGAGGGTGTGGCGACAGATGCCACCAAGACAAGTGCCATGTGAGCTTGGCCGACTCCAATGAATGTCTTCGAGCTGCGCGGATTTCTTGGTCTTACTGGCTACTACCGGAAATTCGTACCACAATATGGAATTCTGGCCAAGCCTCTTACTCAGCTACTCACCAAAAAGGGCTTCTCCTGGTCAGAGTAGGCTCAGTCAGCATTCGAACTGCTCAAAGAGGCAATGGTGAACACACCAGTTTTGGCTCTGCCGGATTTCAATCGCCCCTTTTCCATCGAGACGGACGCCTGTGACACCGGCGTGGGCGTTGTCCTGGTACAGGACGGACACCCAGTTGCATACCTTAGCAAGGCCTTAGGAGTAAAGAATCAAAGGCTATCGATTTACGAGGAGGAATTCCTCGTGGTGATGATGGTAGTGGACAAGTGGCGTGCTTATCTTCAACGAGCCCCGTTTGTAATTGTCACTGACCACAAGAGTTTGTGTCACCTCAGCGACCAACAGCTCGAGACGGAGCTCCAACGCAAAGCCATGTCGAAGATGGTGGGCCTTCAGTTCTCCTTCAAATACCGGCATGGACTTGACAACGGCGCGGCTGACGCTCTGTCTCGCGTCGGGCATTTGCTCTCTCTCGATGCTTTGTCGGTGTGCCAACCACAGTGGCTGCAAGAGGTTGCTAATTCATATGAAACAGATGCTGATAGTCAAGATTTGTTGCAACGGCTCGCCCTCTGCAGTCTAGATGATCAAGGTTATGAGCTACGACAAGGAGTGATTCGCTTTCATGACATGCTTGGATCGGTGCTAACACTGCACTACAAACGAAGCTGATCAGTACTTTCCATGCCAGCGCCGTGGGTGGTCACTTAGGGGTAACAACAACTTATCAACGAATCAAGAAGTTATTTGCCTGGCGTGGCATGAAACAGGCCGTGGAGGATTTTGTGTGTCAATGTGCAACCTGCCAACACGCAAAACATGAGCATCCCAAGACACCAGGTTTGCTGCAACCATTGCGCATACCAACGGAACCTTGGTGTGATCTCACTATGGATTTTGTCGAGGGACTGCTAGCATCAGAGGGCTATGAGGTCATCATGGTCGTGGTGGATCGTTTCACGAAATATGCTCACTTTGTTCCCCTTCGGCACCAATTTTCTGCAGCAACAGTGGCACGGGCGTTTTGGGATAATATTATCAAACTGCATGGAGTACCTCACTCAATCGTTTCAGATTGAGATCGTGTCTTCACCAGTGTTATGTGGCGGGCTCTTCTCGAGGCTACATGCACCAAGCTCAGCTACTCCACGGCATACCACCCGCAGACGGATGGCTAGAGTGAGCGGGTTAATCAGTGTCTGGAGATGTACCTGCGTTGTGCAGTACATGACAGCCCCAACAAATGGCGCCAATGGCTTCCAACAACAGAATTCTGGTATAATACTACTCATCACTCCTCGCTCGATACTTCTCCTTTTAAAGCTCTGTATGGCCAAGAGCCCAATTTGGGTGGTTTGCCCGACATCGCAGCTAAGCTACCTGACAGCAAGGACACTGGTTTGGAGTGGACACAACATAACGACAGATTGCGTGCTCAGCTGGCACGTGCTCAGAACAGATGCAAGTAGAAAGCTCGCATGAAGAGAATGTTCAATGTGGGGGAACAGGTGTTGCTCAAACTGCAACCCTACGCTCAGTCAACAGTGGCAAATCACCCATGTCCCAAATTGGCCTACAAATTCTTTGACCCCTTTCCGGTGGAGCAATGCATTGGCACCATGGCTTATAGGTTAACTCTGCCACCTGACAGCCGCATTCACAATGTTTTTCATGTGTCCCAGTTGAAGCCATTTACTCCAGATTACACTCCAATGTTCTCAGAATTGCGAAAGGCACCGGACCTCACAGCTGCACCGTTCGTCCCTGAAGCTATTCTGAAGCGCCGCATGGTCAAAAAAGGGAACGCCTCCATCGTGCAGGTTCGTGTACAATGGTCATCCCTCTCAGAGGCATCTGCAATCTGGAAAGACTACGGTTCTCTGACAACACTACCCTACAGCACCGATCTGGGAGGACGACGCTCTCGTTCAAAAGGGAGCAATTGTGACACCTGCTACTGCATAGCGGTGGACTGAATAGGGAGAACGGTAGTTCGGGCTGAGCCCAATGAGTGCATAGCGGTGGACTGAATAGGGAGAACGGTAGTTCGGGCTGAGCCCAATGAGTCCATGGGCCGGCTGTGGTCCATTGTAATCAGTGTGTGGCGTGCGTGGGTATTTAGCCAAGTCTCTCCGGTGTACTGGGTATCGAATGAATGAACAAGTCAATTCGAGTCTCTCCCCTTCTCCTACCTACTCCCGTCTCCTACCTCTGCCCCTCCCCCAATTCCCCATCGTGCGATCGATCCTTCTCTGTCGATCGTCACACATCCGAAGCTGCCATGCTACGTCTCGTGTGCCCCTCGTCATCCTCCATGAAGGCCGGTGCGGAAGCAGATGCAGCGGTGCGCCGTGGACCGGACAGTGCTCGTCACCACGTACGACCTCACGCGGACGGCGCCGGAGCAGGGCGCGTCGCCACCGTGCCCGCCAGAGCCCGTGCATCTCCAGGCGACCGCTGCTGACCGCGAGATGAACTGGGAGGACAGCGCGACGACCCCGCGGCCGGCGAGATCGTGCCAAGTCCGGGCGTCGCCGAGATCCAATCCCAGCCGGGACCCTGGTGGACCGCCTGTTCGCCCTTGGACGGTGGGGTGCCCATCGGCGTGCGCGGCGATGCGGGCTGGTTGCGGGCGCGGTTGGAGGTGGGCTCATGGAGGCTCTGGGCTGAAGCTTGGCGATGTTGGCGACACAGGCGGGCGCGTGGGTCAGTCGTGCGACGAGGACAAGGGTCTAGTTTGCTAGAGCCCGAAAAACTATAGAAACACAAGATGCAAAATAAACCGTCTGCGTGTTAGGCCCAATTAGCATCAAAATGAATTTTCCTTAAATGGGATATAAATTAAGAAATTTCACTAAATGAGGTACTATCCGTCACAAACTTCAAGCTTATGGGTAAATAATTGAATTAACTCTTTACTCTTGGAAGTTCACTATCTTGGGCGAAAAATTGCCGTCAAAAATTTACCTGGAACTTGAAGGTTGATGAAACAATTAAGCTCCAATAGATTTCTGCACTCTTTTTTTTTGCGGTTGTAGAAAGATTTCTCCTGCAGAACACCAAGATGTCAGTAACTGTACATAAACACCACAGTCGATGGCTATAAATTTTCCGTTCATTACTTGGTGACAAATTCTCTACGAATGAAAAAGGTTGAAGAATTCAACTCGGGATCGATTTTCGAAGTTCTCAAAGAAGGGATTAAGAAATTCTAAAAGATTGTAAAAACGCAATCAAAACCAAAACAGAACAGCAAGTCATTCCCGGGTAGCATGCTTATACCTTGAATCAAGACACTAGAGAGAATTATATGAGCTCCCGCACGCTGGGCGAGCTGCCCAGGCAAAACGGTGGAGAGGATTAGAATATTGAAAAGGAGAAGGGGGAGAATGAGATTCTACTTGAACCCTCTCGAGTACGGACGGGTAATCATTTTGCGGGTCCTGCTGTGAGGGAAGGCGAAGAGGAAACCGAGACGTATATGTAGACAAAAAAAAGGGGGAAGAAGACGTATATGTACCGGCCGCTGGATGAAAATTCAACTGCTGCGAGGGAGGGACCCACAAAGGGGCCTCCTTCGCCGCCGAAGAGTACTCCCAGTCCCAGTCACCCGGCCAATCTGCTCGACCTAGACCGGTCTCGGTCGGCCGCTCCGTCGAGCAGCCATTTCGACTGCGGCCCCGGCGCCGCGTAGTGGCAGTGGAACGGAGACATGTCTCGGGCAATCTGACGCCGCTCACGTGTGGGTATGAGATTCAGTTTGCCTAATTTACATCTAAATGTTTTTTAAAAATGTCATATCTATGCTCTCACAAATACACAATAACAAAGAACAAAATAAATATATAAACCATGTCACATCTAGATATATCTAGACAGATCCAAATTCAGTTTGCCTAATTCAATTGAGGTACCCAAGTGAAGTTGGAGGCGCTAAGCTGCATTGAGGTAGGGCGGAATATTGCGTTCCCGATAAATCCCTCTTTTCCCATCATGTGATCAATTGGAACGAACCCTTCTCCAAGTTGAAAGCCGTGAATGCATGCACAGGCACTAGCAGCACAGGCACTATGTTCCGGCAAAATGCTCACAAATGACCTTGAGACAAAACTAAATCATAAAATAGACCGTGGATGAAATTTATTCACCCAGCTGACCCTTTTGTGTAGCGCCCGACATGTCGGCGCTACACTAAACTGTGTAGCGCCTAACTCACAGGCGTTACACTTCTGTTCAACGTGACACCCTAGAACCTACACTTGATTGTGTAACGCCTAACAAATAGACGCCATACTACAATGTGCAACGCTTAACTCGAAGGCACTATACATAAACTCAGTAAATGCAGCGGGCAGAAAGTTTTATAGTGCAGCGCCTAGCACTAAAACGCTGCACTTCATAATGCAGCGCCTGCAGGCTAGGCGTTGCACTATAAAAGCCTCCCAGCCAAGCCTAGCTGCACGAGGCCACATGTATGCAAGTAGCTGGCGAGGTTACACATAAATAATTCTGAATGTTTATGCTTGGAGGTTGCGTTGGGCGCCGGGCCTATGTATGAGTACTAGAACTTAATTCGTAGCAAATGACGATGGGACTGGGTCAATGGTTTTCTTCTGGTGCCGCACGTCAGTGTTTGGATCAGTGCCTCACATTTATTGCCCATATTTTACTTGAGTTTTCTCCTGATACAAAGATGAATAACAAAACAAACATGCCCGATGATATTCCTTGTGCATCAGCAGAACACACAAAAAAATTTTAATTGCACAATTAGTGTTGGATCAAGAATTTCGTAACCAATATTTCAACGCCAAAAATCAACATGCTATCCGATGATAACCCGCGGCCGGTACCGCCAGCGGGCGAAGCGTTAGGACGAGGGTGCCGCGGAGGAAGAGGATGGTGGCCCTGGCTCGTCGGAGGAGGCGTCCTCCATTTTACACGTCTTGCTGGCCTACCAGTTGGCAGCAATGGCAGCCATGGCCTTCTTCTGCTCCAATGTCAGCCCGTACCAGAGAGCTTTGGCGGCGGCGGGATGCATGGCGGGGAGTGGTGCGGTGAGGGATAACTGTTGCTATGGCTGGCGCAGCAGTTTATATAGCACCGGTGGGCGGCAGAGGGATGGACGAGTGACGCCGGAGGAGACGCCTCGACAACCGCGTGCAGTGCGGGCGGCAGACGGATGGACAGGTGGCCATCGTCTCGTTTGAACACGCGGCAGTCACCAGCACCGGGGAGTGGCGCTCTCTCAACCGACGCGCCGCTTCAACGCCGCCGCCAGTGAGCGGTCGCGTCCGCTCTGGCCGGCATGAATGCAGGCGTTGACGCTCTGGAGCGGTGCTGACCGACGTGTGGGGGGGGGGGGGAGGAATTTTTGATGGGCCAGGATGGTCAGAAGCGGGCTTAGGATCGGTCTGGACTTCGACAAACTTCTTTCACTTTTATCTCTGTTTTGCGAGAGAAATCATGTCAGGTCTACCTCATGGACCGATACAAATCAGAGTTTGATGAATTCCGTGGTCCGGACCATACGGTCCAAACTTATGGGCGTATGGTATATGCAGACGCATGCTCGTGGATCCATATAACAGTAGTACTGTCTACTCTCTCCGGCCTTCTTAAACTAATGGTGGATAATGGAAAAGGTGACTGTGACGAGCCGCAATTCTTTACTGGTGTCGGGTAGTTGCATGCACGCATTCATGCAATAATGCTTGGAGGCTTTCACATTGACGCACACGAATCACATCAATCTATCTATCTCTCCATCACAGAGGTACCTACGCTCGAGATGTCTACGGACTAAGTTTTTGTCCATGTGTAGCGCCTTTGCATTAGGCATCACACATTACAGCATAACGCTTATCTATTAGGCGTTGCATAATTAAAAATGGGTCCTGGCCAGATACCAGTGTGTCATGCTGGACAGAAGTGTAGCGTCTGTGAGTTAAGCGCTACACAGTTTTGGTATAGCGCCGATGTGTCGGACGCTACACAAAAGGGTTAGCTGGGTGAATAAATTCCATCCACAGTTTATTTTATGAATTAGTTTTGTCTTAAGATCATTTGTGTGCATTTTGCCCTATGTTCCAAATAGATTCTCCCAAAAGCTGGGCACTAAGTACCATCCAAAGCAAATACTCCCTCGTCCGGAAATATTTATTCTAGAAATGAATAAAATGGATGTATTTATAATTAAAATAAATCTAGATACAATTTTTTATAGGACAAGTATTTCTGGACGAAGAGAGTATTAGGAAAGCGAATCTTGAAAGCTAAGTACCACCCAAAGCAAATAGAAAGCTCAGCTCGAGCTGGTCAATAAAAAGATCGGCGACTCGTTGATTTTGTTCGTTGCGACAGAATACCGAGTAGGTGAAGAGACGACCGGGACTGGGATAATGTTTCCAGGGAAGACACACCAACTAGCTTGCTGCCCTTCTGTTTTCTTTATTATAATATACTCCCTCCGTTCGGAATTATTTATTACCAAAATAGATGTATCTAGAATTAAAATACATTTAAATACATCCATTTCAATGACAAGTATTTCCTAACGAAGGGAGTATACGTTAATTTAATTTCTTATCCTCAAAATTCACCAAATTGACAGGAATTGCGTTTTAGAAAGAAAAAGTCTCAATACCCTAAAAAAGGTGTCTCAGTTTAAACCCTTAATATGTGTGCCATATTTTGCCACCAAATTCATCAAGTTGGATTTTAGGGGTATTTTGTGCTGAGTAGACATGCCACGTAGATTTTTTTTTCTTGTCTGGTTTTTGGGCTATCATTCTAGTCCTTGTTTTATTTTATAGAGGAACCATTCTCTCACATAAAAATGAAGCAATCAGCCCCTTTAACCCCCGCAGCATCATCAACCGCCTCTCCTATGTCTCCACTCACGTGCGAGACTGGATTAGTTGAGCACTGCCCGATCCAACCCCTGCCCCTGCCACTCACCGTTTGCCGGTGACGTCCTCCGCTATACTCCTGTGCACACCCCTTCCTACCCTGTGTGTTGCCCCCCCCCCCCTCCCCCCAACGTGAGCGTGTTCCGCACCTCAAGGAAGACATTGGTCGTCGCCGCCTTGAGCTCCATGAACTCCTTGAAGAACCGACGCCCCTCATAGAACTCCCGCTCGTGAAATCCAATGGCACCATCATGTTCACGTGGTGCTCCCTTGCTTGTACTTTCAGGCAGGGCAAGTTACTCAGCAGCGATCTTGCGTCATTCTGTATCTTTCATTGTCGAGTGAATTGCAAAAAACCATCACATTTGAAGTTTTGACACGGATTTGCCACCATAGTTCTTGGGCGTCCAAAAAATCCACCACTTTCCTTGTAAATTTTCTCAATAAAAAGAAATGACTGTATTGAGGCTCTTAACACGATTTCTAACATGGGTGGCCCGCCAGTCAGTTGCCACGTCGGACAAACCAGACGGAGAGGGGGTTGACGGCCGTTAGGTCTCTCGCTAGGTCAAACTACCCTCCTACCTTTCTTCTCGTCCCATTCCTCTTTCCTCTCTCTATCCCTCTCTATCGGGTGATGGCGGCGGTTGCGGATAAACCTAGCGGCGGTGGCGAGTTAGTTCACGGCGGAGGGACGGGAGCCGAGGGTGATGGGTTCTCAGAGGTAGACAACTTGCTTGGCAGTTGTAGTTTGTCGGTGCAGCGTGCCCCTTCGCACCCTTCGAAGCCGGAGTGGGATATTAAGCGGCGGCCCTGGCATGCAAGATAAGGGCTTCCGACATGGGAGGCGGCCATCGATGGGCTTCAGGGTTCGGCGGCGTGTAGTAAGTGTTCTTCCTCCTCCACCTCCCCCTATCAGTGGTTAGAGTAAGTGGATTCAATTGAATCTTAGGGTTTAGGGTTTGACTTGTGACATGATAGGAACTGTTAGGGTAGTGCATTCTTGTGGATTTAGAGTTTAGGGCTACTGCAGTGTTCTATCTAAAACAGTTAACATCTCTGTAACATGTAACATAGGTATTGTAGGCCACTTTCTAGGGGCCCTTTGATTCTCATGTTCGAAAACATAGGAATAGAAAAGAAAATACATGAACAGGTTTAGGATGTATGTTCAAAATAGAGAATTGTAAAAACATAGAAATCTACGGATTGGGTGCATGTTTGATTTGCATGAATAGGAAAAACACACGAATCCTAAAAAGTATGATCAAATTAAGGTCAAACCATATGCAAACATAAGATAAAGTTAGTACTACTTATTATATTACGTGTGACCTTTGTCTTGTTCTTTGTGCATATGAATGTAGAAAAGAGGTTAGGTGGATTGTAAAATTCTTTTTTTCTCGTATGAAACTCAATACAAAGACAAATTTCCTCCGTTTTTTTATCAATTCCTTCGAATCAAACAAATGAAGAGTGTCATCATAGAGAAACAAATTGTATTCCTATGCTTTCCCCTCACTTTTCCTACAAATCAAATAAACACTTGGGGTGTGGCACACCCCTCCCATCCACCCTCTTGGACCCGCCCCTGCTTCCAAGTGGAAAAGAACTCCACCTGAGACGAGATACCAACGGATGTGGTTTTATTTGATTGTTATAATCAACCAAGCATGACAAACGGGGGACGGGTGGGGTGAGGTGTTGGCGACACACCGATTTTCTAACTGAGAAATGACCTTGTTTTCGCTCCTTCAATGCTGGCAGGAAGTTAGATTCTGTACGCTCTCGTGCCTGCACCACCACTCCTAGTACTTATTTTTTGATACTAAAACAAAAGGTACTTATATTTTTATATATACCAAAAAAAGGGTTACAAATTCTGGTGGAGTGGGGGACCGGTGATACAGGGACGGGCACGTAATCTATACGGTGGTTCACTCTTCAGTTCATGCAGCATCAGAAGTTATCTCTCGCCTCCACGAATCATACACGGTAGTCGCTTAGAGCATGTACAACCAGGTGCTCCAAATCCGCCTCAAACTCCCAGACAAACGGTGTGGTATACAGGTCACGAAAATGTGATCTAGACGGATGTCTCAAACAGGTCTCAAACACATGGGCTGATCAGCACTTCTCATATCCAATCCAAATATGGGATGGATATGGGGCGTCCGGGCATGTCCGTCACGTCTTCCCCGGCCCACGCTAGCCCATCCAACCCCACATATATTTCTCACCATCCGCTCGTCGGACCAAACCCTACCCATTTCACTTCACTCCACTGCACTCCCCTCTGCCACCCAAACTTTCGTCCGACAATTTTCAGCCTTCTTCGGCATGGCGGACAATGGATCTGACTCTGATCAGTCCGAATCTGTCGACTGAGGTGTCATCCCGTGCGAGTTGGAGAGGAGGCAATGGCCGTCCGCATTGCACTGACCCACTCCTGGGAGGACAGCGCCCGGCCGACGGCAGGATCTGTCCGGCGCGACTCATAGTGTTGGCGCATCGGGCACTCGGATCCTCCGAGATTAGATCATCCCAGTCCCGGGAGCCTTCAAATATCCCCTTCCCCATCACCGATCGCGCGGGGTTTGAGTCCCACAGGGACCGGTGTGCCCGCCGTGCGAAGGAGATGATAAGGGCGACGGAGGCCCGCCTCGTTGAAGACATGGCGGCTGATGCGGCGACGTAGGTAATGGGGTCACCTACTATGGGTAGGGCCACGTACCTGACATCTAGGGCCCACCAAGGGCCGCATACCATCATGATGAGGTTCCTAATACACAGATGCATTTGGATGCACACTTCTGAATATCCGCTTGGATGGTACCCACCCACTAGGATGGGGATAGCTCACTCGAACGCTCCGCCGCCAGTCGGCCTCTCTCGGCAGCACCCGGATGCGGAAGGCGAAGAGGCGACGTAGGACCTACAACGTTCGAGGGGCTTAACGCTAATATTCAAGTGTAGTTACAGCGGCAGTTACCAGTAACGTGTGTAATAACTCCCCTCTTTATCTCCCTTGTAGTGTAGCATTCATGAGGGACAACACACTCTATATAAGCCTCCCTCCTACACTATGGCAAGGGTTCACAACCCTGCTGTAATCAGAAACCCTAGAGAAAACATAGCCTCAGGGCTCGAGACGTAGGGCTTTTACCTCTCCGAGAGGCCTGCACTAGTAAAATCCGAGTGTCACACATGCGCCCTATCTAGGTTCCGCCCCTTTTCGTACCCCTAGTACTCACTATAAGATTCGTTGCCTCGACAGTTAGCGCCCACCGTGGAGCTGTGCGTCTAGCAATATCTGGTGTAGGTGGAATTTTTTTCATCATCATCATGGTCACCCATCCGCGGCGCATCACACTTTCGCGCGTCTTCATACGGAGTCCTCCTCTGACAGCCGTTGGTCCCGTACCAGGCAGCATCCCTTCTTTCCACTGGACGCCGTCGCAAGCGCTCCGGGCGTTCATGGCTCCAGCATTGGGTCAAGCGCGTTGTGGCCCTTCAGGCTGCGGCCCAACAGGTGGTAGTGCTCGAGCCCAACCTCGATCTGTTCCACTATAAAAAAAATACACTTCTGTGATGATACGTGTTTGTCACAATAGGTCACGTTTTATGTCATGCATGTACATCCATGACGATTTTATGACAGAATCAAGATAGTCATACATGTGCTGTAGTAGAAGTGTTTCATGACATTATCAAAATTTTTATCACAGAAGTGTCCACTTCCATGAAGATAAATGACGCGTCATGGAAGTGCTTTTGTCAAGTGTGACTGACACGTGGCATCCATCGTAACGGGTTGCCGTTAAGCAACGGGTCCGGTTTTGGATCCGATAACCCGTTAACAGCCGGGACCAATGGGGATTTTCCACGTGTAAAATTCTCATTGGTCGGAGGAAACACGTGTTGGCTTACCGTTGGGATAGATGACATCCACTCATTGGACAGGAGGCGCCTATGATACATTGACACGTGGCATGGCCCAACAGAGGCACATTCCAGTGAAAAGTTCAGCCCATTTGACTTGGTCAAAGAGGTAGCGGGCCAGCCCACAGAAAGCCTGTTAACGTCCTGTTAGCATATAGCCCATTTACAGCCCGCTAGGTCACGAGCCGTTACGGCTTACCTGAAATAGGCCCAGTAGCGTCATCTCGGCCGTCCAGTATGATTCCAGCCCATTGTAACTTCCGGCCCATGTATGGCCCATGCCGTCTTTCTGTCCATATGAGGCCCTTTGTAAATCTTGGCCCATTAACGGCCCGTGGTGAAACTGGCCCGTGATGAACAATGTATCGCTTTATACCCATTAACGACCCATTAGTCCGTCGGTCGTTTCCAGCCCGTGTTAACTTTTGGCCTTCTAAGGGCCCATTTATTCTTGGGCTCATTTCCATAATTCGATTACTTACGGTCCGTTACTGGCCCTTTCAGCTTTTGAGCCAAATCCAGCCCGTGGTTACAGTCGGCCTGCTTGTGGCCTGTTAACATGTTGGGCTGTTTTTGTAGATTCATCAATTACGACCTATTAATGACCCGTTATGGTCGGGCCATAAAACAGACGATTTCCACTCTAGCCCGTTTACGGCCCATTTTGCGGTCCGTTATTGGTCCACGAATAGTACGACCCATGTTTGGCGAAACGATTATACGGCCCGTAAAGGCCCATAGATGAGACGGCCCGTAGAAGGCCCATGGATCCTACAGCCCGTGGAAGGCCCATGGATCATACAGCCCGTGGAGCGCCATGGTCACTACAGCAGGTAGCAGGACCATGGTCACAACAGTCTGTGTGTTGCCATGGTTATTGTGGCCTAGTTTATTGTGGCCACTAGAAAAACGTGGAAAAAGAACTACAATGACTACAAGCAAATAATTAAACAAGACAATAAGGAAATAAATAAGCAAGGAACTAACGCTAGGCTATTACGGCTATTACACATATTACGTCCACTGGGCATCAAAGTTTGTCATCGGTGCAAATATAGGGAACAAAGTAGCATATTACATACATTGGCAGTCAAAATTGGCCACCAATGCAAATAAACACGACAGCAAAACAAGTCCATAACTGAAACAACTTCAGAAGAGCTCAAGAAACGTCCATGCTGGCAATAAGCTTAGCAATCTTATTACCTTTGTCCTATTTAGTGCTAAAATCCTCCAACGCTTGTTGTTACACCAGAAAGTATGCATCTGAATGCTCCAGGGACTTCCGCATTCCTCCCGTTTCTTATCGCAGTAGAGCTGATTGATGTCTTTCATCTTGTAGTTGAGACTCAAGAAACCAAACTGATTCAGACAGTGAGTTTGAATAGCTTGTGCAAGCGGTAGTGGCCAGTAACCCGAACACTAAACCAAGACAGGACTTTGGGGTTGTCTCACTGTCTTCAAGATAGTTTTCCTTAGTTGTTTAATCAGCTTTGTTGCATGCGTTGCGAACGTTTGGCAAAGCTCGGTGTGACGACTACTTGATAGTTTAGTGCACCATGCTTTACGACTTAGAACCGGGACTTCAAAAATGTTTTGAATGCCACAGAGCATATAAGATGTTCCAAGAGTTGAAATTAGTATTGAAGGAAATATGCCCTAGAGGCAATAATAAAGTTATTATTTATTTCCTTAAATCATGATAAGTGTTTATTATTCATGCTAGAATTGTATTAACCGGAAACATAATACATGTGTGAATACATAGACAAAACAGAGTGTCACTAGTATGCCTCTACTAGACTAGCTCGTTAATCAAAGATGGTTATGTTTTCCAACTATGAACAAAGAGTTGTTATTTGATTAACAAGGTCACATCATTAGTTGAATGATCTGATTGACATGACCCATTCCATTAGCTTAGCACCCGATCGTTTAGTATGTTGCTATTGCTTTCTTCATGACTTATACATGTTCCTATGACTATGAGATTATGCAGCTCCCGTTTACCGGAGGAACACTTTGGGTACTACCAAACGTCACAACGTAACTGGGTGATTATAAAGGATTACTATAGGTGGCTCCAAAGGTAGATGTTGGGTTGGCGTATTTCGAGATTAGGATTTGTCACTCCGATTGTCGGAGAGGTATCTCTGGGCCCTCTCGGTAATGCACATCACATAAGCCTTGCAAGCACTGCAACTAATATGTTAGTTGTTAGATGATGTATTACGGAACGAGTAAAGAGACTTGCCAGTAACGAGATTGAACTAGGTATTGGATACCGATGATCGAATCTCGGGCAAGTAACATACCGATGACAAAGGGAACAACGTATGTTGTTATGCGGTCTGACCGATAAAGATCTTCGTAGAATATGTACGAGCCAATATGGGCATCCAGGTCCCGCTATTGGTTATTGACCCGAGACGTGTCTCGGTCATGTCTACATTGTTCTCGAACCGTAGGGTCCGCACGCTTAACGTTACGATGACAGTAATTATGAGTTTATGCATTTTGATGTACCGAAGTTAGTTCGAAGTCCCGGATGTGATCACGGACATGACGAGGAGTCTCGAAATGTTCGAGACATAAAGATTGATATATTGGAAGCCTTTATTTGGACATCGGAATTGTTCCGGGTGAAATCGGCATTTTACCGGAGTACCGCGGGGGTTACCGGAACCCCCCGGGGGGTTATTGGGCCAACATGGGCCTTAAGGGAGAAGAGGAGAGGAGGCAAGAGGTGGCCGCGCGCCCCTCCCCTTCCTAGTCTGAATAGGACAAGGGAAGGGGGCCGGCGCCCCCCCCCCCTTTCCTTCCTCTCTTCCTCCTATTCTCCCCCTTCTCTCCTAGTCCAACTAGGAGTCCTACTCCCGGTGGGAGTAGGACTCCCCTTGGCGCGCCACACCTTGGCCGGCCGCCTCCTCCCCTTGCTCCTTTATATACGGGGGCAGGGGGCAGCCCAAGACACACAAGTTGATCCTTGAGATCGTTCCTTAGCCGTGTGCGGTGCCCCCTGCCACCATATTCCACCTCGATCATATCATTGCAGTGCTTAGGCGAAGCCCTGCGTCGGTAGAACATCAAGATCGTCACCGCGCCGTCGTGCTGACGGAACTCCTCCCTGAAGCTTTGCTGGATCGGAGCCCGGGGATCGTCATCGAGCTGTACGTGTGCTAAGAACTCGGAGGTGCCGGAGTAACGGTGCTTGGATCGGTCGGATCGGGAAGACGTACGACTACTTCCTCTATGTTGTGTGATCGCTTCCGCAGTCGGTCTGCGTTGGTACGTAGACAACACTCTCCCCCCTCGTTGCTATGCATCACCATGATCTTGCGTGTGCGTAGGAATTTTTTTTGAAATTACTACGTTCCCCAACAGTGGTATCAGAGCCTAGGTTTTATGGTTTGATGTTATTTGCACGAGTAGAACACAAGTGAGTTGTGGGCGATACAAGTCATACTGCCTACCAGCATGTCATACTTTGGTTCGGCGGTATTGTTGGACGAGACGACCCGGACCAACCTTACGCGTACGCTTACGCGAGACCGGTTCCCTCGACGTGCTTTGCACATAGATGGCTTGCGGGCGACTGTCTCTCCAACTTTAGTTGAACCGAGTGTGGCTACGCCCGGTCCTTGAGAAGGTTAAAACGGAGTCTATTTGACAAACTATCGTTGTGGTTTTGATGCGTAGGTAAGATGAGTTCTTGCTTAAAGCCCGTAGCAGCCACGTAAAACTTGCAACAACAAAGTAGAGGACGTCTAACTTGTTTTTGCAGGGCATGTTGTGATGTGATATGGTCAAGGCATGATGCTAAATATTATATTATGAGATGATCATGTTTTGTAACCGAGTTATCGGCAACTGGCAGGAGCCATATGGTTGTCGCTTTATTGTATGCAATGCAATCGCGATGTAATGCTTTACTTTATTACTAAGCGGTAGTGATAGTCGTGGAAGCATAAGATTGGCGAGACGACAACGATGCTACGATGGAGATCAAGGTGTCACGCCGGTGATGATGGTGATCATGACGGTGCTTCGGAGATGGAGATCACAAGCACAAGATGATGATGGCCATATCATATCACTTATATTGATTGCATGTGATGTTTATATTTTTATGCATCTTATCTTGCTTTGATTGACGGTAGCATTATAAGATGATCTCTCACTAAATTATAAAGAAGTGTTCTCCCTGAGTATGCACCGTTGCCAAAGTTCGTCGTGCCCAGACACCACGTGATGATCGGGTGTGATAAGCTCTACGTCCAAATACAACGGGTGCAAAACAGTTGCACATGCGGAATACTCAGGTTATACTTGACGAGCCAAGCATATACAGATATGGCCTCGGAACACGGAGACCGAAAGGTCGAGCGTGAATCATATAGTAGATATGATCAACATAACGATGTTCACCATTGAAAACTACTCCATCTCACGTGATGATCGGTTATGGTTTAGTTGATTTGGGTGATCACTTAGAGGATTAGAGGGATGTCTATCTAAGTGGGAGTTCTTAAGTAATTTGATTAACTGAACTTAAACTTATCATGAACTTAGTACCTGATAGTATCTTGCTTGTTTATGTTGATTGTAGATAGATGGCTCGTGTTGTTGTTCCGTTGAATTTTAATGCGTTCCTTGAGAAAGCAAAGTTGAAAGATGATGGGAGCAATTACACGGACTGGGTCCGTAACTTGAGGATTATCCTCATTGCTGCACAGAAGAATTACATCCTGGAAGCACCGCTGGGTGCCAGGCCTGCTGCTGGAGCAACACCAGATGTTATGAACGTCTGGCAGAGCAAAGCTGATGACTACTCGATAGTTCAGTGTGCCATGCTTTACGGCTTAGAATCGGGACTTCAACGACGTTTTGAACGTCATGGAGCATATGAGATGTTCCAGGAGTTGAAGTTAATATTTCAAGCAAATGCCCGGATTGAGAGATATGAAGTCTCCAATAAGTTCTATAGCTGCAAGATGGAGGAGAACAGTTCTGTCAGTGAGCATATACTCAAAATGTCTGGGTATAATAATCACTTGATTCAATTGGGAGTTAATCTTCCGGATGATTGCGTCATTGACAGAATTCTCCAATCACTGCCACTAAGCTACAAGAGCTTCGTGATGAACTATAATATGCAAGGGATGAACAAGACTATTCCCGAGCTCTTCGCAATGCTGAAAGCTGCGGAAGTAGAAATCAAGAAGGAGCATCAAGTGTTGATGGTTAACAAAACCGCTAGTTTCAAGAAAAAGGGCAAAGGGAAGAAGAAGGGGAACTTCAAGAAGAACGGCAAGCAAGTTGCTGCTCAAGAGAAGAAACCCAAGTCTGGACCTAAGCCTGAAACTGAGTGCTTCTACTGCAAGCAGACTGGTCACTGGAAGCGGAACTGCCCCAAGTATTTGGCGGATAAGAAGGATGGCAAGTTGAACAAAGGTATATGTGATATACATGTTATTGATGTGTACCTTACTAGAGCTCGCAGTAGCACCTGGGTATTTGATACTGGTTCTATTGCTAATATTTGCAACTCGAAGCAGGGACTATGGAATAAGCGGACACTAGCAAAGGACGAGGTGACGATGCGCGTGGGAAACGGTTCCAAAGTCGATGTGATCGCGGTCGGCACGCTACCTCTACATCTACCTTCGGGATTAATATTAGACCTAAATAATTGTTATTTGGTGCCAACGTTGAGCATGAACATTATATCTGGATCTTGTTTAATGCGAGACGGTTATTCATTTAAATCAGAGAATAATGGTTGTTCTATTTATATGAGTAATATCTTTTATGGTCATGCACCTTTGAAGAGTGGTCTATTTTTGATGAATCTCGATAGTAGTGATACACATATTCATAATGTTGAAGCCAAAAGATGCAGAGTTGATAATGAAAGTGCAACTTATTTGTGGCACTGTCGTTTAGGTCATATCGATGTAAAGCGCATGAAGAAACTCCATACTGATGGACTTTTGGAACCACTTGATTATGAATCACTTGGTACTTGCGAACCATGCCTCATGGGCAAGATGACTAAAACACCGTTCTCCGGTACTATGGAAAGAGCAACAGATTTATTGGAAATCATACATACCGATGTATGTGGTCCGATGAATATTGAGGCTCGCGGCGGATATCGTTATTTTCTCACCTTCACAGATGACTTAAGCAGATATGGGTATATCTACTTAATGAAACACAAGTCTGAAACATTTGAAAAGTTCAAAGAATTTCAGAGTGAAGTTGAAAATCATCGTAACAGGAAAATAAAGTTTCTACAATCTGATCGTGGAGGAGAATATTTGAGTTACGAGTTTGGTGTACATTTGAAAAATTGTGGAATAGTTTCGCAACTCACGCCACCCGGAACACCACAACATAATGGTGTGTCCGAACGTCGTAATCGTACTTTACTAGATATGGTGCGATCTATGATGTCTCTTACTGATTTACCGCTATCGTTTTGGGGATACGCTCTAGAGACGGCCGCATTCACGTTAAATAGGGCACCATCAAAATCCGTTGAGACGACACCTTATGAACTATGGTTTGGCAAGAAACCAAAGTTGTCGTTTCTTAAAGTTTGGGGCTGCGATGCTTATGTGAAAAAGCTTCAACCTGATAAGCTCGAACCCAAATCGGAGAAATGTGTCTTCATAGGATATCCAAAGGAAACCATTGGATACACCTTCTATCACAGATCCGAAGGCAAGACTTTTGTTGCTAAGTTCGGAAAATTTCTAGAGAAGGAGTTTCTCTCGAAAGAAGTGAGTGGGAGGAAAGTAGAACTTGACGAGGTAACTGTACCTGCTCCCTTATTGGAAAGTAGTACATCACAGAAAACTGTTTCTGAGACACCTACACCAGTAAGTGAGGAAGCTAATGATGATGATCACGAAACTTTAGATCAAGATACTACTGAACCTCGTAGGTCAACCAGAGCGAGATCCGCACCAGAGTGGTACGGTAATCCTGTTCTGGAGGTCATGCTACTAGATCATGATGAACCTACGAACTATGAAGAAGCGATGGTGAGCCCAGATTCCGCAAAGTGGCTTGAAGCCATGAAATCTGAGATGGGATCCATGTATGAGAACAAAGTATGGACTTTGGTTGACTTGCCCGATGATCGGCAAGCTATTGAGAATAAATGGATCTTCAAGAAAAAGACTGACGCTGACGGTAATATTACTGTCTATAAAGCTCGACTTGTCGCAAAAGGTTTTCGACAAGTTCAAGGGGTTGACTACGATGAGACCTTCTCACCTGTAGCGATGCTTAAGTCTGTCAGAATCATGTTAGCAATTGCCGCATTTCATGATTATGAAATTTGGCAGATGGATGTCAAAACTGCATTCCTGAATGGATTTCTGGAAGAAGAGTTGTATATGATGCAACCGGAAGGTTTTGTCGATCCAAAGGGAGCTAACAAAGTGTGCAAACTCCAGCGATCCATTTATGGACTGGTGCAAGCATCTCGGAGTTGGAATAAACGCTTTGATAGTGTGATCAAAGCATTTGGCTTTATACAAACTTTTGGAGAAGCCTGTATTTACAAGAAAGTGAGTGGGAGCTCTGTAGCATTTCTGATATTATATGTGGATGACATATTACTGATTGGAAATGATATAGAATTTCTGGATAGCATAAAGGGATACTTGAATAAAAGTTTTTCGATGAAAGACCTCGGGGAAGCTGCTTACATATTAGGCATAAAGATCTATAGAGATAGATCAAGACGCTTAATTGGACTTTCACAAAGCACATGCCTTGACAAGATTTTGAAGAAGTTCAAGATGGATCAAGCAAAGAAAGGGTTCTTGCCTGTGTTACAAGGTGTGAAGTTGAGTCAGACTCAATGCCCGACCACTGCAGAAGATAGAGAGAAAATGAAAGATGTTCCCTATGCTTCAGCCATAGGCTCTATCATGTATGCAATGCTGTGTACCAGACCTGATGTGTGCCTTGCTATAAGTTTAGCAGGGAGGTACCAAAGTAATCCAGGAGTGGATCACTGGACAGCGGTCAAGAACATCCTGAAATACCTGAAAAGGACTAAGGATATGTTTCTCGTATATGGAGGTGACAAAGAGCTCACCGTAAGAGGTTACGTTGATGCAAGCTTTGACACTGATCCGGACGATTCTAAATCGCAAACCGGATACGTGTTTACTTTAAATGGTGGAGCTGTCAGTTGGTGCAGTTCTAAACAAAGCGTCGTAGCGGGATCTACATGTGAAGCGGAGTACATAGCTGGTTCGGAAGCAGCGAACGAAGGAGTCTGGATGAAGGAGTTCATATCCGATCTAGGTATCATACCTAGTGCATCGGGTCCAATGAAAATCTTTTGTGACAATACTGGTGCAATTGCCTTGGCAAAGGAATCCAGATTTCACAAAAGGACCAAACACATCAAGAGACGCTTCAACTCCATCCGGGATTTAGTCCAGGTGGGAGACATAGAGATTTGCAAGATACATACGGATCTGAATGTTGCAGACCTGTTGACTAAGCCTCTTCCACGAGCAAAACATGATCAGCACCAAGGCTCCATGGGTGTTAGAATCATTACTGTGTAATCTAGATTATTGACTCTAGTGCAAGTGGGAGACTGAAGGAAATATGCCCTAGAGGCAATAATAAAGTTATTATTTATTTCCTTAAATCATGATAAGTGTTTATTATTCATGCTAGAATTGTATTAACCGGAAACATAATACATGTGTGAATACATAGACAAAACAGAGTGTCACTAGTATGCCTCTACTAGACTAGCTCGTTAATCAAAGATGGTTATGTTTTCCAACCATGAACAAAGAGTTGTTATTTGATTAACGAGGTCACATCATTAGTTGAATGATCTGATTGACATGACCCATTCCATTAGCTTAGCACCCGATCGTTTAGTATGTTGCTATTGCTTTCTTCATGACTTATACATGTTCCTATGACTATGAGATTATGCAGCTCCCGTTTACCGGAGGAACACTTTGGGTACTACCAAACGTCACAACGTAACTGGGTGATTATAAAGGAGTACTACAGGTGGCTCCAAAGGTAGATGTTCGGTTGGCGTATTTCGAGATTAGGATTTGTCACTCCGATTGTCGGAGAGGTATCTTTGGGCCCTCTCGGTAATGCACATCACATAAGCCTTGCAAGCACTGCAACTAATATGTTAGTTGTTAGATGATGTATTACGGAACGAGTAAAGAGACTTGCCAGTAACGAGATTGAACTAGGTATTGGATACCGACGATCGAATCTCGGGCAAGTAACATACCGATGACAAAGGGAACAACGTATGTTGTTATGCGGTCTGACCGATAAAGATCTTCGTAGAATATGTAGGAGCCAATATGGGCATCCAGGTCCCGCTATTGGTTATTGAGCGGAGACGTGTCTCGGTCATGTCTACATTGTTCTCGAACCGTAGGGTCCGCACGCTTAACGTTACGATGATAGTAATTATGAGTTTATGCATTTTGATGTACCGAAGTTAGTTCGGAGTCCCGGATGTGATCACGGACATGACGAGGAGTCTCGAAATGGTCGAGACATAAAGATTGATATATTGGAAGCCTTTATTTGGACATCGGAATTGTTCCGGGTGAAATCGGCATTTTACCGGAGTACCGCGGGGGTTACCGGAACCCCCCGGGGGGTTATTGGGCCAACATGGGCCTTAAGGGAGAAGAGGAGAGGAGGCAAGAGGTGGCCGCGCGCCCCTCCCCTTCCTAGTCCGAATAGGACAAGGGAAGGGGGCCGGCGCCCCCCCCCTTTCCTTCCTCTCTTCCTCCTATTCTCCCCCTTCTCTCCTAGTCCAACTAGGAGTCCTACTCCCGGTGGGAGTAGGACTCCCCTTGGCGCGCCACACCTTGGCCGGCCGCCTCCTCCCCTTGCTCCTTTATATACGGGGGCAGGGGCAGCCCAAGACACACAAGTTGATCCTTGAGATCGTTCCTTAGCCGTGTGCAGTGCCCCCTGCCACCATATTCCACCTCGATCATATCGTTGCAGTGCTTAGACGAAGCCCTGCGTCGGTAGAACATCAAGATCGTCACCATGCCGTCGTGCTGACGGAACTCCTCCCCGAAGCTTTGCTGGATCGGAGCCCGGGGATCGTCATCGAGTTGTACGTGTGCTAAGAACTCAGAGGTGCCGGAGTAACGGTGCTTGGATCGGTCGGATCGGGAAGACGTACGACTACTTCCTCTACGTTGTGTGATCGCTTCCACAGTCGGTCTGCGTTGGTACGTAGACAACACTCTCCCCTCTCGTTGCTATGCATCACCATGATCTTGCGTGTGCGTAGGAATTTTTTTTGAAATTACTACGTTCCCCAACAAGTATTTCATACTCATGCCTGTGTCGAGAGGTAGGAGACCTCTGATAGTACTTTGCCTACAAGATGGAGGAGAATAGCTCAACCAGTGAGCATGTGCTCAGATTGTCTGTGTACTACAATCACTTGAATCAAGTGGGTGTTAATATTCCAGATAAGATAGTGATTGACAGAGTTCTCTAGTCACTATCACCAAGTTACTATAACTTCGTGATGAACTATAATATGCAAGGGATAATGGAAACAATTCCCAAGCTCTTCGTGATGCAGAAATCGACGAAGGTAGAAATCAAGAAAAGCATCAAGTGTTGATGGTTGACAAGAACACTAGTTTCAAGAAAAGGGCAAAGGGAAGAAGGGGAACTTCAAGAAGAACGGCAAGCAAGTTGCTGCACAAGTGCAGAAGCCCAAGTCTAGACCTAAGACTGAGACTAAGTGCTTCTATTGCAAAGGGACTGGTCACTAGAAGCAGAACTGCCCCAAGTATTTGGCGGATAAGAAGGATGGCAAAGTGAATAAAGGTATATTTGATATACATGTTATTGATGTGTACTTTACTATTGTTTATATCAACTCCTCAGTATTTGATACTAGTTCAGTTGCTGAGATTAGTAACTCGAAACGGGAGTTGTAGAATGAACAGAGACTAGTTAAGGGTGAAGTGACGATGTGTGTTGGAAGTGGTTCCAAGATTGATATGATGATCATCGCACACTCCCTATACTTTCGGGATTAGTATTGAACCTAAATAAATGCTATTTGGTGTTTGCGTTGAGCATGAATATGATTTGATCATGTTTATTGCAATACGGTTATTTATTTAAAGTCAGAGAATAATTGTTGTTCTGTTTACATGA
Source organism: Triticum monococcum (assembly GCA_034509565.1). Lineage (NCBI taxonomy): Eukaryota > Viridiplantae > Streptophyta > Magnoliopsida > Poales > Poaceae > Triticum > Triticum monococcum. The sequence continues at coordinate 50,874,670 of CM067846.1, forward strand.
ATAAAACCTTCAATGGTCATACACCCAAGGTGAATGGTTTATTGAATCTCGATCGTAGTGATACACATATTCATAATATTGAAGCCAAAAGATGCAAAGTTAATAATGATAGTGTAACTTATTTGTGGCGCTCCCATTTAGGTCATATTGGTGTAAAGCGCATGAAGAAAATCCATGCTGATGGGCTTTTGGAATCAATTGATGCTTGCGAACCATGCCTCATAGGCAAGATGACTAAGACTCCGTTCTCTGGAACAATGTAGCAAGCAACAGACTTGTTGGAAATAATACATACTAATGTATGCAGTCCGATGAGTGTTGAGGCTCGCGGTGGGTATTGTTATTTTCTGACCTTCACAGATGATTTGAGCAGATATGGGTATATCTACTTGATGGAACATAAGTCTGAAACATTTGAAAAGTTTAAAGAATTTTAGAGTGAAGTGAAAAATCATTGTAACAAGAAAATAAAATTTCTATGATCTGATCGTGGAGGAGAATATTTGAGTTGCGAGTTTGATCTTCATTTGAAACAATGTAGAATGGTTTTGCAACTCACGCCACATGGAACACCACAGCGTAATGGTGTGTCCGAACATCGTAATCGCACTTTACTAGATATGGTGTGATCTATGACGTCTTTTACTGATTTACCGCTATCGTTTTGGGGTTATGCATTAGAGACAGCTGCATTCACGTTAAATAGGGCACCATCTAAATCTGTTGAGATGACGTCATATGAACTGTGGTTTGGTAAGAAACCAAAGTTGTCGTTTCATAAAGTTTGGGGTTGCGATGCTTATGTGAAAAAGTTTCATCTTGATAAGCTCAAACCCAAGTCGGAGAAGTGTGTCTTCATAGGATACCCAAAAGTAACTGTTGGATACACCTTCTATCACAGATTCGAAGGCAAGATATTTGTTGCTGAGAATGGATCCTTTCTAGAGAAGGAGTTTCTCTCGAAAGAAGTGAGCGGGAGGAAAGTAGAACTTGATGAGGTAACTGTACCTGCTCCCTTATTGGAAAGTAGTTCATCACAGAAATCTATTCCTGTGACTCCTACACCAATTAGTGAGGAAGCTAATGATGATGATCATGTAACTTCAGATCAAGTTACTGCCGAACCTCGTAGGTAAACCAGAGTGAGATCCGCACCAGAGTGGTATGGTAATCCTGTTCTGGATGTCGTGTTACTTGACCATGACGAACCTACGAACTATGAGGAAGCGATGATGAGCCCAGATTCCGCGAAATGGCTTGAGGCCATGAAATCTGAGATGGGATCCATGTATGAGAAGAAAGTATGGACTTTGATTGACTTGCCCGATGATTGGTGAGTCATCAAGAATAAATGGATCTTCAAGAGGAACATGGACGTTGATAGTAGTGTTACTATCTACAAAGCTCGAGTTGTCGCAAAATGTTTTCGACAAGTTCAAAGTGTTGACTACGATGAGATTTTCTCACTCGTATCGATGCTTAAAAGTCTGTCCGAATCATGTTAGTAGTTGCCGCATTTTATGAAATCTGGCAAATGGATGTCAAAACTATATTCCTTCATGGATTTCTTAAAGAAGAGTTGTATATGATGCAATCAGAAGGTTTTGTCGATACTAAAAGGTGCTAACAAAGTGAGCAAGCTTCAGCGATCCATCTATGGACTGGTGCAAGCATCTCCGAGTTGGAATATATGCTTTGATAAAGTGATCAAAGCATATGGTTTTATACAGACTTGCGGTGAAGCCTGTATTTATAAGAAAGTGAGTGGGGGCACTACCACATTTCTGATAAGTATATGTGAATGACATATTGTTGATTGGAAATAATGTAGAATTTGCTGGAAAGCATAAAGAAGTATTTGAAAAAAGTTTTTCAAAGAAAGACTTCGATGAAGCTGCTTACACATTGAGCATCAAGATCTATAGAGATAGATCAAGATGCTTGATAAGTTTTTTCAATGAGTACAGATAGATCAAGATGCTTGATAATTTTTTCAATGAGTACATACTTTGACAAGATTTTGAAGTAGTTCAAAATGGAACAGTCAAAGAAGGAGTTCTCGCCTGTGTTGCAAGGTGTGAAGTTGATTAAAAACTCTAAACCCGACCACTGCAAAAAATAGAAAAAGAATGAAAATTCATTCCCTATGCCTTAGTCATAGGTTCTATAAAGTATGTTGTGCTGTTTACTAGTCCTATTGTATACCTTAGCATCATTCTAGCAAGGGAGTACAAAAGTGATCTAATAGTAGATCACTGGACAGCGGGCAAAATTATCCTTAGAGAACTAAGGAAATATTTCTCGGTTATGGAGGTAATACAAGAGTTCGTCGTAAAGAGTTACATCGATGCAAGCTTTTACATCGATCTAGATGACTCTAAGTCTCGATCTGGATACATATTGAAAGTGGGAGCAATTAGGTAGAGTAGCTCCGTGCAAAGCATTATAGACATAGAAAATTTGCAAAATACATACGGCTCTGAATGTGGCAGACCCGTTGACTAAATTTCTCACAAGCAAAACATGATCACTCTTTGGGTGTTAATCACATAGCGATGTGAACTAGATTATTGACTCTAGTAACCCTTTAGGTGTTAGTCACATGGAGATGTGAACTAATCACATAAAGATGTGAACTATTGATGTTAAATCACATGACGATGTGAACTAGATTATTGACTCTAGTGCAAGTGGGAGACTGAAGGAAATATGCCCTAGAGGCAATAATAAAGTTATTATTTATTTCCTTATTTCATGATAAATGTTTATTATTCATGCTAGAATTGTATTAACCGAAAACATAATACATGTGTGAATACATAGACAAACATAGTGTCACTAGTATGCCTCTACTTGACTAGCTCATTGATCAAAGATGGTTAAGTTTCCTAACCATAGACATGAGTTGTTATTTGATCAATAGGATCACATCATTAGGAGAATGATGTGATTGACTTGACCCATTCCGTTTTTACTGCTATTGCTTTCTTCATGACTTATACATGTTCTTATGACTATGAGATTATGCAAATCCCGAATACCGGAGGAACACTTTGTGTGCTACCAAACGTCACAACGTAAATGGGTGATTATAAAGGTGCTCTACAGATGTCTCCGATGGTACTTGTTGAGTTGGCATAGAGCAAGATTAGGATTTGTCACTCCGATTGTCAGAGAGGTATCTGTGAGCCCACTCGGTAATGCACATCACTATAAGCCTTGCAAGCATTGAAACTAATGAATTAGTTGTGGGATGATGTATTATAGAACGAGTAAAGAGACTTGCCGGTAAAGAGATTGAACTAGGTATTGAGATACCGACGATCGAATCTCGAACAAGTAACATACCGATGACAAAGGGAACAACGTATGTTGTTATGCGGTTTGACCGATAAAGATCTTCGTAGAATATGTAGGAGCCAATATGAGCATCCAGGTTCCGCTATTGGTTATTGACCGGAGACGTGTCTCGGTCATGTCTACATAGTTCTCGAACCCGTAGGGTCTGCATGCTTAACGTTCGGTGACGATCGGTATTATGAGTTTATGTGATTTGATGTACCGAAGGTAGTTCGGAGTCCCAGATGAGATCGGGGACATGACGAGGAGTCTCGAAATGGTTGAGACATAAAGATCGATATATTGGAAGGCTATATTCGGACATCGGAAAGGTTCCGAGTGATTCGGATATTTTTCGGAGTATCGGGGAGTTACAGGAATTCGTTCGGGGAGTCAATGGGCCTTAATGAGCCTTAGTGGGAAGGACAGGCAGCAGCCAGGAGGTGGCGCGCGCCCCTCCCAAGCTCAGTCCGAATTGGACAAGGGGTTTGGGGCGCGGCCTCCCTCTCTATTCCTTCTCCACTCCCCCTCCTTTCCCTCTTCTTCTAGTTGGACTAGGAGAGGAGAAAACCTACTCCTACTAGGAGTAGGAATCCTACTCCCTTAGCGCGCCCCTCCTAGGGCCGGCCTCCTCCTCCCCCCTCCTTTATATACGGGGGCAGGGGGTACCCCAAGACACAACAATTGATCATTGATCTCTTAGTCCTGTGCGGTGTCCCCCTCCACCATAATTCACCTCGATCATATTGTAGCAGTGCTTAGGCGAAGCCCTACATCGGTAGCATCATCACACCATCACCACGCCGTCGTGCTGATGAAACTCTCCTGTGAAGCTTTGCTGGATCGGAGCTCGTGGGACGTCATCAAGTTGAACATGTGCACAACTCGGAGGTGACGTGCGTTCGGTACTTGGATCGGTCAGATCGTGAAGACGTACGACTACATCAACCGCGTAGTGCTAACGCTTCCGCATTCGGTCTACGAGGGTACATAGACACACCCTCCGCTCTCGTTGCTATGCATCACCATGATCCTGTGTGTGTGCGTAGGAATTTTTTTAAAATTACTGCGTTCCCCAACACCTAATGGACTATAGTGAAGGAGAGGAGGCAGGCCACGGGAGGTGCCCCCCCTTGCCCAATCCAAATTGGACAAGGGAAGGGGGCACGGACCCCCTCTTTCCTTCTCCTTCTCCCTCCTTTCCCCTTTCCCCTCTCCGTTGGAGGGAAGGGGGGTGAATCCTACTTGGACTGGATGGCCAAGTAGGACTCCCCCCTTGGCGCTCCCCCCTTGGGCTGGCCACCTCCTCCTCCCCCCTTTATATACGAGGGAAGGAGGCACCCCAAAGGCACACCAAGATTTCTCTTAGCCATGTGGGGTGCCCCCCTCCATAGTTTACTCCTCCGGTCATAGCGTCGTAGTGCTTAGACGAAACCCTGTGCGGATCACATCACCATCACCGTCACCATGCTGTAATGCTGTCGGAACTCTCGCTCGACCCTCTAGTGGATCAAGAGCTCGAGGGACATCATCGAGCTGAACGTGTGCTAAACACGGAGGTGTCGTACGTTCGATACTTGGATCGGTTGGATCGTGAAGACGTTCGACTACTTCAACCGCGTTAACATAACGCTTCCGCTTTCGGTCTATGATGGTACGTGGACACACTGAAAGGATCGATATGGTTGACTAGAGGGGGGGGGGTGAATAGGCAACTACCAATTTTTAGCTTTTCTTTACCAAATTAATCTTTGCATCAAAGTAGGTTGTCTAGATGTGCAACTAGGTGAGCAACCTATATGATGCAACAACAACAAGCACACAAGCAAGCAAGGGAATAAACACTAAAGAGCTTGCACAAGTAAAGGTAAGAGATAACCAAGAGTGGATCCGGTGAAGACGAGGATGTGTTACCGAAGTTCCTTCCTTTTGAAGGGAAGTACGTCTCCGTTGGAGCGGTGTGGAGGCACAATGCTCCCCAAGAAGCCACTAGGGCCACCGTATTCTCCTCACGCCCTCACACAATGCGAGATACCGTGATTCCACTATTGGTTCCCTTGAAGGTGGCGACCGAACCTTTACAAACAAGGTTGGGGCAAACTCCACAACTTAATCGGAGGCTCCCAACAAGACCACGAAGCTTCACCACAATGGAATATGGCTCCGAGGCGACCTCAACCGTCTAGGGTGCTCAAACACCCAAGAGTAAAAAGATCCGCTAAGGATGAATGGGGGAATAAAAAATCCCTTGGTGGAAGTGTAGATTGGAGCCTTCTCAACCACTCCCGAGCAAATCAACGAGTTTGATTGGCTAGGGAGATAGATCGGGCAAAAGGAAGCTTGGGGTATTCAATGGAGCTTGAGCAATAAATGGTGCTTGGGCAATAATGAAGGTTGGGGGAAGAGGTAAGGCAAAGAGGGAGGAGAAGGAGCCCTTTTATAGTGGGGGAAACAAGTCAACCGTTACCCCCCACTCAGCCCTGCAGAGCGCGGTACTGCCGCGGAGGCAGAGCGGTACTGCCGCCCTCAAGCGGCACTACCGCTCCCCCTCAGCGGTACTGCCGCGCCAGAAGAGAAGGGCTGGGGCTGGGGCCCAGGGCGGTACTACCGCGGAGGCAGAGCGGTACTACCGCTCACAAGCAGCACTACCGCCACTACTGCCGCAGCTAGTACCGCAAAACCCGACACGAGAAAATGCGCGCACAAATCAAAGCGGAAGGAGCACAAAGCCACAATGGTACTGCGGCGGAGCCCAGCAAGCGGTACTACCGCTCCGAGGAGTGGTACTACCGCTACAAACGCAGTGACAGGACGGTAGGAGCACGGAACCGCAGAGGTACTGCTGCTGAGGCCACCAAGCGGTACTACCGCTCCGGGGAGCGGTACTGCCGCTTAGTGAGTCTCAGCCGTACTACCGTTGTGGCCCGCGGTACTACCGCTGGGTCCTGGACAAGCAAAAGAAGGAAGAAAAGAAAGGCCCCATAGGTGCGGAAAGAAACGGAGGGTGTGATGAGAACATGTACGTGTTGATTCCACCCAAGCCATACCGAAGCGGACCCCCTCTTGATAGTACGGTGACTACTACGAAACTTAGTCCACCAACAAAGTCACGGAATAGACTACACCGTCTTGAGTAGAGCGCCGAGGGGAAATAATCGTTCCGTGCCGAAGAATGAATATCTGAAAGCACTCAAAGCACATGATTAGTCCGCAAATGCATTGTCATCAATCACCAAAACACCGTAGGGGTAAATAAGCCCTTACAATCTCCCCCTTTTTGGTGGATTGATGACAATACGGGATTTGCACAAAAAAAGAGTAATGACAAAGAATGCAAGAGAGCTCACGCCTCTAAAATATAGATAGGCTCCCCCTAGATGTGTGCAAACTAGATGAGTACTAAGGACTGAAGGGCACACACACTAGGATCAAAGCTCCCCCTATATTTTAGAGACCAAACAACCTAAGTAAGATACATGAGAACAACATATATGATAGGATAAGCAAGCTATAAGATACCGAGGTGCATAAACATAGATAAGATAACTAAGGTAGCATATGTCTTACACCATATGATGGGAACTTAGGTCTCACAACAAACCAAACCAAGGGAAACGCACAAGACTAAAAGCAAAGCACGACACAAGAAGCGAAACGAGCAAATCAAATCCCTACACTCTCTCCCCCTCTGGCAGCGAGACACCAAAAAGGTCGAGAGAGACACTACGACTCCAGGTGATCATCACATCTCTGCATCTGCATCGTGGGGAGAGAACTGCTCGGCATCGGAGTCGGTCCAGTGGCAGTTCTGATGAATCCAGTCCTCCTCTTCAGTGATCTGTCCCTCAGATCCGCTGACAACTATGGCGCCCAGCTGGCGCATGATCTCCTTGTGGCGCGACCTGGCATTCTTCTCCGCCACATGAGTCATATACTGACCATGGGACTCCAGGCAGAAGAGCTTCTTCATCTTGCGCTTGAGTTTCTGGGCCCATGATGGTTCTGCATTGGAGTGGCCAAGGTCCTCATCATGGCCAGCAGGAGCATCCTCACCCTCAGTGTCCATGGCAGTTGCAGCGGCAGACGGGCCCCCTGTGGCAGCAGTAGCAGACGGGCCCCCTGTGGCAGCAGTAGCAGCAGAAGGACCCCCTGTGTGAGGTGTAGTCCAGTTGTCCTTCTTCCTCAGACGCTTGACCTCATGGGAAACTAAATCTCCAGTCTCGAGCAGCACTCTGGGGTAGGTCTGTGCCCAGGCCCTCTCAATGAGCCTCATGATGAAGGGACCATAGATAGGACACTTGCGCTCAGACACGGCGGAGACAAGTTCAGACCACATGACATGAGAGATATCCAGGCTCTCTCCAGTGTTGGCTTCCTTCTCATGCTGACAGAAAAGGAGCATGTCCACGAGGTAGGAGTGAACCTGATCCAGATTCCCAATGCGAGGGAAGAGAGTCTCACAGAAAATGCGATGAAGAATGTCCAGATATGGACATAGCTCGTAGGTCTTCTTCTCAGTGACAGGGTGGATCTTGACAGTGCAGTAGGGCCAAAGGGCTTGCTTATGGGTGGAGGTAACATTGCGGTGAGGACGGAAACCGACAGGAGTCTCAAGCCCGTTATCCACCACATCAAGCAACTCCATGAACGCCCGCCACTTGACAGAAAGCAGCTTGCCATTGGTCATCCAAGTCAGGGTCCGGTCACCATCTGTTCCAAGGTGAACGGTGGCAAAGAATTGAGCCAACAAATCCGCATCGAAATCCTTGTTGAACTGCATGATCCTGAGAATGTTCAGCTGAGTGCACATCTGAAGGGCTTCCCCAAAGTACTCTGGATCCTTCTCCATGGCATCAATGTCAATAGAGCGAATATCAACAAACAGATTCTTCTTGGCCTTGATCACATTAAAATAGATGGCAAACTGAAAACGGTTCCAGAACGGGCGGTTGATCAAAGTGGGTTCTTGGTCCTCCGTCTAGGGGTTGCGACGACGCTTCTCCCAGAACTCCTTGTTGTTCATCTCAGTCACAGTCTTCCCTTTTGGCTTGTTGGCGGCTCGCTTCTGGTGCTGAGGAGGAGGAGGAACACTTGCTGAAACATTCGCTGGAGACGGTTGAGTGCTTGAAGAAACACCGGCAGGCTCTGAGGTCCGGTAACGCTTGGAGGTGGCACGTCCAGGGTTGATACGGCGACCTTGCTGCTCAGAAGTGTCATCACCTGGAGCCAAGCACACAAAAGACGCAAAACAAACAGAAGAGACAAGCATAAGCCAACAAACACAACAAAGGAAATGTAGGAGAATGATGGAAGTTGGCATGCAGCGGTAGTACCGCCCCGAGCGGTAGTACCGCCCCAAAGGGAGCGGTAGTACCGCGCGAGGTCAAGCGGTAGTACCGCTCCAAAGAGAGCGGTGGTACGGCTTGAGGCGGATGCACAGCAGTTTCAAAGCGCGAGGCGGTGAAACAGTGGCTTGCTACTACCGTGGACAGATCCGGTACTACCGACCTACCAAATTCAAACATAATCCTACCAAACATCAATCTCGATGATCGAGTTGCCTACTCCAACCAACTCAAGCCTAGATTTAGCCAAAAATCTAGAGATGCAACCAACATTGCCCCTAAAGCACAAGATCTAAACACAAGACCAAAAGAGAGAAGGAACGGGGGCAATACCGGCATCCATGGCAAGAGGACGAGGTGGGGATCGACTCCACCGAAGGAAATGGAGAGGAATGCCCCGGAGGAGGAGATCCACCGGAGCCCTTCCGCGCCGGAACTGTGCTGGAGAGAGAGAGAGGCACGAGGGGGCGAGCGAATGGGTATGGGGAGGAAGAAACCTCCCCTGCCCCGATAAAAACCCCTGGCCCCCGCCCCACAGCGGTAGTACCGCGCTGGGAGCGGTAGTACCGCTTATCAGCGGTAGTACCGCTCGCCAGCAGCGGCAGTACCGCCCCAACACACGGCGACAACTAGATCACAAGGCCTATCTCAAAAAGAAACTGCAACGAAAAAGCAGAAAGAAGCACACCAGCAAGAGGCCAAGAGAGGGCGGTGGCCGAAGCCACCTATGTTTGAGTCAAGAGGTATGGCGCCGCGAAGATTTTAACCTTGGGCCCATGACCAAAACTCGTCTTTTAAGCACACATGCCATCAACAATGGCAAAAAGTGAAAGACTTGATCAATTTATGCATAATGGGGGAGGGAGAGTTCATTGAGAGAACAACACTCCCCCTATGTCCATGCCTACACCTAAACTAGACAACAAATTGAGTGAGGTAGGGTGTGCACGGGTTCAAGCAACATTGCTCGAACCAATGATATTTAGCTCATGCCTTAACTCGCGAAATCTTGCTTCATCCAAGGGCTTCGTGAAAATATCTGCAAGGTTGTCATGAGTGTTGACATAGTTGAGCTCGATCTCTCCTCGCCTAATGTGATCCCGGATGAAGTGATACCGAATCTCAATATGCTTCGTCTTGAAGTGTTGCACCGGGTTGAGAAAAATCTTGATGGCACTTTCGTTGTCACACCAAAGAGGCACTTTGTCACAAGTGACACCATAATCCTTCAAAGTTTGCCTCATCCACAAGAGTTGTGCACAACAACTACCGGCCGCAACATACTCCGCTTTGGTGGACGAGAGAGACACACAACTTTGCTTTTTGGAAGACCAACTTACCAAAGAGCAACCAAGGAATTGGCATCCTCCGGAAGTGGACTTCCTATCCACTTTGTCTCCCGCCCAATCGGAATCCGAGTACCCTACAAGCTTGAAGTTTGATCCTCTTGGGTACCATAGGCCAAAGTTTGGGGTATGAGCCAAATATCGAAAGATTCGTTTGACCGCCACATGGTGACTTTCCTTAGGTGCGGCTTGAAACCGTGCACAAATTCCCACACTCAACATGATGTCCGGTCTAGATGCACAAAGGTAAAGCAAGGAGCCAATCATGGAACGGTATACCTTTTGATCCACCACTTTACCATTTGGATCAAGGTCAAGTTGGCACTTGGTGGGCATTGGGGTGGAAGCCGGCTTGACGTCACTTAGCTTGAATCTCTTGAGCATGTCTTGAGTGTATTTGGATTGATTGATGAAGGTTCCTTCTCTTCTTTGCTTCACTTCGAACCCTAGAAAGAACTTCAACTCCCCCATGGAGGACATCTCGAACTTTGAGGTCATGAGAGCGGCAAATTCCTCATTGAAGGCTTTGTTAGGAGAACCAAAGATAATATCATCAACATATAGTTGGCACACAAACAACTCCCCTTTGACCTTCTTAGTAAAAAGAGTGGGGTCGATTACCCCAACTTCAAACCCACGGTCTTGTAACAACTCGGTAAGGTGGTCATACCACGCACGTGGGGCTTGTTTAAGGCCATAGAGTGCCTTATCGAGTTGATACACATGATCGGGAAAGTAGGGATCCTCGAACCCGGGGGGTTGCTTGACATACACCAATTCATTAATGGGACCATTAAGGAAAGCACTCTTCACATCCATTTGATGTAACTTAAAGTTATGATGAGAAGCATATGCAATCAACATACGAATGGATTCAAGACGAGCAACGGGAGCAAAGGTTTCACCGTAGTCGATACCCTCGACTTGGGAGTAGACTTGTGCTACCAAACGAGCCTTGTTGCGAATGATAATCCCATGGGCATCTTGCTTGTTCTTGAATATCCACTTGGTTCCAATAACATTGTGGGTCCCTGTTGGCCTTGGCACCAATCTCCACACTTTGTTGCGCTCGAAGTTGTTGAGTTCTTCATGCATGGCATTAAGCCAATCCGGATCTTCTAGCGCCTCATAAACCTTGTGGGGTTCCACACAAGAGACAAACGCGTGATGCTCACAATAATTTGCTAATTGTCTACGAGTGCTTACCCCCTTTCTTAAGCTTCCAAGCACATTTGTCATGAGATGGTCTTTGGTGGAGAGCTTGGAAGCAACCTTGGCGGCACGACGCTCTAATTCCTCCTCGGTAGTGAGTTGAGGAGCGGTTACTTGATCATCTTGAGTGTCGTCATGAACTTGTTCTTGGTCTTGAACTTGCTCGAGGGAGAGTACTTGACCTTGGGCATCACTTGGTGTGTCAACACCGTCTTGAGTATGATGTTGCCCTTGGTCTTGTTCATGAGGTTGAGGGCCTTCACTTTGTTCTTCGGAAGCGTGTGGGCCTTGGGTTGGTGATGGCTCCACTTGAGTGGAGCATTGTCCTTCTCCTTCGGCCACAAGGGGTTCCTCAATGGGTAGGATGAAACCAACACCCATTCTTCTTATGGCTTGAGGAGGAATTTCATCACCTACAACACAAGTGCCACTTTGCTCCACTTGGGAGCCGTTATTCTCATCAAACTCCACGTTACACGTCTCCTCAATAAGTCCCATGGATTTATTGAGGACACGGTAAGCATGAGAGTTTGTAGCATAACCAACAAATATGCCCTCATAAGCTCTAGCCTCAAATTTAGACAAACGAACACCCTTCTTGAGAATGAAGCACTTACACCCGAATACCCGGAAGTACTTGAGGTTGGGCTTGTTACCAGTGAGTATCTCATAAGGAGTCTTGTTCAAACCCTTGCGGAGGTAGAGCCGATTTGATGCATGACACGCAGTGTTGATGGCTTCGGCCCAGAAGTTGTACGGAGACTTGAACTCCGCCATCATGGTCCTTGCCGCATCCATCAACGTCCGGTTCTTCCTCTCCGCAACACCGTTTTGTTGAGGGGTGTATGGTGCGGAATATTGATGCTTGATTCCCTCATCACTAAGAAATTCATCCAAGGTGTAGTTCTTGAACTCGGTGCCGTTGTCACTTCTTATTGTCAAAATCTTTGCATTGTGTTGATGTTGTGCTTCATTTGCAAAGTCAATGACGGTTTGTTGGGTCTCACTCTTCCTCTTGAAGAAATACACCCACGTGTACCTTGAGTAGTCATCCACAATCACCAAGCAATACTTTCTACCTCCAAGACTATCGAAGGACGGAGGCCCAAAGAGATCCATGTGAAGGAGCTCCAAAGGCCTTTTTGAATAAATGATAGTCGTGGGAGGGTGAGCCTTCTCATGTAGCTTTCCTTCGATACAGGCACTGCAAGCACGATCTTTAGCAAAACTAACATTCGTTAGTCCACGGACATGGTCCCCCTTTAGGAGACTTTGCAAAGATCTCATATTGACATGGGCTAAACGGCGATGCCAAAGCCATCCCACATCAACTTTAGCCATTAGGCATGTCGCGGTCTTAGTGGGTCGCTCCGAAAAGTTAATCACATATAGACCGTTCTCGACATGCCCAACAAAGGCTACTTTAAGAGTCTTGCTCCACAAGAGGGCCACGGTATCGATATCAAAGAAAGTGGCAAAGCCCATGATTGCAAGTTGACGAACGGAAAGTAAATTGTATGCAAGGGACTCAACAAGCATGACCTTCTCGATCGTGAGATCATGAGAGATGACCACCTTGCCAAGTCCCAATACCAGGCGTCACCCCACTCGACATTGGTGGGCATAGATGGAACCGTGTGCACATCCACCACCAAGTCCTTGCTTCCGGTCATATGATTTGTAGCTCCGCTGTCGAGCAACCATGATCCACCACCGGAAGCAAACACCTACAAGAGATCAATGCTTGGTTTTAGGTACCCATTTTGTAATGGGTCCTTTGATGTTAGTAACAAGGGTCTTAGGAACCCAAATAGACCATTCAATGTATTCATTAATAGAACCAACAAATTTGGCATAAACATGCCCATCATTAGCACGGCACAACACATAAGAGGGATTAAAATCGCCGGCTTGGTTGGGTGAGGTGACATTGCCCTTCTTGACTTTGTTCTTCCTTTTCTCCTCGGGGACACTCTCTCCCGCCCTCACAAAAGTTTGCATGAGGGGAGGAGGTCGTTTGGTCTTGTCATTCTTCTTCTTGTTCTTGGAGTTGGGGACGTACCCAACCCCTTCCTTCGCCACACCTCCCTTTTGGTTGATCAAGAGATCATTGAGGTTCTTCTTGCCTTGTATGCACGTCACAAGGCCTCTCTCAAGTTACGCCTTCAACGTTGCATTTTCCTCAACAAGATGCATATGCTCACAACACGGGTTAGTAGCATTTGCGTTATCAAGTAAAACCATATGAGGAAAAGTTGCTTTCTCCTTAGTTAGCTTCACTTGGAGTTGATCATGAGACTCCTTGAGACTAGCGTGAATACCCTTCAAGGCCTTGTGGGCCTTGTCAAGTATATCAAACTCCTCTTTGAGTCTAGCAAGATCAACCCCGAGTTTGGCCTTCTCGGAGTTTAGTACACGAGACACAACTAGGACATGATCATAATCTTTCTCTAACTTAGCATGATCAACGTTGTGTGACTCCTCAAGAGCCAAACGAAGACCACGCTCTTCCTCAAGAGCATTGGAAAGATCCGAAATCTCATCGGCATAGTCACGACTATGCCCTTCCATCTTCGAGATGGTGTCTTCGTGAGCCTCGATCATGTCATTGGCCTCACCAAGTTGTTCCAAGAGAGCAACAAAGTGCTTCTTGGATTTTCCCTTGAGTTTACCCATAAAGGCCTCAAACTCGTTAGCCTCCACATTAGCTCCCTCAACTTCATTAATGCAATCCAATGGGGAAGGATGATTAATGATGGTAGTTTTGATGTTGGGGGTTACCTTGTTGGTGGCTTTAGCCATGAGGCACTTGGCGTTGGTGCTCTCGTTGGGTGAGTCGAAGAGAGACACTTGTGACGTTGTTGCAATGGCAACGGAGGCCATGGCAACCGTCTCATCATCTTCATCATCGTCATCATCCTTATTGTACTCTTCTTGCACAACCAAGGCCTTGGGAGGAGTCTTCTTGGTGAAGTTGTTCTTGTTGGGGAACGACTTGGCCTTGTCCTTTCGGATGAGTTTGCCACCATTGTCTTCCCTCTTCTCATACGTGCATTCCGCAACGAAATGACTCACATTGCCGCAATTGTAGCAAGTCCTCACACGTTGCTTGCCCCTTGTCCCACTCGAGTTGTTTTTGCTAAAGTTGGGCCTCGAGTTTTTCTTGCTCCAAAATTGCCTTGAAGCAAGAGCCATGTGTTCATGATATGCATACTTTGTATCTTCGGGGTTGCTCTCCTCTTCTTCCTCTTCTTCTTCTTCCACGGTGAGCTTGGCCTTCAAAGCAAGGTTGGGCTTCTTTGCCCGTTGAGACCGGAGCACCGCATTGTCGGCGGTCTTGTCCAAGATGTTCATGGCCACAAACTCATCCAACACCTTGCTTGAGGTCAAAGTGTGGAAGTCCGGTCTTTGGCGGATGACGGAGGACATGGCCTTGTGGTAGGGCATCATTGCCTTGAGGAATTTGCGCTTGATCCAATTATCATCCGTGTCCTTGCTCCCGTGATCTCATAGTGAGACCGCGAGTTTGGTGACTCTCCGAAAAAGCTCACGAGGCTCTTCATCTTCCTTCATTGCAAACTCATCGGCCTCATCTTGTACCACTTCATAGTTGGAGCGTTGAATGCTTGCGCTTCCCCGGTAGAGAGACACGACACAATGCCATGCATCTTTGGCCAAGGAGAAAGGGCGAAGATGAGGTAGGTCTTCGGGTGGAATTGCATCTTGAATGATGAAGAGAGCATTCTCATTGAATTGATTGTCCGCGGCTTCTCGAGGAGTGAGGTTGCTTGGATCATGTGGGTAAAAACCTTCTTCAATGATTCTCCAAAGGTTAGTGTTCACATGATTTAAATGACGTTTAAAGCGGTAAACCCAAGAATCAAAATCCTCATTTTTCACAATCTTAGGAGGAGGACCGGCATGATTCAAATGAGTAGAAGGAACCGGTCCACCATAAACAAGTGGTGGTTCCACATGGGCAAAGATGCCGGTGCCATTCTTGCCACTAAAAGAAGGAGCCTTTTCACTACTAGCTTCCCCCTTGTCGGGGGTAGCATCCGACACCTTGTTGGCGGGATCCCCCACTTTCAACGGTGCGGTGGATAGTTTAAGCCCCTCAAGGAATTTAGTAAACATGCTTTCAACTTCGGTCGTCATGGAGGTTTTCAATATCTCCAAGGCTACATAGAACTCCTCACGAGAGACCGAAGTTCCCCCATCACCCGTAGACGAGATAGGATTCACACCGGAGTGTTCCTCCGCACCGTCTACGGTATCAACCATACTCTTTGGACGGTAAAGTCCTTAATAAAGAGACGAGGCTCTGATACCAATTGAAAGGATCGATATGGTTGACTAGAGGGGGGGTGAATAGGCAACTACCAATTTTTAGCTTTTCTTTACCAAATTAATCTTTGCATCAAAGTAGGTTGTCTAGATGTGCAACTAGGTGAGCAACCTATATGATGCAACAACAACAAGCACACAAGCAAGCAAGGGAATAAACACTAAAGAGCTTGCACAAGTAAAGGTAAGAGATAACCAAGAGTGGATCCGGTGAAGACGAGGATATGTTACCGAAGTTCCTTCCTTTTGAAGGGAAGTACGTCTCCGTTGGAGCGGTGTGGAGGCACAATGCTCCCCAAGAAGCCACTAGGGCCACCGTATTCTCCTCACGCCCTCACACAATGCGAGATGCCGTGATTCCACTATCGGTGCCCTTGAAGGCGGCGATTGAACCTTTACAAACAAGGTTGGGGCAAACTCCACAACTTAATCGGAGGCTCCCAACAAGACCACGAAGCTTCACCACAATGGAATATGGCTCCGAGGCGACCTCAACCGTCTAGGGTGCTCAAACACCCAAGAGTAACAAGATCCGCTAAGGATGAATGGGGGAATCAAAAATCCCTTGGTGGAAGTGTAGATCGGAGCCTTCTCAACCACTCCCGAGCAAATCAACGAGTTTGATTGGCTAGGGAGATAGATCGGGCAAAAGGAAGCTTGGGGTATTCAATGGAGCTTGAGCAATAAATGGTGCTTAGGCAATAATGAAGGTTGGGGAAGAGGTAAGGCAAAGAGGGAGGAGAAGGAGCCCTTTTATAGTGGGGGAAACAAGTGAACCGTTACCCCCCACTCAGCCCCGCAGAGCGCGGTACTGCCGCGGAGGCAGAGCGGTACTGCCGCCCTCAAGCGGCACTACCGCTCCCCCTCAGCGGTACTGCCGCGCCAGAAGAGAAGGGCTGGGGCTGGGGCCCAGGGCGGTACTACCGCGGAGGCAGAGCGGTACTACCGCGGAGGCAGAGCGGTACTACCGCTCACAAGCAGCACTACCGCCACTACTGCCGCAGCTAGTACCGCAAAACCCGACACGAGAAAATGCGCGCACGAATCGAAGCAGAAGGAGCACAAAGCCACAACGGTACTGCGGCTGAGCCCAGCAAGCGGTACTACCGCTCCGAGGAGCGGTACTACCGCTACAAACGCAGTGACAGGACGGTAGGAGCACGGAACCGCAGAGGTACTGCTGTTGAGGCCACCAAGCGGTACTACCGCTCCGGGGAGCGGTACTACCGCTCCGGGGAGCGGTACTGCCGCTTAGTGAGTCTCAGCCGTACTACCGCTGTGGCCCACGGTACTACCGCTGGGTCCTGGACAAGCAGAAGAAGGAAGAAAAGAAAGGCCCCATAGGTGCGGAAAGAAACGGAGGGTGTGATGAGAACGTGTACGTGTTGATTCCACCCAAGCCATACCGAAGCGGACCCCCTCTTGATAGTACGGTGACTACTACGAAACTTAGTCCACCAACAAAGTCACGGAATAGACTACACCGTCTTGAGTAGAGCGCCGAGGGGAAATAATCGTTCCGTGCCGAAGAATGAATATCTGAAAGCACTCAAAGCACATGATTAGTCCGCAAATGCATTGTCATCAATCACCAAAACACCGTAGGGGTAAATAAGCCCTTACAATCTCCCCCTTTTTGGTGGATTGATGCCCTACCCGAGATCCGCCGGTTTTGACACCGACATTGGTGCTTTCATTGAGAGTTTCGCTGTGTGTTCGACAAAAGGTTGATGGCTCGCCTGTAGGTCAACTGCGACTTCGGCATCTTCGTCACCAGCTTGACTGGTCACCTTGGTTCGACCAAGTACTGCGCCCTACCTCCGATCGCCATGTTCAGATGAGGGCCTTTATAAACATCAACTCCGATCTCTATCAAGATCATGGAGGAATCATCCAGGGAGCCCGGGGGCTCAACGTCGACATTGCCCTCGGGTGACCGTGCTGTTTTTCTGGACAGCAAACTTCTGTCCGCCGCCACCGCCTCCTCAAGTGTCTCTTTAACGATTGCTTCGGCGGAATTGTGCGGAATTGAGTCTACAACAACCCTGGAAAATTTCATCGAGTTCCGATGGAGGAATCTCTGGCAATCCACGATATACCGGAGCCCTGTCAAATTTGGACGGGAATCTGGACAAGTTTAGGGCGTGGTGTCCAGCTTCTAGCTCGGACGTCCTTTAGAAAATCCAACCGTTGATCGGCTGCGGAATTCCTATATCTATCACCTCTCAAAATTTCAGCTCGATCCGACCGTCCAAACTCCGGGAACCTTCCGATTAGTGCATCACTTTTCGAATCTGTTTTCTACGCGAAAACAAATCCGACCCGAGTTCGTCTTTTTTATAAACGGGATTTCGGACATCCCTTTTGAAGGAAGTTTTGTATGAGGTATTGTGTTTTGTTTCCAAACACATCCCACCAACTTTAAGATCGTTTGAACATGATCTTCAACATCATGCTGGTGTCAAACCAGTCTGGTAATATTGCTCCAAGGCTGCCGACCAGTGCTAGACACGTCGTCACTTTGTTGAGCCGAGTTCATCTTCTTCAAATCATCATCTCGGCAAGCCGAACAAGAGTCCGGCATTGCGAAGAATAAATCATCACCAACATCGCTGCCCCATGGATTACACGGAGCGGGCATATCGGCATCGCCGCACGGTCACTTCATCAAGCCGGCATCGACCACGTCACGACTTGCATCGGCAGGGCCGCACTATTGCTTCTTCAAGCTGGTGTCCATCACGCCGACTTACTTCGACTCATCAGCTGACATCGAGGCTTCGACATCTCGGCTGGACCGGGGGCTTCACCATCTCTTCATCAACCTACTCCGAACACTTCGGCGTCACTAGCTGACCAGCTTCGTCACGTTAGCTGGACCGAGGGCTTTGCCTCGGCGAGCCAACCTTTGCCAGCATTACCATGTCGTCGTTTTATCGCCCATCAGGCAATGGGTGTGCAGATCGAGTCCCAATTTTGGGAATCACCTTCCTTCGGATTGCTACAACAAATAAACCAGGTGCTATTAATCCCAGTATTTTTTGCTTGTTTGGGTTCATTTTTCCCAATGAATTATTACTCTGGCTTGTCCATCATATGTACACAGGTCTATCAAATAGTGGCCGCATTAACGACGGTCGCATGGTGGTTCGATCAGTCTCCGTACATAGTCCGGCGAATGCCGCATCCGGAACTCGGCCCGACCTGTGAATTCAGACTTTGCCACGCCTTTACCGCATCACGCCGATGCCCTGCATCGACATTGACTTCGGCGACAGGCCATATTTCTTTTATTACTCACTTTGCATAAATTATTTATTATGCAACATTTTTTATTATCATCATTATTATTATCTCCGATTTGCACTATTTTTTGTGCACAGGAAAATGATCCGGATTGGGCAGTATCGTCAACTCGGCGTACTGACATACCACGCCACCTCGGCTAGACGGGGGGCTTCGTCAACACTTCATTACCCCATGCCGGGGACTTCGGCATCACTCTGCCGGCCTGCATTGACCGTGCTATGTCACCACTTCGGCGTGTCGAGCTCTCCGCTCCGCCACCTCGGGACCGGCTTGGGGGATGGAACCTTGTCCTGCATCAAGCTCGGACCGCGTCATCAATGCCGAACACATTAACCAGCTAAGTCGCTTTCATGCTCAAAGTTTTAATTTTTAACTTGTGTTCGGTTCGACCAAGCATTATACTTTTTTGGAAAAAAGTCGCTTGTAAAAAATCTCCTTGTTAAAACTTTGTTTGTGACGCACAAATTCAAATACCCCGTTTATTTGGAGGCTTCCTTTATGAAGCTTTTTGCATATGATTATACTTGTACGACTTCGTTCCTTGTTCGTGTATTACGTCACAATATGCACCATATTGAGTTAAGCGATTTGCAAGCTGGGTTGCCTGGCTCCTGTGCTTACCCCTACGTTCCCGATTGTTTGGCTAGGGAGTAAAGGGAGCACCTCTGCGATTGTCACGACCGGGTCCTCCGAGCTCTGACCTCAGACTGGGTGAAGCCGAAAGCTAGCGCTCTTATTGTTTTCAATCATGGTTGGCACACAACGGAACTCATGAGTACAAAAAAAATCTATTGCACAAGTCTCATAGTAATAATGAGCACCGAAGAAAGGTATCGGTGGGGGCACTATTTTCTTCGAAGATACTTCTTACACTTCGTCTGTAATATAGCATAAGTTCCATGAGCGCTCTTTGTCTGTTACAGCCTTATGGCCCGGTTGCCTGGTTATCAGAAACACTATTGATATTCTCGACAGGTGGAGTACATAACACTTTTCGGTCCTTGACCGAAGAGGGAGAAGCCGACGGTCGGTTAAGACGCGTTTAAAGTTCAGGTGAACAAAGATATGATATTAGTAGTTCGGTACATATAATCATTATACATAAAATTCTTTTACCCAAGTCACTTGGGGGCTCTTAAATTTATATGAGTCGTTTTATAATAAGTGTTCTTCTTCTTAGTTGTTGCAAAGTTTTTATTACTATCATTATTCATCACTCCTTTTTTCGACACGAGTGTGTGGTCACTAGTCGGGGAGCCTAATTTATCTCTCAAAGCTGCTAGAGTTTAGTTTGCTAAACTGGCCTAATGAGAAGTACTCCGCCTTCGGGATAGGAGGTTGAAGCCGTAGGCTGGCCCGCTTGAAGTCTTGAGATCGGATGTGTCATATTAATGCACGACGGAAGCACTCCTTTTTTCTAAGACCAATTTTCGGATTGGCACCGAACACTTGATCTTGTTCGGACGTCATGTTTTTACTGACGTTTTTTGGTTTTCCAAGCTTTTGGCACTTTTAAACTATTTGTGTGTTTTCAGCACAAGTCTCGCAGTGCAACGCCGGACACCTTTAGAGATTCGGCAAAAATATTCTCGGATATTGCTATATATGCATCGGTGTCGAATTGTGTCTTCGGTTAATAGTTGGGTTGCCCGGCTCCTGCACTTGCTTCCTACGTTCCGCTTTGTTCGTCTAGGCGTGCAAAGGGAGAACCACCGCGATTGTGCTTCCAGCTCACATGGTTAAGCACCTCAGTGGAGAAACCCGAAAACTGACTGTCACAATAAGCGTAAACTGGTCAGCGATCCGGTGACTGTGTTAAATGGCGGGCCATTCATAACAATGGCCGAAGTGTTTACGGCTTGATCTCGACTGTCGCCGAACACTATCGGGGGCTATTAACTGGCCTCCCAAACTAAATCCTCAATATTTTGCTCTTACATTAGAACTGAGATTTCATGATCATGCTTAGCATGACAACCCAAAGAAAGGAACCGATAGCGGGACTATTTTCTATGGAAGACATTTCTTATGTTAAACAGTAATATAACATATCTCTCTGCGTACCTTTGTTTATAAAATCGTATGACCAGATTGCCTTGTTTGTCTTGCCCTCATAAAGGCTTTATAAAGTAGGACAAACACTCCTCGGCTACTGGCCGAGGAGGTGGAAGCGGATGGTCGGTCAACAAAGTTTTGTACAATGCGGATCCGAGCATTAATGACATAAAGTACTTGGATACATAGAGTCATTACACATAATTTGTGATTTTACTATGGATATTGATTCTTAATTCGGACACCCGTGCCCGCATTAAGGCTCGGGGGCTACTGGGCTTCGGGCTTATTATTTACAAATATTAAAGGGGCACATCGATCCCCTGATCTGGTGTTGCCACCCGACCAGTGTCTCGGGGGCTACTGCATTGCCTGTCCAATGCAGAAAATTTTATGTGCAATATAGTTTCCGAGGAGATTTTGATCCTCAGGTTGGTCAGCCGCACCCAACCTGAGCCTCGAGGACTGAGCATGCCTCTTTTTGTGTCCTGAAGTATTCTGCCGAGTTAGGACTTGATCCTCAGGCCGATTTTGCAAATCAACCTGAGTCTCAGCGGCTACTGGGAATAACGGTCTTACGTCATCCTTCAGGTGCATCCCGGGTTTTAAACCGATACACACCTTGAGGGCTACTGGCTGTATATCTCGGTAGAGAATAAATTGCACCAATAAAAAAATATTGACAAAAAATTGGCCCACAGTCAGGGTGGTGCACCACCTCGGAAGCAGTCCGGCATAAAGCTCGGGCGCTAGTGGCTGGCTCCATAGAGGGCATTTCCGGCATTAAGCTCGGCTAAACTCCTTCAACTTTTTTGGACCAAGATGATTTATGACATCTTGGATATAGTCCGGCGTTGGAGCTCGGAAGCAGTCCGGCATTGGTGCTCGGCTGCAAAAGATACCTCGAATGCAGTCCGGCGTTGGAGCTCGGACGCAAGAGGACACTGCCTCCCGGGAACAACTTCAAACCCGAGGTGTGGCATAAAAATAACAAGGCATTCATAAAGGCCGGAAACTTAAAGGGGCTCCTCGGATACCCAACGTGTGAACTCGTCGAATGCATTTCGGCAATCCTCAAGATCGAAGATGAGAAGATTTGTTGAACCAGTTTTCAAGACCGACAACCGAAGGTGAAGAACAGTTCGAAAGAATCGAGGAGCGTCCCTAACTTGAAGACCGGTTCAGGGGGCTACTGACAGTGTCCTGGACTAGGGGGTACTCACCACGTCGTCTCCTGATCTGTTAGATTGGGCCGAGGACCCCCATGGCCGTATACTCATGGGCCAGTTCGGACAACTGCCGCATACATGGAAGATTCCACAAGACTTGCTGATCAAGACAAGGACTCCTCCCCACTGGCGTATTCGGCTAGGACTCTTGTTATCCTAGGCCTCTGGTGCATTATATAAACTGAGGCCAGGTTAGTCGATAGAACATATACAACAATCATACCGTAGGCTAGCTTCTAGGGTTTTAGTCTCTACGATCTCGTGGTAGATCAACTCTTGTAATACTCATATCATCAATATCAATCAAGCAGGACGTAGGGTATTACCTCCATCAAGAGGGCCTGAACCTGGGTAAACATCGTGTCCCCTGCCTCATGTTACCATCGATCCTAGACGCACAGTTCGGGACCCCCTACCCGAGATCCGCCGGTTTTGACACCGACAATCTCCTAGATGGATCTTGTGTGATCATAAGAATTTTTTAAAATTGCATGCTACGTTCCCCAACACAAATTCACCACCTTGTCTTCTTCAAGCGGTGGTTTCACCGTGTTTATTGAGATTGTTTCAATACCTAACTCTTGTAGCCCCAAATTTTGTTGTTGTCAAATATGCGTAAATCTTGATAAATGAGAGCCTCTAGTGTTGTCTATAGAATAACTTGTTGTATCACACAGTTGATAATAGTGAAGGAAGATTTCGATGGCATTGACCCGTTGTTTTTACCCCGGCTTGGGGAGGGGGGGTCACATTAAAAATCTGATGCCAATGTGTTGATGTTGCCGTAATCCATGTAGTTCCTTCCGACCCAGACATCGTCTGAGGAGCGTCTGGACTGTTGCGAAGCTATTTCCTCCATATATGTTGTTGCATATGTTTCTTTTCGTGCTGAGCAATGATACTTGAATTAGTACATAAATTGGTGCTAAGACTACTTTTTCGTTGTAGTTTTAGAGCATAAGGGTGCTAATTCCCAACATAAACTTGCTTCTATAACGTCGACTATGTGAAGGCTTCTCCAACGTCGACCATGGTGTACACTTGCTTTTGCAACATTGAACATGCTGTAGACTTTTGTAATGTCGACCACGCCGCAGACTTGCTTCTGCAGTGTTGCCCATGTGCAACGACAACCAGCTTGTAAAAATGTCAACCATACTGCAAACGACAACGACGACTTAGATAGTAGATTAGACAACTCTTGTTCACCGAATCAAACGGCTCGGGGGGGGGGGGGGGGGGGGTGACCGATTTTCATCACACATTAGCCCACTGGGGAATCGCACACACTAAAAAAGAATGAAAAGAAACAAGCCGTGATGGTCCGCCAATTTAACTCCAACTCGCTACGGTGACCGCCCATTGTCGCGTCACGGAAAATGAATGCCAAATCCTATTCGGCGCCTTAAGCGCCGAATATAGTGCATTTGGTACAGGGCGTACCCCCCCCCCCCCCCCCCCCCCCACCCTCGTAGCCTTGGTTTGATAATGGGCCGGCTCATGCTAGCTTCGCCTTTTTTTTCTGTTTCTATAAACTACAAAAAGGGCGTACACAAGGCAGGATTCAAACCAGCGACGTTCATCTTAAAGTATGTCGTAATAACCACCGGACGAGTCGCGCTCGCATGTAACCATACTGGGTTGTTTCCCTTTTCTTCTTTCTTCGTTTTTTCTCTCTGTTCCTTTTTTCTTTCTTTTTTCAAATTCGTGAAAGAAATTGCGAAATAAATTCGTGAACTTTTTTCTTGAAAGTTGATAAACTTTTTTCAAATTTGTGAACTTTTTTCTTGAAAGTAGATGAACTTTTTCAAAATCGATGAACTTTTTTCCAAAATTGCTGAACTTTATTCAAAATTTATGAACTATTTTCAAATTTTACGATTTTTTTTTTAAAAATTGTGAATTTTTCCCAAATGGATGAACTTTTTTTAAAGTTTTATGTTAAAAAAAACAGTGAACTTTTTAGAATCCATGAGAATTTTATTTTGAATTCTGTTTTCTGAAATTCCGAATTTATTTCTTGAAATTGAACCACGAAGAAACGATCGACTTTTTTTTCCTTCAGTAAACGAAATGATCGAGAAGGGGAAGCGCGCATCATTCGCGAGCTCGTCGGCACGTTCTTGGGCCGGCCCACATAGGTAGGTGCGCGGGCGCTGGTTTACTCTACTGGCGCATAAGGCGCCAGCAAGGAGCTCTCAAAACTAATTGCCATTACAGGCGAACTCGCTAACCGGCGCAACCCCCTCCCCCTGCCATGGGCCGACCCATCTACACCTTTTTTCCTCTTCTGTTAAAATTCCAATAAATATGCGCCGGGCGCGACTCAAACTCAAGACCGCTACGCACAGCACGATCAGTCGTAACCATCGTTTTGCTTCTTTACCAAAGATAAAAAACGTTGTGGTTTATTTTTTTCGGCAAAACGCTGTGGTTTCTCTGCTTTGATTTTTTCGTTTTTTGTTTCAACCGGTTTCTTTTCTGGCCTTTTCTTTTTCTCTTTCTCTTTATTTTTCCAGTTATTGTCGTTCTTAAAATTCATGTACTTTTGCTAAAAAATTGTGAACTTTTCTTAAATCCGCAAGCTTTTTTCAAAATCGATGATCCTTTTCAAATTTGTTGAACTTTTTCAAAATTGATGATTTTTTTCAAATTAAATGATCATTTTTTAAACATTTAAACTTTTTTTCAAAATCGATGAACTTTTTTCCAAAATTGCTGAACTTTATTCAAAATTTATGAACTATTTTCAAATTTTACGATTTTTTTTAAAAAAATTGTGAATTTTTCCCAAATGGATGAACTTTTTTTAAAGTTTTATGTTAAAAAAAACAGTGAACTTTTTAGAATCCATGAGAATTTTATTTTGAATTCTGTTTTCTGAAATTCCGAATTTATTTCTTGAAATTGAACCACGAAGAAACGATCGACTTTTTTTTCCTTCAGTAAACGAAATGATCGAGAAGGGGAAGCGCGCATCATTCGCGAGCTCGTCGGCACGTTCTTGGGCCGGCCCACATAGGTAGGTGCGCGGGCGCTGGTTTACTCTACTGGCGCATAAGGCGCCAGCAAGGAGCTCTCAAAACTAATTGCCATTACAGGCGAACTCGCTAACCGGCGCAACCCCCTCCCCCTGCCATGGGCCGACCCATCTACACCTTTTTTCCTCTTCTGTTAAAATTCCAATAAATATGCGCCGGGCGCGACTCAAACTCAAGACCGCTACGCACAGCACGATCAGTCGTAACCATCGTTTTGCTTCTTTACCAAAGATAAAAAACGTTGTGGTTTATTTTTTTCGGCAAAACGCTGTGGTTTCTCTGCTTTGATTTTTTCGTTTTTTGTTTCAACCGGTTTCTTTTCTGGCCTTTTCTTTTTCTCTTTCTCTTTATTTTTCCAGTTATTGTCGTTCTTAAAATTCATGTACTTTTGCTAAAAAATTGTGAACTTTTCTTAAATCCGCAAGCTTTTTTCAAAATCGATGATCCTTTTCAAATTTGTTGAACTTTTTCAAAATTGATGATTTTTTTCAAATTAAATGATCATTTTTTAAACATTTAAACTTTTTTTCAAAATCGATGAACTTTTTTCCAAAATTGCTGAACTTTATTCAAAATTTATGAACTATTTTCAAATTTTACGATTTTTTTTTTAAAAATTGTGAATTTTTCCCAAATGGATGAACTTTTTTTAAAGTTTTATGTTAAAAAAAACAGTGAACTTTTTAGAATCCATGAGAATTTTATTTTGAATTCTGTTTTCTGAAATTCCGAATTTATTTCTTGAAATTGAACCACGAAGAAACGATCGACTTTTTTTTCCTTCAGTAAACGAAATGATCGAGAAGGGGAAGCGCGCATCATTCGCGAGCTCGTCGGCACGTTCTTGGGCCGGCCCACATAGGTAGGTGCGCGGGCGCTGGTTTACTCTACTGGCGCATAAGGCGCCAGCAAGGAGCTCTCAAAACTAATTGCCATTACAGGCGAACTCGCTAACCGGCGCAACCCCCTCCCCCTGCCATGGGCCGACCCATCTACACCTTTTTTCCTCTTCTGTTAAAATTCCAATAAATATGCGCCGGGCGCGACTCAAACTCAAGACCGCTACGCACAGCACGATCAGTCGTAACCATCGTTTTGCTTCTTTACCAAAGATAAAAAACGTTGTGGTTTATTTTTTTCGGCAAAACGCTGTGGTTTCTCTGCTTTGATTTTTTCGTTTTTTGTTTCAACCGGTTTCTTTTCTGGCCTTTTCTTTTTCTCTTTCTCTTTATTTTTCCAGTTATTGTCGTTCTTAAAATTCATGTACTTTTGCTAAAAAATTGTGAACTTTTCTTAAATCCGCAAGCTTTTTTCAAAATCGATGATCCTTTTCAAATTTGTTGAACTTTTTCAAAATTGATGATTTTTTTCAAATTAAATGATCATTTTTTAAACATTTAAACTTTTTTTCAAAATCGATGAACTTTTTTCCAAAATTGCTGAACTTTATTCAAAATTTATGAACTATTTTCAAATTTTACGATTTTTTTTTTAAAAATTGTGAATTTTTCCCAAATGGATGAACTTTTTTTAAAGTTTTATGTTAAAAAAAACAGTGAACTTTTTAGAATCCATGAGAATTTTATTTTGAATTCTGTTTTCTGAAATTCCGAATTTATTTCTTGAAATTGAACCACGAAGAAACGATCGACTTTTTTTTCCTTCAGTAAACGAAATGATCGAGAAGGGGAAGCGCGCATCATTCGCGAGCTCGTCGGCACGTTCTTGGGCCGGCCCACATAGGTAGGTGCGCGGGCGCTGGTTTACTCTACTGGCGCATAAGGCGCCAGCAAGGAGCTCTCAAAACTAATTGCCATTACAGGCGAACTCGCTAACCGGCGCAACCCCCTCCCCCTGCCATGGGCCGACCCATCTACACCTTTTTTCCTCTTCTGTTAAAATTCCAATAAATATGCGCCGGGCGCGACTCAAACTCAAGACCGCTACGCACAGCACGATCAGTCGTAACCATCGTTTTGCTTCTTTACCAAAGATAAAAAACGTTGTGGTTTATTTTTTTCGGCAAAACGCTGTGGTTTCTCTGCTTTGATTTTTTCGTTTTTTGTTTCAACCGGTTTCTTTTCTGGCCTTTTCTTTTTCTCTTTCTCTTTATTTTTCCAGTTATTGTCGTTCTTAAAATTCATGTACTTTTGCTAAAAAATTGTGAACTTTTCTTAAATCCGCAAGCTTTTTTCAAAATCGATGATCCTTTTCAAATTTGTTGAACTTTTTCAAAATTGATGATTTTTTTCAAATTAAATGATCATTTTTTAAACATTTAAACTTTTTTTCAAAATCGATGAACTTTTTTCCAAAATTGCTGAACTTTATTCAAAATTTATGAACTATTTTCAAATTTTACGATTTTTTTTTTAAAAATTGTGAATTTTTCCCAAATGGATGAACTTTTTTTAAAGTTTTATGTTAAAAAAAACAGTGAACTTTTTAGAATCCATGAGAATTTTATTTTGAATTCTGTTTTCTGAAATTCCGAATTTATTTCTTGAAATTGAACCACGAAGAAACGATCGACTTTTTTTTCCTTCAGTAAACGAAATGATCGAGAAGGGGAAGCGCGCATCATTCGCGAGCTCGTCGGCACGTTCTTGGGCCGGCCCACATAGGTAGGTGCGCGGGCGCTGGTTTACTCTACTGGCGCATAAGGCGCCAGCAAGGAGCTCTCAAAACTAATTGCCATTACAGGCGAACTCGCTAACCGGCGCAACCCCCTCCCCCTGCCATGGGCCGACCCATCTACACCTTTTTTCCTCTTCTGTTAAAATTCCAATAAATATGCGCCGGGCGCGACTCAAACTCAAGACCGCTACGCACAGCACGATCAGTCGTAACCATCGTTTTGCTTCTTTACCAAAGATAAAAAACGTTGTGGTTTATTTTTTTCGGCAAAACGCTGTGGTTTCTCTGCTTTGATTTTTTCGTTTTTTGTTTCAACCGGTTTCTTTTCTGGCCTTTTCTTTTTCTCTTTCTCTTTATTTTTCCAGTTATTGTCGTTCTTAAAATTCATGTACTTTTGCTAAAAAATTGTGAACTTTTCTTAAATCCGCAAGCTTTTTTCAAAATCGATGATCCTTTTCAAATTTGTTGAACTTTTTCAAAATTGATGATTTTTTTCAAATTAAATGATCATTTTTTAAACATTTAAACTTTTTTTCAAAATCGATGAACTTTTCTAAAAAAA
This sequence comes from Triticum monococcum, assembly GCA_034509565.1. NCBI lineage: Eukaryota > Viridiplantae > Streptophyta > Magnoliopsida > Poales > Poaceae > Triticum > Triticum monococcum. The sequence continues at coordinate 50,903,092 of CM067846.1, forward strand.
TGATGCTTTCTTTTCAAATTCAATGAACATTTTTTTAAAAATAGTAAAAAACAATTAAATCAATGAACTTTTTTCAATTGATGATCTTCTTTTCAAAATTGATGTACCTTTTTCAAAATTGATGAACATTTTTTCAAAAACAATGAACCTTTTTTCAAGTTGATGAACTTTTTTGAAATTTGTGTACTATTTTCCAAAATCCCATGAACATTTTTTAATTCATTTACTTTTTTCTATGTTTTTTTTAAGTCAATGGTTGACTGATCAACCAGTCAACCAGCCAACCAGCTAGAGTGAGTGAGGGAATTTCGCGTCATGTTGGAGTTCCCTGTGATCGATCTTCGATCAACCGAAGTTTAGTTGGGCCGGCCCAGGAGTGCTCCCCTTCGAGCGCCAGAACGCTAAACCGGCGAGCACCGGTTAGGGCATGTACAATAGTGCTATCTTAGGAGTGCCACGTAGGATAAATAATGAGGTGGAGGAGAGAGAACTCATAAGAGAAGGCTTGTCTTCTCTTATTTAAGATAAGACAAGAGATGATCACTTAGCACAATATGGCTCATCACATTTTTAGAAATTGCTAATTATTGAAGATAAGGCTAAGAAATGATCCATTGTAGACATTTTTCTTTATCATCCCTAAATTACATGCAAAATTTAAGATAAGACTATCTTATCAACCATTGTACATGCCTTTAGAAGCTCCCCACCGTAACCCTAAAAAAGGAGCTCTCGCCATTCACAAACTGAAGGAAGAAAAATTCGAATCTCCCTCCCCTAGCCCCGCGCCAAAGTTTCCAGCGCGCTCCTCCCCGCCTCGGATTCCGATGTCCTCCAAACATTTCGCGAAAATTTTCAAGATTCGCCGGCTCTTGGAGCCTTCCGACCAAAAATGGCAGGAAACACTCCTCTGCAGACCAAAAATGGCAGGAAACCCTCTGCTGCCCCCACTCCTCTGCAGCCCAAAATTTCCCCTGAAACTCAAATCTTTTCATCCCCTCCCTCTCGTTCCCTCCTACCTCCGCTACAAGTACCCATAGGAAGATCTTCCCAGTCCCATCGACTCCGATCCAGCCACCTCGCCGCCTAGGCCTAGCACAGCACCGAGCCCGGACTCCGAGAGCGGCAGGCAGCTCTTCTCTTCTCCGACATGGCAGTTGACCGCGCTGACAAGGAGAATCTGCCGCCTGCCACCGCCGCCGTCGCCCGTCCTCATGGCGTAGTAGCCGTCAGGAGCTGCAAGTTGAAGCGGCTCGGGAGGGCGCGCAGGCGGGTGCCGCTCAGGGACATCACCAACCTCTTCGTTGCCGAGTCCGTGGCTGCCGAGTGGCAGCAGGCCCTGCTCCAGCAGCCGCACGAGGGGTCGGCGGCGGCGGAGCTGGCCGTGAAGAACGGGCCTGCCAGCGGTGCGGCACTGAAGCCTGGCAGATACTTGCTCCGGAAGGAGTTTAGATAGCTACCGCCTACCTGCCTACCGATTGTACATGGATTATACGAGTACTTCTCATCTCATTGTCCAATTATTCGTTGGACAAGATTTGGTTGGATTGATTATAGGAAATGAGCTGCCGAAAGAAAAGAAATAGAAAAAGATGTCAAATTGGATTTTTATCAATTAAATGTGTGTCATTCTGAATCGGAATCTGGAACTCTGCAGTACTACATATTTTGAGAAATACTCGGACTTGACATCTGCTTCTCTGCTTTTATGGTACCCTCAAACAAATATAAGCCCTCCATTTGTTCTGATCTGATGGATAGGATTGTTTGGCACTCCAGTATAGATGCCTTGGAGTACTACCGTTCAAAGTTGGGGAGTATCACCACTTCGAGGGTAATTTGGTAATCTACGACTAGATCGTTAATTCTCCACTAATTAAGGGATAAAATCAACATGCAGGCGGCGATTAAGCTGGCGACCGAGCCATGATTCACGGGATGCATAGAGAAGGACCTCTTCATCACATCCCAAAAACAAAATCAACAGATCAGATCTCAAAAGAGATAAAACGTGATGCAAATATTAGTAATTATATGATTGTTGGAATTGGAAACATGAACTGATTGCTTGACAACGCTAGGAACAGAGGTGCATGCAGTGCGCAGATCCAGCGGAGGGCCGGGTCGCCGGCGGCTAAGTTGCCAAAATTTCATGCATGTGCGTGATAGGGCCTGGGGACGGCTCCTCTGGGAGGATGCGGCAAGCCGACAACCATCATTGTGCACAATCAGAGGCGGCGGGCGTGCGCTTGATCGGATGAGTGTTTGTTTTAGCTGATCGGATTAGGGAATTAGATCACGGGAATATCTCAATATTATACCTAAATCAAGGAAACAAAAAGTCAAAAGTGCCCTTTCAAATCAACGGTGAGATTTTGTTGGTACTCCCACCTCTATCTATGGAGTACCAGGGTACTGTAAAAAACCTCGCAAAATATTGCCCATATTTTGTCATGTCTTGTGTATTAGAATTCGAATGCTGCTGCCAGCCTTTGTTTTCCATCTAGATTTGTCATCATTTGATCTTTGTGTCATGTTATGAATGGTGCTTTGGCATATGCACAAGCTTTTGATTAGAAAATGTTCTCTTATTTGAGTAACTTTCTGTTTTCAGATTTTACTGTGTCTGCCAGTTTGATGTGTCTAAATTGAAGCCAGTAGTTGCCAAGGTTTGTTAACATATTCCACTCTTCTGCAATCTCTGTATTGTTTTTTGTTAGTTCTCTTATGTAATGATGTAATCTCCATGAATGTGCAGCCACATTCCCCTGACAACCGTGCTCCAGCAAGAGAATGCAAGGATATCAAGATTGACCGAGTCTATAATGATGCTTGCACTGGTGGTAAGACTGAAGACTTAATTGCTGCTGCAAAGGTGTTCTCAGCTTTGGTAAGAAGCTTCAAACCTATCATCGTGTAGCATGGTAGTATATAGTCAGGATTATTTTTTATTTTTATGCATTTTGTCATACACTCAGGTGTTGTATTTTGAAACTTGCAGAGTACGGTTATTCTAATGGTCTTGTACATGTATTGTTTTTGCCAGTTTCTTATGTTGTCTTCCCTCTACATACTATGAATTAACGGCGCAGTTGTTAAAAAAGGAAGTGTTGTAGGTTCTCTGTAATTCACTCTATGCAAAAGCATCTTGGGTCATCCTGTTCCTGTAGTTCTTTGTGCCTAATCCTAAATATGCATTTGGGACATATTGCGGTAACTAAATCACACCAATCCATGGTTGCTTGACTTGCTACAAATTGTTTCCTTGATACAGGGCAAGAGGGTTAGGGTTCCCACTTTTCTGCTTATCCCCGCGACGCAAAAGATGATACTTCGTAATCTCTACTTCTAATGGACGAATTGGTTGAATAGTCCCCCCACTTTCAACCTGTTTATTTTCAACCAGTTTATTTTTAACCGGTTTTTCTTCGTCCCACCTCTCACCAGCCCCTCCCACCGGTTTTCCTCTTTTCTCGTCTGACCGGCAATACCCAACGTATTTATGATAATCAATCATAATTAATCCACGTATAGTAATAAATCTATCCAGGTATGGTAAGGTCATAACTCAGGAAATTTTGAATATGGTAATTATATCTCTACTCCTAATGGACGAATTGGTTGAATAGTCTCCCTCACTTTCAACCGGTTTTTCTTCGTCCCACCTCCCACCAGCCCCTCCCACCGGTTTTCTCTTTTCTCGTCTGACCGGCAATACCCAACGTATTTATGGTAATCAATCATAATTAATCCACGTATAGTAATAAATCAATCCAGGTATGGTAAGGTCATAACTCAGGAAATTTTGAATATGGTAATAAATTTAAATTACCCCAAAGGCTATCAATCCAGGTATGGTAAGGCCATAACTCGGAAAATATCGAATATGGTAATAAATTTAAATTACCACCAGGTATGGTAAGGCTATCGATCCAGGTATGGCACGCCCTCACCTGATCACCTATCACAATCTCCAGCCCCACGCACGCACCAACGTATCTCTACTCCTAATGGACGAATTGGTTGAATAGTCCCCCCCATTTTCAACCGGTTTTTCTTCGTCCCACCTCCCACCAGCCCCTCCCACCGGTTTTTCTCTTTTCTCGTCTGACCGGCAATACCCAACGTATTTATGGTAATCAATCATAATTAATCCACGTATAGTAATAAATCAATCCAGGTATGGTAAGGTCATAACTCAGGAAATTTTGAATATGGTAATTATATGGTAATAAATTTAAATTACCCCAAAGGCTATCAATCCAGGTATGGTAAGACCATAACTCGGGAAATATCGAATATGGTAATAAATTTAAATTACCACCAGGTATGGTAAGGCTATCGATCCAGGTATGGCACGCCCTCACCTGATCACCTATCACAATCTCCAGCCCCACGCACGCACCAAAGAACCCACCCGGCACCAAACGCAGCTCCTCTCGATCCCCTCAAGTAAACGCCGCCACCGTCGTGCGATCTTCCTGACACAGACGCCGTCGCCGCCTCCTTCCCACCTACGGCGTCCCCCATGTTCATGGTGACGGCGCTCGCGTCCTACACTGACCCTCCGCCTCATATAGGTTGGTCATTGATGGAGTGGGATGTGCCGCTGCGGTTTGGGGAGGCGCAATCACGATCTGGTTGGGATCTCAGTGTGGACTCGTTCTCTGCGATGAAGGATGGCGTTGCCTCCCTAGCAAATGGGATCGGAGGAATGGGCTCTACGTCGTGAATGTCGGCGAGGCAGCGGCCGAAGGCGAGCCCGACGATGAGCACGGGTGTTCGTCCCATGAAATAGGCGGCCACGGAGGGCGGATCTGAGGCCACCCCAATCGCCGGTGGCCCTTCCTCCCATCGCTCATCGCCTCCATTCTCTCTCTCCTCTAAATCTTTGTCGCCCCTGCTTGATTCTGGCCGACGCCATCCGGCTCTCGCATCGACCACCACCAGCACGGCTGCGGACGAGGCGCAACCGCAGACGCCGCCGCCGCCATCCTCATCCACCTCCTCCACCATCCTTCCCAGCCGTCGTCGGGGGCACCCGCCATCTGCGCTCTAGCCCACCCGCTCCCTCCTATCCCCTCCCCCTGCCTGCCAGCCCCGTGATCCATCGCACTGATGGCAGGTACTACAGCGACCTCCTCCCCAGCGCATCCGGCCTCCTCCGATGGAGATCCATCCTGGGCACCGCCTTATTCTCATGCGTGCATGTCTATATCAACGTCTCATTCCACCTCACCTGAGCCTTTACCTTCCCACCTCTGCTTCAGATCCACATCACTTTGCAAGGTATGTGCTTGACTGTTCCGAACTGGATCGATGGATTGTGCAAGGTACTTTGGGTGTCGTCATTGACGGCAATTGTCACGCCATGCTACCATCGGAGGGGTCCCTCATCGATCATTAGGGTCTTCTGAACTGCACGAGCTCCATTGAGAAGGATGATTTTAATTCTGGTTTTGCCTACATGTTTTCTTTGCCTGTATCTACTTAGCTAATGTCTTCTTATAGATAGTAGCTGCTGAAGTGGTGATCAAAGTTGTTCACTATAAGGAAACAACCATGATAACAAAAGTGTATATTCCCTGACCTTTGACCTGAAGTACTTTTTCATTAGAAACTTGCAACAGCCAGGCATTGAAATTAGCAACAGCTTCGTACGTACTGAACTAATTTGTAGCAACACGTACTGAACTAAGTTAGGTTATGCTTATCGTTCCAACATGCTTAGTGATAACCACCTAGCAAGCTGATCAAACATGAAAAAATTGAAGTGCTACTGCTAATCGTACTATTCTGAATGTGAAAATCTATTTAATTGGCTCTTCTCTAATTGTACACTTGCATAAATCTCAGATCTTGCAAATTACAGTATAACCATAAAAGTCATGCTTTGACTCCTATAGGGCCTTTTGCACTTTAATATGACTAATAATTTGCCTTAATATCACAGATTGTATTACTACCTTTCTAAGTGAATGACATTCAAGAAGGTCATTAAATAAAACCAAGAAATCCTTCTGGTATTGGAGTGTAGGAAAGTTGAGACTATAAAACCAAAAGGTTATATTTACGTTTATTAGAGAAGGTTCTTTACTTTTTATAGGAAAACACAAAATGTTGTGATGTAGAGTCTAGGTGGTGGGCCTCCTTGATCCACTTGGTGGATGAGGGCGACTCCGGTCCTGGCACCCATAGTGCCAGTGATCCAAAAATCATAGGGCCTGGATATAGCTCTAGCAGACGTATGCGGCTTGCGCATCGAGCTTGGTCGTCTCGAGCATGGAGATAGGCGAGTTGTAGACCAAGAGCTGGTACAGAGATAGGCGAGTTGTAGACAAGAGCTGGTGGGCAGCAAGAAATGCATGCACACCAAAGAACAAATCTGAGTCACATGCCTACTTCTATTGGTTTCTACAAAGAGCGGCAAGCCGCAAGCGGTGGTGGTGATTGGCTGGGTGGTGTCGCTGCCTTGGGAAGAGACGAAGTGATGGTAAAAGTAAGCAGGATCCGATGATTCTTTCATGGGGATAGCCAAAGTCAAGATGTCGACTACAGACTCGTCGCAGACTTACAGTGAACCTGGATGCGGCGAGCCTGATTTGTGGATCGATGGCGGGTCTTGACTTTGTTAGGCTGGGATTGGATGGTTGCGGAGGGTGGTATGCTTGGTTGGGTTCCCATGGAAGAATGTGGCCTCCTCGTGGATCTGGTCATGCCCATCCTAGAGAACATTGTGTCCCTAGCTCCCTCGAGGAGCAAGGACAGTGCAAGCGGCAGCGGGGGGTAGGGGTAGATGTGGGGAGGGATGTCGGCGGCTGCTCGAGGTCATCATGATGAAACCCTTGACGTCCCATCTTCATCAATGGAAGTGGAAGAGCACGAAGTCGAGATTGGATAGGAGTTTGAGTTCTTTTTGGCACCGATCGGTTCCCCACCTTAGAGATGTATTTTTTTTGCGTGCGAGCAAACAGTGGGTTGATTCTAAAAGGGATAGGCACTTTTCAACAGAAGTGCATGACGGATCAAAAATATGACCTCATTTTATTCGTTTGATAGATATCGTATTATTCGTTGTTGTTCGTTCGGTGAAATTTCCTAATGTTTGATTGTTGTGTTTCTAATTAGAGCATCCCATAATCACCTAATATAAGGAGATAATAAATAAAAGATACTGATTATAATTTTGAAGAGCCCGTGGCAACGCACGAGCGTTATACTAGTAAACTTATATGGATACAATCATCTTCCAATTTGTTACTGAAAAGAATGCAGAATCTTGTAGGTGCGGTTGGATGTGTATAGCCTTTCCATACCAGGATCTGGTGGCTAAATATTTAGAGGATGGCAGTTTTTCATAATTCAGATCATGGCAATAATTTTACGGTCTTATTTTATGTTGGCATTTTTTTCTTTAAAAAACGAAAATTAACTAGGCCTATGGGCAGAGCGAACGTATCCTTGGAGGGCAAGCTTGGTGTCGTATAGAAAGAAAATAGTTCGCTCGATCTCCCACCATGCTGGCATGTCCAACCCCTATCGAACGATACGTTCGATGGGAGCTTCCTCTAGATATTACGGTCTTTTTTAATAGTGTTTCATATAGTCTCATAGCAATTTCACACTTTTTTGGTTTTCAAAACATGGCATTTTTTGAACTTACTATGCACTATTATTTTTTACATGGCAAATTTATTGATGACAATTTTTTGAAAAAAAAAGTGAATTGGGCCTAGACGTTTTTTCCTGCATGTTATATATTTTACTGGTTCATGGGTCGCTGGTAACTCCCCCTAAATGAACCGTATTTCCTATTTGGTGCCTTCAGCGTCGTTCACGTGCAATTCGTTAATTAGCGTTGAAGGCGCTCTTACCTGGGCTGGCTCATCTATGGGTGTTATGGGAGAGACATCTTCCTGGTTTGGGAAGCTTCCCAGGAAGCAACTAGTTAACAAGAGCTTCTTCGGGAGCCTCATAACGATCAGCGCCGCTTGGCGCGCTCTCAGTCATTCGTCACGTGTCGCGCTATAGACGCTTCCTTCGGATTTTGTATTTTTTTATTTTTCCGCACGCGTTTTTGGCTTTTTAAATGGTTTTTTTCCGAATTTTTTCGACGTTTTGGTTTTTCCCCGGTCTTTCTTAGCTTTTCGATAAAAAGTAATTTTGAAAAAAAATCACGAAAAAACGCGTTTTCTTTTTTTTTTCTTTCGCGAAAGTCACGGTTTTTCTTCCGCGTGAGGCACAGTTGTGCTTTATCGAGAGTCACGGCCGTGCCTTTCAGAAACGAAAAAAAAACGTGTTTTCTGTATTTTTTTCGCGAGAGTCACGGTTTTGCTTCCGCGAGAGGCACGGTTGTGCTTTCGCGAGAGTCACGGCCGTGCCTCTCGGAAAGGGAAAAACAAAACGCGTTTTCTGTTTTTTTTCTTTTGTGAGAGTCACGATTTTGCTTTCGCGAGAGGCACGGTTGTGCTTGCACGAAAGTCACGGCCGTGCCTCTCGGAAAGGGAAAAAATACGCATTTTTTGATTTTTTTTCTTTCGCGAGAGTCACGGTTTTGCTTTCGCGAGAGGCACGGTTGTGCTTTCGCGAGAGGCACGGCCGTGCCTCTCGGAAACGAAAAAAAACGCGTTTTCTGTTTTTTTCCTTCCACGAGAGTCATGGTTTTGCTTCCACGAGAGGCACGGTTGTGATTTTGCGAGAGGCACGGGCATGCCTCTTTCGAAAAGGGAAAAAACCGTGCTCCCGGTTCGGTTTTTTTGCCCGGTTTTTTCGTCCGGTTTTTTTCATGAAAAAAAGTTCGTCAAAACCTATCAACATGGGATCTAGTTTTGAAGATCTCGACGCGAGGAATCCAATGGTGAAAGCGGTTCGAGATTTGGACGCACGGTTTAAGAGATAAAACATTTTGAATAAACAGATCTACAAAAAAAGGAAAACTCTCAGGCTGCGACAAGTGGCGTACTGCATGTGCGCCACTTGTTGCGACATGGGAAAGTGGAGTGTTCTTTGCAACGAGTACTTCTTAATTAGTGATTTCGAGCTTCCTAGCCGGTTTCTTTCTTTCTTTCTTTCTTGATTTTGTTTTTTCCTCGACCGGTTTTCTTTAGTTTTTCTTTATTTTTTTCCTTTTTCCTTTATTATTTATTCTTTTAATTTTTAATTTTTATCTTTAAAAATGCATGATTCGTTTTCAGATTCGATGAAATATTTTTTAAAGTTTATGATTCTTTTTCAAGTTCATGATTCTTTTTCAAAATTTAGGAACTATTTTTCAGATTGACAAACTATTTTTAAAAAATTTGTGAACTTTTTAAAAAAATTAATGAACTTTTTCAAATTTGTGAAATTTATTTTCAAATCGATGATCTTTTTTCAAATTGAGGAACTTTCCTAAAATGTATGAACTTTTTTTTGAATCGATGCACTTTTCAAATCGATGTGTCTTGTTCCGAGAAATATGTTACTCAACGAGTAGAAGTTGTAACCGAGAAAGGTTTTGTTGTATGCTTTTTCACTGGCATTACCGACTTCTATCAGGAGCAAACATAACTGTTACATCTTCACACAAAGGACATTATTCCAAAATGATATTGTACCTTAGTGCATGATTTGGTAGTTGTTGATGTCGAACCGTGAATACATCAGAGTACCCATTTTATACGCCTGGACCTATGCTTCACCATCTTGATCTCTCCATTGATTTTGCTGGTACATACCATCTTGCTGGATCAGAGGAGGCGGTGAGGTCGAGGATGTAGGGAGGCCGGTTGTTGTCCTTGAAGCTGAACGACGGACAACCCATTCACCTTCCTTGCTTGAGAACTTACGATTTTTGTTGGAAGCCAATCGTATCTTATTGTTGAAATTGGTATAAGTGCAAGAGGTACCAAGGAGTGAGTGGGAGATCTGAATGTCGACAGAAAGGTGCCAAAGTTAACGGAGAAATAGTTGCTCATCAATTATGCCTCAAGTCTGTCTCTTTGGGAGCTTCGCTTAACAACATCTCTAACAGATTATGTAAAACGGGCCATCCCGAATAATAACTGCTGATATATCGGACGTGGGCGATTTTTCTGGCTCGAATAGACTCCACAAAATTTAGCCATCCCGTAATTGTTTTTTGCGGGATCCTGCATTCTGCGGGCCGTTTCCGCCATATCTACGGGAGCCACCCTTCTTTTTGTTGTTTCATATCCTTGGCACAAAGGCCATTTTTGCCCGCTTCCATTCCCGCCTCACTCGCCGCCGCTGCCGCCACATCTCCCTGCCGGTTCTTGGTGCCCCCGGCTGCCCCGTGCCATCCATTAGCTCCGCTACCCCGTGCCGCATCTATTGCACCAAATTTGGAAGCCGGGGGGGGGGGGGGGGGTTGCCCATTTGTCTCTGCGGGCTAGCGGCCGCCACCGGCGCCATGGATCTGCCCGGAAGCTTGGCGCGCGGCCTTGTAGCTCGCGGATCCAATTGTTTCCAGCGTCGGTTGTCCTTGAAATTGCCCGAGGGACAGCCGCGCGCGCCGGAGGAAGGGGTTTCGCCGTCTTTGCTTCGGCCGACGGGGGAGAAAAAAGGGCCGGCCGGCTTTGCTTCGGGGGAAGTATGTTCAGTGCTCGCCGATCTTTTGATTCAGTTTGGACTGGTGAGATTCTGGAGAAATTCACGGGCGCGCAATGTTTTAGATGGATTGGAGTTCGTCCTCGTCTCTTTGTCGGACGATCCGGACATAGAAGAGATGATCTTGGACGACGATGTCGACAACCTAGCATTGTTGCATCTCATGGGAAAATTTGGAAGGGGGTTCAAAAAAATGTCGCGAATCCACGGTTGGGCGGCGCATTTCGCGCAACCGAGCTCTCAGCGACAAGATGCTCATGAAGGACTACTCCACCGAAGTATCAACATATCCGCCTCACCTTCTTCGTAGGCGATATCGAATGTGTAGGCTTCTTTTCGTTCGCATCGTTGAAGCTTGTTAGGCAAATTGCCATTTTTTCACTTGCCAGAGGAATGCCACCCTTTTTCTTAGATTTAGTGCATATCAAAAAATATCGGCAACAATGAGAGTGATTGCATATGGCGTTCCCACCGACTATGCCGATGAATATCTTCGCATTGGCGAAGATACATCCATCAAGTTCATGCGGATGTTTGCAAATACAATGATCCGGGTTTTTGGCCCAGAGTATCTTCGAGCTCCAATAAGGAGGACACAAATAAGTTTATGGCGATGAACAAAGAGAGGGGATGGCCGGGCATGCTTGATAGTATTGATTGCATGCATTGAAGGTGGAAGAACTGCCCGGTGGCTTGGGCAGGGGAATACACCAGCCACAAATGTAAACCTACCATTGTGCTTGAAGTCGTGGCATCACACGATCTATGGATATGGCATTGTTTCTTTGGTTTGCCGGGGTTTCTCAATGATATCAATGTCTTGCAGCATTCTCATCTTTTTGCTTAGCTAGCTAGTGGAAAACCTCTAGCTTGCAACTATATAGTCAATGGCCATGACTATACCATGGGGTACTATCTTGCCGACGGTATTTATCCTCCATGGGCAACATTTGTGAAGACCATTAGTGACCCCAAAAATGAAGAAGCACAAAAACTTTGCCGAAGCACAGGAAGCATGCCCAAAGGATATTGAGAGGGCATTTGATGTGTTGCAAGTTCGGTTTGCCATTGTTCGAGGTCCCGCTCGCTTCTGGGATAAAGAACTGCCCGGTGGCTTGGGCAGGGGAATACACCAGCCACAAATGTAAACCTACCATTGTGCTTGAAGTCGTGGCATCACACGATCTATGGATATGGCATTGTTTCTTTGGTTTGCCGGGGTTTCTCAATGATATCAATGTCTTGCAGCATTCTCATCTTTTTGCTTAGCTAGCTAGTGGAAAACCTCTAGCTTGCAACTATATAGTCAATGGCCATGACTATACCATGGGGTACTATCTTGCCGACGGTATTTATCCTCCATGGGCAACATTTGTGAAGACCATTAGTGACCCCAAAAATGAAGAAGCACAAAAACTTTGCCGAAGCACAGGAAGCATGCCCAAAGGATATTGAGAGGGCATTTGATGTGTTGCAAGTTCGGTTTGCCATTGTTCGAGGTCCCGCTCGCTTCTGGGATAAAAAAATTCCTCATAAGCATCATGATTGCTTGTGTAATTTTACACAACATGATTATCAAGGATGAGAGGGATTTGAACTTAGAGTTTCATTATGACAATGTTGGTAGCCGTGTGATGCCTGCAAGGGGTGCAGATGAGATCACTACGTTTCTTGACACCTACCGGAAGATTGAGAATAGTGGTTCACACTACCAGCTCCAAGAAAATCTCATTGAGCATCAGTGATAACTCTATGGGAGATAGACTCTCATGTTAATTTGAACAATTTTTTGCTGTATTTGTGTGAGATTTGAACAATTTGTTGTTGTAATAACTATTTCAATTTGAACATTTATTGTAATGGAGACGATGGTTGTATTGTGAATTGCCTTTCAGATCAATTGTGTTCATATGTTTAAGTGATATTGTGATTTTTTTTCAGTTTATATTGTTGGAAATCAAGAATTTGCGAAGCTCCAGAAAATATGCAGTACCGCGAGGTCTCTGGCGCAGAACAGATCCTCTAAACGCGCCTCGCAAAAAAAATATTACGGGACGAGTTTAGGGGAACTATTCCGCCAGAGGCCTCGCCGTACCGTAATTTTTTTACAGGCCTCCCATAAACGAATTTTGCGGAACACGCCTTACCGGATTTGCTAGAGATGCCCTAACACACGTGGTGGATCTACTCACAAGCAAAACAGTGTCATGTTTATTTATTAATAGCTGCACACATTCAGAAAAAGAGGGAGAATATATGGCGCCACATTGCACCGAACTCCGGTAGCACATTTTAATGTGTTCAGAAAATTCTAAAAACAAAATAGGACATTCAAAAAATATCAATGCATGCTGAACTTTTTGTTAATACAGCATGACCATTTTTCAAATACAATGGACTTTTTGTAATATACAATGACAAAAAAAAGAAATAAAAAAACAGAAAAGGAACCAAAACAGAAAAAGGAAAGAACCAGAATTAAACCACTGAAAAACCGGAAGCAAAAAACCACAGAAGAAAGGAAAAGAAAACCCGCAAGAAACTGCAGCGAAGGAACATCACGCGAATCGCGTACGTGGGACGGCCCAACTGTAGGATTGGCCCGTGTGAAATCAGGGAAAAAAAGTTCGAATCTCCCTCCCCTAGCCCCGCGCCAAAGTTTCCAGCGCGCTCCTCCCCGCCTCGAATCCCGATTTCCTCCAAACATTTCGCGAAATTTTTCAAGATCCGCTGGCTGTTGGAGCCTTCCGACCAAAAATGGCAGGAAACGCACATCCTCCGCCGAAAACTCAAATCTTTTCACCCCCCTCCCTCTCGTTCCCTCCTACCTACCTCCGCTACAAGTACCCATGGAAGATCTTTCCAGTGATCCAGTCCCATCCCAAGCTCCAACCCAGCCACCTCGCCGCCTAGGCCTAGCCAGCACCGTGCCGGACGAATTCCAAGAGCGGCAGGCAGCACTTCTCTTCTCCGAGATGGCAGTTGACCGCGCCGACAAGGAGAATCTGCCGCCGGTGACCGCCGCCGTCGCCCGTCCTCATGGCGTGGCTGTCAGGAGCTGCAAGCTGAAGCGGCTCGGGAGGGCGCGGAGGCGGGTGCCGCTCAGGGACATCACCAACCTCATCGTTGCAGAGTCCGCGGTCGCCGAGTGGCAGCAGGCCCTGCTCCAGCAGCCGCGCGAGGAGTCGGCAGCGGCGCCGGCGGAGCTGGCCTTGAAGAACGGGCCTGCCGGCGGTGCGGCACTGAAGCCTGGCAGATACTTGCTCCGGAAGGAGTTTAGATAGCTACCAATTGTACATGGATTATACTTCTTATGTCATTGTCCAACGATTCATTGGACAAGATTTGGTTGGATTGATTATAGGAAATGAGCTGCTGAAAGAAAAGAAATACAGTAGAAAAATATGTCAAATTTGATTCTTATCGATGAAAGGTGTCATTCTGAATCGGAATCTGGAGCTATGCAGTGACACATTTCGAGGAATTATACTTGGACTTGAGATCTGCTTCTCCCCTTCTCTAGCTCACATTCAGAAAATATTGCCCATATTTTTCTCATGTCTTGGGTAATAGAATTCGAATGCTGCTCCCAGCCTTTGTGTTTTCCATCTAGATTTGTCATCATTTGGTCCTTGTGATGTTATGAATGGTGCTTTGGCATATGCACAAGCTTTTGACTTAAATTGTTCTCTTATTTGAGTGACTTTCTGTTTTCAGATTCTACAGTGTCTACTAGTTTGATGTGTCTATGTTGCCAAAGTTTGTTAACATATTCCACTCTTCTGCAATCTCTGTATTGTTTTTTATCAGTTCTCTTATGTAATGATTTAATCTCCATGAATGTGCAGCCTATATTGATTCTTGCACTGGTGGTAAGACTGAAGACTTCTTTTTGTTTTTGCAGATGAAGAGTGAAGAGTGAAGACTTCATTGCTGCTGCAAAGGTGTTCTTAGCTTGGGTAAGAGGCTTCAAACCTATCAACATGTAGCATAGTGATATATAGTCAGGATTATGTTTTATTTTCTGCATTTTGGCATACACTGAGGTATTGCTATGTATTTTTAAACTTACAGAGTATGATTATTCCAGTAGTTTTGTACTTATATTGTAAGTTTCTTATATTGTCTTCCCTCTGCATACTATGAACTTAACAGAGCAGTTGTTAAAATAGGAAATGTTGTATATCATGAAAGGTTCAGTATGCACTTTGCATTCAATTGGATCTACTTTCAGGACTCACTGGCAGTTGTTTGGGTTAAGGGACATGCATATTTTTTTTGTTCTTACTGCAAGAGCCTAATGTAGGCCAGGTTTGGGTTCACCTAATTAGTCCCGCATACTTAGCTGACATTTCCTATTAGGTGTGGCAAAACATGCTCCCAGATTTTTTTAAGTGGTTGGTTGTGATACACCAGCTAGTCCTAATTGTGGCGCTGTTTGGGTGGTCCTCGTGATACATATACACCAGTAAGTATCTTCTAATGTTTCCAAATATATTTCTGTACAATAGACATGCCGTCTGATATAAATGTAGAAGGGGGCTTCTGTGTTTTCTGAAGTGTTAAGATCGGTTGATTCTCTATAGATAAGACATTTGACCTTGCATACATATAAATAGCTGCTGTAACAAACAGTTTTTTAACTGCCATGTCTTCACATTGTTGGCTAATTTTGGCTGCCATCTCACGTAGGGTTTCAGTTACCTTATGGAATTGCTAGTCAAGCCACCAGTTTGTTCTAGGTTGTTGTTCTTAGCCATAATGAAAACAAAAATAGTAGTACAAAATGCTCTCTATTAGTTTTGATACCTATTTAGCATGCCTTATTAACACATCATTCTTACTGGGGACACACTTATTTGCATGACTTAATCAGTTGTTAGATGTTCATGAAAGCTACACCTGCAAATACTGTAGAATACCCTTTTCTTGGATCCAGCTAGAAGCCCTTCTTGGTGTGTTGAGAGGAACTTCTCTGGCAGGATGGGTCACAAGGAACGGTAGACCTACCTGGCTTCTCCCTACACTACAATGGCCTGAGTGTTGACACGATATGTCACGGACCCCAGGGAATTCCTGTTTTAGTGATCGAATTTGCGTTTCGCACAGTACTGTACCAGCACTGTTTTTGTGTGTTCAAAACTGTAGTTTAGATGTGTCATGTGAGAAATAAGTTACTCTACGAGTAGCAGTTGTAACTGAGAAGGGTTCTGTTGTATGCTTTTTTGCTGGCATTACTGAGTATGCTATCAGAAACAAACTTAACTGTTACATTGTCACGCAAAAGGGCATTCTTCCAGGATGATATATTTTCTACATCGTGGACGAACATCAGAGTATCCATACTATGTGTCCCTTGTGCTTGGCAAACTTCATACACTTGGACCTGTGCTTCACCATCTCGATCTCTCTGTTGTTGTAATTGTTGTCGCTGGGCATTTGTGTCTGATATGTCTGGAAGATGGCGAACCTGAATTGTAGCTCTGTTCAGTTCAGTCGATCCAGTAAGGTTTTTTTAATTTAGGGTTTTATTCAATGTCCTTGTAATGGCCCTAAAATGCACAAATTTGTGACATATCGTGTGATCAGTGTACTGTGTAGTTGGGTGGTTCTGTGTCATGGTTCACAATGCCCCCTTTTTCAATGAATCTGCTTACAATGGTCACATCTTTAGTAGTACTACCTCTGTTCACTTGAACTGCCAAAACGTCTTACATTAGTTAACAGAGGTAGTATTTTTTTTAAATGCATCGTAAGTAACAATGAGGACCAATCACTGTAGGGGTGCATCACCATGTTTTTTTTTTGTGGAATTGGATATAACAGAACTTACATGGATGCTAGATTGATTGGTTCAACTGTTGTGAGTATGAAGCATGGTCATTAGTATAGATAAATGCTTGAACTTGGCTATCCATTATCACCTGAAATGAAAGTGTACTGGTGTTTGCCAACAAAAACAGTTTCTGAAAATTTGTAAAGAATTTGGCGATGTACTAATAGATTTTTGGTCCATGTGTGATTAGGGTAGTGTGTTGTTAGGTGGTTCTGTCTGGGGGTCCACAATGCCCTGTTTTCTTAATGAATCTCTTCGAATGAATTTGCTTACAACTACCACATCTTTTGTAGCATTTTTTTACATTATGAATTGTAAGTAACAATGGTGACCAATTCACTGTGGGTCACCATGGGGTTTTCTGCAGTATTTGAGCTAACAGAACTTAAATCAATGCTAAGATTGATTGGTTTGCTGTTGTGAGTGCGACACATAGTCATTAGTATAGATAAATGCTATTCTTGAGGAACTCGGCTATTCGTTATCACCAGAAAGGAAAGTTTACTGGTGTCTGCCAACAAAAATAGTTTCTGAAAGTCTGATCTCTCAAGGGTGATGATGATGCTTTGAAGATGGTCTATGTAGCACATAGTGCAAAGCACAAAACAACTGACACTTTGATCATGATAACATGATTGTGAAGCAGAGCTGCAATGATGTGCTGGTACCAAGAGTTATGGTGTCCCCAAGAAAGCATGAGAGCAACGGGAAAGGAGACAACTAGAGAGCAGAACATTCAGAAGCACACACATGGAGAAATGAACATTCAGAAGACAGCTACAGTGACATCGATGAGAAATTCAGTGATAGTGACTATGCCATAGACAGTGGAGATGATGATTTGTATGAACAAAATGTGCATCATGGTGAGAAGCAGGATGATTTATATGAACAAAATTTACATCATGGCACCCACATACGTGGCATGCCACGCCAGCGTCGCGTGGCAACATCATATACCCAAGGGTGAGTTTCTAAATTGATGTATGAAACTGAACTTTCACGACAACTTCTTATATCAACCGTGAATTTTCCATTTTTCCTAGGAACAAACATAACTGTCCATGTTACTAAATGTGGACGAACAGATACACACATCAGAGTACCCATGTTATGTGTCCATTAAGTCTGTCTAATTTGATACGCTTGGACCTGTGCTTCACCATCTTGATCTCTTTGTCATTGTCGTCACCGGGACCTACCTCGATGGGGGTGATGACGACGAAACGGTCCGGCTTCTTCCCAGATCTGTCAATAGTGGGACTAGGGACAGTGCCGAAGAACCTGAAGATGCACATCTTGCCGGACCCGAGGTGCACCAGGGAGGAGGTGCCTCCCAGCCAATCCCCAGGCAGCCTGAATTCCTCCCAGACACCGCGCACCTCCGGCGGGCTCTCCGTGGTCGCGGTGGCGAGGTCGGCGGCGCAGAGAGGGCTGCTGATGGACGCGAAGCCGAAAGACAGTCTGTCGCGGCCGCACACCGGGACGTGCTTGACTTTTCCGACGAACGGTAGCGCCCAGTTGCCTTCCTTCCTCCAGGAGCAGCGCCGGGTGTCGAACGAGTAGGTCCCCGCGTTCTTCGTGTACGTCCAGATCCTGCCACCGGCGGCCGCCGTGACGGCGGAGCAGGTGGAACCGGGTTCGCGCACGTAGGGCGACCGCGCATTAGAAAAAGGGGCTTTCGTTCGGGTCTGGCCAGCCCATTAGTCCCGGTTCTTTCATGAACCGGGACCAATGGATGCATTTGTCCCGGTTCGTGAGTCCAGTGGGTCGGCCGGGGTCTCGTGGGCATTGGTCCCGGTTCCAGACACAAATCGGGACCAATGGGTCTCGCTCCTGGCCCACAAATATTGGTCCCGGTTCTTAGCTCGAACTGGGATAGAAGGCTGGGCTTTAATCCCGGTTTCAGCCACGAACCGGGACAAATGAGTTGCCTATATATACCCCGTCGCCGCAGCAGAGCATTCCACAGTCCTTTGTTTTTTCTGGCTGGCGAGGAGAGGACATTTGGGTGCTCTAGCTCACCTCCTATGCACACGAGGTGTTCGATGAAATGTCCAAGCCACGCTAGTTAAGCTTTCTCCTCTCGAAGCTCGACCTCCAAGCTCCATTTTCCCCAAAAATTTTCTAGGTTTAGCGGTCCGTCACGTCCCGTCCCCGTCTCACTGCCGTCGATCGCCCGCGCCGATCTTGTCGCCTGCACCACCGTGGTGAGCCTCTTATCTTCTTCTGAAAGAAAAAATATTCTTATTTTAGATAGATACTTGTCTAATTTTCTTATTTTCATTATTGCTTGTTATTATATAGTGCGATGGTTTTGGCATCCGCCCCCGTCGGCCCTCGCCCTGGCTATGATTCAGATGTGGTATATATATATATATATTATCTTTTATAACTATTTGGTTCATTTATTGTTTATGACAATTATGCCCATCAAGTTGACATAGATTTTATTTATATAGGAGGTAGTTGAACCGGCAATTCCAACCGACCCTATTGTCGAGAGGTTAAATTTAGTTGAAGAAGAAAACAATTACTTGAAGGAAAAAATAAAAAAATTGAGGAGAAGATGATATTGGAGTTGCATGTTGCGGATGTCGTCGATGATCACAAGATCAAGATGGATGCAATGCGGTTGAAGATTAGAAAGATTAGAAAATATACCATTCATACCGAGGCTTGGTATCATTATGCCGTTGGATCAATTTTTACCTTGGTTGTGATTATGATCGCATTTGTTGTTGCATTGAAAGGTTTTACATAGTTTCAATGTACTCCCTCCGTTTTTATTTACTCTGCATATTAGAGTTGACTGAAGTCAAACTTCATAAAGTTTGACCAAGTTTATAGAAAAAATTATAAACTTTTACCGTAACAAATCTATATGATGTGAAAGTATATTTAATAATAAATCTAATAGTATTGATTTGTTATTGTATATGTTAATATTTTTGTTTATAAACTTGGTCAAAGTTTATAAAGCTTGACTTTGACCAAAGCTAATATGCGAACTAAATAAAAACGGAGGGAGTATGATTTAACTAGATGCTCTGGAGAGCTATATGTTGTTCAATGAGAACTATGTATGTACTTTGTTTTTAATGTGATGATGAACTTCTATTAATTTGGTCACTTATCTATTCATGAGAGCTATATGTACTAAATTGATGATATGGCTTTGAATTGTGCATTTTATACACGAAGTGCATCTAGTTTTTGCCGTAAGCCTCTCTACTTTCTTGCACATGCTACCATGCCAACTTTCAACCTTTTCAGAGTTCATTTGTAGTGCTTTTCAATTTCAGGGTCTTATAGCTCAAAATAATCAGCAAATGCATGAAAAATAACAAATGAAGTTAGAAATGGTTGAAAATTGATTATGTGGCTTTGAATGGTGCATTTTGAACACAGAAAAAGTATGGAGTTCAAAAAAACGAAATCCTTTTATAACAGACGAGTTTCCGTATGAAACCCTGATACTTCGAAAGAGATTGTCCGTTTTGTACACGAAGTGCATCCAGTTTTTGCCGTAAGCCTCTCTACTTTCTTGCACATGCTATGTGGGTAAAATGATGATACCATGCCAACTTTCAACCTTTTGAGAGTTCATTTATAGTGCTTTTCAATTTCAGGGTCTTATAACTCAAAATAATCAGTAAATGCATAATATATACGAATTTCAGGATCTTTCAGTAAAAAGAATTATCATAAAATAAAAATAAATAAGTAATTTGAAATAAAATAATATAGACTTTAATAAAATATATAAGTATAAATAAAATAAAATAAAATAAAATTTAATAACATAAATAAAACTTATGAAACCAAAATTATCAAAGTATTTTCTATTCAAAACGTTATAAGCAACCTCTAAAATTTATGAAACTAAAATTATATAAAATTGATGCAACTAAAATTATTAAAGTATTTTCTGTTCAAAATCATTAAAAGCAAAAAGAATTTTCATAAAAAACTTTTTTTGTTAGAAACTTTAATAGCAAAAAGAATTATCATAAAATAAAATAAATAAGTAATTAGAAACAAAATAAAATAAAATAAATAAGTATTTTGTTGTAAGTAGAAACAAAACAAAAAATAAAGCAAAAAAGAAAAAAAAATGGGAAAAAATAAAAAATTTGCCACCTACTAGGCCACCACGGCCTGAATACGACTAGAAACCCATCAATGGGCCAGGATTCAGGCCCGCAGATGGCCCAGTAGGCCCATCAGGCATAGCAGTCACAATTAGACCCGTAAGCCTGCAATGGAGAGGAGCTCGAGAGGGGTGCGGCAGTGGGGCTTATAAACCACTGCGCGCCCTTCTCGACTAGCGAGGTGGGACTAAACTCCCACCACCACCCCGTTGTGCAAGGCATTTGGTCCCGGTTCGTGGCACAAACCGGGACTAAAGGGGTGCATTGGTTCCGGTTCGTGGCACCAACCGGAACCAATGCCACCCCTTTAGTCCTGGTTGGTGCCACCAACCGGGACCAAAGGCCACCGCTTCCCGCCCTTTGGGCTGCTGAAAAGATGCCTTTGGTCCCGGTTGATGGCACCAACCGGGACTAAAGGGTGCATTGGTCCCGGTTTGTACTATGAACCAGAACCAATGCTCTGAGTATATAAGCACGACTTGTGAAAATTTCAGTTTCATCGACCATTTGCCCCTCGACGACGCCAAACTCATCGATGCCGGCAGGCTGCCCGTGCTCGCCATCGCTGTCCCGCGCCCTTGCTGCCCGTGCTCGCCGACGCCGCCAGGCTGCCCGTGCTCGCCGTCGCCGCCCCGCCGCCCGCTCCTCGTCGCCGCCCACTCCTCATCGCCGTCGCCCTGCCCCGACGCACCGCCCCGGCCCGAGCCCCTGCCTGACGCCACTCCACGCCCCCGGCCTGCCCCGATCGACCACACGCTGCCGCCACGTTCGGTCCGGCCACCGGCTTTCCTCTCTGTTTTTTTTCATATATATGATATTTTTTTTCAGATTATGTGCATATGTGTGATTATATGTATGTGTGTATATATATGATTATATGTCATGTTTTGTTTTTTAGATTTTTTGTTCGTATATATGATGATTTGTTTTTTGCATTTTTATAAAACATATATATATATATATATGTGTGTGTGTTCTCTGTGTATATATGTTCATATATGCAAAATTAGATTTTTAGAAAAGTTTTATCTATATTTTTCTCTGATTTAGTACATTTTAGGTTAGTTTCATTTTTAGAAAAGTTTTATATATTTAGGAAGAAGGAAGAGAAGGAAGAAGGAAGAAGAAGAAAAAGTTTTATATATGCAAACATTACATTTTTAGAAAAGTTTTATATATCTAGCTAGGAAAGGAAGAAGAAGAAAAAGAATGAGAGGAAAAAGGAAAATAAGAAGAGGAAGAAAGGAGAAGAAGAGGAGAAATAAATAAGAAGAGGAAAAAGAAGAAAAAGAAGAGGAGAAGAAGAAAAAATAGTCTATTTTTTCTTCTTCTCCTCTTTCTTCTTCTCTTTTTTCTTTGATCTTCTCCTCTATTCCTTTCTTCTTCTCCTTTTTTTATTTCTTCTTCGTCTTCTTATTTTTTATCGAGCATGTCGTTGTTGATATACCCCCTCCCGATAACTTCAACACGAGGTGGGGGGTCGATATACCCCCTCCCCGATAACATTATTTTCACATGTATGTATGTATGTCGTCGTTGTCAATATAACCGCCCCCTCCCGGATAACTTCGACATGAGGGGCGGTCGATATATATACCCCCTCTCGACTGTGATAACTTATACCACGGGAGCACCCGGCCCCCCGGCCTCTCCCTCGACCAAAACTCTCGAGGACACCCAAACCCTAGAAAAAACGATGTCGGTCTCCTAACCCCTCCCGCCGCGCCCCTACCCGATCGAGAAACTCTCTTGAGGCCACCCAAATTTACCAAGTTAAAAGAGCGTTGTCGTCGAGGCCACCCCAAACCCTAGAGAAGCGTTGAGGCTAGACCACTAATATGATTCCTTATTGTGCTTAGCTAGCTAGTTCAATGTTTGCCACTAATATATCCATATGTCATGTTTGAATAATAATTGCCATGTTGTAAATATTTGCAGAAACTATGGATCCTCACCCCCGAGACGAAGCACAAGAAGCGGTGTTGGGGGAGATAATCGCACACGGAAGTGATGCCGTCTTGTCGTTTCTCAACGACACATGCACCGATGGTCTGGAAAGACAGGATGAAGAAGCAGGCTACGATGATGATCAAACAATGGAGGAGGAAGGACACCGTGATGATGGCTCCGGTGACCGAATTAAGGGGGAAGGACACCGTGATGACGGCTCCGGTGACCGAACGGAGTCCGGTCATGTATATATATTAATTAATTAAGCATGTGCTGACTATAGCTAATTGATGCATTAATTGTTTTTGTATGTACACATATTAACTCTCTTCTTTTTCTTCTTTTCTAGCCCTCCGGATCGAGCAACACTTCGGTAACGAGATGAGGCCCGAAGAGAAAGTTGCGCGCGGATGAAAGGTACACGATCATCGAAATTGATCGCGCTGGCCAACCGATTGAACCCCTCCAGACCAAGCAAAGATTTAATGCTCAGTGCGGGTTTCTAGTTAGGGACATGATCCCGATCAGTATCGAGCAATGGTTGAAGCCTAAGGACAAAGAATCTCAGGTGTCTTATGTCAGTGATAGGCAGAAAGCTGATCTTTGGACCACGTTGCAGGAAAATTTCACCTTCCCGCCAGAGGAGGATCCGGAGAATCCAGTTAAAAATCCAATGATCAAGGCTTATGCTCTTAAGAAGATGGCTAAGCTATTCAGGAGGTGGAAGAATGAGCTGAAATCATCGTTTGTCGTCCAAGACAAGACTCCAGAATTCATTGGCCGATTTGAGAAGATCAAAGATCAGTGGCCCGCATTTGTCACCAAAAAGAAATCTGAGAGAGCAGCGAAGATGTCAGCGACAAACAAGAAAAATGCTGCAAAGAAGAAGCATTACCATCGCACGGGGTCAGGTGGCTACTTGAAAGCCCGGCCATTGTGGGACAAGGCTGAGAATGACCTCATTGATAAAGGGATCGAACCAGAGACGCGACGCTGGCCAGACCGTTGCAGGACTTGGTTCTTCATGGTTGGGGGAAAATTGGACCCTGTAGCAGGGAAGTGCGTTTGGACCAACGAGCAACTGAACACACCCATCGAGAAGCTTTAGGAGTATATCAAAAAAGGCGCAAGGGACGTTCGTTCCGGACAGAGAGAACGACGAGCTCACAGAGGCCCTCAGGAATCCTGAGCACCCCGGACGGACACGAGGCACGCCAGGCTCCCTTTCATGGAAGGTTGGATTTCCTGACGCAGGCGGTTACAAACGCCATGAGAGGAAGAAGAAAAATGAGTTGACCCAACTACAGGCGCTGCACGCAAGGGTACAAGTGCTAGAGGAACGAGACAAGGCCCGCAGCGCACGACCTGCCGAAGCTGCTACACCCAAAGCTACACCGCCATCTCAGCAGAGAAGCAGCGTGGCTTCCACGGAGCTGCTTCAGGAGCCTGTCTTCACGCCTCCTGCTAGCTACCCCATAGATGCTATCACGGAGTCTCAGAATTGCCACCTTATGACGCAATGGATGGAATTGAAAGTCAAGGCGGTTGTTGGCTCTGTTGCGCCTCCTGAACTTGGCGCAACTTTTCACCGCTGGCTGTTTTCAGAAAGATATGCTAGGGTGATGGTGGATGAAATCACAGAAGGATTTGAGGACATCCAGCTTGACCACCCTACGGGTGACGGGGAGACTAGGCTGGGTTCTTGTCTAAAGACTCTATGCCTATGGCAGAAGGAGCTCATCAACCTTCCGAACTGGACGCCTCCGCCTCCTCCGGCGAGTCAGGGCACTCCGCCTCCTCCTCCGGCGAGTGATCAGGGCACTCAGCCTCCTTCTCCGGCGCGTGGCGGCACTCCACCTGCGCTGGCACACCCGAGTAGCCACCAGCCTCCTCCTTCTCCGGCGTGTGGCGGCACTCCGCCTCCTTCTCCGCCTACGCCGGCGCGCCCGAGTAGCCACCAGCCTCCTCCTTCTCTGCCTCGCCAGCAAGGGCGGAAGAGACCCGCCGCCGCCCCGGCTGCTCCGGCGCGTTGTAGTCCTTCTCCTCTGCCTCGTAAGCAAGCACGAAAGAAGACAGCCGCAACCGTTCCGTCTGGTCCGGCGTCTAGCAGTACAGCTAGAGGCGGGAGGCAATACAGATTCGGTCCACCTCTCAAGCCTCTAGAGAAGTTACCATACGAGAGGACCGTGGAAGAAAACGCGAAGATCGTGGAGAAAAAAAGTGAAGGACTTCTTTGAAGGGGTGAAAGCAAAGAGACATCCACCTCCGGAGGAGAAGGTAGACCGGGTGAATGTTGGGGAACGTAGTAATTTCAAATTTTCCTACGCACATGCAAGATCATGGTGATGCATAGCAACGAGGGGGAGAGTCTGATCTACGTACCCTTGTAGATCGCAACGGAAGCGTTGACACAACGTAGAGGAAGTAGTCGTACGTCTTCTTCCCGATCCGACCGATCCAAGCACCGTTACTCCGGCACCTCCGAGTTCTTAGCACACGTACAGCTCGATGACGATCCCCGGGCTCGGATCCAGCAAAGCTTCGGGGAGGAGTTCCGTCAGCACGACAGCGTGGTGACGATCTTGATGTTCTACCGACGCAGGGCTTCGCCTAAGCTCTACAACGATATGATCGAGGTGGAATATGGTGGCAGGGGGCACCGCACACGGCTAAGGAACGATCTCAATGATCAACTTTGTGTGTCTAGAGGTGCCCCCGCCCCCGTATATAAAGGATCCAAGGGGGAGGGGCTGGCCGGCCAAGAGGAGGGCGCAGGAGGAGTCCTACTCCTACCGGGAATAAGACTCCCCCCCAATCCTATTCCAAATAGGACTCCCAAGGGGGAAAGAGAGAGAGAGGTGGCCGGCCACCTCTCCTAGTCCTAATAGGACTAGGGGAGGGGGGAGGCGCGCAGCCCACCATGGCAGCCCCTTTCACCATTCCACTAAAGCCCAATAAGGCCCATATGGCTCCCGGGGGGTTCCGGTAACCTCCCGGTAATCCGGTAAAATCCCGATTTTACCTGGAACACTTCCGATATCCAAATATAGGCTTCCAATATATCAATCTTTATGTCTCGACCATTTCGAGACTCCTCGTCATGTCCGTGATCACATCCGGGACTCCGAACTACCTTCGGTACATCAAAATGCATAAACTCATAATAACTGTCATCGTAACGTTAAGCGTGCGGACCCTACGGTTCGAGAACAATGTAGACATGACCGAGACACGTCTCCGGTCAATAACCAATAGCGGGACCTGGATGCCCATATTGGCTCCTGCATATTCTACGAAGATCTTTATCGGTCAGACCGCATAACAACATACGTTGTTCCCTTTGTCATCGGTATGTTACTTGCCCGAGATTCGATCGTCGGTATCCAATACCTAGTTCAATCTCGTTACCGGCAAGTCTCTTTACTCGTTCTATAATACATCATCCCGCAACTAACTCATTAGTTGAAATGCTTGCAAGGCTTGTGTAATGTGCATTACCGAGAGGGCCCAGAGATACCTCTCCGACAATCGGAGTGACAAATCCTATTCTCGAAATACGCCAACCCAACATCTACCATTGGAGACACCTGTAGAGCTCCTTTATAATCACCCAGTTACGTTGTGACGTTTGGTAGCACACAAAGTGTTCCTCCGGCAAACGGGAGTTGCATAATCTCATAGTCATAGGAACATGTATAAGTCATGAAGAAAGCAATAGCAACATACTAAACGGTCGGGTGCTAAGCTAATGGAATGGGTCATGTCAACCAGATCATTCAACTAATGATGTGACCTCGTTAATCAAATAACAACTCTTTGTTTATGGTTAGGAAACTTAACCATCTTTGATTAACGAGCTAGTCTAGTAGAGGCATACTAGTGACACTCTGTTTGTCTATGTATTCACACATGTATTATGTTTCCGGTTAATACAATTCTAGCATGAATAATAAACATTTATCATGATATAAGGAAATAAATAATAACTTTATTATTGCCTCTAGGGCATATTTCCTTCAGTCTCCCACTTCCACTAGAGTCAATAATCTAGTTCACATCGTCATGTGATTTAACACCCATAGTTCACATCGCCATGTGACCAACACCCAAAGGGTTTACTGGATTCAGTAATCTAGTTCACATCGCTATGTGATTAACACCCAAAGAGTACTAAGGTGTGATCATGTTTTGCTTGTGAGAGAATCTTAGTCAACGGGTCTGCCACATTCAGATTCGCATGTATTTTGCAAATTTCTATGTCAACAATGCTCTGCATCTAGCTAATTGCTCCCACTTTCAATATGTATCTAGACCGAGACTTAGAGTCATCTAGATTAGTGTCAAAACTTGCATCGGCGTAACCCTTTACGACGAACCTTTTCTCATTTCCATAGTCGAGAAACATATCCTTATTCCACTAAGGATAATTTTGACCGCTGTCCAGTGATCTACTCCTAGATCACTATTGTACTCCCTTGCCAAACTTAGTGGTAGGGTATACAATAGATCTGGTACACAACATGGCATACTTTATAGAACCTATGACCAAGGCATAGGGATTGACATTCATTCTCTTTCTATCTTCTGCCGTGGTCGGACTTTGAGTCTTACTCAATTTCACACCTTGTAACATAGGCAAGAAACTCTTTCTTTGACTGTTCCATTTTGAACTACTTCAAAATCTTGTCAAGGTATGTATTTATTGAAAAAACTTATCAAGCGTCTTGATCTATCTCTATAGATCTTGATGCTCAATATGTAAGCAGCTTCACCGAAGTCTTTCTTTAAAAAACTCCTTTCAAACACTCCTTTATGCTTTACAGAATAATTCTACATTATTTCCAATCAACAATATGCCATTCACATATATTTATCAGAAATGCTGTAGTGCTCCCACTCACTTTCTTGTAAATACAGGCTTCATCGCAAGTCTGTATAAAACTATATGCTTTGATCAACTTATCAAAGCGTGTATTCCAACTCTGAGATGCTTGCACCAGTCCATAGATGAATCGCTGGAGCTTGCATATTTTGTTAGCACCTTTAGGATTGACAAAACCTACTGGTTGCATCATATACAACTCTTCTTTAAGAAATCCATCAAGGAATGCAGTTTTGTTTATCCATTTGCCAGATTTCATAAAATGCGGCAATTGCTAACATGATTTGGACAGACTTAAGCATAGATACGAGTGAGAAACTCTCATCGTAGTCAACACTTTGAACTTGTCGAAAACCTTTTGCGACAATTCTAGCTTTGTAGATAGTAACATTACTATCAGCGTCCGTCTTCCTCTTGAAGATCCATTTATTTTCTATGGCTTGCCGATCATCGGGCAAGTCAACCAAAGTCCATACTTTGTTTTCATACATGAATCCTATTTCAGATTTCATGGCCTCAAGCCATTTTGCGGAATCTGGGCTCATCATCGCTTCCTCATAGTTCGCAAGTTCGTCATGGTCTAGTAACATGACTTCCAGAACAGGATTACTGTACCACTCTGGTGCGGATCTCACTCTGGTTTACCTACGAGATTCGGTAGTAACTTGATCTGAAGTTTTATGATCTTCATCATTAGCTTCCTCACTAATTGGTGTAGTAGTCACAGGAACAGATTTCTGTGATAAACTACTTTCCAATAAGGGAGAAGGTACAATTACCTTATCAAGTTCTACTTTCCTCCCACTCACTTCTTTCGAGAGAAACTCCTTCTCTAGAAAGGATCCATTATAAGCAACGAATGTCTTGCCTTAGGATCTGTGATAGAAGGTGTACCCAACAGTCTCCTTTTGGGTATCCTATGAAGACATATTTCTCCGATTTGGTTTTGAGATTATCAGGATGAAACCTTTTCACATAAGCATCACAACCCCAAACTTTAAGAAACGACAACTTTGGTTTCTTGCTAAACCATAGTTCAGATTGTGTCGTCTCAACGGACTTAGATGGTGCCCCTTTTTTTTAACGTGAATGCAGTTGTCTTTAATGCATAACCTCAAAAACGATAGTGGTAAATCGGTAAGAAACATCATAGATTTGCACTATATTTAATAAAGTACGGCTATGACGTTCGGACACACCATTATGCTATGGTGTTCCGGGTGGCACGAATTTGTGAAACTATTCCACATTGTTTTAATTGAAGACCAAACTCGTAACTCAAATATTTGCCTCCTGCGATCAGATCGTAGAAGCCTTATTTTCTTGTTACGATGATTCTCCACTTCACTCTGAAATTCTTTGAACTTTTCAAATGTTTCATACTTATGTTTCATCAAGTAGATATACTTATATCTGCTCAAATCATCTGTGAAGATCAGAAAATAATGATACCTATCGCGAGCCTCAATATTCATCGGACCACATACATCAGTATGTATGATTTCCAACAAATCTGTTGCTCGCTCCATTGTTCTGAAGAACAGAGTCTTAGTCATCTTGCCCATGAGGCATGGTTCGTAAGCATCAACTGATTCATAATCAAGTGATTCCAAAAGCCCATCAGCATGGAGTTTCTTCATGCGCTTTACACCAATATGACCTAAATGGCAGTGCTACAAATAAGTTGCACTATCATTATTAACTTTGCATCTTTTGGTTTCAATATTATGATTATGTGTATCACTATGATCGAGATCCAACGAACTATTTTCATTGGGTGTGTAACCATATAAGGTTTTATTCATGTAAACAGAACAACAATTTATTCTTTTACTTAAATGAATAACTGTATTACAATAAACATGATCAAATCATATTCATGCTCAATGTAAACACCAAATAACACTT
This sequence comes from Triticum monococcum, assembly GCA_034509565.1. Lineage (NCBI taxonomy): Eukaryota > Viridiplantae > Streptophyta > Magnoliopsida > Poales > Poaceae > Triticum > Triticum monococcum. The sequence goes on from CM067846.1 coordinate 50,932,430, forward strand.
ATTTAGGTTCAACACTAATCCCGAATTTATAGGGAGTGTGCGATGATGATCATATCAATCTTGGAACCACTTCCAACACACATCGTCACTTCACCCTTAACTAGTCTCTGTTTATTCTGCAACTCCCGTTTCGAGTTACTAATCTTAGCAACTGAACTAGTATCAAATACTGAGGGGTTGCTATAAACACTAGTAAAGTACACATCAATAACATGTATATCAAATATACTTATGTTCACTTTGCCATCCTTCTTATCTGCCAATCACTTGGGGTAGTTCCGCTTCCAGTGACCAGTCCCTTTGCAGTAGAAGCACTCAGTCCCAGGCTTAGGTCCAGACTTGGGCTTCTTCACTTGAGCAGCAACTTTCTTGCTGTTCTTTTTGAAGTTCCCCTTCTTCCCTCTGCCCTTTTCTTGAAACTAGTGGTCTTGTCTACCATCAACACTTAATGTTTTTCTCGATTTCTAACTTCGTCAATTTCATCATCATGAAAAGCTCGGGATTCGTTTTCGTCATCCCTTGCATACTATAGTTCATCACGAAGTTCTACTAACTTGGTGATGGTGACTAGAGAATTCTGTCAATCACTATCTTATCTGGAAGATTAACTCCCACTTGATTCAAGCGATTGTAGTACCCAGACAATTTGAGCACATGCTCACTAGTTGAGCGATTCTCCTCCATCTTTTAGCTATAGAACTTGTTGGAGACTTCATATCTCTCAACTCGGGTATTTGCTTGAAATATTAACTTCAACTCCTAGAACATCTCATATGGTCCATGACGTTCAAAACGTCTTTGAAGTCCCGATTCTAAGCCGTTAAGCATGGTGCACTAAACTATCAAGTAGTCATCATATTTAGCTAGCCAAACGTTCATAACGTCAGCATCTACTCCTGCAATAGGTCTGTCACCTAGCGGTGCATCAAGGACATAATTTTTCTGTGCAGCAATGATGATAAACCTTAGATCACGGGTCCAATCCGCATCATTGCTACTAACATCTTTCAACACAATTTTCTCTAGGAACATATCAAAATAAACACAGGGAAGCAACAACGCGAGCTATTGATCTACAACATAATTTGCAAAATATTACCAGGACTAAGTTCATGATAAATTTAAGTTCAATTTAATCATATTACTTAAGAACTCCCACTTAGATAGACATCCCTCTAATCCTCTAAGTGATCACGTGATCCAAATCAACTAAACCATGTCCGATCATCACGTGAGATGGAGTAGTTTCATCGGTGAACATCATTATGTTGATCATATCTACTATATGATTCACGCTCGACCTTTCGGTCTCCGTGTTCCGAGGCCATATCTGTATATGCTTGGCTCGTCAAGTATAACCTGAGTATTCCGCGTGTGCAACTGTTTTGCACCCGTTGTATTTGAACGTAGAGCCTATCACACCCGATTATCATGTGGTGTCTCAGCACGAAGAACTTTCGCAATGGTGCATACTCAGGGAGAACACTTCTTGATAATTAGTGAGAGATCATCTTATAATGCTACCGTCAATCAAAGCAAGATAAGATGCAGAAAAGATAAACATCACATGCAATCAATATAAGTGATATGATATGGCCATCATCATCTTGTGCCTGTGATCTCCATCTCCGAAGCACCGTCATGATCACCATCGTCACCGGCGCGACACCTTGATCTCCATCGTAGCATCGTTGTCGTCTCGCCAATCTTATGCTTCCACGACTATCGCTACCGCTTAGTGATAAAGTAAAGCATTACATCGCGATTGCATTGCATACAATAAAGCGACAACCATATGGCTCCTGCCAGTTGCCGATAACTCGGTTACAAAATATGATCATCTCATACAATAAAATTTAGCATCATGTCTTGACCATATCACATCACAACATGCTCTGCAAAAACAAGTTAGACGTCCTCTACTTTGTTGTTACAAGTTTTACGTGGCTGCTACGGGCTTAAGCAAGAACCAATCTCATCTACGCATCAAAACCACAACGATAGTTTGTCAAATAGACTCTGTTTTAACCTTCGCAAGGACCGGGCGTAGCCACACTCGGTTCAACTAAAGTTGGAGAGACAGTCGCCCGCAAGCCACCTGTGTGCAAAGCACGTCGGGGAAACCGGTCTCGCGTAAGCGTACGCGTAATGTTGGTCCGGGTCGTCTCGTCCAACAATACCGCCGAACCAAAGTATGACATGCTGGTAGGCAGTATGACTTATATCGCCCACAACTCACTTGTGTTCTACTCGTGCAAATAACATCAAACCATAAAACCTAGGCTCTAATACCACTGTTGGGGAACGTAGTAATTTCAAAATTTTCCTACGCACACGCAAGATCATGGTGATGCATAGCAATGAGGGGGAGAGTCTGATCTACGTACCCTTGTAGATCGCAACGGAAGCGTTGACACAACGTAGAGGAAGTAGTCGTACGTCTTCTTCCCGATCCGACCGATCCAAGCACCGTTACTCCGGCACCTCCGAGTTCTTAGCATACGTACCGCTCGATGACGATCCCTGGGCTCCGATCCAGCAAAGCTTCGGGGAGGAGTTCCGTCAGCACGACAGCGTGGTGACGATCTTGATGTTCTACCGATGCAGGGCTTCGCCTAAGCTCTACAACGATATGATCGAGGTGGAATATGGTGGCAGGGGGCACCGCACACGGCTAAGGAACGATCTCAATGATCAACTTTGTGTGTCTAGAGGTGCCCCCTGCCCCCGTATATAAAGGATCCAAGGGGGAGGGGCTGGCCGGCCAAGAGGAGGGCGCAGGAGGAGTCCTACTCCTACCGGGAGTAGGACTCCCCCCCAATCCTATTCCAAATAGGACTCCAAGGGGGAAAGAGAGAGAGAGGTGGCCGGCCACCTCTCCTAGTCCTAATAGGACTAGGGGAGGGGGGGAGGCGTGCAACCCACCATGGCAGCCCCTTTCACCTTTCCACTAAAGCCCAATAAGGCCCATATGGCTCCCGGGGGGTTCCGGTAACCTCCCGGTAATCCGGTAAAATCCCGATTTTACCCGGAACACTTCCGATATCCAAATATAGGCTTCCAATATATCAATCTTTATGTCTCGACCATTTCGAGACTCCTCGTCATGTCCGTGATCACATCCGGAACTCCGAACTACCTTCGGTACATCAAAATGCATAAACTCATAATAACTGTCATCGTAATGTTAAGCGTGCGGACCCTACGGATCGAGAACAATGTAGACATGACCGAGACACGTCTCCGGTCAATAACCAATAGCGGGACCTGGATGCCCATATTGGCTCCTGCATATTCTACGAAGATCTTTATCGGTCAAACCGCATAACAACATACGTTGTTCCCTTTGTCATCGATATGTTACTTGCCCGAGATTCGATCGTCGGTATCCAATACCTAGTTCAATCTTGTTATCGGCAAGTCTCTTTACTCGTTCCGTAATACATCATCCCGCAACTAACTCATTAGTTGCAATGCTTGCAAGGCTTGTGTAATGTGCATTACCGAGAGGGCCCAGAGATACCTCTCCGACAATCGGAGTGACAAATCCTATTCTCGAAATACGCCAACCCAACATCTACCATTGGAGACACCTGTAGAGCCCCTTTATAATCACCCAGTTATGTTGTGACGTTTGGTAGCACACAAAGTGTTCCTCCGGCAAACGGGAGTTGCATAATCTCATAGTCATAGGAACATGTATAAGTCATGAAGAAAGCAATAGCAACATACTAAACGATCGGGTGCTAAGCTAATGGAATGGGTCATGTCAATCAGATCATTCAACTAATGATGTGACCTCGTTAATCAAATAACAACTCTTTGTTTATGGTTAGGAAACTTAACCATCTTTGATTAACGAGCTAGTCTAGTAGAGGCATACTAGTGACACTCTGTTTGTCTATGTATTCACACATGTATTATGTTTCCGGTTAATACAATTCTAGCATGAATAATAAACATTTATCATGATATAAGGAAATAAATAATAACTTTATTATTGCCTCTAGGGCATATTTCCTTCAGTGAAAGCAAAGCGCACTATCGATGCCATGAGGAAAGCACCAAAGTCTCCACTGAAAAACAACTATGAGCGCATTACTGCAAAGGTATATATCAAAGCGGAGCGGCCAGGAAATACTATCAGTGATCGAAGGTTAGCAGAACGACGAGTTGGGAAAAAAAATTCCCAGCTCGACGAACAAGCGGACCAATTGTGCCCCCCGCTCAAGGTGTCTACCGATATCGCCGCTAATGATCCGGGGATGGTGCCCGGTTATAGCAATCTTGAAGATTACCTGCCCGGTGATGCACATTATGATTTCTTGGAGGTGGAAGAACACCAATACCATTACGGGAAGCCTCTTGTCAAAGATGAAAAATCTCTAACAACGATGATGCGAAGATTCCATGATTGGTACATGAAAACCTGCAGAGAGTCTGGGGGACGGATACTTTGTATCTGAGAGTTAAAGAGGAGCACGACCTCGTTGGAATTGATTTGTTGACTGTTTCATTTGAGGAGTTCTTCCAGTGGTTGAATCAAAAGGCCCTTGATAAATTAACGGTCACTTACTACTGTCTGTAAGTACTACTTCTGTCATTAAGTCTCTATATATAGCTCAGCTCTTTCATTGCATGTATATATGATTATCCTCACTATATTATGCAGATTGAAGATCGTTGAGTGCAGAAAAGCAGAAATGTATGATATTGGGTTCATTAACACAAATCTCATAGATCAATTTGAGGTTGAAAAGAACACCGATGATGCTGAGGCCAACTTGCTCAAATCATTGATAATAAATCAAAACAAAGATAAAATACTCTTTCCTTACAACTTCGAGTGAGTGTTACTGTCTTGTGCATATTCGGTTTCCCTTATTACTCGAGCGAGATTATAGTAATGTAATTGATGAGTTATGCATGCGTGCGCAACTTCCACTATATTCTCCCGGAGATTAAGCTTGAGCAGGGACTACTAACCGTCTTAGACTCGAGACGAAAATCTCCCGAGACCTATGCGGACATGACTAAAATGCTCGAGAAGTAAGTTCAATCGATCATTATCGCACCATATCGGCAACTTTTTCTTCATTTCCTGATATCAAGTAATTGTTTTTTTGTCTCGCAGGGTTTGGAAAGTATTCACCGCACAAGCTCCGGGACTGCCGGGGGAGCTGCGATGGACATACCCGAAAGTAAGTAATACTAGCTAGCTAGTTCCGCGCATCTCGATCCCATTGATTCTAGCTACTTTCATCAATGCCATTTATAATGCTTCATTATCAGCTTGATTGATCTCTATTTCTTGTAAAGTGCTTGTGGCAGGAACAAGGCAATGATTACTGTCGATACTACGTGTGCGAGTTCATTTACAACGCGACCTGCAAAGATAAGTGGGGCTATTCTAAAAGACAATTTGATGTGCGTAAGCAATAATATTTACAATTTCATTTTATTACACCATCATTTCTGTTGAGTTTCGTTCATATATATGTATTAACCCCTTCTTCAAATTAGACATGGGAGATGCGGAATGAACTCCTACCAAAAGATCGCATGAAAGCAATTCAAGAGGAATTAGCAGGATTCTTTCTTGACCACGTCATCAATAAAGCCGGAGAATACCATACGGAACTTGATTTCAGATGCTAGGGGATTGTAACAGATCTTACTTATTGTATATGTATGTAGCCAGTAGCGTCAGATAGATAATACAAAAACTTGTTGTTCGACCAATCTCTCGGAGGAGAGGTCGATCACTTCTCTCGGTATGCATGACGAACTTCTGTACTTAATGGTTTCCTTCATTTTCTTACCAGCTAGCGTGTCGAGGGCTTCTCTATACGTATAGTACGTAGCGTCGACCAAGCACGGAGATAAGAAAGGACACTTCTCTCTATTAATTAATTAGCTACCTAACACAATATATGAAACACCTTAATTAACCATACAAAACCCCCAAATCCACCCCCTTTCAGAAAAAAAACAAAAACCCTAGCCCCTGAACAGCTGACGCATGGATGCCTATTGGTTCCTGTTGGTGCCATCAACCGGGACTAAAGGCCCTCCTGCCTGGGCTCGCCACAGCGGCCACGTGGAGGCCCATCTGTCCCGGTTCGTATAAAAACCGGGACTAAAGGCCAAGAGCATTAGTAACGACCCTTTAGTCTCGGTTCCACAACCGAAACAGATAGGCTTTATGAACCGGGACAAATAGCCCTTTTTCTACTAGTGGCAGGAGGCTGTGCCAGAACCAGTCCTCCCGGAGCCGGTCGTACCGGAGGGCCTCAAAGCAGCCCTTGCCCTTGTCGGGTACGAGTTCGAGGACGAAGAGGCCTTCCCTGACGGAGGCGGAGATCGGGCGGCCCTTGCGAGCGCGCATCACCGGTCCGCCACGGACGGCGCGGCAGGCGACGTCGTAGATGACGATACGGCACTTGCCGTCGGTGGACACGGCCTTGACGTCGCCGCCGCCATAGATGGCGCCTCCGCGGAGAAGGTGGAAGTTGACGAAGTAGTTCCCCGGGAATGCCGGCTTGTCGAAGCGCGCGGACGCGGGAGGCAGGGGATGCCGTCCATGGCCTCATCATCCGGGTCGGGGTGGGAGAAGAACGGCGCCACATCGATGTGGTGCAGCGTGTACGTGTGGCTAATGTAGTCGTTCGTGGCCAGGATCACGCAGCTCCGGTCTTCTAGCGCCGCCGCCGCCGCCGCCATCAGCTCGTTATCGATGGTGCAACTCCCTTCTCTCGATCCAATCAGAGTATATAAGAGCGTGGTCACTGGTCAGAGTCGGAGTCAAGTCCAAGTCCGACTAGAAACAGGACAATGTCAGTTTCAACAACCCTTCGGACTTCGATTTTTTTTACGAAAGTACTATTTGGCGAACGTTCGCCAGGAGCCCAACCCTGGCGAACGCCTTCCCTGCCTGTCACACGGATCTTGATGCACGGCCAACGCCATGTCAACTCTCTTGAGTCATTTGCTGTGGACGTATCTATGGCAAATGTTTCCTTTATTTGTTTTTTTTCAAAAAACACAAAGGATGTGTAGTTGCGGGATTCGAAATAGTTCCCTTTATTTGTTTTTTTCAAAAAACACAAAGAACGTGTAGTTGCGGGATTCAAAATAGTTTAAAAGACAGGACCGGACTAGTGGTCGGACAAAAAAAACCCCGGAACCGACGACCACAGTGGTTCTTTAAGCGTTGCGGACTGTTCGAGCAATCGAATCAGAAAAAACCAGTCGAACCAGCCGGTTTTTGGAAAAAGCGATGAACCGGACAGTTTTTGCAAACCGGACGGTTCAATGTCGTTTTCAGAGAACCCCCTCAATCAACTACTTTTTCTGTGAACAAGCTAGGGGTAGAAAGGGAAAAGAGAAAAAAAAACTTTGTAGGGTTTTGGCCAAACACTGTGCATCATGTATACGAATTAGGCATCGTGCGCCTATCAAGGCCTTGTTGATTGCTATTATAGTACTATGTTTGAGTTAGAGATTATCACGTATATAGTTTAGATATTATCACGTGGTTGTTGGTTACTCTGGCATTTGATTACATATTTTTTTAACTATTGTTGATATTGCTAAAATTTATATATTTTATGGCTTAAAAATTTGGCAATCAAACCAGTGAACCAACAGTTTGAACGGTAAAAACCTGAACTGACAGCCTCACCGATTTGATTACTAGTCCGGTTTTTTAAACTATGTTTCGCACTCGAGACCTACTGCATTAGTAGAAGGCTCACCACTGGGCTGAAGCTGTGTTTTGTGAACAGATGTGCTCAAATGCCTTTATTTATTTTAGCAAAAATAAATAAATTTGTTTTCTCATTTGATTTTTTTTCCAAAAATTCCAATTTTCCCATTTTGAAAGAACAAAAATCCCTATTTTTAGAGGGGATTTTATTTCTAAACTTACCATCTGCATTCTTATTATATGTAGCATGGGAATTCATAGGTCTTTTCTTTATTATAGTTTTATTTGTTTTAAGAGCATGGCATTTTGTTATCAATAACATGACATTTTTCTTTATTAAGAGCATGTCATTTTAATAGTGAAAGAACATGGCATTTTTTTAGAGGATGGCAGTTTAATAATCAGTAACATGGAATTTGTATTATTCAGAGGATGGCAGTTTTATTACTAAAAGTATGGCATTTTTAATAGTCAATAACATGATAGTTTTCTTATTTTAATAGTCAATAACATTGCATTTTTACTTTTAAGAGGATGGCAGTTTAGTAATCACAACTTGGCATTTTTATTATAGAAAGGATGGTAGTTCTGTTTAGAGTATGGCATTTTATTTATCATTAACATGGTGGTTTTACTATTATCAGCATGTCATTTTAATTGTCAAGAACATGGTGTTTTTTTATGTATTAAGAGGATGAATTTTTTTATTATTTAGAGGATGGTATTTTTAATTTTTAATGGCATTGCATTTTTTCCTTTTTCGTCAATGGCAAATCCTGTGTGTGATTATTTATTTTGAAGAAAAGAATATTTATTGGGGCTTATCCAGATAAAAAAATAGGATGACAGGTTTTCATAATTCATATCATGGCAATTAGGGTCTTTGATTGTTGTTGGCATTTTTCTAGAAAAATAAAATTAACTAGGCCCATCTGCAGAGCGAAGGAATCCTTGGAGGGCCAGCTGGCAGTCATACAGAAAGAAAATAGTTCGCTCAATCTCCCACCACGCTGGTATGTCCAACCCACAGCGAACGCTGAACTATACGTTCGATGGGTGCTTCCTCTAGATATTAGGTCCTTTTTAATAGTGTTTCATATAGCTCATGGCAATTTCACACTTTTTTGGTTAAAACATGGATTTTTTGAACTTATTATGCACTATTATCTTTTAGATGGCAAATTTATTGATGATATTTTTTTGAATAAAAGCCAATTGGGCCTAGCCGTTTTTTCCTATACGTAATATATTTTACTGGGCGAGGGGTGGCTAGGAAACGGGAACGCCTAACACGAACTGGGCCGGCCACGCGCCCACGAACTGGGCCGGGCCAGGTTGCCTCGTTCTTGTTCCACTTAGGCTCGTTTGCTCCCCTCGATCCTCGTTCACTTTCCCTCGCTCGCCTAGTTCGCTCCCTTGGATTGGTATACTATTGACTTTTCAAGAAAAAAAAATTAAGAAATCGAAAAAATTGAAAAATTTCGCGAATTCAAGAATTTTCATGAAATTTAAAAGAAAGCCAAGGAACTTAAAAAAAGTTGACGAATTTGAAAAAACGTTCATCGAAAAAGAAAATCAATTAAAAAAAAATAAGTTCATTGATTTTGAAAACAAAAGTTCATCAAAAATGAAAAGGATTTCATCAAATTTGAAAATGAGTTCATCGATTTTCAAAAAAGATCATCAAATTTGAAAAAGTTCACAACTTTATAAAAATTTCATTGATTTTGAAAAAGTTCATCGATTTTGAAAAAATTCATTGATTTTGAATAAAGTTCATCAAATTTTAAAATTTCATCAAATTTGCAAAAAATTCATCAATTTTTTAAAAAGTTCATCGTTTTTTATAAAACATTCATCATTTTTGAAAAAAGTTCATTAAAACTGAAAAAAAAGTTAATCAATTTTGATAAACGCTCATTTAATTTGAAAAAAATCAATAATTTGAAGAAATTTTCGCTCATTTAAGAAAATAAGAAAAACAAAAATAAAAAGAAAAAAATGCCCAAATATCACGAAGCAGTGTAAACTGATTTTGGGGGCTCTTGCGGTCTAGGTTTATAAAAGAATGGAAAGAAGTTAATAGGCATAAGCGCTACGATGACCTATTGGTGAGTGCACTGCTTGGTCAGTTTTGAACAGAAAAATGTTGGGAACGCAATATTTTAAAATTTTACCTACGATCACGCAAAATCTATCTAGGAGATGCATAGCAATGAGACAGGAGAGTATGTCCACGTGATACGTCCATTTTGCATCATGCTTTTATATCGATATTTATTGCATTATGGGCTGTTATTACATATTATGTCACAATACTTATGTCCCCGCGTAGATGGTTAGTGCGTATAGGCCAGTAGCCAGACTCAGGTCAAATACCAAGATCTCGTTAAGCATGTTATTTTGATATAACCACGGACGCCGACCAGGGCCAGGCCCACCTCTCTCCTAGGTGGTCTCAACCTTCCCTGTCGCTCTGCCATAAAGTAACAGTCGAGGGCCTTCGGGAACTCAGGCCCACCTCTACCGGGATGGAGCCACCTGCCCCTTCAGCCCCCAACAACGGAATCACTCGCGGGTACTCCTACGAGCCGACCCGACTTTAATCACCACCTGTATAGCATATATATATGTATAAGTATATACCCGTGATCACCTCCCGAGTGATCACGGCCTGATAGTATAGCAAGGCAGACGGACAAGAATGTAGGGCCACTGATGATAAACTAGCATCCTATACTAAGCATTAGGATTGCAGGTAAAGGTAACGACAATAGTAGCAAGGACAGACTATGCATCAGGATAGGATTAACGGAAGCAGTAACATGCTACACTACTCTAATGCAAGCAGTATAGAGAAGAGTAGGCGATATCTGCTGATCAAGGGGGGGGGGGCTTACCTGGTTGCTCTGGCAAGAGAGAGGGATCGTCAACACCGTAGTCGTACTGGGTAGCAGCGGCGTCGGTCTCGGTGTCTAGCGAGAGAAGAGGGGGAAGAAACAATAAATATAATGCAAACAAATGCATGGCGATGCATGACATGACAAAGCGTGAAGTCAGGTGTGCCCTAATGCGGTACGAGGTGGTACCGGTGAAGGGGGAAAACAACCGGGAAAATATTCCCGGTGTTTCGCGTTTTCGGATAGATGAACCGGAGGGGGGAAGTTGCGTGTTTGCTATGCTAGGGATGCGTGGCGGACGAACGAGCTGCGTATCCGGATTCGTCTCGTCATTCTGAGCAACTTTCATATATAAATTATTTTCATCGGAGTTACGGTTGAATTTATATGAATATACAAAGGTTTAATGACTTTCTAAATTTTCTGGAATTACTTTAATTATTAAAATCAAATTATCCCCAAACAGTATTTGCTATGGGTACCCAGCGAAGTGTACCCAGCCTAGCCGTCAATGGCTGACAATGGGTCCCTGCGGGGCCTAGTTGACCCAGTCAAAGGTAGACTGCTCAACTGCTACTGTTCATGGGGCCCACCTGACATTGTAACATGACTAACATATTTTTCTAATTAGCTAATTAAGTGGGGTGGGGCCACCAGTCAGTGTCTGTTAGTAATGGGCGTTAGCACTAATCTAATTAGTGTCTAAATTAAAAAGGGGGCCATGTGACAATGGCCTTTTGGCCACACGCACCAGTCGTGCTTAAGCACTGGCCAGCCATGGCCACAGCCAGCAAGCCGCTGGCGGCGAGGCCAGGAGAGGCAAGGCACGGCGGCGCGTGAGGTACAGGGCGGGTGCCGCGAGCGAGGTCGGCGGTGGTGAGGCCGTGCGCGGGCAGGCATCGGGGATCCACTGGCGCGCAGGCCGGCGTTGGAGGCAGAAGCAGCTACGGCAGTGGCCGGCGTTGCTGGCGGGCAGCGGAGGCAAGCGCGGCGGAGAGCGCAGTGGCGGCGGCCAAAGGCGGACGCGAGGCCAAGCGCGAGGCGTGGGCGTGGGTGAAGGGAGCGCTCGGGCCGCGGGCAGAGGCGACAGAGGCGAGGCTCTGTCCGGTGCGGGGAGGGAGGTAATGACAGCGGACACCAGGGGGAGGCGGACGCGACCACCGAGCGAGGAAGAGGCCCGACGAGCGGTGGCCGGCATGGGGAGGCGATGCGAGCGGCGCGTGACGGTCGCGGGACATGGCCGGTGAGCGAGCTGCGGGCAGCGCGGGAGGGACGACCACGCGCGGGCGGGCGGTTTGCGGCACGCGCGCAGGTCGCGTGGTCCGGCAAGGGGAGCGCGGCAGAGCGACTAGGGGTGGCTGGAGCTTGCGGGCGCACGAGCGGAGTGTGGCGGTGACCGAGCTCGGGGTCGTGGCTGTAGGGCACGGCGCAGAGGTTTGAGGGCATGAACGTCATCGCCGCGAGGCCCTGAGGACGCCCACGTGCTTTGCCGACCAGGAGGAGGCGACGGCAACAAGTGCAACGGTGGTGACGAACTACGGTGGCGATGGTAGCGATAGCAGGAGACGGAGGATGAGTTCAGTGGAGGGGGGAACGAGTGGAAGCTCACCGCGGAGGCACACGATGGCCCGATGAAAGCTTAGTAGCAGCAGAACGACGACAATCGTCGATGGCGTGATGGTGGCCGAAGGTAGAAGACGACGTCGATTCCTGCGTTGAGGTGATCTCCTGCTCGAGCTGCTCCTCGAAGTTGATGTAGACGGGGCACAAGCAGCTACTGCAGAGGCCTCAGCTGATGAGGTGGACGATGGACACGAGGACGACGATGGACATAGTGGGCGGAGGTCGGGCGTGCGCGAGAGAGGAAGAAAATGGCGCGGGGGAAAGGGGGTGGACGACTAGGGTTCGTCCAGGGCGTCGGGATGGTCTTATAGACGGCGGGGAGGTAGCGGATGGACGGCGCGTGCACCCTGCCGGCAAGGGAGCCGGTGGATGGCCGCCACGCCCTGTGTCTGCACAGGAAAGGGGATGAGTTGGGGGGGGGGGAGGTGGGCTGGGCGTTTCGTAGCCAACATGGGCCTAGTGTACTGTAGATTAGGTCATTTACTTTTCCTCTACGGTTTTTCTTATTTATGCTACTATTTTGTATTATTTTTGGGATACTAAAAAGTTTTGTTTAATATAGTACTTGCCACATAAAACATGCACAATAGTGTAGTGTTGCTCAAAAAGTTCCAGAGCATTTGGTAGAGTTTAAATATTATTAGGAATTGAAAAGGTCATTTAAATTACTGCGGTTCCACTGTTTTGGTTGCTAGGGTAAATCTTGGAAAATCACTAATGTTGGTTTTATTTTTATAATAGCTTTGGGATTTTTTTCAATATTCTGGACACTTTTGTTTTGCTGTTTGGACAATCAATATTTTGAATTTATATAAACAAATGAAATTGGGGTTGAAATATTTCTTAATTGTTTTTCTTAGGGCATAATGATGATGACTTGGCATAAGTAGTGTGGAGTTACTGTAGCATGATTCTCGGGGTGTTAAAAATCTCCTCTACTACAAGAAATCTCGTTCCGAGATTTAAGAGGGGGAGTGAGGGGAAAAGTTCTGGTTACGAAGTTCTAATAAGTGTTCCGGGTCTTGGTTGTTCTGATCGAAGAGGTTGATCCATAATGTTGATGTCTTCAATTTGCTGCATCAGGGCATCATGATGAAGTCTTGATACTTTCTTCAGAAACTACATTGTACTTACGAATAGTGTATAAGGGGAAAACTATAAGGACGGATGTCTGAAAGGATTGGCATCCGTTAATTATCTCAACGAAGGAGAGCTTAGAAGCACCGGGAAACAAATTGAGAGTGCTATAAGGAGGCTCAACAAGTTTCAACCAGGTAGGCATCAAGCTGATGCCTATAACATGTGATGAAGGGGTTCAGAGCAATGAGGAATGTTACCTACGATACCGGAATGAATCACGGTAAGGAAGTTAGCTCACGAATTACAAACGAAGCCAAGCACAAAGAATATTTCAGAATCAAGGTTGTACAAGAGAGTCAGGTTTCGATCCCGTGGAACAGTGGGTTATGGGCCCACCTTGTGTGTTCAGGGGTAGGGAGAGAGGCGACATCTTGCACGTATATGATAGCAAGGCATGTCATAGGATAGCATGTCCGTTATGTTGGCATCAACGTTGGTACCAAGGGTGAGGGACAAAGAGAACCATTTTCCTGCTTGTTGGAATGAGGCAGACCATTAGGCAAGTTCTCGTCCATCAGCGGTTACCGGAATGTCATCAACAGTAATAACAGGGCCACACTGACAGAGTTGTATACCGAGGTGTTTTCATAGGAAGAGAATTATTAATATTGCTTAGGTCATATAGACCACAAGAAAGGTTAAACAACCAATGGAAAGGAAAATGTGTTTCACACAAGAATTGGGAGTATATCCTTCCCAAAGAAAAGCGGAGCATGATATACACGATAGGACATTAAGTGCAAAAGCATTTAAATAAAGGGGCGAGCGAAGAATTAGGATATTACCCATACAACAGTGTTTGGATAATAGACCAAGAAGCGTTTAGCAGTTCGCTCCAAATGTTCGTGTTGATATTCGGAATACCACAGTCATGCTTCAAGTTAGCATTGACATGGTCTTCAAGCAAAGTTAAAACTCTGGATACACGAAGGACCCATCCGGAACATCTCATAGAATAGGTCTTACAATTTCCTCATGGAAGAATGGATAACCTTGTTAAAAAGGAAACTTATAACAGTAGGTCCTCCGGCCAGGTGTGCTCGGCATACCATCACCTTACCGGGTCATAAAAGACCAGTGTTATAACTCTTGGAAAAATGTTCCAACCATCATATCTGACCGAGATTCAGATCTGATCGGTGTTAGGATACCTCAGACTCAGGATACCTGAGAAGAAAATGTGCCAAACAATTTGTCGAGACGACAATGTAAGATTTTCGAGAAATGAACTATGGGAGCGAGTTTCGACACAAGAGTTCATCATTAAACCAAGAAGAGGATGAGGAGGTAGCTGATAAACTCAGCGACAATTCATCGAGACTTCCAAAAGATGGGTTCCCACAATTATGTGAACAAGGAGATAACATTAGTCAGATCAAATGATGTAATGATGTATGCTCGAGGAAAACATACTCGGTTAAACATTGGTTGAAAGGTGCACCCGAAAGATGGGTTTAAGTAGCATGATCAATGTTAGTATGGTGGTTCGATAACCAATGGTCCAAGAATGAAATATCGACCATTTACCTCAAAGCAATAGGGTTGCTAGAAAGGCAGAATTCAAACAGCACCGTTCACTTGTTGGTACCCCTGTTGGAATCAACACGAGCACCAAGAAAGAATGGTGATGGTGAGAAGCATCACTATACCAAGAATTCTTAAGAGGTGGAGCAATCCTCACAACATTCTTGATATAGTAGACAGTAATACTACAAGCTAGAACATAACCTAAGCTAGATAGTAAGGAAATCAAGGTACAACACAAAACATGAACAAGTTTGTGTTGGGGGGAGGCAAGAATGTTGTCGATGATTACACAAACCTTCGAGGGGCAAGGATGGTATTTCCCATCATGAATTCGATTGATATCCTGGACAAGCTCAAAATGTTGATGATGATCACAACACAATTGTCGAGAGATTTCATGAAGGTGTAATCGATCGGCGATGACATCAAGTCAAAGGAATGATGAAGCGAAAGGTTATTGGAACCACGGGTACGCCACAAACTCGGAATCAAGCTTGTTGTACAAGGCGAAATGATAAGACAAGGAAAGTCGACGTAAGCTTAGCTCATCGTCAAAAAGTTGTGCTCCGGGAAGAAGGACCGGGTAGCACAGTTAAAAAGTTGCACGATAATGATATAGCCGATCATGCTAGGAATGACTTTAAGGATCAATAAACTCATAAGCAATGAAGATTACTTAGAGTTATTGAATCAGGGTGCGGAATTGATTCACTTATCGGCATTCTCGATTGATGACAACCTAGAACCCGTGGAGTGATTATGACGGGGAAAGGTACTACTTCATCAGAAATTCATAAGATGAAGTGCAATGGGTTGATATCCTCGAGATACCAGGGGGTAATACTCGAAGGTAGATCAAAATAAAGGCTAGGAAGGCGTACTGATCTGCAGAAGGCAAGTACTTTAACTTGTCCGAGAAATAGAATCAAATGAGAACAATCATGGTCGGAACCATGATTGCAAAGGATCAAACATAGATACAAGACGAACTTATAACAAGGGGATTAATATCATTTACAAGAAGCTTCGATGATAAGTTTCACATCGGGCCCATGGGCATGAACGCAAAGGCTCAAGGTCGACTCCCACTTCTTCCATGCATAACCTTTCATTTTACTTCTCGCTTTTGATGAAGCTGTAGTGTAGAAATTTTATTCAGCAAAATACCAGAAGAGTATGACTTGTGAAAACTTTCGAGTCCACACATAATAAGGAAGGGATAAGTTCAACCCGTCAGGGTATCGTGGAAACATCGGAGAGTATCTTCAAAATTTTCAGGTGCAGCAAGCGATCATCTGGAGTGAAGGGGCTCTCCGGAAGAAATATTTTTGAGAACCTAAAGTTAGATTTTATAAAAATCATTTAACCCGAGTAGAAGAGAGTTCAGAGTCCCAGAGTAAGGATCGAGGAGTAAAAGATCCTAATACCACCCAAATGGCGACATGGGCCCGTAAGGCACACAGCCATGTTAGTAAAAAGTTTTGTAATGTCTAGACTCGACTTCGGCCAAGGAGTGTGGAAGGGGTATTCCTACAGGCAGTCGGCTCTGATACCAACTTGTGACGCCCCCGATTTGACCGTACACTAATCATACACGCAAACGTGTACGATCAAGATCAGGGACTCACGGGAAGATATCACAACACAACTCTACAAAGAAAATAAGTCATACAAGCATCATATTACAAGCCAGGGGCCTCGAGGGCTCGAATACAAGAGCTCGATCATAGACGAGTCAGCGGAAGCAACAATATCTGAGTACAGACATAAGTTAAACAAAATTGCCTTAAGAAGGCTAGCGCAAAAGTAGCAACGATTGAAAAGGCAAGGCCTCCTGCCTGGGACCTCCTAACTACTCCTCGAAGCCGAACTCCACATAGAATCAACCGCGGGATCCTCTGGCTCCTGGACTCCATCATCTATTCGCAGCAACCGGGTATAGAAAGGGGGAAAAGGAGGAGCAAAGCAACCATGAGTACTCATCCAAAGTACTCGCAAGCAAGGAACTACACTACATATGTATGCATTGGTATCAAATGGAAAAGGGGGTATCATATGTGGACTGAACTGTAGAATGCCAGAATAAGGGGGGATAGCTAGTCTTGTCAAAGACTACGCTTCTGGCCATCTCCATCTTTTAGCATGTAGAAGAGAGTAGATGGTAAGTTCACCAAGTAGCATCGTGTAGCATAATCCTACCCCGCGATCCTCTCCTCGTCGCCCTGTTAGAGAGCGATCACCGAGTTGTATCTGGCACTTGAAAGGGTGTATTTTATTAAGTATCCGGTTCTAGTTGTCATAAGGTCAAGGTACAACTCCAAGTCGTCCTGTTATCGAAGATCACGGCTATTCGAATAGATTAACTTCCCTGCAGGGTGCACCACATAACCCAACACGCTTGATCCCATTTGGCCTGACACACTTTCCTGGGTCATGCCCGGCCTCGGAAGATCAACACGTCGCAGCCCTACCTAGGCACAACAGAGAGGTCAGCACGCCGGTCTAAATTTTGTGGTGCAGGGGTCTGGGCCCATCGCCCATTGCACACCTGCACGTTGCGTACATGGCCGGAGAGCAGACCTAGCAACCTCCATTACAAAGGAAGTTGTGTTACGCGGTCCAACCCGGCGCGCGCCGCTCGGTCACTGACGTCATGAAGGCTTCGGCTGATACCATGACGTCGAGTGCCCATAACTGTCCCCGCGTAGATGGTTAGTGTGTATAGGCCAGTAGCCAGACTCGGATCAAATACCAAGATCTCGTTAAGCATGTTATTTTGATATAACCACGGACGCCGACCAGGGCCAGGCCCACCTCTCTCCTAGGTGGCCTGAACCTGCCCTGTCGCTCCGCCATAAAGTAAGAGTCGAGGGCCTTCGGGAACTCAGGCCCACCTCTATCGGGATGGATCCACCTGCCCCTTCAGCCCCCAACATCGGAATCACTCGCGGGTACTCCTACGAGCCGACCCAACTTTAATCACCACCTGTATAGCATGTGTATATGTATAAGTATATACCCGTGATCACCTCCCGAGTGATCACGGCCCGATAGTATAGCAAGGCAGACGGACAAGAATGTAGGGCCATTGATGATAAACTATTATCCTATACTAAGCATTAGGATTGCAGGTAAAGGTAACAATAGTAGTAGCAAGGACAGGCTATGCATCAGGATAGGATTAAGGGAAGCAGTAACATGCTACACTACTCTAATGCAAGCAGTATAGAGAAGAGTAGGCAATATCTGGTGATCAAGGGGGGGGGGGGGGGGCTTGCCTGGTTGCTTTGGCAAGAGAGAGGGGCTGTCAACACCGTAGTCGTACTAGGTAGCAGCGGCGTCGGTCTCGGTGTCTAGCGAGAGAAGAGGGGGAAGAAACAATAAATACAATGCAAACAAATGCATGACGATGCATGACATGACAAAGCGTGAAGTCAGGTGTGCCCTAACGCGGTACGAGGTGGTACCGGTGAAGGGGGAAAACATCCGGGAAAATATTCCTGGTGTTTCACGTTTTTGGACAGATGAACCGGAGGGGGGAAGTTGCATGTTTGCTATGCTAGGGATGTGTGGCAGACGAATGTGCTGCGTATCCGGATTCGTCTCGTCATTCTGAGCAACTTTCACATATAAATTATTTTCATCGGAGTTACGGTTGAATTTATATGAATATACAAAGGTTTAATGACTTTCTAAATTTTCTGGAATTACTTTTATTATTAAAATCAAATTATCCCAAAACAGTATTTGCTACGGGTACCCAGCGAAGTGTACCCAGCCTAGCCGTCAATGGCTGACAATGGGTCCCTGCGGGGCCCAGTTCACCCAGTCAAAGGTAGACTGGTCAACTGCTACTGTTCATGGGGCCCACCTGACATTGTAACATGACTAACATATTTTTCTAATTAGCTAATTAAGTGGGGTGGGGCCACCAGTCAGTGTCTGTTAGTAATGGGGGTTAGCACTAATCTAATTAGTGTCTAAATTAAAAAGGGGGCCATGTGACAATGGCCTTTTGGCCACACGCACCAGTCGTGCTTAAGCACTGGCCAGCCATGGCCACAGCCAGCAAGCCGCTGGCGGCGAGGCCAGGAGAGGCAAGGCACGACGGCGCGTGAGGTACAGGGCGGGTGCCGCGAGGGAGGTCGGCGGTGGTGAGGCCGCGCGCGGGCAGGCGGCGGGGATCCACGGGCGCGGAGGCCGGCATTGGAGGCAGAAGCAGCTACGGCAGTGGCCAGCGTGGCTGGCGGGCAGCGGAGGCGAGCGCGGCCAGCGGGGCGCGGCGGAGAGCGCAGCGGCGGCGGCCGAAGGCGGATGTGAGGCCAAGCGCAATGCGCGGGCGTGGGTGAAGGGAGCGCTCGGGCCGCGGGCAGTGGCGACAGAGGCGAGGCTCTGTCCGGTGCGGGGTGGGAGATAACGACAGCGGACACTAGGGGCAGGCGGACGCGACCATCGAGTGAGGAAGAGGCCCGGCGAGCGGTGACCGGCGTGGGCAGGCGATGCGAGCGGCGCATGACGGCCGCGGGACATGGCCGGCGAGCGAGCTGCGGGCAGCGGGCAGCGCGGGAGGGACGACCACGCGCGGGCGGGCGGTTCGCGGCACGCATGCAGGTCGTGTGGTCCGACGAGGGGAGCGCGGCGAAGCGACTAGGGGTGGCTGGAGCTTGCGGGCGCACGAGCGGAGTGTGGCGGTGACCGAGCTCGCGGTCGTGGCTGTAGGTCACGGCGCAGAGGTTTGAGGGCATGAACGGCATCGCCGCGAGGCCCTGAGCACGCCCACGTGCTTTGCCGGCCAGGAGGAGGCGACGACAGCAAGTGCAACGGTGGTGACGAACTACGGTGGCGATGGTAGCGATAGAAGGAGACGGAGGACGAGTTCAGGGGAGGGGGAACGATTGGAAGCTCACCGCGGAGGCACACGATGGCCCGATGAAAGCTTAGTAGCAGCAGAACGACGATAATCGTCGATGGCGTGATGGTGGCCGGAGGTAGAAGACGACGTTGATTCCTGCATTCAGGTGATCTCCTGCTCGAGCTGCTCCTTGAAGTTGATGTAGACGGGGCACAAGCAGCTACTGTAGAGGCCTCAGCTGATGAGGTGGACGATGGACACGAGGACGACGATGGACATGGTGGGCGGAGCTCGGGCGTGTGCGAGAGAGGAAGAAAACGGCGCAGGGGAAATGGGGTGGACGACTAGGGTTCGTCCAGGGCGTCGGGATGGTCTTATAGACGGCGGGGAGGTAGCGGATGGACGGTGCGTGCACCTTGCCGGCAAGGGAGCCGGTGGATGGCCGCCACGCCCTGTGTCTGCACAGGGAAGGGGATGAGTGGGGGGGGGGGAGGTGGGCTAGGCCTTTCCCAGCCCACATGGGCCTAGTGTACTGTAGATTAGGCCATTTACTTTTCCTCTACGGTTTTTCTTATTTATGCTACTATTTTGTATTATTTTGGGATACTAAAAAGTTTTGTTTAATATAGTACTTGCCACATAAAAAATGCACAATAGTGTAGTGTTGCTCAAAAAGTTCCAGAGCATTTGGTAGAGTTTAAATATTATTAGAAATTGAAAAGGTCATTTAAATTACTGCGGTTCCACTGTTTTGGTTGCTAGGGTAAATCTTGGGAAATCACTCATGTTGGTTTTATTTTTATAATAGCTTTGGGATTTTTTTTCAATATTCTGGACACTTTTGTTTTGCTGTTTGGACAATCAATATTTTGAATTTATATAAACAAATGAAATTGGGGTTGAAATATTTCTTAATTGTTTTTCTTAGGACATAATGATGATGACTTGGCATCATTAGTGTGGAGTTACTGTAGCATGATTCTCGGGGTGTTAAAAATCTCCTCTACTACAAGAAATCTCGTCCCGAGATTTAAGAGGGGGAGTGAGGGGAAAAGTTCTGGTTACGAAATTCTAACGAGTGTTCCCGGTCTTGGTTGTTCTGATCGAAGAGGTTGATCCATAATGTTGATGTCTTCAATTTGCTGCATCAGGGCATCATGATGAAGTCCTGATACTTTCTTCAGAAACTACATCGTACTTACAAACAGTTTATAAGGGGAAAACTATAAGGACGGATGTCTGAAAGGATTGGCATCCGTTAATTATCTCAAGGAAGGAGAGCTTAGAAGCACCGGGAAACAAATTGAGAGTGCTATAAGGAGGCTCAACAAGTTTCAACCAGGTAGGCATCAAGCTGATGCCTATAACATGTGATGAAGGGGTTCAGAGCAATGAGGAGTGTTACCTACGATACCGGAATGAATCACGGTAAGGAAGTTAGCTCACGAATTACAAACGAAGCCAAGCGCAAAGAATATTTCGGAATCAAGGTTATACAGGAGAGTCAGGTTTCGATCCCGTGGAACGGTGGCTTATGGGCCCACCTTGTGTGTTCAGGGGTAGGGAGAGAGGCGACATCTTGCACGGATATGATAGCAAGGCATGTCATAGGATAGCATGTCCGTTATGTTGGCATCAACGTTGGTACCAAGGGTGAGGGACAAAGAGAACCATTTTCCTGCTCGTTGGAACGAGGCGGACCATTAGGCAAGTTCTCGTTCATCAGCGGTTACCGGAATGTCATCAACAGTAATAACAGGGCCACACTGACAGAGTTGTATACCGAGGTGTTTTCATAGGAAGAGAATTATTAATATTGCTTAGGTCATATAGACCACAAGAAAGGTTAAACAACCAATGGAAAGGAAAATGTGTTTCACACAAGAATTGGGAGTATATCCTTCCCAAAGAAAAGTGGAGCTTGATATACATGATAGGACATTAAGTGCAAAAGCATTTAAATAAAGGGGCGAGCGAAGAATTAGGATATTACCCATACAACGGTGTTTGGATAATAGATTAAGAAGCGTTTAGCAGTTCGCTCCAAATGTTCGTGTTGATATTCGGAATACCACAGTCATGCTTCAAGTTAGCATTGACATGGTCTTCAAGCAAAGTTAAAACTCTGGATACATGAAGGACCCATCCGGAACATCTCATAGAATAGGTCTTACAATTTCCTCATGGAAGAATGGATAACCTTGTTAAAAATGAAACTTATAACAGTAGGTCGTCCGGCCAGGTGTGCTCGGCATACCATCACCTTACCGGGTCATAAAAGACCAGTGTTATAACTCTTGGAAAAATGTTCCAACCATCATATCTGACCGAGATTCAGATCTGATCGGTGTTAGGATACCTCAGACTCATGATGCGTGAGAAGAAAATGTGCCAAACAATTTGTCGAGACGACAATGTAAGATTTTCGAGAAATGAACTATGGGAGCGAGTTTCGACACAAGAGTTCATCATTAAACCAAGAAGAGGATGAGGAGGTAGCTGATAAACTCAGCGAAAATTCATCGAGACTTCCAAAAGATGGGTTTCCACAATTATGTGAACAAGGAGATAACATTAGTCAGATCAAATGATGTAATGATGTATGCTCGAGGAAAACATACTCGGTTAAACATTGGTTGAAAGGTGCACCCGAAATATGGGCTTAAGTAGCATGATCAATGTTAGTATGGTGGTTCGATAACCAATGGTCTAAGAATGAAATATCGACCATTTACCTCAAAGCAATAGGATTGCTAGAAAGGCAGAATTCAAACAGCACCGTTCACTTGTTGGTACCTGTCGGTGTCAAAACTGGCAGATCTCGGGTAGGGCGTCCCGAACTGTGCGTTTAGGCCGGATGGTAACAGGAGACATGAGACACTTTGTTTTACCCAGGTTCGGGCCCTCTCGATGGAGGTGAAACCCTACTCCTGCTTGATTAATATTGATGATATGGGTAGTACAAGAGTAGATCTACCACGAGATCAAGGAGGCTAAACCCTAGAAGCTAGCCTATGGTATGATTGTTGTGTATGGAGTTGATTCTGTCCTACGGACTACAACCCTCTTATTTATATAGACACCGAATAGGGTTAGGGTCACATAGAGTCAGTTACAATGGTAGGAGATCTTGAATATCCGCATCGCCAAGCTTGCCTTCGACGCCAAGGAAAGTCCCATCCAGACACGGGACGAAGTCTTCAATCTTGTATCTTCATAGTCCAGGAGTCCGGCTGAAGGTATAGTCCGGCTACTCGAACACCCCCTAATCCAGGACTCCCTCGGTAGCCCCTGAACCATGCTTCAATGACGACGAGTCCGGCGCACAAATTGTCTTCGGCATTGCAAGGCGGGTTCCTCTTCCCAGTCCTTCATAGAAGATTGTAAACACCAAGAGTAGTGTCCGGCTCTGTAAAATAAATTTCCACATATTGCCATAGAGAGAATAATATTAACACAAATCAAATCTGCTGACGTATTCTGCAGTGCGCCATCACACTACAGCCAAGCCCTTTACTTGAATCGTTTTTAGTTTTCCACCTCAGCATGTTTTGCGAGGTGGTTTCCTTGGCACCTCTTGTCAAAGCAGAGATCGCGTACCCTTTTTACGGGATTCTCATCAATATGGACGTGGGTAACCCAACCGCGCCACTTATCATGGCGCTTGGGAGGCAAGCGAGTTTTACTAGGCAGGTGGGGACGCACAAACGCGTCCACCTATATAAGGGGACAAGGATCCACCTCTTTACCTACGCCTTCTTCCTCCTCTGCCTACCCATCTCCTGCGCACCCGAGCTCCAGCGCCCCAGCCGCACTTCCCACCTCAACCTTCTCCAGCAATGTCCGGAGCGGGAGGCAAGTGGATGGTCTCCTCCATCACGGAGGGTAAAGTAAAAAAGCTAAGGAAGGCCGGATACCTGTCCAAGGACATCACGCACCGGCTTCCCGAAGGGGGGCAGCTTATCCCACCCCAAGGCCCCATGAGAGGGTCATGTTTCTCCCCCACTTCCTCCGCGGACTGGGTTTTCCACTCCACCCATTTGTCCGGGGGCTCATGTTCAACTACGGCCTAGATTTCCACGATCTGGCTCCCAACTTCATCCTCAACATCTCGATGTTTATCGTCGTGTGCGAGGCCTTTCTCCCCGTCCGCCCCCATTTCGGCCTCTGGCTCAAGACCTTCAACGTCAAGCCCAAGGTGGTGCGTGGCAGCCAGGTGGAGTGCGGAGGCGCTATGGCGGGCAAGATGGCCAACATCCTCTGGTTCGAGGGCTCTTTCGTGCAGACCCTAAAGGGATGGCAAGTCGGGTGGTTTTATATCACTGAGCCACGCGATCCCGAATGGACTGCAGCCCCCGAGTTCCGATCCGGACCCCCCACGCGGCGGGGGATTGGATCATATGCCCCAGTTTACTTGGGCATTTGATAATTTGCCCCACTTTACATATGATTAGATGATTTGCCCTGCTTTTCTTTTCTCTTTAGATAATATGCCCTTTTTATTTACTGTAATCATTTTTGACTTTTTATCCCTATTTTCACGACGCGAAATGACTCTACTGCCCCTGTGGCAAATTTGCAATTCTTTCCTTTCTTCTCTCCCTACGTTGCTATACCCAACCAAACAAACAGATCAAGAAATCATAGATTGATTCTGTTATTAGTTTTTATCTCCATGTCCGCGCCCAGCAGAGAGGCGGATGCACCGCCGGCCACCAAGCCATCAACTCCAGCGCCTCCCGGACAGGGAGGGCTCACACAGGCCAGCGGCGAGGTGATTCCTCAAACTACCGGTCGGGCAGACGACTCCTGCATCCATGGATCATCACGAGATGCTGCAGATTGGTTAGTATCTGATCAACCCACACCCTCCTCTCCCATGGCTGTTGCGGCGAGCACTAACACCTTGAGGATCATGATCCTAGATCCCACTTCCCAGTACAACACAAGCAGACCACGCATTTCATAACATCATCAGTCACGTACATCTAATCCTATTGAACTTGCTTCATGGTGTACATGTGTGCGCCTGTACATGGATCCTGGCTTTGATTAACCTAGGATCCCATTTCCCATGGTTATTGCAGCTAGCACAACACATCTCTGGCGTTAATGAACCTGTACAGAAAGTAGAGTAAACTAAGATGAAGCATGAAAAAACAAACCTTCAGATCTAGCATAGTTTTGTTATTTGATAAAATGTTCTCTAACTAATTGGATGATGCCCTTATGTTAAAATGTTTATTTGTTCTCCAAGTAGGCCAATGGTGGTTGCAAGAAATGATATACATGTATCAACAATGGAAGGAGGCATTGATTGGTCCCAGATTGAGATAGCACCAATGAATGATGATGAAATTGATGTTCCTATAACAGAGGAGAACATGTGCACGGTTCTTGGCATCAATGACGAACCTGAGCATCGGAAAATTGTATCTGAAGCAGCTATGAAAGCCTCCATTGCACATGTTGATGCATGTGTGGCTGATATTGATGAGGATTTACTTGCTGATGCGGCTCTTCCTGTGCCTGACCATATGCCTGAAGAGAATCACTTCTGGTATGATAAGGAACATCCTGTGATAGATGATGGATCTTTGTTTCGTTCAATGAAAGAGTTCAGGATGCTCATGAGAACATTTGCTATTAGAGGTAAGTTTGACATCAAGATCAAGGATAGTGACACTACTAGATTTTTGGGTCACTGTAAAGGGAATGGATGTCCTTGGAGAATAACTGCTAGGACAATAGAAGATGGAAAAACAATCAGGGTACAAACTTATCCAACATGAATCATTTTTTATGTTGAAACCATTTTACTTGTAACTGATGGTTGGTGTTATGTTTTGTGCAGGTTAACAAGATAGTAAAGCCTCATAAGTGTTCATCAACCGCTGCAGTGATTACAAGCATGGCAGACCAAGCATGGGTGGCAGAAAAGGTAATGGGGTATCTTCAAACTGAACCAAATATTGGTGCCAGGGAGCTCCAAAAAAAGCTACAAGCCAAGTACAAATGTACTATTGGGTATCATACTGTTAACAAGGGAAAAGAAAGGGCCAAGAATAGTTTATATGGGACCTGGGGGAAAAGCTTTCAGTCTTTATTGAACTTCAAAGCTGAGATTGATAAAAGATCTCCTGGTAGCATTGTCGAGGTTGATGTCAAGAGGGAAGGAGGTGAACTGCATTTCCGCAGATTTTTTATGGCACTTAAGCCGTGCATTGATGGCTTCTTGGTGGTTGTAGACCATATGTCAGTATAGACTCCACATTTTTGACTGGAAAGTGGAATGGTCAATTAGCAGCATGTACAACACTAGATGGGCAAAATTGGATGTTTCCTTTAGCATTTGGTTTCTTTGGTACAGAGACCGAGGATAACTGGATTTGGTTTATGCAACAATTGCATAGGGCAATAGGACATCTTCAAACTCTAGCTGTTTGTACTGATGCATGCAAAGGGTTAGAGAATGCAGTTAAAATTGTGTTTCCCCAAGCTGAGCAAAGAGAATGCTTTAGGCATCTGATGGCAAACTTCAAAAAAAAAATTTCATGGAGATGTTTTTGGTCGCATGTGGCCAGCAGCCAAGGCTTACCGTCTGGAAACATTTAACTATCATATGGGCAAGATATTTGAAGCTGAACCTGCAGTGAGTGCCTACTTGTGTACCTATCATAACTTAAAGTGGATGAGATGTGACTTCAACACAGAAATCAAATGTGATTACATTCACAATAATATGGCCGAGTGCTTCAATAGTTGGATCAAAGGAACAAAGGAGCTGCCCATGGATGAGCTAGCCGATACAATAAGAGAGAAAATTATGATACTTGTTTATAGAAGGAGAAGAATTGGGGAAATGCTCCAGGGAAAGATGTTGCCTGCCATCATTCAACAAATAAATAATAGAACTAGGCAACTTGACCATTTGGTTGTTGGAAGATCAACCGGAGAAAGTTGTGAGGTCAAGGACACTAGCAAGAATAATCTTAGGCATGTTGTGAAGATAGGCAGCCGTGAGTGCACTTGCCTAGAATGGAAACACACTGGAAAGCCCTGTGAGCATGCACTTGCATTCCTTATAGAGACAGCAGATGTAAACTTTGAACCATATGTACATGAGTACTACTCCGTGAGTAGGTTCCGGGCTGCCTATGCTGGAGAGATTGAACCAATCACAGACAAGTCTCAATGGCCTCATGTTAATCTAGATATTGAGATGGTGCCACCGGTTTTAAAGAGCTCTGTTGGGAGACGGAGGAAGCAGAGAATCAAAAGTTGCCTTGAAGACGGTGGTCGTGGTGGCAGCAAACGGAAGAAGAAAGATGATAATGGAAAAAAACAAATGACCAACAAGGAGTGACAAAGAGAAGGAAAAAGAAAAGAAGAGATTTGGCAGCAAAAATAGGTGCAAAGAATGTGGGATATTGGGGCACAGGAAAGCAACTTGCAAACAAAATGAAGCTAAAGAGAGGTAACCCATGCACTAGCTAGTATCTCACCTATATTAGTATCAAATTAGTACTATTATACCATCTGTAACATCCGGTGTGATTGAACTTTCTAGTGACGTGTCTACTCACGAGCTCGCTCTAGCTGTTGTTGCGACACCTACACACACAACAACAATCACACTACCTCCCAGCCTTCATAACAGCCCTGGGCCTATCACAAGGACATATCAATTATATTTCTCATATGCACATTTGATTCCTACTTTTATAACATTGGTGTGTAAACATGTAGGAGGCTTGCTATGGCCATAGCTGGAGACGATGCATCACAACCATCTGGGACAACTATTAATTCTGTAGCATCACCTACCTCTCACTTCCCTTCAAGCTCTACGACGCGCAAGAAAAAATTGACCCCAAAAAGGAAGAAGCTCCAATTTTAGTGCATTAAATTTCTATTTTAAATTCTGAGAGATGTTCACATCTGTCAGTTTTAAAGATATGGAGTCGGAAGAATTATTATTTTGCTTGATGTAAACTCGGATTAATTTGTCATGTCATTTGAACCGAGCAACCTTTTTGTGACATTACTTTGTGATTTCGGTGTGATATATTCTGCCAATTCCATGTGCCAAGTGAACATATGTTGTCACTTTATTTTTAAAATCTATGAAATTGTTATATGCTGCCAAATTCCAACGAAGTGCATATGTGAGGATGCACAACATATATACAGACCCCTGACCTGTGACTAGAGGAGATCCAGCAAGAGATGAACTCAAAACCATCTGTGATTTAGTTAGAAAGTACTCTTCAGCATCTACGCATTTTTTAGTGTGTGCTACAATTTAAGTCTCAAGCATCTGGAGGAGATCACTCAGCGAAGTATTTTAAACAACCTACCCAGCTTGATGACTGAAGCAGGACCAGCAACTTGCTAGGGTATTTATTAGTACTATATATAAACACTGTAGTCCAGCCATGGCTATTACCGGCGAAGCAACGAACTCACACACAAAAAATCTATAAATCCATCAATCACTTAAAAAGTTAGCTTTTACCAGCAACGAGGGCGCCATCCGCAGCTTCGAGTTGCAGCCGGTGCCTCGGGACCCGCCGGTCCACCGAGCTGCAGCTGGAGTCGCCGAGCTGCCTACATGCAGCGGGAATCGCCGCGGCGGGCCACCGACCTGCAGCCGGAGCGAGACGCCACGGGCCGTCGACCTGCAGCGGCAGCAACCGCGCTGGGCCGAGGAGCTGCAGTGGGAGCTGCCGCCGCGGGGCGCTGAGCTGCAGGGGGAGCCACCGCGCCGGGCCGAGGAGCTGCACCGGGAGCCGCCACGCTGAGCTGCTGCTGCCAGGGGCCAAGGTGCCGTTGTCGGCATCCTCCAGTAGGTTGGGGGAAGAAGAACAGAGTAGAGGCGTTGAACTGGGGAAAAGGTGAGCTGGTCGATGGAACTCACACACAGCAGAGAAGATAAGAAGAAGAATTGCAAATTTGCCACAGGGGCAGTAGAGTCATTTCACGTCATGAAAATAGGGATAAAAAGTCAAAAATGATTATAGTAAATAAAAGGGCATATTATCTAAAGAGAAAAGAAAAGCAGGGCAAATCATCTAATCCTATGTAAAGTGGGGCAAATTATCAAATGCCCAAGTAAACTGGGGCATATGATCCAATCTCCCCCCACGCGGCTTATGTCCTGGAAAGAGACGGGCCTGTCGTGGGGTGACGAAGAAGAGGTGACCAGATTGCAAACATGCATCCAGTCCCTGCTGAACAAGCCAGTCCGGCTTGTTAATATAATCCAGGTTATGCTCATCCGCCGGATCCTCCTGTGCCAACAACGGGATTTTAATCTGTGGGAGTTCGACCCGGCGCAGCACCAAACCCTCAACAGGATCTTCGACACGACGTATGAAGACGCCTGGAAGGTGCTATTCAAGGGCGCCGAGGCTCCCGCATCTGCTTCCGAGGACCGCGGATACAGCTCGCAGCGTCACGCTAGCAAGGTATGCCATCTACACCCTTCACAGGATGTTAAGCCTTTTTTCATAGTTTGACACTATGCGGGATCTGAACTCCCTTACTTTTGATAGGCTTGGCGGGCGATAGCCGAGCCGATTAACTGTCCGGCTCCGCTGCCCGAAGATCTAGCCCCAGCTTTACTGGTGAAGCTGCTGGCCCCGGCGCCTTATGTGGTGCCGGAAAAGAAGGTCAAGAAGAAGAAGACCACGGGGACTCGAAAGAGTGCCCGCAACATGGTGGTGTCGGACTCGTCATCTGATGAGTCCGAGGCGCCCTCCTCCCGCGAGAACGAGGAGGAAGAAGAAAACTCTCCCTCTCAAGTGGAGGGAGGAGAGAAGAGGAAGGCCACCCCAACGGGGGAGGCCGAGGGGTCTAGGAAAAGGAAGACCCCTCCACCGGACTACGCCCCTGATGCTGAAGAGGGCGAAGAGGAGTGGCCGGACAGGGCCAAGCGTCCGGCGAGATCGTAAGTTCCGGTATCAGAGTAACTCATGATGTTCCTTTATTGTGCAGCTTTCCCTAATGTCAAATGTAATCATGGAGCCCGCCCCGGGCCGCACTCAACGAGTCGTCGAGCGGCTCCCTGGATTCATAGGACGTGAACTCTGTTCCGCCCGCTGTCTCTCCCCGCACTGCGGATGACGCCGAAGTGGCGTCGCAATGAGCTCCGGGGCAGGAGGAGGTGGTCCTGGAGGAGCCGCAAGGCGACCTCCCGGACCCCAGGAGTGAAGGGGACAAGACCCCCCGGGCTCCAAGTCCGGCTTTAAGCCGGACACCGTGCCGGAACCGTCAACAATTCTGGACCGCGGCAGGCGAACTCCTTCCAAGAGGAGCAAGCCTTCTGAGCCGGCAGCCTCCGTCCAACCGGAGGCGCCGGACAATCAGCTGGAGGTGCTTGAAGGCGCCTCCATCAACGAGGAGCACCGTACTATTATGAGTACGGTGATCCAAAAGGTTCAGTCCGCCAAGAGCGGGCTGAGTGAAGCTTGCGCTAGCCTCCTAACATGCTTCGAGGTAAGTAAAAATATGTAAAAATATTACCGCATAGACAGTAGCCCCTGATGCTCTGTTTGGCGTTCAGAAAGAAAAAGCCGAATAGAGGATCTATTAAATTTCGCAGGAGTCTAATAATGAAGAGTCAATATGCGTATGCAGGCTTCGCTGCTAGCCACCGCCGCACTGACTGCGGAGGTGGATGCCCTGAAATAGGGACTCGAGCGGTCCGAGCAAGAGCTCGTCCTTGCCAAGCAGCAGCTCGAGGAGAAAGAAGGTAAGAAATACCTTATAAAAAGGTGCCTATAGAGAGGCGTGATTGCAAAAAATAACAGGATTGAACTGCTTATTGTAGGGGCCATGACTGAGGTGGCGACCCTCAAGCAGGCGCTGTCTGAGGCCGAAAAGAAAACGGTCGTGGAGCGCACCGAGCGAGAGAAACATGGGTCTCAAGTCGGCGAGATGCAGCAAGAGCTTCAGGCTCTCATGAAAAAACATGAGAGTTTGGAGCTTGAGTCGAAGACCCAAGCGTCCGAGCTCGCGACGGCCCTTGAGACTACCAAGTCTGCCAAGGCCGAAGCCCAAAAGGCCCTCCGAGAGTTGGAGGATATGAAAAAGATAGCAGCGGGTAAGGCATTCTTTATGCAAAGCAGAAATATAAAAGTAAACTACTTGTTACTTACCCGAATCCGGAGTTCTCCAGGGGCATTCGCATATCTTCCCCGCAGCGTATCCGATGCCGCCACATTCTACCGAGCTGAAGAGGGCAACTCGACGGAGAAGGTGTTCTGGTATCAGTATGCTGAGGCCGAACACCCTGTGCCCTTGAGCGACCAGCTGAAACAGCTGGTAGAACTCCACAAGGCGGCCGAACAAGCCATGAAGGGCTTCATAGTTCGGCTGTGGCCCGGAGGGGCCCTGTCTGGGAGCTACTTTGGGCTGGTGCGGCGGCTGGTGGAGGCCTGTCCAAGGCTCGAGGTCATCAAGCGCTCTGTTTGCATCGAAGGTGCCCGTAGGGCCCTTGCCCGTGTAAGGGTGCACTGGGGTAAGCTGGACGGTGAGAAGCTTGTGACGGACGGGCCGCCGCCGGGGAAGGAGCATCGCAAGCCGGAGAACTACTATAAGGATGTTCTTGCGGGTGCCCGCCTTGTGGCGGATGAGTGCACCAAGGATGTAATTTTTGAATGAATTCGCTCGTGTTTATCCCGTGCGCTGAAAACTTGTTCATATGAACTAAGCAATGCTTATTGAATTTAAAATATTATTTTCTGTGCGGCCGTTTATCAAAAATTGAGAGATGGCCAGTCGTCGGCTTCTGCCCCCATGCCACTCGTGCTGGGGTGTTCGGTGATAAACCTGGGCGCTCTTTTTCCCATGGTTGGGTCCTTCGAGGGAGGCGCTCAGCACGACGAACCAGGCAATCAGACTATAATGCTTGAACACTCTCACTTAGCCATAGAACTTTATAATTTTAAATTTCGGCGAAGCCCCTAGTTCGGAAGACCGAGTTCGGGGCGCTATCCACGCCTCAGCTGGGGTTATCCAGCTCCTCGCTCGAAGCGTCACAAGCCTCTAGGGACTCGAAAAACTCTCGAACAGCGACCGGTCTCTCGCCTCATCATGACAGTCAGTTTTAGCTTTCTCCACTGAGGTGCTTAACCCAGCTCAACCGGGGCACAATCACAGTGGTTCTCCTAGTGCTACCTTAGCCGATATAGCGGAACGTAAGGCACCAAAACATAGGAGCCGGGCAAACCCAACTATTGACCCAAATCATGATTCGGAGCCGATGCATATAGTGCTATGAGTTCGGGGTTCCGCACTTGTGAAAGTGTACGGACTTCTCACACCATATTTAAAGGGTACTGAAGCCCCTAGCGTACTAGTTGTACCATAGTGTAGGGATGCAACATGTCATCAATGAACATATGGAGAGGCTATTTATCAAAGCCGAACGATACCGATGGTGCGGTAAGCAAAAGATATTGGACTATTCAGTATGTCCTGACCAGGGGCAGGCCACGGAATTATATATAAAGTAGGTATATCGCTCGTAACAGAGACCACCTGGGAGTTCCATAATGCGGCATGGCTTGTCTGCCTCCCTGGATCTTGCATCGTTTGTGCGGCAATCTAATTGCCGACAGGTCGTCCGAAGTATGGAGAACTGAAAGTAAGAAAAAATTAAAAAAAGGAATCCGGCAGCCCCTGGTACGTTTTAAGCCGTATTTTGGACGTGCCGTTATTGTGCCCCATCCCCTGTGCCCATGGTATTTCAAGGGCGTAGTTATGTACGCGAGGTACTGGTTTCGCTAGGTCGAGAAAGCTAGGGTTGGGGCCGCATTGCTACGCTTGCTTAGAGTGTGCCAGGCGGTCCTGCTGTAGGTTACTCCGGGCGCGCTTGGCAGTGTCTGGCTTTTTAATGGCCGGACTGGAGAATTGCCTAAGAAGGCTACTTTGTACCTCCGCTGCGAGAGCCGCCGTATGCTCCTCCGTACGGAGGGAGCGTTCGGTGTTTCCGTTGACCATGATTACTCCTCGAGGGCCTGGCATCTTGAGTTTGAGATATGCGTAGTGCGGCACCGCATTGAATTTTGCGAATGCAGTTCGTCCGAGCAGGGCATGATAGCCACTGCGAAACGGGACTATATCGAAGATTAACTCTTCGCTTCAGAAATTATCCGGGGATCCGAAGACCACGTCAAGTGTTACTGAGCCTGTACAGTTGGCTTCTACACCTGGTATGACGCCTTTAAAGGTCGTTCTTGTGGGTTTGATCCTTGAGGGATCTATGCCCATTTTTCACACTGTCCTGATAAAGCAGGTTCAGGCTACTGCCGCCGTCCATGAGGACTCTTGTGAGGTGAAATCCGTTGATGATTGGGTCAAGAACCAATGCGGCGAAGCCGCCATGACGGATGCTAGTGGGATGGTCCCTTCGATCAAAAGTGATCGGGCAGGAGGACCATGGGTTGAACTTTGGGGCGACTGGCTCCATCGCGTATACGTCCCGTAGCGCACGCTTCAGCTCCCGCTTGGGAATGTGGGTTGCGTATATCATGTTCACCGTCCGCACTTGTGGGGGAAAACCCTTCTGTCCATTGTTGTTCGGCGGCCTGGGCTCCTCGTCGTCGCTGTGCAGCCCCTTGTCTCTGTTTTCGGCTCTTAACTTGCCTGCCTGCTTGAACACCCAACAATCCCTGTTAGTGTGATTGGCTGGCTTTTCGGGGGTGCCATGTATCTGGCACAAGCGATCGAGTATTCGGTCCAAACTGGACGGGCCCTGAGTATTCTTTTTGAATGGCTTTTTCCGCTGACCGGATTTATAGCCTCTGAATCCGGCATTGACTGCCGTGTCTTCATTGCTGTCGCTGTTAACGCGGCGTTTTTGTTTGTTCCGATGTGTCCTGCCACTTTTGTCCTTGGTATCCGAATTACCAGGGTTCTTTGATAAGTTGTTACTGTGAGCTAGCCAGCTGTCTTCACCCGCGCAAAAGCGGGTCATGAGTATCGTGAGGGCTGCCATGGATTTCGGCTTTTCCTGTCCCAGGTGCCGGGCGAGCCACTTGTCGCGGATGTTATGCTTAAAGACTGCTAGGGCCTCTGCGTCCGGACAGTCGACTATCTGGTTTTTCTTTGTTAGGAACCGTGTCCAGAATTGTCTGGCTAATTCTTCTGGCCACTGAATTATGTGGCTTAAGTCGTCGGCATCCGGCGGTCGCACGTAAGTGCCCTGGAAGTTGTCGAGGAATGTGGCTTCCAGGTCCTCCCAAGAACTGATTGAGTCTGCTGGCAAGCTGTTAAGCCAATGCCGGGCTGGTCCTTTAAGTTTGAGCGGGAGGTACTTGATGGCGTGTAGATCATCGCCGCGTGCCATGTGGATGTGAAGGAGATAATCCTCAATCCATACCGCCGGGTCTGTGGTGCCATCGTATGATTCGATGTTTACGGGTTTAAAGCCCTCTGGGATTTTATGATCCATTACTTCATTCGTGAAGCATAGAGGGTGTGCGGCGCCTCTGTACTGGGCTATATCACGACGCAGCTCGGAAGAGCTATGTCTGTTGTGTTCGGCCCGGCCGGATTTGTTGTATCCGGCATGAGGATCATTGTCACATGCCGTAGGGCGCCTGCGCGATTCGTAGATCGATCTTGTCTGTCTTGCCTTGTCCTCCAATATGTCTCGCAGGTCGTGCGCATTTTCCCGTGCCTTAGTTGTGCGGCGTCGGGGCATGGCTTGGGTTGAGGGCTGAGAGGCCTCTCTGTCGTGGCCATGAGGTGGCCGGTCTGCCATGTCATGCGCTGGTGATGTAGGTGCCTCCTCTGATCAGGGTAGTGACCTGCGCTTCGGGTAACTCTTGGAGGGGCGTTCGAGTTCATACTCTTCGGCCGCAAGGACTTCAGTCCATCTGTTAGCTAGCAAATCTTGGGCAGCTCTAAGCTGTTGCTGCTTTTTCTTGAGGCTGCTTGCCGTGGCTAAAAGCCTTCGTTTAAAACGCTCTTGTTCGGCGGGGTCTGATGGTATGACGAATTCGTCGTCATCGAGGCTTGCCTCGTCTTCGGAGGGAGGTGTATAGTTATCATCCTCGACCTCTCGGTCTGCCGCTCTCTCATGAGGGCTGGCTTCTCCATCTTCCTGTGCCGACTCTTTCTGGGGTGGGTGTTCTTCGGCGCTATCCGGGGTAATATTATCTCCCGTGCCGGAATCCCCATTTTTGCTTTGGCGGGATTTAGAGCGGTGCCGCTGACGCCGGCGCTTTGGCTGTTTCTTGGGGACGTCATCCCCCATTGTTCCATCACCATCTCCGTCTTTTGGAGTATCCACCATGTATATGTCATATGACGAGGTGGCGTTCCAGCTCCCTACAGGTGCTGGTTCCTGTTCGTCTCCTATATCGTCGTCCATGCCGTCGATGTCTTCGGAGCCGAAGTCAAGTATGTCGGTTAAATCATCGACAGTGGCTACAAAGTGGGTGGTGGGTGGGTTTTGAATTTCCTCACTGTCCGTATCCCACCCTTGCTGACCGTAGTTCGGCCAGGGCTCTCCTGATAAAGAGAGAGACTTAAGAGAATTCAGGATGTCGCCAAAAGGCGAATGCTGAAAGATGTCTGCGGCGGTGAACTCCATTACCAGCGCCCAATCGGATTCGACTGGCAGGGGTGCGGGGGGGCTCGGAGTTTGGAGAGGAATCCGGCTCCTCGGAGTCACGGGCCACGCGGAGTGCGGGGCTGGAGTTTGGCTCGATCGCTTCTGAGATCACAACCCCTGAGGCAGCGTCCAACCGCTGATCCTCGATCGGCACAGTTGGTTCCAAATCAATGGTCGAAACCGATGCATGTGCGGCCTCCAAGGCGCTATTCGGTAGCAGAGCTATATCATGCCCGTCGAGACAGTGCGACACGCTTGGCTGTGGCTCGAATGCGTCGAAGATCAAGTCCCCGCGGATGTCAGCCATGTAGTTTAGACTTCCAAACCTGACCTGATGGCCAGGGGCGTAGCTTTTGATCTGCTCAAGGTGGCCAAGCGAATTGGCCCGCAGTGCGAAGCCGCCGAAGACGAAGATCTGTCCAGGGAGAAAAGTCTCACTCTAGACCGCATCGTTGTTGAAGATCGAAGGAGCCATCGGGCCTAAAGGCGACGACATAGAGGAACTCTCAATGAAAGCACCAATGTCGGTGTCAAAACCGGCAGATCTCGGGTAGGGGGTCCCGAACTGTGCGTCTAGGACAGATGGTAACAGGAGACAGGGGACACTTTGTTTTACCCAGGTTCGGGCCCTCTCGATGGAGGTAAAACCCTACTCCTGCTTGATTAATATTGATGATATGGCTATTACAAGAGTAGATCTACCACGAGATCAAGGAGGCTAAACCCTAGAAGCTAGCCTATGGTATGATTGTTGTGTATGGAGTTGATTCTGTCCTACGGACTACAACCCTCCGGTTTATATAGACACCAGATAGGGTTAGGGTTACATAGAGTCGGTTACAATGGTAGCAGATCTTGAATATCCGCATTGCCAAGCTTGCCTTCCACGCCAAGGAAAGTCCCATCCGGACACGGGACGAAGTCTTCAATCTTGTATCTTCATAGTCCAGGAGTCTGGCTGAAGGTATAGTCCGGCTACCCGAACACCCCCTAATCCAGGACTCCCTCAGTACCCCTGTTGGAATCAACACGAGCACCAAGAAAGAATGGTGATGGTAAGAAGCATCACTATACCAAGAATTCTTAAGAGGTGGAGCAATCCTCACAACATTCTTGATATAGCAGACAGTAATACTACAAGCTAGAACATAACCTAAGCTAGATAGTAAGGAGATCAAGGTACAACACAAAACATGAACAAGTTTGTGTTGGGGGGAGGCAAGAATGTTGTCGATGATTACACAAACCATCGAGGGGCAAGGATGGTATTTCCCATCATGAATTTGATTGATATCCTGGACGAGCTCAAAATGTTGATGATGATCACAACACAATTGTCGAGAGATTTCATGAAGGTGTAATCGATCGGCGATGACATCAAGTCAAAGGAATGATGAAGCGAAAGGTTATTGGAACCACGAGTACGTCACAAACTCGGAATCAAGCTTGTTGTACAAGGCGAAATGATAAGACGAGGAAAGTCGACATAAGCTTAGCTCATCATCGAAAAGTTGTGCTCCAGGAAGAAGGACCGGGTAGCACAGTTAAAAAGTTGCACGATAATGATATAGCCGATCAGGCTAGGAATGACTTGAAGGATCAATAAACTCATAAGCAATAAAGATTACTTAGAGTTATTGAATCAGGGTGCGGAATTGATTCACTTATCAGCATTCTCGATTGATGGCAACCCAGAACCCGTGGAGTGATTATGACGGGGAAAGGTACTACTTCATCAGAAATTCATAAGATGAAGTGCAATGGGTTGATATCGTCGAGATACCAAGGGGTAATACTCGAAGGTAGATCAAAATAAAGGCTAGGAAGGCGTACTGATCTGCAGAAGGAAAGTACTTTAACTTGTCCGAGAAATAGAATCAAATGAGAACAATCATGGTCAGAACCATGATTGCAAAGGATCAAACATAGATACAGGACAAACTTATAACAAGGTGATTAATATCATTTACAAGAAGCTTCGATGATAAGTTTCACATCGGGTCCATGGGCATGAACGCAAAGGCTCAAGGTCGACTCCCACTTCTTCCATGCATAACCTTTCATTTTACTTCTCGCTTTTGATGAAGCTGTAGTGTAGAAATTTTATTCAGCAAAATACCAGAAGAGTATGACTTGTGAAAACTTTCGAGTCCACACATAATAAGGAAGGGATAAGTTCAACCCGTCAGGGTATCATGGAAACATCGGAGAGTATCTTCAAAATTTTCAAGTGCAGCAGGCGATCATCTGGAGTGAAGGGGCTCTCCGGAAGAAATATTTTTGAGAACCTAAAGTTAGATTTTATAAAAATCATTTAACCTGAGTAGAAGAGAGTTCAGAGTCCCAGAGTAAGGATCGAGGAGTAAAAGATCCTAA
This sequence comes from Triticum monococcum, assembly GCA_034509565.1. Taxonomy (NCBI): domain Eukaryota; kingdom Viridiplantae; phylum Streptophyta; class Magnoliopsida; order Poales; family Poaceae; genus Triticum; species Triticum monococcum. The sequence continues at coordinate 50,970,184 of CM067846.1, forward strand.
TACCACCCAAAATGGCGACATGGGCCCGTAAGGAACACATCCATGTTAGTAAAAAGTTTTGTAATGTCTAGACTCGACTTCGGCCAAGGAGTGTGGAAGGGGTATTCTTACAGGCAGTCGGCCCTGATACCAACTTGTGACGCCCCCGATTTGACCATACACTAATCATACACGCAAACGTGTACGATCAAGATCAGGGACTCACGGGAAGATATCACAACACAACTCTACAAAGAAAATAAGTCATACAAGCATCATATTACAAGCCAGGGGCCTCGAGGGCTCGAATACAAGAGCTCGGTCATAGACGAGTCAGCGGAAGCAACAATATCTGAGTACATACATAAGTTGAACAAAATTGCCTTAAGAAGGCTAGCACAAAAGTAGCAATGATCGAAAAGGCAAGGCCTCCTGCCTGGGACCTCCTAACTACTCCTCAAAGCCGAACTCCACATAGAATCAACCGCGGGATCCTCTAGCTCCTGGACTCCATCATCTGGTCGCCGCAACCGGGTATAGAAAGGGGGAAAAGGGGGAGCAAAGCAACCATGAGTACTCATACAAAGTACTCGCAAGCAAGGAACTACACTACATATGTATGCATTGGTATCAAATGGAAAAGGGGGTATCATATGTGGAATGAACTACAGAATGCCAAAATAAGGGGGGATAGCTAGTCTTGTCGAAGACTATGCTTATGGCCATCTCCATCTTGCAGCATGTAGAAGAGAGTAGATGGTAAGTTCACCAAGTACCATCGTGTAGCATAATCCTACCCGGCGATCCTCTCCTCGTCGCCCTGTTAGAGAGCGACCACCGAGTTGTATCTAGCACTTGAAAGGGTGTATTTTATTAAGTATCTGGTTCTAGTTGTCATAAGGTCAAGATACAACTCCAAGTCGTCCTGTTACCGAAGATCACTGCTATTCGAATAGATTAACTTCCCTGCAGGGGTGCACCACATAACCCAACACGCTCAATCCCATTTGGCCGGACACACTTTCCTGGGTCATGCCCGACCTCGGAAGATCAACATGTCACAGCCCTACATAGGCACAACAGAGAGGTCAGCACGCCGGTCTAAATCCTATGGCGCAGGGGTCTGGGCCCATCGCCCATTGCACACCTGCGCGTTGCGTACGCGGCCGGAGAGCAGACCTAGCAACCTCCATTACAAAGGAAGTTGCGTTACGCAGTCCAACCCGGCGCGCGCCGCTCAGTCGCTGACGTCATGAAGGCTTCAGCTGATACCATGACGTCGAGTGCCCATAACTGTCCCTGCGTAGATGGTTAGTGCGTATAGGCCAGTAGCCAGACTCAGATCAATACCAAGATCTCATTAAGCATGTTATTTTGATATAGCCATGGACGCCGACCAGGGCCAGGCCCACCTCTCTCCTAGGTGGTCTCAACCTTCCCTGTCACTCCGCCATAAAGTAACAGTCGAGGGCCTTCGGGAACTCAGGCCCACCTCTACCAGGATGGAGCCACCTGCCCCTTCAGCCCCCAACATCGGAATCACTCGTGGGTACTCCTACGAGCCGACCCAACTTTAATCACCACCTGTATAGCATGTATATATGTATAAGTATATACCCGTGATCACCTCCCTAGTGATCACGGCCCGATAGTATAGCAAGGAAGACGGACAAGAATGTAGGGCCACTAATGTTAAACTAGCGTCCTATACTAAGCATTAGGATTGCAGGTAAAGGTAACAACAGTAGTAGCAAGGACAGGCTATGCATCATGATAGGATTAACGGAAGCAGTACCATGCTACACTACTCTAATGCAAGCAGTATAGAGAAGAGTAGGCGATATCTGGTGATCAAGGGGGGGGGGGCTTGCCTGGTTGCTCTGGCAAGAGAGAGGGGTCGTTAACACCATAGCCGTACTAGGTAGCAGCGGCGTCGGTCTCGGTGTCTAGCGAGAGAAGAGGGGAAGAAACAATAAATATAATGCAAACAAATGCATGACGATGCATGACATGACGAAGCGTGAAGTCAGGTTTGCCCTAACACGGTACGAGGTGGTACCGGTGAAGGGGGAAAACATCCGGGAAAATATTCCCGGTGTTTCGCGTTTTCGGACAGATGAACCGGAGGGGGGAAGTTGCGTGTTTGCTATGCTAGGGATGCGTGGAGGACGAACGGGCTGCGTATCCGGATTCGTCTCGTCATTCTGAGGAACTTTCATATATAAATTATTTTCATCGGAGCTACGGTTGAATTTATATGAATATACAAAGGTTTAATGACTTTCTAAATTTTCTGGAATTACTTTAATTATTAAAATCAAATTATCCCAAAACAGTATTTGCTACGGGTACCCAGCGAAGTGTACCCAGCCTAGCCGTCAATGGCTGACAATGGGTCCCTGCGGGGCCCAGTTGACCCAGTCAAAGGTAGACTGGTCAACTGCTACTGTTCATGGGGCCCACCTAACATTGTAACATGACTAACATATTTTTCTAATTAGCTAATTAAGTGGGGTGGGGCCACCAGTCAGTGTCTTTTAGTAATGGGGGTTAGCACTAATCTAATTAGTGTCTAAATTAAAAAGGGGGCCATGTGACAATGGCCTTTTGGCCACACGCACCAGTCGTGCTTAAGCACTGGCCGGCCATGGCCATAGCCAGCAAGCCGCTGGCGGCGAGGCAAGGAGAGGCAAGGCACGGTGGCGCGTGAGGTACAGGGCGGGTGCCGCGAGCAAGGTCGGCGGTGGTGAGGCCGTGCACGGGCAGGAGGTGGGGATCCACGGGCGCGCAGGCCGGCGTTGGAGGCAGAAGCAGCTACGGCAGTGGCCGGCGTGGCTGGCGGGCAGCGGAGGCAAGCGCGGCCGGCGGGGCGCGGCGGAGAGCGCAGCAGCAACGGCCGAAGGTGGTTGCGAGGCCAAGCGCGAGGCACGGGCATGGGTGAAGGGATCGCTCAGGCCGCGGGCAAAGGCGACAGAGGCGAGGCTCTGTCCGGTGCGGGGAGGGAGGTAACGACAGCGGACACCAGGGGGAGGCGGACGCGACCACCGAGCAAGGAAGAGGCCCGGCGAGCGGTGGCCGGCGTTGGCAGGCGATGCGAGCGACGCGTGACGGCCGCGGGACATAGCCGGCGAGCGAGCTGCGGGTAGCGGGCAGCGCGGGAGGGACGACCACGCGTGGGCGGGCGGTTCACGGCACGCACGCAGGTCGCGTGGTCCGGCGAGGGGAGCGCGGCAGAGCGACTAGGGGTGGCTGGAGCTTGCGGGCGCGCGAGCGGAGTGTGGCGGTGACCGAGCTCGGGGTCGTGGCTGTAGGGCACGGCGCAGAGGTTTGAGGGCATGAACGACATCGCCACGAGGCCCTGAGCATGCCCACGTGCGTTGCCGGCCAGGAGGAGGTGACGACAGCAAGTGCAACGGTGGTGATGAACTACGGTGGCGATGGTAGCGATAGCAGGAGACGGAGGACGAGTTCAGGGGAGGGGGGAACGAGTGGAAGCTCACCGCAGAGGCACACGATGGCCCGATGAAAGCTTAGTAGCAGCAGAATGACGACATTCTTCGATGGCGTGATGGTGGCCGAAGGTAGAAGACGACGTGTATTCCTGCGTTGAGGTGATCTCCTGCTCGAGCTGCTCCTCGAAGTTGATGTAGACGGGGCACAAGCAGCTACTGCAGAGGCCTCAGCTGATGAGGTGGACGATGGACACGAGGACGACGATGGACATGGCGGGCGGAGCTCGGGCGTGTGCGAGAGAGGAAGAAAATGGTGCGGGGGAAAGGGGGTGGACGACTAGGGTTCGTCCAGGGAGTTGGGATGGTCTTATAGACGGCGGGGAGGTAGCGGATGGACGGTGCGTGCACCCTGCCGGCAAGGGAGCCGGTGGATGGCCGCCACGCCCTGTGTCTGCACAGGGAAGGGGATGAGTGGGGGGGGGGGAGGTGGGCTGGGCCTTTCCCAGCCCACATGGGCCTAGTGTACTGTAGATTAGGTCATTTACTTTTCCTCTACGGGTTTTTCTTATTTATGCTACTATTTTGTATTATTTTGGGATACTAAAAAGTTTTGTTTAATATAGTACTTGCCACATAAAACATGCACAATAGTGTAGTGTTGCTCAAAATGTTCCAGAGCATTTGGTAGAGTTTAAATATTATTAGAAATTGAAAAGGTCATTTAAATTACTGCGGTTCCACTGTTTTGGTTGCTAGGGTAAATCTTGGGAAATCACTAATGTTGGCTTTATTTTTGTAATAGCTTTTGGATTTTTTCAATATTCTGGACACTTTTGTTTTGCTGTTTGGACAATCAATATTTTGAATTTATATAAACAAATGAAATTGGGGTTGAAATATTTCTTAATTGTTTTTCTTAGGGCATAATATGATGACTTGACATCATTAGTGTGGAGTTACTGTAGCATGATTCTCGGGGTGTTACAACTTGGTGGAAGATCATATGTTCAGATCCATTATGCATATTAATACTCCTCTAATTATGAACGTGAATATGCTTTGTGAGTAGTTACGTTTGTTCCTGAGGACATGGGAGAAGTCTTGCTATAAGTAGTCATGTGAATTTGGTATTCGTTTGATATTTTGATGAGATGTATGTTGTCATCCCTCTAGTGGTGTCATGTGAACGTCGACTACATGACACTTCACCATTATTTGGGCCTAGAGGGAGGCATTGGGAAGTAATAAGTAGATGATGGGTTGCTAGAGTGACAGAAGTTTAAACCCTAGTTTATGTATTTCTTCGTAAGGGGCTGATTTGGATCCATATGTTTCATGCTATGGTTAGGTTTACCTTAATACTTCTGTTGTAGTTGCGGATGCTTGCAATAGGGGTTAATCATAAGTGCGATGTTTGTCCAAGTAAGGACAGCACCCAAGCACCGATCCACCCACATATCAAATTATCAAAGTACCGAATGTGAATCATATGAACGTGATGAAAACTAGCTTGACGATAATTCCCATGTGTCCTCGGGAGCGCTTTCCTTCATATAAGAGTTTGTACAGGCTTGTCCTTTGCTACAAAAGGATTGAGCCATCTTGCTGCAACTTATTTACTTTTATTACTTGCTATTCGTTACAAATTACCTTATCACAAAAGTATTTGTTACCGATAATTTCAGTGCTTGCAGAGAATACCTTACTGAAAACTGCTTATCATTTCCTTCTGCTCCTCGTTGGGTTCGACACTCTTACTTATCGAAAAGGCTACAATAGATCCCCTACACTTGTGGGTCATCAAGACTCTTTTCTGGCGCCGTTGCCGGGGAGTGAAGCACCTTTGGTAGGTGGAATTTGGTAAGGAAAAATTTATATAGTGTGCTGAAATTTACTGTCACTTGTTACTATGGAACATAATCCTTTGAGGGGCTTGTTCGGGGTATCTTCACCCCGACCAGTAGAGCAAAGAGTTGCTCCTCAAGCTAATGAAACTACTGAAAATGTTTACTTTGAAATTCCTTCGGGTATGATAGAGAAACCGCTAGCTAATCCTTTTGCAGGAGATGGAACACTACATCCCGATTTACACCTAATCTATGTGGATGAAGTTTGTGGATTATTTAAGCTTGCAGGTATGTCCGAGGATGTTATCAAGAAGAAGGACTTCCCTTTATCTTTGAAGGAAGAGGCGTTGACATGGTATAGGCTATGTGATGATATGGGATCATGGGACTACAAGCGATTGAAATTGGAATTTCATCAGAAGTTTTATCCTGTGCATCTTGTTCATCGTGATCGTAATTATATATATAATTTTTGGCCTCGCGAAGGAGAAAGCATCGCTCAAGCTTGGGGGATACTTAAGTCAATGTTATATTCATGCCCCAATCATGAGCTCTCAAAAGAAATGATTATTCAAAAAATTTATGCTCGGCTTTCGCTCAGTAATCCATGCTCGATACTTCTTGTACTGGATCTTTTATGATGAAGACTATTGAATTCAAATGGGATTTATTAGAAAGAATTAAACACAACTCTGAAGATTGGAACCTCGACGAAGGTAAGGAGTCAGGTATAACACCTAAGTTTGATTGTGTTAAATCTTTTATGGATACCGATGCTTTCCGTGAATTTAGCACTAAATATGGACTTGACTCTGAGATAGTAGCTTCTTTCTGTGAATCCTTTGCTACTCATGTTGATCTCCCTAAGGAGAAGTGGTTTAAATATAATCCTCCCATTGAAGTAAAAGTAGTTTCACCAGTTGGGATTGTTAGAGATGTTGAAGTTTTGTGTGGGAAAGTTAAATATCCTGCTAATTTTCTTGTTCTTGGTTCCCCACAAGATGACTTTTGTCCCATTATATTTGCTAGACCCTTATTGCATATTGTTAATGCTAAGATAGACTGCAATAAGGATATTGTTTCTGTTGGTCTAGGGGATATGTCTCATGAGTTTAATTTTGCTAAATTTAGTAAACAACCCCGTTGAGGGAGTCCTGGATTAGGGGGTCTCCGTATAGCCGGACTATACCTTCGGTCGGACTCCTGGACTATGAAGATACAAGATTGAAGACTTCGTCCCATGTCCGGAAGGGATTTTCCTTGGCGTGGAAGGCAAGCTTGGCGATACAGATATGTAGATCTCCTACCATTGTAACCGACTCTGTGTAACCCTAGCCCTCTTTGGTGTCTATATAAACCGGAGGGTTTTAGTCCATAGAACGAACAGCAATCATACCATAGGCTAGCTTCTGGGGTTTAGCCTCTCTGATCTCGTGGTAGATCTACTCTTGTACTACTCATATCATCAATATTAATCAAGCAGGACGTAGGGTTTTACCTCCATCAAGAGGGCCCGAACCTGGGTAAAACATCGTGTCCCTTGCCTCCTGTTACCATCCGGCCTAGACGCACAGTTCGGGACCCCCTACCCGAGATCCGCCGGTTTTGACACCGACACCCGTGATGAGGAATTGCCTAGTAAAGATGAAATTATTGGTCTTGCTTCTATTGCCGTGCCTCCTAATGATCCTTTAGAACAATATTTGCTAGACCATGAAAATGATATGTATATGAATGAAAGAAGGGAAATAGATGAAGTATTCTTTAAATAGGGACCTATTCTGAAACACAACTTGCCTGTTGAAATCCTAGGGGATCCTCCTCCACCCAAGGGTGATCCTGTGTTTGAGCTTAAACCATTGCCTGATACTCTTAAATATGCTTATCTTGATGAAAAGAAGATATATTCTGTTATTATTAGTGCTAACCTTTTAGTGCACGAAGAAGAGAGATTATTGAAAACTCTGAAGAAGCACCGTGCTGCTATTGGATATACTCTCGATGATCTTAAGGGCATTAGTCCCACTCTACGTCAACACAAAATAAATTTGGAGAAAGACGCCAAACCAGTTATTGATCACCAATGACGGCTAAATCCTAAGATGAAAGAAGTGGTAAGAAAGGAAATTTTGAAGCTCCTTGAGGCAGGTATAATTTATCCCGTCGTTGCTGATAGTCAGTGGGTAAGCCATGTCCATTGTGTCCCTAAGAAGGGAGGTATCACTGTTGTTCCTAATGACAAAGATGAATTGATCCCACAAAGAATTATTATAGGTTATAGGATGGTAATTGATTTCCGCAAACTAAATAAAGCTACTAAAAAGATCATTACCCTTTTGTTGGGGATATTACTACTGGAGGTAAACCGGCCTTATGTAGCCGGGTTGACTCTTTGAAGATTAGAAGCCCATGAAAATGTAAGGATAATGGCGCTTTAAGGAAGGGCCAAGGCCCAAAGGCGGGTTACAGCCTGTAAATGTAAACCGACCTAGTCATATAACTTGTATAGTAAGATAGGGAGAGTAGAGACCGAACCGGACACGTTTATGATCCGACTTCGGGACTCTGTAGCCCGGCGGGCGTCAATCTATTTATATAAAGGGACGACCCGGCCGCGTTTTAGAGACAGACAACAACAACTCAAGAGCCAGACAAAGCGGATTCGTTCCCTGGCCTTCGAAACCCTAGCAATACCAATCACAACTAGACGTAGGCTTTTACCTTCCTCGAAGGGGCCGAACTAGTATAAAATTCCCCGTGTCCCTTGTCCGGTTTAACCCCTTAAAGCTAACCCGTAGCGATGGCTCCACGACTAAGTCCTTTCACAAGGACATCTGCCGTGACAAACCCACGACAATTGGCGCCCATCGTGGGGCTATCGCACAATGGTTTTGAGTTCTTGAAGGGCAGCTTCGATGGACTTAGGGGATACGCTGTGGGCCAAATGACGAAGAGTCGCCGCGACAAGCTCTACATCGACAATGCAGGATGGGGTCCCGAGGCCAATTCAATTGAATACGGGTACTGGGTCCCCTTTGGCGGGATTCACGTCTTCATCGGCAAGATCGGCGAACCGGCCCCCGAGCCGGACATCTACTCCGACATCGTCGAAATGGCTCGGCGTGCAAGTTCTTCGCCGGTTCAGCCCGAGGCAAGACATGTTTTCGTAGGTGTCATCCATGGATCGACGTACGAGGACGGACCAGTGCCCGATGGAGAAACCGTGGTCTATTCTGATGACGAGTCTTCTGGAGAGACCGAATCACTTTACCAGCTGTAGGATGGCCGGATTGAGGAAGGATCCGAGGGCAACAGTATTCCGGATTCTCCCGGTCTACCAAACCGGGCCGCCATCTTCATGGCCGGCACACAATCGGTGCCTCATTCATCTACCACCGCAGCAATGCTCTTCGGTTCAACGACGGCCACACCAGCAGGTGCAGGAAGCTCGGCGCCGCCTCCGGCCCAAGTCTTGTCTGATTTGTTCGACGCTTTGGCAACGTTGATGTCCGCGAAGGTAGATGCAGCAGCCAGGGATCAGCACATTGCAGAGATCGCAAAGGTGAAAGATCAGATAGCCCAGGCTAAAGCAGAGCTGGCAACAGAGAATGCTAGGATGGCTACAGAGCGGGTTGAATTGGAAGCACAAGCCTACCGGATTAGACTGGATCAGAATGCTTCAGAGGAAGTCATGAGAAGAAGGTATCGATCACGTCTCCCGTCAGTTTATGAGGCGCAAAATCTTTTCAACACACCAGGTGCAGGAGCTGGTAACCAACCCACGCTAAACCGGGCGGGGGCGCCGGGAACAGGAGCGCCGGTTCAGCCACGCACGACGGACCCGCCTCTCCAGAACAACGTTGTGCCACAGTATGTATCGACGCCGCCCGGGCAGTATTCCAACCCGTTGGACAACATTGTGGACACCGCTTCACGCCTGGTGGCCCTCCCAACCGACGACAAGTCACCAGTTGCAGTGGAAGCATGTCGGGCCAGGGATCTCCTTCAAACAACAGTAAATCAACATCAGGCGTATTCACACAGTCGTGAAAGGATTCATTCCACTCCGCGTCCAAGCCGGAGTTATAGCAGACACGTGGAGGACGATCTGGCCGTGTCCAGTAGTGCACGTCACCGAAATTCACCATGAGGGAACAACCCGGCCGGGGGGGGGGGGGGCGCTAATGCGCAAGATGTTGTGGACCATGGCCGCGCACGTCGGGAGGCCGAGTTGGCAGCTCGGCACGGAGCAAGACAGCATACTCCGGTTCACCCCACGGCCTTCGAGGAGCCAGGGGTGATGTTCAGTTCCTTAGGGGTGTCGTGTTTAACTCCCGCTTTGCGTAATGTGAGACTGCCCAAGGATTTCAAGGGACCTCGTAAGGTACCAAATTACACCGCCGATTTGCAACCAGAGGCATGGGTGGAGAGCTATGAGATGGCAATGGAGATGTTAGATGTGGATGAGGCGGTGTGTGCTAAATATTTCACCATGCTGTTGGAAGGAACAACTCGCACTCTGTTGAAGAGCTTGCCGACCAACTCTGTTGGATCATGGGCCAAATTGAAGCACCAGTTTATCCAGAACTTCAAGGATACGTGTAAGCAGCCGATGTCAATCGTGGATCTGGCCGCTTGTATAACACCCTTGATGCGACTATATCTCCCACGTGTCGAGGCACGACTTAGAGGCATAATCGCATTGAAGGCATAAGTCGCAAGTGAGGCAATCTTTACACAACCCATGTACATATAAATATAAAGGGGGAATAATAATAATAATAGTTGGCTTACACTCGCCACGTCACATCAAGGTACATAAATAGCATTCATCATACAACACTCATGGCCCGACTACGGCGCCAAAATAGAAAAGACTCCCCAACATGCGACTAATCCCTGAATCGACCCCGAGCAGGCACCACTACTGATCATCAGGAAAAGAAACATAGTAACGCTGAGAGTCCTCGTCGTACTCCCACTTCAGCTCGAACGCACCATCCGGAGGAGTATCATCGGTCCCTGCATCTGGTATAATAGTGATCTGTGAGCCACAAGGACTCAGCAATCTCGCACCCTCGCGATCAAGACTATATAAGCTTAATAGGTAAGGAAGGGGTAATGTGAGTGGAGCTGCAGCAAGCGACTAGCATATATGGTGGCTAACTTATTCGCAAAAGAGAGCGAGAAGAGGAGGCAAAGCACGAGCGGAAAACTAAATAGAGCGAACTACGCAAACATAACTCCAACGCCGTGTCCACTTCCCGGGCTCCGCTGAGAAGAGGCCATCACGGCAACACACGCAGTTGATTCATTTTAATTAATTAAGTTCAAGTTATCTACAATCGGACATTAACAAATTCCCATCTGCCCATAACCGCGGGCACGGCTTTCGAAAGATCAATCCCTGCAGGGGGTCCCAACTTAGCCCATAACAAGCTCTCACGGTCAACGAAGGAATAGACCTCCACCCAGGACCCACCGATCAGACTCGGTATCCCGGTACAACAAGATGATTCGACAGGTCAAAACTAGTCCAGCAACACCGCCCGAATGCGCCGACAAATCCCGATAGGAGCTGCACATATCTCTTTCTCAGGGCACACTCAGATGAGACTAGCTACGAGTAAAACCAACCCTCAAGTTACCTCGAGGTGGCCCCGCAGGCAGCTCATTTCGGACCAACACTCAGAGGAGCACTGGCCCGTGGGGGGCTAAAATAAAGATGACCCTCGGGCTCCGGAAACCCAAGGTAAAGAAAAGGGTAGGTGGCAAATGGTAAAACCAATGTTGGGCATTGCTGGAAAAGCTTTAAACAAGGCGAACTATCAAGGGGTTCCCATTATAGCCCAACCGCGTAAGGGACGCAACAATCCGGGAACATAACACCGATATGACGGAAACTAGGGCGGCAAGAGTGGAACAAAACACTAGGCGAGAGGCCGAGCCTTCCACCCTTTACCAAGTATATAGATGAGTAAAGATAACATAGCAATATAGTGATATCCCAACAAGTAAATAAGTGTTCCAACAAGGAACGGCTCCAATCTTCACCTGCAACTAACAACGCTATAAGAAGGGGCTTGAGCAAAGCGGTAACATAGCCAATCAATGGTTTGCTAGGACAAAGGTGGGTTAGAGGCTCAATCATGGCAATTGGGAGGCTGACAAGCAAGTGGTAGGCATCGTAGCATTGGCAAAGCAAAAGAGCGAGCAAACTAGCATAGCAAAGATAGTAGTGATTTCAAGGGTGTGATCATCTTGCCTGCACAGTTGTCAGAATTGACTGGATCCTCAAAAGCAAACTCAACGGGCTCCTCGTTAGCGAACTCATCTCCCGGCTCTACCCAACAACACAAGCAAGCAACAAGGATACAATCAACCACGTGCGAAGGCAACCGATACGATGCAAAGATGATATGCTATGCGGGATGCGATGCGGGATGCAAGAATGCAACATGTAACAGGAAATGCATGAACCTGGCCTCAACTTGGAAATCCAAGTGTGCCACTGGATAGAGGGGAAGAAATCCCCTGAAAACGATATAAAGATCACGGCAATCGGAGCTACGGTTAAGAAATGGCAAGCGTTTTACTAAACGAACCGATCTGCGATTTTACAGCAACATGCCTCCTAAATGCAACAAAATGAACATGCTACAGCCACCCAACATGAAAAGAAATTACATGGCAGTGATGTACTCATCAAGCTTAACAAATCATCATGACTGAGGCATAGGCAAATTCATCCATATAGGGCTTCAAACAAGCATGGCAAAACTGAATAAGCAAAACAGATTTCAGACTTAGCGAAATTAACGCTAGTCTGTAATTTCAGACCATGATGCCCTCTTCGGAGCAGCAAAACAACATGAAGGAAAACCTGAACATGGCAAGTAAGAGCATGGCATGGAGCTACTCAACAAGCTTAACAAAACACCCAAAATGACCTGGGGCCAAAAGGGTTCACAAAATACTCTACCGAGTACACGAACATCGATGAAACACAATCAGTTTTCAGACTTAGTGAAAACTGGGACATGCTGAAATAATAACTCACGGAGGCATATAAACGAGCTCGATGCTCTCACTACGGTGCAAGTCATGGCAAGGCAAGCACATATCCATTAAGAAGGCACAAAATGCTAGCTAGCCATGGCAAGAACAATGGCATAGCATGCATGGATCACTAGCAATCACTCCGGCAAAATCGCAAAAGAGTTAACGATCTGCCCAAAACAGCAACTATCCAAAAGTTGAGCTCGATTGAGTCAACCTAGAGTGCTCCAACATAACAAGTAAAGACATGGATGGATTAAGCACAACAAGCATAACAAACCACTCTTACTGATCATCCTCAAAAGAGGCACGGATCACTAGGAAACAAGCTGGACATATAGCATCGTGAACTAAAACGGCTCAGACTTAGTGAAAATCACTAAGTCCCTGAAATCTGAAATCTCAGGTAGCCCTCTTCGCAAGCTTGCACAAGACAACACACACCTCCTAAAAATACAACGAAGGCACCTCTGGAAAGAAGACAACATTCTTAACAATTCATTCCAAAGGGGCACAGGCATATCATGCACGGATTAAATATGGCAAAAATGACAAAAATGCATGTTGAACTAACGGATCTGCAATTTAACTCAACATGCCTCCTTCCAACACCATTTTGGGCACCAAGATGACCTCAAATGCAAATGATGCAATGGAATGAAATGATGTACTCGTCGAGACGAAGAATTTGACATATCATACGCCCAAATTGGAGCTACGGATGCAAAGTTATGGCAGGTCAAACATGAGCATATGGAGTAGAAAAATCCTGGGACTTAGTAGAAATTTCAACCTCCCAGATCTAGGGTTCCAGATCTGCACGCAAACCGAGGCGGCGGCGCGAGCACTGTAGCAGGGGGCGGATCCGGCGTTCGCCGGCGACGAGGGCTCGCCGGAGTAGGAGGGAGGGCCGGCCGGAGCGGTGGTGCTCGCCGGAGTAGTCCGCGGGGGCCGGCGCGGGCGGCCGCGGCGGTTGGTGGCGACGGGCGAAGGCGGCGGCGGCCGGGCGCGTGTGGGGCGGCGGCGACTGGCGTGGAGGAGGAGGCGGCGCGCTCCGGTGACTGCCGGCGACGGCGAGGTGCGGGCTCCGGCGGCCGGAGCCGGAGAAGACAAGGCGGCGCGGGGAGATGGCCTCGGGCCCGTGCGGTGGGGAGGAGGGCCGGAGACGGGCCTCGGCGGGCCCGCGCGAGTGGCGGCGCGGCGATGTGGGCGCGGCCCACGTGTCGGCAGCGGAGTGGACGAGGGGCGGCGGCGGACACGTCCGGCGCCGGGCGGACACGTCCGGCGGCGGATCTGGAATCTTTTTTTTTGGGAGCTAGGGTTTCGAGGTGGAGGACGGGATCCGAAATGGAGGGGGGTATAAATAGGCATAGAGGGAGCTAGGAGAGTCCAAATGAGGTGCGGTTTTCGCCCACACGATCGTGATCGAACGACCGAGACGATGGAGCTGAGTTTGGTGGGTTTTGGGCCAAAATGGAGGGGTGTTGGGCTGCACACACACGAGGCCTTTTCGGTCCCTCGGTTAACCGTTGGAGTATCAAACGAAGTCCAAATGACCCGAAACTTGACAGGCGGTCTACCGGTAGTAAACCAAGGCCGCATGGCAAGTCTCGGCCCAATCCGGAAATGTTTAATCCCCACACACGAAAGAAAGCTAGAAGTGGCCACTGGAGGAGAACAAAGCGCCGGAATGCAAAACGGACAACGGGGAAAATGCTCGGATGCATGAGATGAACATGTAAGCGAATGCAATGCACGTGATGACATGATATGAGATGCACGAAAACAAAAACAACACACGGAGACAGAGGCCCGAACCCGAGAATTAAATATAACTTAATGCCGGAAACGGCATGAGTCGGAGTACAATTGGGGAAGGTTACATGTTGGGCGTTACAACACTCCACCACTACGAAAAGATCTCGTCCCGAGATCTAGGACTGAAAGAACTCCGGGTACTCAGAACGGAGGTGATCCTCGCGTTCCCAGGTAGCTTCACGGTCGGAATGGTGTGACCACTTGACTTTGAGAAACTTGATTGACTTGTTGCGAGTTTTGCGTTCAGTCTCTTCAAGGATTGCAACTGGGTGCTCACGGTAGGAGAGATCTTCTTGGAGCTCAATGTCCTCGAAGTTGACGGTGCGCTCAGGCGTCTTGAAGCACTTACGGAGTTGCGAGACGTGAAACACATCATGAACATTGGCAAAGGTTGCAGGAAGCTCGAGTTGATAGGCGAGGTCGCCTCTCTTGCTGACGATCTTGAAAGGCCCGACGTATCTGGGGGCAAGCTTCCCTTTGATACCGAAGCGACGGGTCCCTTTCATAGGAGAGACGCGGAGGTAGACATGATCTCCGATCTCGAAGGCCAAATCACGGTGCTTGCTGTCGTAATAGCTCTTCTGACGAGACTGGGCTGCTTTGAGGTTATCACGAATGACCTTGCACATTTCTTCTGCTTCTGTGATCAGGTCATTACCCAGCAGCTGACGTTCACCGGTTTCAGACCAGTTGAGAGGTGTACGGCACTTCCTACCATACAGAATTTCAAACGGGGCCTTGCCGGAGCTTGCTTGGAAACTGTTGTTGTACGAGAATTCAGCATAAGGAAGGCAATCCTCCCAGTTCATGCCGAAGGAGATAACACAAGCTCTGAGCATATCTTCAAGAATCTGGTTGACACGCTCGACTTGACCGCTTGTTTGAGGATGGAAAGCAGTGCTGAAGCGAATGTTGGTGCCCATGGCCTTCTGAAAAGAATCCCAAAACTTGGATGTAAAGATGCTGCCACGGTCTGAAGATATCACTTGAGGAATACCGTGCAGAGAGACAATGCGAGAGGTGTAGAGCTCCGCCAATTGAGCTGCAGTGATTGACTCTTTGATAGGCAAGAAATGAGCCACTTTGGTCAGCTTGTCGATGACAACGAATATAGCATCATTGCCACGCTTGGACTTAGGAAACCCAGTCACGAAGTCCATTTCAATGTGGTCAAACTTCCATTCTGGAATGGCGAGAGGTTGGAGGAGACCTGCTGGCCTTTGGTGTTCTGCTTTCACTCTTCTGCAGACATCACATTCATTCACGAATTGAGCGATCTCGCGCTTCATTCGAGTCCACCAATAAGATTGCTTCAGGTCTTGATACATCTTCGTGCTCCCAGGGTGGATGGAGAGGAGAGAGTTATGAGCCTCATTCATGATCACTTTACGAAGTTCACCTTTGGGCACAACAATTCGATCCTCGAAGAAGAGAGTGTCCTTGTCATCAAGTCGGTAGCACTTGTACTTGGACTGACTCTTTGCAATACCGATCTTCACCTTTTTCACCATAGCATCAAGAAGCTGGGCTTGGCGAATCTGGTCTTCCAAGGTAGGAGAAACTTGAAGGTTGGCAAGGAAACCTTGAGGAACAACTTGCAGATTAAGTTTGCGGAAGGCTTCACAAAGCTCGGGTTGATAAGGCTTGAGAATCAGACTGTTGCAATATGCTTTTCTGCTCAAAGCGTCAGCAATCACATTAGCCTTGCCTGGAGTATACTCTATACTCGGATTGTACTCTTGAATCATTTCGACCCATCGAGTCTGCCTGAGGTTGAGATTAGGCTGAGTGAAGATGTACTTGAGACTCTTGTGATCAGTGAAAATGTCCACTTTCCTTCCCAAGAGAAGATGTCTCCAAGTCAACAATGCGTGCACAACTGCCGCCAACTCAAGATCATGAGTGGGGTAGTTCTTCTCATTTGGCTTCAACTGGCGAGAGGTATAAGCAACAACTTTCTTCTCTTGCATTAGTACTGCACCGAGACCTTGGAGAGAGGCATCACAAAAGACCTCGTACGGCTTGGTTTCATCAGGCGGAGTTAGAACTGGAGCAGTGATCAATTTCTCTTTCAAAGCGTTGAAAGCAACATCACACTCCGGAGACCAAACGTACTTGACGTGCTTCTGAAGAAGATTTGAGAGAGGCTTCGCGATCTTGGAGAAGTTTTCAACGAATCTTCGGCAATAACTTGCAAGACCGAGGAAGCTACGGAGTTGCTTCACATTCTGAGGAGGTTCCCAATTAACAATTGCAGACACCTTCTCAGGATCCACGGAAATGCCCTTGGCAGAGATAATATGACCAAGATAGAGAACTTCATCGAGCCAAAACTCACACTTAGAGAACTTGGCATAGAATTGATGTTCCCTTAGCTTGTCAAGCACCAAACGCAAGTGTTTGGCATGATCTTCCTTGTTCTTCGAGAAAACCAGGATGTCATCGAGATAGACCAAAACAAAGTCGTTGGTGTAGGGGTTGAAGATGAAGTTCATCATGCGAGAGAACGTCGGAGGAGCATTAGCGAGGCCAAAAGACATAACTGTGTATTCATATGACCCATAGCTTGTTCTGAACGCCGTCTTTGGAATATCTTGTTCACGAATGCGAATTTGATGATAACCCATACGGAGATCAAGCTTGGAGAATACTTGGGCACCCTTGAGTTGTTCGAATAGCTCATTAATGTTGGGAAGTGGATATTGTTCTTGATGGTCTTCTTGTTCAATGGACGATAATCAACACAAAGTCGGTCCGTTCCATCCTTCTTCTTCACAAAAAGAACACCACAACCCCACGGAGAAGTACTAGGCCGAATGAGACCCATACTTTCTTGCTTATCGAGCTGTTTCTTCAACTCCTTCAACTCTTCGGGGCCGAGCTTGTAAGGCCGCTTGCACACCGGTTCTGTACCGGGCTCAAGTTCAATAACGAATTCAACAGGCCGGTTTGGAGGCATGCCTGGGAGTTCTTCAGGGAAGACATCTTGATACTCACAAACAACCGGAATCTGCGAAATAGCATCCAATTCACCCTTCTCATTGAGAGAGAATAACCGGATGGTATTATCCCGAGCAGCAAAGACAATCACTTCCTCAGACGAATGAGTCAGTTGAATCTGCTTGGCTGCGCAATCCAGCTGAGCTTTATGTTTAGAGAGCCAGTCCATCCCAAGAATGAGGTCGATATCAGAATTGCCAAGAACCATAGGAGAAGCCAAGAACTTGAAATCACCCATCATGATAGAAATATCCGGAATCATCATAGTGGAACTCAGACGCTTCGCTGGAGAGACGACTTGCATAGCTCTAGGTAATGCCTTAGTGCTAAAATTGTTCTCCGATGCAAAAGGGAATGACATGAAGGAATGCGATGCACCAGAGTCAAAAAGAACTTTTGCAGGAATATCATTGACAGGAAGGTTACCCATGATCACATCTGACGAATCCTCTGCTTGAGCTGCATTCACCATATTGACCTTGGTGTGCTTGGGATTATGCTTGACCACAGCTGTACTTGCCGATCTGACAGGAGGAGGAGGAGGAAGACGCCTCTGGTTAAAACACTTGTTGGCGTAGTGGCCCTTCTGTTGGCACTTGTTGCACGTGACCTCTGAGAGCGGACGGTGGTACGGAGCACTCGATCTTGGAGCTTGAGACGAAGTCTTGTTCTGAAAGCCTGGGTTGGGTGGGTGGGACGAACCACTGCCACCTTTGCTCTTCTGCTGATACGGCTGACGAAATGGAGGAGGAGGAAGCCAATACTTCTGCTGCTTGGTCACTTGAGTAGAGGACGAAGACGAAGTGTCTCTGACTCGCTTCCTGGAAGCATCACACCTGAGCTGAGCAGCCTCTTGCTTCAGTGCCATGTTGTAGAACTCATCGTATCTCAGCGGCTCGAAGAGGACAAGAGCGAGCTGAATTTCTTCACGAAGACCACCCCTGAACTGATAGATCATGCTCTTCTCATCAGGAACATCCTGCTTGGCAAAACGGGCGAGCTTCTGGAACAACTTGTTGTAGTCATAGACAGACAAAGAGCCTTGCTTCAGATTGCGGAATTCTTCACGTTTGCTTTCAGTCACACTTTGAGGAATGTGATGAGCGCGGAAATCACGACGGAAATCATCCCAAGTGATCAAACGTCCACCTCTGGAATCCCGGTACTGCTGAAACCACTCTGCGGCCTGATCCTTGAGCTGGAAAGACGCGAACTTGATGAAATCTTCAGGTCTGACGTTGCTACATTCAAAATGCTTGCCCAGATCGACTAACCAATCATCAGCATCGGTAGCCTCAACGCAGTTACTGAACGTCTTTGGACCATTTGCGAGGAACTGATTCAGAGTTGCAAACTGGTTCTGGTTGCTGCCTTGGTTCGCTTGACTGCTTTGATTCCGCTCTTGGATGATTTGCATGATCAGCTGAGTATTTGCATTAGTAGCAGACATCACAGCCTGCCATGCTTCCGGAGGAGGCGGAGGTGGCGGAGGATCTGGGTTCGGAGTCGTGCGCGTTGGAGGAGCCATCCTGAAGAGTTTGACCACCATTAGCACACAAATAGACAAATATAGAAGGTGAATCCAACGGAATGAAAAAATTGCAACATAAGTCTTCACATCCGAACAAAATGAACGAATGCACTTCTCTTGAAGTGGTCACATATTCCTAAATTGCGAAGCCACGAAGAATCAGGTAGAAGAGGTACATCAACGAGGGATGGAATCAATATATGACGTCGGAGAAGAACGAATACCACAACTCGAAATAAAACCAAGGGTTGGCTTACGGAATAAGCCGGAACAAACACATGATAGAAATTTCGTCCGAAGTGTTCGTGGTAGGACCTACACGGGCTCGACCGTACAGCACCATCATGTACAAGGCAGTGCACATGACATACGAAGCGTCCCCGAGTCAGCATAGCCAAGGACTCTTTAAGACACAACGAGGCCACTGTAAAATCGACCGTGAATAGGCGAACCACTAGACGTCGAACCCCAATTTCATATCACACATCTGTTGGAAAGATATCCTAAGGCTACTTGAATTCCCACCTATGAAATTCCCGAAACTTTCCGGTTATGCAATCAGGTGTTGAGGATACAGGGGAAGCATAATATCTCACCCAAGCTAGCAAATCCTACATCCAGCTGCATCCATCCTTCAACACATAACCAAGAAACCTTCGGAAACCATCTAACTCAACCTTCGAAAAGCATCCGTTATACAAGTTATGGCGATACTCCCGAACTCCCGCCCCAGTACTGGGTGGCGTCGAGGTTATCTCACCAACGAACTGCATAAAGGAGATTTTCGATGTCGCGCACATATCTCAAGTATACCAGAATTGCAACGATAGAATTATGATGACAACACCTCAGAGCTCAACTCCCCGGGACACTTCCACTAAACCCCTGACAGGAGGCACCAAGACAGTATTCTCATCATAAGCCATCGGAACAAAACTAAGATACTCGCGTGATCCTAAAATTTTTTTTAGTGAAATTTGAGAAGAGAAGAGTCAAAACTCTACGTCAGGATGCCTTACCAGAGCGATGAGGAGACTGGGAAGTAAAAAGAATTCCTAAGCTCTCCGATATATAATTCCTAAGGACTCAAAACATTTTTCTAGACACAACTCGGCTGCTAGAAACGATCAAGCAATGGGGCTCCTAAGGTCGGGGAAGGCTCTGATTACCAACTTATAACACCCTCGATGCGACTATATCTCCCACGTGTCGAGGCACGACTTAGAGGCATAATCGAATTGAAGGCATAAGTCGCAAGTGAGGCAATCTTTACACAACCCATGTACATATAAATATAAAGGGGGAAAAATAATAATAATAGTTGGCTTACACTCGCCACGTCACATCAAGGTACATAAATAGCATTCATCATACAACACTCATGGCCCGACTACGGCGCCAAAATAGAAAAGACTCCCCAACATGCGACTAATCCCTGAATCGACCCCGAGCAGGCACCACTACTGATCATCAGGAAAAGAAACATAGTATCGCTGAGAGTCCTCGTCGTACTCCCACTTCAGCTCGAACGCACCATCCGGAGGAGTATCATCGGTCCCTGCATCTGGTATAATAGTGATCTGTGAGCCACAAGGACTCAGCAATCTCGCACCCTCGCGATCAAGACTATATAAGCTTAATAGGTAAGGAAGGGGTAATGTGAGTGGAGCTGCAGCAAGCGACTAGCATATATGGTGGCTAACTTATTCGCAAAAGAGAGCGAGAAGAGGAGGCAAAGCACGAGCGGAAAACTAAATAGAGCGGACTACGCAAACATAACTCCAACGCCGTGTCCACTTCCCGGGCTCCGCCGAGAAGAGGCCATCACGGCAACACACGCAGTTGATTCATTTTAATTAATTAAGTTCAAGTTATCTACAATCGGACATTAACAAATTCCCATCTGCCCATAACCGCGGGCACGGCTTTCGAAAGATCAATCCCTGCAGGGGGGTCCCAACTTAGCCCATAACAAGCTCTCACGGTCAACAAAGGAATAGACCTCCACCCAGGACCCACCGATCAGACTCGGTATCCCGGTACAACAAGATGATTCGACAGGTCAAAACTAGTCCAGCAACACCGCCCGAATGCGCCGACAAATCCCGATAGGAGCTGCACATATCTCTTTCTCAGGGCACACTCAGATAAGACTAGCTACGAGTAAAACCAACCCTCAAGTTACCCCGAGGTGGCCCCGCAGGCAGCTCATTTCGGACCAACACTCAGAGGAGCACTGGCCCGTGGGGGGCTAAAATAAAGATGACCCTCGGGCTCCGGAAACCCAAGGGAAAGAAAAGGGTAGGTGGCAAATGGTAAAACCAATGTTGGGCATTGCTGGAAAAGCTTTAAACAAGGCGAACTATCAAGGGGTTCCCATTATAGCCCAACCGCGTAAGGGACGCAACAATCCGGGAACATAACACCGATATGACGGAAACTAGGGCGGCAAGAGTGGAACAAAACACTAGGCGAGAGGCCGAGCCTTCCACCCTTTACCAAGTATATAGATGAGTAAAGATAACATAGCAATATAGTGATATCCCAACAAGTAAATAAGTGTTCCAACAAGGAACGGCTCCAATCTTCACCTGCAACTAACAACGCTATAAGAAGGGGCTTGAGCAAAGCGGTAACATAGCCAATCAATGGTTTGCTAGGACAAAGGTGGGTTAGAGGCTCAATCATGGCAATTGGGAGGCTGACAAGCAAGTGGTAGGCATCGTAGCATTGGCAAAGCAAAAGAGCGAGCAAACTAGCATAGCAAAGATAGTAGTGATTTCAAGGGTGTGATCATCTTGCCTGCACAGTTGTCAGAATTGACTGGATCCTCAAAAGCAAACTCAACGGGCTCCTCGTTAGCGAACTCGTCTCCCGGCTCTACCCAACAACACAAACAAGCAACAAGGATACAATCAACCACGTGCAAAGGCAACCGATACGATGCAAAGATGATATGCTATGCGGGATGCGATGCGGGATGCAAGAATGCAACATGTAACAGGAAATGCATGAACCTGGCCTCAACTTGGAAATCCAAGTGTGCCACTGGATAGAGGGGAAGAAATCCCCTGAAAACGATATAAAGATCACGGCAATCGGAGCTACGGTTAAGAAATGGCAAGCGTTTTACTAAACGAACCGATCTGCGATTTTACAGCAACATGCCTCCTAAATGCAACAAAATGAACATGCTACAGCCACCCAACATGAAAACAAATTACATGGCAGTGATGTACTCATCAAGCTTAACAAATCATCATGACTG
This sequence comes from Triticum monococcum, assembly GCA_034509565.1. Taxonomy (NCBI): domain Eukaryota; kingdom Viridiplantae; phylum Streptophyta; class Magnoliopsida; order Poales; family Poaceae; genus Triticum; species Triticum monococcum. The sequence goes on from CM067846.1 coordinate 50,992,138, forward strand.
AGGCATAGGCAAATTCATCCATATAGGGCTTCAAACAAGCATGGCAAAATTGAATAAGCAAAACAGATTTCAGACTTAGCGAAATTAACGCTAGTCTGTAATTTCAGACCATGATGCCCTCTTCGGAGCAGCAAAACAACATGAAGGAAAATCTGAACATGGAAAGTAAGAGCATGGCATGGAGCTACTCAACAAGCTTAACAAAACACCCAAAATGACCTGGGGCCAAAAGGGTTCACAAAATACTCTACCGAGTACACGAACATCGATGAAACACAATCAGTTTTCAGACTTAGTGAAAACTGGGACATGCTAAATAATAACTCACGGAGGCATATAAACGAGCTCGATGCTCTCACTACGGTGCAAGTCATGGCAAGGCAAGCACATATCCATTAAGAAGGCACAAAATTCTAGCTAGACATGGCAAGAACAATGGCATAGCATGCATGGATCACTAGCAATCACTCCGGCAAAATCGCAAAAGAGTTAACGATCTGCCCAAAACAGTAACTATCCAAAAGTTGAGCTCGATTGAGTCAACCTAGAGTGCTCCAACATAACAAGTAAAGACATGGATGGATTAAGCACAACAAGCATAACAAACCACTCTTACTGATCATCCTCAAAAGAGGCACGGATCACTAGGAAACAAGCCGGACATATAGCATCGTGAACTAAAACGGCTCAGACTTAGTGAAAATCACTAAGTCCCTGAAATCTGAAATCTCAGGTAGCCCTCTTCGCAAGCTTGCACAAGACAACACACACCTCCTAAAAATACAAGGAAGGCACCTCTGGAAAGAAGACAACATGCTTAACAATTCATCCCAAAGGGGCACAGGCATATCATGCACGGATTAAATATGGCAAAAATGACAAAAGTGCATGTTGAACTAACGGATCTGCAATTTAACTCAACATGCCTCCTTCCAACACCATTTTGGGCACCAAGATGACCTCAAATGCAAATGATGCAATGGAATGAAATGATGTACTCGTCGAGACGAAGAATTTGACATATCATACGCCCAAATTGGAGCTACGGATGCAAAGTTATGGCAGGTCAAACATGAGCATATGGAGTAGAAAAATCCTGGGACTTAGTAGAAATTTCAACCTCCCAGATCTAGGGTTCCAGATCTGCACGCAAACCGAGGCGGCGGCGCGAGCACTGTAGCAGGGGGCGGATCCGGTGTTCGCCGGCGACGAGGGCTCGCCGGAGTAGGAGGGAGGGCCGGCCGGAGCGGTGGGGCTCGCCGGAGTAGTCCGCGGGGGCCGGCGCGGGCGGCCGCGGCGGTTGGTGGCGACGGGCGAAGGCGGCGGCGGCCGGGCGCGCGTGGGGCGGCGGCGACTGGCGTGGAGGAGGAGGCGGCGCGCTCCGGTGACTGCCGGCGATGGCGAGGTGCGGGCTCCGGCGGCCGGAGGCGGAGAAGACAAGGCGGCGCGGGGAGATGGCCTCGGGCCCGTGCGGTGGGGAGGAGGGCCGGAGACGGGCCTCGGCGGGCCCGCGCGAGTGGCGGCGCGGCGATGTGGGCGCGGCCCACGTGTCGGCAGCGGAGTGGACGAGGGGCGGCGGCGGACACGTCCGGCGCCGGGCGGACACGTCCGGCGGCGGATCTGGAATCTTTTTTTTTGGGAGCTAGGGTTTCGAGGTGGAGGACGGGATCCGAAATGGAGGGGGGTATAAATAGGCATAGAGGGAGCTAGTAGAGTCCAAATGAGGTGCGGTTTTCGCCCACACGATCGTGATCGAACGACCGAGACGATGAAGCTGAGTTTGGTGGGTTTTGGGCCAAAATGGAGGGGTGTTGGGCTGCACACACACGAGGCCTTTTCGGTCCCTCGGTTAACCGTTGGAGTATCAAACGAAGTCCAAATGACCCGAAACTTGACAGGCGGTCTACCGGTAGTAAACCAAGGCCGCATGGCAAGTCTTGGCCCAATCCGGAAATGTTTAATCCCCACACACGAAAGAAAGCTAGAAATGGCCACTGGAGGAGAACGAAGCGCCGGAATGCAAAACGGACAACGGGGAAAATGCTCGGATGCATGAGATGAACATGTAAGCGAATGCAATGCACGTGATGACATGATATGAGATGCACAAAAACAAAAACAACACACGGAGACAGAGGCCCGAACCCGAGAATTAAATATAACTTAATGCCGGAAACGGCATGAGTCGGAGTACAATTGGGGAAGGTTACATGTGGGGCGTTACAGCTTGTGTCCAAGAGGAAGGGGAGTCCACGACCCATTGGGTCAAACGAGTCTCAGCAATTTTGCATTCATCAGATCGTATCAATGCAGACACTGCAGTGTTAACATTAAAGGGCAATTGTCGTTTCAAACCGTTAAAACAAAAGTTGTGAAGGCTCAAACGTCACTGCAATGACATGTCAACACTCATGGCCGCTTTGGTTAAATACGCCAATTCAGATAATACCAAGGATTCGGATTCAGAGGAGGACAAACCAGAGAAAGGTAAGAAGAACGGCAATGCCAAAGGTCGGCAACATAATCCGGCAGGCCATGGAAGCGGTGGTAAGCGGAAGGCCAACAGTAGCTTGGACTTTGTTGCAAATACGAATGCGTAGGAGAATGGCCAGCGCCGTAAGGGCAAGTAGCCCCAGAGGGGTGGAGGTTCAGGCAACAATTTGGAGCGCTTGTTAAATCAGCCCTGTCCAACGCATGGATCGAAGGAGAAGCAAGTGTCACATCTTTGGAAAGACTGTTATATCATGCGGGATTTCAAGAATTCCAATATGTTCCAATATGACAATGGCCCGCCCGGCGGTTCAGGAGGAGGTTTCCACGGGCCGAGTTACAAAGGTGGTGGTTCCGGTTCAGGGTTTCCAGGCAACCAAACCGAATACGTCAATCAAGGGCACCAAGGCAACCAGGGAGGTTACAACCATCAGGGGAGTCAGCAGCAGCAACAGTAGTCGGGTTATCAGAGCAATCCCAAACAGCTGAACAACGGGCAATATCATGTCTTCACTACTAGTTTGTGCAAACGTGATCAGAAGCTTCACAAAAGGGCAGTAAACTCTGTTGAGCCGACAGTACCTCAGTATTTATGCTGGTCTGAGCAACCTATTTTGTGGAGTAGAGATGATCACTCGCCCCGGGTTGATAATCCAGGTCATTTGGCCCTGGTGGTAGCCCCTCAAGTTGGGGGATACAAGTTCACTAAAGTGCTCATGGATGGGGGAAGTAGTATCAATATTTTGTATTATGATACATTCTGCCATATGGGGTTGACAGATAAGGATCTTAAACCGTCAAACACGGTCTTTCATGGTGTGGTGCCTGGTAAGTCTTCATATCCTGTTGGCAAGATAGCTTTGGAGGTAGCTTTTGGAGATGACTACGATTCAAGGTCAGAAACATTGACATTTGAGGTGGTAAAGATCAAAAGTCCGTACCACGCCTTGTTTGGGCAGCCGGTTTATGCTAAGTTTATGGCAAGGCCATGTTATGTTTATCTACAGCTTAAAATGCCAGGTCATAAAGGGACTATCATAGTACATGGAAGTAGAAAGATTGCTTTGGAGTGTGAAGAAGGCGATGTGGCTTATGCTGAGTCGGTTTGTGCCACGGAGGAGTTGAAATTCTATAAGGAGCAAGGTGATCCGGCAGACATGACCTCTTTAAAAAAGCCAACTACGGAACATGATCCAGCGTTGAAGTTCAAATCGGCTACAGACACTAAGATGGTTGACTTTGTTCCCGGCGATTCATCCAAACAGTTCAGCATCAACGCTAACCTGGATCCCAAATAGGAAAGCGCGCTCATCGAGTTCATCCGTGAGAATCGGGACATCTTCGCACGGAAACCTTCTGACATGCCAGGTGTACCGAGGGAACTCGCTGAGCACACACTCAACATTGATCCTAAGTTCAAACCGGTCCGGCAGTTCCTCCGCCGTTTCAACGAGGAGAGACGCAAGGCTATAGGTGAAGAGGTAGCCCGTCTGTTGGCTGCTGGGTTTATTGTTGAAGTTTTTCATCCAGAGTGGTTAGCCAATCCGGTGCCGGTTCTTAAGAAAAACGGTACTTGGCGCATGTGTGTGGACTACACAGATTTAAACAAGTCTTGCCCTACAGACCCCTTTGCTCTCCCCCGCATTGATCAGATAATTGATGCTACGGCGGGTTGTGACCGTTTGTGTTTTCTGGATGCTTACTCTGGTTATCATTAGATCAAAATGGCGGTTAAGGACCAGGAGAAGACAACCTTCATAACTCCCTTTGGAGCCTTCTGCTATGTTTCCATGCCCTTTGGACTCAAGAGTGCCCAGGCGACTTACCAGCGATGTGCCTTCATAAGCAAATTGGGCGCAATGTTCATGCGTATGTGGATGATATTGTGGTCAAATCCAGAAAGGAGGGGACATTGATAGATGATCTATGAGAAACCTTTGACAATCTCCGGGTTTACAAGATGATGCTCAATCCGGAGAAGTGTGTCTTCGGTGACCCGGCAGGCAAGCTCTTAGGCTTCCTGGTTTCAAATAGAGGCATTGAGGCTAATCCAGAAAAGATTGTAGCAATTACATCCTTGGCTAAACCGATGTGTATTAACGATGTTCAACGTCTGGCTGGCCGGATTACAGCCTTGAGCCGGTTTATCAGCTGCCTTGGAGAGAAGGCCATCCCCTTATATCAGATGCTCAATAAAACATATAACTTTGTCTGGAGTGAGCCAGTTAATAAGGCGTTCGAGGATCTGAAGAGGCAGCTAGCTGAACCGCCCGTGCTTGCAGCGCCGATCGATAAAGAGCCATTATTATTATATGTGGCTGCTAATGCCCGGGCTGTTAGCGTAGCCATTGTGGTAGAGCGCAAGGAGCCTAGCAAAGAATATCTAGTTCAACGGCCGGTTTATTATATCAGTAAGGTGCTCATTGAGTCAAAGCAGAGGTATCCGCATTGGCAGAAACTGGTGTATGGGGTGTTTATGGCAAGCCGGAAGCTTAAACACTATTTCCAGGGCCATCCTATCACAGTGGTCAGTTCAGCTCCTCTGGGCGACATCATTCAAAACAGAGAGGCAACTGGCCGGATTGCCAAGTGGGCCATTGAGCTTGGACCTCATGGGCTCAAATATATACCCCGCACGGCGATCAAGTCCCAGGCACTCGTGGATTTCATCAACGATTGGACGGAGTTACAGGCACCTGAAGAGAAACCAGATAATACATATTGGACTATTCATTTTGATGGATCCAGACAGTTGGAGGGCTCGGGGGCTGGAGTCGTACTAACTTCCCCACGAGGTGACAAGTTTTGTTATGTCCTCCGTTTAATGTTCCCTTGTACTAACAATGCAGCTGAATATGAGGCTTTACTCCACGGCCTTCGGATGGCTAAAGAGAGGAATTTGAGCCGGGTTAAGTGCTTCGGCGATTCAAATCTAGTGGCTCAGCAGGTGTCTGGCACTTGGGATTCTAAGGACCCACTCATGGTTGCATATCGGCGAGAGGTGGACGCAGTGGCTGGTCACTTTAAAGGTTATCAGGTGGACCATATAGACCGGCGGAAGGATGAAGCGGCGGACGCTTTAAGTCGTCTTGGTTCCCAACGTAAACCAGTTCTGCCCAATGTCTTTCTTGATGTGTTACACAATCCGTCAGTCAAAATACCAACCGAAGAAGATTTGGCTATTCCTGATCCGGAGGCTTAGTTGGTGGCAGCTCTGCATGCCATAACGGATTGGACGATCCCATATCTGGATTACATGAACCGGGGCGAGTTACCATATGAGGAAACGTTGGCTCGACAGATAATCCAGCGTTCCAAGTCCATGACCATACTCAACGGGGAGTTACATCATTACTGTGTTTGAGGAGCAATTCAGCGCTGCGTTTCTCCTCAAGAAGGTTGTGAGATTTTGCGAGAAATCCATGAAGGGGATTGCGGTCACCATGCCGGTTCAAAGTCGTTGGTTTCCAAAGCTTTTCGCCATGGTTTTTACTGGTTGATGGCACATGCTGATGCGGATGATTTAGTCAAGAGATGTGATGGATGTCAAAAATTTGCCCGCCGTGCGCATGTTCCGGCTCAAGAGTTGCGGATGATTCCAATTACGTGGCCGTTTGCAACTTGGGGGCTTGATATGGTTGGACCCTTCAAGCACTCTAAGGACAAGAAGACCCACCTATTAGTAGCAGTTGATAAATTCACTAAATGGGTGGAGGCAGAGCCAGTCAGCAAGTGTGATGCAGCCACGTCGGTTCAATTCATCAAGAAGGTGATATTCCAGTTTGGCTTTCCACACAGCATTATAACAGATAATGGTACTAATCTATCAAAAGGGGAGATGGAAGAATTCTGTCAATGTGAGCACAACCGGCTTGATCTAGCATCGGTGGCTCATCCCCAATCTAATGGTCAAGCAGAAAGGGCAAATCAAGAAATTCTACGGGGTATCAAACCAAGGCTTATGGTTCCCTTAAAGCGGACGCCGGGTTGTTGGGTTGAGGAGCTACCTTCTGTGTTATGGAGCATCAACACCACACCCAATAGGTCTACGGGTTACACACCTTTCTTCATGGTTTATGGAGCGGAGGCAGTTCTTCCTAGTGACATCCGTCACGATTCGCCCCGTGTGGCAGCTTATGTTGAAGCTAATAATGAGAAGGCACGTCAGGATTCTCTGGACCTGTTGGATGAAGAGCGTGATCTTGCAGCAGCACGTTCGGCGATTTATCAACAAGATCTTCGAGGTTATCACAGCCGCCGGGTTAAAACCAGAACCTTTCAAGAAGGTGATTTGGTGCTCCGGCTCATCCAGGATCAGACTGATATGCACAAGTTATCCCCCCCTTGGGAAGGACCCTTTGTGGTCAGCAAAAATCTGCACAACGGATCTTACTACCTCGTTGATGTTCGAGAGCATGAAGACTCACGTCAATCGGAGGAGGAGACAAAGCGGCCATGGAACATAGCTCTCCTTTGGCCTTACTATACTTGAAGCCATAGGCTCTTCATCTGTACATATTTATGACAGTGTATATATCATATAATAAATCGGAGGCTCCATTATAAGCGGGGTGTCTGTTCTTTCTTATATCATGTGTGTGCTTTTACAAGTTAACTGACAAAGCGGAGTCTTTGTTAAACTGGCTTTAGCAGATGCATATATATAAAGAAAATCACTAGGGGGCTTGGTCATATTTGAACCACAGCTACACCTCTTGATATGTTTTTAAACCACGAAGGGATATCACTAGGGGGCTTCGTTGTCCTCACACCATTGCCACATCTCTTGATAGGCATTTCAGCCACAAAAGGAAAAATTTGTGGAGCGAAAGAGAGTGTTGTACACAGTACAGACTCAAACATGGGCGCACACTGAGCATCGCTCACAAAGTTACTTGGGGGCTCTTTTTTGCAAAGCAACAAAGAGTTTGAAAGGACCCTCGTAATTGGCTATCAAGCCACGGCTTGGAAGCCTGGTGTATTCACCTAAAAACTTGGGTTAGCCTACCTTCATCAAGTAAGCCACTCATGTCCAGGTAATCCTGGTATGACCCGTCGAACGTGTGACAAGTCAATCTTTTACAGACCCTGAACTTGTCGCAGTTAAAATGGTGATTGGTTAATTGGAGGCCCATCTTAAAAGGCTTTGTTAAATGGTTTAACTCAGAGGCCTGGCACCATGAAAAGCCTCGATTTGGAGCCTGGCAGCTCGTAAAAAGCCTCGCATATTTTCCTGTTTGAATTTTGTTTATTGAAAATCATAAGTATTTTTTGATAAACCAGCATCCTTGACCCAGCTTGCTTTTCAACTACCAGTTATTGGCACATGATCAATTATAAACCGGTGTTCATTGACCTGGTCTGGTTTGACTACATCACCAGTGTTATAAAGAAAATCCGGTAGTTATACCGGTCTGGTTTAATATATAGACCAGCATTATGAAGATGAAATTATCAAACGTTCCAGATAGGTATTAACACCTTTGCCGTATACACGTTTGGTCAATCAATGAGGTATGTTGTGTACAATATTTTTTGTACAAACACTTGATTATTCATCTAAGTACTATATACTTCTTGGATATTATGACACGTCTAGCGGTAAACCGCTAGACACTTTTAAGTTTTTGTACCCAGGAAGGCAATTCATCATGGGTTATGCATAAATATATCCCGAAGGGCAGCACAGATTGTCACAGAGTATTACGAAACATGCTCGATGGCATGGCAGATAAACGAAGTTTCAGCTATCCTATTACATGAAGCTTCAAAGCGGCTCAAACAGTGCTATTGTTTTTCACAGTAAGCCATATAAACCGGCGACCGGATCAGGCCTCTTTATCACGACGGTTTGACGGTTGAGGATCAGTTGGTGTAGGCACTTCTTCATCCCTTCCCAGACGCTGGAAATCAGTCGTTGACCAATCGATTCCGGTTAAAGCTTGGAACACTACTTCCTCATGGATAAGATTGGAAGGGTTAATATCAGGGGCGTAAGTGTGCTTACGAATCAGAGGCACAAGTTCTCCGACTTCATGGATGTCGGACGACTGTCTTTTCCCTTCTGCATCATAAAACGGTTGAAAATGGGACAAATCGGTATCCTCAGCCAACTTGCTGGCCGCATCTGTTTGGTCAGCCGCCGAAGATCGTCATTGTCGAAGTTTGAACCGTCTTCTTTAACGCCTGGGTATCCTTTAATGATATCCTCCGCTTCAAGGTCTGGAATCCAGGCCTTGGCTCGAATAAGGGCGGTTAAAGCTCCTGCTCTGGCAGCGGCTCTCTTCAACTCGGCAATACGGGCTGGTAACATGCCCAGCTTCTCAAGGGTCTCCTTAATCAAAGTTGGAGCCGGTTTGTTATAAGCCGCCGTACTAATGGCCCGCTGAGACCCAGAGTATAGCTTCTCAACCAATGTATATGCCGCTTTGAGCTTCATCCGCATATCTGTACCAAGATGAGCGATCCGAGTGCCTGCCAAAGATTTTATCAACATTTTGGTCAGTTTTAAGATTCATTGACTGGCCCAACATACATAAGCAGACACTTACCAAAGATAGCAGAGGTCATAGCATTGATTTGGCATTTCAAACCGGCTAGTTCTTCAACCACTGGTTTCAGGGCTGCCTCGGCGTCTACAGCTCTTTTGGATAAACCGGCTTTTTCGGTTTCCCATTCAGCGCGCTCTTGGTTGAAGGATTCTTTCAGCTTTTCCATTCCGGCCAGGGCCTGGGTCAGCTCCTCTTTGGTTTTTGCAGCCTCGGCTTGTTGAGATTTCACATTTTCTTGCAAGTCAGAATTTCGGGCATCTTTGCTTCTCAGTTCATCCTGCAACATCGAAGGTATATTCAACAAACAACATATATATGTGCTAAGTATAAAGCATATAACAAGTTATACACTTCATACTTGGGGGCTAATGCCTATTTGCTCTCAAATACTACATTTTATACAAGTCTCCAGAACAATGCAAGCATTATCCTTGACACTTGGGGGCTAATGTGCGTCTGTTCTAAAACGGCTATGTGAATTAAAAATTGGATTAACTTGCCAAGTTAAACCGGCCTTTGGGGGCTATGTTGCAGAAAGTTATCTAATTTTTTCAAGATGAGTCTTACCTATTATTGGCGGCCTGCCATTGCAAGGATCAATGATGGGATGCTTAAAGTGTTACAAAGACCCGGCTTGTGATTAACAATCATAAAACGGCCCTTGGGGGTTACTTGGGATAGTGTTTCAGCTATAAATCAATGTACAAAGGGAGAATAATTTACCTCATATCACTCTTTCATCAAGTTCACCAAACCGACTTCATAATCCTGGTTTGAGTGCAGACGGTTCAAGAAGACAGAATGACGCTCATCAGCGTTAAGATGAGCATAGTCTGATAAGTCGCTGCTCCATTTACCTTTATCCCGGGCAATTTGCTCTTCTTTGGCACTATGCTGAGCAAAATGACGGGATGGAAAGGAGAGCTGTGGCCTATTCCAGTAATAATAACATCATCACCTTGGCCTTCAGGATTTTGGGTGGATGATGCTAGAATTTCAGTGTCTTTCATCGGATTAGCCCGGTTTGGCTCTGCCGGTTCAGTATCGGGTGCGGCAGGCTCAGCATCTGTTGGTTCATCGGTATGTTGGCCTTCAAGGGGTGGATCATCAAAAGTAGCTTCAGGATGGGGGCCTTCCGGTTCACCTCTTGGTTCTTCTTCTTCGGCCACAGGGTCTTCTGGTGGATTGGTGACCCGAGCTTTCTTGCTGGGTCTGGCTTTGGCCCTGCAAACAGAATAAAAAAGGATTAACATCCTATTCAAAGGATTTATGGCGCATTGAAAGGAAAGGTTTTTACAACTCACCGGGCCACAGTTTTCAAAGGGGGGAGTTGACTTGCTGTCGATTCACCAGAAGAGGAAGGAGGTGTCACCTGATAATTTGAATCAGATGGATTAAGAGGCTGTCTGAAATAACCTGCCTTGGGGTAAGAATGGTCAAAAGTAGGAGAGACCTCAGACCGGCGCTTCCGAACCGGAGTGTCAGGTAAACTGGCTGAAGTGACCTGTTGGACACTGTGCCGGGTTATCCGGTGAGCTTCATGCTGTTGAGTCTTCAAAATAAATGTTGGATCCAAGTGAGCAAGAGGATGATAAAAGCTTACTTTCCGGATTGCTTGGTGAGTTTTTTGTGTTGGCATAGGGTATGAACCGGAGGAAAGGGTAATTACCTCTACGTCATTAGCTTGACTAGCTTCTGCATCCTCCTGAGGAAGATCATTGTTAATGAGATGCATAAAAAGAGAGCCAAGTGAGTCAAGTTCTACCTCAACTTCTGGATCATCAGTATCATCATCAAGCTCCATATTAATCCGGTCAGCCATTTTCCGCTTTGACGTCCGTTTTACGGCTTTGGTCTTTGGGCGGGATGGCTTGACCGCTTTGTCTCCAGTCGGCTTTGCCGCTTTCTCTATGGATTTCCGTTTCCAGAAGGGGTCATCGCCCTATACATATAAAGAAGAAGGGTTACATGTTACATAAGTTCAAGATATTAGAGATAAAGAGGGAGTGTAATGCTTACAGCAGGCGGTTTGTTCTTGACATAGAAGGGACTCAGACCGGTTTGACTACAGACCAGTTCTGATTCATGCAGAATCTTCTTTACACCTTCAGTAACTTCTTCCTCAGATAATTGGATGTTTCAATGGCGTTGAGGGTCATCAACCTCACCGGTATATTCGCACATTAAACCGGGATGCCGGCTTAGCAGCAAGATACTCCAAGATATCCAACAGTGCACAAAGTCCACGCCTATTAAACCGTTTGCCATAAAGGCCCGGAGCTTGGCGAGTTGAGGAGCGTATTTCACCCTTTCTGAAGAGCTCAGGCATTGTGGCATTGGGTGAGTATTGGATAGTCTGTGATCACGAAAGCTGGGGAGGGGATTTTCATCCTCAGGCGAAGTGTCTCTGCAATAAAACATGTTTGGTTCCATTCCTTATGGTGGCTATGATGTTTGGCATGAGGAAATTCCACTTCTTTCCGCTTTTGAATCGAGACACCACCAAGCTCTGTGTTCGGGCCATTTACAAACTCTGTGTGCCGGTTTAAGTGAAAGAAATCCCGGAACAGTTCTGCAGTTGGTTCTTCTTGTAAATATACTTCACAGAAGACCTGGAAGTTGCATAAGTTGGAAACTGAGTTGGGACCAATATCTTGTGGATGCAGTTGGAAACTTGCAAGCACATCTCGATAAAACTTTGACCCTGGCGGTTTGAAACCACGGCCTATATGGTCAACAAAGACCACCACTTCGCCCTGCATTGGGGTTGGAGGATTTTCTGTTCCTGGAACTCGCCATTTGATCTTAGTTTTCTTAGGCAGAGAGCCGATGCTAACCATCTCATTCAACTAAGCCTCAGTAACCCGGGAACGAGCCCAGTTGCAGGCAGTGAATTGTTTGGCCATTGCAAAGCGAACAAACTGAAAATGAAAGGCCGGTTTATAAATTACGCATGATTATATACAAGAGACAAGGGAGTAAGAAACATATTGATAAGTGAAATGGTACAACCCGGAGACCAATGCAATAAGAGAAAAAGGTAATACTAGCACAGGATTACTCAGACACTGTTAAACCGGAGCATAATTATGAAGGTAAAATGCTCCTCCGGTTTATCAGAGGGCTAATGGCATATACTGCTTATACAAGGTCAAACCGCCTATATTGGTGCAAGGAGAAACGGATCTCACAGGAACATAGAAACAGATCTCACATTGACATATAAAACTTTCGGATCTAAGATAAGACAGAAAAGCAAAAATAATTGGATCTTGAAGGGGTGCAGAACTGAAGCAATTTATGACAGACTAGATCAGTTCTTTGCGCATAAGGATTTGTGATGACCATGGTAGGTTAGCTACGGCAAGAGATACGTCAAGCATGAAGTGTCCATCTACATACTAAAGGAAGAACAGGGAAGAACAGCACTGATGAACTTCGGAAGAATTGCGAAGAACGTCGAAACCCTAGAACAGATCTGTGGCGAAAAAAGCAGAGAACTTACCGGAGCTGGTGAGGAAGCGGAAAGGCGCCGTAGTATTCTGGTGCGTTCAGGGTGATGCAGCGGCCAGGGTCGGAGTAGAGGCGATGGTCGACAGTGGCGGCAGAGCTCCAGAGGCTGAGCGGTGCAAGGAAGACGACGCGAAGAGGCAGGGGGGGGGAGGTGAAAATGACCCCTTGGTCCTATTTATAAGGTGAAGCGATAAAATGGCAAGCACGGGAATCGAGGAGCCCAAAAAATGGATAAGCTAATAAAGGTTTCGCCTTGATGACTGAATATATATTAAATGAAGGTAATCTCCGACATCAACGGATGGATGACATCAGGGCGGTTTATCATAATTTTGAAGTATGACGTCATGGCGGTTTACAAGATCAAAAGTGGAGATAAGAGAGAAGATTTTTTTCTAAGTATGGAAGATTGACATGAACAAGTTCAAACCAATCTGGGGCCTAATGTTGGGGATATTACTACTGGAGGTAAACCGGCCTTATGTAGCCGGGTTGACTCTTTGAAGATTAGAAGCCCATGAAGATGTAAGGATAATGGCGCTTTAAGGAAGGCCCAAGGCCCAAAGGCGGGTTACAACCTGTAAATGTAAACCGACCTGGTCATATAACTTGTATAGTAAGATAGGGAGAGTAGAGACCGAACCGGACACGTTTATGATCCGGCTTCGGGACTCTGTAGCCCGGCGGGCGTCAACCTATGTATATAAAGGGACGACCCGGCCGCGGTTTAGAGACAGACAACAACAATTCAAGAGCCAGAAAAAGCGGATTCGTTCCCTGGCCTTCGAAACCCTAGCAATACCAATCACAACTAGACTTAGGCTGTTACCTTCCTCAAAGGGGCCGAACTAGTATAAAATTCCCCGTGTGCCTTGTCCGGTTTAACCCCTTAAAGCTAACCCGCAGCGATGGCTCCACGACTAAGTCCTTTCACAAGGACATCTGCCGTGACAAACCCACGACACCTTTGCCTTTCATTGATCAAATGCTAGAAAGATTATCCAAACATACACATTTTTGCTTTCTAGATGGTTACTCTGGTTTGTCTCAAATACCTGTGTCAACCGAGGATCAAGAAAAGACCACTTTTACTTGCCCTTTTGGTACCTTTGCTTATAGACGTATGCCTTTTGGTTTATGTAATGCACCTGCTACCTTTCAAAGATGCATGATGGCTATATTCTCTGACTTTTCTGAAAAGATTTGTGAAGTTTTCATGGATGATTTCTCTGTTTATGGATCCTCTTTTGATGATTGCTTGAGCAATCTTGGTCGAGTTTTGCAGAGATGTGAAGAAACTAACCTTGTCTTGAATTGGGAGAAGTGCCACTTTATGGTTAGTGAAGGTATTGTCTTGGGGCATAAAATTTCTGAAAAAGGTATTGAAGTTGACAAAGCTAAAGTTGATGCTATTGAAAAGATGTCGTGTCCCAAGGACATCAAAGGTATAAGAAGTTTCCTTGGTCATGCCGGTTTTTATAGGAGATTCATTAAAGACTTCTCAAAAAATTTCTCAGCCTCTAACTAACCTATTACACAAAGATATTCTTTTTGTCTTTGATGATGATTGTGTAGAAGCATTTGAAATACTTAGGAAAGCCTTGATTTCTGCACCTATTGTTCAGCCACCTGATTGGAATTTACCCTTTGAAATCATGTGTGATGCCAGTGACTATGCTGTAGGTGTTGTTCTAGGACAAAGAGTCGATAAAGAATTAAATGTTACTAGTCGTCAACCCGTGCATTCGCACGGGCTAGCAGAATGTCAGATGGAATATCTCTTTCTTTTCGATATAGCTTCCTCTGTTTCTGACCTAATGATGTTAGATTTGGGAGCTTGGTTGCTCATGTAGCAACCTTTTCCTGTGTAATTGTTTTATTTTCACATTTGGAATGTTTGGTCACCTGATATATTACTATATAATATTTCAATGTCATTAAATAATCTAGATAGAGTAACGGGTATATGATTTATTCCTGGTATTATTGTAATAATTAGCTTTTGTTGTTTTGATTTGTTCCACTAAGTTCGATGCATGTTGACCACAGCTAGTGAGCAATAGGGGCGCTCAATACTTAATTGTTTAGACATTAAGATATAAGCAAAACATATATTCTCTCCATTCCTAAATATAAATCTTTTTAGAGATTTGAATATGCACTACATACGAAGCAAAATAGAGTGAATCTACACTATAAAATATTTCTATATACATCCGTATGTAGTCCGTATTGAATCTCTAAAAAGTCCTATATTTAGAAACTGAGGACGGGTTAATAGGCATTTTAGTAATTAGAACCAAAGTATATATAAAGTACAAATATTGATGTCACAATCATCCATATCTATCTAGAATTTTGCATATTTCTAAATCAATTTTTTGCTCTGCCTAATACATGGTGCAGATTATTGTTGCACCCAAATCACATGTCTCTAGCTCATGTGTGTGCATACAAATAATATGGCATATATAGGTCAGTACATGATGAATTACTACCCAAATAATGAGATATTATGAATTGTGCCATCAACATTTCCGCTCAGGTTATTTTTCACGTTTGTGATAATAGAAGTTGTCTTATTTTTATACTGTTTTGTTGCATTTGCAGCGTCCTAAGTAGTACAACTCTTCTCGTGTATTAATCAACTTCATTGTTGCTTCTATATTACAGAACTTTCCCTGTCCATTGTAGGTTAAATTAGCATATAAGAAAATGTAAAGCAAAATGATAAGAAATTCCCTTTTTAAGATTCATAAGTTATTTCAGTTATTTCTTCTAATGTTCTTCTTTTACAGAGCATCGGTTTTGGGAGCTAAACATGTTTCTGCATGTACATAAGTACTGGTGGACGTTGCTAGAAAAATATTTCTTTATACAATTGAAGGAAAGCTATTACACCTCATATGGAACGCAGTCGTCTCACGAATATTCAAATGAATATAAACTCTGGTTACACCTATAAATTAGGGCGAGTAGTCTACATGCACTAATCTTATCTTTTGGATATAATAAATAAATATACTCATAGCAATTCTTACATCCCATTAATAAATACAGACCTGTCATCTTGGTGAGAGCCGTTGGTATTACCATATCAACAGGGCCCAAAGTACCCTGATGTTTCTTTTTTAATCTGTGTATACTCCACGAGTCTTAACTATTAACAACCATGGTACGTTGACTCATTTAGTCCCTTTCAATATACTCACTCAATTCGGACCAGAACATCTTCAATCTTCGAATCACATGATTCGTGTGTTTGTTTGGTACTTCCGATGCTAACGACATCTACTATATAAAGCGGTGTTAATATGAAGAGACCATATGAATTCATAATTTCAACAAATATAGTTGTACCGAATAAGTAAATCGTCTCGCATCTTTGCTCGAAAGAACTTCAGTGCTAGAAAATGTGCATCTTTGTTCAGTCATTCCGATTTTTTAGACATTTTATATCGTGAAATTTCTTCATGTGAAAAAAAATCAGTATCTTGTTGTCTTCAAATGGATGGAAATTCCACAAAGATGTAACCTAAAATTTGATACCATGAAAACGGAAGCTTGGTAGCCCAATGGCCATATCTTGCTAACCGATATTTCATTACCTTGCGATGAAGCAAATACAATGCATTATGATATACAAAGAAGCCTATAAATTCATAATAACTTTTAGGATCTGTTTAAGACACATCTAGATGTAACATAATTATGTCATATCTAAACTGATGCCCACTATGTTTGTGATCTATTTTTTTTCCTAGTGTTTCTTTTTTGTTTCTTGTTGTTGCATTATATATTTGTGGAAGCTTAGATGTGACATCCTTAAAAAACATCTAGATGTGAATTAGACAAACTGTAACTTTTGTAAGTCATAACTCCCTATTTAATCCATTTACTTGCTAATTGAATCAAGCATATCAGAATAAGCGAGATCAACCGTAAAAAATCAAAGAGGACTGACATGGTCCTGTGGCCATCAAAATCGTTGTGTGCTCCTCTGTCGTGTGGGTGCGTGTGTTTCTAGTGGAAATTATCCTGTTTGTCCTTACGTATTGTCGTACACGCAGAGCCGGCGGCTCCACGTGTGTGCGGTAGCTTCGTACGTGCGACTGTAGCGGAAATCCATCCGCCTACCTATCTGCTAGCTTCTGAAGCTAGATTTGCACGTACATGCGCTGCTATTAGGTGAATTGATTTAGTGTTCTAAAACTAATTTAGGGACTGTGCTACATAATTCAAGTATTTAATTGGAAAAAAGAGAGTAACATGAAGTCAGTTCTTCGTGTAATAACTAAGAAACATGTTTCACCTAACCAGCGGAACAAATAATTGCTAAAAAAATATTGGGTGCGAGGATGATTCGCTAACCTGCACAATGACAGCCACGGACCAGAGACAACCTTGGCACAGAGTGGGAGAATCTTGAGCAGCCATGATGGGCATAGTTCCTGTGCTCTGACCTGATCTCCATGAAACATCCAAAATTTACACGTGAGAAGATTCAGGATCCAATCCGTGGAGATGGCAAAAATTGAATCCAAATCCAAAGGGAAGCCATGATTAATTCCGTTGCAAACCTGCAAGAAAACAAATTGAGAATAAATAGCGTGTAAAATTTGGATCTGATACATTAGGAAAAACTCCTTAAGGACACGGAATCCATCCTACAATTTTGTTCTCCTGTGAGGGCGAGGGAGATGATGGAGAGAAAGAGGTCGTGGATGGATTTGTCGAGGGGAGAGAGAGATAATTAAGAAGAAGAATAGATCATAGAGGGGAAAGGAAGAAGATGCCATGTAGTACGTGTAGTTAGGTACATAAAGAGATGGAGCCATATAGGAGTAGTTTTGAGGGAACCGTATAAGAGTAGATAGGAATTTGTGCGATGGTTTCTATCGTCAAGTTTTTTTTACATGAATTCTGCCGGCCGTCAGGTTTTTTTAAACCAACAAAGGAACAGTTTGTTTTCTCTACGAAGGAGCGGCTAAGCAGGAGTTCTCATCCATTGCTTTTTTTAGGGAAGTTCTCATCGATTACTACAGGCCAGCTTTCTATGTGTGCACCATGATTAAATCCGGGCACCATAACTCGGTCCTACAATTTTTTTAGAATACTAATTTTATTTTTGAGATAACTAATTTTACTTCTGGAAAAAGGATACAGATTTGTTACAAAAGTCCGTTTGAACTAAGAGGATTACTTGGTTTAATCTACACCGTTATAAGTTGGACCTACCAGATGAGCGGTTCCTAATTGCTAATTAATGTGGTAATCTTTGAGAGGGTTACTTGGTTTAATCTACACCATTATAACTTGGATCCACTAGATGAACGGTTTCTAATTACTGATTAATGTGGTAATTTCTTGGGAGTCGCTAATTAGTATAGGTATAGATATATAGATTCAATATGCTAGTAAAACTCTAGACAATGCCCAGAGAAATTATGCTACTACTGAAAAGGAATTTTTAGCAGTTGTTTTTGCTTGTGATAAGTTCAGACCTCATATTGTTGATTCTAAAGTAACTATTCACACTGATCATGCTGCTATTAAATATCTTATGGAAAAGAAAGATACTAAACCTAGACTTATTAGATGGGTTCTTTTGCTACAAGAATTTGATTTGCATATTATTGATAGAAAGGGAGCTAAGAATCCCGTTGCAGACAACTTGTCTAGGTTAGAGAATGTTTTTGATGACCCACTACCTATTGATGATAGCTTTCCCGATGAACAATTCGCGGTCATAAATGATTCTCGTACTACTCCATGGTATGCTGATTATGCTAATTACATTGTTGCTAAATTTATACCACCTAGTTTCACATACCAGCAAAAGAAAAAGTTCTTGTATGATTTAAGACATTACTTCTGGGATGACCCACATCTTTATAAAGGAGTAGATGGTGTTATTAGACGTTACGTACCCGAGCATGGACAGGAACAGATCCTACGCAAGTGTCACTCCGAGGCTTATGGAGGACACCACGCTGGAGATAGAACTGCGCATAAGGTATTGCAATCCAGTTTTTATTGGCCTACTCTCTTCAAGGATGCCCGTAAGCTTGTCTTATCTTGTGATATATGTCAAAGAATCGGTAATATTAGTAGACGTCAAGAAATATCTATGAATTATTCACTCGTTATTGAACCATTTGATGTTTGGGGCTTTGGTTATATGGGACCTTTTCCTTCCTCTAATGGGTATACACATATTTTAGTTCCTGTTGATTATGTTACTAAGTGGGTAGAAGCTATTCCGACTAGTAGTGCTGATCATAACACCTCTATTAAGATGCTTAAAGAAGTTAATTTTTCTGAGGTTTGGAGTCCCTAGATATTTAATGACTGATGGTAGTTCACATTTCATTCATGGTGCTTTTTGGTAAAATGCTTGCTAAGTATGATATTAATCATAGAATTGCATCTCCTTATCACCCACAATCTAATGGTCAAGTAGAACTTAGCAACAGAGAGCTCAAATTAATTTTGCAAAAGACTGTTAATAGATCTAGAAAGAACTGGTCCAAGAAACTTGATGATGCATTATGGGCTTATAGAACTACATACAAAAATCCTATGGGTATGTCTCCGTATAAAATGGTTTATGATAAAGCATGTCACTTACCTCTTGAACTAGAACATAAGACATATTGGGCCATCAAAGAGCTCCATTATGATTTCAAACTTGCCAGTGAGAAGAGATTATTTGACATTAGCTCACTTGATGAATGGAGAACCCATGCTTATGAGAATGCCAAACTGTTCAAAGAAAACGTTAAAAGATGGCATGATAAAAGGATACAAAAACGTGAGTTTAACGTAGGTGGTTATGTATTGCTATACAACTCTCGTTTAAGATTTTTTGCAGGCAAACTTCTCTCTAAATGGGAAGGTCCTTACGTCATTGAGGAGGTCTATCGTTCCGGTGCCATAAAAATCAACAACTTCAAAGGCACAAATCCGAAGGTGGTGAACGTTCAAAGAATCAAACATTATATCTCAGGTAATCCTATAAATGTTGAAACTAATGTTATTGAAACCGTAACCCCGGAGGAATATATAAGGGACACTTTTCGGAACGTTTCCAAAACAGTTCTAATGGCAATTTTTCTCCGTTTTGGAATATTTAATAAAATAGAAAAATAAGAAGCAGACCGGAAAGGACACGAGGCCTCCACGAGGGTGGAGGGCGCGCCCCTTGCCTCGTGGGCACCTCGTGCGCTCTCCGGACTCCGTTTTCTTGCACGATACTTCTTTTGGTCGGTAAAAATTCATTATATAATCTCCCGAAGGTTTTGACCAACGTATCACGCAAATATCTCCTGTCTTTGTTTCGAGCTGTTTTTCTGATAGATCTAGTCCGCCATGTCGTCTTCAAGTGCCCCCAAGGACATCTTCGAGAAGGTCATCAACCCCTACCTCGTGGAGGTGCTGCAACACCCTCAAACCATTGAGATGCGTGAGGGGTTGTTGCACATCCGCGATGTTGAGGGACCAAGGAGGACCGGAAGCACGGAGACAAGGCTCGAGGCATTGGAGAAACAAGTTTTAAAGTGTCAGGAGATGGTGGAGCATGGACTCGACTCCAATCACATAATGAGTACGGAGTTCACCAACAACCACAAGCTGGACGCCAAGGACATTGGGGAGGCCATCTTCAAGCTTCACGAGAAAATCAAGTGCCTCCAAGCCCAGATCTATGACCTGCAGAACCAAAACTATGAGTATGAATATAGATTCAAGAGGATGAGTTTGGCTGCAGATTTGAGGATCCCGGAGACTCGATCATCCTTCTATGATGGTGAGCCTATGCCTTGGAAGATGGACGACAAGCCCACATCATCAACAACTCCTTCATCACCACCTCCGAGGAAGGAAACATAAACACATGGGTATGGGTGAAGGAAATATGCCCTGGAGGCAATAGTAAAGTTATTATTTATTTCCTTATTTCATGATAAATGTTTATTATTCATGCTAGAATTGTATTAACCGGAAACATAATACATGTGTGAATACATAGACAAACAGAGTGTCACTAGTATGCCTCTACTTGACTAGCTCGTTGAATCAAAGATGGTTAAGTTTCCTAGCCATAGACATGAGTTGTCATTTGATTAACGGGGTCACATCATTAGAGAATGATGTGATTGACTTGACCCATTCCGTTAGCTTAGCACATGATCATTTAGTATGTTGCTATTGCTTTCTTCATGACTTATACATGTTCCTATGACTATGAGATTATGCAACTCCCGTTTACCGGAGGAACACTTTGTGTGCTACCAAACGTCACAACGTAACTGGGTGATTATAAAGGTGCTCTACAGGTGTCTCCGAAGGTACTTGTTGGGTTGGCGTATTTCGAGATTAGGATTTGTCACTCCAATTGTCGGAGAGGTATCTCTGGGCCCTCTCGGTAATGCACATCACTTAAGCCTTGCAAGCATTGCAACTAATAAGTTAGTTGTGCGATGATGTATTACGAAACGAGTAAATAGACTTGCCGGTAACGAGATGGAACTAGGTATTAAGATACCGACGATCGAATCTTGGGCAAGTAACATACCGATGACAAAGGGAACAACGTATGTTGTTATGCGGTCTGACCGATAAAGATCTTCGTAGAATATGTAGGAGCCAATATGAGCATCCAGGTTACTCTATTGGTTATTGACCGGAGACGTGTCTCGGTCATGTCTACATAGTTATCGAACCCGTAGGGTCCGCACGCTTAAAGTTCGGTGATGATCTGTCATGCTCTCGATGCGGCTATATCTCCCACCTGTCGAAGCACGACTTAGAGGCATAACCGCATTGAAAACAATGTCGCAAGTGAGGTAATCTTCGCAAACAACCCATGTAATACAATAAGGGAAAAGATACATAGTTGGCTTACAATCGCCACTTCACACAATACATGAATAAAGCATTACATTCATCCAAATACACTCAAGGTCCGACTACGGAACCAAAATAAAAGAAGACTACCCCAAATGCTACACAGACCCCCGATCGTCCCGACTGGGCTCCACTACTGACCAACTAGAAACGGAACAACCCAATGAACACGAACTTCATTGAGCTCCTCCTTGAGCTTGGTTGCGTCACCTGCTCGGTAACATCGGCACCTGCAAACTGGTTTTGGAAGTAACTATGAGTCAAGGGGACTCAGCAATCTCACACCCTCACGATCAAGACTATTTAAGCTTATAGGAAGGGTAAAAGGTATGAGGTGGAGCTGTAGCAAGCGACTAGCATATATGGTGGCTAACATACGCAAAAGAGAGCGAGAAGAGAAGGCAAAGCACGATCGAGAAACTATGATCAAGAAGTGATCCTAGAACAACCTACGTCAAGCATAACTCCAACACCGTGTTCACTTCCCGGACTCTGCCGGAAAGAGACCATCACGGTTACACACGCGGTTGATGTATTTTAATTAAGGTCAACTTCAGGTTTTCTACAATCGGACGTTAACAAATTCCCATCTGCCCATAACCGCGGGCACGGCTTTCGAAAGTTCAAATCCCTGCAGGGGTGTCCCAACTTAGCCCATCACAAGCTCTCACGGTCAACGAAGGATATTCTTTCTAGTGGGAAGACCCGATCAGACTCGGAATCCCGGTTACAAGACATTTCGACAATGGTAAAACAAGTCCAGCAAGACCACCCGATGCGCCAACATCCCGATAGGAGCTGCACATATCTCTTTCTCAGGGCACACCGGATAAGCTAAGCGTACGGGAGCCAACGTAACCCAAGTTGCCAAGGGACGGCCCCGCACGGTGCTCTGGGTTGGACCAACACTTAGACAAGCACTGGCCCGGGGGTTTAAAATAAAGATGACCCTCGGTGTCGTGGAATTGTCACGGCAGATGTCCTTAGTGTCAGGACTTAGTCGCGAGGCCAACGCATCTATGTGGTAGCTTGAGAGGGGTTGAGCGGGATGAGAGATGCGAGATTTTACCCAGGTTCGGCCCCTCACGGTGGAGGTAAAAGCCTACGTCCTGCTTCATTGATATTGATGATGATGATCACGGTTACAAGAGTGCTCTATCTTGAGAGCTATTGTCTAAACCTAACTTGTCCAACTTGTGGAACTTGTGAATCTTGTCCCTCTTGGGGTGCCCTGCCCCTCCTTATATATGTTGAAGGGGCAGGTTACATGTGGAGTCCAACTCGGACTTTAACTTAAACTATTTTGACTTCCCTTCCTGGGATTCTTAACGTCTGCCGGTTTAACATTGGTCTGCCGGTTTAACATTGTTCTGCCGGTTTAACATTGTCTGCCGATTTAACATTGCCTGTCGGTTTAACACCAGCCGGTTTACCGTCTGTCTTAGCCATCTGTCTTGACTCTCTATCTTAACTCTCCGCCGGTTTACCATCCACCGGTTTACCAAGTCCCAGCCGGTTTAACATTCCAGCCGGGTCATACCGCAGGGTATATCCCCGACATTAGCCCCCAGTTTAATTTGGATTTATCCATGTTAAACTGATCCTGAGCATCTTTAAATCCTTGTCATTTCCTTCTAGAAAATCCGAGTCAATAGACCAGCTTCATAATCAATTTGCTGACATTGGTTTGTCATGGATAAATATTGTGAAGAATAATTCCTTTGACTTCAGCTCCCAATGCCTAACAAAAATATTGGCCTTTGAAATACTCATCTGATCTGCAGCCGGTTTAAGAATGTAGAACTTGCCGGTTTATGATTACCACCATTGTTGGGTTATAAAAACTGATAATTTCGGGTCATGATTGTTGCCAATGCCGGTTCACAACGCCGGTTCATGATTATTGATGACGCCGGGTTGCAGCCACAGGGTCATAATGATTGGTGACGCCGGGTCAACCTGGTCTGCTCAAACAGAGAATTTGAAAATATTTCTTCGATAATAATATAATACCTGTAGCCCTCAAGTCTTGAGCAGAACAAAGTGATGGCTTCAGACTTGCTTCAATATAAATATTACCAATTTTGAAGAAATCCATGTTGTTCATCCCAGTCACTAGTCAGAATTGAATATTCCACATATGTAGCCCCCAATTGCCGGGTTGTCATGCTTGTAGCAACCTGGGACTTGTAATTTCTTGATGCTCATAAAAACTTCAACCAGTGTAGCCCCCAAGGGCCGGGTCATTATGCAATAATGAGCAGGGACTTTGTAAATATAATCTTGTAAACTTTGAACAACAACGTGTCGCCCCCAAGGGCCGGCTCAGTAAGATAATATTGAGCTGGGACTTCATATATTCTTCAATGAAAATAACATCATATGATGTAACCCCCATCATGGGGCTTGAACCCATGTCCACAAGGTTAAGAGCCTTGTACTTTACCAACTGAGCAGTGGATCCTTCAATAATAGATGAAAATCTGTGTACCTTGAATTATTGACAGGAGCAATTGGTAGCCCCCAAGGGCCGGCTCATTACGATGTGATGAGTCGGGTCTTCAATAAGGTGAGCAAACAATGACTTTGCATTAGCCCCCAAGTATCATGGTGCATGCTTGCAGCGACATGAGACTTGTGTATTTGATGTAATCTCAACTGAAATAATGTAGCCCCCAAGTGCCGGGTCGTAAGCCTGCAGCGACTTGGGACTATTCCTTTGTAGAATAAATCATACCTATTGATAAAATAGTATCCAGTGCGCTGAAGCGACTTTGAAAACCTTAATCATAATACTGGTTATTGATAATCATAATAAAAATCCAGCCATGTTGGCTATTTGAATAATATACCCAATGATTTATAAGCGCATAATTCCAATGGCGCAATCCAAATATATATTGGCGACTTATAGTCCAAAGCCAGGCCGGGTCAATAAACACCGGTGATTTGTAATTATGCTTTATTCAACCTGTTTCTGCATACAACAAGTTTAAAGTGTCCTGGCGGTTTACCGCCGGACGGGTCATAATGCCCAACATATAACCTGGGTTTATAACCAAGGCTGCACTTAAGAATAATGAAATATATCATACCTGCGACATTGAATCACATCGTTGGTTTACCAACTTTTTGTAGTAAGGGTGATAACCCAAATTTTGAGTAATGATAACTCCTCCCATATTGTGCCGCCGGTTTATGATAAAACCATACCGGGTTGTGATAAACACCAGTTTATCCGTATATAATACTGGCGACTTGTAGTCAAACCAGACCGGGTTAATAATCGCCGGATTATAACTGATCATGTACTAACAACTTGTAGTTGATAGCCGAACCGGGTTGATGAACACCGGTTTACTCCATAATAAGATGGTAACAAAAAATCAAACCGGGCAGATAGTCTCCGGATTAAGATTTGACCGTGTTTTGTCAATTTGTAATTGACACTCGAACCGGTTTAATAATGTTGGTCGAAAACCCAACAAAGGAAAAATATTTCATCAAAAGAAAAACAGCAGCAAAGGCAAAGATAAAACCATTGCAAATAAGGCTTTGAGCCGATCAAGAGGTGTGACTATGGTTCAGACATGACCAAGCCCCCAAATGACATCATGGCATTACGCCGATCAAGAGGCGTGGCTATGGTTCGCGTTCGACCAAAGCCCACAAGTGATGCTATGGCATTGAGCCGATCAAGAGGTGTGACTATGGTTCAGACATGACCAAGCCCCCAAGTGATGCTGTGGCATTACGCCGATCAAGAGGTGTAGCTATGGTTCGGGTTCGACCAAGCCCCCAAGTGATGCTGTGGCACTAGGCCAATCAAGAGGCGTGACTATGGTTCAGACGTGACCACAAGTCCCCAAATGATGCATTAGCATTACGCCTAAAAGGTGTTGCTATGGTTCAGACACGACCAAAGCCCCCAAGTGATCAATGATATGATAAGCCAATAAGGCATGATACCCATGTTTGAACCGAGCATCATGGCAGCAGGTCCTCTTTGGCACCTTTTAACTTTTTGCAAAAATCCTTCTTGAACCGGATTTTGAACCGGATATTGAGAGCTTCAAAGTTTTGTGGGAGATAGCTTTCCCTCGAACCGGATTTTAAACCGGAAACCTTCTTTCTAAGCCGGAAATTTTCTGACGGCCTTTAAATTTGCATCAATATGGCAGTTTAGGGTCCTGCATTAGATAACTTTTGCAAGCCAGAGTAATTGCTTTTTCAAAGAAAGCAATATATAATATAAAATATATTGGATGAATTTCACCTGATATGTCAGGCCAGTTGATACCCATCACGGGGTTATACGCCAGTACAGATAAAAGAGTCGACCGCGGCATTGCTGATGTAGTCCGGACTGCGGGGGTGGCGGTTTGTGTTCCGGTTTACCAGTGTGATATGCACAAATACCGGCGTAGAACAGCCGGCGCGCGTCGTCCGTAGTAGGGCATCACTTTTATAGTGAGCACTTGTCCTGTATAGAAAGATATAGGCCAGAGTAATCATTCTCGGAAAAACAATATGTACAAAAAAGAAATAGATGGAAAAGATAGCACCTGGAAATTTAATTGGCCGTGCCACCAGCAAGTAGTAGCATGTTTTTTTTGTCTGCACGTACCCCCTGTTTCTCGATTGTCAAATATCACCCTTCACGTGAGCCGTAAAATGGCCGCTAGTGCTTAGTACGTACTAGCACTTAATACTGATCCGGTTTGATATTTTGATGTAATGCGTAACAACTTCCATAGCTGGAGTTAAAAACGGCTGGACCAGCTCCCACAGTAAACTGGCCAAAACACATGCTGTGGCCTGGTGATTGTTAGCACTAGGATTCGACCTTCAGGTCACCGGTTCAACTCCCACGGTCCGCTCTTTTTCTTCCTGTTTATCCTCATGCCATGGATTTGCATGGCATATAGCACTCTACACTTGCGAGGCACTGCCGCGTACAGATCTTTCAGCTATTACTTTGACTTGTTGCTCACTTTGTTCCGCTCCATGCTGTACTAGTACAGATTCGATGTGGTCATGGCCACAGAGTAAGGTGGGCTGAAGACCGCTTGAAGGCCGACGCCGGTTTAGTAGTAGCTGACTTAAAAACTGCTCGCGGAGACGGCTGCGGAAGTTGGCGGCGGCCTGACACACCGGTGAGGGCGGTTTAAAGCAGCAGGGCAGGTTATAGTAACAACGATTCCACAGAAGTAACGGCAGCAGCCGACTGTTTTAACGCAGGCCGCGGATGGAGTAGAGTTGGGGGCGCGGCCGGCGGTTCTCATTACAGTGAGTACTCGGTGCAGCAGCAATGGGTGATGCACGTCTGCCATAGTCGATCTTGATCCACTCCCGGAGGCGTTGGTGCAGCCCTGGCCGGTTCAACGCCATAAAGGTGACTCGCCCTGCAGTAACTTGAACCGGCTGGAATGAGGCGCCGGCGGTTTGACCGAAGACAGCGACTCCAGGCCGCGCCGGTGATGGCGACCACAGCGGAAGGCGAGGCCGGCCACAGCGGGGGCGCGTCGGCGGAGGCTGGTGGCGGTCGAGGAAGAGGCGCGAAGCGCGCGGGCAGCCCGTATGGGCTACTCGGCTCCGCTCCGGCGGTGGATCCAGGCGGCTTGTGGCGGGAACGGAGTCCAGTAGGTTGAGGCCGACAAAGCCATGGAGGCGGAGTCCGGCGGTTCAAGCGCGAGCCGGTGGTTCGACGACCGTAGGGACGACGGATTGGAGCGAAACCATGGCTCCGTAGCCGAGGCGTACAGCCGACAGTCTCGGAAATACAGTCCAAATTTTTCTTTGTGTCGTACATACTGCTTCAGAAAGGAAGATCATATCTTGCAGCAGTGGCGGTGAATCCAGCTCAAAGCGGGCCATGGCAGAGGCGAGGAGGACCTTGGAGGCGGGCACAACGGCCTGGAGCTGCAATTTGGAGCACTACAAGAAATATGTCAACTTATGACCTTCTGTCAGTGACCCTCGAAGAATTGGTCATAAATTTATGACCATTTTAGACCAATTGGTCAAAAGCTGTTCAGGGGGCTCCAAACCCTAAACCATTGCGACCATTTTGGTCAGAAAGGTCGTAATTTCCTTACACGAAATGGTCACAAAGCAAACAGTGCTAGTCTGCTGCCTTATTTCTAGTTGTTAATGACCAATATAGATGGTCATAGCCTTGTAGATTGTGGTGGGTTGTGATGACTAGGCGCCATCTCATCAGTTTTGCCTATGTGTCATGTCCATGTGGCAGTTTTTGCCCTAGGTTGTGAAGCAACCTATATTTCTATCATTCCGAAAATTCCCAAAAAAGTCTCATAAATTCTTTGGGGCATATCTTCATCAAATATGTAAAAATCCTTCCTTGCCTAGTTCAAAACTAATTCAACAATATTCATTTTCCTATTCTGTTCACAACAACACTTTATGAAGGAAGTGCTATTTATATATTCTTGATTGCCCTCTGAATTTTTGGTCACTCTTTCCTATCCAAATCATTACCGCATGACAAAATTCAGCTCCATTTTCCTAGCAAATCTTCCTCGGCAAATTTCCAAAGTTTTTGTCCACCTAAAAGCATTGTGAAGGAAGTACATTTTTTATATCTCTAAATGACATGAAATTTATACAGTTCCTTCATATGCCCAAATTATCACCCTCCTCCAAATTGCAGCTCAGTCAAATCATCTATGTGAGCCCAGGTTCAATTTATATTTTATGGCCAAATTGGCACGTTGCAAAGCAAGTGTTATATATACCACTCCTATTACCCTCAAACTTTTCGGGCACTCTTCCATACCAAAATCATTGCCACATGCTAATATTCAGCTCAATTTTCCTAGTAAATCTTTCTCGGGAAATTTCCAAAGTTTCTACCTCGAGAGAAGCTTTGTGAAGTAAGTACTAGCTAGGCTTACCCAAATGATCTGAAAATGTACCAGCGCATGACCATACCTAAGTAACTTACCTACACCAATTTTGAGCTCATTTCATTCATCCAATCTCTCTCACTAGTTTTCCCAAGTTTCTGTGCATAGAAGAGCATTGTGAAGGAAGTACTACTTTGGCATGTCCAAATGGTATCAATTTTCTACAATGCTTTCCTATGTCCAAATAACCATCCTCCACAAAATTTCAGCTCACTCCATTCATTAGTTTGAGCCCAGCTTCAACATTCATATTTTTGTCTAGCGTGGTACTTCGTAAAGCAAGTACCACCTAGGATCCTCCTTTTTGAGCTAAAAATTTGTGAAGACATTCTTCTTAGTAGATGATCATCGTCATCCAAAACTCACGCCCATTGGCCATGTGCATTTCCCGTACCGCTAATCAAACACTTGGCTGCTAATTATTGTTTGAGCATCGATCGGTCTCCTCGTGAGAATCTTATGTTGTAATTTTCTTTCTAGTACCAACCTGGGGAGTGCCCAACCCACTAGACATGCCTAGGCCGCCAAGAACACATGGCAACATTATGGTCACGCGGTGACCACGCGACGGGCATGCGAGTTTACGCGCTCTAGAGTTGGGGCCCTCGGCTACCACCCAAACCTTGACGTATCGCCACCAAACCATGTATTTATGATTAAATAGGTCCTTATGTAATTAGAAATGATTTTTGGAAAAAATAAATAGCAAACTATGAGGCAGCTGCAGTTCAAACTTGACCCGCTTCCAACTGAATCGCCGGAAATTTGTCTTTTTCACGAGAGGTGGATCAAAATATTTTACACCCAACCATTTTGTCAATTGTGCATTAAATATGGCCTAGTATTTTATAAAAATGATTTGGTCCAATTTTGCAACAATTATTTGGTAGTTCCTTCGGAAAAAAACCTCCTTTCGGGCACTCGAAAAATGGAAAATGGTTTTTTCGTCCAACGAAAATGAAAACTTCCTTAGACAACATTGTTTGCCATTCCAATATGCACTCTTGTGCACAATATGAGATCATTTGAACAAACTATGCCATGAATGTGGCCATAAGATTGATCATTTGGCTTGAAAGCCATTGATTCCACACATGATAGCTTGTTTCTGAGAACACTTTTTTTATAATAATTGCCATATTACAAGTTTGTTATTTTTCCTAGGAACTTGGCCACATATGATGACACAATGCAAAGGTTTCCCAATTTTTTGATTTTTTTTGAATTTTTTATGCCCGTTTCAAAATGCGGTCAAAACGGCGGGAATGACCGTTCCTAGCTTGTGGTTGAATCTTGGAATTTTGTTGGTGTTTCTCTGATTAAATAGGTCCTTATGTAACTAGAAATGATTTTTAGAAAAAATAAATAGCAAACTATGAGGCAGCTGCAGTTCAAATTTGACCCGCTTCCAACTGAATCGGCGGAAATTTGTCTTTTTCACGAGAGGTGGATCAAAATATTTTACACCCAACCATTTTGTCAATTGTGCATTAAATATGGCCTAGTATTTTATAAAAATGATTTGGTCCAATTTTGCAACAATTATTTGGTAGTTCCTTCACAAAAAACCTCCTTTCGGGCACTCGAAAAATGGAAAATGGTTTTTTCGTCCAACGAAAATGAAAACTTCCTTAGACAACATTGTTTGCCATTCCAATATGCACTCTTGTGCACAATATGAGATCATTTGAACAAACTATGCCATGAATGTGGCCATAAGATTGATCATTTGGCTTGAAAGCCATTGATCTCCACACATGATAGCTCGTTTCTGAGAACACTTTTTTAAAATAATTGTCGTATTACAAGTTTGTTATTTTTCCTGGGAACTTGGCCACATATAATGACACAATGCGAAGGTTTCCCAATTTTTTGATTTTTTTGAATTTTTTATGCCAGTTTCAAAATGCGCTCAAAACGGCGGGAATGACCGTTCCTAGCTAGTGGTTGAATGTTGGAATTTTTTTGATGTTTCTCTGATTAAATAGATACTTATATACCTAGAAATAATTTTTGGAAAAAATAAAAAGCAAACTATGAGGCAGCCGCAGTTCAAATTTGACCCGCTTCCAACTGAATCGGCGGAAATTTGTCTTTTTCACGAGAGGTGGATCAAAACTTCTGACACCCAACCATCTGGTCAATTGTGCATTAAATATGGCCTAGTATTTTATAAAAATGATGTCGTCCAATTTTGCAAAAAATACATGGTAGGTCCTTCACAAAAAAAACTTATTTTGGGCACTAAAAAAATGGAAAATTGATTTTTCGTGCAAAGAAAATAAAAACTATTTTGTCAATATTCTTTGCCAATCCAAAATGCAAACTTTGTGCAAAATATGGTATCATTTGAAAAATATTTGGTTGATCCTTTAAAAAATACTCATTTTAAGCACTCAAAAAATGAAAAAGGAAGTTTTCATGAAATTTCTTATCTTTAATCTAATTGATTTCGACCAATTTAGATGGTCATAAAATCTTCAAATTGCTTGCTGCGTTTTGATTGGTCTAGGAGCCTATCACGCGGATCATGCATCAGAACTGTCGAATGCTCCGAAATCCAACGGCGGCCCTCACCCCTCACCCTCTCACCCACGCCCCCACTCCCCACCGTACTCGCAAACCCCACGCACCCACTCACCACCGTTCCAAACCCCACGCACGCACTCACCATCGTTCCAATCCCGCACCCGCACCCGCTCGCCGAAACCCTAGCCGCCGCCGCACCCTCTCCGTCCCCTCCACCAAGATCGCACCAACCACCCCGATAGCCGCCGCCGCACCGCCGCACGCCGCGGCGCTCCTGGACGCCCTTCCCCTTCTCCCCAAGACCCCCTTCTCCATCGCCGCCTCCCCCTTCTCCCCCAGATCCAATCGCCCTCGTCCCCCTCGTCCACCGGCCCCTTCCTCCCGTCACCACACCTCGCCGCCGGCCTCACTCCCCCCTTCTTCTCCGCCCCACCCCACTCCCTCCACCTACCGCGTCCACAGAGCCAGAACCCCCCGTGCCCCGCGGCTCCTCGTCGTCCTCATCTCCCCTGACTCCCTCGCTCTCCTCCCCTCCCCACTGCAGCAGTCCCATGCGCCCATGCGCATCTACCTCCACCCGTTGAGCAGCAGCAGGTCAGGCGGCGGCCAGATCCACCGCGTTGCTTCCGGATCCGCGCCCTCGTCATGCGCGCTCGACACCATGGAACTCGTCAACAAGGTCTTCTCTCGCCCTCTTCTCTTCTCCTTTCGATTCGATCTGGATGTTGCTCACACATGCCCAATTTGTTTTTCTTCCTCACACAGGTCGTCGCCAAGCCCTCGATCTGGCTGCGACCTCCAGCCATCACGAGATCTGAAGGACTCGCGCAACCCTCCTCGCCGCATCCTACTCGGTGGCCACCGTGGTGCCCTTCGACCCGCCCTCCCTCTGTTTCATGCGCCAGTCCCTTCCTCTTCCTCTGCCGCCTCCGCCGAGCCCCCCGTCCTCGCCTTCCGCGATGCCGCGAGCTGGCGAGCCGCCTGGGAGGCCGCCGAGGCCAGCCTCTTCTCCCAGTGCGAGGTAACCCGTTCCCTCTCATCTCATATCCATCCTAATCTGTGTCTATTTCGCATGCCTGAATCATCGCATGACTAGACGCCGATTGTTTGGACTTACTTGACGCTGGTTGTTTAGATCTGTAAGGTAGACGCTGATTGCTGATGGCAGTGCGATTCCTAGCACCGGTAGTATTTGTCCTCTTTTTGTTCTTGCAGCTGGCTGAGCTGCCTCACGCTAGTCAATGCCAGGCAGCAAGTTTAGCAGCTGCGTACATCAAACAGTGCAGACAAACCCCTGACTAGTGCCCAAGATTACTTACTATTCGGGGTTTCCATAACATGGCATATATTCCGTGTGCGTGTTTTACTTCTGTGGTGTTGCTGCTATGCTAATTCTCAGTCAACCGAGATGTTCTTGGGTCTCAATTGATTTCTCGGAAGACCAGGAATGTTTACTTTTGCAGCTGGCCAAGCTGACTTGCTCTAGTACTGCTAGTCGGTAAATTTCTCAGCTGCGCACGGTGAAGAGAGCAAAAACCACTTCATGGCTGCTTAGCATTAGTTGTCTTGGTTGGTGATGCTCTACATTTGACTGGATCGAATTGAAACATGTATAGTTAAGGAATTCTAATCAATAATCGCACAATCTAGAATATATGAAGTATCAGCAGCTGCGTATGGTCTACACAGCTAGTTCCAGTCTTGCTTTTGAATTCTGTATCAGCAGCTGCGTATGGTCTACAGAGCTGGTTCCAGTCTTGCTTTTGAATAGATGAAGTATTTTATTTATATCACTGGAAATCCTTTTTTTGTCCAAGTAATTAGTGCTTTGGTGGAAGATTACATAAATAAATAATACTTTTAAGAATTTAAGTGTTGATAGTCACTAGTTTTAACCAATATATTACAGTTTGTAAAAGCAACCAATTCATGATAAGACTTGGTGTGGCTGATGCACATAGCTACTTTCAGTACCTTGTTAACAATGTTGAGGACAAGTTAAATCCTGTATTGGTGTCCTGTTCTTGTAAACATTATGTAAAGCTAAAATTCTTCTGTGTCTTGCTTCCTGTGTCTTGCTCATTTGATATAAACATTATGTAGAGCTCTGTTTCTTCTTCTTTTGCTTCCTGTATGTATGTATGTATGTGTCTGACGACGAAGTTGGTTTCTTCAGAATTGATCGAGTCTGACAAAGTTGTTCTGAACATTTCTTGAAACAGGGCGAGGCCGGTGATGTCCATGTAGTGATGTCCTTGGGGTGGTGCCACTGTGCCCGACGCTTGCCCTGGTCACCGCGGTTGTGCTTCGGCGGCTTCCAGACCCTCTCCTGGATGTGGTGATGGTCACACCACAGCCGTGGTGTGGCTGAGCCTCTGCTACGGCTACAATGTCCCTCTAGTGAGCTCCTCCCCATTCCTTCTTCTCTGATGTAGCTCCTGCATGGCCTTGGCCATGATTTGGGTTGGACGTGGGGCTGTACTAGTTGCTGCTAGATGCTGTAACCAAGCATCAACTCCTACTGGAGCTCTCTGGTGATAAATTCATGTGGTTCTAGGGTCTGTCAGTAGCTGCCCACGTGTACTTGCTTTACATATGTGCCCCTGTGATGCTCTGGTGATATGGAGTGGCTGATATCAAAATCATGGTGGTGTTGATGCTTATCTTGCGTGTCTCTAGTGGTGGTGGTGTTGACAGCAGTTACACACCTAGCTTGTAACTAATATCATTACTGCTAATTTACCTCAAGTTAGTCTGAACATGGTTGAAATGAGCGCTGCTAATTTTGATGTCTAATATCAATTTTTACCCCAAGTCCTTAAGTAATTATTTTCATTACATCAAAGTTAGCTGAGAATACTGACTAGAATATTTTATGTATGAGATGATGCATGTACACATACGGTTGAGAAAATACCGAGCTGCAGTGGAACAACCTGGAGTTAGAGAACTTCCAGGACAAGATCAACGAGGTGACCGGTGTTATGGTGGCTGTGTACGGCGGCGACCACAAGTTCTTCGGTGAGCTGGCAGTGTCCATACAGTGTGATATATGATGCTGCTCCGTTGTGCATCTCTCTTTTCTTGTGTGTTGCATCATTGTTGCTTGATAGAGTAAATGATTTCAGTTTTGGTTGTGTCCAATCTTTACTATGTACCATGCTTAGTGTTTACTAAACTGAGGCATTGGGCATTGGAATTTAGGCATTTATGTATAATTTTAGTTTTGGATGTGTCCAATGCAAACATTGCTGTCAACTGTCAAGTTGATTTTAAAATGTCTCGTTAACTTCATTATTCTGTTATTTATTGTTAAATATGCTGTTAGATTTACTTCTATTTTGTTCCTAAACATTTTGTTCTATAACATGCAGATGCTGGGCTTTCATGTTTCTTCGCGAGCATCAGGACAAAGAAGTCGGAGGAAGCATAGTTCTAACATTGCTGTCAAGTATCAAGTTTTGCATTAATGAAGCCCTTTATGCTGCTCCTATTTGTATGTGTGTATGATGTAGCAGAACCTGGCTCATGTGATTGTACACTTGTGGAGCTTGTTATCTGATTGTAAACTTGATGCTGATCACATTTGTATGTGTGTTATATGATGTAGCACTTTGATGGTTGATAATATTTGAAGTATTTCGTGTGTTTTCTGTGTGCCAATTTAAATACCAGCTATTTATTTGCGTGAAATAAAAAAATGAAGAATATTGCCCTGATGGCTAGGACCCAGTACTAGAACCTGCCAATGGGGACCCACCTGACTAGTGAACCCAATTTATAAAAAAAGAAAAAAAATGAAAATGTTGAGACAAAAAGGCCATGGGCCAAAAATAAAAAGGCTGCAATGTTGGGCTTGGTCCATGAAGCTGACAAAAAATTCACAGAAAAAATATAAATGGGCTGAATTAATGGGCTCGGCCCATATAAACACCGAATTGGACCGGGCTGAATCTTGTGCCACGTCAGATTGCCATGGTGGATGCCTGCGTGGCCTGGGGAGGTTGCTAGTGACCAAAACGCCACAGTAGACGTATTTTGGTCATAAACGTTTGCGACCATTCCAGAAGAAATGTCGCTATAGTCAGTTTACGACGCCCAGCTTTTGACCTTATGTTTTTGGTGACAAAAAGGTCATAAATGGAAATTTGTGACCTTTCAGTGACCAATAGTGGTGGTCATAAGTTGACATATTTCTTATAGTGGAGGCGTGGCGACGGCAACCCGGTTTACGGGGACTTTGGCCAGGTGGCGTTCGACGGTCAGAGCCGGCCACCACGGTCTCGCAGCAGAGTCCAGCGGAAAGGCTTGAAGCGGAGGCATATTGGCGATGGCGGTTGACGAAGGAGTACCGCGGAATGTTGTTGCCGAGCCTGGCTGCTCTCTTTCTCTCAGCTCACTCACGGACAGAGGTAGTAGAAAGAAGACACACTGGACACGAGAATTTTTTGGCCGGCGCACGAACACCGCCACGGGCGCACGAACGCCCAAATCTTTTCCCTCTTTCCAATGGCTACATCACGGCAACTCCGGCTCACTTCGATCAATACATCAAAGGACCTTTTATACCCGGCTGCACACACAGCATCCGGCAACTACACAGGCCACTAACTCCACGCACACACGCACTAGTCTAGCTAACAAACTCACTAAGCCAGCTACATGCACGGCGTCCATATCCATCATGCATGCATGCACTAACCAACTAACCTGCTAACTACGGTGCATGCGCGTACACATGAGACCCGGCCATGCGGGCTAGCTAACGAACCAACGCACCAGCCCTCCACTCTTTCCAACGGCCGCTGCCTTACGAGCCAGACCTCGCCAGTCATCGCCTGGAGGCGTGGTTTACTCCCAACACACTCCTCCTAAACCACGACCTCGCCATTGCGGGAATTGTTGTAGCTTCTGTCATTGTCGTCATCATGGTCGTGACCCAGCCCGCGGACCCGACCTGGCGCATCGACACTGGTCACACCATGCTCCGTCACGACCCCGGCGACATACGCCGAGGTCCTTCTCTGCCGGCGACACACGCCTGGCGTTCCTCTGCGTCCCGCACGTCCTGCGCGCACTTGACGCGCCTGATGAGCCCGACCACACCAGTGCGTCCCGCACGTCCCGCGCGCATCCGACACGCCCGACGAGCCCGACCGCACCAGACGCTCACCGCGCGCCCGCGGTCCCGACGCGCCCGACGCGTCCAGTGCGCACCCATAACACGCGCCGGTCGCGCCCGGCTCGCCGCCGCGGCTTATTGCCCTGCACTGCCGCGGCCTCCATGCCGCCATGCAGTGCCCCCACGCCGCCACGCCATGCCGCGCCACCATGCAGCGCCTCGGCGGCCTCCGCGGTCGCCGCACGTACGACGTCACCGCCCGCC
Organism: Triticum monococcum; assembly: GCA_034509565.1. Taxonomy (NCBI): domain Eukaryota; kingdom Viridiplantae; phylum Streptophyta; class Magnoliopsida; order Poales; family Poaceae; genus Triticum; species Triticum monococcum. Next base: position 51,028,443 of record CM067846.1, read on the forward strand.
GCCTCCGCCACGCGCCATGACAGCCACAACACCGCCCACCTCCATGGGCCGACACACGGCCCGGAGCTCCGTCGCGCAGCTGCCGGCGAGCGCCGCCATCGCTGCCACGCCTCCGGCATGGCAAGCACGCCCAAGACACCAAGCTCATGATACCAAATGTTGTTGCCGAGCCTGGCTGCTCTCTTTCTCTCAGCGCACTCACGGACAGAGGTAGGAGAAAGGAGACACACTGGACACGAGAATTTTTTTGGCCGGCGCACGAACGCCCAAATCTTTTCCCTCTTTCCAATGGGTACATCACGGCAACTCCGGCTCACTTCGATCAATACATCAAAGGACCTTTTATACCCGGCTGCACACACAGCATTCGGCCACCACACAGGCCACTAACTCCACGCACACACGCACTAGTCTAGCTAACAAACTCACTAAGCCAGCTACATGCACGGCGTCCATATCCATCTTGCATGCATGCACTAACCAACTAACCTGCTAACTACGGTGCATGCGCGTACACATGAGACCCGGCCATGCGGGCTAGCTAACGAACCAACGCACCAGCCCTCCACTCTCTCCAACGGCCGCTGCCTTACGAGCCGGACCTCGCCAGTCATCGCCTGAAGGCGTGGTTTACTCCCAACACGGAAGGCAGCCGCGCACTGCAAAGCCGAAGAACAGGCCCGTCGGGTTGCGGTGTAGAGGACGACGACGATTTGGAAACCGCTGAGGCGCACGCGACGCAGCGAAATCAGGCACTTCAAAACAACAGCCGGTTCATGGAGACGAGGTGAGGTCGCGTGGTAGCCGACTTGGCCCGCGTGCGGTTTGTGGCAGCAAAGGCCACTGGTCGGCCACGGCGGCTCAGCAGTAATGGAGGCCGAGTAATCCCATAGCAGAAACAGTAACCACAGCGCGTGGTCATGGCGGTTTGCCGGTTCGCTGCTGGTGGAAGCGTAGAACGACGAGATGAAAGCGCTGACAAAGCTAGCTTGAAGCAGAGGCACCTTGACTCCTCCTCCGGGTCGTGGTGATTGGATAACCCCCGCCGGGTCGTGGTGAATCTTTTTTAAAAAACCGGACCAAGAACCAGATATAACTAGCTGTCTCAGATTTGACAAAGAACCAATCGGGCGCTTGGTGGATGAAGACGAAGGCAAGGCGGTCACTTGGCGATGACGACAAGGACGGGAGACGAGGCGCAGCAGTGACTCGGATGGAAGGCGGAGTCCAGTCCAGCCACGGGTCGTGGCTGTTTTCTCCAGGTCATGGACGCGGAAACTGTCAGGGCGGAATTTCTAATCTTGATCCGGCGAACTCATAGTCGGTGTAGATCTTTCCAAAGCAGGCTTTCCTTCATCCGACCAACTGTGAACTTCTCGAATCCTAGAAAAAATCCTTCCAAGAACTCAACACCACCGTACGCATCCCCATGGTGGGCGCCAACTGTCGTGGAATTGTCACGACAGATGTCCTTAGTGTCAGGACTTAGTCGCGAGGCCAATGCATATATGTGGTAGCTTGAGAGGGGTTGAGCGGGACGAGAGACGCGAGGTTTTACCCAGGTTCGGCCCCTCACGGTGGAGGTAAAAGCCTACGTCCTGCTTCATTGATATTGATGATGATGATCACGGTTACAAGAGTGCTCTATCTTGAGAGCTATTGTCTAAACCTAACTTGTCCAACTTGTGGAACTTGTGACTCTTGTCCCTCTTGTGGTGCCCTGCCCCTCCTTATATATATTGAAGGGGCGGGTTACATGTGGAGTCCAACTCGGACTTTAACTTAAACTATTTTGACTTCCCTTCCTGGGATTCTTAACGTCTGCTAGTTTAACATTGGTCTGCCAGTTTAACATTGTCTGCCGGTTTAACACCAGCCGGTTTACCGCCTGTCTTAGCCATCTGTCTTGACTCTCTATCTTAACTCTCCGCCGGTTTACCATCCACCGGTTTACCAAGTCCCGGCCGTTTTAACATTCCCTCCGCGTCATACCGCGGGGTATATCCCCGAGGGAAAAAGGCTAGGTGGCGAATGGTAAAACCAAGATTGGGCATTGCTGGAGGAGTTTTATTCAAAGCAAACTGTCAAGGGGTTCCCATTATAACCCAACCGCGTAAGGAACGCAAAATCCGGGAACATAACACTGATATGATGGAAACTAGGGCGGCAAGAGTGGAACGAAACACCAGGCATAAGGCCGAGCCTTCCACCCTGAACCAAGTATATAGATGCATTAATTAAACAAGAGATATTGTGATATCCCAACAAAATATCCATGTCCCAACATGGAACAAGCTCCAATCTTCACCTGCAACTAACAACGCTATAAGAGGGGCTGAGCAAAGCGGTAACATAGCCAAACAACGGTTTGCTAGGACATGGTGGGTTAGAGGCTTGGCTTATCAATATGGGAGGCATGATAAGCAAGTGGTAGGTATCGCAGCATAGGCATAGCAAAAGAGCGAGCAACTCGCAAGCAAAGATAGAAGTGTTTTCGAGGGTATGGTCATCTTGCCTGAAATCCCGCAAGGAAGAAGAACGAGTCCATGAAGAAGACAAACGGACATAGTCGAACGGGTCCTCACAAACGCGACGTTATCGGAACCAACCCGAAGAAGCAAACACCGGAAAGAAGCACACAACATAGTGAACAACCATCACATAACATGGCATGATGCAAAATCAAGTATGATGCATGTCCGGTTTAATGAGGCAGGGCATGGCAATGTGCACAAGCAAAACTACAAGTTAAGTGGAGCTCAATATGCAACGAGTTGCATATTGATGAAACACCACAACAATTATTTAGTTCTCTCTTGTTTAGGTACCCAACAATATTAAATGTTGATTAACATAGCAAGAGGTGAGGCATAACAAAACTACACCATCTAAACAATTTAAATGGGGCCGGATATAACAAATAACGAATCCGGTAAATCCCCATATGCATATATTAGGTTAGGTCCTGTTCTGCCCTAAACCATATTTTTGAGTTGTTTAACATGCAAAGCAATGACACCATGATAAACTAGGCAAAATTGTACCCCATTTACATATAAAGTTTATTAAATTTGGAGCTACGGTTATTTAGTTATGAATTAAGTCATTTTAGCATGGCATAGGGACAAATTTAAACAAACATCATTTAAACATTTTGAACATGGGTGAAAGTGACATATTATTAAACTAGATGAAAATCTAAGCAAGTTTCATATATAAATCATTTTAAACCGATGCATGGTTTTTAAGTTATTATATGCATGAAGTTTAGGGACCCTTCTGCAAAATTGCAAAACCCTGGAAAAGATAAAATCGCGCAAAGGAAAAAAAACACCTATGGGCCGATTCTAAGGCACTCTAGGCTGGAGGAGCTGCTCACCATGGGCCTTGGCCCGTTCGGTGGAGGAGGGAGGCTTTGCGGTCCAGGAGGCTGGTTGGCGGATCTGGGCCACATGACGAGAGGTCAACGAGGGCGCGGCTCTGTTGTTCTCGCATGTGGAAGCAGGGAAGGCCGGCAAGGGGCTTGGGCGCGAGGACTTGGGGCTCCGACGAGATGGGAAGTCCGGCAACGACGGGGAGGGTCGGGACCCGACGGATCCGATGCGAAGGAGGTCGAGGAGGGCCAAGGCGAAGCACTGGCGTTCTCCTGTGCTCGAAACAGAGCAAGCAGCGACCGGCGAAACAAGCTTCAGGCGCCGGGGAGTAGCAGGCGGGGCGCCGGCAGGCACGGGACGCGGCGGTTCGACGTGGTTCACCAGGACGACGGCAGTAGGCGGCGGAATTGACGCGGAGGCTGAAGATGGCAGGGTTGAGGAGGAGCTGAGGCGGCCTGCTCCGGGCGGCGGCTTGCGAGGACTAGGCGCGGGCTTCGTCAGGGACGCAGGGTCGCCGGGTAGCCGGGAATGAAGGGAGGTGAGGCGAGGGACTTGGCGACGATGGAGGTCAACCCCGACGGGGAAGGCAGGGCCCGGAAGGAGAGGGCACGCGGCAGCTTCGGTCGTTGGCGGCCACAGCATCAGGGGCGAGCCCCTTTCGTATCCTGACAGAGAAGAAATCAAACGAGGGGGGAGAGATTAGAGGAGGAAAGATAGGAAAACAGGGGAAGAAAAGGAGACGGGCGGCGACTCATCTGCTCGTCGGCAGCCGCTGAACGGAGGCGCGCGGGAGCAAGGGATGGAGGGCTCCTGGTGCTCTGGTGGTGGACTTCCCTGGCTGGCGGCGCCATGATTGGAGGAGGCAGCTGCAGGATGGCTCGGGCTCCTCTAGTCGCTGGTGGAATGGGTGGATCGGGAGGGATTGGTTTTGGTTGGCTGGTGTGAAATTGAGGAGGGGATGGATCCCGAGAGGGAGTTGGTGGAGAGGCGGCGGCGATGGGACAAACCCCCTAGAAATTAGGGTTGGCATGATTTGGCAGGGGTTGGACTATATATATGGTAATAGGATTGTGGTTGGACCCTCCGATCGTAATCGGACGATCGCGAAAAATATAGCTAGGGAGTCCAAATAAGAAAACGGAGACATTTGGTACATGTTTGGGGATGATCCGGACACAACGGTGATGACAGTCCGGGTCGGGTCCGGGACAACTCTCGGACGCGCGCGAGGGGCCGATGCACTGTGCAAGGAGGGGGTTTCGGGGCCTGGAGGTTGGTAGTGGACTGTGCAGAAAGCTTTGGGCTGAGAGAAGAGAAGAGAGAGAGACCTGACGACTATTTCCGGAGATCGAAAACGTCTGACGTTTGACTGGCTATATTGCCGCTATAGTTAACCGTTGGGGCGTCAAACGAACTCCGAAAGCGATGAAACTTGGCAGGCGGCCTACCTACAGCATAACAAGACCGCATGCCAACTTTCAACCCATTCCAAGAACATTTTCCAGCCACTTATAAAATAATATTTCGGACGTGCCGTGGCGCATGCAAGTGTGTCTGAGCTCAGAACGGACAACGGAAGGAACTGAGAGACCCGGACGGATGCAAGTTTTGAAAACAAGATGATGCAATGCACATGATGACATGACAAGATGCAACACGCAAGCGAATGACATGGCAACAACAATGGATAACCGGAAGACACCTGGCGCATCGGTCTCGGGGTGTCACAACACTCCACCACTACGAGAGGATCTCGTCCCGAGATCTAGGATGGCACCGGAGGGAAAAAAGGAAGAGGAAGAGCAGCGGTAAAACTAAGTTGCTTCTTTGACAAACGAGTGAAACCAATGAACCTTGAGAGGTTAAACAATTTGAAAGAAGACTACAACGAGATGAACAAAGTTGAAAACACTCCGTTAGAAAAGAGGAACGAGGAACATTACTAGAATCTTGTAGGTTGAAAGACATAAGAAAAGGGTTACAAAGGACAAGAAGTACATGCAAGCACTCCGGTTGAAACGAGATGTACAAGGAACGATAAAGATCAATTACGATAACACTCCGGTCGGAAAAGGAAGGTAAAGAATATGAGCTTGGCAAAATGAAAGCACTTGGATGAGAGTCCAGTTAGAAGAGGAATGATAGCCACAATACTCCGGTTAAAACGAGATAGAGAAGGAAAAAGAATGATATAATTTGGGCAGCACTCCGACTGTAAATGGAAGGAATTAAACCTAAACTTGACAAGATGAGAGGATACTTGATGAAATCCACAACACACTAACTCCAGAACTATTGAAAGAATGGCACAATGGGTAAAAAGATTTCAGACAGCACTCCAGTTGAAAAGAGAGGCAAAGCTTGATAAGATGAGAGAACTTGAAAAGAGGGCACGATACTCCGGTTAAATGTACAAGCACGAAAAGAACATGATATTTGACAAAACGAGATGATGGGTGAATATAGCAACAATACAAACCTCCAGAATGAAATGAAAGAGTGGAATGGAATGAACGGAGGGAAACAAGATCTCGAGGGAGCACGCTTACAACAAAAGCTAGAACGGAGTTGTTGAAAAACCAACAACGAAAAGAATAAGCTTGATATGGTCTTATGGAATACATCTCAAATTATGAGGTGACAACCTGCCACTCATGGGAAAATAATTGGATTGATATCAACAAGGAGACGAGAAAGTATTTCACCGGGAGGATAAAGAAGAACTTGGGTCCTTTATAAGCAACATAGATAGCAACAATCCTTAGGGAAGGCTTTAGGTGAAATATAACCCAAGACAACTCCAAAGAAGAGATTGATGGAATTAATATATGTCATTTCAATAACTTGTGAATCCCGGAGCACGAAGGGAAATTATCAAGAAAGACATAACACCACCTCAAAAGATATGCGTGAAAGAATAGCACTCCGGATTGCAAGATGAAGAAAAAACTTGAGCTCCTTAGAAAAGAATGTTGATGAACACTTCGAGAAGGAATTAAATCCTTGAAGAACCATCATGAAGAACCTTCATGAAGAACTTCGGTAACAAAAGGATGATGAAGACGGAAGGAAAAAGAAGTTGAGAACACAAGGTGAAGCCTTGAAATGATTTTGATGGATCTCCGTGATGAATAATAATAATAATAATGAGAGAGCTTGGAACTCCAGGAAAAGAAAAATGAACAAATGAGATCAAGAATTTTTATGAACCTCCGGAATAAGGAATTAAATCACTTGGATGAAACAAAAATAAGAATTACCTTATGCTTATCCTTCATCAATTTAAATTGATGACGAGCAAACGGATTTGGCATACTACTTATTCTCGTAAAGAAGATTAAGAGAGATATGGCGCCAACTTGAGAAGGTCTTCAACGAATCACCGATAGAATTTGAAAAGCACGAATGCATAGATATGATACACGAAGGAAGAAAACTCTTGAACAAACCACCGTAAGAATTGGAAAAGAACGATTAAAACATGAAGAAACACCAGGAAGAATTAGCAATTAAACGAAGATGCTTGAGAGAATTTAGATCCATGAGAACGAAAAGATTACGAGCTGATTAGAGAATCCTTGATTTAGACACCGGTATGATTTAGAGTATGAGAGCTGAAAGCTAGAATGAATAAATCTTAGATGATGGGCTCCGGATAATCAAACTGAACAGAATCTTGAATTTCTCCTGATGGGTGAAAATCTCACAAATGAAAACAATTATGAGAGGATGGCAGAGAATGGGGCAATATTTAAAAGAAACTCTTCTTCGGTCTTCAAAATCTGAGAATGACGATGAGGAACACCACCAAATTGTTGAGATACTCCGGAATGAAAAATGGAAAGGTTGAGTCAATGGTGAAAAGAATTTGAAAGATCTTGGAGAAAGGCATTAGACTGATGATAACTCGTTCTTACGTCAAATTTTGAAAAGAATTTAGGATAACTCCGGAAAATAAGAAGAGTCAGGTAAGATCCTGGAAAAGGACATGTGGGTTAGGGCCCACTCAAAAGAAACACCGTTGAAATGATTTAAAAGAGAGGTTGCACCAGTTGAATTAAATGACTTGAATGAGATAACAACCTCGAAAGATCTTGAATGAATGCAGAGTGGAAAACATGAATCTTCGAGATATCTTGAGCACTCCGGAACAATTGAATAGCGAGAAGTGGATGAATATGAGGAGCACCGACAAGAGAAAGTATTTGAAATGAGGAAAAAAGGATATGAGATCAACACTGAAAGCTTGATTTGAAACCACCGGAGATGGAAAGAATGAAGAATGACAAACTTGAAGCTCCATTAGAATCTTCATGAGAATCATCGGATAAGAACATTGATGGAAAAGGAATGGAGAGGCTTCACAACAATAAAATGATACTTGAATAAGAAATCTGGTTCCTTGAAGAAAAGGGTGGGAGGGAGGGAAAACAAAGGCAACTTGGAGACGGATGAAACAAACACCATTCAGAAGAAACTGATACTTGATCTTGCAGATGTTGAAATGATAGGATCCACTTGAAGAGAAGCACGCCGGTTAAAAAGGATTGACAAAAACAATCTTGATGATCAAGAAGGATTGGTATTCACATCGGAGTATGATAACACCATTTGGGGAAGGTATGGAATCAACATTTGACTTCGAAGAAACTCGGATACCACAACTCAAAAACAAAAATAAAGGATTGGCTTGCAGAATAAGCCGGAACAAACATATGATAGAGATTTCGTCCGAAGTTTTCGTGGTGGGGTCTACACGGGCTCGATCGTACAACACCATCATGTATAAGGCAGTGCACATGACATACGAAGCGTCCCCGAGTCGGCATAGCCAAGGACTCTTTAAGACACAACGAGACCACTGTAAAACCAACCGTGAATAGGCGGACCACTAGACGTCGAACCCCAATTTCATATCATACATCTGTCGGAAAGATATGCTAAGAGCTACTTGAATTCTCACTTATAAACTCCCGAAACTTTCCGGTTATGCAATCAGGTGTTGGGGATACGGGGGAAGCATAATATCTCACCCAAAACTAGCAAATCCTACATCCAGCTATATCCATCCTTCAACACATAACCAAGAAACCTTCGGAAATCATCTACCTCAACCTTCGAAAAGCATCCGTTATACGAGTTATGGCAATACTCCCGAACTCCCGCCCCAGTACTGGGGGTGGCGTCGAGGTTATCTCACCAACAACTGCATAAAAGAGATTTTCGATGTCGATGAAACTAAACTCAGGTATTCCAGAACTGCAACGATAAAATTGTGACGACAACACCTCGGAGCTCAACTCCTGGGGACACTGCCACAACGCCTAAATGTCAGGAGGCACCAAGAAGAATGTTCTCGTCACAAAACCATCGGAACGACTCCAAGATACCCGCGTGATCCTAAAAAAAATTTGTAGTGAAATTTGAGAAGAGAAGAGTCAAAACTATACGTCAGGATGCCTCACCAGAGCGATGAAGGGACTGAGGAGTAAAAAGAAGTCCTAACTCTCCGATATATATAATTCCTAAATGACTCAAAACATTTCTAGACTCAATAACGCCAGCGATTCGATCAAGCAGGGGGCTCCTAAGGTCGGGGAAGGCTCTGATTACCAACTTGTCACGCTCTCGATGCGGCTATATCTCCCACGTGTCGAAGCACGACTTAGAGGCATAACCGCATTGAAAGCAATGTCGCAAGTGAGGTAATCTTCGCAAAAAAACATGTAATACAATAAGGGAAAAGATACATAGTTGGCTTACAATCGCCACTTCACACAATACATGAATAAAGCATTACATTCATCCAAATACACTCAAGGTCTGACTACGGAACCAAAATAAAAGAAGACTACCCCAAATGCTACACAGATCCCCAATCATCCCGACTGAGCTCCACTACTGACCAACTGGAAACAAAACAACCCAATGAACACGAACTTCATCAAGCTCCTCCTTGAGCTTGGTTGCATCACCTGCTCGGTAACATCGGCACCTGAAAACTGGTTTTGGAAGTAACTGTGAGTCACAGGGACTCAGCAATCTCACACCCTCGCGATCAAGACTATTTAAGCTTATAGGAAGGGTAAAAGGTATGAGGTGGAGCTACAGCAAGCGACTAGCATATATGGTGGCTAACATACGCAAAAGAGAGCGAGAAGAGAAGGAAAAGCACGATCGAGAAACTATGATCAAGAAGTGATCCTAGAACAACCTACGTCAAGCATAACTCCAACACCGTGTTCACTTCCCGGACTCTGCCAGAAAGAGACCATCACGGTTACACACGTGGTTGATGTATTTTAATTAAGGTCAACTTCAGGTTTTCTACAACCGGACATTAACAAATTCCCATATGCCCATAACCGCGGGCACGGCTTTCGAAAGTTCAAATCCCTGCAGGGGTGTCCCAACTTAGCCCATCACAAGCTCTCACGGTCAACGAAGGATATTCCTTCTAGCGGGAAGACCCGATCAGACTCGGAATCCCGGTTACAAGACATTTCGACAATGGTAAAACAAGTCCAGCAAGACCACCCGATGCGCCGACATCCCGATAGGAGCTGCACATATCTTGTTCTTAGGGCACACCGGATAAGCTAAGCGTACGGGAGCCAACGTAACCCAAGTTGCCAAGGGACGGCCCCGCATGGTGCTCTGGGTTGGACCAACACTTAGACAAGCACTGGCCCGGGGGTTTAAAATAAAGATGACCCTCAGGATACGCGACTCCCAAGGGAAACAAGGCTAGGTGGCGAATGGTAAAACCAAGATTGGGCCTTGCTGGAGGAGTTTTATTCAAAGCGAACTGTCAAGTTGTTCCCATTACAACCCAACCGCGTAAGGAACGCAAAATCCAGGAACATAACACCGATATGACGGAAACTAGGGCGGCAAGAGTGGAACAAAACACCAGGCATAAGGCCGAGCCTTCCACCCTTAACCAAGTATATAGATGCATTAATTAAATAAGAGATATTGTGATATCCCAACAAAATATCCATGTCCCAACATGGAACAAGCTCCAATCTTCACCTGCAACTAACAACACTATAAGAGGGGCTGAGCAAAGCGGTAACATAGCCAAACAACGGTTTGCTAGGGGATGGTGGGTTAGAGGCTTGGCTTATCAATATGGGAGGCATGATAAGCAAGTGGTAGGTATCGCAGCATAGGCATAGCAAAAGAGCGAGCAACTAGCAAGCAAAGATATAAGTGATTTCGAGGGTATGGTCATCTTGCCTGAAATCCCGCAAGGAAGAAGAACGAGTCCATGAAGAAGACAAACGGACGTAGTCGAACGGGTCCTCACAAACGCGACGTTATCGGAACCAACCCGAAGAAGAAATCGCCGGAAAGAAGCACACAACATAGTAAACAACCATCACATAACATGGCATGATGCAAAATCAAGTATGATGCATGTCCGGTTTAATGAGGCATGGCATGGCAATGTGCACAAGCAAAACTACAAGTTAAGTGGAGCTCAATATGCAACGAGTTGCATATTGACGAAACACCACAACAATTATTTAGTTCTCTCTCATTTAGGTTCCCAACAATATTAAATGTTGATTAACATGGCAAGAGGTGAGGCGTAACAAACTACACCATCTAAACAATTTAAATGGGGCCGGATATAACAAATAACGAATCCGGTAAATCCCCATATGCATATATTAGGTTAGGTCCTGTTCTGCCCTAAACCATATTTTTGAGTTGTTTAACATGCAAAGCAATGACACCATGATAAACTAGGCAAAATTCTACCCCATTTACATATAAAATTTATTAAATTCGGAGTTACGGTTATTTAGTTATGAATTGAGTCATTTTAGCATCGCATAGGGGCAAATTTAAACAAACATCATTTTAAACATTTTGAACATGGGTGAAAGTGACATATTATTAAACTAGATGAAAATCTAAGCAAGTTTCATATATAAATCATTTTAAACCGATGCATGTTTTTAAGTTATTATATGCATGAAGTTTAGGGACACTTCTGCAAAATTGCAAAACCCTGGAAAAGATAAAATCGCACAAAGGAAAAAAACACCTACGGGCCGATTCTAAGGCACTCTGGGCTGGAGGAGCTGCTCACCATGGGCCTTGGCCCGTTCGGTGGAGGAGGGAGGCCTGGCGCTGGCTTTGCGGTCCAGGAGGCTGGTTGGCGGATCTGGGCCACGCGACGAGAGGTCAACGCGGGCGTGGCTCCGTTGTTCTCGCATGTGGAAGCAGGGAAGGCCGGTGAGGGGCTTGGGCGCGAGGACTTGGGGCTCCGGCGAGATGAGAAGTCCGGCAACAACGGGGAGGTTCGGGACCCGACGGATCCGATGCGAAGGAGGTCGAGGAGGGCCGAGGCGAAGCACTGGCATTCTCCTCTGCTCGAAACAGAGCAAGCAGCAACCGGTGAAACAAGCTTCAGGCGCCGGGGAGGCGCAGGCAGGGCGCCGGCAGGCATGGGATGCGACGGTTCGACGTGGTTCACCGGGACGACGGCAGCAGGCGGCGGACTTGACGCGGAGGCTGAAGATGGCGGGGTTGAGGAGGAGCTGAGGTGGCCTGCTCCGGGCGGTGGCTTGCGAGGACTAGGCACGGGCTTCGTCAGGGATGCAGGGTCGTCGGGTAGCTGGGAATGAAGGGAGGTGAGGCGAGGGACTTGGCGACGCTGGAGGTCAACCCCGACGGGGAAGGCAGGGCCCAGAAGGAGAGGGCACGCGGCAGCTTCGGTCATTGGCGGCCACAGCATCAGGGGCGAGCCCCTTTCGTATCCTGACAGAGAAGAAATCAAACGAGGGGGGAGAGATTAGAGGAGGAAAGATAGGAAAACAGGGGAAGAAAAGGAGACGGGCGGCGACTCATCTGCTCGTCGGCAGCCGCTGAACGGAGGCGCGCAGGAGCAGGGGCTGGAGGGCTCCTGGTGCTCCGGTGGTGGACTTCCCTGGCTGGTGGCGCCATGATTGGAGGAGGCAGCTGTAGGATGGCTCGAGCTCCCCTGGTCGCTGGTGGAATGGGTGGATCGGGAGGGATTGGTTTTGGTTGGCTGGTGTGAAATCGAGGAGGGGATGGATCCCGAGAGGGATTTGGTGGAGAGGCGGCGGCGATGGGACAAACCCCCTAGAAATTAGGGTTGGCTTGATTTGGCAGGGGGTTGGACTATATATATGGAAATAGGATTGTGGTTGGACCCTCCGATCGTAATCGGACGATCGCGAATAATATAGCTAGGGAGTCCAAATAAGAAAATGGAGACATTTTGTAGATGTTTGGGGATGATCCGGACACAACGGTGACGACAGTCCGGGTCGGGTCCGGGACAACTCTCGGACACTTGCGAGGGGCCGATGCACTGTGCAAGGAGGGGGTTTCGGGGCCTGGAGGTTGGTTGCGGACTGTGCAGAAAGCTCTGGGCTGAGAGAAGAGAAGAGGGAGAGGGAGACACGGCGACTGTTTCCGGAGAACGAAAACGTCTGACGTTTGACCGGCTATATTGCCGCTATAGTTAACCGTTGGGGCATCAAATGAACTCCGAAAGCGATGAAACTTGGCAGGCAGCCTACCTACAACATAACAAGACCGCATGCCAACTTTCAACCCATTCCAAGAACATTTTCCGGCCACTTACAAAATAATATTTCAGACGTGTCGCGGGCGCATGCAAGTGTGTCTGAGTTCAGAACGGACAACAGAAGGAACTGAGAGACCCGGATGGATGCAAGTTTAGAAAACAAGGTGATGCAATGCACATGATGACATGACAAGATGTAACACGCAAGCGAATGACATGGCAACAATAGCGAATAACCGAAAGACACCTGGCGCATCGGTCTCGGGGCGTCACACGATCGTAATTAGGGTTTTTGTGTTTTGATGTACCGAAGGTTGTTCGGAGTCCCGGATGTGATCATAGACATGACGAGGAGTCTCGAAATGGTCGAGATATAAAGATCGATATATTGGAAGCCTATATTTGGATATCGGAAACGTTCTGGGTGAAATCGGGATTTTACCGGAGTACCGGGGGGTTACCGGAACCCCCTGGGGGTTATTGGGCCTACATGGGCCATAAGGGAGAAGAGGAGGGCCGGCCAGGGCAAGCCGCGCGCCCCCTCCCCCCTAGGCCGAATAGGACAAGGAAGGGGGGGGCGCCCCCTTTCCTCTTTCTCCCTTCCCCTTCCTTTTCCAACAAGGCAAGAGGGGGGAGTCCTACTCCCAGTGGGAGTAGGACTCCTCCAGGCGCACCCCTAGGGCCGGCTGCACCTCCCCCTCTCCCTCCTTTATATACGGGGGCAAGGGGGCACCCCATGACACACAAGTTGATCAGTTGATCTCTACCAGCCGTATGCGGTGCCCCCCTCCACCATATTCCACCTCGGTCATATCGTAGCGGTGCTTAGGCGAAGCCCTGTGTCGGTAGCAACATCATCACTGTCACCACGCCGTCGTGCTGACGGAACTCTCCCATGAAGCTCTGCTAGATCGGAGTTCGCGGGACGTCATTGAGCTGAACGTGTGCTGAACTCGGAGGTGCTGTGCGTTCGGTACTTGGATCGGTCGGATCGTGAAGACGTTCGACTACATCAACCGCGTTGTGCTAACGCTTCCCCTTTCAGTCTACGAGGGTACGTAGACAACACTCTCCCCTCTCGTTGCTATGCATTGTCATGATCTTGCGTGTGCGTAGGAATTTTTTTGAAATTACTACGTTCCCCAACAGTGGCATCCGAGCCTAGGTTTTATGCGGTTATGTTGTGCACGAGTAGAACACAAGTGAGTTGTGGGAGATATAAGTTATACTGTTTACCAGCATATCATACTTTGTTTCAGCGGTATTGTTGGATGAAGCGGCCTGAACCGACATTACGCGTACGCTTACGCGAGACTGGTTCTACCGACGTGCTTTGCACACAGGTGGCTGGCGGGTGTCAGTTTCTCCAACTTTAGTTGAACCAAGTGTGGCTACGCCCGGTCCTTGCGAAGGTTAAAACATCATCAACTTGACAAACTATCGTTGTGGTTTTGATGCGTAGGTAAGAACGGTTCTTGCTAAGCCCGTAGCAGCCACGTAAAACTTGCAACAACAAAGTAGAGGACGTCTAACTTGTTTTTGCATGGCATGTTGTGATGTGATATGGTCAAGACATGATGCTAAATTTTATTGCATGAGATGATCATGTTTTGTAACCGAGTTATCAGCAACAGGCAGGAGCCATATGGTTGTCGCCTTATTGTATGCAATGCAATTGCGTTGTAATGCTTTACTTTATCATTAAGCGGTAGCGATAGTCGTGGAAGCATAAGATTGGTGAGACGACAACGATGCTACGATGGTGATCAAGGTGTCGCGCCGGTGACGATGGAGATCATGACGGTGCTTCGGAGATGGAGATCACAAGCACAAGATGATGATGGCATATCATATCACTTATATTGATTGGATGTGATGTTTATCTTTTATGCATCTTATCTTGCTTTGATTGGCGGTAGCATTATAAGATGATCTCTCACTAAATTTCAAGATAAAAGTGTTCTCCCTGAGTATGCACTGTTGCCAAAGTTCGTCGTGCCTAGACACCACATGATGATCGGGTGTGATCAGCTCTACGTCCATCTACAACGGGTGTAAGCCAGTTTTGCACACGCAGAATACTCAGGTCAAACTTGACGAGCCTAGCATATGCAGATATGGCCTCGGAACACTGAGATCGAAAGGTCGAGCGTGAATCATATAGTAGATATGATCAACATATTGATGTTCACCATTGAAAGCTACTCCATTTCACATGATGATCGGTTATGGTTTAGTTGATTTGGATCATGTGATCACTTAGAAGATTAGAGGGATGTCTTTCTAAGTGGGAGTTCTTAAGTAATATGATTAATTGAACTTAAATTTATCATGAACTTAGTACCTGATAGTATCTTGCTTGTCTATGTTTGATTGTAGATAGATGGCCCGTGTTGTTGCTCCGTTGAATTTTAATGCGTTCCTTGAGAAAGCAAAGTTGAAAGATGATGGTAGCAATTACACGGACTGGGTCCGTAACTTGAGGATTATCCTCATTGCTGCACAGAAGAATTACGTCCTAGAAGCACCGCTAGGTGCCAGGCCTGCTGCTGGAGCAACACCAGATGTTATGAACGTCTGGCAAAGCAAAGCTGATGACTACTCGATAGTTCAGTGTGCCATGCTTTACGGCTTAGAATCGGGACTTCAACGACGTTTTGAACGTCATGGAGCATATGAGATGTTCCAGGAGTTGAAGTTAATATTTCAAGCAAATGCCCGGATTGAGAGATATGAAGTCTCCAATAAATTCTATAGCTGCAAGATGGAGGAGAATAGTTCTGTCAGTGAACATATACTCAAAATGTCTGGGTATCATAATCACTTGACTCAACTAGGAGTTAATCTTCCTATTGATAGTGTCATTGATAGAGTTCTTCAATCACCGCCACCAAGCTACAACAGCTTCGTGATGAACTATAACATGCAAGGGATGGATAAGACAATTCCCGAGCTCTTTGCAATGCTAAAGGTTGCGGAGGTAGAAATCAAGAAGGAGCATCAAGTGTTGATGGTCAAAAAGACCGCCAGTTTCAAGAAAAAGGGCAAAGGGAAGAAGAAGGGGAACTTCAAGAAGAATAGTAAGCAAGTTACTGCTCAGGAGAAGAAACCCAAATCTGGACCTAAGCCTGAAACTGAGTGCTTCTACTATAAGCAGACTGGGCACTGGAAGCGGAACTTCCCCAAGTATTTGGCGGATAAGAAGGATGGCAAGGTGAACAAAGGTATATGTGATATACTTGTTATTGATGTGTACCTTACTAGAGCTCACAGTAGCACCTGGGTATTTGATACTGGTTCTGTTGCTAACATTTGCAACTCAAAACAGGGACTACAGATTAAGAGAACACTGGCAAAGGACGAGGTGACGATGCGCGTGGGAAATGGTTCCAAAGTCGATGTGATCGCGGTCGGCATGCTACCTCTACATCTACCTTTGGGATTAGATTTAGACCTAAATAATTGTTATTTGGTGCCAGCATTGAGGATGAACATTGTATCTGGATCTTGTTTGATGCGAGACGGTTATTCATTTAAATCAGAGAATAATGGATGTTCTATTTATATGAGTAATATCTTTTATGGTCATGCACCCTTGAAGAGTGGTCTATTTTTGATGAATCTCGATAGTAGTGATACACATATTCATAATGTTGAAACCAAAAGATGCAGAGTTGATAATGATAGTGCAACTTATTTGTGGCACTGCCGTTTAGGTCATATCGGTGTAAAGCGCATGAAGAAACTCCATACTGATGGACTTTTGGAATCACTTGATTATGAATCACTTGGTACTTGCGAACCGTGCCTCATGGGCAAGATGACCAAAACGCCGTTCTCCGGTACTATGGAGAGAGCAACGGATTTGTTGGAAATCATACATACAGATGTATGTGGTCCGATGAATATTGAGGCTCGTGGCGGATATCATTATTTTCTCACCTTCATAGATGATTTAAGCAGATATGGGTATATCTACTTAATGAAACATAAGTCTGAAACATTTGAAAAGTTCAAAGAATTTCAGAGTGAAGTTGAAAATCAACGTAACAAGAAAATAAAGTTTCTACGATCTGATCGTGGAGGAGAATATTTGAGTTACGAGTTTGGTCTACATTTGAAACAATGCGGAATAATTTCGCAACTCACGCCACCCGGAACACCACAGCGTAATGGTGTGTCCGAACGTCGTAATCGTACTTTACTTGATATGGTGCGATCTATGATGTCTCTTACATATTTACCGCTATCGTTTTGGGGTTATGCATTAGAGACAGCTACATTCACGTTAAAAAGGGCATCATCTAAATCCGTTGAGGCGACACCATATGAACTGTGGTTTGGCAAGAAACCAAAGTTGTCGTTTATTAAAGTTTGAGGTTGCAATGCTTATGTGAAAAAGTTTCAACTTGATAAGCTAAAACCCAAATCGGAGAAGTGCGTCTTCATAGAATACCCAAAAGAAAATGTTGGGTACACCTTCTATCACAAATCCAAAGGCAAGTTTTTCATTGCTGAGAATGGATACTTTCTAGAGAAGGAATTTCTCTCGAAAGAAGTGAGTGGGAGGAAAGTAGAACGTGATGAGGTAACTATACCTGCTCCCTTATTGGAAAGTAGTACATCACAGAAACCGGTTTCGGTGACACCTACACCAATTAGTGAGGAAGCTAATGATAATGATAATGAAACTTCAGATCAAGTTACTACCGAACCTCGTAGATCAACCAGAATAAGATCCGCACCAGATTGGTACGGTAATCCTATTCTGGAAGTCATGCTACTAGATCATGATGAACCTACGAACTATGAAGAAGCGATGGTGAGCCCAGATTCCGCAAAATGGCTAGAAGCCATGAAATCTGAGATGAGATCCATGTATAAGAACAAAATATGGACTTGGATGGACTTGCCCAAAGATCGGTGAGCCATTGAGATTAAATGGATCTTCGAGAGGAAGACAGACGTTGATAGTAGTGTTACTATCTACAAAGCTAGAATTGTCGCAAAAGGTTTTTGACAAGTTCAAGGTGTTAACTACGATGAGAGTTTCTCACTCGTATCTATGCTTAAGTCTGTCCGAATCATGTTAGCAATTGCCGCATTTTATGAAATATAGCAAATGGATAAACAAAACTGCATTCCTTAATGGATTTATTAAAGAAGAGTTGTATATGATGCAACCAGAAGGTTTTGTCAATCCTAAAGGTACTAACAAAATATGCAAGCTCCAGCGATCCATCTATGGACTAGTGCAAGCATCTCGAAGTTGGAATAGGCGCTTTGATAAGTTGATCAAAGCATATAGATTTATATAGACTTGCGGTGAAGCCTGTATTTACAAGAAAGTGAGTGGGAGCACTACAACATTTCTGATAAGTATATGTGAATGACATATTGTTGATCGGAGATAATGTAGAATTATTCTGCAAAGCATAAAGGAATGTTTGAAAGGAGTTTTTCAAAGAAAGACCTCGGTGAAGCTGCTTACATATTGAGCATCAAGATCTATAGAGATAGATCAAGACGCTTGATAAGTTTTTTCAATGAGTACATACCTTGACAATATTTTGAAGTAGTTCAAAATGGAACAGTCAAAGAAGGAGTTCCTGCCTGTGTTACAAAGGTGTGAAGTTGAGTAAGACTCAAAACCTGACCACGGCAGAAGATAGAGAGAGAATGGAAGTCATTCCCTATGCCTCAGCCATAGGTTCTATAAAGTATGCCACGCTGTGTATCAGACCTATTGTATACCCTGCCCTGAGTTTGGCAAGGGAGTACAATAGTGATCTAGGAGTAGATCACTGGACATTGGTCAAAATTATCCTTAGTGGAATAAGGATATGTTTCTCGATTATGGAGGTGACAAAAGGTTCGTCGTAAAAGGTTACGACGATGCAAGTTTTGACACTGATCCAGATGACTCAAAGTCTCAATCTGGATACATATTGAAAGTGGGAGCAATTCGCTAGAGTAGCTTAGTGCAGAGCATTGTTCACATAGAAATTTGCAAAATACTTACGGATCTGAATGTGGTAGACCCTTTGACTAAAACTTCTCTCACAAGCAAAACATGATCACACCTTAGTACTCTTTGGGCGTTAATCACATAGCGATGTGAACTAGATTATTGAATCTAGTAAACCCTTTGGGTGTAATTCACATGATGATGTGAACTATGGGTGTTAATCACATGGTGATGTGAACTATTGATGTTAAATCACATGGCGATGTGAACTAGATTATTGACTCTAGTGCAAGTGAGAGACTGAAGGAAATATGCCCTAGAGGCAATAATAAAGTTATTATTTATTTCCTTATTTTATGATAAATGTTTATTATTCATGCTAGAATTGTATTAACCGAAAACATAATACATGTGTGAATACATAGACAAACAGAGTGTCACTAGTATGCGTCTACTTGACTAGCTCGTTGAATCAAAGATGGTTAAGTTTCCTAGCCATAGACATGAGTTGTCATTTGATTAACGGGGTCACATTATTAGAGAGTGATGTGATTGACTTGACCCATTCCGTTAGCTTAGCACACAATCGTTTAGTATGTTGCTATTGCTTTCTTCATGACTTATACATGTTCCTATGACTATGAGATTATGCAACTCCCGTTTACCAGAGGAACACATTGTGTGCTACCAAATGTCACAACGTAACTGGGTGATTATAAAGGTTCTCTACAGGTGTCTCCGAAGGTACTTGTTGGGTTCGCGTATTTCGAGATTAGGATTTGTCACTCCGATTGTCGGAGAGGTATCTCTGGGCCCTCTCGGTAATGCACATCACTTAAGCCTTGCAAGCATTGCAACTAATAAGTTAGTTGTGGGATGATGTATTACGAAACGAGTAAATAGACTTGCCGGTAACGAGATTGAACTAGGTATTAAGATACCGACGATCGAATCTCGGGCAAGTAACATACCGATGACAAAGGGAACAACGTATGTTGTTATGCGGTCTGACCGATAAAGATCTTCGTAGAATATGTAGGAGCCAATATGAGCATCCAGGTTCCGCTATTGGTTATTGACCGGAGACGTTTCTCGGTCATGTCTACATAGTTCTCGAACCCGTAGGGTCCGCACGCTTAAAGTTCGGTGATGATCGTAATTAGGGTTTTTGTGTTTTTATGTACCGAAGGTTGTTCGGAGTCCCGTATGTGATCATGGACATGACGAGGAGTCTCGAAATGGTCGAGACATAAAGATTGATATATTGGAAGCCTATATTTGGATATCGGAAATGTTCCGGGTGAAATCGGGATTTTACCGCAGTACCGGGGGGTTACCGGAACCCCCCGGGGGTTATTGGGCCTACATGGGCCATAAGGGAGAAGAGGAGGGCCGGCCAGGGCAGGCCGCACGTCCCCCCCCCCCTAGTCCGAATAGGACAAGGAAGGGGGGCGGCGGCCCCCTTTCCTCTTTCTCCCTTCCCCCTTCCTTTTCCAACAAGGCAAGAGGGGGGAGTCCTACTCCCGGTGGGAGTAGGACTCCTCCAGGCGCACCCCTAGGGCCGGCCGCACCTCCCCCTCTCCCTCCTTTATATACGGGGGCAAGGGGGCACCCCATGACACACAAGTTGATCAGTTGATCTATCCCAGGCGTGTGCGGTGCCCCCCTCCACCATATTCCACCTCGATCATATCGTAGCGGTGCTTAGGCGAAGCCCTGCGTCGGTAGCAATATCATCATTGTCACCATGCCGTCGTGTCGACGGAACTCTCCCGTGAAGCTCTGCTGGATCAGAGTTCGCGGGACGTCATCGAGCTGAACGTGTGCTGAACTCGGAGGTGCCGTGCGTTCGGTACTTGGATCGGTCGGATCATGAAGACATTCGACTACATCAACCGCGTTGTGCTAACGCTTCCGCTTTCGGTCTACGAGGGTACGTAGACAACACTCTCCCCTCTCGTTGCTATGCATCACCATGATCTTGCATGTGCGTAGGAATTTTTTTGAAATTACTACGTTCCCCAACGATGGGCACTCCCCTTCGCAACTGCCAAGCTTGGGGGAGTGCCCCGGTATCGTATCACCATCACACCTTTTGTCTTTACCGTTTTTCTTAGTTCGATCCTTTTGATAATATCTTGATATAGTAGAATAAAGTTTTAGTATGATCTAGTTGTGAGTTTTGGTTTATGATCTTCGTATGTAATCGAGTCCGTGAGCTATATATAATAAAGATTAGTGTTGAGTCAAGGGCTTGATTATTTTGCTATATATGTTGCTGCTCTAATGTTCGTATATGAGATCATATGACAAATTCTAATGTTCGTATATATGTTGCTGCTCTAAAAATGATCATGATGCCCTCATGTCCGTATTTTATTTTATCGACACCTCTATCTCTAAACATGTGGACATATTTTTTCGATTTCAGCTTTCGCTTGAGGACACGCGAGGTCTAAGCTTGGGGGAGTTGATACGTCCATTTTGCATCATGCTTTTATATCAATATTTATTGTATTATGGGCTGTTATTACACATTATGTCACAATACTTATGCCTATTCTCTCTTATTTTACAAGGTTTACATGAAGAGGGAGAATGCCGGCAGCTGGGATTCTGGGCTGGAAAAGGAGCAAATATTAGAGACCTATTCTACACAGCTCCAAAAGTCCTAAAACTTCACGGGAGTCTTGTTTGGAATTAATAAAAAATAATGAGCGAAGAAAGCATCAGAGGGGGCCCACACCCTGGCCACAAGGGTGGGGGCGCGCCCTACCCCCTAGGCGCGCCCCCTGCCTCGTGGGCCCCATGGTGGCCCTCTGATGCCCATCTTATGCTATATGGGGTCTTTCGTCCGAGAAAAAAATCATAAGCTAGCTCACGGGACGAAACTCCGTTGCCACGAGGCGGAACCTTGGCAGAATCAATCTAGGGCTTCGGCAGAGCTGTTCTGCCGGGGTAACTTCCCTCCGGGAGGGGGGAATCATCACCATTGTCATCACCAACGATCCTCTCATCAGGAGGGTGTCGATCTCCATCAACATCTTCATCAGCACCATCGCGTCTCAAACCCTAGTTCATCTATTGTATCCAATCTTTGTATCCAAACCTCAGATTGGTACCTGTGGGTTGCTCGTAGTGTTGATTACTCCTTGTAGTTGATGCTAGTTGGTTTACTTGGTGGAAGATCATATGTTCAGATCCATTATGCATATTAATACCCCTCTGATTATGAACATGAATATGCTTTGTGAGTAGTTACGTTTGTTCCTGAGGACATGGGAGAAGTCTTGCTATAAGTAGCCATGTGAATTTGGTATTCGTTCGATATTTTGATGAGATGTATGTTGTCATCCCTCTAGTGGTGTCATGTGAACGTCGACTACATGACAGTTCACCATCGTTTGGTCCTAGAGGGAGGCATTGGGAAGTAATAAGTAGATGATGGGTTGCTAGAGTAACAGAAGCTTAAACCCTAATTTATGTGTTGCTTCGTAAGGGGCTGATTTGGATCCATATGTTTCATGCTATGGTTAGGTTTACCTTAATACTTCTGTTGTAGTTGCGGATGCTTGCAATAGGGGTTAATCATAAGTGGGATGTTTGTCCAAGTAAGGATAGCACCCAAGCACCGGTCCACCCACATATCAAATTATCAAAGTACCGAACGCGAATCATATGAACGTGATGAAAACTAGCTTGACGATAATTCCCATGTGTCCTCGGGAGCGCTTTCCTTCATACAAGAGTTTGTCCAGGCTTGTCCTTTGCTACAAAAAGTATTGGGCCATCTTGTTGCACCTTATTTACTTTTATTACTTGCTACTCGTTACAAATTACCTTATCACAAAACTATCTGTTACCGATAATTTCAGTGCTTGCAGATAATACCTTACTGAAAACTGCTTATCATTTCCTTCTGCTCCTCGTTGGGTTCGACACTCTTACTTATCGAAAAGGCTACGATAGATCCCCTACACTTGTGGATCATCACCACGTACCCTCGTAGACCGAAAGCAGAAGCGTTTAGTAACGCGGTTGATGTAGTCGAACGTATTCGCGATCCAACCGATCCTAGCACCGAACGTACGGCACCTCCGTGTTCAGCACATGTTCAACACGATGACGTCCCTCGAGCTCTTTATCTAGTTGAGGATGAGGGAGAGTTCCGTCAGCACGACGGCGTGGCGACGGTGATGATGAAGTTACCGGCATAGGGCTTCGCCTAAGCACTACGACAATATGAACGAGGTGTGTAACTATGGAGGGGGCACCGCACACGGCTAAGAGAAGACTTGGTGTGCCCCCCTCCCACATATATAAAGAAGGGGGAAGAGGAGGCCGGCCCAAGGGGGGGCGCCAAATGGGGGAGTCCTACTTGGACTCTCGATCCAAGTAGGATTCGCCCCCCTTTCCTATTCCAACTAGGAGAAGGAAGGAAGTAGGAAGAGGGGGGCGCCGCCCCCTCCTAGTCCAATTCGGACCATCCATGGGGGGGCACCCCTTGAGGCCCTTCTCTCCTGTAAGTGCATCTAGTGCCCCTTAGTGATTTTGGTGTATTGAAGACATATAGGTTAAGGGACTAATGTGTTTTTGAGTGTACACATGTCTATAAGTCTATGAGGAGTATGATATTTACAGAAAAAGTCGACCCCTATAAATGAAGTTCTTTGACTGAAGACTTTGAATTTCTGAAGACTTTCTGAAGACTTTGAAAGTGAAGAAATTGGTGTGACCTTTGAAGACTTGGCATTCATTCGAGGAATATGAAGTGTGAAGACTTTTGTTTTCGTAGTTTCATTTTCTCCTTCTTGAGTCATAGGAAACACCGTACTGTTAAAGGGGGTCGAGGAAATACTAAGGAAAAATTTCCATGTGATGCTTAACTCAAAATCCTACACCTACCAATCCCTTCGAGTGAAGCCATTGGAAATCTCATACAGTCCAGTCATATTCTTCAGTGACAGAGACGAAGTTCTTCTGGTCTTTGAGGAATTTGCTCTGACTGAGGAGTTAGGAATTCACCAGTGCAGATTGCCTACACAGTGAGGAACATGATAGCCCTGAGGAATTTGAGCCTCAAATTTCTGACCGTTGCTGTGCTATGCGCCAGCTATCCCAAAATATCTATCCACCTAACGATCATATCATTGAAGGGCATTTATGTCTTATCATGTCGGGCTACTCCCTAGGTTATAAATAGCCGCCCCCCTACAACCACTAGCTGGTTGGCTGCTCCGAGAGAAACTGACACTTGTCATTTGAGAGCATCCCATTGTGACGCCCGGGTAATTAGGCTACAGTAATCCCTCGTTAATGATGCCACGTCACCGCAGTTATTGTTGATAATCCCGCGTTAGTTCAAAAACCAATTCAAATTCAAAATTTAATAAAAGGCAAACATCTAAATTTTCAAACTTTAAAACTAAAATGTTCGATGGGTTGAAAATATTCCCTAACTATTTGTCATGTAGGAGCCAACCTGTTTTGAATATTTACAGTGGTCCTAACCTTTTTTTAAACTAAATCGTTAGTATTTATTTGACCCTTTTTCACTTAAACAAATAGTTAAATTATTCAAAATAATTTGGAGCTTTGTGTTCTGCTACAAAACCTTGCCTAGTATTTATGTGCTAAGTGGCACATTTAACTATACTCATTTATTAGTTCAACAAAAATACAAAACTGTAAGGAAAAGCAAAACAGAAAAAAAAATAAAAAAGGGGAATAGGCCTATCGACTACTGTGCACGTGAGCCCACTAGCTATTGTGCCTAGCCCAGCCCAGTTCCACGTCTCCTCCGCTACAGTGGAGGCAGAGGGCGTGGAGGCCATCCACCATGGCCACCGGCCACGCACTGGCCATCCCGCGGCCCTCCCTGGAGGTTAAGAGCATCGCCCAGCACTCTCCCGAAAAACCTAGCCCCATTCCCCCTTCCTCGCGCCGTTTCCCTCTCCCACGCGCATCGCCCGAAGCTCCCCGCCATGGCCACTGTCATTCGCATGCTCCCTGTCCTCCCCGCACCGTGGGACTGAGTCTGGCAGCCCCGCCGTCGTCTGCTACGTCTTCCTCGCCCACTGAATCAAGCCGGGACCCCTGCATCGCCTACATCTACTCCTTCTTCAAGCTCCGGCCACCGCTCATCGTCGCTTCGATCCGCCGTCGTTCGACCCGCTCCGGCTTCACCAAGTTGCTCCTCGTCACCGATGTGAGCATCACATGGTTTCCCGTCTGTTCTCGCCATCGATCTCCTCACCTAGCACTCATCCTCGCGAGTTCGGCTCGGCCGTCCACCACGGCCGGCAGGCCCATCGCTGTCGTGTCCCCTAGCTCCCTCTGTCGATGCGTGCGTGCTCCAGGAGCTGTGTAGATGCAGCCTAGTCTCTCGGTTCGTCGAATCCGAGCCCATGGGCTTGAGCTCGACCCCGTCGAGCGCCACCGCTGTTGCCTCTTGGCCGTCAACGTCGTCGTCGTTCTTGGCCACCCCCGTCCAGGCCAGCGCCCTGACTGATGCACGGTGCAGCCCCGCGCTCACCTGTTGCCGTGCCTCCGCCTCACCTGGACGCGTTGGCCGTGGCCGCCATCGCTGTCCACGCGCGCGACACCGCGCCTGGCGCTGCTGACCGCCCCTCCCCTCGCGCTCATGGCTACGCCCCTGCACGCCCTCATCCCCATGCGCGTGCACTGCTGCTCATTGCTTGCCTCTTGCCGTTATAGCTGCCGCTACTGCCGATGCTCACCGCTGCTATGCTACTGCTGTTGTCGTTGTTCTGTAGATGATGTTAGCCGCCGATGTTGCTTAGTTGCTGCTGCCGCTGCAGGCCATAGCCATGGTTAAGTGCGGCTATGTGTGGGGTGTGTGCGTACGCCACACTCTGTTGCTCTGCTACAGTAACTGAATGTTACTGTAGCAGTAGCTAGCTTTGCTACGTTTGCACTGATTACTCCTCTGTAATGCAACAAAACAACAACAAAATGACTTCTAATGTGGGTAAAGATAATACTCGTAGAAAGTACACTTGACAAACTCTGTTTTATTCCATTGGTCCAAATTCAAAATATGTAACGATTAAATACTATGAAAATCACAAAATCCTATGTTCGTATATTTTAAACAGTTTCTAGAATTAACTTCAAGTGGCACTTCTCAAATACAATTTTGATCAAGCAACTGAACTCTAAAATGGATGTCAATGATACTGTCATGTAGATCACATAAAGATGATAAAAATTGGTAAAAGGCACTAATTCATAGGATGTACAGAACACTAGCTATAGCCTTTGGAAAACAGCTAAGTGATGCTCAAAAACTGCTCCATTCTCAGACTTAGCCAATTTTCAGGAAATTTCATAATATTGTTTAAAACTTTGAAAATTCACATAAAATAATTCGTAACTCGGATTAAAATGTTTTCTACATGAAAGTTGATTAGAACGACGAGACGAATCCGAATATGCCCTCCGTTCGTCTATCACACATCCCTAGCATAGAAAACGTTGAACTTTTCCCCTTCGATTCATCTGTCTGACAGACGTCCGAAACCGGAAAAACTTTCTCAGATGTTATCCTCCTTCGTCAGTATCGCCTAGCGCTGCGTTAGAACACCTCTAGCACCGTTTATTGTCTTGTTATGCTTATGTTTGCGTGTATTTACTGTTTCTTCCCCCTCTTCTTCTCCGGTACACCTCGAGACCGCTGTTGATGCCCTTGTGATCGACTACGTCGACGACGACCCCTCTCTCTTGCTAGAGCAACCAGGCAAGCCCCCCCCCCTTGATCACCAGATATCGCCTGCTCTTCTCTCTACTTCTTGCATTAAAGCAGTGTAGCAGGTTACTGCTTTCCGTTCATCCTATCCTGATGCATAGCCTGTCCTTGCTACTACTGTTGTTACCTTTACCTGCAAACCTAATGCTTAGTATAGGATGCTAGTATCATCAGTGGCCCTACATTCTTGTCCGTCTGCCATGCTATACTATCGGGCCGTGATCACTCGGGAGGTGATCACGGGTATATACTATATACTTTATACATGATACATGTGATGACCAAAGTCGGGTTGGCTCGAGGAGTACCCGCAGTTGATTCACGAATTGGGGGCTGGAAGGACATACTTTCCCGACGGCCCTCTGTGTGGATCTTTGTGGCGAAGCGACAGGGCAGGTTGAGACCACCTAGGAGAGAGGTGGGCCTGGCCCTGGTCGGCGTTCGCGGTTATTTCAAGATAACACGTTTAACGAGATCTTGGTATTTGATCTGAGTCTGGCCACTGGCTTATACGCACTAACCATCTACGCGGGAACAGTTATGGGCACTCGACGTCGTGGTATCAGCCGAAGCCTTCGTGACGTCAGCGACTGAGTGGCGCGCGCCGGATTGGACCGTAAGCCTGCTCTTGTATTAAGGGGGCTAGTTTTGCTTCCGGCCGCGTACGCAACGTGCAGGTGTGCAATGGGCGATGGGCCCAGATCCCTGCGCCATAGGATTTAGACCGGCGTGCTGACCGGGCATGACCCAGGAAAGTGTGTCTGGCCAAATGGGATCGAGCGTGTTGGGTTATGTGGTGCACCCCTGCAGGGAAGTTAATCTATTCGAATAGCCGTGATCTTCGGTAACAGGACGACTTGGAGTTGTACCTTGACCTTATGACAACTAGAACTGGATACTTAATAAAACACACCCTTCCAAGTGCCAGATGCAACCGGTGATCGCTCTCTCATAGGGCAACGAGGGGAGGATCACCGGTTAGGGTTATGCTATGCGATGCTACTTGGAGGACTTCAGTCTACTCTCTTCTACATGCTGCAAGACGGAGGCTGCCAGAAGCATAGTCTTCGACAGGACTAGCTATCCCCCTCTTATTCCGGCATTCTGCAGTTCAGTCCGCATATGATACCCTTATTCCATTTGATACCAATGCATACATATGTAGTGTAGCTCCTTGCTTGCGAGTACTTTGGATGAGTACTCACGGTTGCTTTGCTCCCTCTTTTTCCCCCTTTCTATACCCGTTTGTTGCGACCGGACGATGGAGTCCAGGAGCCAGAGGATCCCGAGGATGATTCTACGTGGAGTTCGACTTCGAGGAGTAGTTTAGGAGTATCCCAGGCAGGAGACCTGCGCCTCTTTCGATCTGTATCCCAGTTTGTGCTAGCCTTCTTAAGGCAAACTTGTTTAACTTATGTTTGTACTCAGATATTGTTGCTTCCGCTGACTCGTCTATGATCGAGCTCTTGTATTCAAACCTTCGAGGCCCCTGGCTTGTAATATGATGCTTGTATGACTTATTTTATTTGTAGAGTTGTGTTGTGATATCTTCCCGTGAGTCGCTGATCTTGATCGTACACGTTTGCGTGTATGATTAAATAGGGGGCGTCACAAGTTGGTATCAGAGCCGACTGCCTGCAGGAATCCCTTTTTCCAACTCCTTGGCTGAAGTCGAGTCTAGTGATTGCAAAACTTTTACTAACATGACTATGTGTCTTACGAGCCCACGTCGCCATTGGGTGGTATTAGGATCTTTTACTCCTCGTCTATTCTCTGGGAATCTGATCTCTCTTTTATTCGGGTTAAATGATTTTGCTAAAATCTAACTCTAGGTTCTCGTTACCACTTCTTGCCGGAGAACCCTTTCATTACGGATGATCGACTGCTTCAACAGAAGATTCTGACAATACTCTCCGATATTTTCTCGAGACCTGGTGCCTGTTGCTTTTGCAATTCCCTACCACCGAAAAATCCCTATGGATAAATACTTACACTTGTCGTTCTTACTTTTATTCCCAGTTGGTCTTGTTATTACAAGATACCCCGAAATATTTGTCGTTGTTTCGATAATCCTTTGGGCTTACTGCCTTGTTGTTCTTTGACACCTGAATACCCCTACGGATAATTCTCGCACTTATCGAGTATCCGCTCACCCCCCAGTTGTTCATGTGTTTCACAATGGTCATCGAAATACTATTCGATCCTCCAAAAATCCTTAGTAGCTTATTGCTCGGCAATACTTGTCTGCTTGCATGATGGATGCTTTCCATATTTCTGGCAATATTCGTTAGTATCCTTAGGCACCGTCATTCTGATCCTGTTGATTCAACATGTGTGTGAATGCATGCAATCATCATTTATTCCCTGAAAATTATCCCTCTGGCTCAAATATCTTTTTAAACGTGAGCTGGTTCTTGACCAATCAAATTGCCATCGATGGAACCCTAAGCTTACTCAACTTATCCATCCTTGATCAGAGTGTTTGCTTCTGATCCCTTGATTTGAAGATCATAATTCCTTTGCATTTGAGCTTTGAATTAGTCAGGTGTTTCTATAATCCGATGCCCTTTCGTTCCTTCTTCCGTTGATAGAGTACCGATACTCGCATCAGCTCCGTTGTAGACCACAAGACCCCTTGTTGGATTATTATCCGACAGTGTCCTTCATATTCAATAACTTTGTGAGTCTTTTCTCGGACACATGATGCCTTTGGTAAATTGTATCCTCTACTTTCTCAACCTTGCTCTACTTTCGAGCTGGTGGTATTTACTCTTGAAGCTTGTGGTATATGTTTCTAAGATACCCTGATGAGTTGAACCTATGCCTTTTCTAAACCGTGTGAACCCGAAAGTTTTCACGAGTCATACTCTTCTGTTGTTTCTCTAGATAAAATTTCTACACTACAGCTTCATCAAAAGCGAGAAATAAAATGAAAGGTTATGCATTGAAGAAGTGGGAATCGACCTTGAACTTTGTGTTCATGCCCATGGACACGATGTAGATCCTATCATAGAAACTTCTTGTAATAATAACTATTTCATTGATATAGTATCCTTTGGTATCAGTGAACTGATACTTTGCAATCGTGGTTCCGACCATGTTTCTCCTTGATTTCATTTCTCGTGCAAGTTGAAGCATTTGTCTTCTGCAGAGCAATACCCTAGTCCAACCTCCACTTTGGTCTGTCATCGAGTATTACCCCATGGTATCTTGAGATAACATGGGACATCATAACTTCTTATGGGTTCTTCATCAACTATTATTACTCACCGGATCCAATTGTTCCTAGGTTCTGGGTTGTCGTCAACCGAGAACACCGAATAGTGAATCGAGTCCGCACTCCGATTCAACAACCCTAATTAATTTTCATTGCTTATGAGTTTAAATAATCCTTCAAGTCATTCCTAGCTTGATCGGATATATCCTTTTCGTGCTGCTCTTAACTGTGCTACCTGGTCCTTCCCGGAGCACAATTTTCGATGATGAGCTAAGCTTATGTCGATTTTCCTCATCATATCATTTATCCTTAAACCACAAACTTGGTTTTGAGTTTGTGCCGTACCCGTGGTTCCAATAACCTTCTGCTTCATCATTCTTTTGACTTGATGTCATCGCCGATGGATTACATCTTCATGAAATCTCTCAACAATTGTGTCGTGATCATCATCAATCTTATGAGCTATTCTAGGATATCAATTGAAGTCATAATGAGAAATACCATCCTTGCCCCTCGATGAATTGTGTTATCATCGACAACCTTATTGCCTTCCCTCCAACACAAACTTGTTCTTGTTCAGTGTTATACCTTGAGTTCCTTGCTATCCAACATTTGTTCCTCTTTACCTTGGAGTATTACCATCTTTTATACCCAGGATGCCGTGCTTAGCACACCCGGCCGGAGGCCCTATGGTTATAGATTCCTTTTTAGTAAGGTTATCCATTCTTTCATGAGGAAATTGTAAGACTTATTCTATAAGTTATTCCTGATGGATCCTTTGTGTTTCCAAAGTCTGATCTTCACCTGTTGACCATGTCCATGCTATCTCGAAGCATGTTTGTGGTACTCCGATTTTCAATAAGAGCATTGAAAGAGCAATGCTAAGTTTTCTTTAACCATTATCCAAACACCGTTGTATGGGTAATGTCATGAAATTTCTCTCCCCTTACTTAAAGGGTTTTCTACATGATATCCTGCCACGGATATCATGCTCTGCTTGTCCTTGGGAAGGATATATCCCTGAATTATGTGTTTAAAACACATTTTCCTTTCCATTCTTCTGTTAAACCTGATAATCACATTTTCCTTTCCATTGTCTTGTTAAGCTTTCTTGTAATCTGACTTAACTGAGCAGTGATAATTCCCTGCTTAGTAAGCACCTCGTTGTACAACTCTGTCAGTAAGACCCTGTTACCATTGTTGATAGCATCCCGGTAACCACCGATGGACGAGAACTTTGCCTATTGGTCCGCCTCGTTCAACGAGCAGGAAAATGGTTCTCTTCGTCCCTCGCCCTTGGTATCGATGTTGTTGCCGACATAACTAACAGACTAGCCTCTAACATGCCTTGCTATTGTGACCATGCAAGATGTCACCCCTCCTGCTTTTATCCCACATGGTGGGCCCATAACCCACAGTTCCACCGGATCGAAACCACATGTTCCCAAGGTTGTTCCTCACGCTTGACTTCGTATGTAATTCACGGACCACCTGTTTAGTGATCTATTCTGGTATGAGGCGCAATACCTATTCTCGTTGCCCTGAAACCCTTTCACCTTTTGATTAGGCATCGAACGATTGCCTATCCGTTTGAAAACTTCTCATGGTACCTTCTTACTTTGCTCTCGATATCTTCTTAAGTTTCAAATCGAGAGAAACTTATGCTTCTTCCCTAAGTTAACCGTCTGATGCTCGATCTTGTTAGAATCCATCCATATAGAGTTTTCCCTTCTCACCCTTTCGTAAGTTCGGTGAAGGTCCTGAAGGAAGGACGATGACTTCATCATGATGACCTGAAGCAGAGGACCGAAGACATCAATGTAATGGATTGACCACTTCGAGAAGAGCAACTATGACAGAGAAGAATCTTTAGAATTTCGTAACCAAATCCCTTCCCCTTATAACCGCTCCTAAATCTCGGGACGAGATTTCTTGTAGTGGAGGAGAATTGTGACGCCCGGGTAATTAGGCTACAGTAATCCCCCGTTAATGATACCACTTCACCGCAGTTATTGTTGATAATCCCGCGTTAGTTCAAAAACCAATTCAAATTCAAAATTTAATAAAAGGAAAACATCTAAATTTTCAAACTTTAAAACTAAAATGTTCGATGGGTTGAAAATATTCCCTAACTATTTGTCATGTAGGAGCCAACTTGTTATGAATATTTACAGTGGTCCTAACCTTTTTTTTAACTAAATCGTTAGTATTTATTTGACCCTTTTTCACTTAAACAAATAGTTAAATTATTCAAAATAATTTGGAACTTTGTGTTCTGCTACAAAACCTTGCCTAGTATTTATGTGCTAACTGGCACATTTAACTATACTCATTTATTAGTTCAACAAAAATACAAAACTGTAAGGAAAAGCAAAATAGAAAAAAAAATAAAAAAAGGGAATAGGCCTATCGACTACTGTGCACGTGAGCCCACTAGCTATTGTGCCTAGCCCAGCCCAGTTCCACCTCTGCTCCGCTACAGTGGAGGCAGAGGGCGTGGAGGCCATCCACCATGGCCACCAGCCACGCGCTGGCCATCCCGCCGCCCTCCCTGGAGGTTAAGAGCGTCGCCCCGCACTCCCCCAAAAAACCTAGCCCCATTCCCCCTTCCTCGCACCGTTTCCCTCTCCCACGCGCATCGCCCGAAGCTCCCCGCCATGGCCACTGTCATTCGCATGCTCCCTGTCCTCCCCGCGCCGTGGGACTGAGTCTGGGAGCCCCGCCGTCGTCTGCTACGTCTTCCTCGCCCACTGAATCAAGCCGGGACCCCTGCATCGCCTACATCTACTCCTTCTTCAAGCTCCGGCCACCGCTCATCGTCGCTTCGATCCGCCGTCGTTCGACCCGCTCCGACTTCACCAAGTTGCTCCTCGTCACCGATGTGAGCACCACATGGTTTCCCCTCTGTTCTCGCCATCGATCTCATCACCTAGCACTCATCCTCGCGAGTTCCGGCATGGCCGTCCACCACGGCCGGCGGGCTCATCACTGCCGTGACCCCTAGCTCCCTCTGTCGATGCGTGCGTGCTCCAGGAGCTGTATAGATGCAGCCTAGTCTCTCGGTTCGTCAAATCCAAGCCCATGGGCTCGAGCTCGACCCCGTCGAGCGCCACCGCTGTTGCCTCTTGGCCGTCGACGTCGTCGTCGTTCTTGGCCACCCCCGTCCAGGCCAGCGCCCTGACTGATGCACCGTGCAGCCCCGCGCTCACCTGTTGCTGTGCCTCCGCCTCACCTGGACGCGTTGGCCGTGGCCGCCATCACTGTCCACGCGCGCGACACTGCGCCTGGCGCTGCTGACCGCCCCTCCCCTCGCGCTCATGGCCACGCCCCTGCACGCCCTCGTCCCCATGCGCGTGCACTGCTGCTCATTGCTTGCCTCTTGCCGTTGTAGCTGCCGCTACTGCCGATGCTCGCCGCTGCTATGCTACTGCTGTTGTCGTTGTTCTGTAGATGATGTTAGCCGCCGCTATTGCTTAGTTGCTGCTGCCGCTGCAGGCCATAGCCATGGTCAAGTGCGGCTATGTGTGGGGTGTGTGCGTACGCCACACTCTGCTGTTCTGCTACAGTAACTGAATGTTACTGTAGCAGTAGCTAGCTTTGCTACATTTGCACTGATTACTCCTCTGTAATGCAGCAAAACAACAACAAAATGACTTCTAATGTGGGTAAAGATAATACTCGTAGAAAGTACACTTGACAAACTTTGTTTTATCCCATTTGTCCAAATTCAAAATATGTAATGATTAAATACTATGAAAATCACAAAATCCTATGTTCGTATATTTTAAACAGTTTCTAGAATTAACTTCAAGTGGCACTTCTCAAATACAATTTTGATCAAGCAACTGAACTCTAAAATGGATGTCAATGATACTGTCATGTAGATCACATAAAGATGATAAAAATTGGTAAAAGGCACTAATTCATAGGATGTACAGAACACTAGCTATAGCCTTTGGAAAACAGCTAAGTGATGCTCAAAAACTGCTCCATTCTCAGACTTAGCCAATTTTCAGGAAATTTCATAATATTGTTTAAAACTTTGAAAATTCACATAAAATAATCCGTAACACGGATTAAAATGTTTTCTACATGAAAGTTGCTCAGAACGACGAGACGAATCCGAATACGCCCTCCGTTCGTCTATCACACGTCCCTAGCATAGAAAACGTTGAACTTTTCCCCTTCGGTTCATCTGTCTGACAGACGTCCGAAACCGAAAAAACTTTCTCAGATGTTATCCTCCTTCGTCAGTATCGCCTAGCGCTGCGTTAGAACACCTCTAGCACCGCTTATTGTCTTGTTATGCTTATGTTTGCGTGTATTTACTGTTTCTCCCCCCTCTTCTTCTCCGATAGACCTCGAGACCGCTGTTGATGCCCTTGTGATCGACTACGTCGACGACGACCCCTCTCTCTTGCTAGAGCAACCAGGAAAGCCCCCGCCCCCCTTGATCACCAGATATCGCCTACTCTTCTCTCTACTTCTTGCATTAGAGTAGTGTAGCATGTTACTGATTTCCGTTCATCCTATCCTGATGCATAGCCTGTCCTTGCTACTACTGTTGTTACCTTTACCTGCAAACCTAATGCTTAGTATAGGATGCTAGTTTATCATCAGTGGCCCTACATTCTTGTCCGTCTGCCATGCTATACTATCGGGCCGTGATCACTCGGGAGGTGATCACGGGTATATACTATATACTTTATACATGATACATGTGATGACCAAAGTCGGGTTGGCTCGAGGAGTACCCGCAGTTGATTCACGAATTGGGGGCTGGAAGGACATACTTTCCCGACGGCCCTCTGTGTGGATCTTTGTGGCGAAGCGACAGGGCAGGTTGAGACCACCTAGGAGAGAGGTGGGCCTGGCCCTGGTCGGCGTTCGCGGTTATTTCAAGATAACATGTTTAACGAGATCTTGGTATTTGATCTGAGTCTGGCCACTGGCTTATACGCACTAACCATCTACGCGGGAACAGTTATGGGCACTCGACGTCGTGGTATCAGCCGAAGCCTTCGTGACGTCAGCGACTGAGTGGCGCGCGCCGGATTGGACCGTAAGCCTGCTCTTGTATTAAGGGGGCTAGTTTTGCTTCCGGCCGCGTACGCAACGTGCAGGTGTGCAATGGGCGATGGGCCCAGATCCCTGCGCCATAGGATTTAGACCGGCGTGCTGACCTCTCTGTTGTGCCTAGGTAGGGCTGCGACGTGTTGATCTTCCGAGGCCGGGCATGACCCAGGAAAGTGTGTCTGGCCAAATGGGATCGAGCGTGTTGGGTTATGTGGTGCACCCCTGCAGGGAAGTTAATCTATTCGAATAGCCGTGATCTTCGGTAACAGGACGACTTGGAGTTGTACCTTGACCTTATGACAACTAGAACTGGATACTTAATAAAACACACCCTTCCAAGTGCCAGATGCAACCGGTGATCGCTCTCTCATAGGGCAACGAGGGGAGGATCACCGGTTAGGGTTATGCTATGCGATGCTACTTGGAGGACTTCAGTCTACTCTCTTCTACATGCTGCAAGACGGAGGCTGCCAGAAGCATAGTCTTCGACAGGACTAGCTATCCCCCTCTTATTCCGGCATTCTGCAGTTCAGTCCGCATATGATACCCTTATTCCATTTGATACCAATGCATACATATGTAGTGTAGCTCCTTGCTTGCGAGTACTTTGGATGAGTACTCACGGTTGCTTTGCTCCCTCTTTTTCCCCCTTTCTATACCCGTTTGTTGCGACCGGACGATGGAGTCCAGGAGCCAGAGGATCCCGAGGATGATTCTACGTGGAGTTCGACTTCGAGGAGTAGTTTAGGAGTATCCCAGGCAGGAGACCTGCGCCTCTTTCGATCTGTATCCCAGTTTGTGCTAGCCTTCTTAAGGCAAACTTGTTTAACTTATGTTTGTACTCAGATATTGTTGCTTCCGCTGACTCGTCTATGATCAAGCTCTTGTATTCAAGCCTTCGAGGCCCCTGGCTTGTAATATGATGCTTGTATGACTTATTTTATTTGTAGAGTTGTGTTGTGATATCTTCCCGTGAGTCGCTGATCTTGATCGTACACGTTTGCGTGTATGATTAAATAGGGGGCGTCACAAGTTGGTATCAGAGCCAACTGCCTGCAGGAATCCCTTTTTCCAACTCCTTGGCTGAAGTCGAGTCTAGTGATTGCAAAACTTTTACTAACATGACTATGTGTCTTACGAGCCCACGTCGCCATTGGGTGGTATTAGGATCTTTTACTCCTCGTCTATTCTCTGGGAATCTGATCTCTCTTTTATTCGGGTTAAATGATTTTGCTAAAATCTAACTCTAGGTTCTCGTTACCACTTCTTGCCGGAGAACCCTTTCATTACGGATGATCGACTGCTTCAACAGAAGATTCTGACAATACTCTCCGATATTTTCTCGAGACCTGGTGCCTGTTGCTTTTGCAATTCCCTACCACCGAAAAATCCCTATGGATAAATACTTACACTTGTCGTTCTTACTTTTATTCCCAGTTGGTCTTGTTATTACAAGATACCCCGAAATATTTGTCGTTGTTTCGATAATCCTTTGGGCTTACTGCCTTGTTGTTCTTTGACACCTGAATACCCCTACGGATAATTCTCGCACTTATCGAGTATCCGCTCACCCCCCAGTTGTTCATGTGTTTCACAATGGTCATCGAAATACTATTCGATCCTCCAAAAATCCTTAGTAGCTTATTGCTCGGCAATACTTGTCTGCTTGCATGATGGATGCTTTCCATATTTCTGGCAATATTCGTTAGTATCCTTAGGCACCGTCATTCTGATCCTGTTGATTCAACATGTGTGTGAATGCATGCAATCATCATTTATTCCCTGAAAATTATCCCTCTGGCTCAAATATCTTTTTAAACGTGAGCTGGTTCTTGACCAATCAAATTGCCATCGATGGAACCCTAAGCTTACTCAACTTATCCATCCTTGATCAGAGTGTTTGCTTCTGATCCCTTGATTTGAAGATCATAATTCCTTTGCATTTGAGCTTTGAATTAGTCAGGTGTTTCTATAATCCGATGCCCTTTCGTTCCTTCTTCCGTTGATAGAGTACCGATACTCGCATCAGCTCCGTTGTAGACCACAAGACCCCTTGTTGGATTATTATCCGACAGTGTCCTTCATATTCAATAACTTTGTGAGTCTTTTCTCGGACACATGATGCCTTTGGTAAATTGTATCCTCTACTTTCTCAACCTTGCTCTGCTTTCGAGCTGGTGGTATTTACTCTTGAAGCTTGTGGTATATGTTTCTAAGATACCCTGATGAGTTGAACCTATGCCTTTTCTAAACCGTGTGAACCCGAAAGTTTTCACGAGTCATACTCTTCTGTTGTTTCTCTAGATAAAATTTCTACACTACAGCTTCATCAAAAGCGAGAAATAAAATGAAAGGTTATGCATTGAAGAAGTGGGAATCGACCTTGAACTTTGTGTTCATGCCCATGGACACGATGTAGATCCTATCATAGAAACTTCTTGTAATAATAACTATTTCATTGATATAGTATCCTTTGGTATCAGTGAACTGATACTTTGCAATCGTGGTTCCGACCATGTTTCTCCTTGATTTCATTTCTCGTGCAAGTTGAAGCATTTGTCTTCTGCAGAGCAATACCCTAGTCCAACCTCCACTTTGGTCTGTCATCGAGTATTACCCCATGGTATCTTGAGATAACATGGGACATCATAACTTCTTATGGGTTCTTCATCAACTATTATTACTCACCGGATCCAATTGTTCCTAGGTTCTGGGTTGTCGTCAACCGAGAACACCGAATAGTGAATCGAGTCCGCACTCCGATTCAACAACCCTAATTAATTTTCATTGCTTATGAGTTTAAATAATCCTTCAAGTCATTCCTAGCTTGATCGGATATATCCTTTTCGTGCTGCTCTTAACTGTGCTACCTGGTCCTTCCCGGAGCACAATTTTCGATGATGAGCTAAGCTTATGTCGATTTTCCTCATCATATCATTTATCCTTAAACCACAAACTTGGTTTTGAGTTTGTGCCGTACCCGTGGTTCCAATAACCTTCTGCTTCATCATTCTTTTGACTTGATGTCATCGCCGATGGATTACATCTTCATGAAATCTCTCAACAATTGTGTCGTGATCATCATCAATCTTATGAGCTATTCTAGGATATCAATTGAAGTCATAATGAGAAATACCATCCTTGCCCCTCGATGAATTGTGTTATCATCGACAACCTTATTGCCTTCCCTCCAACACAAACTTGTTCTTGTTCAGTGTTATACCTTGAGTTCCTTGCTATCCAACATTTGTTCCTCTTTACCTTGGAGTATTACCATCTTTTATACCCAGGATGCCGTGCTTAGCACACCCGGCCGGAGGCCCTATGGTTATAGATTCCTTTTTAGTAAGGTTATCCATTCTTTCATGAGGAAATTGTAAGACTTATTCTATAAGTTATTCCTGATGGATCCTTTGTGTTTCCAAAGTCTGATCTTCACCTGTTGACCATGTCCATGCTATCTCGAAGCATGTTTGTGGTACTCCGATTTTCAATAAGAGCATTGAAAGAGCAATGCTAAGTTTTCTTTAACCATTATCCAAACATCGTTGTATGGGTAATGTCATGAAATTTCTCTCCCCTTACTTAAAGGGTTTTCTACATGATATCCTGCCACGGATATCATGCTCTGCTTGTCCTTGGGAAGGATATATCCCTGAATTATGTGTTTAAAACACATTTTCCTTTCCATTCTTCTGTTAAACCTGATAATCACATTTTCCTTTCCATTGTCTTGTTAAGCTTTCTTGTAATCTGACTTAACTGAGCAGTGATAATTCCCTGCTTAGTAAGCACCTCGTTGTACAACTCTGTCAGTAAGACCCTGTTACCATTGTTGATAGCATCCCGGTAACCACCGATGGACGAGAACTTTGCCTATTGGTCCGCCTCGTTCAACGAGCAGGAAAATGGTTCTCTTCGTCCCTCGCCCTTGGTATCGATGTTGTTGCCGAC
Organism: Triticum monococcum; assembly: GCA_034509565.1. Taxonomy (NCBI): domain Eukaryota; kingdom Viridiplantae; phylum Streptophyta; class Magnoliopsida; order Poales; family Poaceae; genus Triticum; species Triticum monococcum. Next base: position 51,067,371 of record CM067846.1, read on the forward strand.
ATAACTGACAGACTAGCCTCTAACATGCCTTGCTATTGTGACCATGCAAGATGTCACCCCTCCTGCTTTTATCCCACATGGTGGGCCCATAACCCACAGTTCCACCGGATCGAAACCACATGTTCCCAAGGTTGTTCCTCACGCTTGACTTCGTATGTAATTCACGGACCACCTGTTTAGTGATCTATTCTGGTATGAGGCGCAATACCTATTCTCGTTGCCCTGAAACCCTTTCACCTTTTGATTAGGCATCGAACGATTGCCTATCCGTTTGAAAACTTCTCATGGTACCTTCTTACTTTGCTCTCGATATCTTCTTAAGTTTCAAATCGAGAGAAACTTATGCTTCTTCCCTAAGTTAACCGTCTGATGCTCGATCTTGTTAGAATCCATCCATATAGAGTTTTCCCTTCTCACCCTTTCGTAAGTTCGGTGAAGGTCCTGAAGGAAGGACGATGACTTCATCATGATGACCTGAAGCAGAGGACCGAAGACATCAATGTAATGGATTGACCACTTCGAGAAGAGCAACTATGACAGAGAAGAATCTTTAGAATTTCGTAACCAAATCCCTTCCCCTTATAACCGCTCCTAAATCTCGGGACGAGATTTCTTGTAGTGGAGGAGAATTGTGACGCCCGGGTAATTAGGCTACAGTAATCCCCCGTTAATGATACCACTTCACCGCAGTTATTGTTGATAATCCCGCGTTAGTTCAAAAACCAATTCAAATTCAAAATTTAATAAAAGGAAAACATCTAAATTTTCAAACTTTAAAACTAAAATGTTCGATGGGTTGAAAATATTCCCTAACTATTTGTCATGTAGGAGCCAACTTGTTATGAATATTTACAGTGGTCCTAACCTTTTTTTTAACTAAATCGTTAGTATTTATTTGACCCTTTTTCACTTAAACAAATAGTTAAATTATTCAAAATAATTTGGAACTTTGTGTTCTGCTACAAAACCTTGCCTAGTATTTATGTGCTAACTGGCACATTTAACTATACTCATTTATTAGTTCAACAAAAATACAAAACTGTAAGGAAAAGCAAAATAGAAAAAAAAATAAAAAAAGGGAATAGGCCTATCGACTACTGTGCACGTGAGCCCACTAGCTATTGTGCCTAGCCCAGCCCAGTTCCACCTCTGCTCCGCTACAGTGGAGGCAGAGGGCGTGGAGGCCATCCACCATGGCCACCAGCCACGCGCTGGCCATCCCGCCGCCCTCCCTGGAGGTTAAGAGCGTCGCCCCGCACTCCCCCAAAAAACCTAGCCCCATTCCCCCTTCCTCGCACCGTTTCCCTCTCCCACGCGCATCGCCCGAAGCTCCCCGCCATGGCCACTGTCATTCGCATGCTCCCTGTCCTCCCCGCGCCGTGGGACTGAGTCTGGGAGCCCCGCCGTCGTCTGCTACGTCTTCCTCGCCCACTGAATCAAGCCGGGACCCCTGCATCGCCTACATCTACTCCTTCTTCAAGCTCCGGCCACCGCTCATCGTCGCTTCGATCCGCCGTCGTTCGACCCGCTCCGACTTCACCAAGTTGCTCCTCGTCACCGATGTGAGCACCACATGGTTTCCCCTCTGTTCTCGCCATCGATCTCATCACCTAGCACTCATCCTCGCGAGTTCCGGCATGGCCGTCCACCACGGCCGGCGGGCTCATCACTGCCGTGACCCCTAGCTCCCTCTGTCGATGCGTGCGTGCTCCAGGAGCTGTATAGATGCAGCCTAGTCTCTCGGTTCGTCAAATCCAAGCCCATGGGCTCGAGCTCGACCCCGTCGAGCGCCACCGCTGTTGCCTCTTGGCCGTCGACGTCGTCGTCGTTCTTGGCCACCCCCGTCCAGGCCAGCGCCCTGACTGATGCACCGTGCAGCCCCGCGCTCACCTGTTGCTGTGCCTCCGCCTCACCTGGACGCGTTGGCCGTGGCCGCCATCACTGTCCACGCGCGCGACACTGCGCCTGGCGCTGCTGACCGCCCCTCCCCTCGCGCTCATGGCCACGCCCCTGCACGCCCTCGTCCCCATGCGCGTGCACTGCTGCTCATTGCTTGCCTCTTGCCGTTGTAGCTGCCGCTACTGCCGATGCTCGCCGCTGCTATGCTACTGCTGTTGTCGTTGTTCTGTAGATGATGTTAGCCGCCGCTATTGCTTAGTTGCTGCTGCCGCTGCAGGCCATAGCCATGGTCAAGTGCGGCTATGTGTGGGGTGTGTGCGTACGCCACACTCTGCTGTTCTGCTACAGTAACTGAATGTTACTGTAGCAGTAGCTAGCTTTGCTACATTTGCACTGATTACTCCTCTGTAATGCAGCAAAACAACAACAAAATGACTTCTAATGTGGGTAAAGATAATACTCGTAGAAAGTACACTTGACAAACTTTGTTTTATCCCATTTGTCCAAATTCAAAATATGTAATGATTAAATACTATGAAAATCATAAAATCCTATGTTCGTATATTTTAAACAGTTTCTAGAATTAACTTCAAGTGGCACTTCTCAAATACAATTTTGATCAAGCAACTGAACTCTAAAATGGATGTCAATGATACTGTCATGTAGATCACATAAAGATGATAAAAATTGGTAAAAGGCACTAATTCATAGGATGTACAGAACACTAGCTATAGCCTTTGGAAAACAGCTAAGTGATGCTCAAAAACTGCTCCATTCTCAGACTTAGCCAATTTTCAGGAAATTTCATAATATTGTTTAAAACTTTGAAAATTCACATAAAATAATCCGTAACACGGATTAAAATGTTTTCTACATGAAAGTTGCTCAGAACGACGAGACGAATCCGAATACGCCCTCCGTTCGTCTATCACACGTCCCTAGCATAGAAAACGTTGAACTTTTCCCCTTCGGTTCATCTGTCTGACAGACGTCCGAAACCGAAAAAACTTTCTCAGATGTTATCCTCCTTCGTCAGTATCGCCTAGCGCTGCGTTAGAACACCTCTAGCACCGCTTATTGTCTTGTTATGCTTATGTTTGCGTGTATTTACTGTTTCTCCCCCCTCTTCTTCTCCGATAGACCTCAAGACCGCTGTTGATGCCCTTGTGATCGACTACGTCGACGACGACCCCTCTCTCTTGCTAGAGCAACCAGGAAAGCCCCCGCCCCCCTTGATCACCAGATATCGCCTACTCTTCTCTCTACTTCTTGCATTAGAGTAGTGTAGCATGTTACTGATTTCCGTTCATCCTATCCTGATGCATAGCCTGTCCTTGCTACTACTGTTGTTACCTTTACCTGCAAACCTAATGCTTAGTATAGGATGCTAGTTTATCATCAGTGGCCCTACATTCTTGTCCGTCTGCCATGCTATACTATCGGGCCGTGATCACTCGGGAGGTGATCACGGGTATATACTATATACTTTATACATGATACATGTGATGACCAAAGTCGGGTTGGCTCGAGGAGTACCCGCAGTTGATTCACGAATTGGGGGCTGGAAGGACATACTTTCCCGACGGCCCTCTGTGTGGATCTTTGTGGCGAAGCGACAGGGCAGGTTGAGACCACCTAGGAGAGAGGTGGGCCTGGCCCTGGTCGGCGTTCACGGTTATTTCAAGATAACACGTTTAACGAGATCTTGGTACTTGATTTGCGTCTGGGCATTGGCCTTTACGCACTAACCATCTACGCGGGGACAGTTATGGGCACTCGACGTCGTGGTATCAGCCGAAGCCTTCGTGACGTCAGTGACTGAGTGGCGCGCGCCAGATTGGACCGTAAGCCTGCTCTTGTATTAAGGGGACTAGTTTTGCTTCCGGCCACGTACGCAACGTGCAGGTGTGCAATGGGCGATGGCCCAGACCCCTGCGCCATAGGATTTAGACCGGCGTGCTGACCTCTCTGTTGTGCCTAGGTAGGGCTGCGACGTGTTGATCTTCCGAGGCCGGGCATGACCCAGGAAAGTGTGTCTGGCCAAATGGGATCGAGCGTGTTGGGTTATGTGGTGCACCCCTACAGGGAAGTTAATCTATTCGAATAGCCGTGATCTTCGGTAACAGGACGACTTGGAGTTGTACCTTGACCTTATGACAACTAGAACTGGATACTTAATAAAACACACCCTTCCAAGTGCCAGATGCAACCGATGATCGCTCTCTCATAGGGCGACGAGGGCAGGATCATCGGTTAGGGTTATGCTATGCGATGCTGCTTGGAGGACTTCAGTCTACTCTCTTCTACGTGCTGCAAGACGGAGGCTGCCAGAAGCATAGTCTTCGACAGGACTAGCTATCCCCCTCTTATTCCGGCATTTTGCAGTTCAGTCCACATATGATACCCTTATTCCATTTGATACCAATGCATACATATGTAGTGTAGCTCCTTGCTTGCGAGTACTTTGGATGAGTACTCACGGTTGCTTTGCTCCCTCTTTTTCCCCCTTTCTAGACCCGTTTGTTGCGATCGGACGATGGAGTCCAAGAGCCAGAGGATCCCGAGGATGATTCTACGTGGAGTTCGACTTCGAGGAGTAGTTTAGGAGGATCCCAGGCGGGAGGCCTGCGCCTCTTTCGATCTGTATCCCAGTTTGTGCTAGCCTTCTTAAGGCAAACTTGTTTAACTTATGTCTGTACTCAGATATTGTTGCTTTCGCTGACTCGTCTATGATCGAGCTCTTGTATTCAAGCCTTCGAGGCCCCTGGCTTGTAATATGATGCTTGTATGACTTATTTTATTTGTAGAGTTTTGTTGTGATATCTTCCCGTGAGTCCCTGATCTTGATCATACACATTTGCGTGTATGATTAGTGTACGATTAAATCGGGGGCATCACACCCATCCTCCGAGGACTTTGAGAAAAAATCATCAAGTGAGGAAAACCCAAACCCATACACCTACAAACCCAAAGTGATTGAGCATCATTGAAGAGATTGATCCTGTGTGGATCCGACGCTTATTACCTTTGAAGACTGTGCTTCTTCCAGTCGGTTAGGCGTCACGGTCTAGAGCATACAAGAGGAATTGTGGATCGCCGAGTGACGAAGTTTGTGAAGGTTCGAAAGTCACCTGAAGACTTACCACGAGTGATTGGGCGAGGTCTGTGTGACCTTAGCTCAAGGAGAATAAGGTGAGGACTATGTGTCCTCAGGTTTAAATACCTAGCCGCTCCAACCAGATGTACAACTGAGACAGCAGTTGGAACTGGTCTACCAAATCATTGTCTTCACCAAGCTCACTGGTTCTATTTCCTCAACTCTTTCATTTCCTCATAACTGTGTTGAGTGCTTGTTTGTATCTCTGTTTGAAGACTTTGACTGAAGACTTTCTCAATTTCCTCAGTTCAATTTCTTCTCTCTGTTTGTCTTCATCCTATGTTATCATGTGATTACGCTTTCTGTACTCTGTGCTTGTCTTCATTTCATCATGATGACCATGCTTGTGTTCTGTTATGTTTACTTTTGAGTATTTATTCCGCTACTAGTAGTTCTTCCCTAAGGAATTTCCTCACCCGCAAATTCCTCAGTGAAGAATTCATAAAAATCGCCTATTCACCCCCCTCTAGTCGATATAACGCACTTTCAATTGGTATCAGAGCAAGGTACTTCTTTGTTCTATGTGATGTTGGTTTAACCGCCTGGAGTTTTAGTTATGTTGACCGCAGATATGATTAAGGTCTCTGCTGGGTGTCCTACCTTCGATGGGACGGACTACCCATACTAGAAAAATAAGATGTGAATGCATCTTGAGGCAATTGATAACGATCTCTGCTATGTTGTGGAAAAAGGTGTTCCCTCAGTCACACCTTCTCTGAGTGCTACTGTTGTGAAGAGATTCGAGCAACTCAACTCGCAAGCGAAGAATATCATATGTGGCCATCTGAGCAAACGATAGTATGGAAGAGTGAGTGCTTTGGAAACTGCTAAGCTTATCTGGGATAGGCTATCCAAAGTCAATGAAGGAGTCTCAACACAGCGTGACTCTCGAGTTGATGTTCTTCTTAATCTCTTCAACCGCTTCAAAAGACTCGACAATGAAAATGTTCAGCAAACCTTCGATCGCCTCACGGACATCTCAAATGAGCTTCAAGCACTTGGTGCCACTGACATCACCGACCATGAGGTGGTGAAGAAATTGCTGAGCTCGCTTGATTCCTCAATACTCTGGCATTGATGATACAAGAACGTGCTGATTACAAGTCACTTGATCCCGCTGATATCCTCGAGAGGCTAAATACTCATGAGTTCCAACTTGCCGAGAATAGAGATCTCTATGGTTCGAGCTATGGCAGATCGCGTGCCCTGAAGGCCAAGGCAGTGTCTGAATCTGAAGATGAAGATTCTGGTAGCAGCCTTGGTGATACTGAAGAACTGAGCCATGAGCTAGCACTGCTCGTGAAGAAATTCCAGGAGTTCTCAAGACGTGGTCGCTTTGGAAAATCCTCAAGGAGCAATGATTCCTCATCCAGTGACTATAAGAAGAGGCTTTGTCACAAATGCAAGAAACCTGGACACTATATTCAAGATTGTCCTCAGTGGGAAAGGAATCAAAGAATAAGAAATATAAGGATTACGGTTGGTGGCATGAACCGGGACCAAAGGGGAGCCTTTGGTCCCGGTTCAAGCCACCAACCGGGACCAATGGTGGTGGGCCAGGAGCGAGGCCCATTGGTCTCGGTTCGTCCCACCAACCGGGACCAAAAGGTCTAGATGAACCGGGACCAATGGCCCACATGGCCCGGGCGGCCCCCTGGGCTCACGAACCGGGACCAATGCCCACATTGGTCCCGGTTCTAGACTGAACCGGGACTAATGGGCTGACCCGGCCTGGACCAAAGCCCAGTTTTCTACTAGTGTAGATATGTTGGCACTAACTGCAGGAATGATCCTCCTATGAAGAAAATCTGGGTTCCCAAAAAGTGTCTTGAAAGTCTTCAGGTGAATGTCCTCAGGACACCACCTGTGAAGAATAGGAACCCCAGATCAAATTCTTCATATGGACCAAATTCCTCAAAAGGATCAAAGTCCTCATATGAATATCATCGTGCTAACAACTCTGTTTCACAGGGAAGAGCCAAGGGCTATGAATATGAGCATTATTCTTCTAATCATTATGTTCATAAGTCCTCAAAGAATTTCTCTGCTTATTCATATGCTTATCCTAACTCCTCCTACGTGAAACGAAATGGACTGGCTTCTATGCCACCTTTCTCATATGGAGCTCGCAGAGTGATGAACTCTTTGCCACCCCTTCAGATGTGGGTGGTGAAGAAAAAGAACTAATCTCTTCTGCATGGTCAGGTCTCCAGACGTACGTAATCGTCTGAAGAATTTGCTGGAGACCTGAGTGTGCCTGAAAGGACGCATGCTAATAATGAAGAAATGAACTTTCATTTCTCACGTCCTCATACTGCTTTATCTGTTCTGTTGCTTGATGAAATTGATCTGATGAATTGATGTCATATTCTTCACTGATGAAGTATATGAAGTTCGTAAGTTGCACTAATTCATCTGCAGGATGATCAACCCAAAGCCACTGAGTGGGTCCTCGATAGTGGATGTACAAATCACATGACTGGTGACAAGAATCTATTGATGGATGCTCCCTTATCACCATCACATCTGAAGCATATCATCTTCGCTGACAAGAAAAAAGTCAGGTATTGGGTCTAGGTAAGGTTGCGATCACAAATGATCGACACATGGACAAAGTCATGCTTGTCGAGTCCTTAGGGTACAACCTCATGTCTGTCTCAATGCTTTGCGATCTTTATATGGTTGTTGTCTTTGGCAAGTACCATTGTGTTATGGTTATGGAAGCTGACAATTCCAAAGTCTTCGAAGGATTTAGGAGAGGAGACCTGTATATTGTTGATTTCTCTACAGGACCGCAACCAGCCGTGTGCCTACTTGCAAAAGCTTCAGAAGGCTGGCTCTGGCATCGATGACTTGGTCATGCAGACATGAGGAATTTGCACACGCTTGCAAAGAAGAAGCATGTCATTGGCATTGAGAATGTCAAATTCCTCAAGGATCACTTATGCGGAGCCTGTGAAGCTGGGAAGATGACAAAGGCTAAGCATCCAGTGAAGACTATCATGACCACCACTCATCCATTTGAATTGCTTCACATCGACCTCTTCGGTCCTAACCATTATTCTGCAGTCTCAAATGATGCATCTCAATATGGCTTTGTTATTGTTGATGATTACTCTTGATAAACAAGGGTACACATTGTTACTTACAAACATGAAGTGCAGGAAGTCTTCAAACGATTTTCCTCGAGGGCTTCAACCAACTTTGGTGTGAAGATCAAGCACATCAGAAGTGACAATGGAACTGAGTTAAAGAATTCTGGTCTTGATGACTATCTTGATGAACTTGGTATTACTCATGAGTTATCTGCTCCTTATACTCCTCAGCAGAATGGCGTTGTGGAGCGCAAGAACATGACTCTTGCTGAGATGGCTCGCACTATGCTTGATGAATACAAAACGCCTCGTCGTTTCTGGATTGAGGCAATTGATACTGCGTGCCACATCATCAACATAGTATATGTTCACAAATTCTTCAAGAAGACTGCCTATGAACTCCTCACTGACAAGAAACCCAATGTAAGTTATTTCAAAGTCTTCGGTGCTAAATGTTGGATTAGAGATCCTCATCACAACTCAAAATTTGCACTGAAAGCACATGAAGGTTTCATGCTTGGTTACGGAAAGGACTCGCACACCTATAGAGTCTTCAACAACGTTCTTCACAAGGTTGTTGAAACTGTAGATGTTCAGTTCGATGAAACTAATGGCTCGCAAAGAGAGCACCTACCTTCTGTGATAGATGAACCAGCACCTGAGGAAACTATCAAGTTCAAGGCTACTAAGGATGTCATTCCTACTGAAGAATGTGCTGAAGAATTCATTCCAGAACATGAAGAACATCGAGCTAATGCACCTGAAGAAAATACTGAAGAAAATGGTTATCAAATTCCTCAACAACAACCAGCTCATCCTCGTGTTGCAAAAGAAGTACAAGTTGAAAAGATCATCGATGACATTAAAGCACTAGGTCCTCTCACACACTCAAAAGCTTCACATTTATCTAACTTTTGTGGGCACTATGCTTTTGTCTCTATCACAGAGCCCACTAAGGTACATGAAGCATTTCTGGAGGCTGAGTGGATTCAGGCCATGCAAGAAGAATTACATCAGTTCGAGCTCAACAACGTCTGGGAACTGGTCAAACGTCCAGATCCTCGCAAGCAAAATATCATTGGCACAAAGTGGATTTATCGCAACAAGCAAGATGAAAATGGCCTTGTGGTAAGGAGTAAGGCACGACTTGTAGCTCAAGGCTACACATAGGTTGAAGGATTTGATTTCGATGAAACTTTTGCACCTATTGCTAGACTTGAGGCTATTCGCATATTACTTGCTTATGCTAACTGATACGTCTCCAACGTATCTATAATTTTTGATTGCTCCATGCTATATTATCTACTGTTTTGGACTATATTGGGCTTTATTTTCCACTTTTATATTATTTTTGGGACTAACCTATTAACCGGAGGCCCAACTCAGAATTGCTGTTTTTTGCCTATTTTAGTATTTCGGAGAAACATAATATCAAACGGAGTCCAAACGGAATGAAACCTTCGGGAACGTGATTTTCTCACCGAACGTGATCCAGGAGACTTGGACCCTACGCCAAGGCATCAAAGAGGCGGTCACGAGGGTGGGGGCGCACCCCCCTAGGGCGCACCTCCCTGCCTCGTGGGCCCCTCGGAGCTCCACTGACGTACTTCTTCCTCCTATCTATACCTACGTACCCACAAACGATCAGATACAGAGCCAAAAACCAAATTCCACCGCCGCAACTTTCTGTATCCATGAGATCCCATCTTGGGGCCTGTTCCGGAGCTCTGCCGGAGAGGGCCGTCATCAAGGAGGGCTTCTACATCATCATAGCCTCTCCGATGAAGTGTGAGTAGTTTACATCAGACCTTCGGGTCCATAGTTAGTAGCTAGATGGCTTCTTCTCTCTTTTTGGATCTCAATACAAAGTTCTCCCCCTCTCTTGTGGAGATCTATTCGATGTAATCTTCTTTTTGTGGTGTGTTTGTTGAGACCGATGAATTGTGAGTTTATGATCAAGTCTATCTATGAATAATATTTGAATCTTCTTTGAATTCTTTTATGTATGATTGGTTATCTTTGCAAGTCTCTTCGAATTATCTGTTTGGTTTGGCCAACTAGATTGGTAGTTCTTGCCATGGGAGAAGTGCTTAGCTTTGGGTTCGATCTTGCAGTGTCCTTTCCTAGTGACAGAAGGGGCAGCAAGGCACGTATTGCATCGTTGCCATCAAGGATAACAAGATGGGGTTTATTTCATATTGCATGAATTTATCTCTCTACATCATGTCATCTTGCTTAAAGTGTTACTCTGTTTTTAACTTAATACTCTATATGCATGCTGGATAGCGGTCGATGAGTGGAGTAATAGTAGTAGATGCAGAATCGTTTCGGTCTACTTGTCACGGACGTGATGCCTATATACATGATCATGCCTAGATATTCTCATAACTATGCTCAATTCTGTCAATTGCTCAACAGTAATTTGTTTACCCACCGTAGAATACTTATGCTCTTGAGAGAAGCCACTAGTGAAACCTATGGCCCCCGGGTCTATTCTCATCATATCAATCTCCATTACTTTAATCTTGTTTTGCTTTTTTACTTTGCCTTTTACTTTTCACTTTGCATCTCTATACCAAAATAACAAAAATATTATATCTATCAGATCTCACTCTCGTAAGTGACCGTGAAGGGATTTACAACCCCTAATCGTGTTGGTTGCGAGTAGCTATCATTTTGTGCCGGTACGAGGGACTTGAGCGTGGCCTCCTACTGGATTGATACCTTGCTTCTCAAAAACTGAGGGAAATACTTACGCTACTCTACTGCATCATCCCTTCCTCTTCGAGGAAATCCAACGCAAGCTCAAGAGGTAGCAAGAAGAATTTCTCGCGCTATTGCCGGGGAAGTCTACACAAAAAGTCAACATACCAAGTACCCATCACAATCCCTATCTCTCACATTACATTATTTGCCATTTGCCTCTCGTTTTCCTCTCCCCCACTTCACCCTTGCCGTTTTATTCGCCCTCTCTCTCTATCCTCCCTCTCTTTCTCTATTTGCCTCTTTTTGCCCGTTTCTTGTTTGCTCGTATGGTTGGAATAGTTGTTTATTTATTACTAAATAGAGAACTTAAGATCTATGGATCCTCGTCCGCTTGCCAATCTTTTTAAGGGATCCAATTATGATGAACCAATTCCTAGTGATTTGGATGCACTAAATTATCCTTATAAGCTTTTGCCTGAAATCCGTAAATCTGAAAATCGTGATGAAGTGCTTTATGAAGTGACTCATGATAGATCTTTGAATAAAAAGCATGATTGCAATGATTTTATTATAAATTCTCTTGATGTCAATTGTGCTAATAAGATGCAAAACCCTAAGCTTGGGGATGCTAGTTTTGCTATGTCTACTACTTGTTGCAATGATTATGATTGGAGTGATTCTTCTTATGATCTTGAAAATTTATTTAAACCCCATGATGAATATGAGATTGATAATAGTGTTTGCAATATTATTGAAAGTGGGTTTGGAAGAGTGTCAACTTTAGATCCCACATATTTGGAGAATGTTCAGTCTTATGAAAATCTTGATAAAAGTGGGTTTGGAGAAGTCATGACTTTAGTTAATGTTAATCCCACTATTTTGAAAAAGTGTCAACTTTGCATGCATGTGGATCATGTTGAAAATATTTTATGTGATAGCTATTTTGTTGAATTTGCTTATGATCCTACATGTAATTACTATGAGAGAGGAAAATATGGTTGCAAAATCTTCATGTTACTAAATTACCTCTCGTTATGTTGAGATTGGTATTGTTTCTTTCCGCTTCCTTGCATATGCTAGTTTTTGCTTGCCTTGACAATTTGTTTGCCTATAAGATGCCTATGCATAGGAAGTATGTTAGACTTAGATTTGTTTGTCACATGTTTTATGATGCCCTCTTTGTGCTTCAATTCTTGTCTTTCATGTGAGCATCATTAAAATTATCAATGCCTAGTTAAGAAGGCTTTAAAGAAAAGCGCTTATTGGGAGACAACCCAATATTTTTACTTGCTGTTATTTAATAAATAAATTATTTAGTCTATGTTTTGGTTGTCTTTTTTGTGCTTAATTAGTGTTTGTGCCAAGTAGAACTGTTGGGAAGACTTGGGGAAAGTCTTGTTGAACTTGCTGTAAAAAACAGAAACTTTAGCGCTCACGAGAAATGCTATCATTTTTATTCTAAGAGTGATATTCAGTTAATTATTTTTGCTGATGATTAAAAGATAAATTCCTCACGTCCAGCAATTTATTTTAGAATTTTTGGGGTTCCAGATCTTGCGCTAGCTACAGATTACTACAGACTGTTCTGTTTTTCACAGATTCTGTTTTTCGTGTGTTGTTTGCTTATTTTGATGAATCTATGGTTAGTAAAATAGTTTATAATACATAGAGAAGTTGGAATACAGTAGGTTTAACACCAATATAAATAAATAATGAGTTCATTACAGTACCTTGAAGTGGTCTTTTGTTTTCTTTCGCTAACGGAGCTCACGAGTTTTCTACTTTAAGTTTTGTGTTGTGAAGTTTTCAAGTTTTGGGTGAATTCTTTTGATGGATTATGGAACAAGGAGTGGCAAGAGCCTAAGCTTGGGGATGCCCATGGCACCCCCAAGATAATCCAAGCACACCAAAGAGTCAAAGCTTGGGGATGCCCCGGAAGGCATCCCCTCTTTCGTCCACTTCCATCGGTAATTTACTTGGAGCTATATTTTTATTCACCAACATGATATGTGTTTTGCTTGGAGCGTCTTGTATTATTTGTGTCTTTGTGTTTTAGTATGCCACAATCATCCTTGCTGTACACACCTTTTAAGAGAGCCATACATGAATTAAAATTTGATAGAATACTCTATGTGCTTCACTTATATCTTTTGAGCTATGTAGTTTTTCTCTATGTGCTTCACTTATATCTTCTAAGCGTTATAATTTTGCTCTATGTGCTTCACTTAGATCTTTTAGAGCACGGTGGTGGATTTGTTTTAAAGAAACTATTGATCTCTCATGCTTCACTTAAATTATTTTGAGAGTCTCTTAATAGCATGGTAATTTACTTAATAATAATATGCTTGGTATTCAAGATTTGTGAAACTTTCTTTTGAGTGTGTTGAATACTAAGAAAAGATTGAAGTATGAAAATTGTTTTGAGATATGGAGGTGATAATATTAAAGTCATGCTAGTTGAGTAGTTGTGAATTTAAAGAATACTTGTGTTAAAGTTTGTGATTCCCGTAGCATGCACGTATGGTAAACTGTTATGTGATGAAGTCGGAGCATTATTTATTTATTGATTGTCTTCCTTATGAGTGGCGGTCGGGGACGAGCGATGGTCTTTTCCTACCAATCTATCTCCCTAGGAGCATGCGCGTAATACTTTGCTTTGATAACTTCTAGATTTTTGCAATAAGTATATGAGTTCTTTATGACTAATGTTGAGTCCATGGATTATACGTACTCTCACCCTTCCACCTTTGCTAGCCTCTCTAATACCGCGCACTTTTCGCCGGTATCATACACCTACCATATACCTTCCTCAAAACAGCCACCATACCTACCTATTATGACATTTCCATAGCCATTCCGAGATATATTGCCATGCAACTTTCCACCGCTCCGTTTATTATGACACACTCCATCATTGTCATATTGCATATCCTGGTACACCGCCGGAGGCATTCATATAGAGTCATATTTTGTTCTAAGTATCGAGTTGTAATTGTTGAGTTGTAAGAAAAATAAAAGTGTGATGATCATCATTATTAGAGCATTGTCCCAGTGAGGAAAGAATGATGGAGACTATGATTCCCTCACAAGTTGGGATGAGACTCCGGACAAAAAATAAATAAAAGAGGCCAAAGAAACCCCAAAAAAATGAGAGAAAAAGAGAGAAGGGACAATGTTACTATCCTTTTACCACACTTGTGCTTCAAAGTAGCACCATTATTTTCATAATAGAGAGTCTCTCATGTTATCACTTTCATATACTAGTGGGAATTTTACATTATAGAACTTGTCTTGTATATTCCAATGATGGGCTTCCTCAAGATTCCCTAGGTCTTCGTGAGCAAGCAAGTTGGATGCACACCCACTTAGTTTCTTTTGATGAGCTTTCATATACTTATAGCTCTAGTGCATCCGTTGCACGGAAATCCCTACTCACTCACATTGATATCTATTGATGGGCATCTCCATAGCCCGTTGATACGTCTAGTTGATGTGAGACTATCTTCTCCTTTTTTGTCTTCTCCACAACCACCATTCTATTCCACCTATAGTGCTATATCCATGGCTCACGCTCATGTATTGCGTGAAGATTGAAAAAGTTTTGGAAAAGTTAGAGTATGAAACAATTGCTTGGCTTGTCATCGGGGTTGTGCATGATTTAAATACTTTGTGTGGTGAAGATAGAGCATAGCCAGACTATATGATTTTGTAGGGATAACTTTCTTTGGCCATGTTATTTTGAGAAGACATAATTGCTTTGTTAGTATGCTTGAAGTATTATTATTTTTATGTCAATATAAACTTTTGTCTTGAATCTTTTGAATCTGAATATTCATATCACAATTAAGAAGATTTGCATTGAAATTATGCCAAGTAGCACTCCACATCAAAAATTCTCTTTTTATCATTTACCTACTCGAGGACGAGCAGGAATTAAGCTTGGGGATGCCTGATACGTCTCCAACGTATCTATAATTTTTGATTGCTCCATGCTATATTATCTACTGTTTTGGACTATATTGGGCTTTATTTTCCACTTTTATATTATTTTTGGGACTAACCTATTAACCGGAGGCCCAACCCAGAATTGTTGTTTTTTGCCTATTTCAGTATTTTGGAGAAACAGAATATTAACGGAGTCCAAACGGAATGAAACCTTCGGGAACGTGATTTTCTCACCGAACGTGATCCAGGAGACTTGGACCCTACGCCAAGGCATCAGAGAGGCGATCACGAGGGTGGGGGCGTGCCCCCCCTAGGGCACGCCTCCCTACCTCGTGGGCCCCTCGGAGCTCCACCGACGTACTTCTTTCTCCTATATATACCTATGTAACCCCAAATGATCAGATACGGAGCCAAAAACCTAATTCCACCGTCGCAACTTTCTATATCCATGAGATCCCATCTTGGGGCCTGTTCCGGAGCTCTACCAGAGAGGGCCGTCATCACGGAGGGCTTCTACATCATCATAGCCTCTCCGATGAAGTGTGAGTAGTTTACCTCAGACCTTCGGGTCCATAGTTAGTAGCTAGATGGCTTCTTCTCTCTTTTTGGATCTCAATACAATGTTCTCCCCCTCTCTTGTGGAGATCTATTCGATGTAATATTCTTTTTGCAGTGTGTTTGTTGAGACCGATGAATTGTGAGTTTATGATCAAGTCTATCTATGAATAATATTTGAATCTTCTCTGAATTCTTTTATGTATGATTGGTTATCTTTGCAAGTCTCTTCGAATTATCCGTTTGGTTTGGCCAACTAGATCGGTAGTTCTTGCCATGGGAGAAGTGCTTAGCTTTGCGTTCGATCTTGCGGTGTCCTTTCCCAGTGACAGAAGGGACAACAAGGCACGTATTGCATCATTGCCATCGAGGATAACAAGATGGGGTTTATTTCATATTGCATGAATTTATCTCTCTACATCATGTCATCTTGCTTAAAGTGTTACTCTGTTTTTAACTTAATACTCTATATGCATGCTGGATAGCAGTCGATGAGTGGAGTAATAGTAGTAGATGCAGAATCGTTTCGGTCTACTTGTCACGGACGTGATGCCTATATACATGATCATGCCTAGATATTCTCATAACTATGCTCAATTCTATCAATTGCTCAACAGTAATTTGTTTACCCACCGTAGAATACTTATGCTCGTAAGAGAAGCCACTAGTGAAACCTATGGCCCCCGGGTCTATTCTCATCATATCAATCTCCATTACTTTAATCTTGTTTTGCTTTTTTACTTTGCCTTTTACTTTTCACTTTGCATCTCTATACCAAAAATACCAAAAATATTATATCTATCAGATCTCACTCTCGTAAGTGACTGTGAAGGGATTGACAACCCCTAATCACGTTGGTTGCGAGTAGCTATCATTTTGTGTAGGTACGAGTGACTTGAGCGTGGCCTCCTACTAGATTGATACCTTGGTTCTCAAAAACTGAGGGAAATACTTACGCTACTCTGCTGCATCATCCCTTCCTCTTCGGGGAAATCCAACGCAAGCTCAAGAGGTAGCACTAACCATCATGATATCACTCTATACCAAATGGATGTGAAAAGTGCATTCCTCAATGGTAAGCTTGAGGAAGAAGTATATGTTGCTCAACCCCCAGGTTTTGAAGATCCAAAGCATCATGACAAAGTCTTCAGACTCAATAAGGCCCTCTATGGCCTCAAGCAGGCCCCACGGGCGTGGTATGATACTTTGAAGGAATTCCTTATGAAGAAAGGCTTCAAACCCGGTTCACTCGGCCCTACTCTTTTCACTAAATCTTATGATGGTGAACTATTTGTGTGCCGAATATATGTTGATGATATCATCTTTGGCTGTACTGACCAACATTATAGTGATGAATTTGCCTATATGATGAGCGAATAATACCAAATGTCTATGATGGGAGAATTGAAATTCTTCTTAGGTCTTCAAATTCATCAACAACGCAATGGCATATTCATATCTCAGGAGAAATACCTCAAGGATGTACTGAGGAAATTCGGCATGCAAGATTGCAAAGGCATCAAAATCCCTATGCCCACAAATGGCCATCTATGCACTGATGAAAATGGTATTGACTTCGATCAAAAGGTATACCACTCCATGGTTGGTTCCTTATTGTACATATGTGCATCTAGGCCAGATATTATGCTTACTGTTTGCATGTGTGCCCGATTTCAAGCTACACCGAAGGAATCACACCATAAGGCTATGAAGCATATTCTTCGATATCTAGCTCACACACCAACACTTGGATTATGGTACCCCAAGGGCTCGGCTTTTGATCTCATTGGATATTCTGACTCTGACTATGCTGGTGATCGTGTGGACCGCAAGTCAACATCTGGTACATGTCATTTCCTCGGACGATCTTTGGTCTGTTGGTCCTCGAAGAAATAGAACCGCGTATCACTATCTATTGCTGAAGCTGAGTACATTGCCGCTGGTTCTTGCTGTGCTCAATTGCTATGGATGAAGCAAACTCTCAAGGACTACGGCGTCAACGTGAAGAATGTGCCTCTCTTCTGTGATAATGAGAGTGCCATCAAGATTGCTCACAACCCAGTTCAGCACTCGAAGACAAAGCACATTCAGATTCGTCATCATTTTCTTCGTGATCATGTGTTGAAGGCCGACATTTCTATTGAGCATGTGAAGACTAAAGAACAACTAGCCGATATCTTCACAAAGCCCTTGGATGAGAAGAGATTTAGCAAGTTCCGGTGTGAGCTAAATATCTTAGAATCTTCGAATGTTCTTTGAAAAGGACACTCATCCTAACACTTATGCAAAATTGATGACTTAGATGTGCAACACATGAAGAAACCGTTTTTCTTCAATCAATGAAGAATAACACTCTAAGTGTGAAGAAATTAACGAAGAATTTGATTCTCAGAACCCTACGACAATTGTACACGGTGTCTGAAATCATCATTCTTATACGGTGTGTCACGCCACCACCAAAGTTGAAAATCTTCAATTTGCGTTTTGCCTCAGTTTTGAAATTCCTCACTTGTTCAAATTCTTCAACTTTGCATTGTCTTCACTGTTTCCGTCGTTTTTTCTTCATTGATGTCCTCTACATCATTCACTTATGGCTATTTCTTCAAGTTGGTTTTTTCTGCTAAGTGAATGTGATCAGACCTTTCCCCCTCTATGCTATACTCAACCCAATCTATTCATAAATTCTTCATGTGCGTTCTATTTGAAACTCGTTCAAAAACTTCATTGTGTCCTTGTCAGCTGAAGAAATTGCGAACGGAACTTTAAAACCTATCTTATCTAAATTTTCGGCTTTGCCGCTCAAACCGTTCCGCATCCCACGATATACTTATCTATTCACCCACGATCGCAAACGATCTCCACTTCTCAGTACGTGGGTGACACATGTCAAGCGAATGAGAAGGGTCAGGGGCACGTTCGTCCAAATTCTTCGGGCGAATAGTTTTTTTATCGTGGCTATAAATACCCCCTTCCCCTTCCTCACTTCCTTTACTCTGTTCTACCTCTCTCTAGCTCGAGCTTCACAAACCCTAGCGCCGCCGCTACTTCATCGTCACCGATGAGGAAAAGCTTCACTGCCTCGACCTCATCGCCGTCGTACTCGCGCCAGCCGCGGAAATCTTCACTCCGCCGCCGCCGTAGCCGTCTTCCTCCGCCAAGTTAGGGCGTGGAAGATCTGCATTGACGAACTTCACATCTCCACATTCCAGTTCGTCGTGTTCTTCGTCCAGGGTAATTAAAAGTTACTTTTACTGCCCTCTTTGATTCAAATGATCTCTACAAAATCTTCAAAGGTGTTTATTCTTCAAATTCTTCACACACTAAACACCTCACATGTCATCTGATCTTGACTCACTTCTCTAAGCTATAATTTCTCTTCAAGATTCCTCAATTGTGCGGATTTCTGATCTGTACAACTCTGGAACCTAAGACTAAGAACGCTTAGTGAAATTCTTCAAGACTCGTCTGGTGAAATTCCTCAAACTTGTTCTTTTTGAAAAATCTTCTGAGAACACATATGACCTCTCCAAATTCCTCGCAACTATACTCCGTTCACAGGTACTCATGTCCGCTGCTGAATCACTAGGTTCTCATCAACTTAACTCATTTGCAGCGTTCCTTGAAGAAAAGTTGCATACTTCTTCAGAGAATTCAATTGTTCAAATTCCTCAACTAAAGAAAATGGCTGATGGAAAGAAGCCACAGAAAGGTGGAAAGAGGCCTGAAGTCAACACTTCCTTTGAGATCCCTGATGACATATACAAAGACTATTGCACTCCTGATGAGGCCAAGTTTGGTAAGGAGGACAAGAATCAGCGCAAGGTGCGCATACATAGGATAGAGAGGAGATGGGCAAGGGAGTGGAGGGAGTACATGTATGTTACTCCCAAATACATGAAGAAATTTGCACAAAATCCTCCATGCCCAAGACCTCCGTTGGCACATGGTCAAATAGCCGATCCCACCAGCCTCAAGCGTGGTGAGGATTATCCTGATGAATGGGCCAAGCGCCAGGCCAAGTTGGCCAAACAAGCAAAAGATGCAGTGAGGAAATTGAAATAAGACTCTGCTGCCGCTGCTGCTGTTGAGGCCTCTGTTAAGCCAAAGAAGGCCATGCCAAAGAAGCCTGCTCACAAGCCCAGTGCTTCACCAGCAATGCCCTCACGGCCAAGTTCCTCAGCTATGCCCTCACGGCCAGATTCCTCAAAGCCCTCACGGCCAATTCCTCACGCTGCTCCTGCTCCTACAAAATCTTCAGCTCCTCCGCCAAAGTCTTCGACTGCTCCGACCAAATCCTCAACACATGTGCATCTCGCCATGTGCCAAAGAACCACACGCATATCTATTGCCTCAGGAGCCTCTGCAAGTTCCTCAGCTGCTCCCACTCTTCTGAAGGAGAAGACCACTACTGGACGAGGTCCTCGACCAAGTCCTCACAAGAAACAAGTTGCTTTCCAAGTGCCCTCTGATGATGATGAAGAACTAGCAGAAATCATCAGAGACAGGCAAGTCAGGGCCGCTAGAGCCAAGGGCACAAGTGTGCCTCTGCTTTTGGATCCAAAGTTGATCCTCGAATACATTGATGTTTGGCACAAGGACCCCAACACTCCCATGGCTGACTTCAAGCTGACTCCTGGCCAAAGTCATATGTTGACTCACTTCATACAGGAAGAGAAATGGAAGTTTGAGAAGGCCAGGCAGATCAAGAAAGCGCAGTACAAGAAGGAACGTTATCTGAAGAAACATGTTGTCTCTATGACAACTGAAGAACTTGTCACTATGCAAACTGAGATCAAGAAACTCAGTGATGAATTTGACGCATACCGTGCTGATTGGCTTGGAGCCAAGGTTCGTTTTTTCAGACTTACTGACAACTTCATCTCAAATGTTGCAGCCCCAACGCAACAGGAAATTCCTCAGGTTGAAGCATCTGCTCAGCCGACTGAAGAAAATGCCAGCACCGCTGATGACAATCCGGCTACTGAAGAAAATGTGAGTTCCAGGGCTGATGGCTGCATTCTAGCCGCTGAAGAAATTGCCAAGGCATCCACTAGTGGTGCGCCTGAAGAAAATGAAGAAGTCAGGGCAACTGCATCAGTTGCGCCTGAAGAATTTCAACCCAATTCCTCTGCTCCTGCGCCTACACCAACTCCGATCCTTCCATCGGCATCAGATGTGAAGAAAACTAAGGCTGCAGAGCGTGCATCGGTGAAGAAAAGGAAGGCATCAACTGCATCAGATTCTTCAACTCAGAAGAAGATGAAGCCACTGACTAGCTCGTTTGAAAATCCAATTGATATTGTTCTTATCTCAACCATGCCATCAAAAGACCTTGCTCCTTTTGATGAAGAATATGTGATTCCAAGTGAATCCGATGAAGAGAATCCCTCTGCTGCTTCGTCAGAGTAGATGGATGAAGAAATTGAAGTGGATACAATCCCTTCAACACCAGTTGTCTCCTCGCCTATGCCTCAGTTTACTGCTGAAGAGGCCGGCGTTGGAGAAATGTAAGATGAAGATGTGGACATTGGCTGTACCACACCCATGCTAAGTGATGAATTTTGGGAAAGTCAGTACCCCAACTCTCCACTCTTCACACCATTGCAACAAATTCCTCAGTCCCCAGTAACTACTGTACACATGGGATCTGAGGAACCACATGCCACACCGTCTGTCCATGAAGAAATTCCAGCCACTAGTGCTGATGAAAATGCAAATGAAGAATTGCAGTCCCAGGCTGCCACTGAAGCAGCACCTAAAATTCCTCATCCTATGGAACCTGAGATCGAGATCCCAGAGGTTGTGATGCAATTGAATGACACTCCTCACCCCAAGGCAAAGGATCCATCCTCAAAGAAGCAGAAATTCAAGGCTGATGATTTCTTCGGCGAGCACATGTTCTTCACTGACTACAATCCTTATGACTATGCTCGTCTAAGGAGGGAGTGTTTCTGGACTGCAAGCCAGGCCAACTTCTATTCTTCACTGCGTTTCAACAAAGACAAAATCTTCTACCATGAGCATATTCCTCACGTGGACATGGAATCATTACCTTGCTTCTCTCATGTGCTCAGTGTTCTTCATGATACAGGCCTCCTCAACGTTTGCTCTGACATTGTTGATTGGAATGAAGAGCTTATTCTTCAGTTCTACGCTACATTGCATATCACAGGTGATCCTGAAGATATCAACACCTGGGTCTTGGACTGGATGACCAATAATACTCACTATAAGGAACCGGCCTCTGAATTTCTTCACGCCCTGACCATCAGTCCACCCAGTGAAGGAGCTCGCTGCCTGTATCATGAACCAGAACTCACAGCTCATTACATGCAAGTGTTAATGAAGCCTTTGAAGCCCGGTCAAGCACCAAGGACCAAATTCCTCGTGAAGGATTTACTCTGTGTGCCCAGAACCGTCTATCGCATTCTGACAAGGACAATGAGTCCCATCAAAGGCCACGACTCATCTGATGAGGAAATAGTTGGGATCATGAAGAATCTGCTATTCAACATCATTCATAGCATTCCTATCAATTATCACGATTTCTTCATGAGGACTCTGGTGAGTGCTGCACTTTCTCCGTTTGAGCTGAAACCATATGCACCTTGAATTATGAGATTCCTCAGGACAAGGTCTTCACTCAACTACAAGGCTGATTTTCAGAATCACCTTAGCTATCTGCCCCCGATTGAAGTCCTCAAGCAGGCTTTTACTTCAACTAATGAAAAGGGCAAGGCTCCTGCTGTCATTGATGAAGGCATTCGTCCATTGGATGGTCAGTTTCGCAAAGCTGCATCTTATTTCACCAATGATGACTCTGCCACACATGACTCTGTTGCCAATGCACCCAAGTCTACTCCTCAAGCCACTGCTCCTCGTGTGATGACTCGCCGTGAGCTTCTGCTTAGTCTTCACCAGAAGGTGGATCAAAACCATAAATGGGTTAAGCGTCAGTTTAGTTCATTTCTTCACAACATGACTGCTACACACAATGCAGTGAAGAAAAATCATTACTACCTCCATGAAGTCTTCGGTCGCACCTGGGCTATTCTATCACATTTGTGTGGTGAAGAAGATCTCAAGAAAATGGGTCTCAAGGAAGATTTTGACTGGTCTGCACCTCCACCGACGAAATTCAAGAAGGCCAAGGTTCCTTCTTTGGTGTCCAGCTCATATTCTTCATCACGCGATACCGACGAGTATGAAGACTTGGACGACACTGCGGTAGGCCCTTCAATGACAAACGACCCCAACAACGTTGGCGCTCCTTCATCAACTTGATATTGTTTAGGGGCGTTAGTCCTCATTTTTGATCCTTTTGGTCATTCGATGAAAAAGGGGGAGAATTTTGAGTTAGTCGTCAAGCGGGTCTGTCTATATGGGAGTTTTTTGCTAAGTTACAACTCTCGTTCTTCTGAAACTTTATTGGATCGATTTTTAAACTTAAACCCGATGGTGCTCTGATACTCTTGATGCGTTTGTCTGCATGCTTATTCCACATATATGTTAATGCAAGCATGCTGAATTACATCAGTCACCATATTTGATCATGCATTTCAAATTCTTCATTATGATATGTCAAATGCATGTATGAATTACAAGATATAGGGGGAGATCTCCATGATTCTATTCTTCAAAGTGTGTAATGCTTCAAAACCAAATTCCTCACTATGCACATCTTCATGGGGAGTTCTTCTATATCTTGCAATCAAATTCCTCAATATCAGTATTTACGCTTCATATGTTTATCCCCGTTGAAAACATAACATATATTGTCATCAATCACCAAAAAGGGGGAGATTGTAAGTGCATCTAGTGTCCCTTAGTGATTTTGGTGTATTAAAGACATATAGGTTAAGGGACTAATGTGTTTATGAGTGTACACAGGTCTATAAGTCTATGAGGAGTTTGATATTTACGGAAAAAGTCGACCCCTAAAAATGAAGTTATTTGACTGAAGACTTCGAATTTCTGAAGACTTTCTAAAGACTTTGAAAGTGAAGAAATTGGTGTGACCTTTGAAGACTTGGCATTCATTCGAGGAACATGAAGCATGAAGACTTTTGTTTTCGTAGTTTCATTTTCTCTTTCTTGAGTCATAGGAAACACCGTACTGTTAAAGGGGGTCGAGGAAATACTAAGGAAAAATTTCCATGTGATGCTCAACTCAAAATCCTACAACTACCAATCCCTTTGAGTGAAGCCATTGGAAATCTCATACAGTCCAGTCATATTCTTCAGTGACAGAGACGAAGTTCTTCTGGTCTCTGAGGAATTTGTTCTGACTGAGGAGTTAGGAATTCGCCAGTGTGGATTGCCTACACAGTGAGGAACATGATAGCCCTGAGGAGTTTGAGCCTCAAATTTCCAACCGTTGATGTGCTATGCGCCAACTGTCCCAAAATATCTATCCACATAATGGTCATATCATTGAAGGGCTTTTATGTCTTATCATGTCGGGCTGCTCCCTAGGCTATAAATAGCCGCCCCCTACAACCACTAGCTGGTTGGCTTCTCCGAGAGAAACTGACACTTGTCATTTGAGAGCATCCCATCCTCCGAGGACTTTGAGCGAAAATCATCAAGCGAGGAAAACCCAAACCCAAACACCTACAAACCCAAAGTGATTGAGCATCACTGAAGAGATTGATCCTGTGTGGATCCGACGCTTGTTACCTTTGAAGACTGTGCTTCTTCCAGTCGGTTAGGCGTCATGGTCTAGAGCATCCAAGAGGAATTGTGGATCGCCGAGTGACCAAGTTTGTGAAGGTTCGGAAGTCACCTGAAGACTTACCACGAGTGATTGGGCGAGGTCTGTGTGACCTTAGCTCAAGGAGAATACGGTGAGGACTGTGTGTCCTCAAGTTTAAATACCTAGCTGCTCCAACCAGATGTACAACTGAGGCAGCAGTTGGAACTGGTCTACCAAATCATTGTCTTCACCAAGCTCACTGGTTCTATTTCCTCAACTCTTTCATTTCCTCATAACTGTGTTCAGTGCTTGTTCGTATCTCTGTTTTAAGACTTTGACTGAAGACTTTCTCAATTTCCTCAGTTCAATTTCTTCTCTCTGTTTGTCTTCATCCTATGTTATCCTATGATTACGCTTTTTGTACTCTGTGCTTGTCTTCATTTCATCATGATGACCATGCTTGTGTTCTGTTATGTTTACTTTTGAGTACTTATTCCGCTGCTAGTAGTTCTTCGCTAAGGAATTTCCTCACCCGCAAATTCCTTAGTGAAGAATTCATAAAAATTGCCTATTCACCCCCACTTTAGTCAATATAACACACTTTCATCTCCTTTTGCCTAAAGCCCATTAAGGCCCATTACTCTTCCGGGGGGTTCGGGTAACCTCCCGGTACTCCGGAAAATACCCGAAACACTTCGGAACCATTTTGGTGTCCGAATATAACCTTCCAATATATCGATCTTTACCTCTCAACCATTTCAAGACTCCTCGTCATGTCCGTGATCTCATCCGGGACTCCGAAGAAACTTCAGTCATCAAATCACATAACTCATAATACAAATCATCATCGAACGTTAAGCGTGCAGACCCTATGGGTTCGAGAACTATGTAGACATGACCGAGACACATCTCCGGTCAATAACCAATAGCGGAATCTAGATGCAACAAACCCAAATTCCAAGTACCATGCCTTGAATCTAGGTGGGTGGGAAGGCATCAGCCCCTTCCCACCACTATGTCTTGAACTTGGATGCTCATATTGGTTCCTACATATTCTACGAAGATCTTTATCCGTCAAACCGCATAACAACATACGTTATTCCCTTTGTCATTGGTATGTTACTTGCCCAAGATTCGATCGTCGGTATCATCATACCTAGTTCAATCTTGTTACCGGCAAGTCTCTTTACTCATTCCGTAATGCATCACCCCGCAATTAACTCATTAGTCACATTGCTTACAAGGCTTATAGTGATGTG
This sequence comes from Triticum monococcum, assembly GCA_034509565.1. Taxonomy (NCBI): domain Eukaryota; kingdom Viridiplantae; phylum Streptophyta; class Magnoliopsida; order Poales; family Poaceae; genus Triticum; species Triticum monococcum. The sequence goes on from CM067846.1 coordinate 51,092,682, forward strand.
CATTACCGAGAGGGACCAGAGATACCTCTCCGAAACGCGGAGTGACAAATCCTAATCTTGATCTATGCCAACTCAACAAACACCATCGGAGACACTTGTAGAGCATATTTATAATCACCCAGTTACATTGTGACGTTTGACAGCACACAAAGTGTTCCCCCGGTATTCGGGAGTTTCATAATCACATAGTCAGACGAATATGTATAAGTCATGAAGAAAGCAATATTAATAAAACTAAACGATCATTATGCTAAGATAACAGATGGGTCTTGTCCATCACATCATTCTCTAATGATGTGATCTCGTTCATCAAATGACAACACGTGTCTATGGTTAAGAAACTTAACCATCTTTGATTAACGAGCTAGTCAAGTAGAGGCATACTAGGGACACTCTGTTTGTCTATGTATTCACACATGTACTAAGTTTCCGGTTAATACAATTCTAGCATGAATAATAAACATTTATCATGATATAAGGAAATATAAATAACAACTTTATTATTGCCTCTAGGGCATATTTCCTTCAGTCTCCCACTAGCACTAGAGTCAATAATCTAGATTACATAGTAATGATTCTAACACCCATGGAGTCTTGGTGTTGATCATGTTTTGCTCATGAGAGAGGCTTAGTCAACGGGTCTACAAACATTTAGATCCATATGTATCTTGCAAATCTCTATGTCTCCCTCCTTGACTTGATCGCAGATGGAATTGAAGCGTCTCTTGATGTGTTTGGTTCTCTTGTGAAATCTGGACTCCTTTGCCAAGGCAATTGCTCCAGTATTGTCACAAAAGATTTTCATTGGACCCAATGCACTAGGTATGACACCTAGATCGGATATGAACTCCTTCATCCAGACTCCTTTATGTGCTGCTTCTGAAGCAGCTATGTACTCCGCTTCACACGTAGATCCCACCACGACGCTCTGCTTGGAACTGCACCAACTAACAACTCCACCATTCAATATAAATACGTATCCGATTTGTGACTTAGAGTCATCCGGATCAATATCAAAGCTTGCATCGACATAACCATTTACGACGAGCTCTTTGTCACCTCCATAAACGAGAAACATATCCTTAGTCCTTTTCAGATATTTCAGGATGTTCTTAAACAATGTCCAATGATCCACTCCAGGATTACTTTGGTACCTCCCTGCTAAACTTATAGCAAGGCACACATTAGGTCCGGTACACATCACTGCATACATGATAGAACCTATGGCTGAGGCATAGGAATGACTTTCATCTTCTCTCTATCTTCTGCAGTGGTCGGGCATTGAGTCCGACTCAACTTCACACCTTGTAACACATGCAAGAACCCTTTCTTTGGCTGATCCATTTTGAACTTCTTCAAAACTTTGTCAAGGTATGTGCTTTGTGAAAATCCAATTAAGTGTCTTGATCTATCTCTATAGGTCTTGATGCCCAATATATAAGCAGCTTCACCTAGGTCTTTCATTGAAAAATTCTCATTCAAGTATCCTTTTATGCTATTCAGAAATTCTGTATTATTTCCAATCAACAATATGTCATCCACATATAATATTAGAAATGCCACAAAGCTCCCACTCACTTTCCTTTAAATTAAAAAAATGCGGTTCTGCCACAGTATTTAATACTTTAAGTTGACGTCTGCAATTTGGCATCCATCCCTCGCTAGGTGGACTGGCTAGGAACTTTGTAGTTGTTCACTAGGTCGGAGAACCTCTAGGCAAAAAATTGCTAGCGATGGAGTGATTCGATCTGCCGATCTCGTTGGTACATGCGCGCGGACCTAACCACTCAGCCAACTGACCGATTTTTCATGTTTCCTTGAGCTTTTTATTCCTTTTCTATCTTTCATTGTTCTTTTTTTCTTTTCTTTTTCTCAGAAACTTTTTAGTTCGGGTTTCTCTTTTTTTTATTTTTTTCTTCTATTCTACTAAGTTCGTGATTCGTTTTTCGAATTTGTGATTATTTCTAAATTCTTGAACTTTATTTCAAATCGATGAACTTTTTTCAGAATCGATGAACCTTTTTTTATTTCGATGAAACTTTTTTTCAAATTGATGAACCTTAGTTCAAAGTCAATGAACATTTTTCAAATTCGGTTAACTTTTTTTCAAATTCAATGAACTTTTATTCAAGTTCGATTAACTTTTTTTAAATCAATAAACTTTTTATCAAAATTGATGAACCTTTTGCCGTGGAATTTTCACGGCAGATGTCCTAGTGAAAGGACTTAGTCGTGGAGCCATCGCAACTAGGAAGCTTAAAGGGGTTAATCGGGACAAAGGACACGAGAGGTTTTTATACTGGTTCGGCCCCTTGCGGTGAAGGTAAAGCCTAGTCCAGTTGATGTGGCATTGCTAGGTTTCGATGACCAATGAGAGAAATACGCTAGCTTGGCTCTCGATCTGTTGTTTCTTGTCCTAAGCCGCCGCCGGGTCGTCCCCTTATATACACGGGTTGACGCCCTGCGGCCTACAGAGTCCCGGCCGGCTCATACAACATGTCCGGCTCGGTGACATATTTTACATGCCTTACTTTACAAGTCTTATTCATACATGGCGGTTTACACTTACGGGCCTTAAGCCGCCTCTGGGCTTGGGCCTACTACAAGCCTTATCGTAAACCGTCACCTTGTATACTCTTCGGGCTTCTTTTAAGTAACCCGCCATTGTGATTGACCCGGCCCCTCCTGGGCGGGTCATGCCTGGTAGTCATATCCCCAACATTAGGCCCCAGGTTGATTTGAACTTTGTTCTTGTCAATCTCCAACACTTAGAAAAAAATTCATCTATTACTGCTACGAAAGCCTTGTAATCCGCCATGACGTCATCTCCGGAATTTTCGGAAACCCGCCACCACGTCATCTTTAATGGATCTTTATCTTTAATGCCTTTCCGAAAATCGAGGCACATAGGTCGCTGGATAACCATGTTTTGGCCTCCTCGTTGTTCACGCTCACTTATCAGTCTTTCCATATAAATAGCCACGACCGGTCTTCTTCTCATTCTCTCCCTTTTCCATCGTCTTCTTCCTCTCACAACTTTCAACGCTCGAACTTCGCCCCCGTTGCAGCGCTCACCGTCGTCCTCAACCTTGGCCGCTGCATCAACTTGAGTTTGTCCAGAGAAACGGCGGCGATTGATACGTCTCCAACGTATCTATAATTTTTGATTGCTCCAAGCTATATTATCTACTGTTTTGGGCAATATTGGGATTTATTATCCACTTTTATATTATTTTTGGGACTAACCTATTAACCGGAGGCCCAGCCTAGATTTGCTGTTTTATGCCTATTTCAGTGTTTTGAAGAAAAGGAATATCAGACGGAGTCGAAACGGAATGAAATCAACTGGAGAAGTTATTTTTGGAAGGAAACACACCTGATGGACTTGGACCCCACGTCAGAAGATACGAGAGTTGCCCACGAGGGTGGGGGCGCGCCCACCCCCCTAGGGCGCGCCCCCTGCCTCGTCGGGCCCTCGTGGCTCCCCTAACGTGCTTCTTCTGCCTATATAACTCCATATACCCTAAAAACTTCTAGAACGCAACATAGATCGGGAGTTCCGCCGCCAGAAGCCTCCGTAGCCACCAAAAACCAATCGGGGCCCTGTTCCGGCACCCTGCCGGAGGGGGGAACCCTCACCGGTGGCCATCTTCATCATCCCGGTGCTCTCCATGACGAGGAGGGAGTAGTTCTCCCTCGGGGCTGAGGGTATGTACCAGTAGCTATGTGTTTGATCTCTCTCTCTCTCTCTCTCTCTCTCTCGTGTTCTTGAGATGATACGATCTTGATGTATCGCGAGCTTTGCTATTATAGTTGGATCTTATGTTTCTCCTCCCCCTCTTCTCTCTTGTAATGAATTGAGTTTGCCCTTTGAAGTAATCTTATCGGATTGAGTCTTTAAAGATTTGAGAACACTTGATGTATGTCTTGCCGTGGATATCTGTGGTGACAATGGGATACCGCGTGCCACTTGATGTATGTTAAGGTGACCAACTTGCGGGTTCATGAACCTATGCATAGGGGTTGGCACACATTTTCGTCGTGATTCTCCGGTAGATCTTTGGGGCACTCTTTGAGGTCCTTTGTGTTGGTTGAATATATGAATATGAGATTGTGTGATGCATATCGTATAATCATACCCACGGATACTTGAGGTGACATTGGAGTATCTAGGTGACATTAGGGTTTTGGTTGATTTGTGTCTTAAGGTGTTCTTCTAGTACAAACTCTAGGGCTGTTTTTGACACTTATAGGAATAGCCCAACGAATTGATTGGAAAGAATAACTTTGAGGTGGTTTCGTACCCTACCATAATCTCTTCGTTCGTTCTCCGCTATTAGTGACTGTGGAGTGACTCTTTGTTGCATGTTGAGGGATAGTTATGTGATCTGATTATGTTAGTATTGTTGAGGGAACTTGCACTAGCGAAAGCATGAACCCTAGGCCTTATTTCCTATCATTGCAATACCGTTTACGCTCACTTTTATCATTATTTACCTTGCTGTTTTTATAATTTCAGATTACAAATACCTTTATCTACCATCCATATTGCACTTGTATCACCATCTCTTCGCCGAACTAGTGCACCTATACAATTTACCATTGTATTGGGTGTGTTGGGGACACAAGAGACTCTTTGTTATTTGGTTGCAGGGTTGCTTGAGAGAGACCATCTTCATCCTACGCGTCCTATGGATCGATAAACATAGGTCATCCACTTGAGGGAAAATTGCTACTGTCCTACAAACCTCTGCACTTGGAGGCCCAACAACGTCTACAAGAAGAAGGTTGTGTAGTAGACATCAAGCTCTTTTCTGGCGCCATTGCCGGGGAGGTTAGCGCTTGAAGGTATATCTTTAGATCTTGCAATCGAGTCTTTTGGTTTCTTGTTTTATCACTATTAGTTTATAAAAGAAAACTATAAAATGGAATTGAGTTTGTCTCATATGCTTCACCTTTTTAATATCTTTCGTGAGTATGATGGAAAGGATAATTGTGCTCAAGTGCTAGAAGAAGAAATCTATAAAATGTTTGGCACTAAATCTTTGAATGATGAGAATGATTGCAATGTTGTTAGTATGAATTCCTTGACTACCTATGATGCTAATGATATGCAAAGCCACAAGCTTGGGGAAGCTATGTTTGATGAAGATGATATTTTTTGTCCCCCAAGTTTTGATGAGCAAATTTATTATGATAAAAGCATGCCTCCTATCTATGATGATTATTGTGATGACACGTATGCTTTAAAGAATAATGATAACCATGAAACTTGTCATCTTGATCTTAATTTTCAATCACATGATAGTTATTTTGTTGAGTTTTCTCCCACTATTATTCATGAGAAGAATTTTGCTTATGTGGAGAGTATTAAATTTTGCATGCTTGTAGATCATGAAAAGAATGCTTTAGGTGCTGGTTATATTGTTGAATTCGTTCATGATGCTACTGAAAATTATTACGAGGGAGGAATATATGCTTGTAGGAATTGCAATAATATCAAGTTTCCTCTCTATGTGCTTAAAGTTTTAAAGTTATGCCTGTTTTGCCTTACTATGCTAGTTGATTATTGTTCCCATAAGTTGTTTGCTCACAAAATCCCTATGCATAGGAAGTGGGTTAGGCTTAAATGTGCTAGTCATATTCGTCATGATGCTCTCTTTATGTTTCAATTCTTATCCTTTATGTGAGCATCGTTGAAATCATCATGCCTAGCTAGGGGCGTTAAACGATAGCGCTTGTTGGGAGGCAACCCAATTTTATTTTGGTTCCTTACTTTTTGTTCCTGTTTAGTAATAAATAATTCATCTAGACTCTGTTTAGATGTGGTTTTATGTGTTTAATTAGTGTTTGTGCCAAGTAGAACCGTTGGGAAGACTTGGGGAAAGTCTTTGCGATCATGCTGTAAAAAACAGAAACTTTAGCACTCACGAGAATTGCTGCCATTTATATTTGGAGAGTGATATTTAGTTAATTCTTTTTGAAGATGATTAATAGATAAATTCCTAAGGTCCATAAATTTATTTCAGAATTTTATGAGTTCCACAAGTATACGTTTGATCCAGATTACTACAGACTGTTCTGTTTTTGACAGATTTCTGTTTTCTATGTGTTGTTTACTTATTTTGATGAATCTATGGCTAGTAAAATAGTTTATAAACCATAGAGAAGTTGGAATACAGTAGGTTTAACACCAATATAAATAAAGAATGAGTTCATTACAGTACCTTGAAGTGGTGATTTATTTTCTTATACTAACGGAGCTCATGAGTTTTCTACTTTAAGTTTTGGGTTGTGAAGTTTTCAAGTTTTGGGTAAAGATTCGATGGACTATGGAATAAGGAGTGGCAAGAGCCTAAGCTTGGGGACGCCCAAGGCACCCCAAGGTAATATTCAAGGACAACCAAGAGCCTAAGCTTGGGGATGCCCCGGAAGGCATCCCCTCTTTCATCTTCGTTCATCGGTAACTTTACTTGGAGCTATATTTTTATTCGCCACATGATATGTGTTTTGCTTGGAGTGTCAATTTATTTTGTTAGGATTTTCTTTCTGTTATTTAGAACAATGTTTTGCATCTTTTATTTCAACAAAAGTGGTATTGATAGCCTTTACTATGCCTATGTTACAAGTATACATGTTAATGTTTGAAAACAGAAAGTTTACCGCTGTTGCAATAATTCCCTAGAAAAGTGAGAATGTGATAAAATGTTAAAACCTTTTGAATATTAAGCTCTGATAAATTTACTACAGTGGTAATTTTCTTTCATAATTTTTGGAGCTAGGGAGGTATGGATGTTGCAGCATTCTTTACAGACTATCCTGTTTAAGCAGATTGCTGATATGTTTGCATTGTTTGCATATGTTTGCTTCTTTAATGATTCTATTTGAGGATAGGACTATTAAATATGCAGAGGCATTTAGTATGCAATGTTGAATAATAATTTTAGTGACTTGCTACAGTAGAGTATGATAAGGTTTTTGCAATAGTTTATATTAACTTATCTCACGAGTCCTTGTTGAGTTTTGTGTGGATGAAGCTTTTGAGATTTAGGGAGACCGTGATATGAGAGGAATTAAGGAGACACAAAAGCTCAAGCTTGGGTATGCCCAAGGCATCCCAAGATAATATTTCAAGAAGTCTGAAGCATCTAAGCTTGGGGATGCCCCGGTTGGCATCCCACCTTTCTTCTTCAACAACTATCGGTTAGTATCGGTTGATCCTATATTTTTGCTTCTTCACATGATGTTTGCTATTCTTAGATGTCATTTTATTTTGCTTTGCTTGTTGTTTGAATAAAGTATCAATATATGAAATTATTAAATGTTAGAGAGTCTTCACATAGTTGCATAATTATTCGACTACTCATTGATCTTCAGGTATATCTTTCGGAGTAGTTTGTCATTTGCTCTAGTGCTTCACTTATATCTTTTAGAGCATGGTGGTAGTTTTATTTTGAAGAAATAGATGAACTCTAATGCTTCACTTAGATTATTCTGAGAGTATTAAATAGCATGGTAATTTGCTTAAAAACCTAATATGCTAGGTATTCAAGAATAATAAAATTCTCTTATGAGTGTGTTGAATACTATGAGAAGTTTGATACTTGATAATTGTTTTGAGATATGGAGATGGTGATATTAGAGTCATGCTAGTTGAGTGGTTATGAATTTGAGAAATACTTGTGTTGAATTTTGTGATTCCCGTAGCATGCACGTATGGTGAACCGTTATGTAACGAAGTCGGAGCATATCACTACAACATGACCCCCCGTATAGCAACGCATTTTTCCGTATCTAAAAGTCCATATATGCGTTGCTTGTGACTTTACCAACGGTTTGGGATGCGTAGCCTTATCCAGTGTTGCTAGCACATAATGCAACGCTTATATCGCCATTGGTAAAAGGACCGTTGCAAGACTACAACAGATAAAACGGACTTCTACAACACTTATATATGTTGGTGCTCAATGTACTGGACTCAAAATTCCATTGCTTCTACGGAGAATTTCCAATGCTTCATGTGTTGGTACATATATAATTTGGATAATATTATTGTATCAATAAATAATTGCCAACAATTAAATTAATGCTCCACATAATGGTAGTAATAATTATGAGAAAAAAAGAATATGCTCAAGACAGGAAGAAATCATATATTAGATAAAACTGTTGGATTACAATAGTGTATATTACAGGAGGAACATCATCCAAATGTGATGCATAATCTAACTATTTTCTTGACACCGAAACTTAAACCAAAAGCATCCATCAACATCCCTACAACTTTAAGAAGATAACTGAACCTAGGAACAACATCCAGGAGGAACATCATCCCTACTACTTAACTAAAACTGAAAGAATCCATCATCATCATCATCATCATGAACCAGAACATCAACATCCTCACTGCAATATACTTGCCATGCACCCATATACTCATCCATTTATCTTTTGAATCTACAAGCAAGAAAAAAAATGAATTGTTAACACACAATGCATTAACATGATGCAAGTAGTAATAGAGTCAAGGTATGAGTCACGTACAAAGGTTGAAGGCCATGCAATCTTCGTTTTTTCTGCATTACCAAGAGTATTGCAGTTTTTGCGACTCTATACCAAATTTTCAGTTTTCACAAGTGCCATATCGACATGAACTTCCCATAATTCATTTCTAATTTCAGCACCATGAAGTTTAAATTTAGGATCACAACTTACAATTGTAGCAAGATCTACGTTAATGTTATGGTTTTTCAGGCTCTTCAAGAATACTTTAGTTCCCGCCTGATAGAGAAAACCAAAGTAGGGGAATAATTGGCAGAATCATGCTCACCACCAATGAAAAAATAGGGGAACATATGAAATGAATTTGAGCACTCTTAATGTAGTTCACTTGCACCCAACCAACTCAACAAACCACCTTGAGCACTATTATAGGCTGCATTAGCACGTTTTGTTATTTTTTGGGTCTGGACAACACACTGATAGCAAAAAAGAAGTATAAAGAAATCAACAAGCTAGCACTACAGTTTGAACACAAATTTGTTTATGATTATGAAAATATGCCCGCTTGTTTGCAGTAGAAGTTTTCTCCGTGATGTGCACTAACATTCTAAGCAAAGTTTCTTTGTTCTGAACAACATTTTGATGCCAAGATGACCAGTAGATACATAAACATTAGAGCACTATATTTTGAACATTTTGTATATGGTAATGGAAATATACCTTGTGTGTAGCAGAATTTATTTCGAAGGTTCCAAATATGTTTCAACTTCCTCTTCTTACAGTCTTTTGTTTCTGCATTTTCAACTGAATATATAGAACCATGAATTATATATTTTATACGATGATGAATAAGCATATATTGAATCAGAAAGGAATGAGCAACAAACTTATCATCTTCATTTTCATCCGCACTAGGATCATCACAATCTGCGAAGCCTTCTTCACCATTAGTAGTTATTTCTTAGACATCAGATGATTCATTTATAGGCTCCACTGACGTAAGGACCAAAACAAGCCGAAAAATGGGGTCCATTTGATCCAGGACACCTATCTTGTTTCTGACAAAATCCAAGACACCTATCTCTCCCTGCCATGTTAACCATAACAGAGGTAACCGAACAGGTAGACCAACAACCTCCACATGTTGAAAAAATACGAACAACATCCAATATAGAGGTTTGAGTAAAAACAATGATTTTTATTCCTTGGGGTTCGATTATTTCACAACTCAGGAAGTTGCACACGTTATATTTCTCCTTATTGGTTTTGCCTCCTTTTCACACATTATGTGGCTGCAGTGCAAACTACAGGCAAAGATGTGGCGCATACAACATCTCAGGAACCGAAGCATGAGCTTGCCTTCGCAATCAGCGATTCTTGCTTCACGGATCATGCCTACCCGAGCAATCTGGACAGTCCACATGGAACCCAATCCCTGGACATCCACCAACTTTTAAAGATATCCACATCATTGATTTCGCCGAGGAAGAAATTGCCTAAACAAAATATCGGTCTATTACACCAAGCTGAGAACAGCGACATGGAAAAGCGAGTTATTCTGCTTACCTCCTCTGCTCAGTCAATGAATAATCAATATTGGCTATTATAGTTGCTTCATCAAGCTCCATTGTCGCAATCACCTCACCAAAAGTAGAAATAAAATGCCAACAGTTAAGTGTGAGATAACCATCCCCATAACTGAAATAGAATTTACAGAATGTGTATATGAAACAGCGAAGCTAAAGGCAAAATCACTAGGAGTAACATACTACTACTTGTGTTAATCCTGGACTCTGGACAACAAAAGATCCGGAGGTCGCTGCAAACTACAGAATAATTGCCATCCTAAAACCTGTAATCAACTCACCGGTCCAACAAGATTGGAATGTCCACAAGCAACATAACTTGAATTGGTATCTCGAGCTAGAGCACAAATTGCAACAAAAAGCTGACAGAATAATGATTATTAGTTTGTTACTATCTGAAAGTGAAAATGTGACTTTCTGTACAGGAAAATGGAGGGCAGCACAGCAGTATTCCTCATACCAGGTTGTCAGCAGCCCTGCATCATAAAGATATATTGAGAACATAAGAAGGGATGATATAATGCAAAATAAATAGGAAAGATGCTTCAAATAGTACTTATAGAGAAAATTTGATAGAAGCATTGATCTCTTCATTGGATTCATATGTTCGATTTACTCATTGCAAAAGTTACCATTGTTTTATTACTAAGATATCTTGATTCTTATGTCCGTCAGAGATTACCCCTTCCCATGGATCCTATCCAAATTGTTGTGTTTGGCGTCTCTCCTAGATTGAATAGTAATTTTCAAATCTGCGTGTGCTATATATTGTAGTTTCCAAAACAACCTATATTGTATTTTGCATACTTTATTTAAACTGTTGATCCTATTCCTCCCTTCTAATGTCCAGGTGTCGTCTTCCACCATCCTAGAGAGAGCCTGCACCGGTGTTGTCTGTTTGTTCTCGAAAACAAATCGCGAGGAGGTAACTGCGCAAAAAAATCAGAAAAAGGAATCTCTCTGTATATCGATTGGTGGGTGAAAAAACAGATGAGAACCAATACGGAGGGCATGAATTGCAACAATGAGATGAGATAAGGAGCAGCGCACTAACTTCATGAACTCGCAGGATTGTTTGCCACCACATACCAGACGGATCTGGAGAATCTGGCGGCGATATTTGCCTGGCGAGAGATGTGAACTGATTAAGAGAACAGATCGGTGGAGTAGGGAGCAAGTGAGGATGAATTGTGTGAGAGTGGGTCGGGAACTAACCTTGATCAGCTCGGGGTGATGCCTTGTCCACCGGCCGCCGGGCATGCGATGAGTCCATTAGGAGACGAGGATGGGAACCGCGCTGATATGGGGGAGGTTTCCGATTTTATTTGCGCGGTTACCTCATCACGATCTGTTTGACTGATGTTAGTCTCGGTCTTGGATTCCTATGACAGGTGGGGCCTTGGTAATGTAGCGCGTGTATTATTATTTTTTTGTTTGCTATTGGCGGGAGAGAATGGAGGGAAAGGTAAAAATTGGTGTGAAACCAAAAATAAATAAATTACGAGGGTGTCTAACAATTTGAAGCCAAACAAATTATAAATTTTTTTATTATCATCTAGCCCGTGACGGGCACTCGTACATATATTTGTGCCAAGTAGAACGTGTTTCTTCTATGTTTGTACAAACTAAGTGCAATATGGGTGAAGTAAAAAATGAATACTAATACTCAAACAATCGAAAAAGTTAATCCAAAAACAAAAAATTCCTAGCTTGCATGTTACGACCTACATGTACGATTGTGGTCCAAAATCACTAGTTGCCGTCCATCATATCCAAGATCACTAGTTGTCCCCCATAGGCAACCACGGCGTCCAGATTGGGCGCCGCCTGAGGAGTCGCCTTTACCGGCACATAACCATCGTGTTCGCTGAGGTGAGTGGGGCGAGGCTGGCTGCACAATAACAGTCGCACATCGCGGCAATTACATCAAGGAGGAGTTGCCGCTTGCGAACGCGAAGGCGAGCGGCCACCTCCTCCACTACCTCAGTGGCTGCAACGGCGCCAACTCCTCATCGCGGGCCATCGTGTCGGCTGAGGAGAGGGAGGCGAGGCAGGCAACGCGGTAGGAGTGGTGCAACATGATAAGTCCGTCAAGAAGGAGGTGCCATCGGCGATTGCGAAGGTACACGAGCATATCCTCCACTACCTCGGTGGCCATTGCGGGGCCAACTCCTTTTCACGGTCCATCGTGTCTCCTAAGGAGAGGGCGACGAGGCAGGCTGCGTGGTAGGAGTGGCACACCGCGACAAGTCCGTCAAGGAGGAGGTGTCGCCGGCGATCGCAAAGGCATGCAGCCATATCCTCCACTAACTCGGTGGCTGCAGCGGGGCTGACTTCTTGTCACGGGCCATCATGTTGGCTGAGGAGAAGGCGTTGAAGTGGGCGGCGCGGTAGGAGTGGCGCAACACAGCAAGTCCGCCAAGGAGGAGGTGTCGACGGCGATTGCAAAGGTGTATGATCACCTCCTCCACTACCTCAGTGGTCGCGGCAGCGTCGACTCCTCGTCGCGGTCCATCGTGCCAGCAGAGGAGAGGGAGGTGAGGCAGGCAGCACATCAGGAGTGGCGCAATGTCGCAATTCCGTCAAGGAGGAGGTGCCGCCGGCAATCGCGAAGGCACACAACCATGTCCTCCATTACCATGGGGTCGAGGCAACGCCGACTCCGCGTCGCGGGGCATCGTGTCGGATGAGGAGAAAGCAGCCAAGCAGGAGCGCAACAACAGTGGTGCAACGCGGCAATTCCTTCAAGGAGGATGCACCACCAGTGATCGTGAAGACGAGCGTTCACCTCCACTACCTCGGTGGCCACGGCGGTGCCGATTCCTCGTCGTGGGCTATCATGTCGGCATAGGAGAGGGCTGAGGCAGGCGGCACAATAGGAGTGGTGCAACGCGGCAAGTCCATCAGGTAGGCATCGTGTCAGCTGAGGAAAGGGCGGCGAGGCACTCGGTAAGGAGTGGTGCATGAGAAGCGGAGCGGCTCCTCCGCGAGCACCAGGCCGCGGCCGGAAAGGGTTGTCATGCCCCGGCACCCTTCCGCTGCTGGAAGGACTACTCCAACGACAACGGTGTGGCCTGTCTGGGTGGGCACGCATACAAGGACACCTCCACTATAAGTTAGCCTATTTGTTTTTAAGTTTTTAGTTAAACGGACAAATGTCATCCGTTTTATGTAAATTATATACATACTTTAGTGAATTCCATCGTGTTTGGTTAAATTCATCCGGTTCATTCTAATTTGTTTTGAATGGATGGAAATACTGTTGGACAGCCGACTACCACATAAATATTTGTGGGCCAATGGAAGAAGATACTCCCTCCGGTCCTTTTTACTCCGCATATAATATTTGTTTGAATTCAAATTTCATAAAGTCTGACCAACTTTATAGAAAAAATAACAACATTCACATTACAAAATTAATACAATTAGATGCGTCATGAATTTAGTCTTCCTATTGTATAACTTTAGTATTATAGATCTTGATATATTTTTTCATATAAAATGGTCAAACTTTATGAAGTTCGACTTGAGACCATTTTTATATGCACTGTAAAAAGGACCGAAGGGGGTATTTACAAAATCTTTGAAATGTACCTGCTCATACTTTATATATAAATATGATTATCGAATTTTTCTCAAATTTTATGATGAGTTCCCAAAACGTAGTAATTAGTTTTCAAAATAAATAAATTGTAAGACAATTGTCTTCAGTTCAAAATTGCAGCATATGTAGGAGGTGAAGAAGAGCAGTAGCAGCGATCTGCAGTATGAGAGCGTGGAGAGGAGCAGCAGAGAGGAAGACTAGGAGCCGAACAGCAGCGGCGGAGGACTTCGCTGGGGATCAGATAGCGCGGCTGTCCTTGTCTGATGGAATTTTTGTATAAAAAGTATGAGCAGGTACATTTCAAAGTTTTTGTAAAGGAGTGATACAATTTGTGCCTTAGTGAAGAAGGTGGCGGAGAATGTGTAGCAAACAGAACAACCAACACCAATTTGGAATCAAGTGTTGACACTTTACGACAGTCACACGTAGAAATCTTCTTATCCGAGTTATTACATGGACATAAAACAAAAGATAGCAAATAACACTAATGAATTCGTCACTTAAACTAGGCTCCACAATTTCAGATCGGTGACTTTTCCATTATCCATCGAACCTGCTTGTAGAAGCAATAGAGTAGTAAGTTTCATGTGTGAACTTTATACACAAGATTGTACACCATTTCCTAACAATGGTAAACTTGACATCCAACATCACAGAATGATAGTAAATTTGTGAACACATAGTATAGCTAGGTAAAATCTGTAAACACATAGTACATCACAAGCAGTAAATAGTATAACTAGATGTCACGTCTTGTACGGCAGTAGCTAGCAAGTTCATATAGTCCAATTCAATTGTTGATCGATTGAATTTTCATCATGATACAACACCGGCAGCAGCTGCCAAAGTTCAGCTAGTCCCAAACACCTAGAACCATATCATACAACCTGAATTCTTTGATCTGACTGTTCATTACAAGCAAAAATATTCTAAACATATGCCATACAAGTATACACAAAAATATTCTTTGATCTATATACACTCTTGTACATTTGCTTTGTAATAATATAATCTTTGCCTTTTTCTTATTATCGATATGCTCCATTCCTGGACACAAATCTGTTATTACCTTAGAAGAGTCTTGTACATACATGTTCATATTTATGTTGCAAATTAGCTTCCTTGTTCTGAGTATGCTCACTTGTGTTGTCTTACTCCCATATATACATGGACTCTATACTAAAAATATACTCCAACTTAAATGTTATTAGTTTAGCAGTGGATATGATAATAAGGGATCACATTTAGAAACAGACGGGAGGAGGAGTACTAGGACTTTGTAAACTTTTTCTTAGGTCAACCAACTTTTTAGTCATCATGATTGACTGAATTACTTACCCTTTTCCTTGTGCAAATCCATGTCACATTTTTAGTGACTTGTAGCCGATAATAAATGTTACAAAAAATTCGCCAATGTTTGTGATTGCAGGTACACAAGGATAGACTCAAGCTGGGGGAGGTCACACCGTTGAGTGAGATACTATTATGTGTTGGTCATGGTGCACTCACATTAAAAAAATTGTTTCTTTGAATATTTACAATCCCAAAACTCTTTAGTATTTCTGAAACTTCAACTATAATATCTAACCTTGCTTACACTATATTCCCTGAATATTTGTATCAAATATTCCCTGTAAAAACTGAATTAAGATATGAATGTTTACTCAATGCAATGCTTACACTCCATTCCCTGAATATTTCAAGCATTCCCTGTACAAACTGAATTCATTGATGAATGTTTACTTAGTGCAACATTTAAACTGTATTCTTGTACAGATTTTGTTCAATCCCCGACCAACCAAACAACAATGAAGTGGACAACGATTAGGAGGGATAGGGGATAAATCCCAACAAGAATTAAAGTGACAGACATAGGTTTCACTCAAACCACACGGTGATCAATTCCCTGTGGGGAACAAATCCCAAACAACTAAACACAGCCCATCTCTGAAATTGAAACAAGCCTGAAGCTCCTCTCTCTCATATGATTTGATCGCGAAAACAGGGGAATGGATCCATCTATCCTATCTGACAGTCCATCCCCTTCATTATCTACCAAATCACATCCCACGGCCATGTCTTGAGGTGGCCACGAATAAGGTCAGTGGATGACAGGAGACGGGAAGGAGGAAGGGAGGGAGGGTTACCTCGGAGGCCAGTCTCGCCCGTACACGGTGAGGGAGAAGAAGGGCGGCCGGAGGAGCGGCGCGCCGCCGGCGGGCAGGCTGGATGGGCAACCAGAGGAGCAGGGGACGATAGCAGACGACTTGCAGCTTTCCTACCGCGGCCTTGCCGCTTCTAAATTCTTCGCTGCCCACAAAGCCGGCGCTCCCTTGTCCGTCGTCGCCTTCCTGCCGCCCCCCTATCCGTCCGCCTTCCAGCCTTTCCTCTCAGCGGGAGGAGATTGGATGATTGATTTGTGTCGTACAAGACCTAGATCGATCCGGATTTGAAGGCGAATATCAATCTGGACCAGAGAATAAAAGTGGTGGACTTCGCACGATTTGGTTTTGCTTGGACGGTTAAACAGATTTTCGCGCCACATATCCGTAATAAAAAGTTTTTCGCACCACACAATGGGTAACAACGTGTCTACCCAATTTCTTTTTGTGCTGAATTATTTTTTATTTTAAAATTTGTATATTTGTAGTCTTATAATAGATATAATTTGCAACCAATACATAGCAACAAATAAGATCTGTTGCACCACGACAAGGTCATGAGCCGCAAGGCTGCAACGCATATGCTACACCGCTTATATGTGTATCTACTGTTAATTTTGCAACAAATAGTTAAAACGATGGAGAATATGTGTTGCTTTATAGGGGGTATCCTTGTAGCATGATTTATTTATTGATTGTCTTTCTTATGAGTGGCGATCGGGGACGAGCGATGGTATTTTCCTACCAATCTATCCCCCTAGGAGCATGCGCGTAGTACTTTGTTTCGATAACTAATAGATTTTTGCAGTAAGTATGTGAGTTCTTTATGACTAATGTTGAGTCTATGGATTATACGCACTCTCACCCTTCCACCATTGCTAGCCTCTCTAGTACCGCGCAACTTTCACCGGTACCATAAACCCACCACATACCTTCCTCAAAACAGCCACCATACCTACCTATTATGGCATTTCCATAGCCATTCCGAGATATATTGCCATACAACTTCCCACCGTTCCGTTTATTATGACACACTCCATCATTGTCATATTGCTTAGCATGATCATGTAGTTGACATCGTATTTGTGGCAAAGCCACCATTCATAATTCTTTCATACATGTCACTCTTGAATTATTGCAACAGCTTGTATATAGAGTCATATTTTGTTCTAAGTATCGAGTTGTAATTCTTGAGTTGTAAATAAATAGAAATGTGATGATCATCATTCAATAGAGCGTTGTCCAAAAAAAAAGAAAGGACAAAAAAAGAAAGGCCAAAAAAAAGAAAGGCCAAAGAAAAAAGAAGGCCCAAAAAATAAATATGTAAATAAATAAATAAGGGGCAATGCTACTATCCTTTTCTGCACTTGTGCTTCAAAGTAGCACCATGTTTTTCATATAAAGAGTCTCATATGTTGTCACTTTCATATACTAGTGGGAATTTTACATTATAGAATTTGGCTTGTATATTCCAATGATGGGCTTCCTCAAATTGCCCTAGGTCTTCGTGAGCAAGCAAGTTGGATTCACACCCACTAGTTTCTTTTGTTGAGCTTTCATACATTTACAGCTCTAGTGCATCCGTTGCATGGCAATCCCTACTCACTCACATTGATATCTATTGATGGGCATCTCCATAACCCGTTGATACGCCTAGTTGATGTGAGACTATCTTCTCCCTTTTTTCCTCTCCACAACCACCATTCTATTCCACCTATAGTGCTATGTCCATGGCTCACGCCCATGTATTGCATGAAGATTGAAAAAGTTTGAGAACATCAAAAGTATGAAACAATTGCTTGGCTTGTCATCGAGGTTGTGCATGATTTAAATATTTTGTGTGGTGAAGATGGAGCATAGCCATACTATATGATTTTGTAGGGATAACTCTCTTTGGCCATGTTATTTTGAGAAGACATAATTGCTTAGTTAGTATGCTTGAAGTATTATTGTTTCTATGTCAATATTAAACTTTTGTCTTGAATCTTATGGATGTGAATATTCATGCCACAATTAAGAAGAATTACATTGAAATTATGCCAACTAGCATTCCACATCAAAAATTATCTTTTTTATCATTTACCTACTCGAGGACGAGTAGGAATTAAGCTTGGGGATGCTTGATACGTCTCCAACGTATTTATAATTTTTGATTACTCCATGCTATATTATCTACTGTTTTGGGCAATATTTGGCTTTATTATCCACTTTTATATTATTTTTGGGACTAACCTATTAACCAGAGGTCCAGCCTAGATTTGTTGTTTTATGCCTATTTCAGTGTTTTGAAGAAAAGGAATATCAGACGGAGTCGAAACGGAACGAAATCAACTGGAGAAGTTAATTTTGGAAGGAAACACACCTGATGGACTTGGACCACATGTCAGAAGATACGGGAGCTGCCCACGATGGTGGGGGGCGCGCCCCCTGCCTCATGGGGCCCCTGTGGCTCCCCTGACGTGCTTCTTCTGCCTATATAACTCCATATACCCTAAAAACTTCTAGAACGCAACATAGATCGGGAGTTCCGCCGCCAGAAGCCTCCGTAGCCACCAAAAACCAATCGGGGCCCTATTCCGGCACCCTGCCGGAGGGGGGAACCCTCACCGGTGGCCATCTTCATATCCCGGTGCTCTCCATGACGAGGAGGGAGTAGTTCTCCCTCGGGGCTGAGGGTATGTACCAGTAGCTATGTGCTGATCTCTCTCTCTCTCTCTCTCATGTTCTTGAGATGATACGATCTTGATGTATCGCGAGCTTTGCTATTATAGTTGGATCTTATGTTTCTCCTCCCCCTCTTCTCTCTTGTAATGAATTCAGTTTCCCCTTTCAAGTAATCTTATCGGATTGAGTCTTTAAAGATTTGAGAACACTTGATGTATGTCTTGCCGTGGATATCTGTGGTGACAATGGGATACCGCGTGCCACTTGATGTATGTTAAGGTGACCAACTTGCGGGTTCATGAACCTATGCATAGGGGTTGGCACACGTTTTCGTCGTGATTCTCCGGTATATCTTTGGGGCACTCTTTGAGGTCCTTTGTGTTGGTTGAATAGATGAATATGAGATTGTGTGATGCATATCGTATAATCATACCCACGGATACTTGAGGTGACATTGGAGTATCTAGATGACATTAGGGTTTTGGTTGATTTGTGTCTTAAGGTGTTCTTCTAGTACAAACTCTAGGGCTGTTTTTGACACTTATAGGAATAGCCCAACGGATTGATTGGAAAGAATAACTTTGAGGTGGTTTCGTACCCTACCATAATCTCTTCGTTCGTTCTCCGCTATTAGTGACTGTGGAGTGACTCTTTGTTGCATGTTGAGGGATAGTTATGTGATCCGATTATGTTAGTATTGTTGAGGGAACTTGCACTAGCGAAAGCATGAACCCTAGGCCTTATTTCCTGTCATTGCAATACCGTTTACGCTCACTTTTATCATTATTTACCTTGCTGTTTTTATAATTTCAGATTACAAATACCTTTATCTACCATCCATATTGCACTTGTATCACCATCTCTTCGCCGAACTAGTGCACCTATACAATTTACCATTGTATTGGGTGTGTTGGGGACACAAGAGACTCTTTGTTATTTGGTTGCAGGGTTGCTTGAGAGAGACCATCTTCATCCTACGCCTCCTACGGATTGATAAACCTTAGGTCATCCACTTGAGGGAAATTTGCTACTGTCCTACAAACCTCTGCACTTGGAGGCCCAACAACGTCTACAAGAAGAAGGTTGTGTAGTAGACATCAGCGATCCTCCGCAGTAGATATGCGTCCGTGAGTCCTTGCTTTCTCATACCTTAGATCTGCATTAGGGTTTGCGAGTTCTTTCTGTGTTCTTCGCTGTTCATCGCAGTTTCTTTGTAGCTTCTCCACCGTATCCTTCTTTGATCTAAAAGAAGTATGGAACTCATGCGGTAGTTGTTTTGCATCCATTTCAGATGCTAGTAGATCCCTTTTTCTTGTACAAAGGCCTCCCTAGAACTGATGAACTCCTCGGTGCTGGTTTTTTAGGTCTAGATTTATTTTTCTTTTTTGAACCATCTTGATCCAAAATAGTAGCAACAGCTTGTGAAACTCGTTTACCTCAGTACCTAGTCAATTCTGTCTCAGGAAACCTTCGAATATCTTTAGCCATGGCGGCTTATCATGCCGGCTCATTTTCCCTTCATATATCATTAGCACTTACTTAAGCCGCCATTACTCATCTGTACTATAATCATTTAACCTGTAATTCCACCAATTAATTTGAACCGGCAAATTACTTTCTTTTCATCTTGTCCTTTTTCATTATGCCGTCAAAGGCGCCAACAGTCTGCAATTGGGTCCCTTCCACAGTCACTGATGATACTTTGAAGGATTTTGTCACCATCGGATATTTGCCGGAGAAGAACATTATGTCCTATCGTGCTCCTGACCCGGCCGAAGAACGACCTCAGCCCAAAGACGGTGAAGTCATCATCTTTACTGATCACATGAACCGGGGTTTTTCACCACCCGGCTCAAAGTTCTTCAGAGCTGGATGATGTTTCTGAGTCGGGCGTAGCCCTTGACTCTCTTGGCCTGTTTTTTAACAACCTTATTGACACTGACTATTGCCAGGACGACACGGGGGCCTGCCAGGCAGTAGAAGAAGAGGTAACTATTTCCTCCGACTCAGAACCTTTGCCAAGACAGAAACCTCGACTGGTAACCCGGAAAGTAAGGTTTTCACACCCTTTGGCTTATTTGGATCCTCATTTTCTTTTGAAAAAGCAGCAACATGAGAGACGCCGTCAGGCCCGGACCAGTGACGACAATGAACTGCTCTCCGGCTTACCGAAGACTCCTCGGAAACGCTAGAATGAGGTTTCTTTCACCATTGACTTTCGCTTTTGTCAATGAATCTACTTCCTTGCTCTTTTAAATTGTGATTTTACTTTTGGAGGAGGTCTCTTGTTCTTCTGGTGATTCCTCTCAAACCTAATTTTCGGCTTTCAAGACCGCCCCTAGGTAAAGAAAATTATCTTTCTTCTGCATCTTTAAGTCTGTATCGTTATACTGACTCATGAAATTCTTCTTAGTAGTCAAGCAAAGCCCAAGAAGGCCAAAGTGGCTAAGCCGGCGGAAGACCCGAAAACCGCCGAACCGACAATACCAACTCCTGCTCCTGAACAATCTGAAGCACCAGAAGATCCTGCTGTCAACGTTCAATCAGACCCTCCTGAGCTGTCAGTTGATGAGACCATTCTCAATCCATCTACCGTTGGTCTGTCCAGCTCAGCTAACCCACCGGCGACTTCTGAAAATGAAGTTCTAATAACTGGCAGCAGATTCATTGAGCCAGGCAACCCAACTGTACTGGCTAGACACTCTGCCAAGCAAGAAGCTTTGGAAAGGCAGAAGGTACGGTTTGACGTCTCTCACTATGCTCACCTGAGCATTAGTGACGTGCTATCTGGATACCTCAGTCATGTGCATTCCTGTCGTGACTCTGAAATTGAGATGGTCAAACAACTGCAACTGAAATATGAGGTATGTTCTCCGGCTTTCATTAGTTTACATATGCTCTGCTAGCCCCCAAGTCTCCGTATTATGATGAACCTGAATGATCTGTAGACTTGTGATATAGGTTGATGCTCTGTTGATGTGGAGCGAACCTCGAGGCGAGGGTCGATTCGTTGTTGGCCCGATCTTTCACAGCACAAACATCCATCGCACCAAGAACAAGTCGCGGGTTTACGAAGATGTTTGCAAATCCCACGAAAACAACACGCCAACCCCTCGATCTGAAGGAATAATGTGGACGAACCGTATACGTTCAGCTTGTAATCTCCTACGCGTCGCGTCGCAGGAACTCACACGCCAGTAGAGACTTTTGATAAGATTTCTCAAAACTCGATAATGGCCGATGACCGAAAAAACACACACATGTCTAATTCATCTCAAAATAACCTCCTTTTATAATGACCGTAGCATAACTATTTATAATATAGCTAGCTGACTTAAACTTGCGTAATAAGTTGACCGAAGAAAATCTCACGCTATCTCTAACTCTGGACCAAACATCTAAAGGAGCAAAACTGATTATGTACTTTATTTTAGCAGGTAATCATTACAAAATAAATAAAACAAATATCTCTAGTGGCCCCCATCCGACTTGTCTCAGGGAAAATAATCTCCACCATCCAAACATACCGGTGTGCACCTCCGGTTCTGGTGGCCTTGAACGTGAGAAGTAGTAGATCCCAAGGAAACTTGACTCTTGTACGTGTACAACATGGATTTGTTTTGAGCGTGGCAACCAGAAGAGAAAATCAAATTGATGCACACCTTGGCAAAACATGCACGAATCCTTCCTTGCATGCACGCACACGTAATAATGCATGCATGCGTACTTGGTAGCAGGAAAGTAAATCCCTTTTGAAATTATTACTTCTCCTAACTGAATCAAGTTTTAACTCCGGCGGCCTCGGCAACTCAAACGAATCCATCTCATATCCTATTTTAATGGAATTCCAAACAAGACCTAAATCTGATGTATGTATTGTACCAGATAATTCTTTGCCCTCATACTTACACGTGTATGTGCTACCAGCATATGCATGCGCCTCCTGGTCCATGTCAAACATATGATAGGAAGCATGCATTATCTCTTCATGCACAGTAACAATCTCTTGAACAAGTGCAACGTTAATATGACTGGAGCTAGGACTGGTCATATCATTTGTCTTAGATTTTTCCTAAGTCCAATGGATTAGCATAAATTCGCACCTGTAGTCCCCAAGGACCGGCTTAATTCCTCATGAATGAGCCGGTACTTAACTTCATAGCTATCTTGAATTAGTCCAGACTAATATTGTTATCCGGCTCAAGAGGAAAAAAATTCTGAATATCATGCATTAGCCCCCAAGTGCCAAGCGTTGTTACCTGTAAAATGCTTGGTACTTAAAAGAGTTATTTATGCCTTTTAAGAATTGCTTTGACAGACATTAGCCCCCAAGTGCCAAGTAGTATTGCTTTGCAAAGTGCTTGGGACTTTTAATTATTATGACCTTTATTGGAATAAACTTGTGACACACCTGTGCATGTCTGTAGACTGCCATAACCGAATTGGGTTCTCAACTGGCTGATGCAAAGACCCGGTTGGCGGCTCAAGAGACGGAGATAAAAAATGTTGACTCCAAACTCCAGTTGAGCTTATCTGAAGCAGAAAAACTGAAGACCAGTTTTTACGCAGAGAAAAAATCTTGGGCCGATGAAAAAAGCATGCTGATACAGCGTGCTGAAACAGCCGAGGCGGCTCTCAAAGAGGTTTCCACGGAGCTCACCGGTTTAAAGAACTGGGTGTCTTAGATGGTCTCTGCAATCTTTGGTGCATCATTTGTATTATTTATTGAAACTCTATTTTTGCCAGAAATATAAGCCACCTGCTTAACCTTTTGAAAATACTCATAGGTCCACGGAGCAACAATCTGAGCCAAAACAGCTTGACGAAACTCAAGGCGGTTTACACCTTGGTAGAGCAACTGTACACTGGAGCTCAACGGGCACTTGCCATTATTTCCCCAGCCAACCAAGGACCAAACCTCTTGAGTGATGTTTTGAAGAAGCTATCTATCTTACCCGCTAGATTCCAAGAGGTCAAACGGTCTTGTGCAAGAGCCGGAGCCCTAACCGCTCGAAGCCGCTCCAAAGCCTGCGTGTCGGAACTCGACCCGGCGGATGTAGCCAAGGGATATCCCAATTTTAAGGAAGACGGGGCTCCGTTTGATCAAGAAGATTTTGCTGCTTGTGTGAGAGGAGTTCATCCTCATGCTACCATCCTTGGCGATGAGACCAACATTGATAAGTATTAGCTGGGTTTTGACGTTGATAATAAAAAGATGGCGACTCCTTCGTATAAAGTGACAGATCTCATCTCGCCGGTTCACCGACACACCTTTGCCCCAGAAATTGACCCGGCTGGTCTAATCGATGATGAAGCTGAGTTTGTTGCTCTTCATGGCTTTGATTGGTCCAAGCACAGTTTCCAACCAATGGAGGAATATGAACCGGCGAGGGAGGAGTCGTAACCATCCAACTAATCCAGCTAAGATTTTAATGAACCGGCCTTTAGCTTAGCATCTGCTTAGGAGACAAAATAATTTTAATCTTTTGGGCTCCCAACGCCTTGTAATAGGCTAGCTTTAAAACCCGCATGTTCTACCTATGCCATCGTGCATATCATACTGCGTACGACATTTTATCCGTCATGTCAATATATGCTTTATATCCTTTATCATATCTGCAGTGTTTAAACATGTTCCTGTATGTAAAAGATGAGAAACTATCCTGGCGGTTTATCGCTGGACGGGTCAAAACACCCAATACATAACTATGAAATTACCATAGCGGAATAATCAGGGCCAGATGTAAAGATAAACAAGGCTGAAAAGCCTTTGATTAAAGAAAAAACACAGATAAGTCTGGTTATGAATGGCAATGTCATACATGTGTTCTTTGATTCTGGACTGCCGACTTATGTGACCCGGACAGTAAGGGTGACAACCCAATCTTTTTAGAAGTCAATACTTCCATATGCCTGATGACTGTTATACCTTGGCAGCTCATTGTCAAATAACCGAGCCGGTTTAAATTGAAACAATACTTACAGTTAGATTCGAGACAACAAAAAACCAGTAAAACAAAAGAGTATCTTTCAAACAATGTAAATCAAGCATTAAGAAAAATTTGGAGCCTTCTGATTCGAATACGATCAGTAAACCAGACCAAAGGGGTTAAACTAGGATTCGAATACGATCATGTAGCCCCCAGTGGCTTTGGCGTTGCGCCGATCAAGAGGGTACTGACAGCTATGTTCTCTTTGGTTCGAATACGACCTATGTTTGAAAAGGAAGCCCCCAAATGACCTTGAGAGGTTTTAACGACCCTGATTCGAATACGATCCAAGTTGGACCCAAAAGGGGTTAAGCTATGATCCGGATATGATCAAGAAGCCCCCTAGTGAGTTTGGCTTTGCGCCGATCAAGCGGGTTATGACAGCTATGTTCTCTTTGGTTCGAATACGACCTATGTTTGAACAAGAAGCCCCCTAGTGACCATGAGGTTTTAACAGCTAGATTCGAACACGATCGTGAGCCGGACCAAGAAGGTTAAGCTAGATTCGAATACGATCAGCCTCCACTTGGTCGTCTTATACTTAAGATAACAAAGATACATGATCATTAAGGAAAAAAGGACAAAGCTCCTGCTTTATTATTTATCATAATATATACAACGTCAAAGTATGTACATTATGAGAGCCGGTGGCTCAAGTGTAAGTTGAGAAATATTCCACGGCCGGCGGGTCTCTTCCTCTGACTTACGTGAGTCTTTGTGCTCTCGAACATCGATAAGGTAGTATGACACGTTATTCAAGTTCTTTCTGACCACAAAGGGTCCTTCCCAATGTGGGGATAGCTTGTGCGCATCAGACTAATCTTGGATGAGCCGGAGCACCAAATCACCTTCTTGAAAGGTTCTTGACCTAACCCGGCGGCTATGATAACGATGCAGGTCCTGTTGGTAAATCGTTGAGCGGGCTGCTGCTAAGTCACACTCTTCATCTAATAAATCTAGCGCATCCTGACGGGTTTGTTCGTTATCAGCTTTGACGTAAGCCGCCACTCGGGGCGAGTCATGACGGATGTCACTGGGCAGGACTGCCTCTGCTCCATAGACCATGAAGAAAGGCATATAACCCGTGGATCTGTTAGGGGTAGTATTGATACTCCATATCACAGAGGCTAATTCTTCCACCCAATAACTCGGTGTCCGTTGCAAAGGGACCATAAGCCGGGGTTTTAGACCTTTCAGGATTTCCTGATTAGCCCTTTCAACTTCACCATCGGATTGGGGTGAGCTACTGATGAAACATCAAGCCGGATATGTTCCCGTTGACAGAATTCTTCCATAGCTCCCTGGGACAGGTTGGTGCCATTATCAGTAATAATGCTATGTGGAAAACCAAAACGAAAGATCACTTTCTTCATGAACTGAACCCCCGTGGTCGCATCACACTTACTGATCGGCTCTGCCTCAACCCATTTTGTGGACTTGTGCACTGCCACCAAAAGGTGCGTCTTTTTATCTTTGGATCTTTTGAAAGGTCCAACCATGTCAAGTCCCCAGACTGCAAACGGCCAAGTAATTGGAATCGTCCGCAATTCTTGAGTCGGCACGTGCGCCCGTCGTGTGAATTTTTGACATCCATCGCACCTAATGACCAGATCCTCTACATCAGCGTGAGCCGTTAGCCAATAAAAACCATGACGGAAAGCCTTGGCCACAAGAGATTTTGAACCGGCACGATGGCCACAATCTAGTTCATGGATCTCACGAAGAATTTCTTGACCTTCTTCAGGAGAGACACAACATTGAAACGCTCCGGTGACACTGCGATGATACAACTCACCATTGGAAATTGTCATTGACTTGGACCGCCGGGTTATCTGTCTAGCCAAGGTCTCATCCTCCGGCAATTCGCCCTGGGTCATATAAGCCAAATACGGCACTGTCCAATCCAAAATGACATGAAGAGCCGCCACCAATTGTGCTTCCAGGTCTGGAACAACCAAGTCTTCCTCTGTAGGCAACTTGATAGAAGGGTTATGAAGAACATCTAAAAAAGTGTTAGGCGGCACCGGCTTATGCTGAGATCCCAACCAGCTTAAAGCATCAGCTGCTTCGTTCTTTCTGCGGTCAATGTGCTCCACTTGATAACCCTTGAAGTGTCCAGCAACAGCGTCAGCCTCACGGTGATAAGCCGCCATGAGAGGATCCTTGGAATCCCACTTGCCTGATACTTGCTGAGCCACCAAATCTAAGTCTCCAAGGCACCGTACCCGGCTTAAACTCATTTCTTTAGCCATTCTAAGACCATGGAGTAAAGCCTCATACTCAGCTGCTTTGTTAGTACAAGGAAACATCAACCGCAACACATAACAAAACTTGTCACCTCAAGGGGAAGTTAAAACAACTCCAGCCCTCGAGCCCTCCAATTGCCTGGACCCATCAAAATGAATCGTCCAATATGTGTTGTCTGGCTTCTCTTCAGGTATTTGCAACTCCGTCCAATCGTTAATGACATTCACCAGCGCTTGAGATTTGATGGCTGTACGCGGCACGTACTTTAAACCGTGAGACCCAAGTTCAATGGCTCACTTGGCGACTCGTCCCGTGGCTTCTCTATTTTGAATAATATCTCCTAAAGGAGCAGAGCTAACCACGGTGATTGGATGACCCTGGAAGTAATGCTTAAGCTTCCAGCTCGCCATGAACACCCCGTAAACGAGTTTCTGCCAACATGGGTATCTTTGTTTGGACTCAATGAGTACCACACTGACGTAGTAAACCGGCCGATGAACCATATATTCCTTACCAGTCTCTTCGCGTTCCACACCAATGGCCACACTGACAGCACGTGTGTTAGCGGCCACATATAACAACAGTGACTCCTTATCAATGGGAGCAGCAAGAACCAACAGCTCAGCGCGCTGTCTTTTCAGATCTTCAAAGGCAGAGTTAACAGCATCACTCCAGACAAAATCATCTGTTTTCTTCATCATTTGATATAACGGCATAGCCTTCTCACCTAGCCGGCTTATGAAACGGCTTAAAGCTGCAACACGACCCGCCAGCCGCTGAACGTCATTGATGCACGCTGGCTTAGCCAAAGACGTAATCGCCTTTATTTTCTCTGGGTTAGCCTCAATGCCTCTGTTAGACACCAAAAACCCAAAAGATTGCCTGCTGGTACTCCAAAGACGCACTTGGTCGGGTTGAGCATCATCTTGTAGACCCGGAGGTTATCGAAGGTTTCCTTTAGATCATCTACCAAGGTTTCCTTCTCTCTGGATTTCACCACTATATCATCCACATAAGCATGAACATTACGCCCAATCTGATTATGAAGACAGCTCTGCACACACCACTGATAAGTTGCCTGGGCACTCTTAATCCCAAAAGGCATAGACACATAGCAGAAGACTCCAAACGGGGTAATGAAAGCCATCTTCTCCTAGTCCTTAACTGCCATCTTGATCTGATGATAACCAGAATAAGCGTCCAGAAAACTCAAACGCTCACAACCCGCCGTAGGATCAATGATTTGATTAATGCGAGGGAGAGCAAAAGGATTAGCCGGACAAGCCTTGTTTAAATCCGTGTAATCTACACACATATTCCAGGTGCCGTTGTTTTTGAGCACAAGCACCGGGTTAGCCAACCACTCTGGGTGAAAAGCTTCAACAATAAAACCGGCCGCCAAGAGCCGGGCCACCTCCTCACCAATAGCCTTGCGCCTTTCCTCATTGAACCGACGAAGTAATTTCCTTACCGGCTTAAACTTTGGATCAATATTGAGAGTGTGCTCAGTGAGTTCTCTCGGTACACCCGGCATATCAGAAGGCTTCCATGCAAACATGTCCCGGTTCTCACGGATGAACCCGATGAGCGTGCTTTCCTATTTGGGATCCAAATTAGCACTGATAATAAATTGTTTGGATGAGTCGCCAGGCACAAAATCAATCATCTTGGTATCATCAGCTGATTTAAACTTCAGCGCCGGCTCATGCTCCGTAGTTGGCTTCTTCAAAGATGTCATGTCTGCCGGGTCAACATTGTCTTTGTAGAACTTTAACTCCTCCGTCGCGCAAACAGATTCTGTGTAAGCAGGATCGGCTTCCTCACACTCCAAGGCTATTTTACGGCTTCCATGTACTGTGATAGTACCTTTATAACCCGGCATCTTGAGCTGCAGATAAACATAACACGGACGCGCCATGAATTTTGCATAAGCCGGTCGTCCAAACAGGGCGTGATATGGGATCTTGATTTCAACCATCTCAAAGGTTAATTTCTCAGCCCTGGAATCATGTTCATCTCCAAAAGCTACCTCTAGCTCAATCTTACCCACTGTATATGCCGACTTACCAGGCACCACTCCATGAAAAATAGTGTTGGACGTCTTAAGACTTTTGTCAGTCAACCCCATGCAACGGAATGTCTCATAATAGAGGATGTTGATGCTACTGCCTCCGTCCATGAGCACTTTAGTGAATTTATATCCACCAACCCGAGGCGCCACCACCAAAGCTAGGTTACCCGGATTGTCAACCCGGGGCGGGTGATCCTCCCTACTCCACAGAATAGGTTGCTTAGACCATCTCAAATAACGAGGAACCGCCGGCTCAACAGTGTTTACTGCTCTCTTATGAAGTTTCTGGTCCCTTTTGCATAAGCTGGTGGTGAACACATGATACTGCCCACTACTTAGCTGCTTTGGGTTACTCTGAAACCCGGATTGGTGCTGCTGCTAACCTCCTTGGCCAGATTGCTGATTATAACCACATTGGTTACCTTGAGGGCCCTGGCCATGAAAACCACCACCGCCTGAATTGCCGCCCGAGCCATGAAAGCCGCCACCGCCTGAGCCGCTGCCAGGTCCATGATTACCGTCGAACATGTTGGAATTCTTGAAAACCTTCATGATCGTACAGTCTTTCCATAGATGGGTGGTTGGCTTC
This sequence comes from Triticum monococcum, assembly GCA_034509565.1. Lineage (NCBI taxonomy): Eukaryota > Viridiplantae > Streptophyta > Magnoliopsida > Poales > Poaceae > Triticum > Triticum monococcum. Next base: position 51,122,097 of record CM067846.1, read on the forward strand.
TTCCGGGTGTCGTGTCTTGGACAAGGTTCATTTAGCAACTGCTCGAGGGTGGGACCTGACCCGCCTGACCGAGGAGGTGGCCTCCCCTTACGCCGTTGATTGTTGCCCTATGCGTTGGTGTTAGCCACAAACTCCAGACTACCGTCAGCCTTACGTTTATTATTACCTCCTTGATTTGCCGGGTTATGCTAGTGACCTTTTCCATTGCCATTCTTCTTTCCCTTCCCTGTCTTCTCTTCGTCAGACGCGGGATCTTTGGTACTATCAGAGTCGGCGTATTTGACCAGAGCCGCCATCAGCTAGCCCATGTCATTGCAATCACGCTTGAGCCGCCCCAGCTTCTGTTTCAGAGGTTCAAAACGGCAATTTCTCTCCAACATTAAGACCGCAGAGCCGGCATCCATCTTATCAGATGAATGTATTATTTCCTTCACTCGGTGCACCCAATGGGTCATGGATTCACCTTCCTCTTGCTTGCAATTAGTCAAGCCCACAATCGACATGGGTTGCTGATACGTCTCCAACGTATCTATAATTTTTGATTGCTCCATGCTATATTATCTACTGCTTTGGACATTATTGGGCTTTATTATCCACTTTTATATTATTTTTGGGACTAACATATTAACCGGAGGCCCAGCCCAGAATTGCTGTTTTTTGCCTGTTTTATAGTTTCGAAGAAAAAGAATATCAAACGGAGTCCAAACAGAATGAAACCTTCGGGAACGTGATTTTCTCAACAAACAAGACCCAGGAGACTTGGACCCTACGTCAAGACACAAAAGAGGAGGCCACGACGTAGGGGGGCGTGCCTACCCCCCGGGCGTGCCCTCCACCCTCGTGGCCCCCCTGTTGCTCCACCGACGTACTCCTTCCTCCTATATATACCTACGTACCCCCAAACGATCAGATACGGAGCCAAAAACCTAATTCCACCACCGCAACTTTCTGTATCCACGAGATCCCATCTTGGGGCCTGTTCCGGAGCTCCACCGGAGGGGGCATCGATCACGGAGGGCTTCTACATCAACACCATAGCCCCTCCGATGAAGTGTGAGTAGTTTACCTCAGACCTACGGGTCCATAGTTATTAGCTAGATGGCTTCTTCTCTCTTTTTGGATCTCAATACAATGTTCTCCCCCTCTCTTGTGGAGAACTATTCGATGTAATCTTCTTTTTGCGATGTGTTTGTTGAGACCTATGAATTGTGGGTTTATGATCAAGTCTATCTATGAACAATATTTGAATCTTCTCTGGATTCTTTTATGTATGATTGGTTATCTTTGCAAGTCTCTTCGAATTATCAGTTTGGTTTGGCCTACTAGATTGATCTTTCTTGCAATGGGAGAAGTGCTTAGCTTTGGGTTCAATCTTGCGGTGTCCTTTCCCAGTGACAGTAGGGGGCAGCAAGACACGTATTGCATTGTTGCCATCGAGGATAACAAGATGGGGTTTTCTTCATATTGCATGAGTTTATCCCTCTACATCATGTCATCTTGCTTAAGGCGTTACTCTGTTTTTAACTTAATACTCTAGATGCATGTTGGATAGCGGTCGATGAGTGGAGTAATGGTAGTAGATGCAGGCGGGAGTCGGTCTACTTGTCTCGGACGTGATGCCTATATACATGATCATACCTAGATATTCTCATAACTATGCTCAATTCTGTCAATTGCTCAACACTAATTTGTTCACCCACCATAGAATACTTATGCTCTCGAGAGAAGCCACTAGTGAAACCTATGGCCCCCGGGTCTATCTTTATCATATTAATCTCCTACTACTTAGTTATTTCCTTTGCTCTTTACTTTGCCTTTGTTTTACTTTGCATCTTTATCACAAAAATACCAAAAATATTATCTTATCATATCTATCAGATCTCACTCTCGTAAATTGCCGTGTTGGGATTGATAACCCCTCTCCGCGTTGGTTGTGAGGATTTATTTGTTTTGTGCAGGTACGAGGGACTCGCGCGTAGCCTCCTACTCGATTGATACCTTGGTTCTCAAAAACTGATGGAAATACTTACACTACTTTGTTGCATCATCCCTTCCTCTTCGAGGAAAACGAACGCAGTGCTCAAGAGGTAGCAAGAAGGATTTCTGGCGCCGTTGCCGGGGAGGTCTACGCAAAAGTCAACATACCAAGTACCCATCACATACCCTTATCTCCCGCATTACATTATTTTCCATTTTCCTCTTGTTTTCCTCTCCCCCACTTCACCCTTGCCGTTTTATTCGCCATCTCTCTCTCTCTCTATCCTTCATCTCTTTCTCTATTTGCCTCTTTTTGCCGGCTTGCTTTTTGTTTGCTTGTGTGTTAGTTTTCTTGCTTGTCACGATGGATCAAGATAATACTAAATTATGTGACTTCACCAATACAAACAACAATGATTTTATTAGCACTCCGATTGCTTCTCTTACCGATGATGAATCTTGTGAAATTAATACTGCTTTGCTGAATCTTGTCATGAAAGATCCGTTTTCCGGCCTTCCTAGTGAAGATGCCGCTACCCATCTAAATAACTTCGTTGATTTGTGTGATATGCAAAAGAAGAAAGATAGGGATAATGATATTGTTAAATTGAAGCTATTTCCTTTTTCACTTAGAGATCGTGCTAAAGCTTGGTTTTCGTCTTTGCCTAAAAATAGTATTGATTCATGGAATAAGTGCAAAGGTGCTTTTATCTCTAAGTATTTTCTTCCCGCTAAGATCATCTCTCTTAGAAACAATATTATGAATTTTAAGCAACTTGATCATGAACATGTTGCACAAGCTTGGGAGAGAATGAAACTAATGATACGTAATTGCCCTACTCATGGTTTGAATTTGTGGATGATTATACAAAATTTTTATGCTGGATTGAATTTTGCTTCTAGAAATCTTTTAGATTCGACCGCGAGAGGCACTTTTATGGAAATCACTTTAGGAGAAGCTACTAAACTCCTAGATAATATTATGGTTAATTATTCTCAATGGCATACTGAAAGATCTACTAATAAAAAGGTGCATGCGATAGAAGAAATTAATGCTTTGAGTGGAAAGATGGATGAACTTATGAAATTATTTGCTAATAAGAGTGTTTATTCTGATCCTAAGATATGCCCTTGTCTACTTTGATTGAGATTAATAATGAATCTATGGGTGTGAATTTTGTTGGTAGGAACAATTTTGGTAACAACACGTATAGAGGAAATTTTAATCCTAGGTCTTATCCTAGTAATCCCTCTAATAATTATGGTAATTCCTACAACAATTCTTATGGAAATTGTAATAAGATGCCCTCTAATTTTGAATCTAATATTAAAGAATATATTACTTTGCAAAAGAATTTTAATTCTTTGATTGAAGAAAAATTGCTTAAGATTGATGAGTTGGCTAGGAACATTGATAGAATTTCTCTTGATGTTGATTATTTGAAACTTATATCTATTCCACCTAAGCATGATATCAATGACTCTCTCAAAGCCATGATAATTTCCATTTATGAGTGCAAAGAAAGAACCGCTAGGATGCGTGCTAAGAAAGATGCCTTTATAAGAGCGTGTTCTTCTAGTTCCTATGAAAATAATGATGAAGATCTAGAAGTTATTGATGTGTCCCCTATTATTAAATCTTTGTTTTGCAATATGAATCTTGATAATGATGGGACTGAATATGATCCACCTTTACCTAGAAGGCGTTCTAAGAATTCGGATTTTTTTGATCTGGATGCTAAAATTGATAAAAGTGGGATTGAAGAAATTAAAACCCTAGATGTTGCTAAACCCACTATTATGGATTTCAAGGAATTTAACTATGAAAATTGCTCTTTGATTTATTGTATTTCCTTGTTGCAATCCGTGCTAAATTCTCCTCATGCTTATAGTCAAAATAAAGCGTTTACTAAACATATCGTTGATGCCTTGATGCAATCTTATGAATAAAAACTTGAATTGGAAGTTTCTATCCCTAGAAAGCTTTATGATGAGTGGGAACCAACTATTAAAATTAAAATTAAAGATCATGAATGCTATGCTTTATGTGATTTGGGTGCTAGTGTTTCCATGATTCCAAAGACTTTGTGTGATTTGTTAGGTTTTCGTGATTTTGATGATTGCTTTTTAAACTTGCACCTCGCGGATTCCACCATTAAGAAACCTATGGGAAGAATTAATGATGTTCTTATTGTTGCAAATAGGAATTATGTGCCCGTAGATTTTATTGTTCTTGACATAGATTGCAATCCTTCATGTCCTATTATTCTTGGTAGACCTTTCCTTAGAACGATTGGTGCAATTATTGATATGAAGGAAGGAAATATTAGATTCCAATTTCCATTAAGGAAAGGCATGAAACACTTTCCTAGAAATTAAATTAAATTACCTTATGAATCTATTATGAGATCCACTTATGGATTGCCTACCAAAGATGGCAATACCTAGATCTATCCTTGCTTGTTATGCCTAGCTAGGGGCGTTAAACGATAGCGCTTGTTGGGAAGCAACCCAATTTTATTTTTATTCCTTTATTTTTGCTCCTGTTTAGTAATAAATAATTTATCTATCCTCTATTTAGGTTTTGTTTTTTGTGTTTAATTAGTGTTTGTGCCAAGTAGAACCGTTGGGAAGACTTGAGGAAAGTCTTGTTACACTTGCTGTAAAAACAGAAACTTTAGCGCTCACGAGAACTACAGCCATTTTTATTTGGAAAGTGATATTTAGTTCATTATTTTTGAAGATGATTAATAGATAAATTCATCACGTCCAGAAATTTATTTTAGAATTTTTGGGGTTCCAGATCTTGCGCTAGCTACAGATTACTACAGACTGTTCTGTTTTTAACAGATTCTGTTTTTTCGTGTGTTGTTTGCTTATTTTGATGAATCTATGGCTAGTAAAATAGTTTATAAACCATAGAGAAGTTTGAATACAGTAGGTATAACACCAATATAAATAAAGAATTAGTTCATTACAGTACCTTGAAGTGGTCTTTTGTTTTCTTTCGCTAACGGAGCTCACGAGATTTTCTACTTTGAGTTTTGTGTTGTGAAGTTTTCAAGTTTTGGGTAAAGATTTGATGGATTATGGAACAAGGAGTGGCAAGAGCCTAAGCTTGGGGATGCCCATGGCACCCCCAAGATAATCTAAGTACACCTAAAAGCCAAAGCTAGGGGATGCCCCGGAAGGCATCCCCTCTTTCGTCTACTTCTATCGGTAACTTTACTTGGAGCTATATTTTTATTCGCCACATGATATGTGTTTTCTTGGAGCGTCTTGTATGATTTGAGTCTTTACTTTTTAGTTTACCACAATCATCCTTGCTGTACACACCTTTTGAGAGATCCATACATATTTGTAATTTGCTAGAATACTCTATGTGCTTCGCTTATATCTTTGAGTTATATAGTTTTGCTCTAGTACTTCACTTATATCTTTTAGAGCACGGTGGTGGATTTGTTTTATAGAAACCATTGATCTCTCATGCTTCACTTATATTATTTTGAGAGTCTTAAATAGCATGTTAATTTTCTTAAAATCTTAATATGCTAGGTATTCAAGATTAGTAAAATTTTCTTATGAGTGTTTTGAATACTAAGAGAAGTTTGATGCTTGATGATTGTTTTGAGATATGGAGGTAATAATATCAAAGTCGTGCTAGTTGAGTAGTTGTGAAATTGAGAAATGCTTGTGTTGAAGTTTGCAAGTCCCGTAGCATGCACGTATGGTAAACATTATGTAACAAATTTGAAACATGAGGTGTTATTTGATTGTCCTCCTTATGAGTGGCGGCCGGGGACGAGCGATGGTGTTTTCCTACCGATCTATCCCCCTAGGAGCATGCGCGTAGTGACGAGGTTTTTGATGACTTGTAGATTTTTGCAATAAGTATGTGAGTTCTTTATGACTAATGTTGAGTCCATGGATTATACGCACTCTCACCCTTCCATCCTTGCATTGCCCTTTCTCACATTGAGAGTTGGCGCAAACTTCACCGGTGCATCCAAACCCCGTGATATGATACGCTCTTTCATACATAAAGCTCCTTATATCTTCCTCAAAACAGCCACCATACCTACATATTATGGCATTTCCATAGCCATTTCGAGATATATTGCCATGCAACTTTCCACCATTCCTTTTATCATGACACATTCATTATTGTCATATTGCTTAGCATGATCATGTAGTTGACATAGTATTTGTGGCAAAGCCACCATTCATAATTCTCTCATACATGTCACTCTTGGTCCATTGCATATCCCGGTACACCGCCGGAGGCATTCATATAGAGTCATCTTTTGTTCTAGTATCGAGTTGTAATCATTGAGGTGTAAATAAATAGAAGTGTGATGATCATCATTTTCTAGAGCATTGTCCCAAGTGAGGAATTAAAAAAAGAAAGATAAAGGCCATAAAAAAGAGAAGGCCAAAAAATGAGAGAAAAAGAGAGAAGGGACAATGTTACTATCCTTTGCCACACTTGTGCTTCAAAGTAGCACCATAATCTTCATGATAGAGAGTCTCTTGTTTTGTCACTTTCATATACTAGTGGGAATTTTCATTATAGAACTTGGCTTGTATATTCCAACAATGGGCCTCCTCAAGTGTCCTAGGTCTTCGTGAGCAAGCAAGTTGGATGCACACCCACTTAGTTTCTTTCGTTGAGCGTTCATACATTTATAGCTCTAGTGCATCCGTTGCATGGCAATCCCTACTCCTTGCATTAATATCAATTAGTGGGCATCTCCATAGCCCATTGATTAGCCTCGTTGATGTGAGACTTTCTCCTTTTTTGCCTTCTCCACATAACCCCCCTCATTATATTCTATTCCACCCATTGTGCTATGTCCATGGCTCGCGCTCATATATTGCGTGAAAGTTTATAGGTTTGAGATTACTAAAGTATGAAACAATTGCTTGGCTTGTTATCGGGGTTGTGCATGATGAGAGCATTCTTGTGTGATGAAAATGGAGCATGACTAAACTATATGATTTTGTAGGGATGAACTTTCTTTGGCCATGTTATTTTGACAAGACATAATTGCTTAGTTAGTATGCTTGACGTATTATTATTTTTATGTCAATATGAACTTTTGTCTTGAATCTTTCAGATCTGAATATTCATACCACAATTAAGAAGAATTACATTAAAATTATGCCAAGTAGCACTCCGCATCAAAAATTCTGTTTTTATCATTTACCTACTCGAGGACGAGCAGGAATTAAGCTTGGGGATGCTTGATACGTCTCCAACGTATTTATAATTTTTGATTGCTCCATGCTATATTATCTACTGTTTTGGACATTATTGGGATCTATTATCCACTTTTATATTATTTTTGGGACAAACCTATTAACCGGAGGCCCAGCCCAGAATTGCTGTTTTTTTTGCCTGTTTTAGGGTTTCGAAGAAAAAGAATATCAAACAGTCCAAACGGAATGAAACCTTCGGGACCATGATTTTGTCAACAAATAAGACCCAGGAGAGTTGGACGCTACGTCAAGACACAAAAGAGGAGGCCACGAGGTAGGGGGCGCGCCTACCCCCCCCCCTAGGCGCACCCTCCACCCTCGTGGGCCCCCTGTTGCTCCGCCGACATTCTCCTTCCTCCTATATATACCTACGTACCCCCAAACGATTAGATACGGAGCCAACAACCTAATTCCACCGCCGCAACTTTCTGTATTCACGACATCCCATCTTGGGGCCTGTTCCGGAGCTCCGCTGAAGGGGGCATCGATCACGGAGGGCTTCTACATCAACACCATAGCCCCTCCGATGAAGTGTGAGTAGTTTACCTCAGACCTACGGGTCCATATTTATTAGCTAGATGGCTTCTTCTCTCTTTTTGGATCTCAATACAATGTTCTTCCCCACTCTTGTGGAGAACTATTCGATGTAATCTTCTTTTTGCAGTGTGTTTGTTGAGACCGATGAATTGTGGGTTTATGATCAAGTCTATCTATGAACAATATTTGAATATTCTCTGAATTCTTTTATGTATGATTGGTTATCTTTGCAAGTCTCTTCAAATTATCAGTTTGGTTTGGCCTACTAGATTGATCTTTCTTGCAATGGGAGAAGTGCTTAGCTTTGGGTTCAATCTTGCGGTGTCATTTCCCAGTGATAGTAGGGGCAGCAAGGCACGTATTGTATTGTTGCCATCAAGGATAACAAGATGGGGTTTTCTTCATATTGCATGAGTTTATCCCTCTACATCATATCATCGTGCTTAAGGCGTTACTCTGTTGTTAACTTAATACTCTAGATGCATGTTGGATAGCGGTCGATGAGTGGAGTAATAGTAGTAGATGCAGGCAGGAGTCGGTCTACTTGTCTCGGACGTGATGCCTATATACATGATCATACCTAGATATTCTCATAGCTATGCTCAATTCTGTCAATTGCTCAACAGTAATTTGTTCACCCACCGTAGAGTACTTATGCTCTCGAGAGAAGCCACTAGTGAAACCTATGGCCCCCGGGTCTATCTTTATCATATTAATCTCCTACTACCTAGTTATTTCCTTTGCTCTTTACTTTTCCTTTGTTTTACTTTGCATCTTTATCACAAAAATACCAAAAATATCATCTTATCATATCTATCAGATCTCACTCTCGTAAGTGGCCATGTAGGGATTGACAACCCCTATTCGCGTTGGTTGCGAGGATTTATTTGTTTTGTGCAGGTACGAGGGACTCGCGCGTAGCCTCCTACTGGATTGATACCTTGGTTCTAAAAAACTGAGGGAAATACTTACGCTACTTTGCTGCATCATCCCTTCCTCTTCGGGGAAAACCAACGCAGTGCTCAAGAGGTAGTGGTTGCTTGCATGTATCTTTGAAGTTCTGAATAAATTGGGCCTTTAACTCGGCCCATGAGCCGATGGAGTTGGGTGGCAACCCCTTCAACCAAGTGCGAGCTGTTCCATCCAACATCGTGGTAAAGTACTTGGCCATCGCTGCGTCACTGACCTCCAGCAATTCCATGGCCATCTCATAACTTTCGATCCATGCCCCGTGTTGTAAGTCAGCTGTGTAATTAGGCACCTTCTAAGTCCCCTTGAAATCCTTTGGTAAACGCTCATTACGTAGAGCCGGCACCAAGCAAGGGTCACCTCCTGTCCTTGTGGCCACACCTGCTTCAACAGAGATCGTCGAATAAAACGGAAAAGCTTGGTGAGCCGCCTGCTCAGCTGCCTGTTGAACCGCCCGCTCGGCCTCTTGGCGGATCCTATCTTGGTCAACCAAATTAAGAGCTCCATCACGTGTCGGGTCATGCCTGCGTGGCTAGTCATGGCGCTGGGCGTTGCTTGACATGGCCAATGAATCCATATGCCTGATGTAGCTCGGGCTCCAGCTCGGGCGAGGGGTTGAATGAATCCTGTCCCGACTATAAGAGTATGACTCCTACTGCGCCAGAGTTGTCTGAAGAAGTTCTCTGACCCTTCGCGTTTTGATCGCCGTCGGAGAGTCGCCTTCCTTGGGGAGAGCCGCCAAACATGCTGATGAAGCAATTAGATTCTCCAGAGGGCTAGGAAAATGACCCGGTGGCATTGGTGTACAACGAGGCGGAGCAGTATTCACCCGAGGGGGTTCCATAGCCCGCGGCTGACCCGGCACCCAGCTCCGGGTGTTGTAATCCGGTTTGCGTCTGACAGGTTACTGGGACCGGCTCCAGGTGTGTGGAAGAGGTTCCTAGGATCTTAAGTCAGAGGCAGTCGTGATTGAGCCTTCTGGTGCCTTCTCCTATGGACCTCGTTTGATGCGTTCAGATCCATCGTGAGCCAAAAAGCCTCTGATTGAATTTGCTGAGCCCGGGCGTCCAAAGCCGTCCGCTCCGCTGCCATCCTGATGTCCTCCGCCGCCAAGTTTTCCTTGGCTTGTGCTACCTCCTCACGTAGCCGTGCCATCTCCACATCATGCTGAGCCTTATCCGCCGGTTCAACCACGGCGGTCAACAGGGCCGTCATCCTATCCATGAGATCCATTAGCACCTGAGCCGGCGGGCGCGCAGGGTCTCCTAACCCGACCGCGGCCGTCCCGGTGGTTATTGCTGCCGCAGTCGTAGAGTTTTGAGCGAGGTGCGTACCAGTCATGAAGACCCCCGCTCTGTTCGGCAGCTCAAAGGGGTCCGGAATACTGCTGCCATCGGAACAGCCCCCAAGCCTGCCATCTTGTAGTTGATACAATGAATCCGTCTCGCCCGTGGACAACTCACCGTCAGAATTGATGGTTGTCTCACCGCCATCCACAGATCCTTCAGAAAACTCTCCTCCATGGATGCAACGGGCGGGTCTCCCACGCTGAGCCGTCTCGATGAGGTCGGTGCAGATGTCCGGCTCAGGGCCCGCCTCGCCGATCCGGCCAATGAAGACATGGATTCCGCCGAAGGGGACCCGGTACCCGTACTCAATTGAGCCGGCGTCGGGGCCCCAGCCTGCGTTGTCGTTGTAGAGCTTGCCGCGACGACTCTTGGTCATCCGGCCCACAGCGTATCCCTTGAGCCCTTCGAAGCTGCCCTTCAAGAACTCAAATCCACCGTGCGCTGGCCCCACGGTGGGCGCCAACTGTCGTGAAATTGTCACGACAGATGTCCTAGTGAAAGGACTTAGTCATGGAGCCATCGCAACTAGGAAGCTTAAATGGGTTAATCGGGACAGAGGACACGAGAGGTTTGTATACTGGTTCGACCCTTGCGGTGAAGGTAAAGCCTAGTCCAGTTGATGTGGTATTGCTAGGTTTCGAGGACCAGGAAGCGAAATACGCTAGCTTGGCTCTCGATCTGTTTTTTCTTGTCCTAAGCCGCCGCCGGGTCGTCCCCTTATATACACGGGTTGACGCCCTGCGGCCTACAGAGTCCCGGCCGGCTCATACAATGTGTCCGGCTTGGTGATATCTTTTACATGCCTTACTTTACAAGTCTTATTCATCATGGCGGTTTACACTTACGGGCCTTAAGCCGCCTCTGGGCTTGGGCCTACTACAAGCCTTATCGTAAACCATCACCTTGTATACTCTTCCGGCTTCTTTTAGGTAACCCGCCATTGTGATTGACCCGGCCCCTCCTGGGCGGGTCATATCCCCAACACTTTTTTTTCAAATCTTTGAACCTTATTCCAATATCGTTGAACACTTTTCAAATTCTTTAAACTTTTATTCAAATTCAAAGAAATTTTATTCAAGTTCAATTAACTTTTTTCAGATTCTATGAAATTTTTCTTCAAAATCGATGAACTTTTTTCAAATTCGATAAACTTTTTTTTCAAGTTTAATGAACTTTTTTTTCAAAAACAATGGACACATTTCAAATTTGATGAACTTTTTTCAAAATCAATGAACTCTTTTTAGTTTTGTGAACTTTTCTTCGAAAATGATGAACTTATTCAAGTTCATGATTTTTTGGTAAATAATTCAGAACATTAAGTGATACAGTGCAGATGCATAAATAGTGCGCCCGCATGTTCTTATATTGTTGGCGTTTTTGTTAGGCACTATAGTTGAGTTGTTTGAGTGGTTAGGTGACCTCGTCCAGGAAGGCAGTGGCCTGAGTTCGAATCCTAAGAGGGTCAACCGGGGCGCATCGGGCATGTTGGGCCAGGCCCGCGGGGTAGGGTGTGGGTGCCTAGGTTCGTGCGATCCCGGTTTTGGGAACCGCTAAAGGCGCGGCTTAGGAGCTCCCGGATATAAGCCGACCCGTTAATAGTTGGTTCCACACGCTTGACGAGCGAGCGGCGGGATATGGGCCGACCCGTTAATGGTTGGTGCGATCCCGGTTTTGGGAACCTTCTAAAAGGTTCCAGCCGGTCCTTCTAGGAGGTTCCCTAACAAACTTTTTTCTTGTTCTGTATTTTTTCCGTTTTCATTTTTTGCCTCATTCCTGTTTTTTCTTTTCCCTCCTTTTTCCATTTTCTGTTTATTTTCCTTTATTTCTACTTTTTTTTCTTTCCATTTTCTTTCTTCAAATTTCTTTATTTTTTTATAAAAATCATTCTTCAGAAATTTCGTTCATAAATGCAAAAAATATCCATGTTGTAAAAAAATGTTTGTACTTTTCCAGAAATATTCAAAATTTCAAAAAATGCTTCCATTATAGTAAAATCAATTTTTTTACCCAATGGTCATGTTTCAAAAATTGTTCACAAATGTCCATATAAAAAACCCAATTATCAAAAAATAATTGTGTTTTCAAATTTGGTTCAGTATATATTTCTTCAAAATGGTCGAATCTTTTTCAAAATTTTATCTGGAAGTTCAAAACGTTTCTGTTTTTAAAAAATATTCATAAGTATTTAAAAAAATGTTTATGTTTCCATTTTCTTGGGAGTTTAAAAAATTGTTCGCAAATTAGAAAAAATCTTCGTGTTTTCAAATATGTTTTCTTTTTCAAAAATTGTTCGGAAGGTTATTCAAAAATTATTCAGAACTTCAAAAACTGTTCCTGTTTTCTAAAATTCTTTACAAATTTTAAAAAATGTTCATGTTTCCTTATTTTTGGAGTTTCAGAAAATGTTTCTGTTTCGAAAATTCTTCAGAAATTTCAAAAAATGTTAGCCTTTCAAAAATTTCCTCGGGATTTAAAAAAATGTTCGCTTTTCAAAATTTTGTTTTGGAATTACAAAAAATGTACCCGCTTCAACAAAGTGTTCATCATTTTCAGAAAATGCTTTCTTCATTTAATGCTTTGCGTTGCCTTACAAAAATGGCGTTTGAAATTTTAGAATTTTTTTTCGAATCTGCGCTGGGTTTGGTTCTTAAGTGTTTGTGTTGTTTTCAAATCATTGAATCTCGATAGCTTAGTTGGTTTTATTGCCTACTCTTTTAGGATGAGGATTCAACTCCCAGCTCCGACCGATTTTTTGATGTATTTTACATCGCCACGATGCCTAAATGGGCCGACCCAGTCAGGACTCCGTGTGTGTGCGTCGCGACGACAACTTGCTGCAGAGCGCATCATACAGGAGTTCCCGATCGAACCGATGGGGGCGAGCGAATTGTTCGTTCGGCGCTACGCCGCTGCCCCCTAGAAATAAAAGGAGTTATGCGGTTCCAATTTTTTAAGGAAAAGTCATCGTGGCGACTTTATTAATTTTTACAGCTGTGCTAAAACACACCTAGATGTGTCATAAGTATTGCACATCTAAGTCTTATGTCATTGATCTTATGTGTCATAACTTAAAAAAAGTGTTTCTTACCATTCAAAAAACATTCAACATATATTCAAAAAACTGCTATGTATTGGAAAAAATATTCATAAAAATGTATTGGAAAAAATGTTCATCATGTATTTGAAAAACATTCAATATGTATCAAAAAAATATTCCACATGTATAAAAAAGATACACCTTGTAATAAAAAAAGTACACATGTATTAGAATGTAATAAAAACAAAAACACACAGGCAAACCAAAGAAAATCGATAAAAATACACAAAATATATATTGAATGAAAAGTTCTAAAATTGTCCCTATACGTTCGTAGAACCTTCCCGAAACAACTTTATGGGCGGGTCCACTAAAGCGAGCACATACACAGCGCCAAAGGCGAGCGGAGTCATGTCTCGGTTGACATAGCTCCCATGCTCGAAAGCTCCCTATGAAAAGTATGGTAAGGGCCACTAGGCCGACCATGGGTTAGGACAAGTAGGATGGTGTCCCGAGTCCGAGAGCAACTAATCAAGGGGTATCTTTTACGGGAGCCCTGAAAGCGTTACTTTTGGTGTGCTGAGAGCGCTTTATTTGACGCGCTCTTAGCCGTTGTCACATGTCGTGTGCTGGGCTGTTTCTCGGAAATTTTTATTTTAATTTTTGTACGTGTTTTTGCGTTCTAGATGGGTTTTTTGGCTTTTCATTTTTTGCCCAGTTTCTCCTAGGTTTTGGAGTAAAAAAATATTTTTTTGTGTTAAAAACACATTTTTTGCTTCCAAGTGAGGCATAATTTTGTTTCTGTGCTCACAGAAAAAGAAAAAAATGTTTTTTTAAAACTTCTTTCATGAGAGGCACAAACTTGCTTGTTGTGGATGCAAAGGTTTGCTTCGTGAGAGGCATAGTTGTGCCTCTCGAAAAGTGGAAAAATGTGTTTTACCGTTTGTGAGAGGCACATATTTTCTTCTTATGGAGGCACACATGTTTGCTTACGTGAGAGGCAAAATGTAACACCCCGGATGTAACTTTTCATATTTATAACTCCAACTCTTGCCATTTTCGTCTATGTGATATGATATTTTCTTCGTGGTTGGTTTTTGTCTTTCGTTTTGCATTTTGTTCATGTCATGCATTTCATATCATGTCATTATGGGCATCGCATTTGCATTCGTGTTCGTCTCATGCGTCCGAGCATTTTCTCCGTTGTCCGTTTCGCAATCCGACACTCCTACGTGCACCCGGTGCACCCCTCTTGTCTCTTTTCGTGAGCGAGAGAAAAACGTTCTCGGAATGGGCCGATATTTGTCAAGTCTCCTTGGTACACCATCGGTAGACCGCCTGTCAAATTTTGTTCCATTTGAAGGTCATTTGATACCCCAACGGTTAACCAGATAACCGCAAAAGCCTCTTTTGTGTTGCAGCCCAACACCCCTCCAAGACAGTCCAATAACGCATCTAAACCACCTCCATGTTCTCCGTCGTTGGATCACGATTGTGTGGGCGAAAACTGCACCTCATTTCGACTCTCCTAGCTCCCCCTACATATATATATATGTGTGTGTGTGTGTGTGTGTGTGTGTGTGTGTGTGTGTGTGTGTGTGTGTGTGTGTGTGTGTGTGTGTGTGTGTGTGTGTTTCCCCCCGAAAAATCGCAGTCTAACCCTAGTCTAGCCTCCCCCGCCTCCACCAGACACATCCGGAGGCGCCGGAAGCGTTCGCTCCACCGCCCGGGCCAACCAGGGACCACCACGTGTCGCCGCCGGTCTCCTCTTTCCTCCCCGCCGCCGTGGGCCCACGAGGCCCATCGCCGGCCCTCCCAGCCCGCATCGCTCCGCCGCCACCCGCGTGCGCCCACGACCCCGTGTCGCCGCCCGGCCTCCTCGCCGGTTCCAGCGTGCCGCCGTGGGTCTTCTCCGCGCCGCCGCCTCGCCGCTCCTCCGTCGCCGCGCCGCCGCACCGGCCTCGTCGCCAACCCCCACTGCCACCTCGTCATCCGGCCCCCGTCGCGCCGGATCCGGCTGGACCCGCCCCGTCCCGACCTCGCCGGCGCCTCCCCGTGTCTCTCTGCCGTCTTCCTCCACTCCAGTCGCAAGTCCGGCGAGCTCCCCGACGAACCTTGATTTCCTCGCCGGGTTAACCCTAGATCCGGAGGTGAGATTTCATAGTCCCGAAACTCCGTAATTTTTTATGCTACCTTCAACATGTCGTATCTCGGTGACTGTGGCTCCAAATCATGCATATGATATGTCAAAATGTTCGCCTCGTTGAGCTCTTCATGTTACTAGCATTTTCATGCATGCTACTCTCTATTATGATGCCTGTTTCATCGTTGCAAGAGTGCTATAAAATGTTAATTGTGAAGGAAATATGCCCTAGAGGCAATAATAAAGTTATTATTTATTTCCTTATATCATGATAAATGTTTATTATTCATGCTAGAATTGTATTAACCGGAAACATAATACATGTGTGAATACATAGACAAACTTAGTGTCACTAGTATGCCTCTACTAGACTAGCTCGTTAGTCAACGATGATTATGTTTCCTAACCATGAACAATGTGTTGTTATTTGATTAACGAGGTCACATCATTAGTTGAATGATCTGATTGACATGACCCATTTCATTAGCTTAGCACCCGATCATTTAGTATGTTGCTATTGCTTTCTTCATGACTTATACATGTTCCTATGACTATGAGATTATGCAACTCCCGTTTACCGGAGGAACACTTTGTGTGCTACCAAACGTCACAACGTAACTGGGTGATTATAAAGGAGCTCTACAGGTGTCTCCAAAGGTAGATGTTGGGTTGGTGTATTTCGAGATTAGGATTTGTCACTCCGATTGTCGGAGAGGTATCTCTGGGCCCTCTCGGTAATGCACATCACATAAGCCTTGCAAGCATTGTGACTAATGAGTTAGTTGCGAGATGATGTATTACGGAACGAGTAAAGAGACTTGGCGGTAACGAGATTGAACTAGGTATTGGATACCGACGATCAAATCTCGGGCAAGTAACATACCGATGACAAAGGGAACAACGTATGTTGTTATGCGGTCTGACAGATAAAGATCTTGGTAGAATATGTAGGAGCCAATATGGGCATCCAGGTCCCGCTATTGGTTATTGATTGGAGATGTATCTCAGTCATGTCTACATTGTTCTCGAACCGTAGGGTCCACACGCTTCACGTTACGATGACAGTTATTATGAGTTTATGCTTTTTGATGTACCAAAGTTAGTTCGGAGTCCCGAATGTGATCACGGACATGACGAGGAGTCTCGAAATGGTTGAGACATAAAGATTGATATATTGGATGACTATATTCGGACACCGGAAGTGTTCCGGGTGATTTCGGAGAAAACCGGAGAGCCGGAGGGTTACCGGAACCCTACCAGGAGAAGTAATGGGCCATATGGGCTTTAGTGGAGAGAGAGAAGGGCTGCCAGAGGTGGGCCGCGCACCACCTCCTCCCTAGTCCGAATTGGACTAGGGGAAGGGGGCGGCGCCCCCCCTTTCCTTCTCCCACTCCACCTCTTTCCCCCTCCTAGTAGGAGTCCTACTCCTACTAGGAGGAGGACTCCTCCTTGGCGCGCCACACCTGGCCGGCCGGCCTCCTCCCCTTGCTCCTTTATATACCGGGGCATGGGGCACCTCTAGACACACAAGTTGATCCATGTGATCGTTCCTTAGCCGTGTGCGGTGCCCCCTGCCACCATATTCCACCTCGATCATATCGTTGTAGTGCTTAGGCGAAGCCCTGCATCGGTAGAACATCAAGATCATCATCACGCCGTCGTGCTGACGGAACTCCTCCCCGAAGCTTTGCTGGATCGGAGCCCGAGGATCGTCATCGAGCTGTACGTGTGCCAAGAACTCGGAGGTGCCGGAGTAACGGTGCTTGGATCGGTCGGATCGGGAAGACGTACGACTACTTCCTCTACGTTGCGGCAACGCTTCCGCTGCGATCTACAAGGGTACGTAGATCAAACTCTCCCCCTCGTTGCTATGCATCACCATGATCTTGCGTGTGCGTAGGAATTTTTTTGAAATTACTACGTTTCCCAACAGTGGCATCCGAGCCTAGGTTTTATGGATTGATGTTATTTGCACGAGTAGAACACAAGTGAGTTGTGGGCGATATAAGTCATACTGCCTACCAGCATGTCATACTTTGGTTCGGCGGTATTGTTGGACGAGACGACCCGGACCAACCTTACGCGTACGCTTACGCGAGACCGGTTCCCCCGATGTGCTTTGCACACAGGTGGCTTGCGGGCGACTGTCTCTCCAACTTTAGTTGAACCGAGTGTGGCTATGCCCGGTCCTTGCGAAGGTTAAAACGGAGTCTATTTGACAAAGTATCGTTGTGGTTTTGATGCGTAGGTGAGATTGGTTCTTGCTTAAGCCCGTAGCAGCCACGTAAAACTTGCAACAACAAAGTAGAGGACGTCTAACTTGTTTTTGTAGGGCATGTTGTGATGTGATATGGTCAAGACATGATGCTAAATTTTATTGTATGAGATGATCATGTTTTGTAACCGAGTTATCGGCAACTGGCAGGAGCCATATGGTTGTCGCTTTATTGTATGCAATGCAATCGCGATGTAATGCTTTACTTTATCACTAAACGGTAGCGATAGTCGTGGAAGCATAAGATTGGCGAGACGACAACGATGCTACGATGGAGATCAAGGTGTCGCGCCGGTGACGATGGTGATCATGACGGTGCTTCGGAGATGGAGATCACAAGCACAAGATGATGATGGCCATATCATATCACTTATATTGATTGCATGTGATGTTTATCTTTTTATGCATCTTATGTTGCTTTGATTGACGGTAGCATTATAAGATGATCTCTCACTAATTATCAAGAAGTGTTCTCCCTGAGTATGCACCGTTGCGAAAGTTCTTCGTGCTGAGACACCACGTGATGATCGGGTGTGATAGGCTCTACGTTCAAATACAACGGGTGCAAAATAGTTGCACACGCGGAATACTCAGGTTATACTTGACGAGCCAAGCATATACAGATATGGCCTCGGAACACGGAGACCGAAAGGTCGAGCGTGAATCATATAGTAGATATGATCAACATAGTGATGTTCACCGATGAAACTACTCCATCTCACGTGATGATCGGACATGGTTTAGTTGATTTGGATCACGTGATCACTTAGAAGATTAGAGGGATGTCTATCTAAGTGGGAGTTCTTAAGTAATATGATTAAATTGAACTTAAATTTATCATGAACTTAGTCCTGGTAGTATTTTGCAAATCATGTTGTAGATCAATAGCTCGCGTTGTTGCTTCCCTGTGTTTATTTTGATATGTTCCTAGAGAAAATTGTGTTGAAAGATGTTAGTAGCAATGATGCGGATTGGATCCGTGATCTGAGGTTTATCCTCATTGCTGCATAGAAAAATTATGTCCTTGATGCACCGCTAGGTGACAGACCTATTGCAGGAGCAGATGCAGACGTTATGAACGTTTGGCTAGCTCAATATGATGACTACTTGATAGTTTAAGTGCACCATGCTTAACGGCTTAGAATCGGGACTTCAAAGACGTTTTGAACGTTATGGACCATATGAGATGTTCCAGGAGTTGAAGTTAATATTTCAAGAAAATATCCGAGTTGAGATATATGAAGTCTCTAACAAGTTCTATAGCTAAAAGATGGAGGAGAATCGCTCAACTAGTGAGCATGTGCTCAGATTGTCTGGGTACTACAATTGCTTGAATCAAGTGGGAGTTAATCTTCCAGATAAGATAGTGATTGATAGAATTCTCTAGTCACCATCACCAAGTTAGTAGAACTTTGTGATGAACTATAATATGCAAGGGATAACGGAAACAACTCCCATGCTCTTCGTGATGCTGAAATCAACGAAGGTAGAAATCAAGAAAAACATCAAGTGTTGATGGTTGACAAGATCACTAGTTTCAAGAAAAGGGCAAAGGGAAGAAGGGGAACTTCAAGAAGAATGGCAAGCAAGTTGCTGCTCAAGTGAAGAAGCCCAAGTCTAGTCCTAAGCCTGAGACTAAGTGCTTCTACTGCAAAGGGACTGGTCACTGAAAGCGGAACTACCCCAAGTGATTGGCGGATAAGAAGGATGGCAAAGTGAACATAAGTATATTTGATATACATGTTATTGATGTGTACTTTACTAGTGTTTATAGCAAACCCTCAGTATTTGATACTGGTTCAGTTGCTAAGAGTAGTAACTCGAAACGGGAGTTGCAGAATAAACAGAAACTAGTAAAAGTCGAGGTGACGATGTGTGTTGGAAGTAGTTCCAAGATTGATATGATCATCATCGCACTCTCCCTATACTTTTGGGATTAGTGTTGAAACTAAATAAGTGTTATTTGGTGTTTGCATTGAGCATGAATATGATTTGATCATGTTTATTGCAATACGGTTATTCATTTAAGTTAGAGAACAATTGTTGTTCTGTTTACATGAATAAAACCATATATGGTTACACACCCAATGAAAATGGTTCATTGGATCTCGATCGTAGTGATACATATATTCATAATATTGAAACCAAAAGATGCAAAGTTAATAATGATAAGTGCAACTTATTTGTGGCACTGCCATTTAGGTCATATTGGTGTAAAGCGCATGAAGAAACTCCATGCTGATGGGCTTTTGGAATCACTTGATTATGAATCAGTTGATGCTTGCGAACCATGCCTCATGGGCAAGATGACTAAGACTCTGTTCTTCGGAACAATGGAACGAGCAACAGATTTGTTGGAAATCATACATACTGATGTATGTGGTCCGATGAATATTGAGGTTCGCGATAGGTATCATTATTTTCTGATCTTCACAAATGATTTGAGCAGATATGAGTATATCTACTTGATGAAACATAAGTCTGAAACATTTGAAAAGTTCAAAGAATTTCAGAGTGAAGTGGAGAATCATCATAACAAGAAAATAAGGCTTCTACGATCTGATCGCGGAGACAAATATTTGAGTTACGAGTTTGGCCTTCAGTTAAAAACAATGTGAAATAGTTTCACTACTCACGCCACCTGGAACACTATAGTGTAATGGTGTGTCCGAACGTCATAACCGTACTTTATTAGATATAGTGTGATCTATGATGTCTCTTACCGATCTACCACTATCGTTTGGGGGTTATGCATTAGAGACAGCTGCATTCACGTTAAATAGGGCACCATCTAAATCCGTTGAGACGACACCGTGTGAACTATGGTTTGGCAAGAAACCTAAGCTGTCGTTTCTTAAAGTTTGGAGTTGCGATGCTTATGTGAAAAAGTTTCATCTCGATAAGATCAAACTCAAATCGGAGAAATATGTCTTCATAGGATACCCAAAGGAGACTGTTGGGTACACCTTCTATCACAGATCCGAAGGCAAGACATTCATTGCTAAGAATGGATCCTTTCTAGAGAAGGAGTTTCTCTCGAAAGAAGTGAGTGGGAGGAAAGTAGAAAAATTGATAAGGTAATTGTACCTTCTCCCTTATTGGAAAGTAGTTCATCATAGAAATCTGTTCTTGTGACTACTACACCAATTAGTGAGGAAGCTAATGATGATGATCATGTAACTTCAGATCAAGTTACTACCGAATCTCGTAGGTAAACCAGAGTGAGATCCGCACCAGAGTGGTACGGTAATCCTATTCTGGAAGTCATGTTACTAGACCATGACGAACTTGCGAACTATGAGGAAGCGATGATGAGCCCAGATTCCGCGAAATGGTTTGAGGCCATGAAATCTGAGATATGATCCATGTATGAGAACAAAGTATGGACTTTGATGGATTTGCCCGATGATCGGCAAGCCATAGAAATAAATGGATCTTCAAGAGGAAGATGGACGCTGATAGTAGTGTTACTATCTACAAAGCTAGACTTGTCAAAAAAGGTTTTTGACAAAGTTCAAGGTATTGACTACGATGAAATTTTCTCACTCGTAGCGATGCTTAAGTCTGTCCAAATCATGTTAGCAATTGCCGCATTTTTATGAAATCTAGCAAATGGATAAATAAAACTACATTCCTTAATGGATTTAAAGAAGAGTTGTATATGATGCAACCAGAAGGTTTTGTCAATCCTAAAGGTGCTAACAAAATATGCAAGCTCCAGCGATCCATTTATGGACTGGTGCAAGCATCTCGGAGTTGGAATATATGCTTTGATAAGTTGATCAAAGCATATAGTTTTCTACAGACTTGCGGTGAAGCCTATATTTACAAGAAAGTGAGTGGGAGCACTACAACATTTCTGATAAGTATATGTGAATGACATATTGTTGATCAGAAATAATATAGAATTATTCTGCAAAGCATAAAGGAGTGTTTGAAAGGAGTTTTTCAAAGAAAGACATCGGTGAAGCTGCTTACATATTGACTATCAAGATCTATAGAGATAGATCAAGACGCTTGATAAGTTTTTTCAATGAATACATACCTTGACAATATTTTGAAGTAGTTCAAAATGGAACAGTCAAAGAAAAGTTTCTTGCCTGTGTTACAAGGTATGAAGTTGAGTAAGACTCAAAGCCCGACCACGGCAGAAGATAGAAAGAGAATGAAAGTCATTCCCTATGCCTCATTCATAGGTTCTATAAAATATGCCATGTTGTGTACCAGATCTATTGTATACCATACACTGTGTTAAGAGAGGGAGTACAATAGTGATCTAGTAATAGATCAATGGACAGCGGTCAAAAAATTATCCTTACTGGAATAAGGATATGTTTCTCGATTACGGAGGTGACAAAAGGTTCGTCGTAAAGGGTTACGACGATGCAAGTTTTGACACTGATCCAGATGACTCTAAGTCTCAATCTGGATACATATTGAAAGTGGGAGCAATTAGCTAGAGTAGCTCCATGCAGAGCATTGTTGACATGGAAATTTGCAAAATACATGCGGATCTGAATGTGGCAGACCCGTTGACTAAACTTCTCTCACAAGCAAAACATGATCAATTTTTGGGTCTTAATCACATAGCGATGTGAACTAGATTATTGAATCTAGTAAACCCTTTGGGTGTTCGTCACATGGAGATGTGAACCAATCACATAAAGATGTGAACTATTGATGTTAAATCACATGGCAATATGATCTAGATTATTGACTCTAGTGCAAGTGGGAGACTGAAGGAAATATGCCCTAGAGGCAATAATAAAGTTATTATTTATTTCCTTATATCATGATAAATGTTTATTATTCATGCTAGAATTGTATTAACCGGAAACATAATACATGTGTGAATACATAGACAAACTTAGTGTCACTAGTATGCCTCTACTAGACTAGCTCGTTAATCAAAGATGGTTATGTTTCCTAACCATGAACAATGTGTTGTTATTTGATTAACGAGGTCACATCATTAGTTGAATGATCTGATTGACATGACCCATTTCATTAGCTTAGCACCCGATCGTTTAGTATGTTGCTATTGCTTTCTTCATGACTTATACATGTTCCTATGACTATGAGATTATGCAACTCCCGTTTACCGGAGGAACACTTTGTGTGCTACCAAACGTCACAACATAACTGGGTGATTATAAAGGAGCTCTACAGGTGTCTCCAAAGGTAGATGTTGGGTTGGCGTATTTCGAGATTAGGATTTGTCACTCCGATTGTCGGAGAGGTATTTCTGGGCCCTCTCGGTAATGCACATCACATAAGCCTTGCAAGCATTGTGACTAATGAGTTAGTTTCGAGATGATGTATTATGGAACGAGTAAAGAGACTTGCCGGTAACGAGATTGAACTAGGTATTGGATACCGACGATCGAATCTCGGGCAAGTAACATACCGATGACAAAGGGAACAACGTATGTTGTTATGCGGTCTGACCGATAAAGATCTTCGTAGAATATGTAGGAGCCAATATGGGCATCCAGGTCCCGCTATTGGTTATTGACCGGAGACGTGTCTCGGTCATGTCTACATTGTTCTCGAACCGTAGGGTCCGCACGCTTAACGTTACGATGACAGTTATTATGAGTTTGTGCATTTTGATGTACCGAAGGTTGTTCGGAGTCCCGGATGAGATCACGGACATGACGAGGAGTCTCGAAATGGTCGAGACGTAAAGATTGATATATTGGAAGCCTATGTTTGGACATAGGAAGTGTTCCGGGTGAAATCGGGATTTTACCGGAATACCGGGAGGGTTACCGGAACCCCCCGGGAGACTAATGGGCCTATTGGGCCTTAGTGGAAAAGAGAAAAGGGGCAGCCCACAGCCTAGCCGCGCGCGCCCCCCCTTCCCCAAGTCCTAGTAGGACTAGGAGAAGGGACCGGCCCCCCTCTCTCTCCTTTCCCCCTTGAGAGTCCTAGTTGGAATAGGATTGGAAGGGGGAGTCCTACTCCCGGTAGGAGTAGGACTCCCCCTGCGCCTCCCTCTCTCTGGCCGGCCAGCCCCCCTCCTCCAACCTTTATATACGGGGGCAGGGGACACCCCAAGACACACAAGTTGATCCTTGAGATCGTTCCTTAGCCGTGTGCGGTGCCCCCTGCCACCAAATTCCACCTCGATCATACCGTTGTAGTGCTTAGGCGAAGCCCTGCGTCGGTAGTACATCAAGATCGTCACCACGCCGTTGTGCTGACGGAACTCTTCCTCGACGCTTTGCTGGATCGGAGCCCGAGGATCGTCATCGAGCTGAACGTGTGCTAAGAACTCGGAGGTGCCGGAGTAACGGTGCTTGGATCGGTCGGATCGGGAAGAAGACGTACGACTACTTCCTCTATGTTGTGTGATCGCTTCCGCAGTCGGTCTGCGTTGGTACGTAGACAACACTCTCCCCTCTCGTTGCTGTGCATCACCATGATCTTGCGTGTGCGTAGGAAAATTTTCGAAATTACTACGTTCCCCAACAGTGGCATCCGAGCCTAGGTTTTATGGTTTGATGTTATTTGCACGAGTAGAACACAAGTGAGTTGTGGGCGATACAAGTCATACTGCCTACCAGCATGTCATACTTTGGTTCGGCGGTATTGTTGGGTGAGACGATCCAGACCAACCTTACGCGTACTCTTACGCGAGACCGGTTCCCTCGACGTGCTTTGCACATAGATGGCTTGCGGAAGACTGTCTCTCCAACTTTAGTTGAACCAAGTGTGGCTATGCCCGGTCCTTGAGAAGGTTAAAACGGAGTCTATTTGACGAACTATCGTTGTGGTTTTGATGTGTAGGTGAGATGAGTTCTTACTTAAGCCCGTAGCAGCCACGTAAAACTTGCAACAACAAAGTAGAGGACGTCTAACTTGTTTTTGCAGGGTATGTTGTGATGTGATATGGTCAAGGCATGATGCTGATTTTATTGTATGAGATAATCATGTTTTGTAACCGAGTTATCGGCAACTGGCAGGAGCCATATGGTTGTCGCTTTATTGTATGCAATGCAATCGCGATGTAATGCTTTACTTTATTACTAAGCGGTAGTGATAGTCGTGGAAGCATAAGATTGGCGAGACGACAACGATGCTACGATGGAGATCAAGGTGTCGCGCCGGTGACGATGGTGATCATGATGGTGCTTCGGAGATGGAGATCACAAGCACAAGATGATGATGGCCATATCATATCACTTATATTGATTGCATGTGATGTTTATCCTTTAATGCATCTTATCTTGCTTTGATTGACGGTAGCATTATAAGATGATCTCTCACTAAATTATCAAGAAGTGTTCTCCCTGAGTATGCACCGTTGCCAAAGTTCGTCGTGCCCAGACACCACGTGATGATCGGGTGTGATAAGCTCTACGTCCAAATACAACGGGTGCAAAACAGTTGCACACGCAGAATACTCAGGTTATACTTGACGAGCCAAGCATATACAGATATGGCCTCGGAACACGGAGACCGAAAGGTCGAGCGTGAATCATATAGAAGATATGATCAACATAACGATGTTCACCATTGAAAACTACTCCATCTCACGTGATGATCGGTTATGGTTTAGTTGATTTGGATCACGTGATCACTTAGAGGATTAGAGGGATATCTATCTAAGTGGGAGTTCTTAAGTAATATGATTAATTGAACTTAAATTTATCATGAACTTAGTCCTGGTAGTATTTTGCAAATTATGTTATAGATCAATAGCTCGCGTTGTTGCTTCCCTGTGTTTATTTTGATATGTTCCTAGAGAAAATTATGTTGAAAGATGTTAGTAGCAATGATGCGGATTGGATCCGTGATCTGAGGTTTATCCTCATTGCTGCACAGAAGAATTATGTCCTTGATGCACCGCTAGGTGACAGACCTATTGCAGGAGCAGATGCAGACGTTATGAACGTTTGGCTGGCTCAATATGATGACTACTTGATAGTTTAGTGCACCATGCTTAATGGCTTAGAATCGGGACTTCAAAGACGTTTTGAACGTCATGGACCATATGAGATGTTCCAGGAGTTGAAGTTAATATTTCAAGCAAATACCCGAGTTGAGAGATATGAAGTCTCCAACAAGTTCTATAGCTAAAAGATGGAGGAGAATCGCTCAACTAGTGAGCATGTGCTCAGATTGTCTGTGTACTACAATCGCTTGAATCAAGTGGGAGTTAATCTTCCAGATAAGATAGTGATTGACAGAATTCTCTAGTCACCATCACCAAGTTAGCAGAACTTCGTGATGAACTATAATATGCAAGGGATAACGGAAACAACTCCCAAGCTCTTCGTGATGCTGAAATCAACGAAGGTAGAAATCAAGAAAAATATCAAGTGTTGATGGTTGACAAGACCACTAGTTTCAAGAAAAGGGCAGAGGGCAGAAGGGGAACTTCAAGAAGAACGGCAAGCAAGTTGCTGCTCAAGTGAAGAAGCCCAAGTCTGATCCTAAGCCTGAGACTAAGTGCTTCTACTGCAAAGGGACTGGTCACTGGAAGCGGAACTACCCCAAGTGATTGGCGGATAAGAAGGATGGCAAAGTGAACATAAGTATATTTGATATACATGTTATTGATGTGTACTTTACTAGTGTTTATAGCAACCCCTTAGTATTTGATGCTAGTTCAGTTGCTAAGAGTAGTAACTCGAAACGGGAGTTGCAGAATAAACAGAGACTAGTTAAGGGTGAAGTGACGATGTGTGTTGGAAGTGGTTCCAAGATTGATATGATCATCATCGCACACTCCCTATAATTTCGGGATTAGTGTTAAACCTAAATAAGTGTTATTTGGTGTTTGCGTTGAACATGAATATGATTTGATCATGTTTATTGTAATACGGTTATTCATTTAAGTAAGAGAATAAATTGTTGTTCTGTTTACATGAATAAAACCTAATATGGTTACACACCCAATGAAAATAGTTCATTGGATCTCGATCTTAATAATACACATATTCATAATATTGAAACCAAAAGATGCAAAGTTAATAATGATAGTGCAACTTATTTGTGGCACTGCTGTTTAGGTCATATCGGTGTAAAGCGCATGAAGAAACTCCATACTGATGGGCTTTTGGAACCACTTGATTATGAATCACTTGGTACTTGCGAACCATGCCTCATAGGCAAGATGACCAAAACACCGTTCTCCGGTACTATGGAGAGAGCAACAGATTTATTGGAAATCATACATACCGATGTATGTGGTCCGATGAATATTGAGGCTCGTGGCGGATATCGTTATTTTCTCACCTTCACAGATGATTTAAGCAGATATGGGTATATCTACTTGATGAAACATAAGTCTGAAACATTTGAAAAGTTCAAAGAATTTCAGAGTGAAGTGAAAAACATCGTGACAAGAAAATAAATTTTCTACTATATGATCGCGGAGACAAATATTTGAGTTACGAGTTTGGTCTTCACTTAAAACAATGTGAAATAGTTTCACTACTCACGCCACCTGGAACACCACATCATAATGGTGTGTCCGAACGTCATAACCGTACTTTATTGGATATAGTGCAATCTATGATGTCTCTTACCGATTTACCACTATTGTTTTTGGGTCATGCATTAGAGACAGCTGCATTCACGTTAAAAAGGGGCACCATTTATATCCGTCGAGACGACGCCTTATGAACTATGGTTTGGCGAGAAACCAAAGTTGTCGTTTCTTAAAGTTTGGGGTTGCGATGCTTATATGAAAAAGTTTCATCCTGATAAGCTCAAAACTCAAATCGGAGAAGTGCATCTTCATTGGATATCCAAAGGAAACTATTGGATACACCTTCTATCACAGATCCGAAGGCAAGACTTTTTGTTGCTAAATTCGGAAACTTTCTGGAGAAGGAGTTTCTCTCGAAAGAAGTGAGTAGGAGGAAAGTAGAACTTGACGAGGTAACTGTACCTGCTCCCTTATTGGAAAGTAGTACATCACAGAAAAATGTTTCTGTGACACCTACACCAGTTAGTGAGGAAGCTAATGATGATGATCATGAAACTTCAGAACAAGACACTATTGAACCTCGTAGATCAACCAGAGTAAGATCCGCGCCAGAGTGGTACGGTAATCCTGTTCTGGAAGTCATGCTACTAGATCATGATGATCCTACGAACTATGAAGAAGTGATGGTGAGCCCAGATTCCGCAAAGTGGCTTGAAGCCATGAAATCTGAGATATGATCCATGTATGAGAACAAAGTATGGACTTTGGTTGACTTGCCCGATGATCGGCAAGCCATAGAAAATAAATGGATCTTCAAGAGGAAGACGGACGCTGATAGTAGTGTTACTATCTACAAAGCTAGAATTGTCGCAAAATGTTTTCGACAAGTTCAAGGTGTTGACTACGATGAGATTTTCTCACTCGTATCTATGCTTAAAGTCTGTCCGAATCATGTTAGCAATTGCCGCATTTTATGAAATCTGGCAAATGGATAAACAAAACTGCATTCCTTAATGGATTTGCTAAAGAAGAGTTGTATACGATGCAACTAAAAGGTTTTGTGAATCCGAAAAGTGCTAACAAAATGTGCAAGCTCCAGCGATCCATCTGTGGACTGGTGCAAGCATCTCGGAGTTGGAATATACGCTTTGATAAGTTGATCAAAGCATATAGTTTTATACAGACTTGCGGTGAAGCCTGTATTTACGAGAAAGTGAGTGGGAGCACTACAGCATTTCTGATAAGTATATGTGAATGACATATTGTTGATCGGAAATAATGTAGAATTATTTTGTAAAGCATAAAAGGAGTGTTTGAAAGGAGTTTTTCAAAGAAAGACTTTGGTAAAGCTGCTTACATATTGAGCTTCAAGATCTATAGAGATAGATCAAGACGCTTGATAAGTTTTTCAATAAGTACATACCTTGACAAGATTTTGAAGTAGTTCAAAATGGAACAGTCAAAGAAAAAGTTTCTTGCCTGTGTTACAAGGTGTGAAGTTGAGTAAAGACTCAAAGCCCGACCACGGCAGAAGATAGAAAGAGAATGAAAGTCATTCCCTATGCCTCATTCATAGGTTCTATAAAGTATGCCATGCTGTGTACCAGATCTATAATATACCCTGCACTGATTTGGCAAGGGAGTACAATAGTGATCTAGGAGTAGATCACTGGACAGCGGTCAGAATTATCCCTAGTAAAATAAGGATATGTTTCTCGATTATGGATGTGACAAAAAGGTTCGTCGTAAAGGGTTACGTCGATGCAAGTTTTTGACACTGATCCAGATGAATCTAAAGTCTCAATCTGGATACATATTGAAAGTGGGAGCAATTAGCTAGAGTAGCTCCGTGTAGAGCATTGTAGACATAGAACTTGCAAAATACTTACGGATCTGAATGTGACAGACCCGTTGACTAAAATTATCTCACAAGCAAAACATGATCACACCTTAGTACTCTTTGGGTGTTAATCACATAGATATGTGAACTAGATTACTGACTCTAGTAAACCCTTTGAGTGTTGGTCACATGACGATGTGAACTATGGGTGTTAATCACATGGTGATGTGAACTATTGCTGTTAAATCATATGGCGATGTGAACTAGATTATTGACTCTAGTGCAAGTGGGAGACTGAAGGAAATATGCCCTAGAGGCAATAATAAAGTTATTATTTATTTCCTTATATCATGATAAATGTTTATTATTCATGCTAGAATTGTATTAACCGGAAACATAATACATGTGTGAATACATAGACCAACAGAGTGTCACTAGTATGCCTCTACTTGACTAGCTCGTTAATCAAAGATGGTTATGTTTCCTAACCATGAACAAAGAGTTGTCATTTGATTAACGAGGTCACATCATTAGTAGAATGATCTGATTGACATGACCCATTCCATTAGCTTAGCACCCGATCGTTTAGTATGTTGCTATTGCTTTCTTCATGACTTATACATGTTCCTATAACTATGAGATTATGCAACTCCCGTTTACCGGAGGAACACTTTGGGTACTACCAAACGTCACAACGTAACTGGGTGATTATAAAGGAGTACTACAGGTGTCTCCAATGGTAGATGTTGGGTTGGCGTATTTCGAGATTAGGGTTTGTCACTCCGATTGTCGGAGAGGTATCTCTGGGCCCTCTCGGTAATGCACATCACATAAGCCTTGCAAGCACTACAACTAATATGTTAGTTGTGAGATGATGTATTATGGAACGAGTAAAGAGACTTGCCGGTAACGAGATTGAACTAGGTATTGGATACCGACGATCAAATCTCGGGCAAGTAACATACCGATGACAAAGGGAACAACGTATGTTGTTATGCGGTCTGACCGATAAAGATCTTCGTAGAATATGTAGGAGCCAATATGGGCATCCAGGTCCCGCTATTGGTTATTGACCGGAGACGTGTCTCGGTCATGTCTACATTGTTCTCGAACCGTAGGGTCCGCACGCTTAACGTTACGATGACAGTTATTATGAGTTTATGCATTTTGATGTACCGAAGGTTGTTCGGAGTCCCGGATGAGATCACGGACATGACGAGGAGTCTCGAAATGGTCGAGACGTAAAGATTGATATATTGGAAGCCTATATTTGGACATAGGAAGTGTTCCGGGTGAAATCGGGATTTTACCGGAATACCGGGAGGGTTACCGGAACCCCCCGGGAGACTAATGGGCCTATTGGGCCTTAGTGGAAAAGAGAAAAGGGGCAGCCCACAGCCTAGCCGCGCGCGCCCCCCCTTCCCCAAGTCCTAGTAGGACTAGGAGAAGGGGCCGGCCCCCCTCTCTCTCCTTTCCCCCTTGAGAGTCCTAGTTGGAATAGGATTGGAAGGGGGAGTCCTACTCCCGATAGGAGTAGGACTCCCCCTGCGCCTCCCTCTCTCTGGCCGGCCAGCCCCCCTCCTCCAACCTTTATATACGGGGGCAGGGGACACCCCAAGACACACAAGTTGATCCTTGAGATCGTTCCTTAGCCGTGTGCGGTGCCCCCTGCCACCAAATTCCACCTCGATCATACCGTTGTAGTGCTTAGGCGAAGCCCTGCGTCGGTAGTACATCAAGATCGTCACCACGCCGTTGTGCTGACGGAACTCTTCCTCGACGCTTTGCTGGATCGGAGCCCGAGGATCGTCATCGAGCTGAACGTGTGCTAAGAACTCGGAGGTGCCGGAGTAACGGTGCTTGGATCGGTCGGATCGGGAAGAAGACGTACGACTACTTCCTCTATGTTGTGTGATCGCTTCCGCAGTCGGTCTGCATTGGTACGTAGACAACACTCTCCCCTCTCGTTGCTGTGCATCACCATGATCTTGCGTCTGCGTAGGAAAATTTTCGAAATTACTACGTTCCCCAACAGACGGAACTCCTCCCCGAAGCTTTGCTGGATCGGAGCCCGGGGATCGTCATCGAGCTGTACGTGTGCCAAGAACTCGGAGGTGCCGGAGTAACGGTGCTTGGATCGGTCGGATCGGGAAGACGTACGACTACTTCCTCTACGTTGCGTCAACGCTTCCGCTGCGATCTACAAGGGTACGTAGATCAGACTCTCCCCCTCGTTGCTATGCATCACCATGATCTTGCGTGTGCGTAGGATTTTTTTTGAAATTACTACGTTTCCCAACAAACTGTTGGTTCTTAACAGAACATGGTGATTTGTCATTTTTGTTGCATTTGATGTGTGCATCCTATGAGCATGAGGTATACATGTGTTTTGAACTACATCATGCCATATTTATAGGGGTGCAAGTCTTGTATTTTTGTAATCTATGTGGTGACTAGTACAAGCATGCAAAGTAGGCATCATAATGTTGCTATTTTTAGGGACTTACGATTTTGCTAAGTCCTTTTCATGTTGTTATTTTGATGTCATGTAAACTTGTTGCTACCATGAGATCCATGCTTATTTTGAGATACTTCGGTAAGGATGTTTTGAACATGTGGTTATGCTCTATACATTCATGCCTCTGGTCGCAATTATGGAGTGCTCTAGATTGTCATTGTTTTCTCTACTTTTGCTAAATAATGTTCCTGGCAGAATGTTAACATGTTAATCGATATTATCATGTGTTTTGCTAGTGATCCATGCATCCTATGAACTTTCTCTTGCCATGGTTAGCTTCATGAACATGTCTTCTTACTGTTGGTATCCTTATGTTGTCATCTAATGCTTTGTGGCGAGTGGCATGAGTTTGCAAAGTTGATATCATGAACTTGTTTCTGCCATGTCCTTAAATTTCACTAAGTTTGAATCTGCTTATAAAACTTGCTATGTTTACATGGGTGCAATCATATTTTCTGCCATTTTGGCTCATGATCAGTAAGGGAATTTTGTTCTATGCATTTAGTAGAATCATGCCATGCCTTTGTTTGCTATGATATTTTCCTGTAGCATGATGTTTGCTTGCTCTAAACATTGCTTCCTGATGTTGATTATGCCATGTTAGTATTTTCACTAAGTCTGTGAAGCTGATATCTTTTGCACTTTTGTCATGCTTGTTTGAACCAGTTCTAGTGTGATTTAGCCGTCGCTCAGCGTTCATGTTTTGTCAAGCATCTCCTGTACTTCACTGCCATACGTTTTGTTGCTATGTTGGAGTGCAGTAGCTTAGTTTCTTGTTGCATTCTAAGTGCTATCATGCTATTAATCGCAGAATAGCATCAATCTTGTTTTGCTTGCCTTTTGCAATCCGTGCATCCATTTCTGGTGATCTTTATATCGATTTCGACCAAAATCACCTCATCTATCCAGAGGCATACTTGGTTTGCCAAGTTGATACCTTGATCATTCTTTCCCGTCCGGAGCTCGCATATGCATTGCACGTCATATCTTGCATATCATGCCATGTCTTGCATCATGTTGTTTGTGCATTGCATCGTGATTGATTATTGTTCCATTGCTTGTGTTCTTGCCTTGGGTAGAGCCGGGAGACGAGTACGTGAACGAGGAACCTGTTGAGTACGCTAACGATGAGGAAGCTTTTGATAACTCTAAGAACATTGCAGGCAAGATGACCATACACTCGAAATCACTTCTATCTTTGCTTGCTAGTTGTTCGTTCTATCGCTATGTCATGCTACCTACCACTTGTTATATCATGCCTCCCATATTGCCATGTCAAGCCTCTAACCCACCTTCCTAGCAAACCGTTGTTTGACTATGTTACTGCTTTTGCTCATCCCCTCTTATAACGTTGCTAGTTGCAGGTGAAGTTGAAGTTTGTTCCATGTTTGGGACATGGATATGTTGGGATATCACAATATCTCTTATTTAATTTAATGCTTTTATATACTTGGTAAAGGGTGGAAGGCTCGGCCTTTTGCCTGGTGTTTTGTTCCACTCTTGCCGCCCTAGTTTCCGTCATACCAGTGTTATGTTCCTTGATTTTGCATTCCTTACGCGGTTGGGGTTATGGGACCCTCTTGACAGTTCGTTTTGAAAAAAAAACTCCTCCAGCAAGGCCCAACCTTGGTTTTAACATTTGCCACATAAGCCTTTTCCCTTGGGTTTTCGCAGGCCAGAGGGTCATCTTTATTTTAACCCCCTCGGGCCAGTGCTCCTCTGAGTGTTGGTCCGAACCGGGCAGCCTGCGGGGCCACCTCGGGGAAACTTGAGGGCTGGTTTTACTCGTAGTTTGACCTATGCGGTGTGCCCTGAGAATGAGATATGTGCAGCTCCTATCGGGATTTGTCGGCACAATCGGGTGGCTTTGTTGGTCTTGTTTTACAATTGTCGAAATGTCTTGTAGCCGGGATTCCGAGACTGGTCGGGTCTTTTCGGGAGAAGGAATATCCTTCGTTGACCGTGAGAGCTTGTGATGGGCTAAGTTGGGACACCCCTGCAGGGTATAAACTTTCGAGAGCCGTGCCCGCGGTTATGTGGCAGATGGGAATTTGTTAATATTCGGTTGTAGAGAACTTAATACTTGACTTAATTAAAATGAATCAACCGCGTGTGTAGCCGTGATGGTCTTTTTCCGGCGGAATCCGGGAAGTGAACATGGCTTTGGGTTATGTATGAACGTAAGTAGTGTCAGGATCACTTCTTGATCACCTCTAGCTTCTCGACCGTTGCATTGCTTCTCTTCTCGCTCTTATTTGTGTATGTTGGCCACCATATTTGCTTAGCACCTGCTGCAGCTCCACCTCATTTCCTTATCTTACCCATAAGCTTAAATAGTCTTGATCTCGCGGGTGTGAGACTGCTGAGTCCTCGTGACTCACAGATATTTCCAAACAGTTGCAGGTGCCGATGATACCGGTGCATGTGATGCTACCGAACTCAAGTGGGAGTTCGACGAGGATCTGGGTCATTACTATGTTTCTTTTCCTGATGATTAGTAGTGGAGCCCAGTTGGGACGATCCGGGATCTAACATTTGGGGTTGTCTTTCTTTGTTTTGGTTCCGTAGTCGGACCTTTGATTGTACTCTGGATGATGTATGTTTAGCTTGTTATTTGTGTGAAGTGGCGATTGTAGGCCAACTCTTTATCCCTTTCCTATTCAGTACATCGGATTGTGTGAAGATCACCCTACTTGCGACTAAACCGCTATGCGGTTATGCCTCTAAGTCGTGCCTCGACACGTGGGAGATATAGCCGCATCATGGGTGTTACACACAACTGTGCCTCTTGGAAAGGGTAAAATTGTGTTTTTTTTACTTCCGCGCGAGGCATATATTTGCTTCTCATGGAGGCATAGATTTGATTCCTCGAAAGGCACAACTGTGCCTCTCGGAAAGGAAAAAATACATTTTTTTAACTTCGGCGAGAGGCAAAGATTTGCTTCCGCGAAAGACACATCCGTGCTTCCCGCTCAATATTTTCTTCTGTTTTTCCATGAAAAAAAATCACAGAAACATATTAACATGAGATCTAGTTTTGAAGATTTCGACGCAAAAAATCCAGTAGTGAAAACGGCTCTCGATTTGGACACATGGTTTAAGAGATAAACATTTTGAATAAATAAATTTATGAAAAAATAGGGAAATTCTCAGGTTGTGACAAGTGACACACATGCGATGTGTCACTTGTCGCAATCTGGAAAGATGGGATTGATCTTTACAAAAAGTACACGTTAATTAGTGATTTCGACCGAGTCCCATAACCTAAAGGGCACATATATATAGAACAATCCAATTACATTTTTATGAGAAACAGAACAATCCACTTACTGCCCATCCATCCCATAATGGGTAGGCATTTTTTATCTTCCCTAATTTTCGGGAGTGGCAGTGTCTCGGCTGTGTCTCGCCCGCATAGATGCACAAGCTCGTCTCGCCTCATCCACGCTACAAAAGGGTCAGCCCTAGTAGCTTCGCAGGTTACTTCATTTTCTCTGTTTTACTCTGTTCATATTCTTGAAAATATTCTAAATACATACATTCCAGAACTTAAATTTAGTTATAAATTTAACGACGTGAATTTTGAAAATATTAATGCAGTTTAAAAAAACTGTTAGAGTAATCTTAGGAAAATGTTGATAGCATTCAAAAAGAATGTTTGTGATTGGGACATATAAATAATGTTCACACAATTCAAAAAAATGCAAGTGACATTACAATCTTTATAGAATGTACAAAATATTCGTATAATTTAGAAAATATTACATACCATTCAAACAAATAAATGCTGCATTTAAAAAATGTTCGCACATTTGAAACAAATGTTCATGATTTTCTTAAAATATTTTTAATACTATGTACAAAAGTGTTTGTGTATTTATAAAAAATCTTTCATATCATTCAATAAAATATTTCCATGTGTATTCTTTAAACACATATTAGTAGGTATGTTATAAAATATTTATTTGAAAAATTTTAATCATGTGTTTGAGAAATGTTAAACATGTATAAAAATAACATTTCAGATGTAATCAGATGTATACAAAAAATGCACAATGTGTCCACAATAAAGTAGGCATCAAAAAATTTATTTGTAAAAATGCAATCACATTTTTGAAAAATGATAAAAGTGCATACAAATGTTTTACATGTATACAAAATATGTATGATTTGTATTAAAAAATTAGACATCAAAACATATATTTGAAAAATGTAAATCATTTATTGAATTTTTTTAAACCTGTATAAAAATGCTTTTGATATATAAAAAAGTTTATATGCAAAAATAGACATCTGTTCCCAGAAAATAATAAAAAATCAAGAAAAAATAAGTAGAAACGGAACCCAAAGAAAACTAGAGAAAAGCAAAGAAAAATTAAATACATCAATGCAAACAGTCAACATCTAAAAAGAAAAACAAAGTGAGAAAGCGCGCAGTGGCAGCTACAGTACTGGCCTGACGCACTAGCCTCGCACCTGAGGGGATCAAATGCTACGTCTTGCCAATAAGCTATTAATAGCTCCAGCGCTAATTATACGGGAAAATCCCATTCTAATGCTGAATTCAGTTGCTCCTGATTTGAAAAGCGCAATGTAAAAAATTAAAATTTTAAGCACTTCTATCTTTTTGCCAATAAACATTGCTTAGTTTTTTACCTATGTGCAATTTTTTGTGACAGAATAACATTCATGGAGGTCTCTGAAAAAAAGTACTCCAAAATGTTTTAGAAAATAGTCTTTTTCAAGCATCGATTTTGATTTTTTCCCCAGATCATTATGATTGTATTTTCTTCACAATACATTGCACGCGGGTGAAACACTCATTAATGGTTATCAGGCAAATATTCATATTTTAAAAAAAAATCATATTTTTTGAAAAAATCCATGTAATTGTTTTGGATAGTAAACCATATATTTCATCTACTAGAGCAGTTTTTAGGTCACGGTGATAGTTTCTGTGGACAACAAACCACTGTAGGTAATCTCTTGGAGATGCTCTCTAAGTAGCTACTGCTGAAGCGTCCCTTGAGAACATACCGTAGCATCGATTTTTTGAATTTTATAAAATATACATGTAATCTTTCGTGTGATGAAATATACCTATAACTGTATTGAATTATATTTTTCAGATATAGATTCTTTAAACTTTGATGTCATGTATGTCAAAGGAAATATTTAAGGTTCTTCTCTATACCATATATTGAGAAGAATATGTTGGACAATAGTTAGTTTGAGACTATCACTAATTACTTTGCATAAAATTGCTCAAATAGTCACTGATGGTTATGGCTGTTTTCTCAGAGCTTTGATAACACGGTTTTTTTCTTTGCTATTTTTCAGCATATACCATCTTTTTTCAAGAGTCAAAACTTATTGCTAAAGGCATGCATATATGCTGTATCAATTTTCTTGCATTGATTATATGATGTATCCTTGTGAACCTTCCTAAAGAAAGTTAGCACTATTGATATGCTCGCGGTTTGGTGCCTATCCATTCCAACATAATTCTAGGGGTTTACTATCTGTTTAGCAGAACAATTATACTGTTAATGTTATATGTACTCCCTCTGTTCCAATTTGTCTTTTTAGAGATTTCAATAAGTGACTATAGACGACGCAAAATGAGTGAATATACACTCTAAAATATGTCTACATGCATCGGTAATTCGGTATGTGATAGTCCATTTAAAACCTCTAAAAAGACAAATGTTTAAAAACGGAGCGAGTAGTATTGTTCTATTACTAGAGCATGTACTTCCTACTTTTGAACTTATGTGGGGACTTTGGGACCACACGACCGGTAGCTCTCGTCTGATTTTTTTTTAGAAAAGGAGGATAACTCCCGGCCTCTGCATTTGGGAGATGCATACGGCCACTTTATTGATTATTTTCAGGACCTTACAAAGTATTACAACAATGAGCCTGAATCCACCATCTTGGCAACACATGCCGCTACTCCTATTCAAAATGATGAAAGGGTGCTAGTTAGGCCACTACCCAAACCACTCACCTAAGCCTAACATCAAAAGCCGGAAACCGAAACATATTCGGAAGCCCTAGCCAAGCCACATACCGGGTCTGGGGCACAATCCGGTCAGACGCACTCGTGTGTCGTCGCCGCCATCTTCCACAGGTCCGTCTTCAGATCATATTGAGACTTCTACCTTGTCTGGCCACTCTACCATCCATGTCACCATGACGCCAGACAACAACTTCCTCCTGTGCGAGTCCATCTCCGTGCATCGGGCGGCGAGCCTCCACAGCGCCATGCCGTCGATCTTCGCCGCCATCAATGAGTGAGATGAAGTACCGCTCCACCACGGCATGTACAAGGTGAGGAAGGGCGAGGTCCCCATCGGAGACACGGCCGGAAGAGAAGCACCGCAGCCCCGAGACATGCCCAGAGATGCGATGCAGTAGATCAGGCGGGCCGCCACCAGGAACCAGACAAACTCGCCATGCACACCCAGCATCCCCATGCCCAAGTCGACGCCTTCAAGAAGGTGACGACACTGTAGCGCCGTCGCCGCTTAGCCACCGGGGCTAGGGTTTTCACCCGGGCGCAGGGGAAGGGGAGAGGCAGGGGAGATTTAGCCTCGGCGCCGCCACCAAGGAGGGAATGGCGTCCGGGACGCCATCGACGCCGTGACCGCCACTGGCGGCCAAGGGTTTCCCCCGGCCAAGCACCCTGCCGCCACCTCCGAACCAGCCACATCATCAGCAGGCACGTGTACGCCGGAGATCCAGGCCGGCAGGAGGTCATGCATCACGAGCGGACCAGGATCGCCTCCGATCTGACGAGGAGAGCCCGGGGCCTCCCCGCGCTATGACCTGCGCCCACCGGGACCTCGCTGCCCGCGCAGCCGAGGGGAACCGGCCTACCTCACCGACGAGCACTCCCCGCCGCCGGAGGAGCGCCGTCCGCACCAGCGAGGCCGCCGCCTCAGATCCGGACCCTCACCACCGAAGGGGAGCGGTCAGATTGGGGGGGGGGGGGGTGGTGCTGGATCCAGCCAAGTCGCCCCGCCGCCACCATCCCGGGAACCGGCGCCGGCTTCGCCGGCCGTTCCTCCGGTGACGGCAAGGTGGGGAGGGAGGTGGGAAGGTTGTAAGGCCGCCGGATCTGGGTTCCCCCGTCGCCGCCAGGGAGGGTGACGCGGGGGACGGGGGCTGGGTCGGGGGGACGGGCTCAAACTCCCGTCTGATTGGCAACTAAATTTTTAGCATCAGACCAAGCATGCCCATTGTGTTACGAGTTCACATGTACATGGGCCATTTTACTATAAACTTATCTTGAAGCACAAGCCAGTACACAAGATACAGTCCAACCCTTTCAGTTTATAATTAAGGCTAGCTTGTATATGTAGATCGTCAATATGACCAACGAGTTATATGTCATGAACCGTATGCCGTTAAAAACTTCTTTTGTATACGAAGTGAATGGCATATTACTACAGCATATAACACGTGCTTCGTTGGTCAAACCGATGATCTAAAATAGGCAGGCGTCGGCAATATAGACCAGAAAAGAGGGAGTAGGCTGTACTCCATGTATGTGGTTATGTAACCGCCAAAGTAATAAAAGACATTGTGTTAAAAAAAAAGTAATAGAAGACACTCTCAGTTCAGAGAAGAGTAAATCTGAGTACTCTTATAATCTGATGTCTCTGCAGGAAGACGTACTACTTGTGTTTATTACAAGTTTACTGAAAAAGGGTTTCCCCCGCTTTATATTCTAAAGCAAACCATCATTGTACATATTGTAATGTTGGGGCGAGCAACACAACAAGCCCAAAGAAAAAGAAGAAGAAAAAATGCGGCAGCTCGACAAAGCGCGGAAGACCCGCGACCGTTGCGCCCTCCGGAACCAAACCACCACAGCCCGAGGCTCCGATCTACCGCGAACTAAGCAGCACCTCCAAGAAGAGATGTGACGCCGACGACACTGCTGTCCGGACAAGTCCTAGTGTTTCCCCCAGTACACGAAGGGAGGTGGGGAATACACTCCCGACACCCTCCAAGAAGGGATAGTGGCACCCGCCGATGTCACCGCATCGGAGCCGGACGAACCGGCAAGGATTTCTCCCGCATGCCAAACCCCACCAGCCAATCGGAGCCAACCAGCCAAACCACTGCCCAACTATGCGCCATCACGGTTGCGCCGCCACCAGCACCATCTCGCTGCGAACACCACCACGAGGCCAAGACGACCGGAGAGAAGATCCGAGCGACGGGAGCAGCAGCATCAAGGCTGAGCGGGAGGGAACCACCTCCACCGCCGTCGTGCGGGAGGCCCGCGCCTCCGGCACTGTCGCGGTAGCCGTCCGGACACAACAGTGGGGCATACCAGGCCACCCCTGGCCCGGCCAGGCCCGAAACGGGCCCGCTAAGCCCCGCCGGCCACGCTGCAGCAAGCTGGCGTAGACGCCGCCAGCAACCCGCCGATCATTGCCGCTCGCCACCGCCTCCTGAAGGCCACGCTGACGCCACGCCTTTCGCCGGCCCACCCCGACCCAGATGGAGCCCGACGGGCCTAGATTTGGGCCGGGCGGGCGCCGCCAACCCGTGCTGCCCCGCCGCCAACGGCGCCGCCGCCGCCCAGAGTCCGCCCCCGCCTGCGACTGGACACCCCCCCGCCGCCTGAAGAAACCGCCCGGAGCCGCTCCATCCCGTGCCGGAGAAACCCTAGACAGGGAAGGGCCGGGGCCCGCCGCCACAAACTTCGCCCGGGCCAGGCCCAAGGCGGGCGCCGGCGACGGCGGCAGGGAGGAGGAGGGAGGGGGACGCGCGCGGGGGAAGAGGGGGGGCGCGGCCGGCCGCCCGCGGGGGCGGCGCGGTCGCGGACGAGAAAGGAGGATAGAAAAAATCAGTATCCAAACGAATCCTCCAATCTATTACAAGTTTACAACACCTGTACATGCTTTTTTTGTGTGCCAACATTACTACAGTGCGTGTTATTGGCTCTCTCTTCAAACTTTCTTGTTTGTGATTAAGGCAAGTTTTGCCATCACCGCAGGCCGAACATGCATCCCGAGCACCTCATGACAATGGGCTGCTTGCTTTGGTCTTCCTCCCCGATTCCCACTAGCTAGCTCGATGAGTGTGGACCATTCGTTATTTTATTCCCAATGTTTTGAATCAGAAGGAATAATAGAGTGTATCCACTGCAGATTCAGATTCGCCTTCCCATACTCTTTGGGAGGAAGAGCCGCTGTTTTCTTTGCACCAGTCCTAGCAGGTTGTGATTCCCTTGCATCGCTAGTCATTGCTCGTAGTATCTTTGGAAATTTAGTCCTTATGGAATATGTTGACCACGCTGTCTGTGATAACTGCGAAAACAGTCTCATGGAGGGGACAAAATTGCCGAGTAATATAATACTCGGATAGTAGGTTTATGTGCTTGGGTCTCTTGTCTTTTTGACGTACTTATCTGAAATCCTGATCAAAAGAGAGCTGAATGTACCAATGTACTTCACCCAACGTTGCCCCCCCCCCCCCCCCCCCTCCCCCCGCGTCAACTAGTACAAACAAGGTTAATGCTTCACCTGTCCATATAGTAGCTTCCTAGAGATGCTTAATTTGATTCTTCCATACTCTAGCTGATTCGCCCAAATCGCTCCCACGGGCGGCTACGCGAAACCCTAGCTACCGCCTCCCGCACCTCCTCCCAGCCTCCCCCTCCCTTACCATGGCCAAAGGGCGTTGCCGGCAGCAGGGCCCCTTATCCCTCCTTCCCTGGTGCCTACGGCACGGGACGTGGCGAGCCGGCGGGGAGCGCGATGCCGCCGCAAGGTGTTGAGGCGAGAGCGGGTATCCCTCGTCGTGGCGGCGATGGCATCGCCGTGGTGGAGGCAGCGGTTTGGTGGCGGTCCTTGTGCTCTTATCGCATCATGGCAACGATCTACATGATCGGTCCTCCTCGATTTGGCCGTCGACATGTTCCAAAACTACTATCGGACGTCTTGCCCAAGGATATCTGGATTAGATAGAATTCAGTCGTGCGCGTCCATATCAGCCGACGTGGCTCCAGGAGGGCGTGGCACGAAGCTCTGTTGTTTTGTTGGCACCATGGGACATGTCGGCATCTTGATTTTGATGGCACAGACAACAGGGACAAAGTCTTGATGGCTAAGATCGGAGGATCAATAAGGCGGAGGGGGCCTGGAAGACGATGGAGTCAGCCAGGTGTTGATAATTTTTAGTAGCAACAGTGTCAAGTGGGGGCGGCAACACTGGAGGATTTAATATTTGGTGGTGCTCCTCGGATGCCAAGTCGTGAATTTGAGGGTGAAAACCTAAGTTCTGGCCTTCATTGGTTGTACCTGGCAATTGCCTTATTGAAGGTATTGTTTTGAGAGCTTGGTCTTTCTTCAGGGTAAAAACCTATGATTTAGAATCAGGCGATGATGGTGCTTGTGCACTGTTTTCTTCTTGAAGGCGTCTCTTTTGGAGACCTTTTATGTTTTCGTGGTGGTTTGTGTGCTCAGAGGAGTTGATCACTGTGGCGAGCCCTCTATTTGTTCCCTTTCTTTTTTGTTTTTTTTCAAGTTGTGTGCATCCTGAATGTCTTTGTGACTTTTTAGTGATGCAGAGGCTGTGTGTTATTGGTACCTTCACGATATTAATATATTCTTCTTCTCAAAAAAAAAGAGTGCTCGATCTAATCTTTATTTAGTGACTGCTATTTACTCTGAGCCATGTATTCGCTCCGTATTATTTACTCTACATGTTAGGTTTGTCTAAAGTCAAACTTTGTAAGCTTTCCAAAAGTTTGTGAACAATATATTAACATATACACCATCAAATCAATATCATTGGATTCATCATTTAATATATTATCACATCATATAGATTTCTACAAGCTTGGTTAAACCTTATAAGACTTGATTTTAGTCAAACCTAATATCCAGAGTAAATAAAAACGAAGGGGTATCTAAGTTTTCTCATTGTGTCTTCTCTCGACATGTGTTTGGGTCAAATATGAATGATAAATCCAACAATAAGAAACGATATGAACTGTTCCCTTCAGATTCGCTTCGTCAACTCACATTGCTCGATATGGTGCTTTGGACGCTACTCCGTTGTCGCCGTCCTCGTCCGATTAATCTTTTTCATGTGCTAGGTAGTGTCTGCATCAACTAGTGCAAGTGGCTCCAAGCTTTAAATATGGCTTGTTTTTGTGTGCTTCGCTGAGCCATTTTTCGAAAGAGAAGAATCTTCTACGTTGTAAAACTTGTACTTTCATATCCCGTATTGCAATTGGTTTTACCAGTGCAAAGTCTGTTTATTCAGTTATAAAACGGCGTCCACATGCAAGTGTCGCCTAAATAAGACAAAAATGGGAAACAAATCACTCGCTGTGGGCCCTAGATGCTCGAAACAAGAAGCGGCCACCATGCACGATATGTTCATGCATGGGCTTTACTTCAGATAGAGCATGACTAATCTGCATACGACTAACAAACCGAATTATCTGATTTTGATTAAATCTCTTACACAGACACCTATAAATTAAGAAGGGAATACACGTCATCGTCTTCACCTGCCTCACCCGTTGTCGGTCATCGATCGTGAATCAAACGAAAGCACATTCACCTTTAGACCTGAAAGAAAGTAGAATCTCTTTTTACCGAGAGTCAGGGACATGCCCGCTTGACTTGAATCCCGCGAGACCCAACCAACTGTACTCGATCTGCATCGTATGTAGTATATAATATTTTTTAATATGTAATAGCGTACCGTATTTTTATAAAAGACAGAAAACAATTTACAAAAATCCTCACGATGATGCGAACATCGTTGTAGGTACACCCACACCAAGAGACCTAAATAACCTACCCTCTCACAAAGAGTTGTAAACCTCCTACACCCTGAAGAGCTAATTTCCAATATCTGAGTTCATCCGGAATCGAGCTAGCCAGAGAATTGGCGTCCACTTGCTGCTCCTCTCTGTTGAAAACTCTAGCTTTACGGTGCTTCCACAGGGCCCAAGTGGTGCAAACGACAAAGCTGTCAAAGCCCCTTTTGTCCATGGGTCTGAAGCCTACTTATATGTTAGATACTGTCGAGAATTATTCTATCTTGATTCTGGAGGAACAAGTTTGCTCTAACGGACAGTAAACTTGTTTTGCTCTAACTGTTCGGTAAACTTGTTTGAGCCTGTATGAAGCCCAGCTGCACACACGCAGCGATCCCTTGAGATGTAAGAGTGCATAATTAAGCAGAGGAATAACGGCAGAGGGAGTATTTGATTAACCAGATCTGACACACAGTCACGCATATAGCTAGTAATCAAAGTGTGTATCATCTCGCTAGCGTTCGACATTTTAGTTTACCGGATGTTCCTGAATCTTTACCTGCTTGGAAATTATATATGCGCCCGCCACTTGACCGCCTTTTCCCATGGATTCCCTGCTTAAACAAGTCAGGGCGCACCCATATAAAACCTCTCTTTATCATGTTTTCATGGTCTATCATCAGGACGTAACATGCATGGGACACTCGGAAAGAAAAACAACTAGCCGGATCGCCGGTTCGGCCACTGGCACGGCGAGGGAGAACACCTGCATGTGGGCAGGCATATGCACCTAGGTCAAGGCCACCCAGCTAGCTGCCACTCTTGTTTTGTCTAGTCCGGGCTGCCTCATCGTCTTTCCGCTTTCCGGAACTTCGACAGGATGCAGACATAATAGTTGTATGGTATGATTGAGTTCACACACTTCACCCTGTTCTCTAAATTAACTGAGTAGGGGCATCTCTGACAACGACATGTATTTAGGCTGCTGCCAATGCATGGATGTTTAGATGAGGTGCTAAGCACATTAAATAGCTTAGCAACTATACTTCCCAATGCATAGGTGCTTAGCTTATGGTTGCTAATCTTGCTTCATTTAATGATTTAGTAACTAAAGCTCTTCATGTATTGGTGGGCTCCCTTCTTTTAAATGTTTTGCCTAGGTTCACGCGTTTAGCATTGGTTCTTTCTGGGGTCACCACACCCATCTCTCTCCTCTTAAATAACTTGCCACATCAGATTTTTTGCCTACGTGGAAGGCTTAGCACTGTACAAGGTGGAGCATTGGGAGGGGCCTTAGGGTAGGGTCCTAGGCTTGACCTAGACAGCCTCCCCAAGGACATTGGCCTAATGTCATAAGCATTTGAGGGATACCATCATTCACTCGACCATAAACACTCCACTCGGAAGATTCAAGTTCACTCGACCAAGGAGTACTCACTCGACCGCAACAAGAATCACTCGACAAATAAAAGATCTAAAGTCACTCTTTATGGCAACGGTCAGGCGTTACCCTATAGACTTAATAGTCATTCATGTATCTTTATTGTTGACGTTATCAGTAAGGCCTATCTTTATGTACAATGAACCCTTGTAACGTGGGCTAGCTGGGGTCCTGGCGCACTCTATATAAGCCACCCCCTCCACTGACACAAGGGTTCGCACCCTCTGTAACTTCACGCATATTCCAATCGACCGAGCCTCCGAGCACCGAGATGTAGGGCTGTTCCTTCCTCCGCGAAGGGCCTGAAATCGTACATCTTGCGTGCACAATCTCATCGTAACTAGGATCTTGCCTCTACATTCCTACCC
Source organism: Triticum monococcum (assembly GCA_034509565.1). Taxonomy (NCBI): domain Eukaryota; kingdom Viridiplantae; phylum Streptophyta; class Magnoliopsida; order Poales; family Poaceae; genus Triticum; species Triticum monococcum. The sequence goes on from CM067846.1 coordinate 51,167,049, forward strand.
CCTACTTTACTGTCAGACTTAGAACCACGACAGTTGGTGCCCACCGTGGGGCAGGTGTCTTTAGCGACTTTCCGGTGAGGCTGCAATTTCTTCGAGTCTTTTCATCATAGTTTCCGGCGGAGGTTTGGCTGAGGGCCGCGAGATCCGTCTCGGCGCGCTCGTCTTCATCACCGACGACTCCGCTTGGCTTCAAGAAGCTCCTCTCGACATTGAGGCGCTTCCCGTCCATGGAGCGACGCAGTTTCGTGCATGCGTTCGCGGCGTCCTACTGCGTCAGCCGTCGACCCAGTATCAGTCGGTTCCCGCAGTACCTTCGCTCCCCACTGCTCGCCGTTGCAAGTGATCCGGTCAGTCGCGGCTTCAGCGATGGGTGAAGCACGCGGTGGCACGTCAGTCGGCCACCCCTCAAGTTGCGGCAATCGAGCCCGATGAATCTCTCTACGGCCTGTTCGACTGGCTCCGTCGAGACCTTGTCCGAGTGCGACAGCAGCGACCCCGTGGCAGAAGTCCTGATGGTCGACATGCCCCGCAGCCCGCCTGGCATGCGTCGCAACGGAGGCAACGATGACGGTGGCGAGCCATCGCGTATCCACGACGAGTATCATCCTGAAACTCTCTCTTATCAGCAGAGGGAGGAACTTCATCACCGCAATATGTAGGCCCTACACACGCCCGTTGTTGGAGAGACCTCTGAGGCTCGGGCCTTGGAGGCAGTGCGTTGAGCGCACTCGACTAGAGAATCTTCAGCGATCACTCGATGAGCCTGCACAGCGGCAGATCCCCGAGTCCAGTTGACGACATCGGTAATTATTTCCACCGGAACCGCAGGTATACCGCACTCCAATTCAGAATCTTACTGCTGTAGCCCGTATAGCAGAATCCATTCAGTCGTCCTAGTCAGAAGCTGGTAGAGGTTTAATGCAGACCGGAGCGTTGCTCTGAGCAGCAGGAGAGCAGAACACAACGGTTTCTCAGTCTCGCAACAAGATCCATAGCAGATCTGTGGTGGCTGATACCGTCCAGTCGGCTCACAGCCCAAGATCGCCTCCGCGGCATGAGGGACGTGGGCATCGTCAAGGGCAATATTTGGGTTGGAATCATGAGCAATAATATCGTCGGCTCGACCGCGATGACCGCCGTCGAGTGCCTACACCCCCCTCCGAGGGGCGTATCATACGTGCCCTGGCATTATGATGATAGGCGCCCGTACAATGAAGAGCGGGGAAGGCCGGTGGACCCAAGGGAGCCAGGGTTTGACCCAAGGCCAATTTTGGTGCAAGGTCTAGTAGACAGGAATCGAGCACAGAGGGAAGGACAAGACAAAGATCGCTCGATTGTAAACATGATTCATGTTTCTGGTCCCGAGTGTTTTAGCAGAGCCATCAGAGCTGCAGAGATCCCTCCCAACTTTAGGTTGGCGACTGGGGTTAGTAAGTTCACTGGTGAATCAAAGCCTGATACCTGACTTGAAGATTACCAAGTGGATGTGCAGATCGGGAGGAAATGATGAAGTTGCCATGAAGCATCTTCCCCTGATGTTTGAAGGGTCAGCTAGAGCTTGGTTGAATCAGTTGGCTCCAGGCAGTATTTTCAGTTGGGAAGAGTTGGCCCGAGTGTTTGTCAGAACGTTTGAGGGCACGTACAAACGGCCAGCAGGGTTGACAAAATTGCAGCATTGCGTGCAAAAGCCGAATGAAACTTTGAGGGATAACATCCAGAGATGGACCATACACCACACTGTAGAGAATGTGTCTCATCATCAAGCAGTTTGCGCCTTTAAAGAGGGCGTCTGGTATCGGGATCTTAACCTGAAATTCGGTCGGACAGGAGACATGTCTTTGACTCGAATGATGGAGATAGCCACTCGGTACGCCAATGGCGAAGAGGAAGACCGACTCCGAAGTGGCAAGAGTAAACCAGTCGGCCAGGACACCGAAGGAGGAAATTCTAATCGGAAGCAGAAGCGCAAGGCAGAGCCTGCAGCACCTGGAGAGGTTGCAGTCGCAACCCAAGGAAAGGCTAAAGGAAAACCTAAAGGGTCCTGGACCCCTAAGAAGGTGAAAGATGCAGCCGGTAACGATGTGTTGGATTTACCATGAAACTCACATCAAGAAGGATGAAGAGGGAAATCTCATCTATCCTAAACATACCACTCGACAATGCTGAGTCCTTATACAACAGTTCAGAGAAAAACAACCCAGTGAGAAGGAAAAAAGAGTCTGATGAAGATGAGGACAAGGAAGAGGATGATGATGGTTTTCCCAATATCAATTCCAATATGATGATTTTTGATGATGTTGAGAGTAAAAGTCATCTGAAATTCATCAACAGAGAAGTAAACATGGTTGCTCCTACAACACCGACGTATCTGAAATGGTCAAAGACTCCCGTTACATTCGACTAGTCAGATCACCCGCCGCATGTTGCCACCCGAGGGAGGCAAGCGTTGGTGGTCGACCCGGTGGTTGGAGGCACCTGACTGACCAAAGTGTTGATGGATGGAGGCAGCGGGTTGAATATCTTGTATGCTGAAACCCTCCATGGGATGGGCATTCCGATGTCCAAGCTCAGTGAGAGTAACATGCGGTTTCACGGAGTTATACCAGGGAAGAAGACAGATTCACCGGAAGGAAAAGTTGACATTTGAAGTCGTGGATTTTCACAGTGCTTATCATGCTATCCTGGGCAGAACAGCATATGCATGTTTCATGGCTCGACCATGTTATGTGTATCTCAAGCTCAAGATGCCTGGCCGTAGAGGCGTGATTACAGTCACTGGTAATCGGCAACGAGCAGAAGAGTGCTTCCAGAAAGGCTCAAAGATTGCCGATGAACGGATGGAAGAAATTGAAATGGAAGAATACAAGAAGACATCAGATCCGAGTGATTTGTTGAGAGGTAAGAAGCCTACTTCAGAGTCTGCATTTAAGTCGACTGGAGAAACAAAGTCAGTTCATATTCACCCGACTGATCCCAATGCTGCTCCGACTCATATATCAACTACACTCGACAGCAAATAGGAAGAAGCGCTCATCCAGTTCCTCTGTGAGAACTGGGACATCTTCGCATGGAAACCTTCTGACATGCCAGGTGTACCCAGGGACCTGGCTGAGCATTGTTTGCGAGTTGGCCCAAAAGTTAAACCTGTGAAAGAGTATCTCTGATGGTCCGCCATGGAGAAGCGAAAGGCGATTGGCGAAGAAGTAGCTCCACAATGGTGCATATCACCTGTACGATGTGGAACACAACACTAGTAGAAAAAGGGTCAAACGTGAAGCACATTAGTGCCGGTTTGTATTTGAGTCGGCACTAATGTATACATTAGTGCCGGTTCCAACGGCTAGTCGGGCCTCCATCATTAGTACCGGTTCGTGGCGAACCTTTAGCACCGGTTCGTGCCACGAACCGGTACTAATAAGAGTGGTGGCAGGATGTTGACAGAATGGGGCCCCTCCAGCCCCTTTAGTACCGGTTCTTGGCACGAACCGGTACTAAAGGTCGTCCTATATAAACCCTTCGCCCACCAGCACTCTGTTCTTCCCCCTTTCCCCTTTCCCCTCTCCCTCTCCTCTGTTCTTCCCTTCTTCCTCTCGAGTTCATCACAAAATTTGCCCAAAATTTGTCAAGATTTGAAGGCCCTCATCCATTCAAATGATCACAAAGGTTAGCAACTTTGTCCTTTCATCTCTCATTGCTAGATTAGCTCTTGCATTGGTTTATATAGTGATTAATTTGGGAGGATATATATATATGTGCTAGTATTTGATTTATATGCAATTTGAGGTCAAAAATAACACTTAGTTTGCATATGTAGGTGTGGTTTACTTAGTGCCTTCTAAATCTCCATCGTAGCCACCGTCGATCGCCCGCACCGTCCCGTTGCCGGCACCACCTTGTGGTGAGCCTCTTGTTCATGAAATTTTATATAAAAATTGATGTTTGTGTGATTTGGATATATAGTTACTCGTATAATACGTTGTTTGTTATACATATAGTGCCATGGTTTTGATATCCGTCCCCGTCGGCCCTAATCCTTGTTATGATTCGGATGTGGTATGCATATTCTCTTTTAAAACTAGTTGCATTTCGTGTTTATGAAAAATTATGCCCATCAAGTTGACATAGAAATTTTTTCTAGGAGGTATGTGAACCGGAAATTCCAACCGACCCTATTGCCGAGAGGTTAAATTTAGTTGAAAGAAAAAACGAGTACTTGAAAGAAAAATTGAAAAGAATTGAGGGGGAGAAGATGGAATTGGAGTTGCATGTTGCCGATGTCGTCGATGATCACAAGATCAAGATGGAGAAAATGCGCTTGAAGATTAGAAAGATTAGAAAATATGCCATCGATAGTGAGGCCTGGTATCATTATGCTGTTGGATCCATTGTTACCTTAGTTGCGATCTTGATCATATTTGTTGTTGCATTTAAATGCTTTAGCTAGAGAGTTATTTGTTTGTTGGATTTAAGTGTTGTATGAACTTGTATTAATTGTATGAACTTGTATTAATTTGGTCTATTCGGTGTTGTGTAATGAAGATGAGCCGGCAATGGATGTACGATGACCGATGCTCTCCCGAGTTCATTAATGGCGTGCATACTTTTCTGCTTGCGGCTGAGGCAAACAAGCGGGCGGATGGTTTTATGCCTTGTCCATGTGCTGGCTGTAAGAATGGTCACAATTACTCTACGTCAAGAACCATTCACGTCCACCTGTTTAAGTCCGGTTTCATGCCCCATTATAATGTTTGGACCAAGCACGGAGAAAGAGGGGTTATGATGGAAGACAATGAAGAAGAAGAGGACGACGACAGCTATCCTGGCCATGGGTTCCCTGAATACGATGATACAACAATGGGGGAAGAAGCTGAGCCGGTAATGCGGGAAGAAGCTGAGCCGGCAATGCGGGAAGAAGCTGAAGAAGAGGCATCAGATGAGCCCGTTGATGATCTAGGTCGGGCCATTGCCGATGCAAAGAGAAACTGCGCAAGTGATTTGGAGAAGAAGAAGTTGCAGCGCATGTTAGAGGATCACAAAAAATTGTTGTACCCGAATTGCGTAGGTGACAAGAAAAAGTTGGGCACCACACTGGATTTGCTGCAATGGAAGGCAGAGAATGCTGTATCTGACAAGGGATTTGGAAAGTTGCTGATAATGATAAAGGATATGCTTCCAAAGGACAACGAATTGCCCGAGAGTACATACAAAGCAAAGAAGGCTGTCTGCCCTCTAGGGTTAGAGGTGCAGAAGATACATGCATGCCCTAATGATTGCATCCTCTACCGCGGTGAGTACGAGGATTTGAACGCTTGCCCGGTATGTGGTGCATTGCGCTATAAGATCTGCCGCGATGACCCTGGTGATGTCGAGGGCCGGCGCCCCAGGAAGAAGATTCCTGCCAAGGTGATGTGGTATGCTCCTATAATACCACGGTTGAAACGTTTGTTCCAAAACAAAGAGCATGCCAAGGCGATGCGATGGCATAGAGAAGACCGTAAGAAAGACGGAAAGTTGAGAGTACCCGCTGACGGGTCGCAGTGGAGAAAAATCGAAAGAAAGTACGGGAAGGAGTTTGCAGATGACGCAAGGAGCGTATGGTTTGGTCTAAGCGCAGATGGCATTAATCCTTTTGGGGAGCAGAGCAGCAACCATAGCACCTGGCCTGTGACTCTATGTTTATATAACCTTCCACCTTGGTTGTGCATGAAGCGGAAGTTCATTATGATGCCAGTGCTCATCCAAGGCCCTAAGCAACCCGGCAACGACATTGATGTGTACCTAAGGCCATTAGTTGAAGAACTCTTACAACTGTGGAATGGAACAGGTGTACGTGCGTGGGATGAGCACATGGGGGAAGAATTTGACCTAAAGGCATTGCTGTTCGTGACCATCAATGATTGGCCTGCTCTCAGTAACCTTTCAGGACAGACAAACAAGGGATACCGCGCATGCACGCACTGTTTGGACGATACCGACAGTATATATTTGGCTAATTGTAAGAAGAATGTGTACCTGGGACATCGTCGGTTTCTTCCGAGCAGGCATCCCGTAAGAAAGAAAGGCAAGCATTTCAAAGGTGAGGCGGATCACCGGACGAAGCCTCGCCACTGTACTGGTGCTGATGTACATGATATGGTCAAGGATTTGAAGGTGGTCTTTGGAAAGGGTCCTGGTGGACAACCTGTTCCGAATGACGCTGACGGACGCTCCCATGTGGAAGAAGAAATCTATATTTTGGGACCTGCCCTATTGGAAAGACCTCGAGGTCCGCTCCGCAATCCATGTGATGCACGTGACAAAGAATCTTTGTGTGACCCTGCTTGGCTTCTTGGGCGTGTATGGGAAGACAAAAGATACACCTGAGGCACGGGAGGACTAGCAACGTATGCACGGAAAAGACGGCATACATCAGGGTCATGCAAGCTACGCTCTTACCAAAGAAGAGAAGGAAATCTTCTTTGAATGCCTGCTCAGTATTAAGGTACCGTCTGGCTTCTCGTCGAATATAAAGGGAATAATAAACATGGCAGAGAAAAAGTTCCAGAACCTAAAGTCTCATGACGGCCACGTGATTATGACGCAACTGCTTCCGGTTGCATTGAGGGGGCTTCTACCGGAGAACGTTCGATTAGCTATTGTGAAGCTATGTGCACTTCTCAATGCAATCTTTTAGAAGGTAATCGATCCAGAAATCATACCGAGGTTACAGAATGATTTGGTGCAATGTCTTGTCAGTTTCGAGTTGGTGTTCCCACCATCCTTCTTCAACATCATGACGCACGTCCTAGTTCACCTATGCGAAGAGATTGACGTTTTGGGTCCTGTATTTCTACACAATATGTTCCCCTTTGAGAGGTTCATGGGAATCTTAAAGAAATATGTTCATAACCGTGCTAGGCCAGAAGGAAGCATCTCCAAGGGCCGTCAAAATGAGGAGGTCATTGAGTTTTGTATTGACTTTATTCCTGACCTTAAGCCGATTGATGTTCCTGAATCGCGGCATAAGGGCAGACTGGATGGAAAAGGCACGCTAGGAGGGGAACAAATAATATGTATGGACGGACATTCTCTCACTGAAGCACACTACACAGTTCTACAGAATTCCGCCTTGGTGGCTCCGTATATGGATGAACACAAGAATTTGCTACGCTCCAAACACCCGGAGCGGTCTGATGACTGGATTACACGTGAACAAACCAGGAGTTTCGCCAGCTGGTTGCAAGCACGTACCATGCATGACACCTCTATTGAAGATGACCTGTACTTGCTGTCCCAGTTACCATCTTCGAATATAATGACTTTCAAAGGGTACGAGATAAATGGTAATACATTTTACATGATCGCCCAAGATAAGAAAAGCACCAACCAAAACAGTGGTGTCTGCTTTGATGCAGAAACCAAGACGGGAAAGGAAACATATTATGGTTATATACAGGACATATGGGAACTTGACTATCGACGTGGTTTGAAGGTCCCTTTGTTTCGGTGCAAATGGGTCAATATGACATGAGGCGGGGTAACGGAAGACCCGCAGTACGGAATGACAACAGTGGACCTCAACAATCTTGCGTATGCAGACGAACCATTCGTCCTAGCCAATGATGTGGCACAGGTTTTCTATGTGAAGCACATGTCTACCAAGCCAAGAAAAAGAAAAGATAAGGAAGCGAGTGCATCGTACGATGAGCCAAAGCGGCACATAGTTCTTTCTGGGAAACATCGTGGGAGTGGATGACAAGACAGACAAGTCAGATGATTATGAAAAGTTTGATGAAATTGCTCCATTCACAGTGAATATTGACCCGAGCATCCCGTTAAATGATGAAGATTTTTCATGGCTACGACGCAAAGGGACAGACGCGAAGAAAAAGTTTCACACCCAAAGATCTGGGATGTGATCTGGGATGCAAGCAAATTCTTTCATGCATTTACTGTTTTTTCAGCTAAATGACCCTGAAGTTGAAAAGCATTTCAAATGAACTCAGAAAAGGATGAAAGTTGGCATGGCATCATAATTTCACCCACATAGCATGTGCAAAAAAGTAGAGAGGGTTACCGCAAAAACTGAATGCACTTCGTGTATAAAATGGTCAATCTGTTTCGAAGTATCAGGGTTTCGGACGAAAACTCATCCGTTACAAAGTCATTTCATTTTTTAAATAACTTAAGCATTACCAAATTGAATATAATGATAAAACACACTAATATTAAACATAACAAAAAAGAATCACTGGAAAATGTATTTTTAAAGTTAAGTTATTCACAAACTAGTGATTCACACAAATTTCAAATAATTCAAAATATAAACTATTCAAATTAAAAAACTACCGGCACTAACTGAAAGTTTCTAAAAACTATCAAAAATATTCACAAAGAAACTCTAAATACAGCAAAAAACAACTAAAAATAAATAAAACAAAATAAATAAAACAAAATAAATAAAGCAGAAAGAAAAAACTAAATGAAAAAAAGCCCACCTACTGGGCCACAGCGGCCTGCATACGACTAGAAACCCAACCTGTTATTGGGCCAGGATGCAGGCCCGCAAGCCCAATAGGCCCCACAGGGCAGCATAGAACATGTAGGCCCCGTAGGCCTGCTTTGGAGAGGAGCTCGAGAGAGCTACCGCACGAGGGTTTATAAACCAGTGCGGTCGCCCCTCGGCTAGCGATGTGGGACTAAACTTGCGCACCGCACCTGCGCCAGCGCACCCCCTTTAGTACCGGTTCATGGCACCAACCGGTACTAAAGGGGGGGTCTTTAGTACCGGTTGGAACCACCACCCGGTACTAAAGGCCTGCCCTTCCCGCTGCTTGGCCTGGCCAAAACAGGCCTTTAGTACCGGTTGGTGGCTCCAACCGGTACTAAAGGTGGCTTATATATATACAGCACTTCGCAAAATTTCATTCTCCCTCTGTTTTCTTCCCGATCGTTCGACGCCGTCGCCGCCCCCGTCCTACGCCGCCCCCGTCGCGCGCCGTTGCCGTCGCCAACCCCATCCTCGTCGCCGCCCTCATCCCCATCGCCGCCCCCGTCGCCATCGCCGCCCTCATCTTCGTCGCCGCCCCGGGCCCGTCCTCGCGCCGTCCCCGCGTTGCCGCGCCCCAGTCACGCCCCGGCCCGTCGCCGCCCCGGCCCGTCGCCTCGCCGTCGCCGTCCCCCCGCTGTGAGCTCTCCCCCTCTAACCCCTCTCCCTCGCCCCCGATGGCCACCATGGGCGCCGGCCCCCGAGCCCATATATACACACACAAGCATGCATGATGAACACACACACACACACACACACACACACACACACACACTGTTTTTAGTGTTAATTAGATCGATGCTTAGTGTTTAATTAGTATGGAATAGCATATATATATATATATAGAATTTTGACATATGCAATGCTTAGTGTTAGATGCTTAGTGTTTTTAGTGAGCCCGGATATTATAATTAGTGTTTAATTAGTATGGAATTTTTTATATAATGTTGTTTTTCTGTTTTTAATGGATGTATAGAAGTTCTTTTTTCTGTTTTTAGTGTTAGATGCTTAATTAGTATGAAATAGCATATAGAATTTTGACATATGCAATGATAGCATAGTTAGTGTTACATTTAATTTGCATACAGTATTTGTTGTCGACGATGCCCGGCCCGCATCCTCGCCGTCGACCCGTTCGCGACGACGTCCTACTTCAGAGGACCCATGTCCGGGAATGGGCTCCGCCGGGCTGGCACTGGGAGGTGCTACGTTCAGGGGCGCGACGCTTGGTGAGGAAGCCGGGTCCCGTCGTCGACCCTCATCTCCTTTGGTGGCATTCGCGTGGGCCACTTTCGGTGCGGAGGGAGCCGGCCCCGCCGGAGGTGGTACGTCGCCGTGTCAGGGAGGAGGACGAGCACGTCCGTCGCTACATGGCTGCTATGGACGTCAGGTTCTCCAATACCTGGCAGGTTCTTTGGGGAGATCACCCGAGCTATGATCCAGTGATGGTTCCTTCTCTTTGGGTGTCCACCGCCCGCACCTAGATTACTCTGTAGTATTCGATCTTTATTAGCTAGCTAGCTAGTGATATATTATTCGAGACGATGTATTCGAGACTATATATATCTATTATTCGAGACGATGTATTGAGATTATATCTATTATTCGAGACGACGTATTCGAGATTAAATCTATTATTCGAGATGATGCATGTATTCGAGATTATATCTATTATTCGAGACGATGTATTCGAGATTATACTAAATTGTTTTATATTTCTTTTGGCATAGTTAAATAAAAGCTATGGCGGACAATACCGACAGAGAGAGAGAGAACAGACCATGTTCGTTATCATACGCGGGCCAGATGATGATCAGAATGAAGAAGATTTTGACGGCTCCGAATTTCTAAACAACACCGGAGAGGGTGATATGATATTCGATCGCGACGACCGAGAAGATGAAGTCATGAACTACGACGAGGTATATATATTTATATAAGCAGGAATCTGGTGATCATCGCATGTTTTAAATGAGTTGAAGATATATTAACGAATCGATCTTTCTTCTTTCAGCCATCCGGATCGAGCAAAAGGACGAAACGAGGACCGAACAAAAAGTTGAAGGAGGGCGTAAAGTACAATATCGAGGCATTCAAACCTAATGGCGAACCATTAGCGCCTAAGAAGATTGCGGACAAGTTCGTTCGTCAGTGCGGAGTTCTTGTGAAGGACCTACTACCGATCTCCCTTCAAGAATGGAGAAAGCCAGCGAAGCCACGTCCAGATGTTACTTTTGTCGACGACAATAAAAAAAAACTGCTTTGGGATACTCTCATGGAACATTTCACCCTACCAGATAATATGACAGAAGCAGATGTGCGGAAAGTCAAGGATGCTGCTTTTAGGAAGATGGCGGTTGCATTCAAGAACCACAAGAGAATGACGTGGGAGAAGTACGTCAAGGGAGGAAGGAAGACTCCAGTATTCGAGGGGATACTAGAGAATCAAAGTGCTCATTGGGACGATTTCGTGAAATTCAAGGATTCAGAATTAGCTAAGGAACGGTCGAGAATAAACAAGGCCAGTGCCGGAAAAAGGATAAGTTCCATAAGCTGGGGCCAGGTGGCTACGCGGTGGCAATGCCTAAGTGGGATAAGTCTGAGAAAGAGATGGAGGATGCAAGTGTCACTCCGGTTACTAAGAACTGGCCCCCCAGGTGCAGGACTTGGTTCTATTCGCATGGGGGGGAGTTGGACCTGAAGACAGGCAATGTTTCGAGGAAGGCATGTCTGAAGGGAGCCAAGGATGTGCTACTTGTTGCAATAGAAGAGGCTCGATCGGGGGTGTTCCAGCCCAACAGAGAGAACGACGAGCTTACGCGTGCCCTGGGAAATCCCGAACACCCGGGAAGAACACGAGGCAAGGGCGCTATTCCGTGGTATGAGGGGTTTTCGGACTGGAACGCGGACTACAGAACCCGTGCGAGAAAGAAGATTGCGGAGGCAAGAAGAGGAAGATGGAGGAGGAGCAGAGGAAGCAGGAATATGAACGCCTTCAAGGCCTAGAAGCAAGTCAAGCGGAATTGGCAGCTAAATTCCAGCGGCAGCAGGAGCAGATCGACTCACTTAGCCAGCAAAGGGGGTCTGAGCAGTTGCAGCAGCTAGCGGATGATCCAGCCTTGGATACCACCGCCCCATCCATGCCGAGAAGCAGCGTGGGTTCCGCCCCGGGCGACGCAGTAGTGCTGGATAGATACCCCATGGATGACATCACGGAGAACACTAACTGCGAGCTACACTTCAAAATGAAGAACATATCCATGAAGGTGGCGGACGCCGTTGCTTTTTCAAATTCCCCCGAGGCAACCTTCCATTGCAACCCGATTCCAGCGGGCTATGCTCGTGTCTTGGTTGATGAGGTGGCGGACCAATATTCGGGGCTAGATCTTGACATTCCTGGAGGTGACGAGGAGCCCACACTCGGAGATGCCAAACATCGTATCATCCTATGGAGAAAGGATTGCATCATTTTTCGAAGGCCACCGACACCGCGTCACCCGACTCCTCGTCGAAGTCCGCCACCGAGTCAGCAGACTCCCGCTCCTCCAAGTCCACCAACGCGTGAGGCCACTCCTCCTCCTCCAAGTCCGGCAAAGTGTCAGGCCACTCCTCCTCCAAGTCCGACACAGCGTCAGACGTCCACTCCTTCTCCAAGTCCGGCACAGCTTCAGGCCACTCCTCCTCGTCCAACTCAGCCCCGTCAGCCGTCTCCGCCGCCTCAGCAATCGCAGAAGAGACACCCCGCAGCTATGGTGCGTAGCGGTACGAGTCGAGGTCATAGTACAGGAAGTACAGGCGGAGCCAAGCGATATAAATATGGTCCAAACCTCAGTACTCCTCTTCCTGTGAGGGCTTACGATAGGACCGAGGAGCAAACCAATGCCATAGTGCGGGCAGAAGTCGACGCCCATTTTGGACCGAAACCGCCACCGCCGCCAAGGGAGAAAGTGCCTGTGAAGTAGTTGACCACTTCATTCGTATGGCCCAACCACCAGCTCCTAAGCCTGTTGACTCAGACTATGAGCGCCACATCAGGAAGTTACATCGACAACGTCTACAGAAGGAGGCGAGCTCGAGCTCGAGCAAACAACAAGCAGCTGTCAAAAAATGCGGGAAAACCGTTGCCCAGCTGGGAAAACAGGCGGCGCAATCGATCCCCCCGCTTGTTGTGCCGCCAACAACACGTGACAGTACGCGCGCCCAATATTATTGTGGCCAAATAGTTTACGTTCCCGAGGTGGGCGATGTGGTAATAACCCAGGAGCATATAATGCAGGCTGAAGAACTCAAGATCACTGTTGGACAACTCCTCGAGATCGAGGACATGCCTCCGATTACAGAGGAGGAAATAAAACGGAAATTTATCCGGGGCCAACCTTTGGTCGAGCCAGAAGATGTCAAGAAGCTCCCAACGAGAATGTATGAATTGCATCAATGGTACATGGACATTTGCAAGAGATCCGATCGAGAGTCCCTCATGGTATATGTCAAGAAGGATGATTACTACCATGAGAAAGCTGTGGCCGTTGAGTATTCTGAACTGTTTCAGTTATACAATCAAGACGCACTCGACAAATCTATCGTCAGTTGCTATTGTCTGTAAGTGATTTCTTTCTGTAATTTAAGTCTCAAGCTAGCTGTAGTGATCCTTTTGATCAATCATTACGTGTAATTATCCTCACTATATTCTTTTCTGTGGTATTATGCAGGATGAAGATGTATGAAATGAGAAAAGGTGGACGCTATGGCATTGGGTTCATTGACCCAAACACCGTTAATCAATACACATGGAAATTAGATCCATATTATGAAAAAGAGGTAGAGGAGAGCATGCTAGAGTTCTTGAAGCGTCTCAAATACAATGAAGATATACTACTTCCTTACAACTTCAAGTGAGTCACACTTTCTTGTACTACAAATTCTGTGTTTTTGCCTACTAGCTAGCTACATATTTTTGCTTACATATGCCCGCTTAATTAAGACATGCAAACGTGTGTGCATGCAGATTTCACTGGATCTTGTGTATCATTAAAGTTGACGCCGGAACAGTTGAAATACTGGACTCGCTACTCACAGCAAAAGCTAACTACAACATCTTGTATGGGATAGTCAACAGGTAATTTCAATCATTATTTATAACTACATATCTCGGCCTATTTAGTTCGTCATTTCATTATATGAACTATTTAATAACCCCTTTATTCATTTTCTTTGTCGGCGGGCAGGGCTTGGGCAAGGTTCATCAGCGTCACGGAAGGCGAATGGAAACCACAGCTGAAATGGTTTCGATCCAAGGTAAGTAATTAAGTAGTACTATAGCTAGCTAGCTAGCTGCCATCTCTTTAATTATCATGCTTGATTAATTATTATCTGATCAAATTAAATTCCATTCTCGTAATAAAGGCCCTGAAGCAGGCGCAGGGGACTGATCTGTGTGCATACTGTGTTTGCGAGAACATTCGCATGATGGCGTCCGAAAGGAGCAGATCTCAAAGACAGGAATGGGTACGCTTGTCAGAACACTATTCACAATTTTACACCATTATCGATATCTAATCACACAACTAATACACATGCATATTGATCTCCTTCTTAACAGTTCAATGAGGTGCGGGATAAGCTCCTACCAACGGAGCGCGTACAAGCACTTCAAGAGGAAATAGCGGGATTTTTGCTCGACCAGGTCATAAATCCGAAGGGAGAATACTATTACCCGCTACCGCCCCCATCGATCAAGTCATGAACCACTTCCAATTGTCTCGTGCTCCGAAGGCACCAATCAGGCTATAATGCCACTGGCTCCAAAGGCAACATATGCATATGTAGGAGAAATTGTATATATATAGCTATACATGTGTGTATGTGTGAATTAATATGTTGGTTTGTGAGACATGATTGATGATATATATATGATTGGTTCTACTAGAAATTATATATATATATATATGTATATATATATATATATGCATAACATGTACAATGTGTAGTACCGTAAAATATCAGCAAACGAAAAAGAATTAAAATGGAAAACACAAAATTAAATAAAAAAAATCATAAAACCAAAACCCCCCAAACCATTTAGTACCGGTTGGTTTTACCAACCGGTACTAAAGGGCTCCCGGCCCCCGGAGCTGGCTCGTGCCACGTGGTGGCACTTTAGCGCCGGTTCGTGCTGAACCGGTACTAAAGGGGGGGGGGCCTTTAGTGCCGAAATAATAGTGCCGGTTCCATAACCGGCACTAAAGGCCCTTACGAACCGGTGCTATTGCCCGGTTTTCTACTAGTGCAAGAAAGACGAGTCACGTGCCTGGAATGCGGAGCTTCTCTGCCACTTTAACACTTAATCATTTGGACTGTCGAGATGTAATAAGAAGTACCTTTCAGTTTATTTATCAAAGACAAGGTTTTGCAGTCTCCTAAATGGTTGTTATTTCTTATGCATGTGTTCAAAATCCCCCGGTGGGTGGCTTAGTCGCGAATCCGATTCGCCGAAGTTCCAAAAATTAAAATCCCACCGAGTGAAGAGCGTGTCTCCCATTCGGGAGGTTACCTGCGAACCTGATTCATCTAAGTTTAAAAAATCCTATCGAGTGGTGAGCAACCCTCCCACTCGGGGGCTTAGCTGCAGTCCAGTACTCGCTTAAGATTAAAAAAATCCTACCGAGTGGTGAGCAACACTCCCACTCGGGGGCTTAGCTGCAGTCCAGTACTCACCTAAGTTTAAAAAATCCTACCGAGTGGTGAGCAACCCTCCCACTCGGAGGCTTAGCTGTAATCCAGTACTCGCCTAAGATTAAAAAATCATACCGAGTGGTGAGCAACACTCCCACTCGGGGCTTAAATGCAGTCCAGTACTCGCCTAAGTTTAAAAAATTCTACCGAGTGGTGAGCAACCCTCCCATTCGGGGGCTTAGCTGCAGTCCAGTACTTTCCTAAGTTTAAAAAATCCTACTGAGTGGTGAGCAACCCTCCCACTCGGGGGCTTAGCTACAGTCCAGTACTCGCCTAAGTTTAAAAAATCCTACCGAGTGGTGAGCAACCCTCCCACTCGGGGGCTTAGCTGCAGTCCAGTACTCGCCTAAGTTTAAAAAATCCTACCGAGTGGTGAGCAACCCTCCCACTCGGGGGCTTAGCTGCAGTCCAGTACTTGTCTAAGTTTAAAAAATCCTACCGAGTGGTGAGCAACCCTCCCACTCGGGGGCTTAGTTGCAGTCCAATACTCGCCTAAGATAAAAAATCCTCCCGAGTGGTGAGCAACCCTCCTACTCGGGGGCTTAGTTGTAGACCAGTACTCACCTAAGTTTTAAAACACGCTCCATCCATATCCGCAAGGATAGCGAGGAGCAGGTCGAAGACAACCTTTCCTCGGAGCTTCGACACAAATACAAGATTCGCTCCATCCTTATCCCGTTATCCGTAAAGACGACGAAGTGTAGGTCGACCACGACCTATCCTCGGTGCTTTGACACAAATACAACATTTTCTCCATCCTGATCCGCAAGGACGACAAGGTGCAGGCCATGGGCAACACTAAGTACCTTTGTCCACGGTTCACTCGACTGAGCTGCATCACAAAGTCAATAGCAACTCAAACTGAAGAAAAAAGTTCTACTCAAAGAGTCAAAAGTTCTCCAAAGCAACCAAGTTCAGATAAATCCTACGAGGTTCCAGATCGCAGTTTAAGGTACTCGAGCATCAGGCCCGAAGAAGTTTAAGCGGTTACAAAAACCACTCAGCATACCGAGGCAAATTTAATCGGATCATCAAAGTTTGTTCACTCCGCAGGAGGACTGACAGGCTCGACGAATTTTTCCAGGTCGATCACATCTGCAATTCGAGTGGTGGCGGCAATAAAAGTTTCCATGAAGGACTGGAAGTCGTGTTTTCTGGTATTGGCAACCTTGATCGCTGCTAGCTTTTCCTCCTTGGCTTCCTTGCAGTGGACTCGAACCAGCGACGGGGTTACGTCAGCACCGCATCGAGCAGCCGACTTATTCCACTACTGCACTCAGCTGGCGATCTCATTAAGTCGAGTCATCAAAGACTCGAGGTCATTTTGGAGCGTCTTCTGAGGCCAAAACGCCTAGTCGATCCACGACACCGCAACCTTTAGACGAGCAAGATAGTCCATAACACTGGGAACACAGGATTCCAGCCAGAGCACGTTCATGGCGGCCTCATCACCAACAGGGGAAAGGATTGGTTCTAGGCCTGTCTCGATCCGACCGGTTTCTTCTTCAATGTTTTGGCAGAATTCTACAAACGCAAAGAGATAAAGAGTCGACGGTTGCATAGTGAATCGACGAAGGCTAAACAGTTGGACAAGGAAGAATACCTTCGAGAATGAGGAATAGCTTCTTGGCGAGTGCCCCCAGATAAGATTCCAGATCATTTCTCTTACGAGAAATGCCTTCAATCTTCTCATTCAGGGCCACTTTATCTTTCTTCAAACGGGTCGCTTCTCGGTTGGATTCATTAACAGATGCCTTCAGCTTGGCGATTTCTTCCTCCAGCGCCCCGACTGAGGCTAGTTTCTTGTCAGCAAGTGCAGTCTTTTCCTGAGCCTCCTTTTGTGCAGCAGCAAGATTGAGGTCCTTTTTCGCCAGAGCCTGCTTCATTTTCTCTGAAAGATAGGCACCCGGGTCAGACAGAAGAACGAGGAAATGACTTGTGAGTCGGCCAAGATAAACAATCGACCAGTTGTTACCTTCCATACCGGCTGTCTCATCTTTGGCCTTTCTGCAAGTTCTGCTTAGCCAGCTCGAAATCAAGATTGAGTTGTCTCTGCTTCTCCTCAAATTCGGAAAATTGGGAGATAAGCTCACAGGATTTCTGAAATCAACAAGTGTTACATCAGTGGACAGAATCAAAAGTTATTCACTCCCGAGTGAAAAGAGTTCTCAGACTACTGCAGAATCAAACATTAAAAGTAGTCTCGGGGACTAAACCCAGTGGGTGCACTTAGCGTGCCCCCACTGGTTCAAGTTACACTCGACATGACCCGTTCAGACTGAGTGCGTAAGCTCTGATTCTCAGACCATAGCCGACTGCCCGCAGTCGACTATGGTCTCAGGGACTGCACCCAGTGGGTGCACTCAGCGTGCCCCCACTGATTCAAATACTATATCGACACAGTCTAGTCGATTCAAGTAGCAAAACTATGCAGCAGAACTATCCGACAATAAATTAAACACCCAGTGGGTGTACAAATGCAAAATGCAGATCAACGAAAAGATGCACAAGGAAAAAATTTCGGGTAGCATATCCTAACAGAATAAGCGACAAGCTAAGGGATCAGTCGATAATCAACCAACCTGGACGTTGCTCCGGAGAGCTGAGCTGACGTCATAAGCAGCTTGACTGGCCCCCCGAACCACCCTCATCTGCTCAATCATGATGCCTGCCTGGCGTATAGCCTCCTTGGCAGCACCCACTTGGTCCTCCGGGACGCGATACGTAGTGAAGATTGGAGACGGTGTATCGGCTAGGATCGGACCAGTCGACGCTGAAGGCTGAGCACTCGATAATGGTACGACAAAAGTCACAGAAGCTCGGTTGGCATCGCCGGTCTCCTGGATCACCGGCTCCGTCACTAATGTCGATTGGGACACCTTGCCAGTTGATGTCTTCTTACTCCTCCTAGGCCTCAGCGGCACATCCTTGTCGTCATCTGGAAGATCAATGACATTGGGAGGAGATGCAAAAAGAATTAACCGTCAGAATTCAGTCGACCAACAAAATGGCTGAGAAAGCAAAGACAAGTTTGCAAAAGTCATACCCGGATTAGAAGTGACCGCGTCTTCCACATCATCATCATCATTCCTATAAGCAGAAGTCCCAGAAGTAGAAGCTCTGCAAGTTTCAAGATTCATTCAGACAAATGAGAAAGAGAGTCGACATCACAAGTCCTTGATCGAAAAATGGGGGCAAGACACTTACGCAGAAGCGACGGGGACGTCAATCTTGATCTTGGGCAGGGTCTTCCGAGGCTTTGCTTCTGCAACTTTTGGCTGCTTTGGAGCCTTCTCAGTTGGCACAGGGGAAGAGGTCCGAGTGCACTTGGAAGTCTGTCTGGTCGACTTAGCTACTTCGTCGCGGATACTTGTTGGGTCGTGCTTATGTTTGGAACGCTTTTTGTTGCGAGATGGTGACTCGACTTCTTTACCGCTGCTCGAGTCCTTGCTTTACTCCTCCTCTTCACCTCCATCAGACTGCCAATCCATGCTTTCACCTCTGCTTTCTTCTCCTTCCTGGTACTGCTCTTGCTCCCCGTTCGGCATTGAGTACGTCTCCGTATAAACCTGTGAAGTAAAAGAGGTGACCAAAGGATGGTCAACTCAGTAAACAACTGCAAGTCAGAATGAAAAATACTCGGAGATAAGGGACAAACCTTGTCTAGTTGGTTGTTGGTGTCGAATGGTAAAACTCTTCGGGACCCCCCGGGGTTATCCTTGTTCCCTGTCACGCTTTGCACCCATTGTGCCACCATCTTCTCATCAACGTCCTCCGGGTGGATCCGAGTGGAATCTTCAATCCCCGAGTACATCCACATGGAGTGATCATGAGCCTGGAGGGTTGAATACGTCGACTGAGGAATACCTCGAGCAGATCCATACCAATCACACCCTCATGGATCAGCTAAACTACTCGCTCCATCAACATGGACACCTCCACCTTCTTTGCTGGAGTCACTCTCAAGGAAGTAGGTTTATGGACTCGCGCTAAGGAAATGGGGGGAGACCAGTCGAATGACCAGGGTTTGACTTGTCTTTGCAATAAAACCAAGTCGTCTGCCACCCTCTAACCGAGTCAGGGAGAGTCATCGCGGGAAAAGTGCTCTTCCCCCTCATTTGGATACCTAAGCCCCCACACATCTGGATCACCTGGGTTTTCTCGTCACTCGGGCTAGCCTTTTTCACAGTCTGCGAGCGGCATGTGAAGATGTGCTTAAACAGACCCCAGTGCGGTCGGCAACCCAGGAATTCTCACACAAGGAGACATAGGCCGCAAGGTACGTGATAGTGTTGGGAGAGAAATGGAGTTGGGCTCCAAAAAAGTTCAGGAATGCACGGAAAAAGGGATCTGGGGGCAAAGAAAAACCGCGGTCGGCGTGAGTGGCGAGTAAGACACACTCACCCTCCTGGGGTTGCCGCTCAGTTTCCTCCCCCGGGAGCCTCCAAGAATCATGCTCAATCAGTCCGCTCTCGGCCAGGTCTTGCAAGTTATCCAGCACGATTGTAGATCGGATCCAGTTGCCCTGAACCTAACCGCGTGGCAAGCCAGATCTCGACGACGACCCGCTCCTGCCGGTCTTCTTGCCCTTCCCCTTCACTGCTCCCTTCTTTGCGCGCCCCAGCGCCGCCGTCTTGTCCTTCGCCATCACAACAAGGGGCGCACGGGCGGGAGGCGGCGTCGAGAGCAGAAGCAGTAGCGGTAGAGGTGGAGAAGCAGATGAAGAAGAAGGAGAAATTGAGGCGCACTGTGCAAAATTCCCCAACCCAACGTCTTATATGGAGTCATTTTCGAGTGACTGACGACTGGGCCCGGGCAATCATGTCAAATCCCGCAACTATCGCTCGCTCGGTACGTGGCGAAAAAAGTGGCGCGGTGACCGAGGCGCCCCTACCTAATCCATCCCGATTACTGTGGCCTCCTCCGTCCCGCGCGCTTCCCAAAATTTCGAATCCCGCAAGATCCGGGAACCGCAAAGCAACCTGTCAGACTAAAGATTTCTTTCATTCAACAGTCGAAGCTTATCAGCAAAAGCTCACTCGACTACTTTAGAATGGATCAAGGCGACTGAAAATGAAGTCAAAGTTGTCGCATAACTCATCACTCTAAGGAAAATACTTCCGCAGCATGTAACAGAGTCGGGACCAGCTTCCACTCATTTTTCCACTCTAACACTGAACCATTCGGGGGCTAATGATGACGACATGTACCTAGGGTAGGGTCATAGGCCTGACCTAGACACCCTCCCTAGGGACACTGGCTTAAAGGCATAAGCATTCGAGGGATAGCATCATTCACTCGACCATAAACACTCCACTCGGAAGATTCAAGTTCACTCGACCAAGGAGTACTCACTCGACCGCAACGAGAATCACTCGACAGATAGAAGATCTAAAGTCACTCTGTATGGCAACGATCAGACGTTACCCTATAGACTTAATAGTCATTCATGTATCTTTATTGTTGGCGTTATCAGTAATGCCTACCTTTATATACATTGAACCCTTGTAACGTGGGCTAGCTGGGGTCCTGGCGCACTCTATATAAGCAACCCCCCTCCACTGACACAAGGGTTCGCACCCCCTGTAACTTCACGCATATTCCAATCGACCGAGCCTCCGGGCACCGAGACATAGGGCTGTTACTTCCTCCGCGAAGGGCCTGAACTCATACATGTTGCATGCACAATCTCAGCGTAGTTAGGATCTTGCCTCTACATTCCTAACCCTTACTTTACTGTCAGACTTAGAACCACGATAATCTCTATGGCGGACCCGCAAACCTCTTGTAGCCGACCGGACTGCGCTGCTCGCGAAGCAGTCCAGGCGTGATTTCTCCCGTAAATCGAAGACAAATGTGGGGGGCTTTATGGAAGTCCAAACCAATCCCACGTCCTCTTTTGGCCAGGTCCGTCTGAATCCCATCTCCCATGTCTGAGCACGTTCTTATCCCCCGCCAATTGGCTGCATTCATGCCGTTGTAGAGCAGCCGCCCCTCCATAGAAAAGCGGGCGCGACCTCTCACCGATGCCTGCATTGAAGCGGCTTGCCAGTTGAGGGCACCGTCCATGACGCGTCTCCGGTGTCCTCGTCTGCTCAACGCCGGAGACGCGTCACTAGACGGGACTGGACGGATATCTACCATGACCGTTCAATGCTCCTTTCGTCCGTATGCCGCCATTAAGCAAGCTCACCGACCGAGAAACCCATTCCAGTGTCCCGCATTGACGCCTGGCCTCACCAGTATCTTCTATTTAAGGGGAGCCACACATGGCTATCTCCACATCGCAACACATCCGCTCCACATTCTCCTCTTTCCTCCAAACCCGTCATGACCGCCAGTGGGAAAGCATTTTGGATAGTCTATCACCAAAGATCAAGCACATGGTGGCCGCCCTTGTAGCCGCCTGGCATAACCGCCGTGCCAAGCGGATCGAGGCCAGCTTGCCGGCTAGCTTGCCGAGGTCTTCGACAACGAGGACAACAACACGATGGAGACGGGCTTAGACGACTCCGCCCCAGCTCCCGCGCCTCCTGTGCACGCCGACTTCACCATGGAGCAGACACATGCGCACTACAACGCCGCCATGGCGGAGGTGCAGTCTGCGCCAGCGACTCTGTCGGTGTTCCAGCAGGCACAGGAGGAACATCGATACAACTTGTTCCTCCTGGAGCAGCACCGGTTGGCGGAGGGCTAGATCTACAGCAAGCACACGAGCGAGGAGGTATTGGCCGCACCAACCCCAACTCCGTGGCGAAGCAGCGTGCCATCTATGACGCCGTCCGCGCTCAAGCCGCCGCTCACCAGAAAGCGGCCACCGTGGAGGCGCAGCTGCAGGCGATCGCGGAGGAGAACAACGCCAGCTGCGCCTCCTACATGGCGCCGCCGAACCATCAGCAGGCCCGATGGGACAAAGACAGCGCCGACGCCACCATTTTCATCATGGACCTCACGTCCACTGGCGACGAACAGGTCACGGAATCATCCGAGGATGACTAGGTCACGGGAGGCGGCGGTGCCTTGTGTCCCATGTGGACTGGTCCGTCTCCCGTGTTCTACTCTTTCTCACCGGAGACCGCACCTTCACTTCATCTGTCTTATCAACGGTGCTCATGGAGTCGGCAGATTAGGGACGACACGGGCTTGAACGTTGGGCGCCGGCGCCGTAGGATAGGTTTATGGCTTTTCTTTTTGGTTCTAGATGTTCGATATGTATTGAAATCCGTCGTGTTTAAATGAAATCCGTCATGCTTGTATAAAATCCGGTCGTATTTGCATAGATTTCATACGGGTTGTTGATTTTTTTTTAAATCTATGCGACTAGCATTGGATGGCGTTCTTTCGCATTTGTGTCCGCGGACTGGTCCTTCTGTCCACGGACGGATGCAGGAGAAAATTTACGGGATGTCATTGAAGATGCCTAATAGCCAGTCATGCATGCCAGGTTCGATCAGATAGCTGCTGCCACGACTGGTGTTCCTATCTTCCAGTTTCAGTAGATCAGTCAAGTGAAAGATAACTGTTCGGGTTCTCAGGCTGCAGCGCACATCCGAGTCTTCTCGGCAGAAATAAAAGAACATAGGCGGTCACGAACCATCTGGGTAATGTGCATAACCCAGGAACCTGGAGGTGCCGAGGTCCTTGGGAAGGAGCCAGGAAACTACCTGTGCACCAACTTAGTCCCATGCTTTTGAACCCATGTGTCAACCGATGGTAGAGCTCGACCGAGATAACACGCCATGGGGGACCTGGCGAACACCTTGTTCAAAAGCCCATAATAACTATCTATTCAATCGATTGATCAATATTAAAGGTATGATTTTTTTCTTCCAAGAAATGCACTTAATTTACATGGAATCACATAATCCCTTTGTCCCAAAATGTAAATCATATTTATGGTCTTTTAAGTTGGACCTTTTAAAAATATATCAACATTCATCCTCAAAAAAAAAAAAAATTCAACATCTACAATCTCCAATACTCATGTGCCCTAATTGAATTGTCCTATTTGGACGTTCAAGTAGTTTGACGATCTGCCACCGAGCCGATCAGACAGGGATGGGAAAAAGTTTTGACGAGTTTGCCTCACTACGCGTAAAATTATTACATAACTTCTCCACTAGTGTTATGTTTTCAACTGCATGTTATCATGTCATATGCAATTCTCTGTTTTAATATTTATTTTTCTTGTTAGTTTAATTTTTCCCAAGGATGTACCAATAAATTGTGGTTTTATATTGGGTGTCACTAGCTCTCATCTAGATGAGAGTCATATGTGACTTTGTTAATTCTCATTTAGATGAGAATTAGCAAATCCATTTTATATTTTGTAAAATGTTAAATAAATCTTGCATGTCATTCTATGGTCACTGGTTTGACGGAATACCAAATATGTTTAGTATGATAATTCTGGTGGGTGCATCAGCTTTACTATGGTCGCTTTGGCTATACAGAAATGATTGTCTCTTTAATGGCAAATCTCTTCTCCTATGCAGGTTATTTACCGTTGTACGCACTGGCTTCATATGCGGTCTATGCTACACCGAACGGTTGCCAATCACTATTCAAGACGGTGTGTATGCGGTTGGAGCGGATGGTCAGGGAGGTTTTTACCCAACATGAGTGGCAGCATAATCACCGGATCTCAGTCCACCTTCTCCATTGATGGTCTCATATGACTTTAATGTTGCCAACTTGTCATTTTTATTTACTTTGACAAACTTTTTTTTGTGGCATTTTAACTATGCAGAGGCTGGGTGTAGCTCATTATGATTTGTATCCACTTGATGCTACATTTTGAGATAATAAAAACGCCCTTTGTCAAAAAATGTAGACATTGGATACAAATTTACCCTTGCAATTTTTCATTAAACATACAGAAGGTTCCGACATGTGGGAAATGAAGGTAACAAATTACCATGTGAAAAATTACATTAAAGATTGCGTAACTGTTTTTGCATATACCTATTTGTGATTTTTTACACATGGCACAGCCAGTTTGCTTACAAAAGGTTTGTAAGATAAACATATGCCTAAATTTTCATGCATGAGTGATGAGTGTATGTTTGTATTTTCTCGAACCTAAAATGTGATTCTTGCTAACATTCGAAGAACAGAATGATCTGCGTTTGCATTTTCCCCTTGGACTACACATTTGACAGTGAGTTTCTTTTTTTTAGAATAGTGAGTATAGTTGATTTGTACAACTTTTGCTACTTGCTCTTACCTACGTGCAGCGGTATGCATGCCCAAGCCCGTTGGATGTCCAACTAAATATCCATGGATATCCATTTAGTGCCGTTGCATATGAAGATGGTCGGAGCTACGTGCGTACAATCGGCGACCACAACTGCACATGGCCTCTGCATTGTTCTTCTTTGTCGCACATTTCTAAATCCAGAATGAACCGATCGCATAGGCGCATAGGCTAGCTAGGCCTTGCTACTAGATGCTGACACTCCCCTCCCGCGTTGCCTATATCTACTGTACGCCGAGCCCTTCACTTCAACAGCTCCGCCACATCAAACCACGCAAACGGCCGGACTCGAGCTGGTCAAGGAAGCGGCGGCGCGGAACCCTAGTGATAAATCGTAGAACACGCAGATATGAGGAGATCCCAGTTAGACGTTGCTCTGGAGAGGACCGAGGCTGGCCGCGGCGGCGGCGGCGGCGGTTTTCCCTGGGCGTTTGCTGCTGCGTTGTTCGGCTTCCTCTCATTCAACTCCGGCATCGCGCTGTACCAGTCTAAGGGCGACGCGGCGATGGTGGCCTTCATCGCTACCTCCTACATCGACCTCGTCGTTCTCTTCGGCTGTCTCTGGCTGTATAAGAGAACGGCCGCCGGCTCGACGTGGAGGAACAGGCTGAAAGCGTCGGTGTGGACGCTCACCACGCTACTCACCTTCTCCTTCACCTACATCGCCATGGGCACGGCTCACCTCACGCTCCACGTCGCGCTGCTCGTCTGGGTCATCGCCGCCGCCACCGGGATCGCCGCCTTCTACACCTTCTTCGAGCAGGAAAGGTAACTAGTCGTAATGCCGCATTTGCTTCTCTTTCGTACATGCATGCAATGATCACTTCGAAGCAGTACTGGACTGCTCGCCGACGGAGCTCGGCGTCCAAACTCCAAACACCCCCGTGCGACCGGCCAGTTCCTTCTGGACGAAGCTATACTTATTAACCCAATTCTCTGTGGCAAACTAGCAATAATAGAAGATAAATAGATACCCTAAAGTAAAGTATGCACACTTTCTTCACAAAAGGCATCACATCTAGGGGCTAGTTCTTGTACTATCTAATACTTCCTCCATCGGGAAATACTTGTAAGAGAAATGGATGTAGGGATAGGTGTAACAGCTCCCGGGTGCCGCTACACCCTCATGAATAGTATATTTAGAAAAAAATGATTTTTTTAATCTAAAACTTTCAGGGATCAAAGATGATCAATGATGTTGCAAAGTTTTTCAGTCTTAAATAACATTCGAGGAGCCCTCACCTAAAAAAACAAAATCACTGCTGAAAAGTGCACATAAACTTTGAACAGTGATTTTGTTTTTTAGGTTTGCAAGATCATCAAAAGTTTGATCACGTTTGATGTCCCAAAGTTTCAGATTTGTTTATTTACTTTCACTTTGTTTTGAATTTACTGTTCATAAAGGGTGTAGGGGCACCCGGGTATTGAAAGTCTTATCTCAATGGATGTATCTAGACACATTTTAGTTCTAGATACATCTATTTTTATTAATTTCTCCAACAAATATTTTTGGATGATGAGAGTATCTATGTTGTTAGTACTAGTTACTGGTATCTCAGTACTATGCTAAGGCGGTACATCTTTTTGTCTGCTGCCCTTTTCTTTCACAGGTTGAACAACCCACCGGACGTGCTGCCGCCTGTATAGCTGACAAGACCCGGATCAATACGTACGTATCTGGAGTATGCGATTGCAATGCATGGAGCCACTGCCGTACAGTAATTGTCTTGCTGATTAATCCCGACCAAGAAATTGGAGTCTGGACTCCAGAGTGGAGTTTACGACGTCTTCATACTCACCCTGATGTAAATTAATTTACCTTGAAACACAAGTCAGTCTGGCCATGTCGACACATCACACATAGATAGATGGTTGATCTCCGTAAGATCGGCCCTTTGTCTCTGTTTACGCGTGCACGAAGTAGAGTGCATTACCCATCTGGACTGTATGTAACTATGTATTGAATTGTCGTCATGTAACGCAAAAAAGAAGAGAAAGATACACTTTCCCTGTGAGATTCCCGTGCACCTACCTACAGTACTATACTTCTCTGCTGTTTGGCTGGTTGTCTTGCTGCATGCAGCCCTAATCATTCGATGAATCTACTCGGAACTTGACCGTCCGCTATATGGCTAGCTTGCTACTCCAGTAGTACTTTGGACGGAGGTCTGATCATTCTCTTCGTCCACAGTAGAAGGGGGATAATCATTCCATGGCAATGTGTGGGTCCTATCCTAAGCAAACACATCCGATAAAGGAAGAACTTTTAGTAGTATACCCAGAGAGACACGTTAAAGATATATTACATTTCGCTTTCAAGAGAGAGATCCTTTCAAAACAAAATTAAAAGAGAAAAAGGAGAGAGAATCTTGCGTCATGTCTTCTAAGAGCATCTACATTCCAACTTGGCAAATTCCACCCCTCAAACACCCAAGGATGCGCGTGGACGCGTCTACGGACAGTGACCTGTAACGCCTTAATGTTTGAATCTACAACCAGATACCTCAAATTACAAATCTCAAATCCATATTATTACATGCAACCTAAATCGTTCTTTAAGCGGAGCTCGTCCGCCTTTGCCGTGCCCATCCAGTGGCCGGCTGCACTCCCCAGAGTATTGGTCCGATTGCTGGCAAGGTAGAGTAGGGTATGAGACATGAGCCGGCTCCGGACTCAAGGCGCAGCCGTCTGCCATGTCCTACTCTTCCTTGTCAGAGCCTGGAACCCGGACGGTGCTGGTGGACGTCAGGTCGATGATGGATTCCTGGGACGAGCTGGTGACATCCACCACGACGCAGTTGCGTCGCCCGAACTGGTGCACCATACAGGGCCCCGAAGAATGTGACTTCGGCTCGCCGACGTCCACCGCCGCAAGGGCTGCCGCTGCCTCCCGCGCCTGCTGCCTCACACGGTGGTCACGCTGCGCCATGTTTGCGTCGGACTACACCCATGGTATGGCCATGGCCTCGGCGCGCCACCGGAGGGGTTGCGCTTCCGCCACCGGCTTCGGATGCCAGATGTACCACACCGCCTCCCGCGAGCCAGCGATGGCACACCTAGCGTCGGGTCCATGCACCATTTGTGAGGATGCAATGAATTCCAGATGAAAGGAGTCCAAGCGTTGCCTTGCATAGGCCTCCTCCCGGAAGCGGCGGAACACAAGCCGGACGACCATCTCCTCCTCGGGGCCGCTTGGGATGAGTTTGGGGTCGACAGCTCTGAAGGTGTAGGACTCGGATCCACTGCCCGCCATGCCGGAGAAGGCTGGAGATCGCCGGATGGCAGCTTGGATGGCGGAAGGGAGTGGTGTGAAGTGGCTAGGGTTTGGTTTCGAAGAGCAGCCGAGGAGGAATGTATATGGTGTCGTGTGGGCCAGGGACGACGTGGCGGACACACCCAGGCGTGTCTGTGTGCTCCTATATCCACCGGGCAGCCGGGCTTTTGAGGCCCGTTTGAGACGCTTGTCCGAGTCGCATTTTCGTGATCGGTCAATGTCCGGGCCATCCGCCCTGACATTGAAGGCGAGTTTGAAGCGCCTGGCTGCAGATGCTCTAACGTCATCTAGTAGTATGTTGTCCTAGACTTCATGTTGAAGTTCCGCACGCGCGCACACACACACACAAAGTTGCATACACTAGTGAGCCAGGCATTGTTGTGCACCCTGCAGGGGTTCAAACTTGCGGTTCTGTTATGTGGAAACAAGCCAGGAAGCTTCGTACACGAGGCAAAGGCGCGACAAAATTAAAAGCTCACTCCTGTAGCATGATGCACATGCGCTTCCGTTCGGCCCATCGATTTGATTATCATATCTCCTGCCAAATAATTTGCTTACTTTCCTCAGTTCACATTCTTTAGTGCGTTGCGGCAAGAGAAGGTACGGACGGACTAATCATTCTGCTTACAAGCCTGACTGTCAGTTTCGGGGAAACAACGCGGCCTTTTAGCGCTCACACCCTCAAGCAGAACAGAAGCACTTGACCAAAGTACCGTCCTTTTTCCGGCACATGCATGCAAACTACCCAAGGAGAGGCAGGGAGGCGAGCGGCTGGAGGAGGAAGAAGAAAGCATGGTGGGTTCGAAAAAGCTAGACACAAGACATTTCCATGAAGCGTACCAATAGTCCCGATCAGGAGGATACTATCAGGTGAAAATGAACCGCCAATGGCATATACTCCTCGACTTTGGCATACTCGGCACATTAGTCCAGGGCTTCTTTCCCAAGTTCTCCCAGAGCAAGATTTGGGAGGCGCATGTGGAGCCAAAGTGCAAGTTCTTCTCCTGGTTGATCCTCCATGGGAGAATCCTTACCGCCGACATGCTCGCTACTAGGGGCGGACCATATGAACCTCGACGCCGACGTGCCTCGTGGCATCGAAAACCGTAAACCACCTCTGCAAGGACTGTCCTTCTCTATCACAGTGCTGGTCAATCCCATATTACCCCCCGCCATGGGGTCTTGGAGAGGTGGGACACGGTCGTCACTCCTTTACCTAAGGACGCGGGAGGCCACTGTAGTTGGCATTTCCTCTACACAATATGAAACATTTGGAAGGAACACAACCGTCAACCGGCGTATTTTCAACAGGACCCGCCTAACCTATTTAGAGGTGACAGCATTCACCTGCGAAGAGATCAAGCAGAGGGACCTGGCCTATGGGCTCAGGTTGCAGTATGTATTGGCTAAGCTGCTTCTTATTTTCGTTCTGCTTGTGGGTTTCACAAGTTTCCTGAAAAAAAAATTGGTACCTCTGTCCACAAACATTCATTTTCATAGTGCTCCCGATGATTATTCGTAAAAATAAGGTGGTGCGAGGCACCCCTGTTTATTACCTAGGCTACAGAAGGTCGCTCACTCCTGATTACCAGATTGCCGGCCCAATTAGAATCAGGGTCTCACACACTCGTCAGGCATGGGCCATGAGAGTGTTGAGTAGCACGCTGGCTTTAGTTACCTCCTGGTAACCTAAGGCAAAAGATGGGGGGGGGGGGGGGGGGGGGGGGGGGGACTCCTCTGGACCAGCAGTATCTCATCTTTGTTGGCAAACAGCTTCAGGATGGTAAAACCTTGGCTCACTACAACATCCATAAAGAGTCTACCCTTCACCTTGCGAAAATATATATTAGAGCATATGCACCCAAGCTCTTTCTATCTGGCCATCCATTTCCTACTTTAAGATTCGTGCAAATATATTTCTTTCTTTTCTCCCACATAGAATATATCTTGAAGTTCAAACCTATGCAGTGTGACAAAGCTTTCTAAGTAGAATCTAGGATAAATCTTTCAGATTTTTTTTGTCAAATATAAATATACAAAATACGTATTGTTTGATTAAAAAATCATATATTTAGTATTTATGTCGGACAAAAAATTATGAAAGATTTATCCTAGATTCTAGTTAGAAAGCTTTGGCACACTGCATAGGTTTGAACTTCAAGATATGTTCTTTTTTCGAAAAGGGGGATCTCCCCGGCCTCTGGATCAGAACGATGCATACGGCCATCTTATTAAACCAGTAAAATAGGTTCCAACAAGGTCTCAAAGTCTCGAACTGAAAAAAGTAAAAAAGGAGCTCACTCAGAGCCAAAATGGGCTAGAAACACAAACTAGCCAAATAAAGGACGCCACAACCGGCTGGCTAAATATAGATAGGTAAACTAATTGACTATCCTATTACATGACCGCCATCCAAACCGGTTGAAGATATCCCGAGCTACCATCTCCCAGCAGATAGATCTAGTAACCAAATGCTCCCTAGCCTCCATCGGAGGGAGTAGCGACCACGAACGGATCAATGCCGTGGCTCGGAAGATAACCTGCAAAAAATGAATACGTGATGTTTTGTTAAAAACCAAATAATTTCTGCAATTCCAGATAGTCCACAGCAAAGCGCATAATCCCACACGAATATGTCTCGCTAAGTCGGGCTCAACCATTAAGCCATATCCCAAATAACGTGTTGACAGAATTCAGTGGAGTAATATTAAAAGCAATGTGGACTGTCCGCCAAAGAACTTTGGCTAGCGGGCAATCAAGAAAAAGATGCTTGATCGTCTCATCCTGATCACAGAAACTACACCTACTAGATCCTGTCCAATTACGCTTTGTCAGG